>BRZY01000008.1:2405000-4805000 GCA_030159175.1 Glycyrrhiza uralensis
CCTTAACATAACTTCTCCTTTTGTGATCATAAGTCTAGTACCATTGCACAGTCACATAGGTTAATCTATTTTTCTATGTAACATAACTAATACTCCAACCTTAATTTTCAATTCATGATTGGGAAGTCCTAAAGAAGTGATGTTAGTTAAAAATTCATGATTATATATGGACATTGCACAGTCCCATTGTCTAATCTATATTTCTCAATTGTCCAATAACAATGTTATAAATTGAAATAAATCCACGTATCATTATGCATTAATCAGTTTTTCAAAGAATTAAAGTAAATTAAAACACTAAATTGTATGTAGTGGTGTTGGCAAAAATCATGAATGGTAAAATGTAAAGTATAGTTTGCTCCCACCGAGACCGTAAAAGTTACTAAACCTGTAAAATAATTCCGATTAGCTTGTTGAAAGCAAAAAACAGTGACAAAAGTGTTCAACCCAGAGTGGGACAGTTTCCACAACCGTGAAAACAAAGATAAGGTCTGGAATAAAAAAATGAAGGATGGCAGACTTTCCACCCCAGGGTGGGAAAATCTCCACACCTGTGAAGACGAAGATAAGTTCTGGGATGAAAAATTGGGTACAGCTGTAAAATAGATAGGACCTTGGGGGTAGGCTATCTATATTTTGTACGTGGCATTTTAAGGAATGTTAATAAATAAATAAGGAATCACAAATTTGGAGTCCCTTAAATAACGGTTTTTTAATTACCCTTAAACAACAGCATTAAACAATATAAGAGGTCTACTAGAATTTGAAAAGGATAATTGCTAACATTTTTTTGTATTGCCTTGAATGTTAATAATTAAGGAATCACAGTTTGGAGTCCTTTAAATAATAGTTTTTTAATTACCCTTAAACAACAATTTTAAAGAATATAAGAGGCCTACTGGAATGTACCTAAAGCAATTATAAATTTTGGTAAGAAATGTACTAGAAGGATATTGGCACAAATGAGATATAAAGAAGAGATGGGCCGAAGAGTTAGTCGGATTGAGATTGAGTTTGAACCCTAAAGAAGTTGATGAAGAGCGCACTCTTTCTCCTTACCTTTTGATTGATTTTTAAGTTGGATAGCTACCTGGAGGTTGATATATATTGTCGTGAACACTATTGAGGTAGAATGGTTGCATTATATATAAACAATTCCAAAGGTGTCTATATATTTTATTAAAAGAAAACAAAAATGAGTGGATAAATGACATCACACGGGGTTGTTCGATCTAAGAAACAATACAAGCAATTATAAATTTTGTTAAGACCGGAAGGATATAGGGAAAACGATGCATTAAACAGGGGATTGAACTCTTTTTTTTTTTGGCACGAATGAGAGATAAAGAAGAAATGGGCTGAAGATCTAGTTAGTCGGATTGAGATTGAGTTCGAAGCCTAGATGAGTTGATGAAGAGCGCACTCTTTCTCCTTATCTTTTGATGGATTTTTAAGTTGGACAACTATCTAGAGGTTGGTATATTTTGTCACGAACACTAATGAGGTATAATAGGTGTATTATATATTAGCATTTTCAAAAATATCTATATATTTTATTAAATTAACCCCAAAAATACATTTACCAAATTACCTATATTAAAGTATCTATATATTTTACTAAATTAATCCCACAAATCACATTTATCAAATTACCTATATTTAACTTTGAAAAAGACAAAAATGCCCAAGCAACCCTCTTTTTATTTTATATAGATAGATATAGATTTGACTGTTGTAGCTTAGATTACAAACAGTGACGCCTCTTGTATATCTATTTTGTCTATTTTCTCAAAATTTTAGCTTATTCAAAAAAATCCATGTAACTTCTTTTACACTCCACTTTAATAAAAGATTTATGTAGAGCAGGATAGATCACTGATTTAATATCTAAAATTGTGAAGCATTATCAAATTAAAACTTTGTTAGTATTTCTTAGCCAAAAAAAAAACTTTGTTAGTATTTCAATTAATCTCTAAAATTTAAAATACTTGATCATATTAGTCTATGTATCAAACAATTGCAAGTATTAATTCAACCAATCCAAAAGAATGAGCAAAGATTTTTTTCAATTATAAAAGATAATTTTTTGGGTAGAAAATCATAATAATTTGAAATCATAAAAATTAATTTGAAATTTAAAATTAAAAAATAATAATAATTTCATGGGACAAATTAAGGTGTCTTACAATTTCGTAGACGATTCTATTCCAGAAGTGGAGGGCTAACTGCTAAGTGCCCATATGGTTGAGATTCTTCGACCTCTATTTGGGCTCTAAAATCGTGTTTGACCAGTTAAATACGATTTTAGCTAAAAGTGAGTATATTTGTATACCCAAATGTGAAAATTCAAAACGTGATTTTGGGGTCTAAAATCAATTCTGATAGAAAGAGGTCCTGAGTTGCTTTTCTGTTTACAAAACCACGTTTGGGTGTGAGACCCACAAAATTCTTTATATTTACACATCAAAAATGATTCTACCTTTAACATTCAAACATAATCAATTCTTCTGAACACACTTTTAAAATATCATTACTAAACACAAATCAATTTTTCTCAATACAATTTTTTTAAAATCAATTCTTCAAACATAATTCTATCAAACACAATTCTACCAAAATCTAAAACAAACACTAAATCTACACACACAGAGAGAGAGAGAGAGAGAGAGGGGGAGGGGGAGGGAGAGGGAGAGGGAGAGGGAGAGAGAGTATAACCTTTACTCCCGCCTAATTCGTCCCAATAGCCACCACGCACTATATCGCCGGCATGCCACGCCGCTGGTTCGTCCATACCTGCAACTGCCATTCCACGTCATCCTTAACCGTCGCGCCGGTGAGTGAGTGAGATTTGAACTCTGCATTTGTTTTTGGTTACCGATGTCATTTCCGTTTTCTGATTCTGATCTATATCGGTTCCGCGGTTAAATTCTGATTCTGATGTAGCATTTGGTTAAGTTTGAAAAGAAATAGAAAAGTAGTAAAAATGATTTCAATTGCTCTCTCTATTCGTTCATTAATAATTTGTGTATGCTATTTCGTATTCATAAGCCTCAGGAGATTGATCTATTGTTTTCTTCAATAAGTAAGGAATTCATTTTCAATGGTCTCTGGTGGTAATCTACTAATACTTACACTTACAGGTTATGATAAGTGTTCATTGAGTGACTACCTTTATAAACATTGGGTTTATAACACTGGAATAGCTAATTAGGAAACCATAGATCATATAGATACCCCTCGTTTGGATATTGAAATAGGTTTATTGTTCTTATAAATTTATAAGTGTCTATGGAGAAGTTAAATGAGAAAACTTTTACAAAAATTGAGATACAGAAGCTATTTTTGACTTTTACGGGAAACCATTGTTTAAAAACTCATAGTTATTAGTAGATCTTTTTAATATATTTTTTTTTTTCTATATGTGCTTGCCAAGAAGTTTATCAGTAAAAAAAAAGAACTATAGATCACATGAAAAAAATATTAATGGGATTTTATGTGTTGTCTTCTCTGCTCTAGGTGGATTCAAGCAATCAAGCACCACTAGAGGGGAGATTAGAGGTATTTATTTCTGAAAACTGAACCTGATGAATATGTAGTTGAATGCATTATCACAATGCCATTGTCTAAAAAGCTGAGGCTCATACTAAATAACATAGGTAGACATAAAATACAAATTATTTATTTTTAACAAAATTATAAATCTGGTATAAATAGGAGAATTTTAAGTTTAACTAATGCACACAACAAGAAGATTTTTTTTTTGACATAATGGATCCTTCGCATGATAATGGAATTCAAGATACTCCGTAAGAAGCCTTACTCCCACAACTTCAATTTTTCTAAGCTGCAAAATTCAATTAATGAAGGTTTATATACATGCCATGTAAGTATTTAACTTACATATATACACATATATTCAAACCATTTAAGATTAACCAGAACCGCTAAAATGTTTAGGAACTCTTGTTGATGATGAGTCCCATATATCATCATGAACTTATTCACTACAAGAAAAACGTCCATTACCGACGGCCTAAATCTGAATTACCGACGGCTTAGCCGTCGGTAATTAAAAATTACCGACGGCTTACCGACGGCTCGTGACCGTCGTGAAATACTTCGTCGGTAATATTTACCGAGGGCTTCGTGGCCGTCGGTAAATTTACCGAGGGCTTATCCGTCGGTAATTACCGAGGGCTTAGCCGTCGGTATTTACCGAGGGCTCATCCGTCGGTAATTACCGTCGGCTTAGCCCTCGGTAAATTTACCGACGGATAAGCCCTCGGTAATTACCGACGGCTAAGCCCTCGGTAATTACCGATTTAAATTTTTTTTTAAAAAATAATCGACGGCGGCTTAGCCGTCGGTAATAGTAATAAATTCTTTTTTTAAAATTTAATATTTTTTCACCTAATTAATTATCAACAATTATATTAAATTTAATTAATAATAAATAACTCACAAAGATATATATACAAAAAACATCAATTGCATTAATTAATAAATGTCAATAGTTTGATAATAATCCGACAATTAATGTAAATAAAATAAAATAAAAAATCATAAAAAAGTCACTCCTCGTCCTCGGCATCGTCCTCATCCGAGTCTGCATCGTCCTCATCCGAGTCTGAGTAGGTCTGAATAGGAGTGTCAAGAGGTTGGGTCGGCTGGGGAGGCTGAGTCGGCTGGGGAGTAAGGATCGGCTGCCCCGCAAGAAAACTCTCCATCATCTTGGCCATCGCCTGACTGACCGCCTGCTGGATCATTTCCTGCTGGTGCTCCATGAAAGTCTGGACCGTCTCGGTCGCCTGTCGAGCCGTCTCGTTTGCCTGTCGAGTCTCCTCCATTAATCAAGCAACTAAGGCATCATTGGCAGAGGAGGAACTCGGAGTACATCCTGCTGAGACGTGTGACTCCTGGGTGAGAGAAGTCACACCTGGTCTCAGCATATACGAGTAGGCTCCGGTACCGTAGCAACGCCCCCGTGTCTTTCCCCCAACACTGTCCATCCATGTCTTTATCTGGGTAGCAGAGTCGACCTCCTGGGAGCCACCAGAAGACTCTCCCGCCTGGGATAACTGTGTCATCCTCTCCTGATACGACTCCTGCAAAAGTGACATTAAAGATATTATACTAAATTTATTGTTATTACAAATTGAAGATACGACACAACTTAAGCAATTAACTTACATAAGTCTCCTTTGATCTGTTGTCAACCCAGGAGCTGTCTTTCTTCATATGAGTCTTCAAAAAGAGCTCATCCACGCGGGGCTCTCTACCAAGCTCTAGCTCCTAAAACCATAATCAAAGTTAGTATCTTAATTAGTTTTCAATTGTAATAATAAACCAAATACTTATAATCCTAATCTTAATTACTTACCAACCGCCTCTTGTGCTCAACAATGGAGATGGATCCACCTGTATGGACTGATCCACCCTTAGCAGAAGCACGGTTCTGCTTGCACCGGGTGCTCTCTTCCTTAAATTCATTAGAGCCCCAATACTGCTGAAGGCCGGCCCAGGCATTATCTCCCATCCACTTTGGTTTCTCACCAGCAATCCTGGCATCCCTCAGCATCTCAGACAACCTCTTAGAGCCCCTGCTGTTAAAGATCTGCCTCACCCGGTGGTCATCCTCAACCCAGTGGTCATCTCTTCACCCGTCAGGATACGAGGTGGCCCATCGTTCTCAACCCTGTTCTTTGTAAATCGATTCTTACTTCTTCTGAACGCATGATCAGGTGGTAAGAAATGACGATGACAGTCAAACCACGAGTTTTTGCCGCCAAATTTTAAAGTAAAAGCCTTTGTGTCACTCATGCATACAGGACATGCCAATTTTCCATTAGTACTCCACCCAGATAACATACCATAGGCGGGAAAGTCATTGATTGTCCACATTAAGGCTGCCTTCATGATGAAGTTTTGTTTTGTGGAGATATCATATGTCAAAGCACCATCACTCCACAACTGTTTAAGTTCATCAATTAATGGCTGTAAGTACACATCTATGCGTGCTTTTGGGTCAGATGGTCCAGGTATGAGACAAGTTAAAAACATGTACGGTTTGGTCATGCACATTTCAGGGGGGAGATTATATGGGGTGACAATAACAGGCCAACACGAGTACGGGGAAGCCGATGCTTGGATGTAAGGTGTGAACCCATCAGAACATAAGCCAAGCCTGACATTTCTAGGCTCATTTGCAAAGTCTGGATAGACATTATCAAAATGCTTCCAGGCTTCCCCATCAGATGGATGGCGTAAAATACCCAAACTCGTTATATTCTGATGATGCCATCTCATTGCAGCCGCAGATTGGGGTGATGCGTATAATCTTTGTAACCTAGGAGTGATTGGCAAGTAGATCATTCTTTTCATCGCAACATCTTTGTACTTACCCAACCCGGTCCTACGAGGAACATACCTTGGTTCATGACAAAACCTACACTCTCGCTCTTCAATATTTTCTTTGTAATATAACATGCACCCATTAACACAACAATCGATTTTCTGAGACTTCAATCCTAACATAGACACCAACCTTTTTGCATGGTAAAAATTAGTTGGTAATGACACCCCCTGAAGATGTGAGTCTACAAGCATGCTTGCCATTTCATCAAGAGCCTTTTCAGTACAATGATAGTTCGACTTAAGTGCCAAAAGCCTGACACACAAGGAAAGTTTTGATTCTGATACCCCCTCAAATAGGGGCTGATTTGCAGCAGTTAGCAAATCATAAAATCTTTGAGTCTCTTCATTAGGTGGCTCATCCGAACTTAATTCCTCGTTACCCCTATCCTGAGTAAATTGGGTGTCAAATATCGGCCTAAAGCGATCTTCCACCATGTGTTGCATCTCCGCAAAATGATGCTCATTACTGATAGTACTCCCACTAGCCTCTGGAAAATTGCCTAGATCGACTTGTGGAACTTCTTCACCGTGATCAGTCCAAAACCAATAGTTCGGCTGAAAACCAGACTTGTACAAGTGAACCTTCACTTCACTAGCACAAATTATGTTACTACACTTGCACTTGGCACAAGGGCACCTAATTCCTCCCTCACTCAAAAAATATGGTTGTTCTGAAGCCTCTTGTACAAACACATCAACCCCTTGTACAAACTTCCGTTTCAACCCCCCTCTCCTACGATTAAGTCTATCATACATCCAGCTACGGCTTGAATCCATTTTCTGCAATCCAATCACCTCATGTGTTAGATACTAGGGTCATGTGCCAAAAAAAAATTGACAGCATAACCCCTGTATTTCGGACTTTCCCAAAATTTTTTACAACTACAAACACTACCTAACAATATGACAATATCGATTACTCTATTATAAAAAAATATAGTTACGTACTAGGGTCACTTACCAAAAAAAAATTTGGCAGCATAACCCCTGTATTTCGAACTTTTCTAATTTTTTTTTCAACCAAAACAATAATACAATAATAAATATAACAATAAAGAGCAATTAAATAACATATATCTTAATGAGCTCAGCTCTTTACTAACAAACAACACAATCACATGCATATATTCTAAGCTACCAGCACACAAACCCAGCATCCTGCATAAGGCAGGAAGGCAAAGACTAGGGCTTTGCTCTCCACTAACAAACAACACAATCACATGCAGGAGTAGAAATTACCAGCACACAATCCAGTACCTATTGAGCTCAGCTCTCCACTAACAAACAACAAGTCAATCCAGACAACATGTTGCACATTACATATTTCAATCAACAAAAATAAGTTGGTTATTTACCTCAAAGTCCAACCGTAAGCTCCAACCGTAAGCTCCGAAAGGATCAACCGTAAGCTCAAACTCTTCTAAGCAGACAAACTATTTCCATGTAACAAGGAAATACAATCAATCAAATATGACCCAAAGAAAAATACATACTTAATGCATACTTAATGACTATTGTGTCAAAGAATACTCAATATCTAAATATGGAAACATTACACGAATTAGACAATATTTAGACAAATCCCCTTAACAAATTTCATTAACCAATAACCAAAATTTAGACTAACCTATAAGGAATACAAATTAAATACACACACCCATTTTCCATAAGTGGGGTCCCATCTTATCGTGAAATACCGTAGCAATGACATTCTTGTCAATTAAAGAATGTTAGCAAGATTTCAATGACATTCTTATCAATTAAAGAATGTAAACATAATTATAATCTATACATTATAACATAACACAGAGTACAATTTACTTAGTAGATATCCAGTCAACATGTCATAACTAATATATAGAGAATTCAATATTTCTCATCCATGACATTTCATACTTAGGTATATAGGATTCACTATAAGTTAATATCTACTTTTCGAACGCATGAATGCATACTGCTAGAATTCCAATTTCATAAAACAGCAGCAGAGTATGTTTCTAAAACTGAAAATTAACACTTTAATTACTATGCCTAAACACATCCAAATTGAGTGATTCCAAAGGCTAATCTACTTCATTTTGTGTCTATTTTAATATGGCACAGAAATCAGTACAAATGGATACAGAGACAGAGAGAATCGAACCAATTATCAGCCACTGTCATGATATCAATCTCATCAAACAGCATCAGATTTCGTTTTAAAAACTGCAACTTATAACACTAATTACTATGCCTAAACACATCCAAATTGAGTGATTCCAAAGTCTAATCTACTTAATTTTGTGTCTATTTTAATATGCCACATAAAGCAAATCGATTGGACACATACACAGAGAGATTAGTCTCTTTTATCAGACACTGCCAGAGTAATAGCTTTATCAGGACAGCATCACAATGCATTTCCAAAACAGAAACTTGTAAGATCCTTTACTAAGCCTACACACATCCAAATCAAGTTCTTCAAAAATTAAAGTTTCCCCATTTTATATCTAGTTTAATAGGGAACAAGAATCAGAGCAATTGGACAATCAAACAGAGAGTTACAGTCTTAACACTAACCACTGCCAGATTTCAGTATTTTACCACAGCATCAGGAAAATATTCCCTAGTTCGAACTTATAGCATTCATATCTCTTCCTACACACATCCAATTTAGATACTTACAAAAGCAAAGTTGTTCCATTTTATGTCTAGTTTCATATTCTCCAAAGATGAGAGCAATTGGACATATAGGCAGAGAGAATCGAACAAAAGAACAGAGACTGCCAGAAAATCAACTTATTCAAACAGCAACAGAATTCAGTTCAAAAACTGAAACTAGTAACTCTAATTTCTCCATCTATATAAATCCAAATCAAGTGCTTCCAAATCCTAGGTTGCTTCATTTTGTGTCTATTTTAACATGCTTCATAAATCAGATTATTTGGGCCATCATACAGAGAGATACGAATTTAATAGTGACCACTGCCAGAATGGCAAATGTTCAGAACAGCATCAATGTCACCCCTTTTATATTTCACACAAATTTAACACCCATTTTTATACGCATGCAAGGACCGAAACCCAACATGTAATACCTTTGACACTCAAACACATGAACTCTAACTCAGAGAAAGAGAGACAAAGAGGCAGAGAGAGAGAAATACAGGGAGGTGGACCGTGGTGGAGGCCGTGCGTGGCAGTGGCTCGCGGTGGCTGACCGTGGTGGCAGACCGTGGTGGAGGCCGTGCGTGGCGGTGGCTCGCGGTGGCTGACAAAGATAAAGATATAAGTTAGACAGTCGACATAGAGAAATAGAGAGAGAGAGAGAGTGAGAGAAGGAGAGAGAGCTACCTTCACGCGGTGGCTAAGAAACTGGAGGCGGTGAGCTGCGTCGGTGGTGGCCGCGACGAAGGGAAACCGGAGCAATGCCGATCGATTTAGGGGCGAGGTACGGTGGGTTGGTGGTTTTGGAAGAGGGGCGGTGGTTGGAAGAGGCAGTGGTGGCTCGGAAGGGGCGGTGGTGGGTCGGAGTGGTGGCTCGCGGTGGTGGCTAGCCGAAGAAGAAGAAGGACGAGAGAGAGAGACAAGAGACAGTGAAAACGGAAATGGGGGGGAGAGGGTTTTATCTGATATTAAGTTAGATATTACCGACGGCCTAGCCGTCGGTAATATTAAGTTTGAATTTCCGACGGCAAAGCCGTCGCTAAAGCCCACTGTTTCTAATTTGTTTTATTTTTTAATTTTTTAAAAAGGCCAAATTTAGCGACGGCTTAACCGTCACTAAAGCCACCGTTTCCAATTTGTTTTATTTTTTAATTTTTTAAAAGGCCAAATTTAGCGATGGCTTAGCCGTCTGTAAAATTACCGACGGCTACGCCGTCGCTAAAGCCCACCGTTTCGAATTTGTTTTAATTTTTAATTTTTTAAAATACCAACTTTACCGACGGCTAAGCCGTCGGTACCATTTATAGACGGCTAGGCCGTCGGTAAAGTCCCACTTTATTTCCAATTCTCCCACGCCCTACTACCGACGGCTTAGCGTCGGTCTAGCCGTCGGTAATTCACATATTACCGTCGGTCACGGGGCCGTCGGTAAATGGCCCTTGGTATCGACGGCTTTTCTTGTAGTGATTATCATCAATATACTTGTATATGCACTGCAATTGCATCATTACTTAACTGTGGTATTGTCACCCAAAAGTTTTCTATAATAAATGTGGCAGATCATAAGCTAATAAAATATGACTAGCTAATAAGTAATAACTTACGTGTGTATTAAATGTGAAAACCAGATCAAACAACAATTTTAAGATAATAAATTCAATCTTATTAATATTGAATTAGTAAAAAAAAAAATTGGCAGTAGTGAACGAAACCTATGGACATGGAAAATTTGTTTTGGAAGGGGAAAGGAAACAAATGCATTCAAGCTACATTGGAACAGAAATTGCTGTTAATGCAACCTTTTATTTTAGAAATTTAAGAAATAAAATAAGGCACAGTACTGCATTGCAGAGAAGAAAATAACTTCAATTTTATTTAAGCAACAACTCCTTAATCACTTTGTCCAAGTTTATGTATGAACAACCACCCGGCCTGGTGTCCTCCTCTGCCTTCTTCTTCAACTCCATGGTCTTTTGCCTCATCTTCTTTCCTTTCTCTCCCACCATCAATTCATTGATCAGCTTCGCCACATCTTCTCTCTTCACATCAGTGTCAATTTCAATCCCAATCTCCCATTCATTGCAAATGCATCTACAGTTTGTTGGCTGATCAGCAAAAAATGGCCAACACAACATTGGCACTCCCGCACAGATGCTTTCGATGGTTGAGTTCCATCCACAATGAGTCAAAAATCCACCTACTGAAGGGTGGTTCAGCACCTGCTCTTGTGGACACCAGCTTGCTATTAGGCCTCTATCTGAAGTTTCATTCACAAACTCAGATGACAAAATCACGGAGCCACCATTAACAAGGTCAGGCCTAATGATCCACAAAAAGGTTAGCTTGCTATTGGCCAAACCCCAAGCAAACTCCAAGAGTTGCTGTGGAGACATTACTGTAATGCTCCCAAAATTCACATAAACAACGGACCCCGGTTCCTTGGATTCAAGCCATTCAAGACACTTGGTATCTTCTTTCCAAAGATTAGAACCCAAAGATGCTAAGTGGTTTTGGGAACTTTGATTTAAAAATGAAGATAAAGGGCCAATGGCATAAACAGAAGGGAACATAGAGGAGAGTGCATTCGTTACATCGCTCTCAAGTTCATTAAAAGTATTACAAACAACAGCAGAGGCTCTGTGAACTCTATCTGCCATCTCAATGAAAATTTCTAACATAAGATCATTTGGATCTGTTGTCCTTATAAAGTCAGGAATGTCCTTCAGTCGAAAGTTTCGCATACCTGGAATCCAGTCAACTTTAGTTTCCAAATAACCATTTGTCAGGTAGCTCTTATCTGCATATCGTAAGTACCAAATTCAATACCTTGAAGTTGAAGGTCCATTATGAAGACACATATACACATACTATGTACTCTATGGAGAAGAAAAAAAAGAACTCAAGTTGATACCTTTGAGTGGTATGAGACCTTTATCAAGCAATGAACGGAAGTGCAAAACAGACATGAGAGAATGCACATTGACTGGAAAAAGAACAACGTTTGGGAGTGCAGATTCTTCAGCAGCTTGTATAGTAAAGGTCATCATACAATCAGAAACTAAGCAAGTAACTGGGAGCATACAACCAGCATTGGCAGATTCTTTAAGTCTAGCAAGAAGGTGACGAAATGGGAGGAGGAAGTTCTTTCTGATAGAGTCACAAAGAGAGGGTACATCTTGACTAACATCACCATCACCTTCCATGGGGGGAAGACCATCTGGGATGGTCTCAAAGACAAAGCCTGGGAGGCCATCAAGAGCGTTAGGACCCCTTGATTTGAGCAAGCGTTTGTGGTTGTACTCAGTGTTTACAAAGGTTATGTGAAAGCCTCTGAGGTGAAGCAGCTTTGCTAGTTTGAACATTGGATTAATGTGTCCTTGAAGTGGATATGGAATCAACACAGCATGAGGCTTTCTCTCTGCAAAATGATTCATCTTTGATTTGTCCTCTGTGTATGTGAAGTGGGTGAAATATGTTGAGAGACAAAGTGATAACAAAGTGATAAGGTTGTGCTTTAATAGAGAGAAAAAGCGAATTTTGTCCTTTTTGATATGTGGAAGTAACACAATTGAAAGAACAGAGAAAATCAATCAGATAAAATGTCGGATGTTCCAATAAAAAGAAAAAGAATCAGATTAATTGTGGGATGTTTCAGTTTCAGATTTTTTATTTCTAAGTTTCTTTACACACAGAGACACACACCCCCGCCAATTGTTTTGGAGGATTTGAAGAGAAGTTATCTAGCTTAGCTAATACTTGTGGGGTCCAGCCTGGATCCTACTAAAGAAAAATATGCACCGAAGGTGCAAAATTTCAAAGCTACAAGTTGGTTTTTTTCAGAACCATTTAAGGTGCATTAATGTTTCACAACAAAATTCTCTAGTAGTTTGATTTGAGGAGGATGGCTCTACAAATAGAGCTTTTAACTTCATACATTATCAGTTTCTCACAGTCAGAGAGAGAGAGAGAGAGAATCTCAGAGAGAGTTTTATTTACAAATTGAAGATATAATATTATTGTATTTTTTGTATTCCCATTATTTTGGGGAAGTTTAATTGGCCTACTGGTCCTGTAGTTTTTCCTTGCTCACATTGAGAAGGTATTTCATGCTAAAAATTTATGGCATTATTATTACACTTATTTTACGTTTCCACTTAGTGCCTATTTTTAGTTCGCAAAGAAGGGAAATTGTGTTGGCATTTCCCATCAGTAGTGCAAAGACCGAACATGTAAAGTGATTGAGGAAGGCATTTGCACCTTATTAAAATCCTATGGCCAACCTTTTAATTAGTCCTCCTTTTTTCTCTCCTTATTACTTTGCATTTTATACGCTTCAAATCATTACAATTTCATATCATTTGGACGTTTCTATCTCTATTTTTTTTTTCTCCTTTCTGTCCAAATCATACAATTTCAACTGTTATATCAAAATTTTGGCCTTGCTGGAAAAATGGAATGGATTTGTTAGAGAATGATTGGACGTATGAAACTAAGAAATAACCTTTGAAAGTCCATTTATGGAACCCATGTATTAGACTCTCAAAGGAGATGTATCAACCTGAAGACCGAGGTAAATTACTCCTAGAATCCAATTAAACAATACAACCAAATTGCAACCAAGTGCTTCAAAATCATAAACTGAAACCTGTCATCTGTTATGCCATTTCATTATGTCAGAATTCTTACAATTTTACTCTTCATCAACTCAGCAGAGAATAGAAAGTATAAACTTTTCTCTGTGTTCCTGATGCCACTCTTTCACTGTATGTCTTCCATCATTTCTGAGATCCCTCCAAGAGTTCCTTTCCCCAACACAGCTATGTGGTTATCCTCCATTTTCCATCAGGGAAGCCCTCATCATATTCAACCCCCCAACAAGAAACCATAAGATCTTCAGAGCTAGAAAATCAGGAATCCCAATCATGCCCTAGGAAAATTCATGGAAGCTTCACGTGGGTTAATCCCTTTTTCAATATTGAAACAGTATATTGTGAAAAATACAATGCATAGTGATAACTTACATTTTAGATATAACTAGCACTTCTAAACAATGCATCTTTTTTGCTTGACAATGAAATAAATTCAATAGGAGAAGACCAATGACTTAGTACAGTACTGCATTGCAGAAAACAAAATCACTTTCTACTAATTTTGTTTGAGCAACACCTCCTTAATCACTTTGTCCAAGTTCATGTATAAAAAACCACCCTGCCTGGTGTTCTCCTCTGCCTTCTTCTTCAACTCCGTGGTCTTTTGCCTCATCTTCTTTCCTTTCTTTCCCACCATCAATTCATTGACCAGCTTCTCCACCTCCTCTCTCTTCACATTGGTATCAATTTCAATCCCAATCTCCCATTCATTGCAAACAAGTCTACAGTTTGTTGGCTGATCAGCAAAAAATGGCTAACACAACATTGGCACTCCTGCACAGATGCTTTCAGTAGTTGAGTTCCATCCACAATGAGTCAAGAATCCACCCTACTGAAGGGTGGTTCAGCACTTGCTCTTGTGGACACCAGCTTGCTATTAGGCCTCTATCTGAAGTTTCATTCACAGACTCAGATGAAAAAATCACGGAGCCACCATTAACAAGGTCAGGCCTAATTATTCAGAAAAAGGTTAGCTTGCTATTGGCCAAACCCCAAGCAAACTCCAAGAGTTGCTCTGGAGACATAACTGTAATGCTCCCAAAATTCACATAAACAACGGACCCCGGTTCCTTGGATTCAAGCCATTCAAGACACTTGGTATCTTCTTTCCAGAGATTGGAACCCAGAGATGCCAACTGGTTTTGTGCACTTTGATTTAAAAATGACGGGAAAGGGCCAATGGCATAAACAGAAGGGAACATAGAGGAGAGAACGTTCATTACATCACTCTCAAGTTCATTAAATGTATTAAAAACAATGGCATAGGCTCTGTGAACTCTATGTGGATCTGCCGCTTCAATGAAAAATTCTACCATATAATCATTTGGATTTGTAGTCCTTATAACATCAGGAAGGTCCTTCAGTCGAAAGTTTTGCATACCTTGAATCCTGTCTACTTTAGTGTCCAAATATCCATTTGTCAGATAACTCTCATCTGCATATCATAATATTACGAACGCCATTAGCTTGAAGTTCCAAAAATCCAAATATATGTTATATGAATTACTTATATACACGTTCTACACACTTGAGAAAGAAAGGACATTAATTGTTACCTTTGAGTGGTATGAGAGTGAGACCTTTATCAAACAATGTAGGAAAATGCAAAACAGACAAGAATGTAGATGCACTGGTTGGACAAAAGAGAAGAATAGGGACAGCAAGTTCTTCAGCAGCTTGTACAGTAAAAGTCATGCTACAATCAGAAACTAAACAAGTAACTGGGGGTATAACACCAGCAGTGGCAGAGTCTTTAAGTCTATTAACAAGGTCACAAAAGGGGTGGAGGCAGGGTTGGAGCCAGGAACTGAACATAGGGGGGACCAAGACAAAAATAAATATATGACTAATTAAAAAAATTAAATTTTTACATGCAGTTATTTGAAAAATAAATAATATTGTGGTTGTTATTGTTGAGTGCTCTTGATAAACCCAATGGATAGAGGAAAAAGAAAAAATGAAAGATATATAGATATGATAAATTGACAATGGTACTGGTATGAATATGGATACAAGCATTTGTAAAATTAAAATGTGACAATTTATAGGAAATTTTTTTTTTTGAAGGAATGAAAGTTAAAAACATAAATGAGTCTACCCAACATGATTTGAGATAGTGGAGATAAATCAAACATCAAACATCTTAAACTAAAAGTAAACCAAGCAATACCAATAATTGAAAAGTGGATAAATGTTATTGATTGCTAACTCTTCCAACTCACTATTTTATTATTTGACTGTGTACATGTGCCACTTCCTCTGGGATCATCGCCATGCTCCAACCGAAATAGTACTTCACCATGGATATTACAGCATTAACGTATTTTAAATATAAGTTACAGGGGCCACATATTAATTTATATAGGTATACTAAGGTTAATCCCAATTTTGGGTGGTGCCATGGCATACATGGGCCACCCCCTGGCTCCGCCACTGGGTGGAGGAAGTTCTTTCTGACTGATGCAGAAAGAGAGGGAATGTCTTGACTAACATCCCCATCACCATCCATCGGGGGTAGACCATCTGGGATGGTCTCAAAGACAAAGTCAGGGAAGCCATCAAGGGAGTTTGGACCCCTTGATTTGAGCAAGCGTTTGTGGTTGTAACTACAAAGGTTATGTGGAAGCCTCTAAGGTGAAGCAGCTTTGCTAGTTTGAACATTGGATTGATATGACCTTGACTGGATATGGAATCAACACAGCATGTGGCTTTCTCTCTGCAAAATGATTCATCTTGGATTTTTACTGGGTGAGATAGTTTGAGAAACAAAGGGGTAAGCCGTAAGCCTGTGCTTCAATAGAGAGAAAAAGGCCAATGTCAACGAAAACAGAAAAAAAAAAATGGAAATCAAACTGAAAGTATGATATGTTCCTATAAAAAGAAATCACTTCAAGTAACACAATTCTTAATTTAACCCTCACCATAACGCATGCAAATTGCAAACCCGTCAAAGTCACAACTTTTTGATGTGTGTTTGAGAACTGAGAAGTAGAAGAAAAAGATGGGGATGAATGATTGAGGAAGCCTTTGGATTTTGTAAAAAATTTCTTTTTAGGGCTTTTTGTTTTAAAATAAATTAAATAAATCAATTATTACCGACATCAGCCTGTGAGGACTCCTGGGGTAAATATTCAGAGATCTGGAATCTACATGTTACTTAAAACAATTTTTCATTAAGAATTTTGTTGGCACTACACATTTGCTCGTGGATTCTCTTTTTCAATTTTAGTGTTTCAGTTTCATATTTTTTTTACTTAAATAAATTTTTATTCTCTATAAAATTAGTCAAATTTAATTTTGATCTCTATAGAAAATTTGAACATTTTTAATCCCTACATTCAATAATAAAAACAGTGTGTTTTTAGTCCTTTATCCTGAACTAAAAACATGTATTTTTTATTTCCTTCGTATTTTTTAGAGATTAAAAATGTATAAAATTATATAAGCTCCAAAATCAAATTTGACTGGTTTTATAAGGACTAAAAATATATTTAAATTAGATTTTTTTATTGTTGAAAACTTACACACAAACACCCCCACCCGCCATTTGTTTTGGAAGATATTGAATGTAAATTATCTGGTCTGGCTAGGCTTATTATCTGTCAAATACTTGCACGGCGTAATAACCAATCAAAATGTCCATGTTACATTAACCAATGAAAGATATAATCAAACAAAAACAGAAGTTCAGCTGTCTCATTTTAAAGGAAAGTTAATATAGAGCATCAAATTTGACCCCTTACCAGAAAGTCTTGTTCCCATCAAAGGGTCCACTAAACCAGACGTGTGTATGATTGTGGACCACTACCCATAAGTTTCAATTTACGTGCTTCATGCAAGCAACACAGAGCCAACAAACACTCTCAGAAGTCATTAACTCCTTCATCCAAAACATACACATCTACTGCACTAAACATCAAGGAGTACTTCTGATAAGCTCATTAAAGACAACCAATCAAAAGCATGATATAATATTAAAATAACTTCAGCATGATCTTTGATGTATTTTTTTTTATTATTATTTCAATGCATCTCAAGCTTTTGATTAGTTGTGTCAGACGGGCACGTGCTCCCGTAAGAATTGGTCACACAAAAACTAATTCTATATTATGAAATTTAATTAATAGTTGATCCAAAATGCACTTCTACTTTTCACTAACATTAATTCTATTCAAGTAAAAGTATAACAGATTTCTCACATAAAACATAATAGATTCTGGTTGTGCACTCGAAATACGAGCAAATAGATTAAGCAAATTGACTTGTATGTCTGAAAAAACCACACCAGGTATTGAGAAATAGATATCAACATCTGTGGAAGTGTGATCAGTCTATTGGCTATTATTTGCAGAGCCTGAATGAGCTCAATCTTCACCAACGTCACCTCCCCAATCAATCCCTCTCTAAAAATTAAAAATATTTAAATAAATTTTTAGTACATATAATATACATCTTTTTCTATTAGTCCCTACAAAAAAGTTTATCGTTTTTAGTTTCTAAAAAATTATGAATATTTACTTTTAGTCCTTGTTATTTAGATTTTAGTCCATATAATATTCGGTCTATGTTGAATTAATTCTTGTAATATATGAATTATATTGATTTTAGTCCCTAAATTATGACATTAATTTTATTTAACAGACACTAATTTAACATGGATAAAATATTATAGGGACTAAGGGTAAAACAAAAAACAAAAAATTCTATTTTTTTAGGGATTAAAACCGACAATTTTTTTGTACGAACTAAGACAAAAAAAAAACTAAATATCACCAAGAGCTCAAGATTCATTCCATATTGCTTAAAAGTTGAAACACATAATAAGAAATTCATTTCAAAAATCTATGGTGCTTGTATATATTTCAAATTTTCAATGTTCTCTGGTGGTAACTACCTAATTACCTGTTATGAGCCAAATCAGAAAGCTATTAATCGTATGAATATCTTATCAATGGGATTTCACAGTGTTAATTGTCTTCTTTGATCCAGGTGGATTCAAGCACCACTGGAGGAGAAAGTAGAGGTAAGGGATCTTCACTTATGAATACTGATCTTGATCAAGATGGAGTTGAATGCATCATAACAATGACATTGACTTAAAAATTGATGCTCACCCTCACTAAAAAGCATAGGCATACATAAAATACAAGTTGTTTATTCCTAACAAAACTATAAATATGGCATAAATAGTTGTACAGCGGTGCCCCACGTTAGGTTGGTTTTTCCTCTCCACAGTGAAAGTTTTTTCTTCTTCTTCTTCCATTCTCTTCTTTTTTTCTCCCCAGTCCCCACCACCACCTCATCTCCACCTCTTCCGGCCATCGTCTTCTCCACCACCTTCATCTTCTCTCTAGCTCTACCGCTCTTCCATCACATTTTTCCATTCCAACTGAACTTGTTAGAGCCATTTCTTGTAAATGCAGCACTGCTCTACTCAGATATGCTACCCGATAGTTTTATCACAAAGAATTGCTATACTCAAATTTGTTAGAGAATGGTTGGAAGTATGAAAATAAGAAATAAACATTTAAAGTCCATTTATGGATTTACTCGTCGAGTCCAATTAAACAATACAGCCAAATTGCAACCAAGTGCTTCAAAATCATAAACCTGTCATCTGTTATGGCACCTTTTTTGCTTGACAATGAAATAAATTCAATAGGAGAAGATTGATTATTTAGTACAGTACTGCATTGCAGAAAAGAAAATCACTTTCATCTAATTTTGTTTAAGCAACACCTTAATCACTTTGTCCAAGTTCATGTATGAACAACCACCCT
The DNA here is from genome assembly GCA_030159175.1 of Glycyrrhiza uralensis. Taxonomy (NCBI): domain Eukaryota; kingdom Viridiplantae; phylum Streptophyta; class Magnoliopsida; order Fabales; family Fabaceae; genus Glycyrrhiza; species Glycyrrhiza uralensis. The sequence continues at coordinate 2,424,490 of BRZY01000008.1, forward strand.
GCCTGGTGTTCTCCTCTGCCTTCTTCTTCAACTCCATGGTCTTTTGCCTCATCTTCTTTCCTTTCTCTCCCACCATCAATTCATTGACCAGCTTCTCCACCTCCTCTCTCTTCACATTGGTATCAATTTCAATCCCAATCTCCCATTCATTGCAAACAAGTCTACAGTTTGTTGGCTGATCAGCAAAAAATGGCCAACACAACATTGGTACTCCAGCACAAATGCTTTCAGTGGTTGAGTTCCATCCACAATGAGTCAAGAATCCACCTACTGAAGGGTGGTTCAGAACTTGCTCTTGTGGACACCAGCTTGCTATTAGGCCTCTATCTGAAGTTTCATTCACAAACTTAGATGACAAAATCACGGAGCCACCAATGACAAGGTCAGGCCTAATGATCCACAAAAAAGGTTGCTTGCTGTTGGCCAAACCCCAAGCAAACTCCAAGAGTTGCTCTGGAGACATAACTGTAATGCTCCCAAAATTCACATAAACAACGGACCCCGGTTCCTTGGATTCAAGCCATTCAAGACACTTGGTATCTTCTTTCCAAAGATTGGAACCCATAGATGCAAAGTAGTTTTGCGCACTTTGATTTAAAAATGAAGGTAAAGGACCAATGGCATAAACAGAAGGGAACATAGAGGAGAGAACATTCACTACATCACTCTCAAGTTCATTAAAAGTATTAAAAACAATAGCAGATGCTCCTTGAACTCTATCTGCCATATCAATGAAAAAATTAAACATAAGGTCATTTGGATCTGTTGTCCTTATAAAGTCTGTAATGTCCTTCAGTCGAAAATTTCGCATCCCTGGAATCCAGTCAACTTTAGTTTCCAAATATCCATTTGTCAGGTAACTCTCATCTGCATATCACAAGTACCAAATTCAATAACTTGAAGATCCAATATGAATACACATATACACATACTATATACTCTATGGAGATAAAATGAACTCAAATTGATACCTTTGAGTGGTGTGAGACCCTTGTCAAAAAATGAACGGAAGTGCAAAAAAGACATGAGTGTATGTGCACTAGCCGGAAAAAGAAAAACGTTTGGGAGTGCAAGTTCTTCAGCAGCTTGTATAGTAAAGGTCATCAAAGCATCAGAAACTAAACACGACACCGGGGGCACAAGACCAGCATTGGCAGAGTCGTTAAGTCTATCAAGAAGGTGACGAAAGGGGAGGAGGAAGTTCTTTCTGATAGAGTCACAAAGAGAGGGTACATCTTGACTAACATCACCATCACCTTCCATTTGGGGAAGACCATCTGGGATGGTCTCAAAGACAAAGCCTGGGAGGCCATCAAGGGCATTAGGACCCCTTGATTTTAGCAAGCGTTTGTGGTTGTACTCAGTGTTGACAAAGGTTATGTGAAAGCCTCTGAGGTGAAGAAGCTTTGCTAGTTTGAACATTGGATTAATGTGTCCTTGAAATGGACATGGTGTCAACACTGCATGAGGCTTTCTCTCTGCAAAATGATTCATCTTGGTGTCTATGTTAAGTGGGTGAAATAGTTTGAGAGACAAAGTGATAAGGCTGTGCTTTAATAGAGAGTAAAAGCCAATGTTATCCATTTTTATGTGTGGAAGAAATGCAATTGAATGATTTGTGTCAGAAGCACATGAAATGGTGGGGGTGAATGATGGAGCAAGCCATTGGTTTTCTTATATTTTTCGTTTTGGCCTTTCATTTTTTTTAATTAAATTTAAATAAATCAATTATTACCAACATGTCATGACTGATGAGTATATATTCAAAAATCTGGAATCTGCATGTTAATTTTTCATTATGAATTTGTTTGTATAACATATTTGCTTGTGATTTTTTTTTTGTATTTTCAATGTTTCAGTTTCAGATTTTTTTTTATTGTCAACAGCTTCTTTACACGCATAGAGACACACACAGCGCCAATTGTTTTGGAGGATTTGAAGAAAAGTTATCTAGTTTGGCTAAGAGCCTGGTTGGATGACTTACCGAAGTTAGTTTTATTTTATATTTTATTTTTTTTATATACGTGCAAGAATTGTCATTTATAAATAGATAAGTGTTTTTTGAAAAGTTAAAAAAGATAGGCACCACAAAAGTTATTTTCAACTTACATGAGGAATTGTTAGTTAAAAAATACATGTTTGAAGTGTTTATAGAAATGTTTATCTAACTTGAGCCTAATATACTACTCGCTTTGAATAGCAACCAATCAATATGTCCCTGCCACCTTAACCGAAAAAGAAAAAAAAAACAAATGTTCAACTTTCTCTTGTCACCACAAGAAAGTCGTCTATTACCGACGGCCAAAATTTACGTTACCGACGGCCTAACCGTCGGTAAATACAATTTACCGACGGCTTACCGACGGCCACGGGACCGTCTGGAAATAGGTTGTCGGTAATATTTACCGACGGCTTACAAAGTCGTCGGTGTTTACCGACGGCTTAGCCCTCGGTATTTACCGACGGCTTAGCCCTCGGTAAAATTACCGACGGCTTAGCCCTCGGTAAATTTACCGACGGCTTAGCCCTCGGTAAATTTACCCACGGCTTAGCCGTCGGTAATTTTACCGAGGGCTAAGCCGTCGGTAAACGAAATAATTCAGATTTTATTTTTAAATGGTAACAATTTTTTTTTATATTTTTATTATACGAACTATTTAATTATCAATAATTCTATTAAATTTAATAAATAACTCACAAAAATATATGTAAATAAAAAGTCAATTGCATTAATTAATAAATGTCAAAAATGTAATAATAATCCGACAATACATATAAATAAAATAAAAAATCATAAAATAGTCACTCCTCGTCCTCGTCCTCGTCCTCGTCCGAGTAGGTCTGAATAGGAGTGTGAAGAGGCTGGGTCGGCTGGGAAGGCTGGGTCGGCTGGGGAGTCAAGATCGGCTGCCCCGCAAGAAAACTCTCCATCATCTTGGCCATCGCCTGACTGACCGCCTGCTGGATCATTTCCTGCTGGTGCTCCATGAAGGTCTGGACCGTCTCGTTCGCCTGTCGAGCTGCCTCGTTTGCCTGTCGAGTCTCCTCCATTAATCGAGCAACTAACGCATCCTTGGCAGAGGATGAACTCGGAGTGCATCCTGCTGAGACGTGTGACTCCTGGGTGAGAGAAGTGACACCTGGTCTCACACACAGTCACAAAACACACACACACACACATTTGCAGTACACACACACACAGTCACAAAACACACACATTTGCAGTACACACACACAGTCACAAAACACACACACACACACATGTTTGCAGTACACACACACACACAGTCACAAAACACACACACACAAACATTTGCAATACACACACACAGTCACAAAACACACACACACACACGTTTGTAGTACACACACACACACAGTCACAAAACACACACACACAAACATTTGCAGTACACACACACAGTCACAAAACACACACACACACACACACATTTGCAATACACATTTACCAGTGAGAGAGAGAGGGCGACAGAGAGAGAGGGCGAGAGAGAGACACAGTGAGACAGAGACAGAGAACAGAGAGGGGCTGTGGTGTGGTGGTTCACGGTGGCGGTGGCGGCGCACTGTACCTGAAACAGAGAGAGAATGAGTGAGACCGAGAGAGAGAGAAAGAGAGAGAGAGAGAGAAAGAGAGAGAGGGGCTTACCTGTGGTGACAGTGGGGGCCCTGGACGGTGGCGACGAGGGCGGTGGTGGCTCGAAGTGGTGGCTCGGGGTGGTGGGTCGCCGGAGAAGATGAAATCCGAGAGAGAGACGAGAGAGAGTGAAAATGGAAATGGGGGGGGAGAGGGTTTTTTTTTCTGACATTAAGTTAGATATTACCGACGGCCAAGCCGTCGGTAATATTTATTTTGAATTTCCGACGGCTAAGCCGTCGCTAAAGCGAACCGGTTCAAATTACTTTTTATTTTTAAATTTTTTAATATACGAACTTACCGACGGCTTAGCCGTCGGTAATATTTGATTTAAATTTCCGACGGCTTAGCCGTCTCTAAAGCAAACCGGTTCGAATTATTTTTTATTTCTAAATTTTTTAATATGCGAACTTACCGACGGCTTAGCCGTCGGTAACATTACAGTCGGCTTAGCCGTCGGTAAAATCAACCGGTACTAATTCTTTTATTTTAAAATTTTTTAAATGTCAACTTTACCGACGGCTTAGCCGTCGATATAATTCTTCTATTATTTATCGACGGCTAAACCGTCGGTAAAGTTGCCATTTTTTTCACATTTTGGGCTGCACCACTACCGACGACTTAGCGTCGGTTTGGCCGTCGGTATCCCCGAGATTACCGTCGGCCTCGGGGCCGTCGGTAAATGGCCCTCGATAACAAAGGCTTTTCTTGTAGTGTGTAAAGGAAAATTAGTACGGCATCAAATTCAACCTCTGACTTTTTTTCGTCGAAAGATTCTTGGATTAAAGAGCTCGAAGGCAAGATCAACTGTACAACAGCTCAAAGGCCAGCATCAGCTAAGTAGAGTCGCTACAGATACAAACACTAAGCCTCATCGACACGCACCGATGAACATCATCTACTTACAACAGAGGAAGAACTACAGAAAAAACTACAAAGCAATACTATTTGCAAAAACAGCAAGAAAAAACCTAGAGACTCAAACAGAAACAAGATCAAACAAGCTTAAAATAAAACAAACTACAGAACTGAAATATATAATATGGGAATGATTGTGCACCACAGTTTCAGTTCCCAATCCCATGCCTATGCAAGCTACATGTCATAGAGTTTTTGTGACTGAATCACCAATTTTTTTTCTATGAAATTATATTCACTGTCAACTTACTTTATTTAATTATTAATATTTTAAATTTTAAATTAGTTCCTAAAATTAAAAATTTCTAATTATATTAGATTTAGTCTCTATCTAACAATTTCAATTAATTGACCTAAAAGGACCAATGTGATTAAAAAATTTCAATATTAGGGATGAGAATATTAATAATATTAGCGTTTAAGTTTACAGTGCTATACAATTTCAAGAATAACTTTAGAAATTTACTCATTTTAAACATTATAAGAGCTCATTAACCCTTTGTTTAGACTTGGGAAGAAATTGAGAGAGAAAAAGTCAGGTGGGAACAAGCACGAGAGAAGAGAGAAAAATGAAAATGGTGAATTTATATGTTATTTGGATTAAGGACAAAAGAGAAAGAAAAGTCAAATTCTCTTTCTACTAGTTTAGTTGGATGAAAAGTGAGAATAAAGATAATGAATAAGTGATATGTTTTTTTACCTTTAAGAAGAATTACGCGAGTCTCTCCCTTAGAGGTGTCAATATTGGTTCGGCTCGACAGGCCAGCCTATGTTTAGGCCAGGTTGGACTCGATAATTATAGGCCCAAAAAATACCAGACTATTTTGGTCCAGTCCGATTGGCCCGCCGGGCCAAGTTGGGCTAGACCCATTGTTTTGTCCTTTTATGATATTTTGGCTTTTTTTTGTAAAATAATTGGGTTAGGCTTGACCCGGTGTGTTTTAAGCCAGGTTATGCAAGGAAATATGTAGCCTATAAAGAAAATGGATTAGCTTGGCCTGATTTTGCAATTTAGCCCAATAGGCCGGATTAGGCGGCCTGATTTAACAGCTCTAGTCCCACTACATGAAAGACAACGCTAAATAAATAAAATTGAAAAAAGTGAATTGTTTCCTCATAATATAAGTTTTCTCTCTGTTTGAAAAGAGAAAATAGAAATTTCACATAATTTTTTCCTTCCTCTTATTTTCTCTAGGTAGCTGCAATCAAACAAAAGAAAACAATATAATTCTCTTTATTTTTTCCTCCTCCCAGCATTCCTCCTCCTATTTCCTCTTAAAATATATAGTGTAAGACTCTCTTTTTTTTCTGTCAAAGTGTAAGACCCATTTATTCATCCAAAATATACATTTGCTGCACTAAATATTGATAAGATCCATGCTCCCACTCGAACACTACATGGCCAGCAAGTGTCGCACTCCATTTTATGCAGTCCTTTCTTACTCCTTACTATCAAATCAAGTACAGTAACATACCAAAAGAAGCATTGAATTTCTAAGGATAATAATAGGTGGACACTCCACCACCCATTACACCCTCTATTTCAATAAAGTGGGAGATATACCATGGATGTAGAGTAGTGGTCCACCGGTCATTACTCAATTTCTAATAGGCTTCGTCGATTCATGTAAGTTTTTTAATTAATAATTTTTTATGTGTAAATTGAAATCAAATTTTACATTTATCTATTTTAGAGTGACTGTTTTACAATTTTTCTTATTCTCTATAATATTACATTTGGAAAGATATACGAGAAAAATAAAAATACAAAATAAAGCTAATTTCACTTACACGTTTGAAGTCAAAAGCTAATTTTACTGCTTTTCTGCCATCATTTCTGTGACCCCTCCAAGAGTCCCTTTCCCCAACACGGCTATGTGGTTATCCATATTCACCAAAAAAAGAAAGAAAAAAAAGCTCTGTGGTTATCCTCCATTCTCCATAAGGACCTCATCATCATATTCAACCCCCTAACAACAAACCATAATTAACATATTTAACTTCTTCACAGTTGACACACTCCCGGAGATCACTCTGATCATCACACTAGATGAACTTTCCTCTGGCGCTGGCCAAGTAAAAATCACATTCACATAACCTCTTAAAGCTGATTCATTAAGTTCTGTTATAAGCCTTATATTGACATTCTCATTATCTGCAAAGCTCACACTTTTCTCCCCTCCCTTTGAACAATGACCCCTTTTTTGGTAGGGAACACACTATTCCTTCTTCTTCATCACCAAAAACATGATCATTTCCCAACATTGAAACGATACACAGTGAAAAATACAATATGATCATAGCTTACACTTCAAACATGATCATAGCTTACAATTCAAATATAACTTGAAAATGAAACAAATTAAAGAGGAGTTGAGTATTTCATTGCAGAAAAAAACACTTCAATCTAATTTTGTTTGAGCAACACCTCCTTAATCACTTTGTCGAAGTTCATGTATGAACAACCACCCGGCCAGGTGTCCTCCTCTGCCTTCTTCTTCAACTCCATGACCTTTTGCCTCATCTTCTTTCCTTTCTCTCCTACCATCAATTCGTTTATCAGCTTCTCCACATCCTCTCTCTTCACATTGGTGTCAATTTCAATCCCAATCTCCCATTCATTGCAAATATATCTACAGTTTGTTGGCTGATCGGCAAAAAATGGCCAACATAACATTGGTACTCCTGCACAAATGCTTTCAATGGTTGAGTTCCATCCACAATGAGTCAAGAATCCACCTACTGAAGGGTGGTTCAGCACTTGCTCTTGTGGTTGCTATTAGGCCTCTATCTGAAGTTTCATTCACAAACTCAGATGACAAAATCATGGAGCCACCATTAACAAGGTCAGGCCTAATGATCCACAAAAAGGGTTGCTTGCTGTTGGCCAAACCCCAAGCAAACTCCAAGAGTTGCTCTTGAGACATAACTGTGATGCTGCCAAAATTCACATAAACAACAGACCCCGCTTCCTTGGATTCAAGCCATTCAAGACATTTGGAATCTTCTTTCCAAAGATTGGAACCCAAAGATGCCAAGTGGTTTTGTGCAGTTTGATTTAAAAATGAAGGTAAAGGGCCAATGGGGTAGAAAGACGGGAACATAGAAGAGAGCATTCATTGCACCACCCTCAATTTCATTATAAGTATTAAAAACAACAGCAGACGCTCTATGAGCGTTATCTACCGCTTCAATGACAAATTCTACCAGCTTCAAATCATTAGGATCTGTTGTTCTTATGAAGCTAGGAAGGTCCTTCAGTCTAAAGTTTTGCATACCTGGAATCCAGTCTACTTTAGTGTCCAAATATCCATTTGTCAAATAGCTCTCATCTGCTCATCATAATTACAGTAAGTCAATAGCTTGAAGCTCAAATATACAAGCATGCATACATGTGTGTGTGCACGTATGTGCGTTTTATGCACATACTATACACTCCAAGGAGAAAGAAAGAACATAAGGTGTTACCTTTGAGTTGAGTCAAGGGACATAAGGTGGCATAAAATTGGAGTTCCGGGGTTCGAATCCCTCCCCCTCCCTTTTAAACAATTAAGTAACACACTATTAAAAAAAAAAAAAGTGTTACCTTTGAGTGGTAGGAGACCTTTCTCAATCAGTTTGCGAGTGTGCAAAATAGACAGGAAAAAACATGCACTAGCTGGGCAAAGGAGAACTATTGGGAGTGCAAGCTCTTATGCAGCATGTATGGTAAATGACATGAAACAATCAGAAACTAAGCAGGTAACTGGGGGAATTAGACCAGCAGTGGCAGAGTCATGAAGTCTAGAAAGAAGGTCTTGAAAGGGGTTGAGGAAGTTCTTTCTAATAGAGTCACAAACAGAAGGTATATCTTGACTAACATCACCATCACCTTCCATGGGGGGTAGACCATCTGGGATGGTCTCAAAGACAAATCCAGGGAAACCATGAATGGAGTTTGGACCCCTTGATTTGAGCAAGCGTTTGTGGTTGTACTCAGTGTTGACAAAGGTTATGTGAAAGCCTCTAAGGTGAAGCAGCTTTGCTAGTTTGAACATTGGATTAATGTGCCCTTGATATGGACATGGTGTCAACACTGCATGAGGCTTTCTCTCTGCAAAATGATTCATCTTGGTGTCTATGTTAAGTGGGTGAAATAGTTTGAGAGACAAAGTGATAAGGCTGTGCTTTAATAGAGAGAAAAGGCCAATGTTATCCTTTTTGACGTGTGGAAGAAATACAATTGAATAGTTAACTGAGAAAATTAATCAGATAAAATGTGGTTGTGGGATGTTCCAATAAAAAGAAATCCTTTGGACCAAAAAAAAAAAAAAATCCCGCTAACCCTCTGGCCTTCATTATAATCCAATGATCGATCTTTAACGCTCAGCACTTTTTGATGTTTGTGATAAACAGACGAAAAAGAATGGTGATGGTGAATAATGGAGCAAGCCATTGGTTTTCTTACAGTTTCTTTTTTGGCCTATCCATTTTTAATTAAATAAAAATCAGTTATTGCCAGCATGTCATGACTGATGAGTATATATTCAAAAAATCTGGACTCTGCATGTTAATTTTTCATTATGAATTTGTTTGTACAACATATTTGCTTGTGATTTTTACTTTTTTTGTATTTTCAATGTTTCCGTTTCAGATTTTTTTTTTCATTGTAAAAAGCTTCTTTACACACAGACACTGAGACACACACCCCTTCAATTGTTTTGGAGGATTTGAAGAAAAGTTATCTAGTTTGGCTAATACTACTTGCTTAGAATAGCTACCAATCGATATGTCCATGCTACATTAGCCGATAAAAGAAACCAAACACAACAAAACAAATGTTCAACTTTCTCTTGTACAGGAAAATTAATAGGGCATCAAATTCAGCCTCTGACTTTAATGTCCAGTTTCAATTACAGGGTCCACTAAGACCGACATATATATATGGGAATGATTGTGGAGCACAGTTTCAGTTCCCATATCTATGCAAGTGAATCACTAATTTAATCTTTGAAATTATATTCATTGTTAACTTTTAGTCTATGTAACTATACTAAGTGAGGTTGGTGTGAGTTAGGGATGGCAAAATGGGCTGGCCCGGCCCGTATTTGAAAATGGACTGAAAAATCCGTCCTGGCCCGTCCCGTGGAGGGCTATGCGGGCTAACGGGCCAGCCCGTTTTGACGGGCCGACGGACCAAAACGGGCTGGCCCGTCAAAATAATAATAAAAAATTGAAAAAATTTTAAAAAAATATTATTTTTTTTAAAAAAAAGGGGCCCATTTTCGGGCCCAAACGGTCCAGGGCCTAAAAAAATTGGCCCGGCCCGGCCCGTTTTTTGGGCCAAGCCCATATTGCCACCCCTAGTGTGAGTGGTTAAGGTCTCTTGTCTCTTAACCAAGGTTTTGGGTTCGAGCCTTGGGTATGTAAAAAATATCAACTGGGAGGGATGCCACAAACTCCTGCAGGAGATTAGTCTTTGTCGTGCAGACGGTGGGATACTCCTCGATGTAGAATATAAAAAAAGTCTATGTAATTATTAATATTTTAAATTTTAAATTAGTTCTTGAAATTGAAAATTTTTTATCGCATTAATCTTTATCGAATAATTTTATGGACTAAATAGATTGACCTAAAATGACAAATATAATTAAATATTTCAATTTTAAAGATAATTTTGGAATATTAATAACTTTAAAACTAAGTCAGAATTTCAGAGATAACTTTGATAATTCACTGATTTTGAAACATAATGAGAGCCCAATAACCACTTGGGAAGAAGTGGAGAGAAAAAAAGTCAGGTGAAAGGAAGCATGAGAGGAGAAAGTGAGTTAAAAATGGGTGAATTTATATGTTGTATTTGGATTAAGGAAACGGGCAGAATAAAAGAGAAAGAAAAGTCAAGTTCTCTTTCTATTGCTATTTTTTTGTGGAAAAGCTAAAAATATTATTGAAAATAAAACAACTAAATTAAAATATAAGATATGTCCAGTTTTAACTCCTTAAAAGAAAATAAATTTGTTTGTTGTACAAAATCGATCTAGTTCCTACTATTTATACATAAAAAATACGGTGCCGTATCATGTGGACCAGTTGAAAACTGGTCCACCAAAGCCCAGTTCTTTTTTACCTGCAGTAGTGGGTCCAGTCGGGTTTTGCCATAATTACCTAATTCGCCCAATAGTTTATAATATTATAGAATGAAAACTTTTTAATTATAAAGCAAGCCCAAAACTTTTTAAATTTATATAAAGATATTATGGTTATAATATTTTTGAACTATTAACCGGGATTAAATGTTAGGTTGGGGTTAATAGTTTGTGTTCCTGAAACAGTGAAATCCCAGCAACCCCCTCCCCTTGGCAATCTCACGGCCTCATAGAGCAGGTCCGACACGTACCATTGGCGGCGACTGTGGATCTTTCATCGTATGAGCAGTAGAGCATCGATCCCTCCTTTTGGAACAACTCCCTGAACCCAACAGCCCCCTGTATCTGCTTACCCGTGTTAACCGAGCCCTGTGCATCCCTTTAAACGCAGACTGAAGTCGACTCGGTTGAATCTGTTGGGTCTCGGCGCAGGAAGAACGAAGTCGTGGGCCAGTGAAAAAGGTAAGCTATATCGTTTCTTCATTTATGGGATTTGTTAATCGGAATATGTGATGCGATTTTTTTTCCAAATTATTCTATCCTTAGGCGGTGGTATTTGGAAGTGAGGTTATTTGCTGTAGTTATAGTGATCCTGTTTCGATTCAACATGTTCAACCTCATTGGACACCTCATGTCATGTGTTTTTTGTTTTTAAGGATTGGAGCTTATCTTTTTAAATTTCCAAGTGTAATGCGTTAGGTGAAGATGAACCTGTTGGACACGTTATGGTGTGTGTTTTTATTTATTAAGTATTGAATCTTTTGTTATTATATTTCAATTGGGTAATGATTATTGTTGTTCAATCTTGTCGAATACGCACTTAGTGTTAAATAGGCGTGAATTTTGTACATGCAAGTTATCAAATATTCACATTCACTAGCAATTATATGGCCATGGTACTTGGAGTTGAAGTAACTCTAACACATTCCCATTTTTAGAGTTCAAGTGTAACGCATAATTTATGAGAATTAAGAAAGATGATTTATTTAACTAGTGATAATACATTTATTAATAATTTATATTTATTTTATTTTTTCAAGTATCATATGTATATAAATTTTATTTATTTAAAAAACAATAAAGTAATATCCGAAAATAAAGTTATTGTAAAATTTAAAAAAACAATAAAACTAGTAAATTTTTTAGTGAGGGTTAAAGCCTCGTTGAATTCTCCTGGGTCAAAAAACACGGGGCTTAGAGCCTCATCAGGCCACAGTACGAAAATGAATTGAAGACTACTATCCAGAGAAGTAGGAAAATTTCCCACCACCTGTGTATAAGTTTCAGATCCCACCACTTCCAATACATAGCTAGTTGTACACAGGTGTGAAAAAAATCCCACTAGTGGTGTGTCAAGCCCAAAAACAAAATCGCACCACTGGTCTAGCCCCAAAAACAAAAACAGCGATACAAATTATTGTGTTAAATCAATTAATAAATTCATTGCCATTTTTGTAAAAATTATAAACTTTGGGCATTTCTGTAATTATCTTCATTTTAATTTTAGCATATTATGACACTCATTCTGCAAATATCTTTTTATAATGGTGAAACAATTAAAGCAAGTATCAGGTTATTCATCTGGACCATTGAATATTTTTACTATTATATCTACAGTGTTTATGCAAATTGGGGTTTGGTGGACCAGTTTTTAGGTGGTCCACATGATATGGCACCAAAAAATACCCACAAATGAGAAAAACTAATAAATTCACACCCAATTTACAAGAAACAAAACTTGCAAAATCAAAACCGTTCGCAATTGTGAAAAAATACACACCTCTCGTGTGAAGTCGTCAGACCTCAATACAATACAGACTTTCAAACCAGTGCTGTCCACAGTTGTGAAAAACTTGACACCACCTGTGTGAAGACTTGTTAGTGATATAATGCATGTTTTTTAACTTTAATAAAGTAAGAAGAATTGAGTGAGTTTCCCACTACATGAGAGACATCACTAAATAAGTAAAATTGGAAAAAGTGAATTGTTTCCTCAAAATACGACTTTTCTCTTTATTTCAGAAGAGACAAGAGAAATTTCACATAATTTTTTTCTTTCTTCCTCTTATTTTCCCTCGGTAGCCACAACTATTTCCCCTTAAAATACATAGTGTAAGAAAGACTCGTTTTTGCAATATATTGCAAAAAAAAATTTCTAACACAAATAAATAAATAAAAATTGACAAACGACACAATTTTAGCAAATAGATAAAAATGTGAAATAAAAAGAAGGTTTATTTGCAATTATCTTTCTTTTAATTACGTGGTTAGTGGAATATAGATAAAAGCTTTTAGGGTCTGTTTGGATTGACTTATACAAAGTTTATCTAGACTTATTTATTGATATAAGCTCTTGTCAGTGTATTTGGCAGAGCTTATTACAACAGCTTATGACTGGTTCATAAGCTATTTTGGACTTATTTTTATAAGTTCCCTAAGATAGCTTATCAAAACAGCTTATAACTTATATGAAATTAGTTTCACTATATTCTTTCTTCGATTATAAAAATAGTTTATACATAAGCGTTTATATGCATATAAACGCTTATGTCATAAATGCTTAAATAAGTTGTTTTTTCGAACAGACCCTTAGTTGGTCCACATCAACAATATATCGATACACAAATTTAGAGTGTGTTTGAATTAAAGTTTTTAAAAGTAAGGATGCTTCTAAAACTTCACCACCATGGTGAAGCGGGCCACTGCGTATCTAGATAGTGTTGATATATTTGTATTTTATTCAATGGCTGAGATCTTTTACCTGGAACTTTGATAACAGGTTCAGTTGCATATTTAATCATATTGCAGAAAGGGTCATGAACTATTTAATAATCACAATATTTCCGAAAAGTTTGTCTTTTGATGAATTTGACCCATTTGTTTTAAAACATTTGTGAGATAGCCCAATTTTGTCCTTTTGTGATATTATAAAGTTGTGTTTGGATGGGATAATTTAATGCAATAATTTATTTTTAGAGGGTAATTAAAATACATCAATCTAAATTATTTTGTTTGGATATTAAGTGTGTAGGAATTTAAAATAAACGATTTTTATCGGATATTTTTTTATAACCAAATTTGAGGAATTTGAAATAACACCCAATAGTAGAGAACTTTAAATCCTTTTTTCATTCCTAGTCTGACCCTTGGACTAAAACCCTGTTCGAAATATGAGAATGTTCAAAATACAAAAAATCTCTAGCTCTATCTTTCTCCCCTCTCTATTCTCTCCCTCCCTCTCTCTCTCTCGCTCTCCCCTTCTCGCTCTCAATACCCCGCTCTATCTCTCCCTCTCTATCAATCTCTCTTTCCTTCTCTCTCGCTCTCCTTGTTTCCCCCTCTGTCTTGCTCTCTCCCTCTCCCTCGGTCTCTCTCCCCCTCTCTCCCACCTCTCTTCCCCTCTCTCTCGTTCTACCCCCATCTCTCCCCTCCCTCTCTCCTTCCGTCTCCATCTCTCTCCCCTCTCTCTTGCTCTCCCTCCCTATATCTCGCTCTCTCCTCTCTCTTGTTCTCCCCGTCTCTCTCCCTCTCTCTCTCGTGTTCTCTCTCTCACTCTATTTCTCTCACACTTTCTCCCCCTCTTTCTCTCGCGTTCCCTCTTGCTATTTCTCGATCTCGCTCTCTCCCCCCTCTTGCTATTTCTCTCTCTCACTCTCTCTCCCTCTGTTTCTCTCTAACTAGAGAGGGGAGGGAGGGAGAGGGAGAGAGCGAGAGATAGGGAGAAAGAGCGAGAAAGCGAGGGTGAGAGATCGAGAGATAGGGAGGGAGACAATAGGAGAGAGGGAGAGAGATAGATAGTGAGAGAGAGCAAGAGGGAGGGAGAGTGAGATAGAGGGGGAGAGAGAGCAAGAGGGAGGGAGAGCGAGCGAGTGAGCAAAAGGGGGAGAGAGTGAGAGGAGAGATAGGAGAGAGGGAGCGAGAGAGAGGGGAAAGAGATAGAGCGTGAGCGAGAGAGAGAGAGAGAGAGAGAAAGATAGAGAAGGGATAGAGAGAGAGGGAGGGAGAGATAGAAAGAGTGGGAGAGCGAGTTAGAGGGAGAGATTTTTCAGAGAGAAGGGAAGAGAGAGAGCTAGGGTGAGATGGAGCGAGAGAGAAAGGGATAGAGAGGGAGACGGAGAGAGTGAAGAGAAAGGGGGATAATCATTTTAGTAACAAAAATTAACGGTGAGGACTAGAAACAAAAGGTTTGAGTATTACAGGGATTATAAAAAAATTTACAAGAACTAAAAGCAAAAATTGATATATTTACAGAGAAAAAAAAGATATTTAAGTCAAAAAAAATATTACTCAAAAATTAAAATGATATTTTATTTATCAAAAATAAAATTAAAAGAAAAAAGAACATTTGCGATTTTTATATTATATCACGTCAACTTTTGTAATTAATGGAGTTTTGTGCATATTATCTTATTATGACAACTTATGGGGAGGAAATTTTAATTTAGAAAAAGACCGGATTACCTTTTATTATAGGTAATGGGCCCACTTCACCATGATGGTGAAGTTTTATTACTTCACCACCCTAGAAGTCACCTAAAAGTAAATTTGGAATAAATTCATTTTGTGAACTTAATTTGGTTAAAAATGAGTTTATTCTAATGCAATTTATGTTTGGATATTTTTTACTCAAAAATATGTTAGACAATGAATTTTATTTAGATGGTATTAATCAAAAATACTCCTGAATGTGTAATTACTGACTATTAATGATCCAAATAGAAAGAAAAAAGAAGAAACAACCTCATAAATCCAAACAACTTTAAACTGAATTTAAAGCCAAATTGAGTTTTGAAAAGGCTACAAATAGAAATCCAAAGATCATGCAAAGTGATACAAACTAATTTTGACAATTTAAAAGTACTTTTAGGCCTCCCAAACAAAAATCTAACTTTTAATAAATGGTACCAAAGATTCTATCTTTTTTATAATAAAAATTTTAGATTTAAAAAAATAAGATTCAAACCCAAGTTACAATTGATATAAGAAGAAAATTTAACCATATGCGTCGAGCACCGTTATTGATTTATTATATGCTTACAAGTGTACATCCCAAATATAGTTCCGAGAAAGTAATGATGTGTGAAATTTTCTGTCCTCTTGTGGACAAATCCCAAGTACACGAGGGCATAGCTTGTTTCCAAATTGACGATCCAAATTTAGATTTAGATTTAGATTTAGATTAGATGGGGACTAACCAGTATCTAGTGCATCCAAGAAATTTCAGAATATAATAATAATATTGCCTACCCAGTGTTGTGTAATGGAAAATATCTACTAATTATTATAGTGCCTTTTTTTGGTGAATATTAGTATTATAGTGCCTTTGAAACTTCAAAAAGTGACGCAATGAAATGACCCCAACGGTGTAGTTAAACCCATTAATCCATTAATAACAGAAAATGGAAAGGAATTTTTGGTACACATTCCAATTTATTTATTTTTTTGTCAAAAGTCTGATGTTACCACTTGCCACTCTTGGGCTGAATATTGAGGAGAAGGATTATGGGGTGGCTTCCGCTGCTGTTGTTGATTATGGACATTGTGTTGTTGTGCAATGTCCAGTTTTCCAATATTTTTTGAGTAAATTTAGTTTCTTAATTTTTTAATCATTAAAATTAAGTCCCTCCATTACTTTTAATTTACTTAAAATTCTCATAATTTATTCAAACTTTTTATACATTTATTAAATTGTTTTAAAAAAAATTAACTCAAAATTCACCGGTCAAAATATTAAATTTCACTCCAAATATAAAATTCATGTTTTTCCTCTTCAAATCTTAATCTCACATCCTACAAAATTCTTTAAATTCTATTAAAATTCACTAAATTTTTAGCTTCAAGACATTTAAAACTAATTCATCATAAATTCCCACATATTTTAATAAAAAAATGAAAATTTAAGAGTATTGGATAAAAAAATTGATAAAGGTTCATATTTGCTTAACTTTGAAAATATAGGAATTTGATTGACTCAAAAGGAAACTTGAGGAATAAAAGTAATACACTTATTTTATTTTCATTTTTACTCGGAGTGTTGTGGGTTGACGGTTGAGGTTTTCTTGATCAAACGGAAAACATTGACGGTTGAGGTTGAGTCTGCGGGGATAGAATTAACCAATTAATTAATTAATTATTAATTTAATTAACCATAATAAAACGAAGGCGTTATCTGAGGTGGCACGTGGACGCCAACAGAGCAATTACAGCCGGTAGTAGAGCGTGAATGAAAATGAAAGGTCGATGACAGAGAAATAGAATAAAAAATTTGGAGAAGGCAAATGAGTGAGGAAGCGACGAAGTGCCTGGCATTGGTAAAACTAAAATGCTCGTGATTCAAGCCGATTAAGCTATGGTCGGAGTAGTTATGTCTGAGCTGCTATGGTTATTTTGAGAATCTAGATGTAAAGCTTTTTTCACCATTTTGGGTCTTCTGTTGTGGCATGTGGTTTTTTAGTGGAGACAGAAGGATTTAGGATGCCCCAAATGGGTTTTTTCTTAACCCACCTCAAAGTTATTTGTTTCATGTTTGGATTGTATCCTTTGTAGGTATGCTGAGTTTTGTTTTTTGTTTTCTTTTATGTTCTGGTTGCTTGGGTTTTTTTAGTTTTTCCTTGTCGTTAATAGTTTACAGCTCGGTGTTTTATACAACAGCGTATCCTGGTTTGTAGTGTTGTATTTTTTACTCTACTTATGCTGTTTTCATTGCTGTAGATGTCATATGGCTGGGGTTTACCCCATTATGAATCTGTTTCAACTTTGACAAAAAAAAACCGATTAAGCTTGACTTGACATAGATGATTGGACTTTTTACTCTCACTCGCTGTAACTTAGATTCAAATCTTAAATTTTTTTTATTGGTAAAATATACATATATTTTAGGCTTAATAGGATTTTTTGTCCCTGCAAATATACCACTTTTTGGTTTTCGTCCCTGTAAAATTTTTTTTTACTTATTCATCTATTCAATATTATGGCTCTCTGTTTTTTGTCCTCGCCGTCAGCTGCCATTACAAAAATGCTAAGCTGGCTAGCGGCAGCTGAGCTGTCATTGCCACTTGGATAACTGATGCCACATGGCACTTGATGAAGTGGCTAAAACACTGACTCAGCATCATTAATATTTAAACATCATAATTAACGCTAATCCAACTAAAATTAATTAAACCCTAAACCAATTAAATGTTTAATCATTTGGGATTTGAGATTAGGGTTTAATTTTCAGGGGCCCTCTCCCCTAACGGTACAACCCATCCCCTCTTCCTCAGATCTCCTTCTCCCCATCACAGTATCATCCGCTTAAGCTTCAAATCTACATAACAATGCAACAACAGAAAAAGAAGAAGACAGGGTGAAATGGTCTGTAGATTTGAAAGAAGAAGACAGGGCGAAATGCAGCAACAAGCCAACAACAGAAAAAGAACAATGCAACAACAGAAAAAGAAAATGACAATGCAACATCGATTTAAGCTTCTTTTTTTGTTTGTTGCTGTTCGCCCTTCCTCAGATCTCCTTCTCCCCCGTCACTGCTGTAGGGGTGGGGTTTTGGGTGCCAGGAGGAAGATCCAGGACCTTGAGACGAGGAGGCGGAGCAGCAACCACAGAGGAAAAGTAGCGGCGGCGGGTCCATGGCGGTCCTTGAGGGGGATGTCCTTCCACGTCCTGGTCTCCTTCCACGTTCTTGTTGTTGTTGTTGTTGTTGGGGGGTGATGGTGGTGCGGTGGGAGAAGTGGTGGTTGTGGGTGGGGGAGTTGGGGGTGGGGTTTAGGCTAGTGAAGGGAAGGAGAAAGATGTGGTGGTTGTGGGTGGGTGGGTGGGTGGGTGGGTTAGGGGTGACGGCTAGTGAAGGGAAGGAGAAGAGGTGGGGGTTGTGGGGGTGGTGGCTAGTGAAAGGAAGAAGAAGAGGTGTTGGGGGGGGGAGTTGGGGCTGGGACGCAAAGAAGAAAGAGGGAGAGAAAAAAAATTGGAAAAATAACATAAGATCAGATTAATAATTTTTAAATTTTTCATTTTTAATAAAGAATATTAAAACCTTAATTAGGGCTGAGTCAGCATATGTGCTGAGTGGACAAGCGACAACTCAACTTCCATCAGCCAGCTTAGCATTTTTGTAACGGAAGCTGACGGCGAGGACAAAAAACAGAGAGCCATGATATTACAGGGATGAATAAGTAAATTTTTTTTACAGGGACAAAAATCAAAAAGTGATATATTTACAGAAACAAAAAATCCTATTAAGCCTATATTTTATTGTAAATTGTTGAGATTAGTGATTTTCACATGTGTTGCGTGAGTTTTTTTTAATTATGTTATTGATATAAAATATTTATTAATTTTATTAATAATTAGCCTCTACCAAAAAATCTAATTAACCACTTTAATAGAGTCTTTTCTTTAATCACATTGCTAGTGAAGGGAAGGAGAAGAGGTGGGGGTTGTGGGGGTGGTGGCTAGTGAAAGGAAGAAGAAGAGGTGTTGGGGGGGGGAGTTGGGGCTGGGACGCAAAGAAGAAAGAGGGAGAGAAAAAAAATTGGAAAAATAACATAAGATCAGATTAATAATTTTTAAATTTTTCATTTTTAATAAAGAATATTAAAACCTTAATTAGGGCTGAGTCAGCATATGTGCTGAGTGGACAAGCGACAACTCAACTTCCATCAGCCAGCTTAGCATTTTTGTAACGGAAGCTGACGGCGAGGACAAAAAACAGAGAGCCATGATATTACAGGGATGAATAAGTAAATTTTTTTTACAGGGACAAAAATCAAAAAGTGATATATTTACAGAAACAAAAAATCCTATTAAGCCTATATTTTATTGTAAATTGTTGAGATTAGTGATTTTCACATGTGTTGCGTGAGTTTTTTTTAATTATGTTATTGATATAAAATATTTATTAATTTTATTAATAATTAGCCTCTACCAAAAAATCTAATTAACCACTTTAATAGAGTCTTTTCTTTAATCACATTGTTTTTTCTATCCACGAACTCGAATCCAAAATTTTTTTAAAGAGATTTGAGCCGATGTCACTTAAACTAACGCAATATTGGTGCGTGAGATGTGTCTCTCCCCGTCTAAATTTATGATTTAAAAAAAAAAGTTCGTGATTCGATGACATTTCAGTTTTCAACACCAGTATAGTAGTGAGTAGTACAAGTACAGCACCACCTCACCTCCATTATAGAGGAGAAAGACACAAACACAAAGACCCAATCAAGCAAGAAGCTCGTGAACGAACAAAATAAATACTCTCTCTCTCTCGCACACTCACACACTACACTTCTCTTCCTCTCTTTCATCATCACTGATT
This sequence comes from Glycyrrhiza uralensis, assembly GCA_030159175.1. Lineage (NCBI taxonomy): Eukaryota > Viridiplantae > Streptophyta > Magnoliopsida > Fabales > Fabaceae > Glycyrrhiza > Glycyrrhiza uralensis. Next base: position 2,444,501 of record BRZY01000008.1, read on the forward strand.
GATTTTTCTCTCTCGAGAAAGAGAGAGAGAGAGAGATTGCAAAGTAACAATGGCTTCGACAATGCGGTTCCCTGCGAATTCCACCACCGCCACAACAACAGAGGCGTTTCCTCGCCGCTACTCCATCTCCGGATTCATCGGCGTCGCTCCTTCTCCTTCTTCTTGCAGATCGAAGTCACTTCTGATCCGAACAGCCGCGAAGTCGCGCTCTCTCAACCCGAGCCTCAGCCTCGGGAGAAGCGCTTTCTCTGTGAGGTGTTTGTTTGGTAGTGAAGCCAAGAAGACACTCCAGGATCACGCACCTCAACAACAACAAGGTCTGAATTCTCCCTCCCTCTCTCTCTCTATATATATGTATCTGATTTTTTTTCAGCATCCTGTTTTATTGTGATGGTATCAGCTAGCTTAGGTTTCGATTTTAATATTTTTTTATATATTTTTTTTGTTTTCGTTTCTGTTCTTTGCTCACTTCATTTGCGGCATTGAGATCGAGTTTAAATTTAGAAATACTTTATTATGAAGAAATCTTTGCTCTGTGTGTTGTTTTGGCTATTTACTGTGATGCTATCAGCTAGCTTAGTTTTTGATTTTTTTTTTTGGTTTTCGTTTCAGCTCTCTGCTCACTTCGTTTGCTGCATTGAAATCAAGTTTGAATTTAAATTTAGAAACATTTGATTTGGAAGAAATCTTAGCTCTTTGACTGTGTGTGTGTATTGTTTTGGTTCCTTTTTTCTCTGTTTTTTCTTCAGCGTTTTGATTTACTGTGATGCTATTAGCTAGCTTAGGTTTTGACTTTTTTTTTTTGGTTTGGTTTCTGCTCTGTTGACTTTGTTTCCAGCATTGGAATTGAGTTCAAAATTTAGAACCTTTAATTAGGAAGAAATATTTGTTGATAAAGCTGTTAATATACTCTCAAAGTAGTATGCTAGTATACTCTCAAAAGTAGTACGTTGGTGTTTTTGGCGTGTGTGGGGTATACTATGCATACTCCTGCCTTGTGATTCCTTCTTAGCTTCAGAAAAGGATTGAGAATCACTATATTCTTGGAAACATGTCACGGAAGCATCACAAGTCTTGCTATTTGATGATACATATCAACATTTTGTTAAACCAAATAATCCCATTTTCTTAAACAGGGAAGGGAGCTTTTGACAGAGATCAATCCTGACTTTTTGGCATATTACTAACAGTTATCTTGCCTCCAACTTCATTGCAATCTGATTAATCATTTCTGTATATTTTTTGTTTTAGAAGCTACAGCCTCTCTGAGCTCATTTGCACCAGATGCTTCTTCTATTGCATCAAGTATTAAGTACCATGCAGAGTTCACTCCATTGTTTTCTCCAGAGAAATTTGAGCTTCCACAGGCTTTCTTTGCAACTGCACAGAGTGTTCGTGATACTCTCATAATAAACTGGAATGCTACTTACGATTTCTATGAGAAGCTGAATGTCAAGCAGGCATATTACCTTTCAATGGAATTTTTGCAGGTTGGGTGCTGCCATAATTATTTGAACAGCTTGGTACGTTTCTGGGCTGGCATCTAATATTTGTTTCCATCTGCATTCTATCTTGCAGGGTAGAGCATTATTAAATGCAATTGGCAATTTGGAGCTAACTGGTCCCTATGCAGAGGCTTTGAGCAAGCTTGGGTGTAAATTAGAAAATGTGGCAAACCAGGTGTGATATTCCCAACTGTGTCTTTTTCTTATTTCTTATTTTTAATTCTCGATTGTGGCATGCTTTACTGCTCTCATCATGAATTACTGTTTATCTAACCAGAAGCTCAACATTTCAATTCAAGACCTCTTCAGATAAACAAACTGATGCAGTTTTTTGAAATGAATATTATAATTGAAAAAGGACCTATTTAATTTCTATATTAGCATATTTACTTCTAGTTCAACAGTTGAGAGAGTCAATTGATGTACTTGGGATTCTTATTGAGTTCCTTTTTCTACATTTCTTTTTTATTTTTTCTCAAAATATTGCAAGCTTACAAACCATTTTTGTTAATGCACTTTCTCTCTTAGAGTTTTGGTAATTCATTTTGGTTGAACAACAATAGGAACCAGATGCTGCACTTGGCAATGGGGGTCTTGGGCGTCTTGCTTCTTGCTTCTTGGATTCTTTGGCAACCTTGAATTATCCAGCATGGGGTTATGGATTGAGATACAAGTATGGCTTATTTAAACAGCGAATAACCAAAGAGGGGCAGGAGGAAGTTGCTGAAGATTGGCTTGAGGTATGTTTCATTATTTATTGACAAATGCTAATACCATGTACTTAAAATTATAATTTTTGCATTTGGTCTTTCAGTTCTATTAATGTTTTCTTTTTTTACTTGTGACCTCTTCTAACAGATGGGAAATCCCTGGGAGATTATTAGAAATGACGTCTCATATCCTGTGAAGTTTTATGGCAAGGTTGTTTCAGGTTCAGATGGTAAAAAACATTGGGTTGGAGGAGAAGATATCAAAGCTGTTGCACATGATGTCCCCATACCAGGATATAAAACTAAAACCACAATCAACCTGAGACTTTGGTCTACAAAAGCTGCATCAGAAGAATTTGATTTATATGCTTTTAATGCTGGAAGGCACACCGAAGCATATGAGGCTCTAACAAATGCTGAAAAGGTTTGCATGATATGGCTAGTGTAAACTTAGAAATTGTAAATATCCTGTGAGTTTAGTGGAAGTAAACCAATTGGATAATGATGTTAGAATAAGTATTATAGAATCAACTTCTCTAGACTTTTGACTGTAATGTGTATCCTTTCATAGTTTTGTCTTTTGAGTGTCTTTTTCTGGCAATCTGAGTTTTTAGTCTATGTCCTGTGCAAATGTTGTAGAAAAAATGTGAGCGACTTCTGATAATGCAGAGGCTTTCTAGTTAATTTTTGTTACAATGTGAATGCAAGTTAGTAAAAGGACAATTTATATGGTGTCTTTTTTTTTTCTTTTCAAAATGCAGATTTGCTATACACTCTACCCTGGGGATGAATCAACAGAGGGGAAAATCCTTCGCCTGAAGCAGCAATATACTTTATGTTCTGCTTCTCTTCAAGATATCTTTGCTCGTTTTGAGAGAAGATCAGGAGCAAGCGTGAATTGGGACGAGTTTCCTGAAAAGGTTGCAGTGCAGATGAATGATACTCACCCAACCTTGTGCATCCCAGAGCTGATGAGAATCTTAATAGATGTAAAGGGTTTAAGCTGGAAAGATGCCTGGAATATCACTCAACGGTATCCACTTTTTTTTTTATTTCATTTCGTTTCATTTTTTGTTTTTGTGGGGGAGAGGGAAGTCCAGTCATCTCATGTTAATGCATGATCTGAGTTTGTTGACTAAATGTGTTCTATCTGCCACTGTGATCCAGGACTGTAGCATACACAAACCATACTGTTCTTCCTGAGGCATTAGAGAAATGGAGCTTGGACCTTATGCAGAAACTGCTTCCACGCCATGTTGAGATTATAGAAATGATTGATGAGGAGGTAATACCAAAATATTTGCATAAACTCTTCTATCTCTGGTACAGGCATTGAATTGTTGCTGATATTCATGCTTGACAGCTGATTCGGACCATAATCGCAGAATATGGCACAGCAGATTCAGACTTACTGGAAAAGAAGTTGAAGGAACTGAGGATACTAGAAAATGTTGAATTGCCAGCAGAATTTGCAGATATAGTTGTTAAGCCCAAGGAGGCCATTGATATTTCTAGTGATGAGCTGCAAAATTCTGAACAAGAAGTAGAAGAAGATGACGATGGTGATGGTGATGATGATGATGATGAAGTGGAAGAAGCAATTGCTAAAAAGGATGAGATAGATAAAAGTTCCATTGAGGATGAGAAAGAGGAGCTGCCTGAGCCAGTACCAGAACCACCAAAATTGGTTCGTATGGCCAATCTCTGTGTTGTGGGTGGTCATGCAGTGAATGGGGTTGCAGAGATACATAGTGAAATTGTCAAGGATGAAGTGTTCAATGCATTTTATAAGGTATATTTCATGGGAGTATTGGACAATGTGATTCCATTTGGAATCATCAAATAGCACTTACCAGTCAACACTTGTCTTTGACAAAAGGAAAAAAATTTAATCATGCCAAAAGGGCATAATAGCCACATAGAATGTTGATGTTTCCACATTTTCCCTGTTTCAAAGTGATTACAGTACTCGAGCTGCAATTTGAAAAGTGAAAAGAAACTTCCCGCATTTTTTTATAATATATATGTAGTGTAGTTTATGAGCCTTTAAAAGTATTTCCTCCTTTTTTTCTTTATATCTAAGACAAGATCTAGGAAAACTTATATCAATGACATATTGACATGCGATATTTCCTGCAGTTGTGGCCTGAGAAATTCCAGAACAAAACAAATGGTGTGACACCAAGGAGATGGATCAGGTTCTGTAATCCAGATTTGAGTAAAATAATAACCGAGTGGATAGGCACAGAGGATTGGGTCCTAAATACTGAAAAACTGGTTGAACTGCGGAAGGTAATTAGTAATTACCATTATTTAATTTGTTGGTCTTGTTTTTCTTATTAACAGATTCTTCATTTATAAAATTGAAGAGGTATTCACATTTTTTCCTTTTCTATTTCTCTATTTTCTTTTCTATCAATGTCAGGTTTTGTTGCACCAATTATACTACTAGATAGCATAATGCTTCTTGGCACTTCTGAACAAATTATCTCCAATTTTGAAACTTTATGATGCTCAATACAAGTTTTCCGAAAGTAACCATTAATACATAGACAATTATTATTGCTTCTACCTAATCTGAAAAGTTTAACTATCCTGCATTTGCTGATCTCCTTCAACTTAAGATTTTCGAATGAAGTGAATTGTGTCTGGTGATGTACTATTCGGGAAGTTACAAATATCTGGTATGTTGAGTTTAAATCGAATGCCTATGGATTCCAGGATTAGCTTAATTTAATTAAGCTAAGCCTTCTTAGAATACATCATCATCATCAAGGAATCAATATGGCATGTTGATTATAATTTAGGTGAATTTTCTGAAATTGGTAAGTTAGTCAAATAGAATTAAAACATTTTTGCCCAAGTTGTATTTCCATTATTTTCCAATCAGATCACTCAATCATATTAGTCTCAGCCTGATTGTCAAGTCTCTGGAATCAAAGCTGACCATACTGTGTATCATTTATTTATAGTTTGCAGATAATGAGGATCTACAAATGCAGTGGAGGGAAGCAAAGAGGAGTAACAAGGTGAAAGTTGCTGCGCTCCTCAGAGAAAAAACAGGATATTCTGTCAGTCCTGATGCAATGTATGACATCCAGGTAAGCTGACGCCTTTAGATCCCCCATTTTCTTTTACTGCCAATTTTGACTGGGCTATCGTCCTATATGTTTTACACTTGGAATGCAAGTTGGGGAACGTTTTTAGGTGAAGGGAAAAGTTAGGTACATGGATGCCTTTTTAGTTATATATATGCATAATAAATAAAGAGGTCAACCTGTTAGGTCGATAACCATTTTTTAATGGCCTAGGTCTACCTATTTATAGGCCATTTAAATTTAAATGCCTAAGCTTGCATTTTTACAGCCATCTAAGCTTGCCCCCTAGCCAATTCTCACCCTTATTATGAGTTACTACCTACAAATTTTGTACTTTGAAGCTACCTTTCTTTATCCTAACAATATTGTCACTTATGAATTCAGTTTCTACGCAACCCATTATTTTTACATATATAGTTTTTGTAAACTGTTGGCTTAATTGTTTTTATTTAGGTGAAGAGAATCCATGAATATAAGCGACAATTATTGAATATTTTTGGAATTGTTTATCGCTACAAGAAGATGAAAGAAATGACTGCTGCAGAAAGGGAAGCAAATTTTGTTCCAAGAGTTTGTATATTTGGGGGAAAGGCATTTGCAACATATGTGCAAGCCAAGAGAATTGTGAAATTTATTACAGATGTTGGGGCTACTGTAAATCATGATCCTGAAATAGGAGATCTTCTCAAGGTACTTATTACTATGTTATCTAAGAGTTCTGTTTTGTTTGCTAGTTGTTGTTTTGTCCAATATTTCTTAGCCATATCATGGCTGAAGGTACATAAAGTATGATTCCTATTCCAGTGCTTGGGTCTTGGGATCTATCCTGAATTATACTATATATTTGACATGCGCCAACTTTAAGCAAGTTGCTCTTATGTGGTGATTTTAAAATCAATGCACAATTTATATAGAAAATTTTTAGTATACTTTAACATGAACATCAAATTGGAAATGGAAATCTAGACGGTACTCCATTCTCCCATGCAAATATAAAAGAAAAATGTGATATTTACCCTATGAAAGGAAGTCAAAAAGCAACTTAAGCATGGTAACATTGGAAAATATTATATAGTCATGCAATATTTCAATAGAATTCAAACTTATATTCAATGAGTACTTCTTTTGACTATTGTTATCATCAAATTTCCATCCTGATCAAAGTTCATTGTTCGTCCTGTTGCATGGTTGATAGTATCCTTGGATACATTGCTGTTAGTAGATAATTTGGAACCTGATGAAGAAAGAAAACAATTTACATCCATTTTGACAACAAAAGAATTTTGGAGGAGCAATTTGGATATGTTTTGCCTTGTAGATCCCCATGTTACTTTGTTATTTATTTTCCTCTTCGTACTAGATAGCACTTGTCGAATTCTTGAATAGTTTGATAACTTCTACTTTTTTTGGTGAGATGAGATTTTGCTTACTAATGATGCAAAAGATTGTTATTTATTTATTTGTTTATATTTATTCAGGTTATTTTTGTCCCTGATTACAATGTTAGTGTTGCGGAGTTGCTTATTCCAGCCAGTGAATTGTCACAACATATCAGGTAATTTCATACTTGGTTTGCATTATTCCTTGGGTTGCATGCTTTGATCATGCTGACGTAAATGATGATATACATTTACTATTACTAATCCCAGCTCCAGCTGATATATAAAAGTAATTAGCATGATATTATCTTTTGTACTAACAATCATCATCTGTTCAAATTTTGATATGAAGAGCTGTAAATAAAAAATATTGAGTTAATTGCATCAAATTGTCTAATATTCATAACATAAATTGAGATGTTGCAACAAACAACTGCTGCTAATTATTTTTTGGGCATGGAAAATTGAACAACTCACTTGAGATAGATGCTTAGAAATTGTAGAAGGTGTTTCTATTAATTTTTCAAACATATTTCAAATTTATCCTAGGTTTGTCAAAGTGATGAGAAGTCTCTGGTATTGATAATTTTATCCTGACATACAAGGCCTCTTAAGTATTATGCTGAGTGTCAGAGTCTGAATATGCAACACAGCATCCCTTGAAGTACTGGTGTTTCGTTGGAACATGCCAGAGAAGCACTGGTATTTCCTGGATTGCCTGTATAGATTAAGATCTGTTTCAAAAGAATCTCAGGCAATGTAACCAATGTTGCTGTAAAAGAGAAAAAGGTTACAAAATTGAGAACCCAAACTCGTTTAAAGCTGCTACTCTTTTAAATAAAATCAACCCTATATATTTAGATTGAGTTTACTTGTTTGATTGATGAGACACACTGAAACTGTTTACACTACTTTACTAAGAACCGAGTTACTGATGGACAAATCCATTTTTTGTATGTAAGAGAATATAACTCTGGGTAAACAGGAATATGTATAGGGATTAGGGAAAGCATTTAAATTTTGATTCAGAATTTACCCAATACACCGTTAAGAGATATACAACCATTTGTCTGCTTGCACTCAGCAACTTAACTTTTAGGTTGATTGGTTCTTGAGTCTGCTTGCACTCAGCAACTTAACTTTTAGGTTGATTGGTTCTTGAAATATGAAATGTAATGAAAGCGTCTATGAGTAAATGATAAACAATACGATTCTCACCTCTCCAACTCTTCTTAATCTAATTAAGTTTCAGCTGAAGGTTTCATTTGCCTATGCATGCATTGTCCACACGCTTCAACCCTGAAGGATTACATGACATGGGGATGGGGGTGGTGTGGGGGTTGTTACAGTCAAAAGTATTCTTGATTCTTTCAAGAAAATAACTTCTCGCCTCAGAATTGTGTTTCCGAACTTTTTGTTGATGGGCCAAAATGGCTGCACTTTGACAATGTGAATTATATTACATTTTTGTTATTTCATTTCTATTAAAAAAATAGTCATTTTATTTTCCTATGAAACTTTGATTTTTTTGCTGCATTACCAAGTAATTTGTGTTCCCTGTTTTTCTACTGTAGTACTGCTGGAATGGAGGCAAGTGGAACTAGCAACATGAAATTCGCAATGAACGGATGCATACTGATTGGAACTTTAGATGGGGCCAATGTTGAAATAAGGGAAGAGGTTGGTGTAGACAACTTCTTCCTCTTTGGTGCTAAGGCTCACGAAATTGCTGGGCTGAGGAAAGAAAGAGCTGAGGGAAAGGTCTGTCTTAATACCCCTGTTGTACATTTTATTTACCATGGAATATAGTTAATGCCATTCTGGTTGTAATATACCAGCATAGAACAAATATTTCACTGTTGAAGTTTCACATATTGATAATATGTTAGAAGAAATTCAAGATAATATTCCTGACAAAAGATTTCTGAACGTAGTCTTCCTTGTTTGAGGAAATCTTGGTTTTCTTTCGATAGAAACTTTGATTATTATAACCCGGTTGGTCTTTTGATTCAGTTTATCCCTGATCCGCGATTTGAAGAAGTTAAAGAATTTGTCAGAAGTGGTGTTTTTGGGTCTTACAACTATGATGAATTGATGGGATCCTTAGAAGGAAATGAAGGTTTTGGTCGAGCAGATTATTTTCTTGTGGGCAAGGACTTCCCCAGCTACATAGAATGCCAGGAGAAGGTTGATGAAGCTTATCGCGACCAAAAAGTGAGTTTGTGGACTTTTTTCCTATTTGTTGATAAGTTATGATTTTCTTATACAAAACCATAAAAGGTGGGGTGTAGGGTTAGGGTAAAGAATTTTTGGTGTGAACTAAACATTTTCTTTTGTTGATGAATCACATGCTAGCCATAGGTTAAGTTATTCAATGAAACGTTCACCATTTCCATGTTTATTATAAAGCATGTATCGTCTGCATTAGTGCATTGTCCCTCATTTGCGTGTTCTATTATGCCATGCAACTGATTTATGAAATATGCCTTAATAATATGTAGTACTCTCTCCATCCCTAAACTTTGTTGGATTTTGGCTTTAGCATTTCTTTTATGTTCCAAAACTTTAAAGTAACCACCATAGTTTAGGAACTGAGTGAGTATTAACTCTGTTTGGATAAACTTTTCCATAAGCACTTCTAATGTGTATTTTTTAACTAATAACTTATCACATAAGTAGAAATTAACTTTTGCACTTCACTTTTTTCAAAAACTATCTTTTTTAACTTTTCCATAAACACCTACTAGTATCGATTTAACAACTTTTTCTCTTTTTCTATAAGCACCTAACTTTTCCATAAGCTAAATGTTGAGCTTGTGTCCAAACACAAATTTGAAGTCCTTCTTGCATCAACTTCTGTAGGCATTTATCAAGCATAACCTTACAACATGCTAGTTTTTTTTTCATGTGATCATCGTTGGCAATAACATATTTGTAAATGATGTGGGTGCAGAAATGGACAAGAATGTCAATATTGAACACAGCAGGCTCGTTCAAGTTCAGCAGTGACCGTACAATTCATGAATATGCCCGCGATATATGGAACATTGAGCCAGTCAAATTGCCGTAGAGAAAAGGGGTATAGTATTCTATACCCAATTATAATGTAGCAGAGAATCGGTACCACGTGGTAATGTGATCACTGCTTTACTTAAATTACCCAGCACAAAAAAAATAAACCGCAAATTTTGTAAAAAAATAACAAAAGGCTGGAACTTCTGCCTGTCAAAATAAGCCTGCATTCCTGTAATATGTGTTTTGTTTATTACGATTACGCTCGAGTATTATTGTGCAGTAAACTTGCAACCGAGTAAAGCAGACCTTTGTCTACTAATGAGTATCAGATTAAGTGTCTATTTGTTTAAATTTTTTTTTTTAAAAAAAAGTGATCTTCAGATTGTGTAAAAAAGTGATTAGTAGAAATTTTATGAGCTGTTCGGAACAGTTTCCAAAAAATTAAATGGAACTGATTATTCTGAGATTCTGATTTTTGAAAAAAGTTTACCCAAATATCTCAAAAGTTCTTAAAAAGTTAAAAGTGATTTTTTTTATAACTAAAACGGTAGTTAAAAAATATCCTAGACAAACAGATTCCAATTAAGTTGAGCCCCCACAGTTCCCATATTCTCTCAGTCTCGCGCCTCAGTCTGTTGAAAGGGTTTAAAGAAAACCGAGCAAGATTTTTATATGCAACAACAATCGAGCTTTTTTTTTTTACCAAAAAAAGCAATCGAGCTTTTTCCACTCTGTGGGTTGATTATATTATGGATCAATGCATGCATAATTCTTTGTTATTTATTAAGTTTACAAATAAACTATTTATCTCTAAATCTTTCTTAATGATAATGGTTTAACTTCTAGTTTTTCTTAGTTTTCTTTTACCACTATCTTTTAGACCATCCTCTCTGGTCAATCTCCTTTATTGATGACTAGCAGTCAAACAGGCAGGGTAGTACTCGTCTGTCTGCATTTTTTATTGTTTGGGTAAGATATAAAATTAAATTACTAAAATACATAAACTGATTCTCATAAAAAACAAAGAAAAATTAGTTTTTCTACCCATGTCTTTCAACCGCCTCGTTTGGGTTAGACTCGTTGAAGCACATAAAGGGATAGAATAAGAAAGTAAAAGTGTACACCAAAAGATAGTTATTCTTTGTTATTCCCTTTATTATATGTGTAGACATGTATAAATGTATAGATGCTTTTGCGACGTCTACTATAGACATGCCTGAATCACCTCTAAGATAAAACTCTACCATCTTTACTAAATAGAGCTATACAAACTTTTTTTTATATAATTATCGAATTTCAAATATTATCTTGTGTAACCACTCATCCAACATGGTATCCTATTTTTTTTTATTGGCTTTTTACTGCTCAATAGTCAATCTCTTGCAATGTTGCAAGTATATTTCGTTTTGTAGTTCAACGGGGACAAATGTTTGGCCATTCAACCCCAAATTTGCAGTAATTAGCTATCAAAATTTTGAGCTTGACATGCAATGCATTCGGTTGTTAACACATTGGAGATTGTTTGGGCAACTAATTGTGATAATATTATTTTTCTTTCATTTTGATGGTCATAGAAATTTCCAAAACATTCACAATCTGTGATAGTAACAACATATCAATCACAAATAGTTTTTTTTTCAAAAAAAAAAAAGTTTCTCTTGTAAATTCACAACAACCAAACAGTATTGAATTGCAGTACAAAGAAACACAAAAACGTAGTTCCTCCTACTTTCCCATAATTTACACTCAGTTATGAAAACTACTATGGGAAAGTACAATGTAGCAAGGAAAAATTGTGGAGAAAAAAAAAATCAATAATAAATTGAATCAAGCAGAAAGTCTCAATTCTTGACTTGAAAATGCAGTAATGTTTTAGGCCACAGCTGGCATGTCTTTGAGCCATGGATCCAGTGGCTTACCAATTGAGTACACAATGAATCCAATCTCACGTAGCTTATCATCATCCACAACGTTCCTTCCATCAAAAACAAATGCTGGCTTCCTCATGTTATCATACATCCTCTGATAATCAAGACTCTTGAACTCATCCCACTCAGTCAGAATGCAAACACCATCTGCATCCTTTGTTGCCTCATAAGCATCCCAAACCACACTCACTTTCTTCTCAGTTGTAGGGCTTGTTGGCTGCAAGTGTATAGGGTGGTCCCAATCAAACTTGTTCATCCAAAGATCCCTCTGGATTTGATCCTCAGTTACCTGTGGATCATATATACTCAACCTTGCTTTGTCACCAAGTAACCCCTTGCACACATCAATTGCTGGTGTCTCCCTTGTATCCCCAGTATCCTTCTTGAATGCAAATCCCAGAATCGCGATCTTCTTGTTTGCGACCGTGTTAAACATCGATGACACCACACGGTTCACGAACCGGCTCTTCTGATAATCATTGATCTTGATGACTTGTTTCCAGTATTCTGCCACCTCTGGAAGGCCATTGCACTCACAGATGTAAACAAGGTTCAGGATGTCTTTCTGGAAGCAGGACCCACCAAAACCAACACTGGCATTCAGGAACTTTGGTCCAATCCTTGTGTCAGTACCAACAGCAAAGGACACCTGTTTAACATTCGCCCCGGTGGCCTCGCAAAGTGCTGACATGGCATTGACAGATGAGATCCTTTGTGCCAAGAAGGCATTAGCAGCAAGCTTAGACAGTTCTGCAGACCAAAGATTTGTGGTTAGGATTCTCTCCTCAGGAACCCATTGAGCATAAACATCCTTCAGTTTTTGAATAGCTTTCTGGCCTTCTGGGGTCTCCCTTCCTCCAATGAGAACCCGGTCCGGGTTGAAGAGGTCTTGGATTGCAGTCCCCTCGGCAAGGAATTCTGGGTTTGACAGAATCTGGAATTGGCTACCCTTGGCATTATGTGTCAGAATCTTCTCTATAGCCTCAGCAGTTTTGACAGGGACAGTGGATTTCTCCACCACGATTTTGTCGGACTTGGAGACATCGGCAATCATGCGAGCCGCACTCTCCCAATACGTCAAGTCTGCTGCTTTGCCAGCTCCGAGACCGCGGGTTTTAGTCGGGGTGTTGACAGAGACAAACACTATGTCAGCCTCATAGACATGTTTCTCAACATCAGTGCTGAAAAAGAGGTTCTTGCCGCGACACTGCTTGACTACATCATCAAGTCCTGGCTCATAGATAGGAAGCTGGTCACTGTTCCAGGCTGCGATCCGGGATTTCGAGATATCAACTACAGCCACTTCAACAGATGGACACTTCAATGCAATGACTGCCATTGTAGGACCCCCAACATATCCAGCACCAATGCAGCAAATCTTCACCATTTTTTTCTTTTCTAAAACTACCTATATCCAATGAGGGGTTCAAATGTATCAGTCAGTAAATACAATTAATTATGAAACACAAGCCAATCTGAGAACTGCTATATCAATCATTACCAGTATAGTACAAACACTACATAGTAAAAGGGGTGGATGAAACAATTTGCGATTATTTTCATCTTAGATAACAAGGATACAAGATAACATAGCCTCTGTCTTTAAAGGTCCAAAACAAATTTCATAAAATATTTAGTAAACAATATGTTACTATGTTCAAACTGGATAGAAATGAAAAGGATGTATTTCACATTTTAAACAAAAAGCTTGAGGAATCTGCAAGTGACATGGCATTGATGAAATAAGAACCCTCTCATTTTCTTCTATAATCACATAGCAAGTACCCCCAAAAAAAGAGCTTAGAAGAATCCAGATCTAATGATGATCTGGTGATAAACTTTTATGACTAGGGGTTGACCACTCAGAGACCAATCTTAACAAAGTATTTTAATTTTTAGTAGATCTAGCACTAAGTGGAGAAACACAAACGCTTGAGTTTCATAATAATACATCAACCATTGGTTATGGTAGATCTAATGCCAAAGAGCTTCAAAACAAACAGCATTGAATCAAGGATAAAATAGAACAACTTAGTACATACGAAACAGAACATAGCTGAAGATCTGCACACTTTTACACAAATCAGAATCAAGCCCATAAGTCACCATTCACCAAGAATTAACAACACTCCATAACATATAAACAAAAAACTATTCAAACCGGCAATGATTCAGCTCTTAAAATGATACAATAGTTAAAAAGATTCAAAATTTGACAGAATATTGAATAAAAGACACAAAATCAGGAAATGGGGTGTCTACTAGTCTTTTACCTGCAAGGATGAATAATCTCTTTGACTACGAAAGAACGAAGAAACTAAGGAAGCAACAGAGAGAGAGTTGCTTATGTGTATTTAAGAGGAGCGAGACAATGGGTGTATATATACCAAGAGCAAATCCAAGTTTGGTAGTTGCTACTTGTTTATTACCAAAATGCACAAAACTCTCTGTGAAAGCGATGCGTTTGGTGCAGTGAGGCTTTCTTTTCTATTAATGGTGGTTCAAACTTCTAGAAAAGTGAGGGCATAATTGGGAAAACATGTGAATTTACTGAAGTGACCATATCGAACTCCAAGTTCATTGCAGCTCACAAAAAGGGTGTTGTGTTTAAACAGCTCTGTTTCTTTTTCAGTGTTTTGTGTCAACGTCAAGCACATTGTCAAGGTGAATTATATGGTGGTCAAGCCATTAAATTTGACTATCATGGTGAAGTGAGCTCACGACTTACAATTGTAGGTTATCCAATTTTTTCATATTTACAAATTTCTCCTCAGAGAATGACATAATTACAACTTTGACCATGAATTCCTTGTTTTACCAAAATTACCAAAATTTCCTCCCCCTCTCCCTCTCACCCCTGCTCTCTCCCTCTCCCTCTCTCTCTAGCCTCTCTCTCCCTCTAACCTCGCTCTCCGCTCTCTCGTTCTCTCTCTCTCTATCGCTTTTCCCTTCTCTCGCTCTCTCTCTCTTCCCCTCTCTCTCTCCCCTTTCTCTCTCTCTTCATCTCTCCCTCTCCCTCACTCTCTCTCTATATCTTTCCCTCTCTCGCTCTCTCCCACCCCATCTCTCTTCCACCTCTCTCCCCTCTCTCCCTCCCTCTCTTACTTTCTCTCTCCCCCTCTCGATCTTTCTCTATCTCTCCCCGTCTCTCGCTCTCACTCTCTCTCCCTCTCCCTCTCTTGCTCTCTCTTCCCCTCTCTCTCCATCTCTCTTTCTCCCTCGCTCTCTCTATATATCTCTCCCCTATCCTCTCCCTCTCTTGCTCTCTCCCACCTCATCTCTCTCTTCCACCTCTCTCCCCTCGCTCTCCCCCCTCTCTTACTTTCTCTCTCCCTCTCCCCCTCTCGATCTTTCTCTATCTCTCCCCCTCTCTCGCTCTCACTCTCTCCCTCTCCCTATCTACTCTCTCCCTCTTTCTCCATCCTCTCTCCCTCTCTCTTGCAAAAAATTTCTCTCTCCCCTGTGATAGGGAGCGAGAGCGAGTGATAAGGAGAGAGAGCAAGAGAGAAAGGGAGAGAGAGGGGGGGAGGGAGGGAGAGATTTTTCAGAGAGAGAAGGGGAGATAGAGTGAGAGAGGGAGAGAGGGAGATTTTCAAAAAGCGAGAGATCGGGGGAGAGAGTGAGAGCGAGAGAGATAGAGGGAGGGAGAGAGATAGAGTGAGAGGGAGAGGGAGAGGGAGAGGGAGAGAGAGAGAGATAAAATATTTGTAATAGGACAAAAAAGGTTCCATTGTATAATTATGAAAAAGTTTTGCCCCACTTTTTGAATACAATAATTATTTAGCTATTTTCATAATTAAAAAAATATTATATGGCCTATTCTGCAAATATATTAAACCTACACCTAAATTTGTCCTTCAGGTATCCGGTGACAAATTTCAACCATTGAATATTATACTAATATTATACTAATATATCAATGGTCTTGAGTCACTTCACCATTATGGTCAAATTTAATGACTTGACCACCATATGTGTCACCGTCAAAGTTACCCATCACCATCTCCTTCCTAAGATGCTCCCACCATCTATCTACACTCAAATACAAGAAAAAAGAAATATCTAAATTCATACTGATTTATGTGTGTGTGTATAAAGTGACTTTTATTACGAGAAAATGGGAGGAGTGATTCATAGCTATAAGATCAAATCACAAATAGTCAACATTAAAATATAAAGTCATATGATTTTTTTAAGTGGTAATGTGACATTAACTAAATTTTAATCTCAACCATCTATGTATGGTTATATGACCCAAATTTAATCCTCTTACCCTCTCATGAAAACATCCCTCTCACTTGATAGTTGATACACCTCATCTAATAGTATATATTAAATCTGCACAATTCTTCACTGTTTATGTATGCACGTGTCACATAAGCATAGTTTTCTCTCAAATAATGATATTTTTTTATCTCCCTCCCCCCTATATTGTCTTTTCACTTCACTTATACCAATAAAATAATCTAACTCTGCTCCCTCGGCATGGATATATTGTGCACAAATTGATGAATTTCTCAAATCATAACAAACCATTAATATTAATTTTCGATTACAGCCACAAGTATTTTATCTTTTATTTGTAAATAAAAGCTAGATTTTTTGTTTATTTGTAAAAATTATATTTATATTAAGGAAAAAAATTGTTGATGATTTTTAGAAGTTTTAGTTTTTATGTCAAATGAAAGTAAAAGTTTAAAATAATTACAATAGAAACTTTTATAAAACTAAATTTGTTAATTGTTATCTATGGTATTATTAAATATGTACATTGTAATCATTAGTTTTCCACTTTTTGACCACGTGTTAAACTTCCATGTATCATGTTATCCAATTACATACGGTAAAATAATCAGCTTTTGATATATTTTCAAATTCAAATTTGAACCCTTTTTTTTCTCATATATAATAATATAAATATAATATATTATATGATATAATTATATATACGATATGATTATATTACATAATATATGATATATAGTATCATATTATTTTTAGGTTACAAGATTATTTTGTAGGTAACAAGATGAAACACAAGAAGGGGGGGTTGAATTGTGTTTCTAAGCTTTTAAAACTTTTCGCAAAAGTTTGACGCTGGCAGTTAAAAACGTTGGACGCACAGCTTAGTTCAAATATTGGGCGCACAGTGTTTTCTGAAAAATTGGACGCACAGAGTGCTAAAACACTGGACGCACAGAGTCTTTATAAAAACTGGACGCACAGGTTTTCTAAAGATTGGACGCACAGAATGCTTCCCTTTTAGTTTGAAAAACTTGTTCGAATAAAATCAATTTCAATCCCCTTTGTTAGTAATAAACACAGATATAAAAGGAGTTAAGGGAAAGAAGAAATAACACAAGCTTTTATACTGGTTCACCCTTTCCTAAGAGCTACGTCCAGTCCCCTCAAACTAGAGAGATTTCACTATCAAACCAGATAGGTACAAGTATTCTTTGCACACAGCCTCTCCAGGCTAAATCCCAAGTATTCTTTGGACGCAGCCTCTCCAGGCTAAAACCCAAGTATTTTTTGGACGCAGCCTCTTCAGGCTAAATCACAAGTATTCTTTGAACACAGCCTCTTCAGGCTAAACAACTCAGCAGAGTTTTTGATTCAAGTGCTGTCTAACTCACACAGGTGAGGATATGAAAACTAAAGCACTTTGAGAGTTAAGCAAACTCTCTTTTACAAGAAGATAGAAACAATACAAGACTTTCAATACAGAGTATAAGAGATTGCACAGCGTTTTTGCTCTTTCTTTTTCGTTGTTCAGTTTTTTTGTATTCTTCTTCTTGCTTCTCGGTATTTATAAGAGTAGTGAAGCTTCAGACTTGTTCTTCAGTTGCTCAACTTCAGCTCTCATAAAAGTTACCGTTCTCAAATAGCATTTAATGCTATTTTCCCGTTGCTCTGAGGAGATCTACTTCATTGTGCATGTCCGCGTTTCTTTCTCCTAAATCAGAAGCAACCTGTACTCAAAGTCTCAATTGTACAGTGGTTAATAGTAATATCTTATTGAGACAGAGAGAATACACTGTGTAAAGCAGAAAGATGTGTTCAGAGATATACAGAGTTAGTCAGGGTACATTCTTTCTCTTAGTACACTTTCCACAGTACTTTATGCTTTTCATTTAATGCACGTTCAAAAACGTTGTGTACAGCTATTCAAATCAAATTGTTGGCTCAATAAAATTGTTTAATAATCAAATGCAAGAGCAACAATTGACAATCAAATGGATTCTGCGTTTATGTATTGGACGCAGAATATATGAAACATTGGACGCAGCATTTAGCAAGTTATTGGACGCATACCTTTGCACTTACCAATTTGCACAGAACTCATGCAAACATTGGACGCATACCTGATGCTTTCAATTGCACTTTGTTATGCTACTTTATTGGACGATGAATAGTAGACTGAGAACTTGTCCTACTTTGCTTCATTCATCGTGCAACACTTTGTTCTTGTTCTTCTCATTTATCGGACGCAGAACAGTAGATAATGAACTTGTTCCATTCTGTTTCATTGCTTGTGGAACACTTTGTTATTTTCCTTCTTCATTATCGGACGCAGAACAGTAGATAATGAATTTTCCTTCTTCATTATCGGACGCAGAACAGTGCTTGAGTAACTCTGACTTCATTGGACGCAGAATGTTCAGTTTCATTGGACGCAGAGTTGCACTCTTGCTCACACTGAACATTGGACTTTTATCCTTCATCTGCATTGGACGCTTATTGGTTCTGTTCCTTTGGAAATCATTGGACGCAGAAAGTAGCGTGTCTTCAAGACTTGATTTCTTCTACTTCTGCGATTCTGCTTCTTCAGAAGACATTGGACGCAGAACTTTGTTCTTGCCTTGTGCTTATCATTGGACGCACTACAGTAATCCTTTTGCTCAAACATTGGACGCAGAACTCTTCCTTCTGCTCAAACATTGGACGCAGAACTTCAATGCCTTCTGCTCAAACATTGGACGCAGAACTCTTCCTTCTGCTCAAACATTGGACGCAGAACTTCAATGCCTTCTGCTCAAACATTGGACGCAAAACTCTTCCTTCTGCTCAAACATTGGACGCAGAGTTCTTCCTTCTGCTCAAACATTGGACGCAGAACTTCAATGCTTTTATTGAACAATGGACGCAAGCTCTTAGACTGCGTATTGCATTGGACGCAAAACAGTATTGCCTTATACTGTTTATTGGACGCAGAGAATCATTGGACGCATGGTCTCAATGATTATTGGACGCATAGCTCTATTCTCAATATTGGACGATGAACAGTATTTCCTAATACTGATCATTGGACGCAGAGCTCTTGTTGTCCATTCCAGTGCCAATATTGGACGATGTCTTTAACATTGGACGCAAGACTTCTCAGACTTTGAATATGAGCCAATGTCATGATGAACTAATTTATTGGACGCAGACTGCAACATCCTTCAATAAACTTAGTTATACATTGAAAACACCTTAAAACAATTTATTTATCCTTTGTAAAAACTTAATACATTTTGTTATCATCAAAACCATAAAATCACTTAGGGAGTATTTGTATTAAAAATACTTTTAACCAATTTGGTTCCAACATATTTTTCATTTAATTGTATTTTTGATAAATAAAAGACTGTATATTCATGAGTTTCATTCATAATTTTATGTTCAAGTAGACATTCATTTTGTAATATTATTTTTAAAATTTTATTTTTATAAATATAATTGTGTTTACTTACAGGTTCCATTAATTTTTGTGTTTAAGCAATTTTTTCTCATATATAATAATATAAATATAATATATTATATGATATAATTATATAATATATTATCTATATATTATATATACGATATGATTTTATTACATAATATATGATATATAGTATCATATTATTTTCAGGTTGCAATATTATTTTTCATTTAATTGTATTTTTGATAAATAAAAAACTGTATATTTATGGGTTTTATTCATAATTTTATGTTCAAGTAAACTTTTATTTTGAAATTTTATTTTTAAAATTTTATTTTTATAGATAAAATAGTGTTTACTTACGAGTTCCATTAATTTTTGTGTTTAATCAAATTTTTAGATTGAAAAATTATTTTTTATTTTATTTTCACTAAATAAAATAATATTTGCTTAGGAATTTTATTCACGTTTTAATTTTTCTTTTAATAAATAAGATAATATTTGTTTATGAGTTCTATTCATGTTTTTTGTTCCTAACTCCTATATATTTTAATTCGTCAAAAAAAATCCTATAGATTTTAAGTTACAAACTTTTAATTTTATTTTTGATAAATAAAATAATATTTACTTATGATAGCCATTCATGATTTTCTCATCCTATTAATTTTGAGGTTGTAAACTTTTAATTTTATGTTTGATAAATAAGATAGTGTTTGCTTATGAGTTTTATTCATGTTTTTTTATTTTAGTTAATTTTTAGCTTGCAAAATTATGTTTCTTTTAATTCTATCATCGATAAATAAAATAGTATTTGCTTACCGGTTTCATTTATATTTTTTGTTTATGCAATTTCTTAGGTTGTAAAATTATTTTCTTTTTTTTATTTTTGATAAATAAGATACTATTTATTTACATGTTTTATTCATATATTTTGCTATTAGATATAACTTATTACTATGGACCAAAAATTTATTTTATTTAATTTTTTATCTATTTATTTTGTTTATTAGATTTGACTTTCATTTTTTATTGTATGAAGGAGCAATTGTTGATTTATTATATAAAGTTTGCATATTTAACTAAAATACACAATGTCATGGATTCAACACTATTATAAATTTAGAATATATCATATATGAAATTATTCTTTTATAAATAAATTATTTTATATTATTTATAAAAAATCAACACGACCCGTGCGAATGCACGGGTAACCGTCTAGTTTATATATATGATTTGATCTCTTTAATGTACTCATGTTATTATTGTTTGACTTGTTTATGCTTTATACATAGCATGTGTGAGTTCAGAAATGTATGTTCCACTTTATTTTCTCTCAGCTTACTGAATATTTAAGATTGAGAGTTACCACGATTTCCCCCCATTTTTTCTCATCTAGTTAACATGTACGAAAAAGGTACATACACAAATTTGATCATGTGTATGATATGGATCATTAAAATTTATAGGTACTAAAATCAAGGTATATTATCTGATAACTTACATGAAAGTTTATATATAAAAAATACATTAATATAAGTCTGTACAGTTATTGTTACTCTTATTATAATGTCATGCAGGTTTATACATCTTTTCTTGTTAACAAAAACTAGCAAGGTAGATTAAAATAAACATGTAGTAACAATTTTTTATAGTCACGTGACGAACCCAATTAGCCTTCATCAACTTGGCATTTCTGTTATAATCTATTTCAGAAAACTTTGTTTGAAATAAATTTATTGTTAAAGTAAGTTACAATGATTTAATCTTTAATTTTGAAATTAGTATCATTGCATTTTAAATTAAATAATAAATTATAAATAAATGCATTTTTACCTTTTACTTTCTACTTTGATAAATTTAAAGGTGCAAGTTAAATTGACGCTAGTTACTTCATCTTTTTTAAAAAGAAGAAAATTATTCCAATAATCTCGAATTAATATCAACTACAAAATATAATTATTTGCCGAGATTATATGAA
Organism: Glycyrrhiza uralensis; assembly: GCA_030159175.1. Lineage (NCBI taxonomy): Eukaryota > Viridiplantae > Streptophyta > Magnoliopsida > Fabales > Fabaceae > Glycyrrhiza > Glycyrrhiza uralensis. Next base: position 2,465,804 of record BRZY01000008.1, read on the forward strand.
CAGGACTTTCATGTGCGTTTAGATCTTGATTAAAACACTATGATATACGGGCGTTCATTAAAGTAGATTGTGCAAACTTGAAAATCAAGGATGGTCTTTGCTTCAAAAGTTAGAAAAATATGAGTCCATTTGAAGCTATAGAAGAGGAAACAACTAACAACTCAAACTGCAAAAAAAAAATGAAAGAAACAAGATGGTATGCGGTCATGATGGTCTAATGTTTATATATATATATATAGTTCATAATAATTCCTTTTGGACTTGGACTCTTATAATGAATTTTTGCTTTGAAAGTAATATTGATAAAAAAATAATATGATTTTAATATATTAATGTCTTATTATCAATTTAGATTGCTACAAGAAATTCTGTGATTAGGCATGACAAGTTTAGTAGATAATTCGTAGCTAATTTCTAGTAAAGTAGAAATTATATATTACAAACTTTGAGTGGAGAATTAGCTATGAAAATTTTTCTAGCTAATTCATATTAATACTTAAAAAGTTCTAGCTATTTTGTAATTAATTCAATGTAATAAATAGTTTAATATTATTTTTTTCTAGCTATATAACTAGAATATCCTTGTAGCGATTTGTAGGCAATTCACAGCAAAAAATTTGCTAGTAAAAATATTTAACTATGGATTAGCAACGAATTGACTAAAACAATAATCTGCATTAATTGAGCGACAAATTAGCTACGAAATATTTTCTAGCTTCGAAACTTGATAGTCAAATTAGCTAGGAAAAAATTTTCTAGCATAAATTTGTTTAATATTTATCTAAATAATTTATTCATATTATTTTAATTATTCGGCAGGAAACGATATAATTATCAATGACACAAACATTGGCATGGCCTTCTTTACCATCAAATCGTACCTATGCTACACGTTCTATCCAACTCTTGGATGGAATATGTAATGTGTGAAACATACTATCAAGCATTCAAAACATTCAAAACAAAAAAAAAAGAATAAAAAACCACAGGCACACCAAGTAAATTAATAAGAATAAATAAAATAAATACCTGATATGTTTGTTGCTTTGAATGTTCAGAAAGGCTTCCTTGCAAAAGAAAACTGTGGATCAATGGGGGGAAAAGAGTGAGTAAAAGATATATAAAAGAGAAGTGTTAAAATCAATATTTTTAGTGAATATATATAGTTTTTAGAGGGCAGCTTTAATTAGTCAAGACTTGAGAAATAATTGGTAGTGGCGCCACTGGAGACATACATATTTTGTCAATCAGTGCTTGTATAATAGCATCAACTCCTTGAAACTTAATAGCAGCCCTATTACATGTTCTGCCCAGAGAATAATAAGTTTATGAACAAGTGTAACAAATAAACACAATAATTCACATTACATTGGTCCGAGTGGAACTGGGCTCGAATCCTATAAGGTCTTAGGTTCGAGCCTGGTGAATGGAAAAAAATAAGTTGGGAAGGGAGGCCCCACAAAAGGTGGCCAGCGAGATTCTTGGGCGTAGATTAGTTATTGGCGAAGTCGGTGGACACTTTGCACCAATAACCAGGTGACCAAATAACCAACATGGTGTGGCATTGATAGTAGATATCCGAGTTCCTTAAGCACAATAGCGGAGCTTCAACCAAATATTTGAGGGGGCCAAAATAAAGTTAGGGTGTCTTTATGATTCATTTATTTTAATTATAATTTTTTGTGAAATTAATTATTTTCATTAGAATTCATAATAACAACAAAAATTAATAAATTTACTATAATAAATAATAATAATTTTTAGTGACACTAGTGACCGTAGGTAGAAGTTAAACTTTAAGTCATGTTTAGGCCAATTGTCATGACTTATAGTGACAACTGGTATAAGTTGTAGTGACAGAATTGCCGTGGTCATACATATGGATGGGAAGGTGCCAATGGGAGAATGACATTTAGCTATGAAATTAATCTTTTAGTGACAGATTTGGTTTGTAACTAAAAGTCAAATTTCTTGTATTGTATGTATATGCATAAACAAATAAAAAAACTTATGGTCCCTGTAATGGGTCTACAATTATGAATGAAACAGAAGATGTATTATTGTATTCAACTATAGAGAATGTTTATAGCACCAGTACGGTTAAAAGAAAATGAGCAAATAACAATGAACAATCTAGAAATAGAAGTATCAGAAGAAGCAAGTCCAGAGAGGGAAGAAGAGAAGAGTCCGAGAGAGAGATATATCAGAGAGAAGAGAAGAATTCACTCATCACATAATGCACACCCCCAAATAGCATCTTTCCCTCCTTTTAAATGGGTCTCACCCTTACCCTTCAACCTTGAGGTAGTTACTCTTGGTCCTTAATTCTCGGGTTCCCCTCAACAGACCCCTGTACCGTTACATTACCATCCCCTTTAAAATCAACCTTGTCCTCAAGGTTGAATTACGTATCAATTGCTAACACATAAGCTTTATCAGGAGCCAATTGAGTAAGCCTTTCTGAAGCAACTGAAATTTTCCCTTTAGCCACAATCTCCAAGTAGTTCCAAAATAGAATAAACGATAGTAGCATAGAACTGGTATCGAACAAATCTTGTCCTTGAAATATAGCCGAAACTTAGATTGAGTAAAAATAAGCAACATTAGTTCCAAGAGCAACCAACACATCCATGTTAGCAGACCTTTGCCTCAGTGACTGATATGATCCTAAATAGAACCTTTTGCCAATAATGAACTGCACAGGCGTGGTGAGTGGCCATCTTAAAAACAACCCAACAGTGAGCATAGTATAGACCTTATAGCTAAGTTCTATCAAATTCATTTCAACATGATTCACACATACAACTAAACTAAGAGAAGAAATGATGATATGTTCATCTCCTGGATCCCATTGTTTGAATTGTGAGGATCCATTGTTATGGCAAAAATAGGCAACGCCATCCGGATCCCATTTCTTGGAATGTGTTGGCAAGATAGTCCATTGCTTGATCTCCAATGTCACATGGTCTTGACTTTCAGTATAAGATAGCAGATGTGATCCACATGTGGAATATACACTAAGTATTGCATTACCAACCCCAGGAGTAATATCACATAATAAAGATCCAGTGGAAATTATGATCAATAATGTAATTAAATCCAGTCTAAATCCTAGCTGAAGCCTCAACTGTAACAAGCTAAGAATTCTTGAACGATGCCTCGTGTCTCTAAAGTTATCCCAAATAGAATTGTAGGAACTCAGATCTTGTCTGGATAGTATAAAAATAACGTAATGTGCTGCTGTTGTATGACCATATTTTGTATAAAAACTAACCAAAGCATTTCCAATGGTGGGATCTGCAAACAGAAAAGGAATATGCTTGAGAATATATGCTTGAAAACTAACCAAAGGCAAGGTTCTCAATGGTGCACACACTGGAAGTGTGCGAAGTAAGGTCACAAAATCCAACAACCACGTCCTTGGAGACACTAAATTATGAAACAATTGTAATGCTTTGATTCCTTTGCCCTTTGATGTGTATCCTGCCATAAGTGCAGGCCTGGAGAACAAATCCCTTGTATCCATTGCCCAAAACAAAGATTCTGCTACTTTCATCTGTCCGACTCTTGGGTAGAAGCAAACCAAACCAGTACAGACAAAAACCTCAACGGACAATGTAGGCCAGTGTGGTGTATAAGAGTGGAAATGCCTTCCACAATGAAAGTAAACATTCTCATCAAATGAAGCACAAACAAGCAGAATATTGGCATCAGTAGCATAGTTTTGTTGTATCGGCACAAAATCCAAACGAGCATTGAGGGGTATTTCAGAGCACACGCGGTGGGTGTCGGAGGAGGATCTCATGGTGGCAACTCCCCAGCAACACAGATCTGGTGGTTCAGGATGCGGTGATGGATTTGCAACTGCACCATGGGTCCAATCTGGTGGTTTCGGCGGCGGTAACGGCATTGAAATGTTTCGTCGAGCATGAGAAATGCATGTGCTCCTCGGACTCGCCCATATTATCTTTGGCCACGACGGATCTGTGGTACCCCGTCGCTCTGAAAGTGGCGTTGTAGCCTGTGGTTCCAATAGTGGACTTGTGGCGGTTTTGTGCGAAAGTGGAAGCATCGTCTCGTCCGTGACCTCCGAACCAAATTCGTCGAGCTGTACGTCCCGCTTTGGTGGTGGTCCATGGATCCCCAAGCACGACTCGGTGTTGGCAAGCTGCCGAACGAAGTCATCGTTGTCGTCATCAGTGGCGGCATGTTCGTCCATAGGCTCCGTGGAGGAAAGAAACTCGTCCGCAGTTGGAAGAGTCCCGTTCATTGATTCCGAAGCAGCGTGCACCGATTCTGAAGCAGCATTCACCGATTCTGAATGATCGATCTCCTCTTGCAAGAGGTTGATGATTCGTGTACTCGTCTCTCTGAATTCTCGTGAATATTCAGCTATACGCCGACTAAATTCTCTGGACGATTCAGCCATACGCCGACTATATTCTCTGGATGATTCAGCCATGGAAGATGTGAGTGGCGACTGAACTGGTTGTCTCGGAGTCACTTGAAACAAGTTCGCAGCACCATGGGAAGAGCTCTGAAAGAAGTTGGGTTGCTGAAGTAGGGCTGCCAATTTAGCTTCAATCCGATCCAATATTTGGGAGTGCTCTGCCATGGTGACAATGAAAGCACCAATGTAATGGGTCTACAATTATGAATGAAACAGAAGATGTATTATTGTATTCAACTATAGAGAATGTTTATAGCACCAGTACGGTTAAAAGAAAATGAGCAAATAACAATGAACAATCTAGAAATAGAAGTATCAGAAGAAGCAAGTCCAGAGAGGGAAGAAGAGAAGAGTCCGAGAGAGAGATATATCAGAGAGAAGAGAAGAATTCACTCATCACATAATGCACACCCCCAAATAGCATCTTTCCCTCCTTTTAAATGGGTCTCACCCTTACCCTTCAACCTTGAGGTAGTTACTCTTGGTCCTTAATTCTCGGGTTCCCCTCAACAGACCCCTGTACCGTTACAGTCCCCCCTCTGTCCCTACTAAGATCCGCCCTTGCTTAAGCATGGTGTCAGGGGTTCAATCCCCGACTATGTGTATGGAAAAACATATGTTGGGAGAGGTCAATCCCTTAAACGGATCTAAGTATAATAAGTTACGCGTGAAGGATATCCGAGTTTAAAAAAACATACGTTAAATATGATATGTGATTATTCTACCGAAAAAATATGATATGTGATTCTGTTGAGCATAATCGATTAAGAATTATCCATGATTTGATTTCAGAAAGAAAAAGAGTGAGAGAGTCAGAGAGATATATCCATGATCAGCTCAAGCAAAAATGGCTGATATTACCGGGGTATTTCAAATTTCATCAATTTACAATTAATATTAGTTGCTAGTGATAACAATGAATTAATTTATCTGCATTAATTACTTAAAAATAAGTAAATGGGAATAGATCTGAATATAAAGTAAAAACAGCATTTAAATATTTCATTTTGGCTTGAATAAGAGTATAAAAATATTTGTTTGATCTTAATTTATTTAAATAAAAATTGTCTCAATTATTTCGATATGATCTTTTATAGTTTTACAAACTTTAAATAATAATAAGTATAATGAATTAATTTATTTGCATAAATCACCGAAAAAATGTGTAATTGAGAATATATCACTATATAGAAATTATTATTCTATTGATAATTAAATAAAAAATTATTTTTGGAGGTAGAAAAGATATGATGGTGACAGGTGGCACCTCTTCACCCCTCTTCAAGAGTGTATTTTGTGAGGATCAAACATTGATTCGATCCTCACACACTCAGCGTGTTGCGAGCTAAGTCACACCTATTGTGATTTTACAGTGTCATATTAAATATTTCATTTTGGCTTGAATAATCCTTCCTTTTACACAAAAAAAAGTAGATATATAGACACCTTTCAAGATATTAAAATAAAGAAAAACATTCGAGATAAAAATAGAAAATTGAAAAAAAGGATAATAAACTAAAAAATTAATTAATAATTGATAATTAATAAAATACTAAAAATGACAACATAAATAATGATATGTAGAATCCAAATAATTAAAGTTATTTCTTAATTAAGTTGCCAAAATTCAAGAAGTCTTTGAATAAGATTATAAAAAAGTTTGATCTTAATTTATTTAAATAAAAAAATTTAGCAATTACTTCGACATAATCTCATATAATATTAATTAATTAATTAATTTAATTCTCCAAACTTTTTTTTATGAGACTCTCAAGCCAAACTAGACACTAACCCTACGACTAAACACCGTACAAGGAAAATTGTAAAATCTTGCCACATTAGTTCCATACATCCTATTGGAGGATGACAAAACACATGAATACCTATGGAGGCAAAACTAGCCAAAAAATCAGTCACATTGTTAGCTTCTCTATAGTAGGTATGACAAATGCGAACTTTCCACTCCGGCTGGATAAGTTCTTGAAACTTTAAATAATAATAATATTAATAATTGTTGTAAAAAATTTAATAATGATAAGAATTAATTGTATTTTTGGTCTCTCAGATATTGCAATTATGCGATTTTGGTCCCCTAGTTTTTAATGAGCCAATTATGTCTCTCAGTTTTCCAATCAGTTCCCCGTAGTTTGTCAGTTGTTTTAATCAAGTCTATTTGTAACTATGTCATCCAATTTTTAACATCTGGAACCTACAGGGTATATGTGGCACTAATTTGATACTCAATCAGGTAACATTGGCACAACAGAGGTTGCTAGAAATTTTTTCAAAGCAACTCATTGACACACGTGATACGACAAGTGTTGCTTAATATTTCTGACATATGATGGTCTTTGTCATGCTATAAGTGTAGGTGGTCTGATCGACTTAGTGTCAAATCAGTCTCACATGTATCATATAGGTTTTTGGTAATAAAAATTGGACGACATAGCAATAGAGAGAATTGATTGCAACAATTGAAAAATTAGGGGACATAATTGACTCAATTGGAAATTGGAGACCAAAATTGCACAATTACGATAACTGAGAAATCAAATGTGCAATTAAACCTAACAATAACTAAGATAGTATTTGGCCCAGTTTTTTTTTGAGTTTTTCTTTTTCTTAAAAGGAGAAGCTGGACCAAACAGTTTAATGCAAAAAAGCTCTTAAAAATAAGTAGCTTATTTTTATAAAAGAAATGCCTCAAAAAAGGAGCTTTAAAAAAAGTTGCTACGAAGAGCTTATTTCAAGCGTACACGGAGCTTATATTAAAAAGGTCACCTCTTCGAATCTGCATACACCTCAAATCCATTTTTCTTGTTCTTTTTCTTTTTTTTTCAAACCCTTGCTCCAGGTCCTCACACACGACACATACGTAACTGTGCACTAAAAAAGAATTCAAAAGGAATGTAAATTATGGCTTTTGGGTTCTAGCTCTTCAATTTCTCCTCCTTCATTCCTTTATTCTTCCTTTTTTTTTTTTTACATGTTTTGATGATTAAATTTTTTTTTGAACCCAGCGTTACATTTTTGCTTCGTTATTCATACATTTTTTAATGATTAATCATTAAAAACAATAGAGAACATGATTAGTAATTAATGATATATAAATTAAAGCTTTTATCTTATAAAAAAATTATAGCTTTTATAAAAATATTTCACCAAATAGCTTATAACTTAAATGTAGCTTTTAAACTAAAAAATTAAAAATTACCAAATGGCTTGAACTTTACTTTTAAAGCTCTTATTTTTAACTTTAACTTTTAAGTAGCTTTGAAGCCCAAAAAAGAGTTGGGCCAAATGATACCTTAGTAGATGACATGGGCTAATTTGTTTATAAAAACCCAATGCAATGGAGGATGGTTTGCACTTTGCGACAATAATGGGTTTCTCCTCTCGATCTCCTGCGATGGTTGCAATTGCAAGCCAAACTGATGATCTATTGGATTCGGTGACGGAGAAGAAATATGCGATAGATGAAAAGGGAAAGGTAAGCAACCAACATCATAATCATACTCATATACCTGATGATCTTGTCTTTTCCATTCTCTCAAAACTACCTCCGAAATCTTTCAAGCGATTTGGATGTGTACGCAAATCATGGGGCCTCTTGTCTGAAAACCCTAATTTCATGAGCATGTATCGCAACAATTTCATATCTAATAATCATTCTTATTATGATGACACATCTCTTCTCTTAGTGTCTACTACTACACCAGCTGTGCCAGGTGAACCGATCCGTACTGAGTTGTATTTGCTTTCTGATGAGAGGTTTGAGAATAGGGTCAAATTAGATTTGCCACCTCCGTTTCAAGAGAGGGACAAATTTATTTTGATTCGTGGTTCTGTTAATGGCATTCTTTGTCTCCAGCAAGCGACAAAAATTGTATTGTGGAACCCAGCTACTGAGGAATTCAAGGTCATTCCTCCCAGTCCTGTTGAGTCTGTTCCACCTTATCGGAGCCTTTTGGCCATTCCTTATGGATTTGGTTATGACCATGTTAGTGATGACTATAAGGTGATTCGGCTCGTGCAATTTTCTCCACTATTTGAAGAACCTGATCGTCTTAATGTACCACTAGAAGAAGTTTCATTGGAAGATATATCTTTCGACCCCTTGTGGGAGATATATAGTCTAAGAAGTAACTCTTGGAGAAAACTTGATGTCGATCGACCTATTTGTTATTCTGGTTTGTTTGCAGCCCCAGGAATGTACATGAATGGAATGTGTCATTGGCTGGGTCGGACTGACACAAATTATATTGAAGAATGTTTGGTGTCATTTGACTTGAGCAATGAGGTGTTCATTATAACACCCACCCCCGCAGACATGGACGATACTAGAGTATTCAGAAATTCAATCGATGATAGTTTTGACTTTGAATGGATGGTTGATTTGGTGGTGTTAAATGGATCAATTGCTATCATATCACATTATGCACCGGACAAAACTACTTTTCACATATCAATCTTGGGTGAACTTGGTGTGAAGGAATCATGGACTAAACTCTTCATCGTTGGGCCCTTACCTTGCCTTCAGTATCCTATTGGAGCGGGGAAGAAAGGCGATATGTTCTTCATAAAAAAAGATGGTGAATTAGTCTGGTTTGATTTAAGTACTCAGATGATTGAGGAACTTGGTGTTAAAGGAGAGGACTGTGCTTGCCAGATACTAATTTATTGGAAAAACCTTCTTTCGATTGGAGGAATAAATAATTAATTATTTTTCTTGTTTTGCCCAAAAGGTTTATGACTGTGGTTATTTGAATTTTACCTTATATGCGGAATGGTTTGTCAATTACATATATCATAACTATTATCAAGTATATGACAAATTAAGAAACCATTTGGGCAATTTTAATTTGAAATTCACTCTCTTTCTATTTGCAAATGGATATGGTTTCTATTTCAATTGTGTGACTGATCTTTTGTCTTTTGTGAATGGTCTCCAATTTTATGTATACATAGCTTATATTTGGGAAACTTGACAATCTAATAAACAACACATCTCTCTTTGAACTTCTTCATCTATGCCACTATGTTTAGTTTTGTGCTTTATTAATAAATAAACCAGCTTTGGTGATCTAATGAAATATTGTCTATTTTGTTAAATAAACCAGCTATGGGAATCAAGATTTCATCCATCTTTCCTCAATGTGTGTGTGTGTGTGTTTGTTGTTGTTGAATAAATGAATAAATTAGAGAAATATTCAGATTTAACTTGGTATCAGAGCTCTCTGGTTAGATCATCTTTCGGTCTCACTGATTTTGTTAGGGTTTCAACTGTTGCAAGCATTGACCCAGTAATTGAACATTTTTCATATTAACATTCAATGTTTGGTGTCGTTTGACTTGAGCAATGAGGTGTTCTTTACAACACCCACCCCCTAGACATGGATGATTTTAGAGTACTTAGAAATTCAACTGATGATAGTTTTGACTTTGAATGGGTATTAAGACAATTGGTGGTGTTAAATGGGTCACTTGCTTTCGTATCATATGCACTAGATAGAACCACTTTTCACATATCGATCTTGGGTGAACTTGGTGTGAAGGAATCATAGACTAAACTCTTCACTGTTGGGCCCTTACCTTGCCTTCAGTAGCTTATTGGAGCGTAGAAGAAAGGCGATATATTCTTCATAAAAAATATGGTGAATTAATCTGGTTTTATTTAAGTACTCAGATGATTGAGGAGTTTGGTGTTAAAGGAGATGAGCGAGCTTATGAGATACTAATTTAGAGGGAAAACCTTCTTTCGATTGGAGGAATAAATAATTAATTATTTTTCATGTTTTGCCCAACAGATTTATGACTGTGATTATCTGAATTTTACCTTGTATGCAAAAAGGCTTGTCAATTATGCATATCATAATTATTATGAAGTATATGACAAAATAAGAAAATATAAATATTGTTGTATCAATTTTATTTTGAAGTTCACTCTCTTTCTATTTACAAACGGATCTGGTTTCTATTTCAATTGTGAGAATGATCTTTTGCTTTTTCTGAATGGCCTCCAATTTTATTCATACAACTATGCATAACTTATATATGAGAAACTTGATAATATAATGAACATCACATCCCTCTTTAAACTTCATCATCTATGCCACTATGTTTTGTTTTGTGCTTTATTATTAAAAAAATCGGCTATGGGAATATAATGAAATATTGTCTAGTTTGTTAAATGAACCACCCAAGATTTCATCCATCATTCCTCAATGTATATGTGTGTGTGTGTGTGTTTCTTGTGAATAAGTTAGAAAAATATTCAAATTTAACTTGGCACCAGAGCTCTCTGGTTTGATCATCTTTCGGTCTTGCTGAGTTTGTTAGGGTTTCAACCACCGTGAGCACTAACCCTGTAGTTAAAGATTTTTTCATACTTTACTAACATTCAAGTTAAATATAAATAACAAAAAAATAAGGAAAATAATGGAATTGGGAAACAACTTTTAACACTACTTATTCAATTTTATGACTAATTGACTCCACAATAGATTTGAAGTTCATTTAATATATTCTAAGCTACAGTAGAACCATAGCTAAACAGAGCTATTATAGTTGCAGGAGTATATCTCAGTTACTACCATTGAGACAAACACTTCATAGAAAAAAATTCTTTCATTCACAACATACTTGCAACTATTTTTCTTTCAATTTGAAAACAAAGTATTGTTGAAGTGCATAAGGCAAGAAACTTTGCTGCATTGACAAGTAAGGTTAATTTTAGCTTCACTATTGTTAAAGCTTGCTCTTGTATTAAGCAAATAGAGGTTTTTATGTATCAATATCAGTGAGAAGACTGTTTAAGCTATGCAATTATTTTTCCATGTTTCAAGGGCAAGTATTGATGTTATATACTAACTTTATTAGCTCAGGGGAGAACATATTATTGAAGGTAGAAAGTTAAAGGTTTTTCATGCCTCTTTCCATTTTCTTTGGCAAGACAACTAGGTGAGGCTGTCCAAGGAAATTTTAGGAGGTTCCAAGAAAATGATCCATGTTCTGTTCTTCTTCCATCCATTTCAGAATATTGATTAGTTGGTCTGTATCTGTTTATTAATTGATTAGGTACAGAGTTGTTTCATTTTTATATATTAACAGCAAACTGCTTGATAAATTGCACAATGAAAGTGAATCAACAAAAAATAAACATATTAACAACTAATTCTAACCTGCACAAGTTCCATGTAATCCATTCGATAGAGCTAATCACCACACAATATCAAAATGTTCTCTATATTTTTATGCTTTCTATCCTACTCGAGTTCCAGAAGCTCACTCAGTTTTATAAATGTAGGAATGAAATAAATCCCTTGCTCCTTAAAATCTTAAACATGTGCATTTGTGGCAATCTTATTTGCTGGTTGACAAAAAGGAATATTTTGCCAAATCTACTATTGTATAATCAGAAAAAATAATTATTGCATACCTCAAACATTTTAGTAATTCCACTAATACAATTACTCATTGATATGTTCACCAGCCTGTAGCATCCTCCAATCGGCACCTAAGCATCACATGAAGAACACAAAAAGATAAATTAGATAACTAAAACAGGTGGTATGTAATTAGATATAAGTCCATTAGCCATTAATGGATTCAGTCAAGGAACTAAATGTGCATATTTCTAAAAACAAGAGATTAAAAAGTTATGATTTAAATATGAGATATTAAAAACTAAAAAACTAAAAAAATAGAGACCAAAAACATATTTAACTTGATTTAAAAAAAACATATTTAACCCAATTTATAATTTCAAATAAACTAATAAAAGAAGAAATCACGAGAATAAAAATAAATTGAAGAACAAAAGTAGTCTCTCTGAAAAAACAAGTCCGCACCAAATCCATTCAATTAAATTTCAATTGGCAAAATTAGTAAACTGACTTATATGTTTTTTTATTTTTTTTAATTTAGTTTCTTATTAAAAAAATTCGACAATAAGGTTTCATATATTTATAACTGTTAACACCGTTGACTTTTTCTTTATTTACTAATGACGTGTCTGTTTCTAATTTATTGAATATCATCACCTGAGACCAATCAGAAATAGACACGCATCAGTAAATGAAGAAAGGGTCAACGATTTTAACAGTAACAAACATATGAGAATTTATTATCGAATTTTTTTAATAAGAGACCAAATTGAAAAAATAAATAAAGATAAGAGATCAGTTTACTAATTTTGTCATTTCAATTTCTTCTTTTTTTTTCAAAAAGAAAAAAGAAACATTGAATTAAAATTTTTATTTAGTGTTTAGACACAGCCTAATAAGAAAAGCTGACCCATGAAAATATAACGGTCCAAAACCAAAATGGAAACAGAATTTCAAATTATTTATTCATTTTACATTTTACATTTTATACATTTAACCCTGAAATGAATGCAAAAGTAGCCGTTACAACAAAGAGCGCCTCACTCTCTCTGCAGAACAGAAAAGTCTCCATTTTTCCCTTCATTTTCGATTTTTCGTTTCATTTGGTTATCCAATCCAACCCAATCCATACCAACACCAACACAAACACAAACACACACATACACCCAAATCTCTATCTTTCTCAGGTTTCTGAGTACCCCATTTCGTTTTTTTCACTCTTCCCAACAATGACTCCAGAGAAACCCTCACAAGTTGAGAACTTGAACCCCAACGTGTCACTTTCTCATCGTAACAACTCACTTCAAATACCTTTAAACAACAAAAACATTAACCCAATTGATGATGAAGATGATGATGCTGGTGTTAAGGTTGTTGCTGCAATTGTCCCTTCCCCTCAGAACAGGATTCGTCAGAGGAAATTCGTGGTAGCAAAGAAGAACAACAATGAAAAAAACCCTAATAAGAAGAAAACGGTTTCGTGCAAGTGCAAAGACAGTGGTGGAACAAAGTGTGTTGTTTGTGAAGCATATCAAAATCTAAGGGCTTCCCAGGAAGAGTTTTTCTCCAAAGAGAAGAACTTTGATGATGATAATGATAAAGAAGAAGATGAGAAAAGTGAAGAAGAAAAAGCTGAGAGTGTGCTTAGTGATGTGATAGAAGCAAGGCTTATGATTCATGACATTGGAAATGAAGGAGAAGAAGAAAAAGAAGAAGAGGGTTGTGATTTGGAGTGTAGTTCAATGGTGAAGCGTAGGAGGGAGAGGGTTTTGGAAGAGGCAAGGAATAGTGTTCCTGAAAGTGGGTCTGGGAGAGTGATGCATTTGGTGAAGGCTTTTGAGAGGCTTCTTTCTATACCAAAGAAGGATCAGAAGAATGAAGAGAATGATGATGAGAAGAAGAACAAGGTGATGAAATGGGCATTACCAGGATTGCAATTGCCACAACAACCATCTACTAGAGAACCTTCTGAAACTGATACAGTTTCTGGTTCTGAGTCTTTGTTTTGTTGCAACTCATCAGAGTTGGTTTTGACATCTGAGAACCTTGGCTTGGATAAAAGGATGATGGTTTCAGTTTCTTCTTCTTGGGATAGTAGCCGTGGAAGGTTTCTTTTGAGTTTTAGTTTTGACTTTGTTGATTTTGATTTGACCCCACAAAAAGCTTGTTTCATTCTATTTGATTTTATGTCTCTTATAGTTTCTACAACTACTTACTTTGCTTGAATTGTGTGTCAATTGTTGTGTTTTTTTTTTTTTGCTCATGCTGCAGTGTGTCTAGTAGGACTTCTTCTGGGGGTAGAAGAAGCATGAGAAATGTAAGATTTTTAGATTAGATAGTGTTGTTTAAGTAGTAGTAATGAAGAATGATTAATGATTCTCACTAATAAGGTTTTTGAATTTTTGATGAATTGGGGTTTTTAGAGCTTGGAATCATCTGAGACTTTTGGAGGAAGGAGGTGGAAGAAGAAGAAGCAGCAGCTAAAAGTCACTAGCCAGAAACCATTCAAGCTAAGAACTGAGGTTAATTGATGACAAATAATTGGTTCTTTTTTCTTATAAAGGTTTTTGTTTTTATTTTCCAATGACTTTGGAGTTTGGATAGTAACATTGTGGTGATGCAATGGAAAATGCTACTGTAGCAAAGGGGAAAGATGAAAGAGGAAGAATTTATGAAGAAGGTACAAGAGATGATGACAGAAGAAGAGAAACTGAGGATACCTATTGCACAGGGTCTTCCATGGACAACAGATGAACCTGAGGTAAGTCCATTTTCTGATCTAAATTCCTTAGTTTTGAGGTGTGTATATGACTGTAGTGCAGTCCAAAATTCACAATTCACATTCAAATTTGGTCTCACGTTTGCACTTGCTAATTGTAAGGAATTACTTGGCATAATAATAGCATTCTCTTGGTGCAACTTTTACAGTGCTTGCTAAAACCTCCAGTGAAAGAGAGCACAAAGCCTATTGACCTTAAACTTCATAGTGATTTGAGGGCAATTGATCGTGCTGAATTTGACCATCAGGTGCCTCTTTCATCTATTTCTTCCCTCTTACTTTTACACATCATAAACTGTAACTGCTGAATTCAATTGAGCTACTGCTATCTTTCATTTTTGGGGGGTATACAAAATTGTAAAAAAAAAAAACACAAAAAATTTGATGAATGTTTATTTGTGTAGGTGGCAGAAAAATTAAGCTTGATAGAACAACAGAAAATGGAAAGGGAAAGACTACAAAAGGTACACTTTCTACTAACTTTCATTACCAATGTTTCCTTTGATCTAAAATGCTGATGTCTTGTATATTATTCCCTTATAGTTGGCTGAAGAGGAAGAGATCAGAAGATTGAGGAAGGAGCTCATTCCTAAAGCACAACCTATGCCTTATTTTGATAGACCTTTTATCCCAAGGAGGTAATGGTTGATGATCAGTTTCACGATCAATAATCTTAAGAACATGTTATGAATTATATGATATTCTTTCTTTTAACAGTTTTTTGGCATATTATTCTGGTCTCTTCCTTTGATCACATTAGAAAGTTTGTCTCATTATTATATTTTTAATTTAAAGGTCAATGAAGCATCCAACTATACCAAGAGAACCCAAGTTTCACATACCCCACCATAAGAAGATCAAGTGCTTGTCATGGAATGAAATGAGACCCTACTCTTCCTACATCAACTAAGATTCCAAGGGTCATTTGCTGAGGAGAAGAGAAAATGTTATCCCATCATCTGAACAATATTCAATTTTGTATATGGGTAATCAAATCAATATATAGTTGCAAATTCTTTTTTGCCTTTGGTCAATTATAGTGCAATAATCTTTTGTACTGCCAGGCATCGCAGAGATGGACTGGGACAAAAGTATCTTCTTTTCATTGAAATGAAATGAATTTACTTTTTTTTTTTGGGTGTGTATGATTTCATTATTAATTCAATCACATTATATAATAAATCAAAGTCTTCATTCTTGTGACAATTTCTGTGCACCATCCTTGTTATATGATAACTTCTAACACAATTACATGTCTTCTTAATTTTTGTCACATTTTAATTTTCAATATCTAGTCAAGTTAATATTATTTCTTTAACTAATTATTCAAAGAAAAATATTTCTTCACTAACAATGAATATTAAAACAATCTTCTATCAATTAAATTAATTTTTAAAAAATTTCAACATTCTAAGTTTCCAACACTTGTAAACCACATGAAAAATTAAAAAACCGTGTTGGTGAGGAGTTTCAGGATCACCACACCAATTTTGGGGCAATGCCAATTTTGTTTAATCAATGGCAAACATTACTTAATTTTATACCCCCATATCGTTCAAAATATTGTGGAGATGTAATGTTTATAGAATTTAAATCAAAACCTTACAGACCAAAACTCCAAACTAAAATAAAGAATAAACAGACAAATTGTAAAACTCTTAGCAAACTGGGCTGTTCAACATATGGTTTGCCTTGATGCTATCTACTAATAAGAAAACTTAAATCCCAGAAGACATGCCATTGCACTATCAGTTTTCAGTAACATGTCAATCATGAAGCAACCGCAACCGCAGTTCGCCCAGCAACTTGATCAAGATCCCTTCGACCACTAGAAGTGATTCTCCTACCCCTGCAACCAAAACACAGCATAAACAAGTTGAATGTTGTGGATAATAGGCCATAATGTGGTAAACAAATGCTTAAAGAACCAATGGGTGAAAACAATTGCTAGGTGTCTCAATTTTCATCTCAAAGCAAGGGCTTCTGGTTATCAATCAAATGAAATACAAGTACAACCTTATCAGAGGGTACAAAGAGAGTTAGCTCAAGCACTATTGTTAGATGATTAGTTATCTATTAGAACCATTCTAGCACATGTACAATCTCATTCATGCAGCACAAATTGTGTGTGCGTGTGTCCACGCAAATATCAATCCAATGAGAATAATTCATTCATTCTCAGTTTCTTTCACTTTACATCAAGTTTATTTTCGTTAAGAGACCTCATCCCAAAGTTGAAACACCTAGCAATTGTTCCATTAGCATTTTCGCCATTGAAGAGCAAAACACGGCTTACCCTTTTGTATCAATTTCAACAATGTTCATGTTTTGCAACTGCTGCAGAATGTGTCTGGCAATAGCACCACTGCTCTTGCAGAAATGCGGGGGACGGCTTCCATTCCTCTTGCTTCCACCATAAATCCTCCTAAAAGCACCAACGCCAAGACCCCCTCTCAAATAGATCTTTCTTGCCATGGAGGCTGTAACCAAGGTTGAAAATTCCATTAGCCCAACAGTAAATGTTACACACACATTAACCAACAGAATGAATGAAGAGCGCAAGCACGAGCATTCAACAAGCTTGCACTCACTTATTAAGAGTAAACTCACCGGCTCTAATATAATACCAATCAGGATCGTAGGGAGCCAGTTCCTTAAACTTTGCAGTCTTTACGATATCTGTCCATTCAGGAAGCTCCATCTGTTGAACAACCAAATACAAATCAACAATCAGATTCAGAAGGGAAACAATATCCTTCATGTGGAAATGTAAATAAGAAAAATGCTGATAACAGTGAACACAGTCTCTAACGCACTCTTTATTATTGGGTTAAATTCATGTGAGTTCCACCACTTTAGGAATGAATCCCACCAAATAGAAAATGAAACTGGCATGACATCATTTAATGGGGCCCACGTGAATTTCACAAAGAGTGTGTTGTTAGAACTTCTCGGGCCAATAAATTAGCAAGTAGTTTACTTCATTTTAGTAAACATATGAATAGACATTAATGGATACATCCGCAGAAGCACCTCAGCAAGCAGCATTACGATTGAAAAACAAATCAATAAGCAGTTTTTACTATTACTTGATCCACATGTATTACTTGATCCACATAATAGATACACATTATTCATTAACATTACATCCAAAGCGAGAGTTTTCCATCTACTTATCAATACTAAGAATATCCATCATAATCTGACAACATCATTTGCACAACATAAATATAAGCCAAGCAAATATAAATTATTATTATTATTAATTATTAATTATTAATTTGAAGACATATATAACCCAAAACATAAAGTATAGCACTAACTACAAAACTCATATGAACTGGAGCATTGTGCCACTGAAAAAAAGTGAAAAATTAGAAAGACCCAGAAAAGAATATGAGAAGATGAGTTGAAGGAGGGAAAGACAAATGATGAGAGTGGTAGAAAAATTGAACCTTTCCAGAACGCTTAAGGTGAGAGGAGTAAGCCTTCACGAAATCGTGAGGGGAAACATCCTTCACAGTCCTCGCGGTTGCCATGGGTTGACGAAGAGCGCACACACAATGCTGAATTCAAATCTAAATTTCTCTCCACGCTAAAAAGGATTCGATCTTATTCTTCCAAGTTCATATAAATCGATCAAAAACTAGGGTTTTTTTTTCCCCTTTCGAGTTATGATATGACCGACCCGGTTTTTTCGGTTTTCGGTTTTCACTTCGTACCTAGTGTTGTTTTTGTCTTAGGGATCCAACTCCACTAATTTTAATTGTTCATGAATAGATTAATTAATTAATTATTTGTCAAAAAAATGAATAGATTAATTATTAATTAATATTATGTGTATTTGTGTAGTCAATTACTACATGTTAAAATATTAATGGTAATTTACTTATCAATAATTGAGATATATTTTCCATTTTTTAGATATGTCCATTTTTTTTAGTAATGACAAGAGGGTTTAAATTTCTCATTTTGTGTAAATTGCTAAAGCCCTTCCTCATTTTGTTAGTCAGAACTCGAAACCCTGACTTTAAATTATATTTAAACGAGAATTCAACTTTAATGACTTGTTTGATTGTGGTTTTTTCACTTTTTGTTTTGGAGTAAAACAATTTTGAAAAATAGTTTTTCATAACAAAAAATGTATTTGTTAGTATTAATGAAAAAACAATTTTCAAAATGAGAAAATGAAAAAAAATATACTTGATAAATTTGTTTTGATATAATGTTCCCAAAGCAAAGGTGTTGAGATAATGAGGATAGTGGAGGACAATGCTGAGATAGTAATAGTGAAGGGTGTTAAGTGACGATGGCAACAAGAATGGAGAGTGTTGGACAATAACAACAATGGTGGTAATGGCAGCGGAGGGTGCCAGATGGCAACAATGTTAGAGGGTATTAGACAACAATAACGATAAAGGCAATGCGATGATGGAGGGTGTAGGGTTGTGATGATAGTGGTGGAAGATGTAAATTGATGACAATATAGGGTGCCAAAAGTTGAGGTAGTAGCCATGGTAGAGGGTGTTGAGTTGTGATAGTAGTGGACGATATCATGCAGTAACAAATGACAGTGAGAGATTTTAGATAGCAACGATTGTGATTGTAGAAGATATCCGTGAGTAACAATGGAGGGTGTTTGGTGGTGATATTAGACAACAACAAAGGTATTAGACAATGACATACAAAAATAATAATGAGAAAATAAAAAGTGAAAAAAAAACAAATTTTGAGAACAAGCAATTACATAACACTTACTATATATCATATTTATAATAATACTACTATAACTATAACTATATCAATCAGAGATTGTAAAACGTACTTTAAAAAATTCAATTAGTCTAAAATTTCTGAACCAATATTCATGTTTTGTTGGATTAATTATTTAATTAATCAATTATATTGGATTAGCATTAATCAATTATTGTAAATTACTCTTTTAATTTATTTATATATTAATTATGGTCAATAATTATTAATATAACACCCAAAGTAATTGATGGATATTACTTGGCTTTTGTTTGGGAATGACCCTGTGATGGGTTGGGTCATTCTATTAGTAGCCCGTTGAGAGGTCCTGGTCTCTGCTGGTAAGTTAAATACTGCCTCCCCATTAAGCAGTACTATACTGACTCATACGCTTAACCAGTGAAGAGAGCAGTTTACTCTCACTTCAACTTCCTCTCAATAACAGTGCTCTATTCAATCAACGAACCATAGATCCTACCATGTCAGGTACACACATCTCCATCTATCACTTATTGGTATTGAGATTAACATGCTATAATTTGTATCTATGAATATTCTAAGTTCATCAATTGGTATCAGAGCCTGGTTGATACATGTTATGGCTGTTATGGATGATTTTCGATTTCTTTATGGATGATTCCTTCCGAAAATTACCTTGGGGCTTTTCTTCCTTATTGCTATTCGATTATAACCCCTCAAGTCTAATATAAAAATCATTGAGTATTTTGGAAGAATCAAATATCATTGTAAGATTGATGTACGTGATTCTTGAGAAATCATAGGTTGGATTTCCTATTGTCTTTCTATAACCACTTCTCTTGATAATTCTGCACCAGTCTGTTTCTCTCCAATTTGTAATTCTTAAAGAAAGAAAGTTTTTGACACACTTTATTGAGGGTGTCCTCAAAATTATTGCTTCTGCTACTGATAGCTTAATTTATACTCAATATTTGTATTTATCTCGATATTGCTTTTGCTAGTAATGCTTTAGAGATATACTTGAGTAACCCACTTGGTCTTTTGAAAGCCGTAAAAGGTCATGAGTTTTATGGGAAACAAAGGATTGTATGTTGACCTATAAGAAGTCTGATCAACTTCAGGTCTTTAGTATTATGATTCAAATCCTGAAAGTTTTCCATTGACCGAAAGTCTACATTTGGCTTTATCGTTGTAATCGCGCCTTGAGTATTATATCATAAGGTTGTGATCCCACTATTGAACTCATGCCATGAAAATCTAAATCTTATTTTGATATCATGGATTAGTGGGAGTGTGTAGACTATCATCATGTCTCGAGAGTTGTTGATTTTATATTGCCATATATTTGTGCGCGCATTTTGTGATTATATGGCATATTCTAAAAGGACTTTGTTGTTAATCTTGTCCTATTGTACTGAGACATTTTATATAAAATTTGTTGAATCTCAGTAGGCATCTCTATTAGGTGTCAAGGCCATTTTGTTGGGGATTGCACATTAATTTCCTTAGCATGCAATTATATTGTGCTTCTCTTTTACCCCAAAGTACCACATTTTGACAGGTCACAGATATATAAGTACTTGATAGATATATATTAACACTCCTATCGAGTATAATTTTTCTTCTCTCTTGAAGTACTTGTAAATCTTGTCTTTAGACCAATAGTCTTAAGTGCTTGCTCATTTTTGACATTCTTGTGGCCACATTAACCTAGAGTAGCATTCTTTTGAACTAGGTGTCTATGTCGTCCTAGTAGGAGATTCTTGAATTTCTGAATTGTTTCTGGATTTGCATAGTCACTTATTTAGTGAAACTCGGATTGATTGAATGTCAAATATTTTAGAGCATTTGCTTGTCTAGCCCTATGTAATTACTCTTGTTACTGGGCTATTATAGCACTTAAGTATATGTGGATTATGTTTCTGGCCTTTATAAATTTCAGACTTAAAAATGACTATATTGTTAATCCACTACCTAAAGACTTAACTATTGGAGTTTATCTATATTACGTTCCTTGATTATGGTTAAGTCTTATGGTGTTTTAGGTTGGTGGGAGTCTGAAATTTTATTATTATGAGATATGTTGTCATATCTCTTATAGCATTTTAAGATGCTTGGACTATTGTTTGAGATTGCATATTTCTCTTAAGTAATAATTTTATGTCTTCCCTTATCCATCATTATTTGTAAGATATGAGTTTCTTAACATATGTGATTTATGTCCCTACCGGTAATATTTCTACATTGTTAGGAGTTTATATTTCTTTGACTTTTACTGGTGTGTGCATTGACCATAATTGATATTCTAGTCTTAAAATTTCTATACTTTGATTATTGACTAATGCTATCCAAGTGGGAGATTGTTGGATTAATTATTTAATTAATCAATTAGATTGGATTAGCATTAATCAATTATTGTAAATTACTCTTTTAATTTATTTATATATTAATTATGGTCAATAATTATTAATATAACACCCAAAGTAATTGATGGATATTACTTGGCTTTTGTTTGGGAATGACCCTGTGATGGGTTGGGTCATTCTATTAGTAGCCCGTTGAGAGGTCCTGGTCTCTGCTGGTAAGTTAAATACTGCCTCCCCATTAAGCAGTACTATACTGACTCATACGCTTAACCAGTGAAGAGAGCAGTTTACTCTCACTTCAACTTCCTCTCAATAACAGTGCTCTATTCAATCAACGAACCATAGATCCTACCATGTCAGGTACACACATCTCCATCTATCACTTATTGGTATTGAGATTAACATGCTATAATTTGTATCTATGAATATTCTAAGTTCATCATGTTTCACATAAAATTTAATGAATGGTATACTGGTATTTAAGTGTCACATCATATAACTTGATCTCTTATCTTAATGTAAATATAAAACAACAAATTCTTATATCAAAATAAACAACAAATCCAATAAACTTAATTAATTACTAATTTTGTATAATTTTTTTTAACATTTTCTTAAATAATTTTCTAATTTCAGGAGTCACATTGTACTAGTCACAGTAAAATCCGTGGCCATAAAGAAATGCCTACTAAATTGGGCGCAATAATCATAGCAAAATACGTGGCCATTGATGGGTACACGTGGTAGTTGTTAACATTGTTGGATGTTGATGACGAAAACCCCAATGTTTGTGCACTTGGAATTGCATGACTAACATGTCTCCGAGACAAAATGCAAAAACAGTGACCTACTTATGAACAATGAAATGAATTTATTGTTGGGGTGGATTTTACAATGTACAATCAATTAGTTTTGTGCATGTGCACAAATGGACTCCTAAACCATTAATTACTATACTTTTAAATTCAATAGCCAAGATTTAAGAAGGGTTACCTGTTGAGAAAGTAATGTAGGATCTGTTTAAAATTTTGCTGATTGGTTCCTACGGTTCCTTGTAATCATCATAAAACTTAATATTTTTCTAAAATTACAATTTTTGTCCAAAAGTTTCCATTTTTTAAATCGACCATTGAATTGTTGAAATCTTGGACATAGTCCCAAAAACTTAAGATATAATTAAGAGTAAACAACTATTTTGATCCCTGAAAGTGTCTAACGTCTGACAGTTGATAACCTATTTTTAATTTTGTATCTGTCAGGGACCAAAGTGACACCGTCTAATACTCTCAGGGACCAAAGTGGTTGTTTACTCATGTGTTAATAATAAATGAAAAAATAAATTATTTAACTAATAAAACATTGTGATTAAAATTGTTGGCTTAATTGCACTTTTAGTCCCCTAGGTATTGCTAATGTACAATTTTAGTCCCCTATGTTTCAATTGTGCCAATTGAGTCCCTTAGATTTTCCAATTGTTACAATTGGATCTCTCCGTCAATTTTCTATCCAATTTTTAACGGAAATCCATGTCAACAGATGCCATGTGAGATTTTTTTGATGATGTGGCATCTATGTAGGTAAGTGACTCATGTTTTAATTTTTTTAATTTAAATCTCAATTAAATAAATAAAAAATTTGTTTAATGAAACAAATAAAACAAAATTAACAAATGAAAAAAAAACCTAATCCCTACACTAGAAAGACGGACCCAAACCATTCCCCTTCCCACTCCCCCTTCCTCCCCGTCTAGACTTGGCACCAGCATTGCCGTGACACGGACACCGCGAAGCGCTGACCCGCTTTTACTTACACACTCAACTCAACCTTGTCTGTCCCAACCAACCATCGCAGACAAACTTGCTCTGATAAATGGCAAACACAGAAGAAGAACCATCTCCTCCTAACCCTAACAGTGTCACTCAACACTCCACCAACGGCAATGAACAAAATGGCATCAACGACGAAGAAGAGGAATACAACAACGACGTCGTTAAGGAACCGAATCGTCAAATTCCCCAATCCATAGAGTCCAAGTTGAGGGAGCAGCGTTTCAAGGTGGAAACCCTTTCCCGAAGTTTGTTGTCGAAGTTGGTCCCAATCCGAGTCCACGACATGCTAATAAATGACAACAGGAAGACAAATGATTGGGTGATTGAGGCAGAGCTCATGGGGATCGACGATGCCACCTGTAACACCCTTTCTCCAAAAAGGATATTACACCATAGTAACTAAGAAATTTTGAATAATTATCAAACACACAAGACTATCTACATTTTCGGGACACACCCACGAGAAAAGAACCCGCTGCTCTTGGAGACTTTACTTAATTATTTCGGGACACACCCATGAGAAAAGAACCAGCTACACCTGGAGACTTTACCACTTATATTCGGGACACACCCACGAGTAAGTCACCCGCTACTCCTGGAGATTTTACCATAGGAATTTCGGCACATAGCCACGAGCATTCAGCCCGCTACTCCTGGAGATTTTACTTAGTAACCACAAACCCCAACTTACGACTTAACTCTCAAATAAACACAGAATTCACAAGTAAACACAAAACCGTATTTCTCAGATAAGAATATCAATCATGTGTCTCAGGTAAAACACAGAATTCACAAGTAAACACAGATTCACGAGTAACTGTAGAATAAAAACGTATTTGAAAATAAACTAAGTGAAATTAACTGTTTATTTACGGAAATACTTAAGCACTATTTATTTTCGAAGATAAAAAGGCCTGTTGGAAGCCTACCTCACTAATTTCCACTGTCATAAACATTGGAAATTAAACTGAGTTTATTGCATATATATACAGATTGGATACCCGCTCTATATTTCCCACTATTAATATAATAGTAGAATTCACCAAGAATCCATTACTGTTACATTAAATTCTGAAAGATGCTATAACAGTAGAATTCACCGAGAATCCATTACTGTTATACTCTTTTATCCAATCCAATCTATTTATATATACGGTATTAAGAAATCACTTCTTTCCCAGATTATCTTAGTCATGTATACCCCTGGTCCCTAGTGTTAAGATTTTTAAACAGCGTATTAATACAGATCCCAGGCTAGAAAGAGACAGACTTTATAATAGCCCCTTCAAAGGTCTCTTTCCTTTCTAGACAGATTCATACTAATAAACCAATCAAATCTTTAACCATCACCTTTGACCATATACATGTTAGATAATATCAGGGTTTTTCACAAAGAATAAAACGTATTTTCTTTACGGTAAAATCATATTTTGCGGTAAATCTAAATTTCGCCATTATAACGGTATGTTTACATAAGCTCAAAATAAAATTTGCCATAGTAACCTTACTTCCACGAAATCTTAAGAGAAATTTGGGCATTATAACCCTACTATTAATAATTAACACAAAATAATCATTTTAGAACAACAAAACAATTTATAAAGCATAACTACCATTTAAAAGCTATAACACCCAAGGCATACAAGTCAAGCACAACCAAAAATCAAACATATACTTCTCAAATTAATTTTGCAAGAGGGTCCCCCTACCTTTCACCAAAAATGGATGAAGATCCAAGAACACAAAGAAATTTAAGACTTAAGAAGAAAAAAGAGAGAAAAGTGTATAGCTTCTTGATTCCTTGGCTTCTTGAAATTGTGTGTGTAATTTTTATGAAGCAAGGTGGGCTATTTATAGTGGATGGGGGCAGCCCAAGGGGTTGAGTTAAAGGAACCTTGGTTAGCTTAGAAAGTAATCATAGTTTGGCTTTTAATAAAAATCAAAACAATTAACTAATTCCTAATTGGCCTAAATCACTTCACAAAGATTGAATCCAAGTGAAAGATCATCATCCAAGGGTCCAAGTTGAGGAAGAGGGGCGGCCAAGGAGCAAGGAGAAGGAAGGAATAAGGAAAGTATGTGATGTAAGTCATGACTACTAAAACACACATTTATCTAATTAGTTTAAATCAACCTTTTTCTAATTAGTTTTAAAACTTTGACTCATCGACTAAATGCACCTAGTCCTCTTCTTGGCAAGGTGCTAGGACGGTTTATGAGGGCTGAAAAGGGAGGGAGTGAATTTACATCTTTGCCCCTAGGGTTTTCAAGTGAAAACAGATGAAAATCAAGGATAAAATTGACTTTTCACAAAACAAAAATTCCTAAAATTAAATTAAAGATTGAGAACTGATAAGAAATCTTGGGAATACCATGTAATAGCCCTAATAGCTTCATGGAAGAGTTTCTGGAATTTTACGGTAAGTGTAAGCTATGCGTTTAGCTCAAAGAATGGAAAAACGGACACGCCGTAAGTGAAAAACAGACATTTTTCAGAAAATTACCAGATAATTCTCAAAAATCACAAATTTAATTTAAACAATAATGATCCCTTTTGAAAATTGATTTTGAGCTCTCACTGATCAATATAAATCCATTTTGGCCCAAAAATTCTCGTTTTACGTGTCTTACGGAGTTTTGAAAAAGTGACTTTTAATCTGTCTTTCAGAAAATTCTAAAAAAAAATTTCCATAAACCCTAAAAAATGGAAAAACATGTTCTGGCTATTTAAAATCTTTATTTGACTTTAACTGAGCTCCGAATCAGTTTATCAGCTCAAACGGTTTACTATTTGGATCAAAACAGAACTTTTAAATCTTTTTACTTCCAAAAATTCTAGAAAAATTCCAGAAAATCTAAAATATTAGAAAATCAAACTTTTGTGAAGGAAGTTTATTTATTGAAGTCATTAGATATTTTTAAGTTATTTAAAACTCTTTCCGTCAGTTAGACATACTGCTTTCTGTAAACAGACCCGGTTTTGACTGTAAAATTTCCGTTTCAGAAATATTCCGGAATATGTGTATTTTACTCCTAATTTTAAGCTAAAAATAAATCACAAAACATTTATGGCACAAGAATTCACATAAAACAGAAAAAGTATGGTTTAAACAGAGAAACAGAGGTTGTAACTAGACCTGACAAAAGCTGCGAATCAACCGTTTTCAGAAGTAATCTTAAACATGTATATTTAAATCCTACTTTTAAGCCAAGAATAAATCTCAAAAGATTTATATTGCAAAAATTCATATAAAACAGATTTTTAAATAGTAACTCAGAAAAACGGATGATACACCACCACCATGTAGGAGCTCATGCAAGCGTCGCAAGTCGCAATTGCGAGGCTTCAGCGACTCGAAATCTTCGATTCCTGCAAGGGGGAACAGGGAGTGGGAAGGGGGAAATCGTAAATTTTGAGGATTAGGTTTTCTGATTTGGGGATTAGTTTTTTTTGTTAATTTTGTTTTATTTGTTTCATTAAATAATTTTTTATTTATTTAATTGAAATTTAAATTAAAAAATTAATATATGAGTCACCTGCCTACATGGATGCCATGTCATCAAAAAATCTCACATGGCATTTGCTGACATGGATTTCTGTTAAAAATTAGATGGAAAATTGACGGAGGGATCCAATTGTAACAATTGGAAAACCTGGAAGACCCAATTGACACAATTAAAACGTAGGGTACTAAAATTGCACATTAGCGATACCTGGAAGACTAAAAGTGCAATTAAACTAAAATTATTTTAATCGCATAATTGAAAACTCTACACCATATCAACTTAATATAGATACAAATTATTAACACAAGTATATATTTTTTTTAATAAACTTAACACAAGTATATTTCTTTTTTATAATACAACTGTGCGAAGATAATAATACATAGCAGTCCAGATCTGATATAGAGGAAGGAACCCAAATAACAATTGATGAAATAGAGGGCAAAAATCTGGTCATTTTGTGTTTTTTTGGGTAGATGAGATGCAATTTAATTTGTATTTGGGTCAAAACTAAAATAACGAAACAATTGAGGCATACAAAAACATTAAGGGTAACATATAGGGGAAAATTTCAAAATTATGGAAAGACAGTTAAAACTATCTATTATCGGTTTGAGACCTGTTTATGCACATGCACAAAACTAGTTGCTTGTGCATCGTAAAATCCACCTGTTGTTGGTTGTCCTAAAGTTAGTTGGTTAGTTAAAACTTTGTGACATTGATGGTTGCATCGTAATCATCGAATTCTACATTTGTAAAATCTAGAACACACAGCACTGTCCTCCTTCCAATCCTCCTTTGAAATCTCCTTCCACAACTCTCTCTCATAAATTACACATTTTGCACTTTCTCATATTCCTCACACACACTCTTCGATCTCATCGCCTCCAGCCTTATATTTCTCACCGACCCACATCGCGATTCCCACCATTCTCGCGACCCTTTTGGAAGAAAAGAAGGAAAGTCTAGTTTTTTATTCTTGGGGTTGGTTCCACCAAAATGGCCTCTTTCTCGGTTCCATGCCCCAAGTGCCCTTCTTCTCCTTCCCCTTTGGGATTGAAACCCAACCACAAGCTCTTGTTTCAAAGTGGTTTGAGGCCTTCCCTATCACTCGGATCTTTGTCTGCTGAGTCAGCATCATCTGAGATTCGGGTATGTGAGTGATTGTGTAGAATATGAATCTGGCTTTGAGTTTATTCATAACACCCTGTTGATTTGTTTCAGATTTTGGCCAATGATGTTACTGTAAGTGATTAATTGTTTTCTTTATCAGCTTGTACGAATTATAGTTAATTAATTAATTTACTATAACGAAGCCAAGGGCTGCTGCTTGAGATTCCTCATATTTGCTTTTTCTATGTGCTCCTCCTTTTGTTTTTTCAGCTGGATGATTAGATAATAGATAGTGAAAGAGTAGAACTGGGAATCTGGGATACAATCTTAATGACTGAATTTTAGAAATTTGGATGCCTTCATAACACCCTGTTGATTTGTTTCAGATTTTGGCCAATGATGTTACTGTAAGTGATTAATTGTTTTCTTTATCAGCTTGTACGAATTATAGTTAATTAATTAATTTACTATAAAGAAGCCAAGGGCTGCTGCTTGAGATTCCTCATATTTGCTTTTTCTATGTGCTCCTCCTTTTGTTTTTTTAGCTGGATGATTAGATAATAGATAGTGAAAGAGTAGAACTGGGAATCTGGGATACAATCTTAATGACTGAATTTTAGAAATTTGGATGCCTTCTTGTTAATATTATTATTTGGATAGCAGTTTTTTTTTTGACAGCTGGGCTATCAGTTATTAAGTTATTGCTTGTCCTTAATTATTCTACTATTTTCAGCATAAATTAGTATAGACCAAAATCCTACTATACTTTCTGTGTTGAGGGTCAAATGGAATTCCTTTTGTTCATCGATTCCTGTTTGTTATGATTCCTTTTTAGTATCTAATGCCTTGCCTTACAGATGACATAGTCTTCTCTGATTATTTCAGCAGTGTTTTGTTCATTTAATTTATTAATAATGATGAAGAAATAATACCTTTATCAATTGGTTTTCCCTAAGGTTTCTGAATGTTCATGAAAGAATTAATACCTTTATCAATTGCTAGCATTTCTTTATATCATTCACCCTGGTAAATGTGCACCTTTATGGTTTAGAATGCCTATTAATTTTTTATGATACTCTTATTAATCCTTCCATATATGATTTTCCTACATGACTGTAACTAAACTTTGTCAGCATGTTATCACTTGCATAAATTCATTATATGGTGCTCGCGTTTTGCCCCGGCGCTTAGCCGTGGTGTTAGCGTTTTGGCCCGGCGTGCCGCGTTTTGCCCCGTTCTTGGCCGTGGTGTTAGCGTTTGGTCCCGGCGCTTAGCCACGGTCCCGATTCTTAGCCGTGGTGCTCGCGTTTTGCCCCGGCGCTTAGCCGTGGTGTTAGCGTTTTGGCCCGGCGTGCCGCGTTTTGCCCCGTTCTTGGCCGTGGTGTTAGCGTTTGGTCCCGGCGCTTAGCCACGGTCCCGATTCTTAGCCGTGGTGCTTGCGTTTTGGCCCGGCGCTTAGCCGTGGTGTTAGCGTTTTGGCCCGGCGTTATTTATGAGCACAAGTGCAACTAAAAATCATTCCAGTCATTGCACTGTAGTCTTAGCCATTAGTTTCCAATGTGCAATGTGCTTGAAATTGGAGAAATTGTAATTTATTCATTGAAATAATTTCAGTCTGTAGATGGTTTCTGATTCACAGAATAAATAAATAATGTGTGTCAAAGGCTTTGGAAGTTGTATTTTATTTTTCCAAGTTATTTAATTGCTCCATTGTTGTTTGTTTTCTGCAGTGCCTTAACAGGAAGCAATTTTCTGTCCGGAAGATTCAAGCACAACATAATGAGGTCAGTTTGCATTCTCACTAAATTCACATTTTCAAAAATTTTATCCTGCTGTTCAAATGTGTCACGTCGTTATTAGATTGAGAAAATTTTACCATATGTTACCCTGCTTTGTACATCATAGGCTGCTACTGTTGGAAATTCCAATTCTGCACCTGCACTGGTCAATGGACCTAGTGTTGCTTCATCAAACGAGAAAGAAGACCAAAATGGGAATGCCTCTGGTGGCACCGTCGCAGATGCATCTTCAATTTCTGCATTCATGGCCCAAGTTTCTGACCTTGTAAAGTAAGATTAAGCAGCTATTTATTATGTCTGTGCTAGAACTTTTATTCTTTCCATTGTTTTCATTTGATACTAGTTTATGGACCCAACTTGTACGAAGTACGGTTCTTTTCCTAACATAAACATTAAAAAAATCTAACAAACAAAACGATTTTAGTTGAAAATAAAAAGAGCTAGAGAGGTGACACGTGTCACAACCTAGGAGAGGAAATGTGTCACAGCCTGGATGACCATGACGTAGTTTTCTTATATAGTAATTGATAATTGATTATTTTCATGGCCAGACTTGTGGATTCCAGAGACATTGTGGAACTTCAACTTAAGCAATCAGACTGTGAGCTCATGATAAGAAAAAAAGAAGCTTTGCAGCCTCCACCAGCCACAGTTATGGCCCCATCACCACAACCAGTGCACTATTCCACACCTCCACCACCCCCACCGGCAGCTGCTGCTTCTGCTCCCGCAAGCTCTCCACCTTCAAAAGCATCACCTGCGTTACCTCCACCTGGAAAAAAAAGCGCATCATCTCACCCACCGCTGAAATGTCCAATGGCAGGAACCTTTTACAGGAGTCCAGCACCTGGTGAACCTCCATTTGTTAAGGTATGTAAATGTAAACATACGTAGGGCTTGTTTGAATAAACAACTTATTTAAGCGCTTATGGTATAAGTGTTCATCATATAAGCTCTTATGTATAAGCTATTTTTTACATAAGCCAATCCAAATGCACGCATAGTTCAAATAGCACACTTCTTTTTCTGTTGAGATGTCAATTTGCAAAGGATACTACTGGGAATTTACTGCAAGGAAGAGGAAATCTGTTCTGCATTTCAATTAATTAATGTTATGTTTACTAAATAAAATAATAAAATAATGAATAGCCTGATTATTTTGCTGTTGCCTCAGGTTGGAGATAAAGTGCAGAAAGGCCAGGTTATATGCATTATCGAGGCTATGAAACTGATGAATGAAATTGAGGTATGTGTATCTTTTTTTTTTTTACTGCTGTTTTATCATAATATTATTGCATTTATCTTTCTCTTTTAACTACCTTGTTTGCTTTCCCATTTACTTCGGTGATTTGTCCCGTTATTATATAGATTATCCTCTCATATAGTAATATACAGAAGTCTGCATGGCTCTCACAGTAAACAAATATAAAAGCACAGATTTGGTAAAGCTGTTCAAACACTGTTTTGTTTCTATGTTTCATCTCTTTCAGCTGCATTAACACACTTTACTAAGTTTACACTAAAGGATTAGGAGATAAAGTATGAGAGTAGGAATGGGAAATAGCCCACCTGAGGTTGAACAAAACATGCAACTAAACTGGGTTTTGTTTTAAGCTTTTTTTTTTTTTTTGCTTAAATATGATTTCGGTCTCTGCAAATATGGACCCTTCTGGTTTTAGTCCCTCCATTATTTTTTATTGATTTGGTCCTGTTTGCAGGGACTGGAATCATATTTAAGTCTCTTTTTTTTAATTTTTCATATTCTAACATATATCTATGGATAGTGATACTCGTAGATATTTATTAAATCCATTTGAAACTCAAGTAATGAATACCCGTGTGAGTATGGGACATACACGAGGTAAATTTTAACTGGTCCGTGGCGATGGGTGGCAGGGGATTACCACCTGTGCCCGTCCTTCCCATTGCAATCCCTAGTTATGTGAAATATTTCCTGAACATCTGGGAGGAAGCAGGACCCTCTGAGAGTCTGTTGTTGGACTCTGATTTTGATACTGCAAAATAAATTTTCTCCTTCTAAACCAGTTTCAATCTATCAACACTTATCCAATGAGGCAGTAACTGAAAAATCTAATTTGTTGGTTATTTTTCAATGCTTGGTGGCAGGCTGATCAATCAGGAACAATAGCAGAGATACTAGTTGAGGATGGAAAATCAGTCACTGTAGACATGGTAATCCTCCCCCTCCCTCTCTCTCTCTCTCTCTGCGCGCGCGCGTGTGTGTTTTTCTAGCTTCATCATTTCTCTAACTAATAGTGATATACTTGTGCTCCATGCAGCCTCTTTTTGTAATAGTTCCATGAGTACCAGAGAGGACCTTTTACTTCAAAAGTCAATGGGAATCTCCCTTGTTGGATAGCTTGGTTTTCGATCATATAGATTTTCCATTGTTCAGACATTTCTTGAGTGACATTCAGTCTTATTTTAAGAAATCCTTGGCTTCTTAAGCCTCCACTCCCTCCTCGTAATTTATTGAAGAGGCATTTAGGCACGAAGGCCCCGATGTATCAGAATGAATATTCGGACTTTGTAGTTCTAAGCAGTTTTGATATTTGTAGTTGTAGTATTAATGTTTTCTGCATTTGGTTTTGAAGGGTCTCTCTTTCTTGTATGAACCTGCTGGATGTTATGTTGTTACAGTAATTTGTTATAGCATCTTTCTGTGGCTAAAAGACTTGTATTCACAACAATTTGTTACAAGCGTGATAGACAGCAGAATATAATATAATTGGACTGATAATACATGGTCATCAGATTTGTTCAAACTGTTGTATCTTTTATAGACATGTTCAGTTATTGCTGCTCTTTCCATCGTCTCCAATAATCTTTCTAGGCCATGTTTGAATATTTTATGATAAATTGTATGAAATAGAATATAACGGAATGATATAAAGTTTTCATATTGTTTAAATATTTTATGATGAAATTGAAAAAGAAATAGAATAGAATGGAATGATATAAAGTTTCCATTTCATTATTTGAATATTTTATGATGAAATGGAAAAAAAATTATCCCATAGTTTGATAAGTAAACAAATTAATAGGTGATAATTTTATTATTTCTATTTTATCCTTATTTTAAATACACTAATATTTAATTATTATATATCTAAAAAATATAATTTATATTTTTAATTTTATTATTTCATTATTCTCTCCATGTAAGCAATTACAAATTTATGTTAATATTTTAAAACCAATTCCAAGCTTACATGAGCTCGAGTTGCAGCACTTGTTGGATTATGAAGACCAATTATCTAAATTGGAGAATAACTGCTTTTTTTACTTTCAGCTGATGTTTTTTTTATCAATAATTACAAAATCAACTTTTTTTTTTCATTCAGTTACCTATTTTTAAAAATTTGTGAAGAAATGGTAGAAACAAGATCTTATCATTTTCATTACTTCTCCGACAAACTCTTGAAATTAAGAATATAATAAATAATGAGTTTAATTTATATGTTTTGTCAGTGTAAAACTAGTTTTACACTCTTTCTCAGTGTAAAACTACTTTACACTGACATCCAATGAGGTTTAATCATTTTGCCTTGTCATTCTCCTCAATAAAATTTATTAATTGAATTAAAAAACCCAAAACCCTAATTCTGCCATTCAACATGTTCACCGTCTTTTCTCTGCAATTGCTCTTCGCAGGCCACCTCCCTCTTTTTTTGCAATGGTCTTATTGAATGCTTGGTTGAATACAGGAATTGATTGCTTGAATATTATATGAGAGATCAACAAAAGCCCTAAAAGTTGCTTTTGTACATTTGCGATAGTAATGCATTTTCGTCTGTATTCCCATTCTGATTGTTGTATTATATGTCTCTTTTGAAGGTGTTTGTGTCTTTGACAGACTTGAAATAGTGTTCGGATGTGACAAGTATATAATATTATTAATCCAGAACTTGTTTCCTTGGCAATGTAAAAATGAAATACGATTCACCTTTTCATAATTGTGTAAAATGAATGAAAATTTTTGTATATTAAAACATCTTATTGAAATAAATGGAAATCTTGGGCGATTCAGAATGAGTTTGGACCAACAACAACAATAATAATAGCTGAGAGAGCACGCTATGAAAGGGACAAAAACAAAAGATGGATAATGCAGGCGGCAAAAGAGAGCAAAAAGAACATAATAGAGAATTAAGATTTTTTTAATTGAACCTAAATTATGCTAATATAACGTGGCAAATTTCTATTGGATGTCAGTGTAAAATGGTTTTACACTAACCGAACATATAAATTAAACTCAAATAATATATCATTGTTGTAATTAATGATGAAAAACATATCAATTGAAAATTTAAGGAAAAAAGCTAAGCAAAAATCTCGATTTAGTAGGTAGTAACATTGAAATTTTTTAGCCCGTGTCCAAATTTTAATGCTAATCCAAACACTGGTACTGGCCGAAATGCACTACAATGGTATCACTTTTTTTTTTTTGATATACACTGCAATGGTATCACTATGACCACTTCGATGTTAAGTGTTAACCATCTCCAAAGATAAATAAGCCGCAATATCACGAAGTAAAAAAAAAAATCAAGTACGTGTTTGATTTTGTGTTTGGAAAGTCCTAAGATGATTTCATTGTAAACCAAGCTTTATTAAATAGACAACGACTTATGCGCCACTGGAACAAAACCAAAAGAAAATAAACAAATATGATATTTGGATGACTAAGATGAATTCCCCATCAACAAAAGAATGCAGCCACTATGATATGAAGCAAATTACAAAACGGAAACAGACAAAAAAATCATACAGTAAACTTAGGCAAGAAACAGGAATATTCCAGGCCCGTGCTTTCCTGCATTCTGTTTCCTTAACCCCCTATTCTATTTGGCTCTCATCCTATTCTGTATTTCTTTTTCCATTCCTATTTAATGTACAAGTTAGCCTATCTACCATGTACTTACACCAATCAATATTGTCTAGAGCTTCTAAGGTTAGCCCTGCGTCCACCACTGAAATTTATCCTGCACGCTCCACCCGCCCAATCGTCGTCATCTTCGTCCTCCTCAAAGTCCCCACCTGTCACCATGTGTCCAGATTTCCGACCTCTTCTCGCCGCAGGTCGCTTCCGTTTTATATTTGCCGTGTAGAGTGAATAGTCCACTGTGTCTTCCCTCAATGCATTCTTAAATTCCTGGTGCAACGAATGAGAACATGATGGCTCCAGGAACTCTAAATCCACTCAGGTGCTAAAAAGCTAATAAGAGGTATGTGAAAGAAAAAGATATTTATTCAAGGGACAATACCTGGTATCTTTGTATTAATTCTTGCGGACTTGTAGGCAAACTGAACTGAGATTCACTAATATTAAACGGAATATTCTGTCTGGAGACAACCTCTCCAGGTTTTGGCGGTTCAGTTGGAGAATAAGCCTGAATAAAAAAAAAAAAAGGGTACACATCACGCAAAGAGAGGACATTTAGCTTCCCATCCCATCCCATCCTAGTTAAAAGGAAACAGGAAACGCCATTTAACCACTGATAAGTAAATGATAAGATGCATTATATAATTTTACCTGACATCTGGCATCATTGAGACTATACATGATTTTTAGATGTCTCTTTAGCTTTAAAAGAAGTTGCAATGCGATCGCGGATAAACAGTCAGCCTGCACAAGCACCGGGAACAGAATGACTGTGATCATACCACCCAATTAAGAAAAATAATGATTAATTCGAATGTGCATATTCCACTGTTCAGGCTGTACCAGGAAAACACTTCACATTCTTGCTTTACAGCAAGACATTCAATTAACACAAATTTTCACATTCTTGCTCACAAACAAATCAACATTGTTCACAAAAATAATGACTGCAAGTTCCAAAATACCTGAAATTTCTCCATATCATCTTTTGAGAAGGTAGAAGAGCCTGAAAAGCCTGCTGCTTGCGGCTTTACTTCTGAGCTACCATTATGTGATAAAGGATAATCTGGCAGCTGGTGATTAGTTCCATTTAAATCTACTGATGTCATGTCATTTTGATTGGGCTGGGCATTTAGATTTTGCTGAAATGAGCCATTCAAGTCCATTGGCGTCACTTGGGTTGTAAGCATAGGATCATCTGGCCCCCGTTGCCACATTCCATTCCCATGAGGAGTACTATGACCCTCACTTCGTAACAAGCTTGAACTCCAGGCTTTAAAGTTTGCCTCAAGTGGCCCAGCCCTCACCTGAACTACTCGATTAATGGCATAGATTAAATAAAGTGGCTCATCAGGTGAAATGAATGGCAGCAACGCAAGAACCTCTGTGCAGTATCTGTGAAAAGAAACCAAGTAAAAGATCATTTAACAACTCATGTGACTCTGAGAAACAAAGAATAACAGATAAGACTTACGTTAAGAAAGCTATTACTAATTTGTTCCAGCTTGGATTATCAAATTTTCGCACAATTGAGGACATAAATTTGTTCCTTGATATCCGGTTCCCTCGGATGAGCTTGTATATTCGAGAAACCCCAAGTCTTGCTTGAGTGAGTGAGCCAGCATCAGGTTTCCCTTTTCCAGAAACAGGGATCTTAGATTGGGTCTTGTGGTTGACATTTTCAGGACTACCACAAATGGATTGCATGAACATAAAGGACATTTGAAGTCCATCACCCAAGCGACTTTCAAAAAATGCAGGGTACCTGAAAAGATGCTATAATTATCTAATACAACCCAAGTTGACGAGAATTACATCACCCAAAATAAATATAGAAGATTACTTCTCGTTCATATTCATTAGGAGATGATGAGCCAACTTTGAATTTGACTCCAAAGGATCTGCTTCAAGTGCTATAAGGTATGGAACACAGGTGATGGGATGAACAAGACCTTGACGTAGCACAATTTCGACAATCTGCAAGATCTCGTTTTTAATATGTAAGATATGTAAGAGCAAAAGAAAAAACTTAAATATTTTCACTGAAATGCTTAAGTTTCAAAAAAAAAAAAAGCTAGCTAGTAAAAAAGATATAGATCATCTGATCCACATTCAAAGGGACTGATAACTAACAACAGCAAGATTCACCATTAAACTCCTTTGCCAAACATCTACCTAGGTGTTCAAAATTTGGCAGCGAACTGAACTGACTACATGAACTGCACTGAACTACACTTAAAAAAACTGAATTGTTAGAACTGTTACGTTTGCAGAACTGTTTTAAAGAAACAGTTCAGTTAGGTCGAACTGCTTTGGAAATAGAATCAGTGAACTGAACTGATACCAAAACTTGAATCAGTGCTCATTATAAATTAAATATAGCCGATACCAAAGGTAAAGTGGCTGCAATGTATATAACTCTGAACTGCAGCAAGCTGATACCTTTCTTTTCCAATCAATCACAGCACCGCACCGAATAAAATTTCTTTTAGATTACAAATTAAATATAGCCAATACTGGTGGAGCCATCCATGGAAAATTGGAAATTGCATATATATATATATATATATATATATCAAGGTGCCAAAGTCAGATCAGTCGCCGTTCAGAGAATCCACATGCGTGAGGCCGATGATCAGTTTGAAAGTTTAAACATACCAGATTTTGAGCTCTCTGTGGTGTCCCTGATTTATATTACAGTTCGATTGGGTAACAGTAAACAAACACAAAACCAGTTCGGTTTTAAACTTTTAAAAACAGTGCACCGAACCAATGAGCCAGTTCAGTTCGGGATAAATCAAAACAGTTTGGTTCAATATAACTGAACTTTTCTTTAAGTTCAGTTCGGTTCAGTTTGAATTTTTGCAGTGAACTGCACCATGCCCATCCCTGAGTAATTTCTCATCCCCTTTCAGTCACCGCATCAACCCAAAAGATTTGAATGAATATAAACAATACGCACGCGGGCGCACACTTTGACAGATCAACTGCTTTTAGTTCTAAAAAGAAGATTTTACTGGTTCTTAGCATTTGGCTCACAAGTGTTGAATCTAATCCGAAATAGAAGACTAGGTTCTAACCTTCACGGCTGATTGTCGAACTTGTTCACTGAAATCCAAACATCTGCCCAAAATATTGTCCCAATACAATTGAACTATACCCCCACATATGTTTGTATCCCCAGCACCAGCAGCAACAGGTACACTCTTCCCAGCTCCAACTGAGTGGTCAGCTACAGTATCATCAACTTTATCTGTTTCCATTTTGCTTTCAGCATCAAGAAGATACTCAAACATGTTTTGCAATGATTGAATCTGATTACAAGAGTGGTTTAGTATCCACAGAAAAGTATATTATGTGTGTATAACACACACACACACACACACACACACAGTGTACACACACACACACATAGAGAAGAGACAGAATCCATTGAAATCAGGTGTTAAAATCAGCATACTTATATCTTCAACAACTTGTAGCAGAATGCAAAACTAACCGATCCAACTGTTGAATTGAAAGTTCTCATTAAGTAGATCAAATCTACAAAATTTCATACAATCCAAAAACTATTGACACTTCATCATATCACTTTATTTTAATACATAATATACTAATCAAAATATAAGTAAATATCTATTAAATTACATTTCCAAGAATGTCTAAATTGTTTGAAATTTTGTATACATGATCAGCAATGTAATATGATATATGTGGAACTCTCAGTATATGTGGGACTCTCGACACACCCCCCACGCCCAGCACTGGACATCTGAAGCGTGGACACAAATGCGGGGTGGCCCGGCCCAATAATAACACCCTCACGCCTAGGACCAGACATCTAGAGCGCGGACAAACATAGGTGACCCAATATCGGATCTAGAATAGGCTCTAATATAAGGACTACATTGGCCATATCTCTAGTCAATGTGGGACTCCCAACAATAATTTAACGGTTGAATTGGTTAAATTTGCATTCTTCGAAAAAGTTATTACATGTGTAATTATGCTAATGCTAGTATATACATACATGCATACATTAATGCAAAAAGATGAAATATCATATTCCCTCCGACATATATATTACCTTAAGGCGGGCATCAGCAGAAGAAGATAATGTTCCATCTAGTATCTTTCCAACATCATTTTCCAACATATATTCAGGCCTTGCAATTAGAACGAACCCCAGTGCCTACAAGAGTTACAACCAAACATTAACAAACTTCCAAGATTGAACCAAGATAAGAACTGAGTCAACGAGTAAATCTTACCTGCAATGATCTAACCTTAACAACAAAATCCTCCACAGCAAAATACTTCATAAACAAGCTGAGACTCCTTCTGACATCAACAAGTTTATTACTGGAGCTTGCTAACAAACAGTTGCCATAACGAATAAGCAACCCAAGACAGAAGAGGGATCGCTCGACTTGCTGTAAATAGCAGGAAAAAGTCAATTTTTAACATACATGCCATATAAAATTTGCAATGAACCAACAATTCAAAAATCTTGTTAGTTGAAGATACATGAGTGGTTTATATTCTATCTCTAACACAGCACATTTAAGCTTATGCTGTAAGATGAAGACACGTGAATGGTTTTATTTCTATTAGTTATCTTCTTTACAAAAGTGCCAACCTGGCCCAAATAATAATGTCCCCTTCCCCCTAAACAAAAAAAGAAAAAGAAAAGCAAAGCAACAGCATGATTCCAGATGACAATCTTTCTGGATAAAGTACATACAATCTTAAGTTTCTAATAAGTTGAAACTTGAAAGACATTGCCTGAAGTACATGCGCATAAACTCCAATAACAAACATGCAAATAAACTACAATAACAAATAACAAATATACTACAATGAAAGACAAAATTTAACATGATTCTAGCAATAAACCTGCTTGTTTTCGACTGCCTTGGTATCCAAACATTTGAAGAAGACCTGAATAAGATGCTCAACTACAAGAGCCCCTTTTCCTGCCATTTTACTTACAGAGCAGAGGCACCTGTTCAGAGAATAGTAATAAGACTTATAGTAGGTGAACAGCTAAGTAAAATCTCTTCTTTTGAAGGGTGGGAAAAACATTTTCTACTAATCGCAGTCTACAAAAGACAAACATGACTTGGACCCAGTTCAAGGTTTTTAGGAATATCTCAATATAGTCCAAAAAGTTCTGTTCGATGATATACATGTTTTTGCACTTGTATTTATGTATTGCAAGAGAAAATTATTTACAAATTATCATATAACGCATCACAATATTAAAAAACATATTTATCATGTATAAACTCTCATCCATCTAGAAAAATTAAAGAACTGCACATCTCATGAATATATCTCTGGGTTAATTCCAGGATGAAGCAGAACAGAAGTAAAAGAACACATCGAACTAATGAAAATAATGGTAAGAAATTGCAATACTTGATACAAGCATGGACAACTGTCAAGAAAGACTGTCGGACAATCATCTGTTTCAAATCTTGCTCAAGTTCCTCCATAATACTGGGAGGTAACTTCCGAAGCATGGGCAAGACAGCATCAATTATAAATATTATACTCTCAAGTAGCTGTGCAACCATGCGATTGTCGACCTGAAAACAAGCAAGAATAAGTTACGGAGAACTATTGTCATTTTCAGATTACACTTCTTGTAGGCCAAAACAAATATTAAAAGAATATGATAAAATGTCAAGAGACCAGATACTACGCGATTAATAATATATAGATCAAAACTTCCTAATAGGATTCTGCTCAAATATGCATCATTCATAAACATATAGTATAACTTTAGTTTATATATTACATGTAACACCTATTGGAAGTCTTAAACATGGCAATAAGACAGGTGAGGGGAGGGGATGGGTTTTACATGCCTTGTCCCGACCCAGCACCCTGCCATGATAATATCTTTTCTACCCATATTAATGCCTTGTCCAACATAGTTCATTTGGGATGTGGTCCCTTTCTCAATTCATCTTTGCACCCCTCACATATGTATATACTTATTTAGGGGGCGTATACAACCATATATAGATGGTCAATATTAACTCTTTTCATGCTCTCAATTATATCTGTGCGTGCAAACCATGTCCTACAGTCCTATATTTTAGATATTAAAGAATGCTTTATGCTTTATATTGCTGTTGGCTATGATGTGTTTAGACTCCATCACTGTATGTCATAAGCAATGGATTTCGACTTTAATTTTAGCAAGCTAATTTTATGTTCAACCCACGGGCTCAACTCAGCCCAACCCACACATAGGTGAAATTGATAAATGGAGTAATAAATATCAGCCCCATGGTCTCGACAAAGTTTGAAACAACCACCACAACAAGGACAGAACACCACCACAATGTTTAGCAGTTTAAAATTCGCATCCACCATATGCACAGGCACTAATTAATGCAAAATGAGAAACATTAAGTCCACAGTCACACAATTCATAATAATACTCGAGTAAGCCAATATACAGACTTGAGATTAGTCTTAACCTGAGTTTTTAGATATGGCTGCAAAGTAACAACAAACTGGGAAGGATTAGAAGCTGGTGCACAGAGAGTTGGGTCCACAAGACAAAATGCATGCAAGACTAGCACGTATGGAAGTGCATGCTTTTCCACTTGATCACTGTTCATTTCCTCAACCTGATCATGAGCATAAACTTGTATTTTCATATCAAGGTAACGAAGCATAAAAGTTAGATGAATGAACATAATACTAGTGTACCTGCAATATCTTCTCCAGCAAGCATTTGCACATCAACTCACAACGCTTACGCACTGTTGCAAGGGACACTGGGTTGACCCCAATGGCTTTTGCAGATTGTGGCAAAAAATCAAGTGTCAAGTTGCGCTTTATTACAGTTACAAGAAGTTGATTATTGGGCATTCTCCGCAACATTTCAACAATTTGCTCCGTTTTCTTAGCCACCTCAAGTGGAACAGTACTACCGTCTCCAAAGACCTGAGTTTGTGTAGCAGAAGGCTCCTCAAACCAGAACTCATAAAATGTTTTGCAAACAAGATCCTGTAAATCAGAAGCATAATAGGGAGAATATTCTTAATGTCCGAAGAGGGTGAGGACATTGGTAAATAAATATATTAAGAACTTATTATAGAGCTTAGCATCAAATAAGCACAAGGTATACGAACTTATTATAGAGCTTAGCACCAAATATGCACAAGGTAACATCCAAAGACTAATAATTAACATGGCAAAACGGATCTTCCCCATTTAGGGAGTTC
Organism: Glycyrrhiza uralensis; assembly: GCA_030159175.1. Classification (NCBI taxonomy): domain Eukaryota; kingdom Viridiplantae; phylum Streptophyta; class Magnoliopsida; order Fabales; family Fabaceae; genus Glycyrrhiza; species Glycyrrhiza uralensis. The sequence continues at coordinate 2,507,916 of BRZY01000008.1, forward strand.
AGATGAAAGGCATAAATATTACATCTTATATATCAATCAATGCTCTAAAATATTACCGTGACGGATAGAAAGCATGTTAATCCTCAAACACATAAACACATCTTGTAAGCCTTAATGGCATAAATTATAATTGCAGACAACTAGACATGAAATATTTAAATTACTAAGGGACATATCTTAAAGGTTCGAGCAGTAACTCCAAAATACCTGGATACTCGATTCATCATCACTGACACGTGAAATTATCTCTGTGCAAGCTCTTGTAAACCCAGAGAAGTTGGCATTTGAACTGCACATATCTCGAATAATTTTTATAGCTCGTTTTCGAACACTGACTCCAGTATCTTTGATTCTCTCTGCAATCTTCTCAAAATACTACAGTACACATTTGAGAAATTTGTCTTAAAAATTCATCAACCCTGAGTGTGAAGTGTACAACTATGAAGTTTGTAATTGTAAGGTATGACATGACCCTTTTTATTTTTTACCATTAAGAAAAGATCCATTGACACATACCTTAAAACCCACATCTGGATGCGAAGCAATATGCCTACCAACAAGTTCCAATGCTGCTTCTCTAACAGATATTGCAGAGTCACAAAACCTGCCTTCAACAGCTGATTGTACTCGTTTATCACCCAATACCTCTGGATCAGCTTCTACAATGATACTAACCTGCTCATTACATTAAATGAAAGACAATAAAGATAAAATCGGTACAAAGAAACTATAATAAGCATCTCATATTCACTTGAAAACATAACTAAAAAAATTAAACTTACTGCTCGTAAAGCCTTAGCCCTAATAACTGGAGAGTTCTCCCTCAAGCTTGCCTGAACAGCATAAGAAAAATTAGTATACAATTTTTTTATTTGACAAATCAGGGAAAGGGAAAATATCCACTGACCAGTAGCATGTTAAGAATCTTATCAAACCCTCGACAAAATGAACTGTTTTGGCCTAAAGCTAGAGTAATCTTCTTGATTGAATCCCTCATCAACATAGACAACACAGTACCAGAATCCCGTACAATGATTCTTGATTTCATCCTAGCAATGTAGTAAATGATGGATTTCTGCTGACAATTTGGATCATCTTTAAACCACAAGCAGAGATAAAACCTGCACATCATACACATGCATTACCTTTGCATAAATATAACTAAAATGTCAATTAGAAGATCTGTCATGAGTACAAACCAGCAAATGAAAAGATGCAGGTCATCAGCAGATGTGACATCTTGAAGGTAATTTAAAAGCAACTGTTGAACAATTTCATGCTTAGAAACTGCAGAATCATCTTTTGACAAATTGCGATTCTTTTTTATATTATCGTTGTGTTGGGAATTGCAATATGATTGTAATAAAAGCAGTTGCTTAGAGCAGATGCATGTGTGACAGTGCCAGTTCCGGCTGGAAACTTCATGTTCTTTAATATCCAGGCAATCAGCATGAAAAAGTCTCTGGCAGCCGTTACATACAAACAAATTTTCTCCCCTTCCACCCAAACAGACACAACATGTATCTTTCGGGTAATGTTGAGTAGAAGCATCCTGACCAAGTAAATCCTGAAGTATCCAGAACTTTTCCCGGCTACAAATAACAGAATCACGCTTCAATCTTGCAGCAATTGTACCAAGAATATCAATTGCCATGGAACGTGCAGCGACATCCTTGGATTTCAGTCCAGCATTCTGAATTAGTAGGACACACAGAACCTGAAAAAGCTCTCAGCAGTAAATTAACCAGACAACGTTACTAAAATAATACACATAAAAACATGCAGATCCCTGTGTGAACACACACAAGCGCTACCTCTAGAATAGGAGCTGAAGCAGGATATTCAGGTAAATTTAGAGTGGTCAGTAAATCAGCAACAAGATTCTCTATTATGGATTTCAGTTCAGAAGCATCCTGAGTCTTTACACTTGCAAACCGCTGAAGTACACGGCTCCAAAATAGACAGCAGGCGTCTGTTGTTGCCATGTGGCATTTAGTTGGATAACTAGCATCAACTGAGACTTCCAATACAGCATTACCACTTGATGCTTGTCTTAAAGCATCAGGAAGGTTAGCACTACAATGAATTAACTGAATCAGCAAAGCAGTAACCATCTGGATCTGCCTATGCTCTTCCTCACGTATGTGATAAGTTCTTAAAGCTCGCTTTGAATGCGGTAATTTCCAAAGAAGCTGAAGCATTTCATCTATCACGTAAGTGCGATGTTGTGTGTATAAGTAGAAAATCTGTGCCGGCATATTGGAAAAACAACAATTATAAAAGTTAGCTACCTAAATGACTAAATGAGCATAAAATCTAACATCAAGAAAGCTTTTTAAGATAAGAGAGAAGTATCAGTACCGCACTGACTAAACCAATTGTCTTCAATTGCAAAAGCTGAATGTTATCAACCAAGAATGTTGTAATGCTTGTTTTTATAAGTTGTAAAATGCAACTATCTGATAACCTCTCTATTAACAACAAATCCTTGAGGAGTCCAAGAACAGTACACAACTTCTGAAGAATAGTAGTCACAGCACTAGAGACCCTAATAAAGCAAGGATCAACAAGAAAAGTATATAAACAAATCTAACTTAGGATACATAAGAAAGCCAACATCAAGGACATTTATTTAATTCTAAAAACAACAATCAAACCTGCTTGATGCTGATTTCTTCAACTTCGAAGTCTTGCTGCTAGTACGCCGTTTTTTGCTTGCTGAACCAAATTCAGCATCATTTTCTTCATAATCATCAACTGTAAAACATATAGATTAGCAGTTTGAAGCCACATAGAGAAAAGAATTTCTTTCCAGTCTCTGCCTCCCTTTTTCCTTAATCAACCCTAATGTATATACAAAACTCTGTCATACAACAGTGGCCCTCAAAGAAATTATATAATAATAATATCATTAACAATCAGTAGCATCCCCATCCTCCAAATGATGAAATTATGAGTGGGGAAAATACTCTATTCGGCAAAAACACTCAAAAGGCTAACCTTCAAGTGAAGTGATTTCACTAGGTCTATGTAACGCACGGTACGATGGATCACATGCACACATCACATCCATTATCTGATGCCTAGAAAACTCAAGAATTCTCTCAATGACCTGACACAGACAAATAAGACATTGCAGATTATAATTATTAATTATTAATAGAGTAACAGTCTATACATGTCATGGCAATGCAATTACTTTCAAACAATACTTTTCTCCTGCTGAAGGAGATTTTCTTTGTAAACTTGCTTTTCCCAAGACAGTTTCTAATAAAATTCTTGTTATTCATTAATAATAATAATAATAATAATAATAACAACAACAATATTCATTTGAAACTAGCATAAAGAACTCACCTCTTCTTTATAAAGTTGCTTCGGCATGTCAGAATGAGCCATCACCGCCAGTGCAGCATGAATGGACTCCAATGCAATTAAAAGAGATGAAACTAGTTGTGAGTCGGCCTGAAACACAGAACAATAACAGTTATGATATAACAACAATAACAACAAAGAAGAATATATAGAATGAGTATACTGGGTAAAACATTTAAAAAACTGCATACAACAAAAAAAACACCTTAATTCAACTAGGTGAGGTTGACAACATGGTAATTTTATTCCGTACATCCATTCCATTCATCATTACATATCCAAATATAACCTTTAGAAATAGGTGTAACTCTTGCAGCAGGCTTTGCTTTCTCATAACTGTTATGGGTAAAGTCTGTGCTATGTTTAATTTGTGTACAAAGGGACTCATCTATGTAGCTCATTAGTCATTACCTTGCCAAACTTGATCTATGTACTAAATCTATTTAAATATTAAATTTCTATTTATACCCAATACAATTCAGATTTTAATAAATTTATTAGAAAAATTGGTCATATTTAAAGTCAACTAAATCCAAACATGCTGAGAGTTTTCAGCATAGACTAGTACAAAAGAATTTAAAAGTGAACTTACATGATCACAATCCTCAATTGACAGGCCTTCTGCTCTATGTATCTGATGATCTAGAACTTTTAGTAGTCTAACAAGGATTTCTACGGGAACTAAATGAAGGAATTTCTTCTCGCGTATAGACATTATTTCATTAACAAGCAATCTAAGATCTGAAAGAGGCAATGGCAACCATTCTGCTTCATCCCGATCATCACTATGCAATTCAGCCTTGCTACACAAGTCCTCCAAAAACTCACAAAACCTTCCGATGCTGGCATCTAAAAAGATTGTAAACACCAGTTGATTACACATGTAGACACATATGTGTTTGTGATGTGCACACAAATGTCCGTCCATACAGAGAGATAGAGAGATAACAAAATTGTTAACAAAATAAGATTGTAGGAACCAGTCATGCACTGACCTTGAAGCTGCGCACCGTCAGGTGCTATAGATACTCCATCACTACCTTTCTTTTTTACTTTTGATTTTTTAGAAGACACTGTAGAAATGTCCTGCCAAATCATTTGAAAATTAGCAAATGAAAAGAAACTAAGAATCAACTGCAATTACCAAATACAATCCATACATTCGTAGAAAAATTATCAAGCTGGCGACTATGGGTTGCATTGTAGTCTTTTTGAGTTTGACTTGGGACAGAAAAACTTGATTCAAAGAGTTTCTTTTCAGGTAATGCACTACCAGAGATCTGCTCCTTTACAGGACCTGAGAAACTTGACCAATGCAATAAACAATAAGCAGAGCACCATTAAATTATTTAATGGAAAGCAGTGAGACTAAAGGTAAACAGGGCTCTACCTATAAGTTTTGAAATCACAAACCCATATTATAGTTTTATCAAACCAACAAGTTGCACTAAACCTCTTCAAAGTTATGAATGACAGTCACAGTAGTTTGTCAACATGAAATCCAACTTTATTTAAGTATGGCAGTTTCCCTTTTTAATAAATCTCATTATGGTCAAAATCTCCTGAGCAAAAAAAGTATCGCACCCTCAATCTCTGTCAGATCATTACAGACCCACGAGCAGCTACAACCCTATGAGATTTGAAATAAATGCACAAAGGCGATATTTAGGACAGAAACCAAGTACTCTGTTTACCTCCAGCACTGCATTCAAATGCTTCAGGATTGCACCTGAGAACTTCATCATGGAGTTCTAAAGGCTCAACGTAGTTATATGGAGCACCGGCATCATCTCTTAAATTCCTAAATAAGACAACATATATAAAATTGTTTTAAATTCAATGGCAACAGTAATAATACTAATGACCTAAGCAGCATTGATGATGATAACGACAACAATACATATTCCTCTACCAACGCATCAAATTTCAGCAAAACAACAAAAATTTGGATGCACGGAAACACCTAGAATGAATGTCATTTTGTTTATATTAAATCAAAACAGCGAATAAAATTCCATGCAGTTTGCGTGAACTGTGTTCATAAAGTAGTTGCCTCTTCCCAATGAAAACCTATCCCATGAAGTTTTAAAAAATAAAAAGTGAAAATAAAAGTCAGTAGTTCTGACAAACTATAGTATTAAACCCTATGCGCCTATTATAATAGCATCCAATATTTATAACTGCAACACTAATCTGTCTGTAAACTAAACCTGCAAACTTAGCAATTGACGGGCAACTAAACCAAAAAATTGATTGATTAATTAATTAATTAAAAACAAAAACTGTAACTAAACAAGTAAGCACTAAGGACCTATTATAATAGCATCCAATATTTATAACTCCGGATTTGGCTCCCCTAAAATAAGCTATCATTTTATAGTGTTCTAAATTCTCTATCACATAGGATAAAGTAAGACATCTCTACAACTCTACTATCGATAAGAAAGTCAACAGTTGACATTCTAACGAATCAATGATTTGCCATGCACGTGCACATAATATCAACCATTCACTAGTTCATACTTTATCTTTCACTTTAGAGGAGCTGAATACTACAACTCCAGCACTAATTTGTCTTTAAACTAAACACGAAAACTTCAGGATGAACAGGCAACCTAAACTAAAAATTTAATTAGTTAATAAATTAAAAACTGAAAACTATAAATAAGTAAGCGCTGAGTAGTCAATTACATAAGCCGCGAAATTCATATCAGCACCAAAAGTCAAATCTACAATAAATCGCAGGGAAATTCAAATGCTTCTAACTTCAATTGCACAAAACAATTCACCGCCAAATTAAAGCCTAATTTGGAATTTCCCCTACCAATTCAACTTCCTAGAGACTAAAATAGTAGAATATCAACGCGATTAGAAAATGTCGAACGAGAAAACCGAAGTAGAAGCTTACAAGTAGGACACATCAGTGTGCTGGAGCATCTCGGCGATCTTGCCGGACTGCGCTAGGATGTCAACGCGATTCAGCAGCATCGGCGAGTCGAAGAGGCGGAGGTCCTGATCGGAGGCACCGCAGAACACCGGAAGCGACGGCAGCGGCAGGCACGACGCGACCTCGGAGTGTATTGTATTGGATAAGCTTATGCCGCGGTGGCCGGAGGAAGCCAACGCCACCGGCGCGGCGGCGCCTGAAGTGGCTGGAAAACTCATGGATTGGTCACAGGAAGGGCATGAAGTTACAGAAAGCTTAAAAATGGAGAAATCCGAGGGCGAATTGAGAGGGAATTAGGGTTTTGGTGAAGAAGTTGAAGGTGGAGTGTGAGCCCTAGAGGGATAAATTGGGAAGAGTAATTGGAAGTGAATGGCGGGGAAAAGGGTGCGTTTGCGAAAATGATTTGGGATTCGCGAAGAAAGGGTCTTCCAAGTGGATTCGGTTTTTATTGGGGTAAGAACAGTGTCCAACCGTGAAATTACGGAAACGCCCCCTGTGGTTCGTGCCAAGCTTGCTATGCAAGCCAAGGTTCATAGTAAGAAGGGGGAATGGGGTGCGTAATCTGCATGTATACATGATATTAGGGATGGACACCGGTCGGTCATGAGCGGATTTAGTTCAAAAATTGTCCATTTGAATAAAGTTAAAAATGCATAAATATGCACCCATTTTTATTTAGTTGAGCAACGAGTATGGCGAATGGCAATTCTGACAGGTGGTTTGATTTAGGCCTCTTCGGTATCAACAATAGATGATACAAGTGGTCTTTTGGTGCTTGAGATGTTGAGCCAATAAGGTGGATCAGGGGGGACCTGTTATGGTGTCACTTAGCGATGACTTGCTGTATGTTTATGAATGGGGGCTTTCTCGTGCCTTCGACCCTATGTTGCAGAGAAAGGAGTGTGTAGAGTGAAATGGCGTTAGCATTTGGTCTTGCAGCTGGAGTATGTGAAAGTAGAGATAGAGAAGTGAAGTTAAATGGACCAGAGAAAAGGAAAGCGTGATAAGACAAGACAATACATGAAGGGGGAGAAAGAGAGTATGTCACCTCAATTTCACTATTTTGGCACATAATGTGAGAAAGAAAGTTGGTTTGGTAGATGAAGGCATGTTTGGAGTTCGTTGGATTTGATTTTATAGAACTGAATCCGCTAGAATAAACCTATTTGGAACTCTTTCACCTTACTCTGGCACCCGACACCCGTCGGAATCCAGGCGCAACATCAATATCCATTTTAGATATTTTGGGTTCCGATTAGGTTTTGAGATTTCTATCCACTCCCACACGTTATCGAGAAGGCTAATGATTTAACAGATATTTTTGGAATTAATGAGTTATTATGTTTGGAATTAATGAGTTATTATGGTTGGAATTGCAAGTGTGGTTAGCACTTTGTTGGTTTATGTAAAAAAGAAAAACATGTTGTTGGTTTGTTTCAAAAGGAAATTACTCGTGTGTTATTTTTCGTCAATGTTCTTTTATTTATTTAATTTATTTAATAATTAATATAAAAAAAATTTTAGTCTTTTTTTTTGTCAACAATGTTTTTTTGTCTGTATTATTTTTTTCTGTATTATTAATGGTTTAAATTGTTTTACTATTTGGGTCTGATATTTTACTGGGCCGAACCAGTAGTAATGACATGAGCCCACTTATGTGTTTGTTTTCCCTTTTTTTTGTGTTTATAATTATGTGTTGGGCTCTCATCACATGGGCTCACTTAGAAGTTGCTCAAATTATATTTGTGCTCAGACCAAAAATTGACAAAAATAAAAATAAAAATTCAAAAAGTATAAAAATAAGAAGAAAAAAACTAAAAAACAGATTTCAATGTTATTATATATTCTGCAAGGAATAATAATAAAGATAATAAAGATTGCAATCACACCTGTAATGTTGATATGAATAATGTGAAGTGACTATTTTTGGTGAACAATGATATATAAGCCAAAGCTAGTGTACATAAATGAGAAAGTATTTAAAAAAACTAAGAAGGATAAAGAGATGAGGTCATGACTATTTAAGATGATTATATATATATATATAGCAACAGTTGAGGAGGTAGCTAAGTTAGTTAAAATGGTGGTGAAAGGCATTGGGAGTGTGAGAATGAAACTCCACAATGTGTAGTTCAAATTTTCCACAATGTAAGGCTTTTTACCTTATGTTGCCACCGATGTTATCTCTTTGGGAGAGATGCTGTCATGTGATCTATTATATTTCGAAGAAATAATAATGAGTAAATATATACCTAATAAGACTAAGTTTCCTTACAAACAATATTGACACTTTTACATCAGAATCAAATTTTATATTCTAGAGAAACAATGATATTTTGAAAAATATACTTTTTTCAAAATAAAAAAATATACTATTGTTACCCTCATTTTTTTGAAAGAAATAGAAAAATTATTCCACCTTTCTGTTATTTCTCCCACCATCTAACATTTTTCTTTTCTAAAATTATATTATATTTTCACTTGATTAATAATCCTTCTCTGTGCAGTGTTCCTTTCATGTCAAAATTTTATCCCAATATTAAAAGAAAAGTGTTAGCTATATACTCTTTTTCCAACGCACTCTTTTTTAGGTGAAATTTCTCCAGCACTCTATTCTATTAGTTGAAATTCACCGGGCCCACTATTTTGGCATTAAAACCCACCAAATAAAGAAAGACACCCACTTGTTTTAATAGACCTGCATAGTTTTCAACCAACAAAATGAAATGCAGTAAAAAAAGAATATTAGAAAATGTGTTACTAACATTTCTCATATTATTGCTTCATCAAAAAAAAAAAACATTTCTCATATTAAAAAGAAGACAATTTCTATAGTATCCTTTAAAGGATTTAACTCCTTCAAAGTGAGCAAATCACTTTAGAGTGTAAAGTAATTAATCTCAACCATTGGTGAGAAAATCAAGGGTTGATATTATAAGTATATGTATAACAAATCACTTTTGATTTTCTCATTAATAGTTAAGATTACTTACTTTACACTTTACTCACTTTAGAGGAGTCAAATCTCCCCTTTAAAAAGAAAGGGTTTGGTATCAATTGCTCATGTATTCCAATAAAAACTCAATAATTTTTTTTTTCTATTTTAATTTCTTTTTAATCAATTGTTCCACGTTGGAATAGTATTGAAACCCTTTACAGGGATTTGGATTAAGTGCAGTCATGCAGTCAGTGATCAGAACTGTTAATTGAGATCGAACGAATAAGAATTTTAAGGATAAAGCGAGTTTAAAATACAAATTAATTAAAATTATGAGCCGTTCAATCTCGACCCAACGACCTCAATCATGTGACTGTACGACTTCACCAAAATAGTGATTGCACCTCAACTTCTATGTATCTACCATAGCAAATAAGAAATAGAACTCTACCATATATATACTCTAGTACTTAAAGGGCAGGGCCAACCAATCAACTACCTTGGTGAGGCTATATTATTATTACCATATGCTGTCACAAGGGGGTAGTAAAGGCAAAGCACCAAAAAGCGAAATTGTATCACGTTAGACAAAACATGTTGGCATGTGTGGGTCATGGGCCTCCAACCAAAAACCAGGGGAATTGTACTGATATATCAGTAGTATACACCTCATGCCCCTCATCATGGATAATTACCCCTATGGCATGCTAAATGTCCCTTCTCAAAAACAAAACGAATAAAGCAGAAGGAAACCCTGCACATGACACACCACTACTTCTATAAGCAAGTTAAAGGGTTCTTTCTGGTGCTGATCAATGAACCCCAAAAAGATGTTACATCACATCTCTTTTTGCATTTCAGGGCAATCCCATCCCCCCCTCTTCCCTTTCATCATCTATTGTATTTTTGCTTCGCATTCATACAAAGCCCATTCTGTTTGTACTGCATCGACAATGACTTAAGGTAAGGTCCATAGTCCATACACCGTAAAGGTGCTTATTATAACATGCCTAATGCACAAACAACCATGTTCTTTTCAGTTTTAGAATCTCCACTCTCCACTCCATACACAAGAATAATCTTTCATTTATTTAATTTAATATACATACATAAGCAATAATGGTTTACACGGAAGGGGGTAGTTCTCACAAAGTGGTAAACTACGGTTCGAATATCTATTGAGAGAGTTCTTATGATTTGGTGGTTATATGACTTAACTCAATTCTACAAAATCCACTTGTAATGTGAGAACTATCCATATCTTATAAGGATTACATTGACCATATCTCTGTTTGATGTAAGAATTTCAACGGTATCCACGTTTAGTGCAATTGTACCTCATGGGAGAATACATTTGAGAAACACCGGATCTCGACTAAATCAAATCGAGTGATCGAATGGACTCATAAAGTAACAAAGACTATTATTTTTTAGCACCATATTATTGATGCGAAGTATCCATCATCTTACTGGTGACTAATCTCCGCTGGGAAACCTGGTTGGCTATTTTTAGTAGGATCTCTCTTCCTAACCACGTTTTTTCTATCCACAAGAACAAACAAAGACTATTTAAACCAACTAAATTAGAATTTCTATCTTATTTTGTAATATTTCTGATCAAACCGAATCATGTTAGATTATAAATCGAAAGGCCCTTATTGTACAGCCATGTACATGTACATTTGAATTTTAATTAAGTTGATGCAAACTAATACATTGATTTTGTGCAATAGCGTACACACAATTAATAAAAGGATTTGATCGTATACTTTGATATATGATTATAACATCTGATATTTTTTTATTCACTCTCTTTCTTCATTATTCAATTTTTATCACATGGTGATGGGTATTGCCTTTTAATGTGGAACTTTTTAGTGTGAGATTAGAACAAAGATAAGAGAAATTATTATTAAAATAAATTCGAATATTGCTAAAGGCGAAAGATCTACTTAATTAAATATTAATATCCTTTTTCCATGAGAAAAGTTGGTTTCAAGCAGCTTCTCTCCCAAATCCAAATTCAATTGGATAACGCTAATTGGGGACTCCGTTTGAGTCACATGCAGAACCACCATATGTCACACATGCCGAATACAAATGGCTTGAAAACCAAGTACATACATGTGCCTTATAAATACATACACTGTACAATACATACATAATATGCCATGAGGAAGAGCAAATTCATTAAGATTTTTTTTTGACAACCAGATTCATTAAGAATTTAACAAGTATACAATATGTTTAATTATATTTAACTATTTTTTATATCATAATATTATATCTTAAAATCTATTTATAATGTATTAGATAAATAAAACATGATTGAATATCGCTATAAAATCAGTATAAGTTATTAAAATAATTTAGGATTTGAAAATGTATACGCTTTTAGTCCCCTAATTATAAAACATCTCATTTTTTTCTCATTTTTTTAATATGCCACATGTAGTCCTTCTTGAGAATATTTTGAGGGATTATATGTGGCCTATTAAAAGACTACATATGGTCACTTTCAGAAAACGAGGAGAAAAATTAGACCTTTTTAAAATTAGGGGGACCAAAGACAAAGTATTCTCTATTTACATAGACTAAAAACATTGACCTATTTAGTAAACATTTATGATATAAGTGCTTATTCATGCAAGCACTTATGTATAAACTAATTTTATAATAGAAGAGGGGATACTATTAAACTGATTTCATATAAGCTGTAAGCTGTTTTGATAATCTATTTTAGAGAGCTTATGTATAAAACCTAACAAATTAGGGTCCGTTTGTTTTAGATTTTGGTAGAATTGTGTTTGAAGAATTGATTTTAAAAAAATTGTGTTGAGAAGAATTGATTTGTGTTTGGTAATGATATTTTAAAAGTGTGTTAAGAAGAATTGATTGTGTTTAGATGATAAAGATAGAATCACGTTTAATGTGTAAATATAAAGAATTGTGTGAGTCCCACATCCAGAATTGATTTTGTTCAACGGAAAAGTCAGTAGGTTCTTACTTCCATCAAAATTAATTCTACTCACTCAGAATCAATTCTTACCTACCATGTTTGGGAAACCAAACATCTCACCTTTTTGCCAAAATTGAGTTTGACTCGGTCAGTGAAACTCAATTTTGGCCTCCAACATCCGTTTGATAATCTCAAACAAACAACCACTTAACAGCTTATGAGTCAGTCATAATTCATGAACTTTTCCAAACATTAGCATAGGTGTTTATATTAGTAGTAGATAAGTTTTACGTAAGCTAATCCAAAGAAGCCGAGTACGTACATGTATATCTAATCTGATGATTTGTTAATGAATCTTCATTAACATTAATTAATTGCACGTAAGGAAGAGGAAAAAAGAGCTGCCACTTGATCAGTTCCATGCAGGGAATGTGCAGAACATGCTGTACAATTCATGCTGCCTCACTGTCCCCCCCTTTGTCACATGCTATCTAGTCCTCAAAGGCCATGCTAGCTCTCACACTCTCTCATGTGCACTCCATGTGCTTCTTCCCTTCTCTCTCTTCCTGTAACGGGGCTTTGCTGGCCCATATCACCTTCACATGCACCCTTTAGGGGAAGCCACACCCCTCCATTACAACTAGCTTAACTCACCACTACACTAGTACCCTTTTCTTCTCTAGTCAAGTGACTCAAATACCCTCTTTCATTAATCTGTTCCGTAATTAAGGGGTATATTTAATTTGAAAAAAAAAATTATTTTGGAAAATTCTAAACAATGTGCAAATTGTGTACAACACACTTGACTTCATGAGAGTCTTCTCTTTTTTATTTTTAACCATTTATATATTCTTATAAATGAACTTTGATCAGTTGATTAAATTTCTTTTATCAATTTTCCTAGTACAACGGGTTTTATAGAAAATAGTAGTCCTTTTATTTTCAAATAGAAAAACATATATATTTTGATTTTTTTTAAAAATTTATAGAGAAAATTAATTACTATATAAGAAAAATAGGTCCTAGGTACTTAGGAATATTACACTTTCCAAGTTTTTTTATTTGTTCACTTTTTTAAGTGTTTATGTTGAAAAATACTCATACTTTACATGAGTTAATTAAATAAAAAATAAAAAGTAGTTATTTTTGCTGTCATTTGTACAAATATTTTAAAACTAAAAATAAAGAGAAAATAAAAGTAATATTTTTATTATCATTAAAAGTTAAAACAGACTCACACCAAAATTCCAAATAGATTCTAAATTTTGAAGTAGTCTCTGTTTTCTTGTGGGAGAGAAGCTTCCTCTGTCTTGCCACAATTTGTGAATGATCCCATATCATCTTTTATTATTATGATGAGATCTCCTTTTGACCTTTTGTTTAAGAATTTGTCCTTTTTCGATGGTGCCATATTAGTAGCATACTAGGTACAATTCATGGCATATTTTATTGTCCTAAATTCTACTGGTTTGTAGATTTAGGTCGGCTAATTAATTCAACACCTATAGTGTGCTCTATAACCTTTTTCAAATCTAATCACTATTATATTTGAGGATAGAATTCATATAGCCAGGTGAGCATATGATCGACATCCTTACATACATGTGCATAAATATCACAATCCACGACAAGTGCACAACTCTTTTCTGTAATACACTTCATTTGTACATGTTGATTTTATTCCTTATTTTTAAAATATTAGAGTACTCTAAATAAATGGTTAAAATAAATTGAAACACTATTGTATGTTTTGAAAAATGTGTTTCCCTTGAGGAGGAAAACAGATAATCCTTTGGAAAGAGGATATAAAGGGTCACCATTCTTTCGTTTTCTTACATAATTAATTTAAACATTAATCTTATAATTAAATAAGGATCGGAAATAACCAAAAGAGACCAACTACTTAATTAGTACAAACTGAAATATTTGTTATTGTTGATTAATAATATCCTGAATATAAAAGTCGGTATATTATAAATTATAAAATCATTTACAAACAATGCTTGATGAAATTAATGTTAGACAAACAAAGAAGTATATCGAATCTGTTCCTTCATTTATTAAAAAAGAAGCATCACTAATTAAAAGTAGTCCTTTTCATTACTACAATAGTAGATCTATAAAAATAAAAAGCTATATTTATCCGTAACCCGTGGAAATGTGGTCTATAATATATTTTCTTTAGAAGGAAAAAGGGTCACTTTGATTTTTAGTTTGAAGTTTGAGAGTGGCATAGAGTATAAATAAGTAAATTTGAAAAAAGTATTCACAAAAAACTCTTCCCACACATGGCATGATATACTTTGAAAAAAAAATGTATGTATCCAAGTTTAACACTGAAATACAAAAAGTGATACTATCCAATCTCTAACACTTTCGTATTTTTAAACCTCTAATTGAAGACCATGACATTGATTTTTTCTCCCTAGAGTATCCTCTGTTTGCAATTGCGGAGATTAGTTTCTTCAAAAATCTAAAATACATTAATCAAGAGTTATCTCTCTCAAACGGTGGATTTTTATACGCATGAGCGGGGAAGGAGACCATGACATTGATATGAATCAATGGATTGAAGCCAAAAAAAAAATGTTTTGTGATTATTATGAATTAAGAATGAATGATATGGGGGACAATATGGTAATTTAAGAATGTGAAGTTCCCGGGACCTTCACATGTGCCGTTACAGAAGGGCAGGCTTTTGTGCCTCTCTGGCTCGCAAGTTGTGCCTCTCTTCCCGCTTTCTCTTTTTCAATTGGGGTCACACACATACCAAACTAGTCTCCTCTTCCTCATCAAATTACAACCATAACCCTTATATTATATTACATGAAAAAAATCCAATTCTTAATGTTATTCCTTGGTCACACTATATATTTTAATACTTATTACAATGCTTGTGCTTCGTCAAATTAATGGATGAGAATTAATTGCACTGGACCTTATGTTTTGTTAGTTGTATATAGGGCCAAAAATGCATCCCACACTCTTTCAGTTGACGAAATATCTTTTATTGAATTAAATATCATAGGAATTTTTACCTTTCGTTTTCACAAAAAAAAGGACCTTGGTGTGACTACCAGATCTTGTCTATATGGTTAAAAAGAAATGTGAATTTTTTTTTTGTAACTATAATTTAATAATTTCATCTTCATGATATTTGTCTATCTATAATAATATCTGGGCTGTTTCCTATTTCCCTAACAAGCACAAGGTTATTTTAAAGACCTACATAAGACTATATTGTATAATTTAAAATAATTATTCCACTTTTTTTTCTTGTCTATAACAATAATCAACATGCTTCTTCAAATTAACTAAGAATCAAATTATAAGCCTTATAAATATCATATAAGGATTGGAGTACTCCTCTTTTAATTAATAAAAATCTTTTACTTATAAATTTTTTAAATATTGTGGTATTTCAAAATAAAAATAAGGATATTGACCGATACACTTTTGATAAAAAATGTCAAAAGTTGCATATATTAACTGATGAATTATATATTTTACTAAAATGATTACGAAGCCAATCGAGATAAGTATAGATCATAGGGATAAAAATGATAAAAAATGCATAATTGTATAAGATTTCATAGATATTTACAAATATAAAATTAACTAAATGTACTTGTGGAGAATGACAGTTCTAGTGCGAGCACGGGATCCATCCCACATGTGCCAATCTATAAAAAAATTTATAAAAGAAATCTTCCAATCTATAAATAATTACACCTTGATTATTTGTACTTATGTTAATTAGTAAAGGATATTTGATTAATGATTTATTATTAATATACCTTGTATAACTAATGAATTTAAAAGAAATTCATAGTACCATAATATATGACTGGTATATCAAAGATATTATTTATACACTTTTTAAAAAGAAATTAATTTTTCATAGTGTGTTTTAAAAGTAAAATATATTTTATATAATATTTTCGATGCAAAATAAATCTTGAAGTCAAATTTAATACATCCTTATTTACTAGTGTGTTTGGAACCACGGCCAAATGGAACACACCGTGCATTGTATGTGAATCTCCAATCTGTAGCTTTTGCAATGCATTGCATCAGGATGCAAAAAAAGAGGTTTCCAAACACATACTAGATAAATTTTTAATTCATAAGAGTTCTTCAATTGAATTAGTTTATGATTCTTTATCTATGGAAAAGATTTCTATAAATTTATGAATGCTTATGAAAAAGTTAAATAAAAAACTTATAATTTATTAAAATATTTAAACTAATTCAATTTATATGAAAAATTGTCATTTAAAAAAATCATAATTATTATAATTTTTTTTGAAATGAGTGCTTCTAAAGTTTTTTGATATTTTTAAAATATTCTTTGGTACATACTCTATGAACAAATTGGACAAAAGAATATCTTTTTAAAGCAGTGGCATTTCTGTAGTAACCAATATCATCAAGTGGCAATCTCTTTACACCCCATTACTTAAACCCAGAACCCCTCTCTCTCTGATCACCCAAATGACCCCTTAACTCAAAAAAAATACAGAACACCAAACTCATATTGCTCCCTCTCTCTGCTTCTTCTTCTTTTTATTTTATTTTATTTTATTTCAAGGTTCATTTTTTTTTCAGTGTCAATGAGCACAAACACACAGCACAGTTACAAGCTCTCAGTGAAAAGAGCCACAACAAGAAGAAGAAGACAACAACAACAACAACAAGAAAAACTTAGAAGAAGAAGATCAAGAAGAACTAGTACCACCCCATCAATTGGAACCATGGTGCAAATGGAGGGAAAATCCAACAAGCTCTCACAGAAGCTTCAGGCTCTCAAGAACCTGATACCTACCCACCACATTAATAATGGAGACAACATGGTGAAACCTGATCAATTGTTTAAGGAAACTGCTGATTACATAGTTTTGCTGAGAACAAGGGTCTTGGTTCTGCAGAAGCTCATAGAGTATTATGGAAACAACAACAACCCTGAGAATGATGAAAATGCTGTATTGTTATAGCTTCTTCACTCTCCTTTTATTTTTTCATGCTTCTTTTTTCTTTCCTTTTTTTAAATTTAAATGTTTTATCCTTTTATCGATGAAGAAAAAAAATGGAAAAAAAAATCTAGTACTACTAGAAGATCTTTGTTCTAGTAGTTTTTTTTGTTATGATTTTCATTAGATTTGGCTAGGTACTACTCTCTTTGGTAGAAGAGAAATTAAGTGGGGTGGAAGAATGGAGAAGTAAAAAAGGTTGGAAATTTGTAAAGAAAAATCCAATGCATGTAACAGTTTTTTTCTTTTGGTTTTAGTGGCATTATTATTGGCATTGAATGAATGAATGAATGAATGAATGATTGCTTCCTTCTATTCAATCTTCATCATCCCAGCCAAAAGCAAAAATGGTTGATTTTTGCAGTTAATTACAAAATCGAATTTTGGTTTCAAGTGAATATTGGAGAACAAGGGAAGCAAACCTTGGGAGGATGAGAATTTCAGGCTTCTATTTTATGTTTTGATGAAAACTGAACAGTAGAAACAAATATAATTTACCCTGCTTCCAAATTGATCTTTGGATAATAGTCATAATCAAACTAATATATGATTTGATGGAAACATTTTCTTAACTCAAATCATGATTTGACTTAAAATAATGTTTGTCAAACTTGTTATTTATGGATAATACTCTGTTTATATGCCCCAAACTATGGGGTCTGAGAGGTGAAAACTGAATTCCAAAACATGCACTTAATTAGTCATCTGTTTTTAGAATACCAGTACTGTTTTCTTTCAGCAGCAAGTGGACTCGTAATATTACATATTGAGCTTGAATTTGATACTTACACTGTACGATGACACATCATTAAAAGAATTTAAACTTCATACCTAGTGAATAGTGATTGTAATAGTTAATTTTTTTAATAATTTACAAATATTTATTAGATATTAGCTTAACAAATTTTCAAACATCAGAAAATGGGCTAAACAATTTGAATTTAAAATTAAATCCTAACATGTTTGTCATCAGGTGCTAAGCTATTAAGGGAGAGTTCATTTTTATGTGACTATACAATGGACCTGAATTTGTTGCAGTAAAAAAAAATTTGTTGTAATAAGCAAATTGGAACCATTCAACAAAGATTGGCCGGTTTACATTCTGAGTTGTATTTTGAATATGATTTACTGAAGTCAGAATATTAACCATTTGATTTTTATCCAATGATTCTAATTTGTTGTGTGCGGTTACTATAATAAGCAAATTGGAACCATTCGATAAAGATCGAATGGTTCACACTCTGATTTATATTTTGAATCTGATTTGTGGATGTCAGAATATAAACCCTTTGATTATTATCCAATGATTCTGATTTGCTGACTGCAACGACGATACCAATTTTTTTTACTACAGCAAATCTAGAAGCAATGTGGGAGTTGTGGATAGCAACAAGGTTGCATGGGGTACTAGTAGTGCATGACACAGTAATAAGAGTCTCACTCAGTAAAAAGGTACATATGCAAGACACAATTGAAGCAAATTGAAAACAAGACAGTGCAATAGAATGGTTCAGAAGACAGTAACTGCAGCTGCATCTGCAAGGGAATATGGGATGGGGGGGTGCATGCGCTAGCTCATGCTGCTGATATTTCAGATAATATCTGAGTGATATGGACAGCAAGGCCCTCATTCTTTGGTTATGTATGATGAGCATGCTGTGGTTGTCATGATCTTGACATGTTCACTGTAAGGAGTCAATGAACCCCCATGTGCTAAAGCCAAATTTTAAGGGGTTGTTGTTGTGTGTAATTTTTTTTTCCCACACCCCCACTTGCAAAAATCTCTGGCTCAACTAAATTAAATCCCCAAAACTGTTAGTCCGAGTGGAATTGAACTCAGATCTTTTAAGTAAAGTCTCGGGTTTGAGCTTTGTAGATGGATAAAAAATGGTGATTGGAAGGGGAGATCTCATTAAAGGTGACGAACCAGATTTCGTAACAAAAATTTGTCATCGGCGAGACTGATGAATACTTCGAAAGAACCCCAAAGAGGTTGCAAACATCATGTGGCTTATCTATTTTCACAATGTACGGTTGTCCCATCCTGTACATGTATGCTTTCATTTTTTTGTTGTTATTGTTGTTTGGTTCACTGACATACACTGTCTTCTTGTTGAAAGAACCATTAAATTTGTTTGTCCTGTATACTTTTTTATCCTTCCTCAATGAAGAAATTTATTTTACATATTTTTACTCGGGTAATCACTAGGAGAAGGCTCAGAGGAGACCAAATGAGATGGGAGCAGAGGACCTGAATGGATTTTTTTTTGAACATAGGCAATTTTGAACATCTTAATTAATAGTGATTTTTGTCTTTCTATAGTATTTTTAACATAATCAAATATTAGCAACGAATTTGATGACATTGAAAATCATATATAGAGAAAAAATATTCATAAAAAATTTGTTTACATTAAAATAGAATAAAGTATAGCACATTCTCATTTACTAATGGAGGGGAGGGGAGGGGAGGGGAGGGGAGGGGAAAGATTTAATTAGATATCATGTTTGGTTGAGAGGAGAGGAGGGGAGAGATTTTAATGGAGGAAAATGTCTAATTTACATTTTATGCCTTTATAAACCTTTTTGTTAGTTTTTAAATAGGGTTATTTAAGTCAATATTTTAAAATCCCTCCATTATTGGAGGGGAGCCCAAATCAAGTGAGGAGGGATTTTGCTTCCCTCCCTTTCCCTCCCCTCCAAAAAATTGAACCAAACATAAAAGTTTTAAAATAATCCCTCCCCATCCCTCCCCTCCCCTCTACTTCCCTCCAACCAAACCGGGGCTAAGAGAAAAGAGTGTAATTCTTAAAATAGGAAATGATGTAATTTAAGTTTTTCTTAACACAAAGTGTAATTTACTTAGAGTAAAGTATAGCGCATTCTCATTTACCAAGAGAAAAGAGTGTAATTCTTAAAATGGGAAATAATGTAATTTAAGTTTTTCTTAACACAAAAGTGTAATTTACTTTAAAATTATATATAGCTTTGGATATAAGTAACATAAACACAACAATTATCAATAGATTGTATTGATTGAATATAAAAAATAACACACATAAATAATATAAAATAAACAATTTTTATGGTTTCATAAACATATTTTAACAACTATGGAAATGCAAATAATCTTTCACTGTAAAGTTTTTAAAGAAAGTCTTTACCCATGAACTTTTAGCCAACAAGGTCATCGTATGTTTGTTTTTCAATTATGTTTTGTCATATATATTCAAGGCAGGGCAACCCTTCATAGACATCTAAATTTGGGAATGTGTGGTGCCGTGGGACCATTATCTCTGTTAAGTCGCACTAAACACTAAGCAAGCAGCAGTAATGCTATATTCACATATTTATACACAATATCTTACATTAACATAATTTTCATTATTTAATATAATTAATTTCATTAACTTAGCATCAATAATGAATAATTAACTTTGTTTTAGCAAACCTTGGTATCCTCCACACGCAACTATAGAGACTAATCTTTCAAGGTACTGAGATCCATTTAAGGGATAAGTGTTCTTACACATAAGAACCGGTTCTTATTTTCTATAGCATTGGAGCTGGCTGACGTGGCTGCCACATATAAGAATAGTTCTTATATAAGAATTGTCCAAGAACCGTTCTTAGACGATAAAGAATTATTTCTTTACAAAAAAAATATAATTGTGGGACCCGCTAATGGTAAGTTAAGAACCAATATTGAGTTCTACCATTGGAATGAAAAGTAATGAAAGTTCTTAAATCCTAGGTGGCATATTTGGAACCACTGAAAGAGAAATAAAAACCCAAAATGGGTTTTAGCATTGGAAATGCTCTAACATCATGTTTAAGGGACCCGAGTATCTACCGCCTGTGCCACACACCATGTTGCTGAATAATTAACTTATTAACACACTAGGAAAGACGTTCAAACACATAGAGGAGGTTATTTCCATGTGACATCACTTTTTTTTTTTACTGGGTTTCAGTTTGTAAAGAATTTTCCTTTTTTACTTGAGTAGATTCCTTCTTATGCATACCCCATATTCATGAAACTGATCTCAATCAATATGTGACACATTCTAGTTTCAAACTTCCCACTGCAATCACTTTTTCATAATCATGCTTACTTCCCCACCGACAAGCCATATTCTTGTTCCAAAATCCCATGGAGGAAGCGTGGCAATTTCCTTTCCACATATGGTCCTCTATTGCTCACTAATAATGATAAAAAAAATTAAATTTTAATTTCCCCTTTTCAAAGTTAAACCACAATGTTTTAATGCTTGGATTTCTTTTGGCGACAACTCACTCTTCAAATAACTGTGCTATGCTTTGAGGGCCCTAGTGTTTTACAATATTCTTATACCTTTGGTAAACTTCGATAATACCATACTCTTATGAATTTAATTACTATGCATAGAGATGAAGAAATATGACTCTCTGGGTGGGAAGACCAATGTTCGATATCCACAAAACAAACTCTTGGGGAGGGTTAATAAGCTTTAAATGTGACTAAGCCCCCGAATCGAGAATCAGTCCCATAGCCGACCCAAATGGTCGAAGTCGTGGGATACCTTGGGTGCCACGGGGGCCAAAGGCCCTAATTATGGTGGTTTACCAAGAAAAAAAGAGATGAAGAAATATGATTGGACATTTGTGTAAAATTTATTTACATTGACTATGCATAGTTATTAAACTCTTTTCTTATAATGCTTAACTTGTGTAGACGTTTTTGTTTTTGTGACTATTCACAGGTTGCAAATGAAAGAGGTTTAAATATGGTTCAAAGTGAAAGCAAGCAGATTTGTATTAACTAAATCATGTTTGTATTAACTAAAATTCTAACAAGAATAGTTAAAACTCAAAAACATTGAGAAGTTGCTGATAATGCCAGTGTACATGGAGGCAGATAGAGAGGCAACATGAAAAAGAGTACTAGTTGTATAATTTCAGCTTGGAGAATGGGGAGACAATGATTGTAAAGAGCAATCAATTTACTGAAAATTTCTCTTGGTGATAAATATGGTGCCGGATGATCAAGGGAGTGGTTTTGCCTTGACTAAATTAGGATATTGCTTCTTTATACAATTATACTTACATTTTTTATTTTAACATTTCAAATACCATTTTTCTTGCTTGTGGTTGTTTTTACTGTTATGCTTCTCAGATATAACCATGTTTTTTCTTGTATGTTCTACTTATAAAGATGCAATTGTTGAAGATGTGGAAATGTCACATGCATTTTAGGACCTTGATTGATGATGAATGCCCTGTGATTGAGACAAGAGGGGAAAGAAGTTATTATGAATTATTATAAGGGGAGATGTGGTAGTGGTCACTAGGGTGTCAACTAGACAACTAGGGAAGTGGAGCAACAATCATCATGGATTCAACCCATTATCTTCCAACTTTGCAGTAATGGAAATGATGGTTCATATGAGATGAGATACTCAGGTTTCTTTATTGAGAGAACTGATAACTATGATTTAAGGGTGAAGTATTCCTATTTAGCCTGTTTAACACATTCCCTGCATCTTAGATACAGAAATAAATATCAAGTGTGTGATTCATCATGGACTAAATAATTGGGGCTAGATAGGATTTCAATGTTCAATATGGTCAAATCTTTAGGAAAACTAATATTTAGGTATTTGAGCAGAAGTATATCAGAATTTTATATATTTTAGGGGAAAAAAACAGCTCTTTATAGAAGCAACCAGTTGATGGACCTGACCAAAGACTCGTGTCACAGTCTGGGAGACCTGCATCTAATTTTCTTATATAGTAAAGACGACCGAGATTATCTGCTAGCAGAAGAAAAGCCAAGGTCACAAAGGTGGCAAGTAATGAATATTCGAATCTCAAGGACTTCATATAGATATTTCTTATCTGGAAGGCTATTCACTTCGATTCAATATTACTCAGCAGTGAAAGGGACCTGCACTGGTTAGTGCAGAAATTTTAGTATCCCCTACATGTCTGTCATGATGTGTATAAAGGACTCACTCATGTGCTAGATTAATTCATGTTTAACAATTATGGCATCTACATGATGATTAATGTGTTTGAGCCTTTTTCTTAATAATACAATTGACTGTGAAAATAGAGTAAAACAGTATCAAAAGGAACACCCACACACACACAAGGAAAAAAATAAAGGAATCTGAAAGCATGGTTAAATCTGGCATATGCTTGTACTAATAAGCTATAACTCTACTTTATGTTTTTAATCCACCTGATGAAACTATCTAGATTATTACTTGACAAACCATCTTGTCCAGTGCCAATTTGAACCTTCTCCTTGAGATCCTTAGCCCTTGTTTTCAACTGTTCATCATTCAAAAGTTGCTCTATTTTGCTTCTGATCTCATTCTGTGTGACAATGCCATTTCCATCTTGTTCAAGCCCCAGTCCTACCTTCCAAACATCACATACATAGCTCCTATTTAGGAACTGATCAGCAAAGTAAGGCCAACACAAGATTGGGATCCCATTGCTAACACTTTCCAATGTGGAGTTCCAACCACAGTGACTTATGAAGCAAGCAACTGAGGAATGGCTCAGGATTTTCCTTTGTGGTGCCCAACCCACCATTCTACTACCCCTTTTAACTACCCTTTCTTCAAATCCTTCTGGATATGGATTTTTGTTTCTTTCTTTGATGTCTGGTTGCACAACCCACAAGAAAGGCCTATTGGAAAGTTCAAGACCCCAACATAGTTCTTGAAACTGAATAGGACTAAAAGTTGTGAAGCTTCCAAATGCAACATATATTACTGAACATGGTGGCTGTTGATCTAGCCATTCCAAACAGGTAAGGTCTTGTGGCCAGAAGTTTCCGGCCGAGGATCCGAGTTGATTGTTGCTTGAAAAAAGTGGCCCTATTGGTATGATTTCTGGAGCCATAGAAAATGCAGTAGGCTCAAGTTCATGAGTTGAATTGCAAAGCAGCCATTCAGTTATCTTCATGGACTCCATGTTTTTCATCATGAGTTGAAAAATGTGCTTCTGAGTAGTTTGATTCCCCACACAAACCCAGACAAGGTTTTCTGTATTTACGCGAGGCATTGTTGGTGATAGCTGAATTACCTGTTTTCCCAGTGGGGTTCCTAGATGATTTAAATGTTAAGACATGATAAACTAAGTTAGTAACATTGTCTATATATTTCAGGAGTCATGAGAAAAGTCTTATGCATGCTATCTATAGGAAGTTTATCAGGGCAGTACTAACATAACACACTGTGATTTGATTTCAATGAACATTAATTTAAGCATAACATATGTATGATGTATTGCATGCATGTCAAGGTAGTAGTTACTGATTAGGCTTGATGCAGTAACAGTAAATAAAAGGAGGCATTGAACTTACAAATGTGTTTATGAGTGTCTAGAAATTGGAAAATATAGTGAATATGACTTCTTCCTTTTCCATATAGAATGATATCTTTGAAATATAACATGGCAGCAGGTTAAGTAGTTCTTAGATTTACTACTACTTGTTTGCTCATGAAAGTCAAACTCCAATGTTATATACTCCCTCCGGATTCAAATATAAGCAAAAAATAACCCGAGTATGGTGGTCCAAAATATAAACAAATCTTAACTAATTTCACCGTATTTAATGAATTCATCTATAAAATACCTTTCATTTAATCCAATGACCCCATTTATTAAGGGTAGTTTAGGTAATAAAGTTCATTTTTAGATGAAATTAAGGAAATTAAACGAAATTCACTAACATACTGAATTAGCATGAGTTAGTTAATTTTTGCTTACATTCGAGTCTGGAATAGTAACTTGTTAAGCCTATGACACTTTTGTACATTCAGAGATGAATGTTTCAGTGCTCCAGTCTCAGCTAAAGAGAATCAAACTTTGTAATTCAATATAAAAAGAAAAAAAGAAATAAATAAAATGAAAGTTCTATTGTACGCTGCAGCTAGTAAGAATCAGTGAAGTATATATATGACTATGAAAACTCACCATCTTTGTCAATGATCCCATTCTCAATCAATTTTTGGATGCTCATTCCCAACACCAACTGTGCTGCTGATGCAGGACAGAAGGCTGCTCTTGGAATTCCCTTTCTTTCTGCAATCTCAAGACACCATCCAATACTCTGATCTGCAATTACACATGTAATATTTTCATTCTCTGATGATCCATTGATGCTTTCAATTAGCTCCTCAACTTTCCCTGGCATGACCTTCAAGACTGATTCAGATGATTTCCCTGGAATTTTCCTCTCCTCTGAGGATTCTAATCCATCAGAGATCCACACTAGGCAAATTTTAGACAATGCATCATCATTTCCACTTGGAAATGTATTCATGATCCTTTCATGATTGTCTTTGGTGTTTACAAATGTTACTTTGATACCTTGTTTGACTAAATAGAGGGATAGCTCCATTAGAGGAATCACATGCCCTTGTACTGGGTAAGGTACAACCATAACATGTGGCCTTCCCATCCTAATTACTCCTTTGTCATGCAGATTCACATAGTTCTTGCTATATATTGTCAAACCAAGAGCCAGTTTGGATAAATTTCTCGATAAACATTCATGGAAAAAGAAATATTGAAAAAAAATCTGCCAATAATTATTAATTTTTTAAATAATAGTTTTTCGTATAAGTTGAAATTAGTTTCTACATCTCAACTTTTTCCAAAAACTTGCTCATTTAACTTCTTTATAAACACTTATAGGCTTATAAGAATTTCTTTTTTCATAAGTAAAGAACCATAAACTTATTTTAATTGAGAAACTCCCATGAACTAGAAGTTAATCCAAATCGAGCCTTGATATCAAGATTCTTGGGAGGAAGGAACATTTGATCCTATTGTTGTCTTCATGTGTCGTGACATATTTCTTGTAGTATACTATGAAAACAGGATCTGTCATTTCCATTAAGCTATCAAATGCGTGATCAATGTTAAAAAAGTTAAAATCCATTCATCCACAGCTCATTGTGATGAATGTCGACACATCTCTACCTTAGTCCCTTTCTGTCACAACTGAATGACAAAACTAGAAAATAAGCAAATTTGAACTCACCTTGTTGTCCACTGCATGAATAGCACATATTCCGTGCTTGTTATGTTGTGGTGCCTCTATCAAAGGAGTATTATTTATTCTGAATGATGAATGATAAGGTTACGCAGCTGCTAATTTTGCAGAATATTATATTATGCCATCAAACAATTTTTTTTTAAAAAACAGAGGGAATCAATTTCTTCTTCAATTCATGTATTAAAAATGATTTATTCGTGTTGTCATCTGTTTGTACCTTTTTTTTTGTCAAATATGTTTGTGCAGGGATAGATAAGTGTCATCACCTCAAGTGGGACTAATTTGAGCCTAATGCCAGCTCGGACCAACGCAAAGTTGGTAATAAATATTATTTTTTTGACTTTTTTTCCTTTTAGCTCTTTTTGTTTTTTGATACACCAAATCATTCAGCTACTCTTTGCTTTTGAAGTAGGTTATCTAGATAAATGTCATTTGAATCTTTTTAGCTTTTTTGAACTTCAAATTTTTATTACTCCAGAGTTAATTTAGCTAAATCGGTTTATTAATTTTATTGTCTTTTAGAAAATCCCTTAATAGCTATAATAGCGTATCAGTCTAGTTTTGTCAAAAAAAGCATATCAGTCTAGTAACATGCATCAAAGGTGTAGCCAAAAAAAAAATTGCATCAAAGGTTACTTAGCTACATTAACTGTGTGATTTACAGTTTTCAAATTTAATAAATGTTCTAAATTAAAAAAATCATTTCCATTAAATTTCAAAAATTAAAATAAACTAACACATAATTATTTAAAAAAAATAAAAATAACTTTAAGTTTTTTCATTCCACTAATGGATACATAGAAACAAACAGTATTATGCAGTCAAACTAAAATTCAATTTTCATAATTTTTTATTTCATTATATATATTTTTTGGTTTGGTAACGTCCGCGTGCAACTGCAGAAACTAATCCCTTCGAGGATCTGAAGCACATTTAAAGATTGTCTTTTCCAAATAGTAAATTTTCATACGCATGAGTCAAGAATCGAACCTTTAACCACATGCTTAAGAGTTAATTCCAAAACTAGATTTTCACAAGTCCTACTAGTTTTTTTTTTTCATTTGTATTTTAACTTTTTTATTTATAATTTTTTCATATCTCTTTTCGTATATTATGAAAAAAAAGAAGTTACAGCGAAACGGCGTCGCATTGTCAGACACCAAAAGAGAGTCTAAAACCCATAGCAACTAGCAAGTAAGGAACCGTTAAACCCTAGCTCAGCCTCTTCTTCGTGTCACTGTGACTCGCAGTAGCAGAAGCAGAGTGTGAAGGGAAACGAAGATGGATACAGTGATGGGAGAAGAGAGTGGAGAAGCTAGCGCGAGGAGGATCCAAGTCCGTTTCGTAACGAAGCTTGATGAACCTCTCAGAGTTCCACCAACCGCCATTGCAATCCCCGCAGACCTCACCAGATTTGGTCTCTCCTCTCTCGTCAACGCCCTTCTCCAATCCAAAAACAACGGTAACTCTCACAAAAACACCAAACTCCCTCAATCAATCTCTCACAACAATCAAATAATAATAATCGATTCCATTAATCCGATTTGTTTTGTTTTGTTTGTGTGAACTGTGTGTAGATGATGATTACAAACCGGAGCCGTTTGATTTCCTCATCGACGGCGAGTTCATTCGGATGTCGCTCGACCAGTTTCTGCTCGCCAAGGGAATCTCTGCGGTAATCATAGACAAATAATAATATGAAAACTGAGAGAATCTGAATATTATGGATGTGAAAAACTGAATGAAAGTGATACAACCAGCAACGGACTATATATAGGCTACTGCTAAGTGTAACTAACCAACTAACTTCAGTTGCCAAACTACAAGTGGTTACAACTTACAACTAACTAATAACAGACTCAGCTATCATGTAATAAGTAATAACAGATCCCCGTTGTGAATATGGTCCTTTCAATTGTGTTGTCCGGGCTGCATTTTAGGGGCAGGCATGGTTCGTTTTGTTTCGGTATGGAAAACCGAACTGAAACCAAACCGGTAATATGGTTTGGTTTTTTCACAAAACGGTTTAATTTTCGACGAACTGGTTGTACTTAGAACCAGTTCAAAACCGGCTTAAGTTGAGAACTGGTTTTAAACCAGTCTAGGACCGAATTGAAGCTCTTACATTTCACAAGATCTGAACTTGTTCTTTATGAACAGAGTTCAGGAACAAACTGGTTTTGCCTAGGAGCCAGTTGAAGGACTAGCACTGAGAATGCACGTGAAGCATTATAATCAGTTGAAGGACTAGCACTGAGAATGCATGTTAAGCATTATATTCGCTGAAATCTAAGAACCAGTTAAGGAATCGGTTCAACATTTAAATCAATTTTTTCTACAAAACACAGAAGGCTGATACTCATGATTATTCTGCTGTCTGCACTTATAAGAATTCAAATCTGAATATTCTTCAGCCTTATGCCACTTACAAGGAAATTGTTGAAACTTCAGGGATTGAAATTGGGCATATGAAACGATAATATATTCATTCTTTTAATTTTAATCTGTTAAGGAAATATACCATGGTTACTTTTTGCTCTGATGTCATAGTTTCATAACTAATCACTGTGAATGATCAATTCCAGGAAAGGATATTGGAAATTGAGTACACAAGGGTTGTAGCCCCACGAAAGGAGGAAGACCCTTCTTTACATGATGACTGGGTCAGTGCTGTTGATGGTTCTTCTTCTCGGTAAGTTTGTAAATGTGCATTTTTTTATGGATAATGTCTCAAATACTTAATACTAAAGATTCTGCCTTTCGATAATGGTTCAATTTTGGGTTATGTGTTGACTTTTACATTTATTACTGTTTGCAACTGGAGATTTGTATGAGAAACTCCAAGATATCCATTGTTTGTGAAAGATTTTACTGTGCTATAAATATTGAATTAAGTCAATGTGGTTGTTTTTATTGGCTTAATTTTTTAATCATATTTGATTATGATGACAAGAGTGATTGAAGTAAAATTTTGATAACATGGGGGTTGAGTACACCATGATTAGTTTTTCACTATATGAAGTTTATTTGTAATGTGGTGGATGACCGTAGACAGATGTCAGATGATACAACCTAACTACCTAACCCTGCTCATGAATAGGCTCTTTAAATTTTGGCAAATGATAAAATTGAAAAGTGTAGGTTATCAATGTTGAATGCTACACTTTTCAATATCTATTTCTTAATACCTTAACTGATGCTCTAAGTCCCCTCGTTAATAGGACCCTTAAATTTTTGGCCATTGGATATGAACCACTGTTCTGTATAATATTTTGTTGGTTTAACCCTTGACATTGTGTTATTTTCACTGCCTAAAATATAGGAATCTTGGTTCTGTTTTAGTAAGTTAATAGAATAGATTTTTGACCTGGATGTCCCCTTCACTAAGAATTTAAGGTTGACAGTTTCATTATTTTTGCAGGTTTTTTTTGACAGGATGTTATGATGGTTTAGGCAGGTAATAGTCTTGCTTACACAGTTTGGTTCTTCTAAAACTATTGGCATATTTTGTGATTGCTTGATATTATCATTTGACTATTTTCTCCATTTACTGATTTTTCACTATGATATGAAAAAATTATTATATTTAAGGGTATGGAAAGGTGCTGGATTATGTACTCATATGTTGGAGGGACATAGCGATGCTGTCACTTCTGTTAGTATCATTAATCCAAAAGGTATAAAGACAAGGCCCCTTCATGCTGCTAAATTTGTTTATTTTTCTGATTGCCAGTCGTCAAATTTTAGTAGACACGTATTCTATTTCTGTTAAGAAAATCAGGAGGCTTGTATCTAACAGTATATTTCTGTGCTTAATGTCTGTGCATATTTCTGTGTAATTCTTGTCAATGCGACAAAATATAGACACTTAATGCAGTACTTGAATTGTTTCAAGTTATCAAAATTTATACTGTAATCAGGTGTGGAAACTGTTACATTAGCTACCGCTTCAAAAGACCGGACACTAAGGCTATGGAAGGTAACTAAAAGAACTCTTGAGCTGAATTCCTTATGTTGAGCTTATGCTTACTATGTTATATTTTCCCTTTTATATAAAAGATCAATACCGACGAGGCTATCAACCATCCGATGAGGGTTAGAGCTTTCAAAATCTTGCGTGGTCATAAGTCTTCTGTGCAGAGTGTCGCAGCGCAAACTAATGGAGAAATGGTTTCTATTTGCTTTTCTATTTTTAGTTTCTCCACACTTTCTCTCCTTGGTTTATATATCATGTCATCTGTAACATCATTCTTGTTGTGTTATCTCATATGCTTAGGTTTGTTCTGGTTCTTGGGATTGCACCATCAATCTTTGGCAAACTAATGACTTTAATGCAGAAGATGACCTAGTGTCTAAGAAGAGAAAAGTTGAAGGTCAAGTTGAGGACTCTCAATTAGAGGTTTGTACAGGTTCCTTACGCCTTATTATTTTTCTTTTTGTGGTGTTGAAATTTGAATTTGTGTAGTCACATATATTTCTCCTAAAGATTTTGTATTCAGAAGTCTGTTCTAACTTCTAAGGGGTCATTAAAGCTGGCATTTGACTCTTCTTTCTCTTAAGTGTTTTGATTTAATTAGTTGGTGGAATAATAAATATAAGGATGTTTTCCCACTTGAAGAGTTTGCTGTGCTCTAGTCCCCTTATTATCTCATACAGCATCTTTATGGATAATTTTTTTGAGATAATTATACAAGTCTAAACCTCCTGTGTTAACATGTTTGTTAATTTTGTACTGATATGAAGTCTCCATGTTCGTGTTTATACTGGTTCTAGAGGCTGGAGGCCAGGAAAAATGATGTTTCTGAAACTATTTTAAAAGGAATATATTGATTTAATCCTGAGACAAGTTCTAAATTCTCTTTAATGTTATTGTAGACCTGTAAAAAATGTAAAATGGTTAAACCTTGTAGGTTTTGTAACTATTGTTCTCTTAATTAGTAATTCTTTTGTTTTTTCCCCTTTGAATGTATCACTCTGTAATTTTTGTTGACTACTTAACCAAGTTTTCATCAATAATACTCTGTTGTATTATAGGGAGAAGCTTTTACAACCCTTGTGGGCCATACACAGTGTGTATCTTCTGTGGTCTGGCCACAACGAGAGTCAATCTATTCTGCATCATGGGATCATTCTGTTAGGAAATGGGATGTCGAGACAGGCAAAAACTTGTCAGATATAGTAAGTTGACAAATTGCTTCTCTTTTCTC
This sequence comes from Glycyrrhiza uralensis, assembly GCA_030159175.1. Lineage (NCBI taxonomy): Eukaryota > Viridiplantae > Streptophyta > Magnoliopsida > Fabales > Fabaceae > Glycyrrhiza > Glycyrrhiza uralensis. The sequence continues at coordinate 2,539,430 of BRZY01000008.1, forward strand.
TCCTTAGCTGAAATTGTACACTTTGAAGTTTAAATTGTCTTTAAATTAAGCTTTGTGACATCTTACTCTTCAATGATCTGCCATTGATTCAATTATTTGTGCGTTGTTTAATTTAGGATAAATTTGTTGAATCCACTTTAATGTTCTTTTCATCTTTTGTCTAAAAATCCTTTTAAGTTACCATGCTGAAGAAAGTGGAACCCTCTTCATGGGTATAAATCTGTTCCATTATGATAAATAACCAGATACACTAATTTCAGGTCATCTATTTATTGTTTTCATTACTTATTGTTATGAAATTAGTTATCATACTAAAGTATTGGTGAAAATGACTACATTGCCTTCCATGCATAGTTCTGTGGGAAGGCGCTCAACTGCCTTGACATTGGAGGGGAAGGTTATGCTCTGATAGCTGCTGGTGGTTCTGACCCTGTCCTTAGGATCTGGGATCCTCGTAAGCCAGGTTTGTAAAATGAAGCAAATAATCATTCCTCTCACTTCCACATACAATCTCATGCATGCCAGTATCTAATAAAACAGTTTCTTTTTTAATCTGCAGGCTCTTCTGCTCCTGTTTTTCAGTTTGCTTCTCATACTTCTTGGATATCATCTTGCAAATGGCATGACAATTCTTGGTTCCATTTACTTTCTGCATCCTATGATGGGAAAGTTATGTTATGGGATCTGAGAACTGCGGTAATATATCCTTATTTTACAGAGTAATATATATATTTTTTTTTACTTTTGGTATGATTATATATCTCATCTTTGGATTTTTACCCGATAATTTTTCTCCATTATTATTGCAGTGGCCTCTTTCAGTCATTGAATCACACAGTGACAAGGTATAAAACTTTCTTTTCATGTTTTAGCCAGAAAAAAAAAAACTATCCAACATCTTTGTTTTACTCAATAAAAGGACCAAAACGACCGTTATTAATAGAATTTTCATTTGCTCAACTCAGGTACTGTGTGCAGACTGGTGGAAAAGTGAGAGTGTTGTCAGTGGTGGAGCAGATTCAAAACTTTGCATTTCTTCAGAAATTCCTGTACAGTGATGTAAAATTTGATCATACCATGGCCTATTTTTTTGGGAGATGGATTTCTTATATATACAGAACGGATCAAGTTTTAAGCCAATTTTGTCCTAGGCACAACTGCAAGTGTTTTTATCAGGCATTGTAAACAAAATCTGTGTTTCTAATTGCTAATGATGTAAACCCTTAAAATTATGCATTCAAACATTTCACTTATCTGTGTGTTGCAGTTTTTCCCTCATTTACGTTATTTCTGGTAGCACGCTGTTTAATAAAATGTTATACGACAGAAGAGTAATGCTAAGTACTTAATATACTTCCCAAGTCTTTCGTGTGTGCACTTAAAAGAACAACACTAATTAAAAAAATTTCAAACCACGAAATGGATATAGTACGCAAATTAAACGAGCTTGCTAAAACAAACAAGCTATATCCAAATACATAGCCAGAATTAACATCCATATTCATTAAATTAAAACAAATACTTGCATCATACAATACAAACACATTTTCATGATTTGAGCAAAGGAAACCTACTTTCACCATTTCAACCATTTGATTAACCTACTAACTAATTTTAAGCAGCCAATTTCTTTCAGCCAATACAACTTACATTTATTTAGGCAATAATAAAGGCCACTCCTTATCCTTTCAGCCACTTAACAAACCTGCTTAAATTCTCTGAAGATTTTCCTCCCTCTGCTATGTTCCTTATTACCATCTCCTTTAACTCCAACGACCTTGATCTCATGTTCTCATCACTAAGCACTTGTTCCACTTTCATTTTTATCTCCCCCCTTGACACTAACCCATTTTCATCTTCATCAAATCCCAACCCAACCTTCAATTCATCACAAATATATGCCTTGTTAAAAAATTGGTCAGAAAAATATGGCCAACACAAAAAGGGCACCCCATTGGACAAACCTTCTAAGGTAGAATTCCAACCACAATGGCTAATAAAACAAGCTATGGCAGGGTGGCTTAGCACCTTTTGCTGAGGTGCCCATCTAACAATCTTGCCTTTACTCCCCAATAACTCATTGGGGCATGCCATCAACTCATTGGTGCAATTGGGGTCTTCACGCACAACCCAAAGGAAAGGCCTTTTGGTGAGGTCAAGCCCAAAAGCTAGTTCTTTGAATTGGTTTTGGTAAAAAAGGGTGAAACTACCAAATGCAACATACACTACAGAATGATGGGGTTGTTGGTCAAGCCAACTTATGCAAGATAAATCTTCTTCCCAAAATTGCCCCATTGATCTTGCAATATTTCTGTTGTTATGATCATAATTGCCACTCATATTCAACATTGGGCCAATTGGTAGGAGCTTTGGAAGAAAGGACAATGCTTCAGGTTCAAGTTCATATGTGGTGTTGCAAAGCCACCACTCTGTCAAGTTTATGGTTTGTGTGCAATACCTTAGGTAATTAAATAATTTCTTGATGCTTGGTTCAGAGATATTCGACCAAAATAAGGCTCCTGTGTCCATCATAGGCATATTTGGTGATAACCGAAATGTCTTTCTAGTTGATCGTGCTGCAACTAAAACCAAAAATAAAAAAGTGGTATTATGTAGTGAAAGAAAAAAGATACACAATTCAGTGCAGTGGTGGCTGACAAAAAAATAATATAATTTTTTTTTAGAATTTAATAACTATGCACTTATAGTGTAAAAAAAATATGCACATCAAATTTTAAGAAGTAATGTTACGAACTAGTATCATGGTGAGATATGATTAAATGTCTATATAAAATCTTTTTATACTATTAGTGCATAAGCGTATATCCACGAGATTAGACACAAGTGATTAATGTGTTCCATCTAATGGGACGGGCTTGGCTAGTAGCCTAGTACCCATGTTTGATCCCCAATGACAAAACAATCCGTGGTCAGACTTTACTTACCTCACGGCCCAACACAAATTAGTCCAATGACCTCTTTCCCCTGCACTGTGGGTGTAAAAAAAAATTGTTAACTCAAATCTAGTTAGTGGAAATGATATTCATACCATCATCAGGATCAATGATCCCATCACGAATAAGCTTGGGGATGTTGTATTGCAAGGCAAACATAGCTGCTGAAGGAGGTGAGAAGAGAGCTCCATTGATTCCCAATTTTTTCCCAACTTCCAATGCCCATCCCATATTCACATCTGCAACTATGCAACTTATTCTATTATTACCATTATTCAAACAAAGATCTTCTATTATGAGCTTCTCAAGCATAGAAGGCATGGTACTTAGGATAGAATCACATAGCTTCCCAATACCAGTTGGTCCAGTTCTATCTTCCTCAGGTCCTAAACCATCAGGAATTGACACCAACTTTATTTGTGCTCCATCATCATGATCATGGGTATCATCATCATCATCATCACATTGATGATGATGATCATCCCCCATGGAACTCACCATTCTCTTGTGATTGAAGTCAGTGTTCACAAAGATGACTTTGCATCCATGCTCAACCAATTTCTTTGAGAGGTTCATAATGGGATTGACATGCCCTTGAGCTGGATATGGTAAAACTAGCACAATTGGAATGCTCATGATGTTGTTTCTCTTTGTGTGTTTCTATTAATTCGGAGGCTATAGCTCTACTCTTTATATTGGGCCTATATATACTCATCGTAGGTACGTTGTTGGTTACACATTAATTAATGGGTTTTGCTTATATATACTGAAGATGCATGATAAAAGAAAATATCACAAAATATTTAAAATCATGCCTAGATATTATTATTCACCATTACAAGTTAATTAACGCTGACATGATGAATTTGATGTGGTCAAGAAATGATGTATAGTAGTTAGTAAATTAGAGCCGTTGAATGAAGATCAAACGGCTTACATTCTGAATAGATAAAAAAAAACCCTTAAAAGTGATTATTTATTTAAAAATATGATTTTTTTCATAAAATAATATAAAAAATATGTACTTATAATCTTTCATATATGATAAATGCTAATTATATAATCACTTAATTAAATTATTTACCTAAACAAATTTTTAATTGATGATAAACAACTTCTTTTTAGTTTTCTTAATAAAAACTTTTAATTTAACGGTTATATTGATGAAAATTTATATATACTAGTGGAGAGCAGGCACAGAAGCATTCACCCACCACAGTTTTTTTTATAGACAAATTTTTTATGTAGAAGTTATCAAAAAATCTAACCAAGTAGTACTTATCAAGTTATTAGGTAACATGATCAAGGAGTAGTTAGAGGGTAATTTTGTCCAAGAAAAAGGCTCTACCAAAGTTGGGTATCGACATTATAATATAGATGTTATAGATAAATGAGTGAGTTAATTTTATGTAATTTAAGGAGTATGAAATATTTATAAAAAAATCTTAAGTCACATGTTAATGTTTCATGATATAATTTTTTGATTAAGGGTCTGTTTGGGAGTTTGGATGGGAGAGAAAGGGAGGGTTTTGACATTTTAAGGGAAAAATTAAGGGAAAGGAAAGGGATGACATCTCGTATCTTGCACGGATGATTAGTTTTTAATGAAAAAAATGAAAACCTCCAAAAATCTCCAATTTGGGGAAACTCCAAAAATGTATTAGAGAGAGGGTTTTGAAGGTTTTTGGAGGGTTTTAAAATGCACTCCCCATCTCTGATATCTTTTTATTAAACTAAAATATTGCTATAAACCCTCAATTCCTCTCCCCTCCAAAAACCCCCTCCCAAACAAAGCCTACGTGGGAATAAACCAGTAACCACACATAAAGCATCAGTATAAGACACCAAATTGCCAACTGAGGTGGACACGAGTTGACCGTATGTAGCGTCTTGTTTATCCAATCAATCTGCTCAAGAATTTCCTTCTTGCAGCGTGTGAGTAAAATTGCTTAAGTTCCAATCAGCTACCATGAAAGGTTCTAATATGCCCAATCAATGAGAGGCATGAGAGTGAGTAGAAGAATTAATCCCTCTTCAATAAGCTTGAGTGCAACCAAAGAATCTGATTCACAAACTACACTTTTATGGCCCAGTTTGGATAAGCTTATCTATAAGTACTTTTAGTATGTGTTTTTTAACTAACAAATTCTCATAGAAGTTGAAATTAACTTTTGCTCTTCATATTTTTTAAAAGTCATTTTTTTAACTTCTCCAAAAACACCTATTTATCTATTAATGACTATTTAACAATATTTATTCTTTTGCATATATGAGAAAAATAAAAAACAAAATAAGATTAATTTCTTCATAAGTCAAAAACTAGAACTTTTGCATCCAAACATGACCTATATCCTGAGTTGAGTTCCAAGCTAGAATCTTGTCTCATGATATTTTTGTGAAATTCTTTATATATATGTCTATTATGTGACAATTTTAAGATTTAAGTGACATATAAATTAAAAGATAATATTTAAGAGAAAATTATAAATAAGATATTTATTATTAATACATGTTAATAAAAAAAGAAAATATTTTTTAAACTATAAAAATATGTGCTTTATATATTAAGACCCAACCAATTTAATCAATACTTATTTATTTAAAATAATTATTTAAAATAAATATTTGATTATATTTATAAACCATTTCGTAATATAAACATTAATGCAACACGTGCGAACATACTATTACCATACTAAAAAAAATTAAAAAAGTGATCTCTGACGTAAGAAAACAAATGGCACATGTATTGTTTGAGTAAGAAAATATGCTGTGGGGTTACACGGATCAATTGGAGCCATATTTAATTTTTGTTGTGATGGTAAGTGAGAGTTTGGTCATTGGTATTTAATTTTTGGATGTTATATATGGAATGTTAGTTCGCATAATTTTTGTTTCTTTTTTTAACCGGGGATCCATTTTAGTGTATAGTCCGTTTATTATTTTGTTTTTCTTCCCTATAATGTGTATCAATTTCTTTATCGTTTGCGATATTGTTGCGATAAATAAATAAAAGTTACAACAAATTATACTGTCGTATTTAGGGTTTGTTTGCATCAAAAGAGGAAAGGGCTGAGAGGAGAGGAGAGGAATTTTGATGTAGGAAAAGAAAGAAATTTAATTAGATTTTTTTGTTTGATTGAAAGGAGGGAAGAAAAGAGATTTTAATGGATGGAAAAAGATTAATTTACATTTGATATGCTTTTAGGTAAAAATATTTTAAATCATCATTTTCTCTAGATCTCTAATATTGGAGGAAAACTAAAATTGAGGCAAGAGGGATTTTTTTTGTTCTAAAACTGAGCGGTTGGGCCAATAGGGATTTTGCACTTCTCCTCTGATCTCTTGCCACAAATATTGAACAAACAAAAAAGATTCAGGGCATGTTTGGATTGACTTATACAAATCTTATGAACAAAGCTTATGACTGATTCATAAGCTACCCAGGATAGCTTATCAAAACAGCTTATAACTTATATAAAATAAGTTTCACTATAATTTTTTTTCAATTATAAAAGTAGCTTATACAGCTTATCCCATAAGCAGTAAATAAGCTTGTTATCCAAACAAGACCTTAGTAAATAATATATTCTCTTCCATTTCCTCCCCTTCATTTCCCTCCAACTAGACAATGTGTTAAAGTAGGATTTAACTTTTTTTTTTCCAGAGAAAAAAATTAAGATTTATTTTTTTATCTACAGTGATTTTTAGTTTTTTTTCCTCTAGTTAATAATGCTATTTTATCATTATTAATAGAGAAGACTACTAAACAGATTATAAAAGGATTTTTTTTAATAGTCGCCTCTGCCACAAGGCGTCAAGGCCACTGATTCCTTGGTCATACTCATTCGAAGTGAACCTGCCAATATATATTCTGTATGATATTTTTTTGTCGAGTTATTTATGATATTTTTCTCTTAATTTTCTCTATTATATATATATATATCACATTGATTTTATTTATTGTTTCCAAAAAATATAATAATAGAGAAAATGGAGAGGAAAAAAATTAAGAGGATCTTAACTCGCACAACATAGTGCTTGTTGTCACAACACAAATTTGACAAAATTCTGCACTTCTTTGTCGTTGCTTGATAATGCATGTACTGATATATGGAAGAAACGTAAACAAAATAATACCAGGATTTTAATATTGTTACGATTTTTTTTAAAAAAATTACACAAAATACTGTCGTATTTAAAGTAGGATTTAACTTTTTTTTAGAGAGGAAGTATTAAGATTTATTTTTTATCTACAGTAGTTTGTAATTTTTTTCTCCAATTAATAATGCCATTTTATCATTAATAGAAAAGTACTAAAATTTTGTCAAAAAAAAAGAGAGTACTAAAAAACTACAAAAGGATATTACATTTTTATAGTCACATCTGCCACAAGGCAGCTAATTCCATGGTCCTTCTTTGAATCAACATTCTTTATGATATTCTCAAGCATTGCACATGGTGCTTAGCATAGCAACACACATTGCCAATTTGGATTTGAATAATGAATTTCTCGTATTAGTTTTTACGTAATTTTGTTACATAAAAACTTTATTTAATATTATTTTTATGGTTTAAATATATTTGTTGTCCATGTAAATATAAAGAATTTCACTTTTAGCCTCCACAATTTTTTTTGTGGAGATTAAATATACTTTTGGTCCTGTAACTATGCTAAAAACAACTCCAAATATTTTTATGGCTTAAATATATTTTTTGTCTCTATAATGTATATGGTTTTTCGTTTTTGTCTTTTTAATTTTTATTTTCCGATTTAGTCATTGTAATATATGTTTTTTTCGTTTTGGTTCCTACTATTAGAATTCTGTTGTTAACTACCGAGATGGTTCACATAAGCCCACCTCAGCATTCTGTTGTTAACGGTAGAGACCAAAATGAAAAAATATTACAGAGACTAAATTGAGAATTTTTGTTGGTGTTGAAGATAATTTTTTAAAAGACTTAAATCGAAAAACCATATATATTATAAGAATAAAAAACATATTTAAGCCTATTTTTATCTATATAAAATAAAATTTATATAAAAAACATATTAGTATGTTTTGTTTATATATATTAATATGTTACTTAACGTATATATTATCTCATTTTATTTAATAAAATAGATTGAAAATAAAATAAAAAATAATATTATAATTTTTGAAATAAATTAATTAAAATAATCTAATCTGACATCAAAGAATTTTTTAAAAATAATCTAATCCACTATTAACTATAAATTTATTTGTTATCAGGTAGTTTATCTACTTAGCTAGCTTATCCGCTATAAATTAGTTTTTGCCAAAACAAGAGACTAAGCCTAAGGGATGGCAAAACGGGCCGGTCCATCCCGGTAGCTGACCTGTTGAGAAAAGTGGGCCGAAAAATACACACCGCTCCATTTAAGGGCGGGCTAGCCTGTCTAAACCCGCAAAAAAAGTTAAAAATAACAAAAATCATTTATTTTTTTAAAAATAGGAAAACAAAAGTAATTGACCCAACAGGTTAGTCCGCCCCACCTTGCTACCAACCCGCTGAGATTGGCGGGCCATGGGTTGGAAGCCTCAACCTGGCCCGCCAAAAAATGCGTGTTAGGCAGGCCGTTTTGCCACCCCTTTAGTCCACTGTCCACAGTATGTTAGAGTCCTGCTTGGAAATTACAAGTTACAAGAGAATTTGAATTCAGAATCCTGCTTTTTCATGAAGATATGTGATTTATCAGCTGACTAGAATAACGGTTTGCAGATGATGCACCTTTCAGATTTTATGCATATCTTGGACACATAAATTAATAGTCATATAGAAAGGCAATAGATAATTTTCGTTACTTCAATTCTGATCCAACTGAGTAATCTAAAGAAAGGCAAATGCAAAGCACAATTATTCTGAAACTTTAGCACTCAATCAATCAATAATTACACAACAACTCACAAAAAGTGGAACTAGAAGGTTTTGGCATGGACCCTAACCTGTTTGTGACTGTACAACAAGCATCTATTATAGAACACAATTATTTTTGGCCTATCTATACTATTATCACTTTCTATGTAGATTTTGCAATGATTTTGGAGCCCCCTCAAAAAAATCCAAAAGATAATTTTCCAAATCATCAGCATTATATTTAATGTATTTGTCACTTATGTAATTACTATGCCTCCCCACAAATGTCCTATAAGCTTGGATTACTTTGAGGGATAGAGAGATTCTCAATTCCTCACGAAGTTGAACATCTTGAATGAACCAAGATGTTTGGTTCCTATAAAGTTCCTCAAAAGCAAGGTAGAAGCTCCTTAACCTCTCTTTGAGAAGACTTTTTGAGACAGAATTTGTACCTGGAATTTGAATGCCTTCCTTCTTAAGCAAGTTCAGAATTGAGCTCAAACTAGTCCTCTCATAATTGATTGCATGCTGCCTGAACTTCCAATTGTGCTTCCTAATCCATTCATCATCATATACCAACCTAAGTTCAGAAGACTTTTTAGCCTTTTGAGCCATGTAGTGTATGTTGTTCATCAAGAACAAGTGCTGCAATGATGCTTCTTTGTATAACTTGGACTTTTCATCAAGGTTGCATTCCAAGATTGAAGCCACTGATCTCAAGTGAAGGGCAAATGAGGAAATTCCATTTCCATGGTCTTGTACTTTTTCTTGGTCCTTATTGAGAAGCATATCGAGTGTTTCACTATAGTCAGTGAGAGTTGTGACATAGTTCATGACATATCTTGTCAAAGGGTGGACCCCACCACCTACAAAAGGGGATGTTGATACATTTGATGCAACTGCATTCTCAAATTCAAGAAATGTTTGTCTCACACAATCACCAAGTCTCTTTAGAATCTCATGGCATTCATGTCTAACTGAAGAACCAATCTCATCTGAATACAAAGCATCAAGTTCTGGCATAAGGCTATCCATGACCTCATACATGTCAAGGATCTTGAACAGCTTTTCAGGTTGGTGAGGACCAATTGACATGGCTTCACCAAAATTCAGAAGCCTTAACATTGAAGCCTTGGATGCATTAACAAAACAAACAAGACTAATTGTTTCACCTTCCCCAAAAACTTGGTCACTTAGCCACCTCTCACTTGCAAGGTACACCCTAACAAAGACCCTCAATGCCCAAATCCACCTCTTGATTTTGGAGTTTAGTGTGCCCCATTCCATTCTCAACACACTTTCAATGCTGAACCTTTCCATTTCAAGACAAGAGAAGCACTCATCTAAGGCATCTTTTCTTGCAATGGTATAAGCATGTGAACATTCATGGTCATAATTACATGAAAACATCAAGTTTGAAATACACCTGAGATGAGGGATTACATCAGGATGAACCAAATCAATGATATGCTCCTCTGAGGCTCCTCTACTCACACTATCTCTTCTGAATGATTCCTCAACTGAGTCATCACCTAAAGACACCACTGAGCCCTCATCAGCAATATTATCTTCTTCATTTGATGATCTAAAAGACACATATTCAGGCTCAAAAGGTTGTTTGTTCTGAACCAGCATGTTCCTGAACTCTTCTTCAAGCCTTGACATAGCTGTTTGAAGAACACTATAGGCCTTATTCAAAACCTTATCATACCCTTGGTCCTCTTTCCCCAAATCCAAGCTCTCCAACTTTTCAATCAACCCATGAACTTCTTCAGCTGCATTCAGATACTCAGATGCTGCTTCATCCCAATTCATAGACTGATTTTCTTCCTCCCATTTCATGATTATCTCTTGAATTGCATCAAGCCTATCTTCAAAGGCACCAACCCCTTCCTCTTTCTCCTCCTCCTCCTCCTCCTCCTCATTTTTCTCACTGACTTTGCTGATAGAGGACAACTTGGTGCCAAGATCTGCTAGAACTTTCTTGGCATCACTAGTTAGATTCTTCTTTGACCCTAATGCTCTCACAATGTGTCTAGCTGCAGCAATCAAGTTTTCCTCTCTTTCTAGCTCAGGAATCACTATCTCAGACTCCTCAAAGGCCATAGTAGAGTGGAAAAAAAAGACCCCAAAAAGAAAGAGAAAAAAAGAACAATTACCAAAACCAGTTCAATGTTTTCAATTCCAAATTAAGATTGAACCCCAGATCTTCCCAACTCCAACTATGATTTCACCACAAGTTTAGTAGGATAATAACTCACCAATTAACCATATTTAAAAACCCATGTAGAATATGAGTAAAAGAAACCTTTTTTAGGCCTGCATAAACCAAAAGATCATTGTTATCAAAGAGGGTATAACAAAACCCATCACAACAATGAGCAGAATATATACACTGATTGCAATAAAGAAGATGAATTGTATAAGCATTTACCTCTGCCTTCTTGTTGTTGAAGTGACTAATGATGAAGAAGCAGAAAATGAGATTGAATTTCATGAAGATAAGAATTGTAAGATCTATAATAATATATGCTCAAACAGTCAATAGATAGAAGCAATAATAATGGAGTGAAGTACTATACGGTGTATTGACTTGTAAGCACAAGACAAATCAAACATTATTGTTATGAAAATGAATCTATGACAAATTTTTTCATGAATAGTTGATTATTGTGCATGGTGGCAAAAGTTGTAATTTTTATATGACTGATCTCAACCGCACTTCGCTCTTGTCCATGCAACTTGTTAACAATACAGTTGTTTGGTTTTTTTGCCAATTTTATTTTTTAATATTAGGAAGTATCTTGTGCTTTCCACATATAGTTTTATAGAAATATAAGAAATTAGATTAAAAATATATTTCAAAAATTTAATTTAATTGAAATTTTAATGATAATACAAATAAATAAAATATAAAAATATACATATTTAAAATTTTAAAAACATAAAAAATTAGTCTAATGAGTGAAAGTTATTTTAATAATTAGATATAAATATCCTATTATATTTTATATTGATGGAAGAAATTTAAATATAGATTAAAGAAATTAAAAAATAAGTGTCTGAATTCATTAAATAGTTAATTAAAAATTTGAAGTTAATTTGATTTGATTTAAAAACTCATGATATGTGTTACAATATGAGAGGATACATAATTTTATGGGAAAATAGTATATGAGATAATATCATAAAAAATAAAAAAGCAAACTCAATGGTGAATTGCCATAAAAACTCAAAAACACGGTTCAATTGCATTAGTCTAGTCGAGGATTTAATTTAACCAGTAAGATATTGTGAGGAATCAAAAGATATTCTTTTTTCGTGTGAAAGCACTTAAAAAGTTTTAAACAGTCAACACTCGTGCTTTTGACTTTTTCCAATCCCTTTATTTAGTAAAGCAACATTTGAATATTTTACTTTTTCGGAGGAAAATAATTATGAATGACTTTTGTGCAAAAGTGGAAGCATGCAGGAAATGAATTCAATGAGGACTCATTCATATTAATTAAAAATTACCTTAAAAAAATTTGTCAAATTAAAGAAAATCACCTTAAAATTGAGACGTTAAATCCAATGAATTGTATATGAGAATTTGTATAAAGTTTTATCAGGAAAAATAATCAAAACAAGCCGTGTCATCATTTAAAATTTAATACTTAACAAATACTTTATCAGAAGAGTTTTTTCTTTAGACTTTACAGTAGAAGAAATTTTTCAAATAGTTATAAAAAACTTAATTAATTCAGTCAAAATAAAAATAAAAAACTTAATTAAAAATGTTAAGAAAACTGGAAGTTTAAGAAAAGTAATTTCTTATTCAATCACTATAGTAAGGGAGATTTCTTGTCATGTGAAAATTCAATGTTTATTTTCTTTATAAACAGTAAATAAGGGAGATTTTTTAAAATTTGTGAATATGAAAAGAGAAATATATACAAAAAGTTTTCATGATTTTACGTCAACATGTGGCAATAAATATCATACAAATTATTTATAGCATCACACCATAGAATTTAGTCTATGAATCAGGTGAGAGTACAAGTATTTCATTTTTTTTTTGACTTACAGAAGCTTTATTTCATGGCATAATCCGAATCATATATTCAATTTATTTCATTCATGATTAAGCTATGATTAATTAATGACATTGTTATAGCACTCACTGAGTTGCAGTTGGCTTTCTTTGGTCAACCTTTTCCTCGACTTAACACCTTGATTCATTGAATCTATAATTGATAAGAGCAGCCCCATACTGCTTAAATGCAATTATGAAAAGCTATATGGAAATAAAAGTTGTGGTATATATGCATGCATCGAATGCTATGAAACTTGGCCCAGGCTATACTGAGAGATCTAGTCATAGCCGTTAGATATAATAATTTTATATTTACATAATAGAGATTCTTTAATAATCCAAATTTTTACATGGACTTAAAACATATTTAAACCTTCATTTTAATATAAAACATTATATCCACCTGCTACGCCGAATCTCTCATAGTGAGAGACCCACTACACCGTTTCATGAAACGTTTCTAATGTTTTGTTTTCCTTATTTTAACATTTCTAATGGGACAAAAATGCATAATTTTGATTTTTTTTTTGGTCAATACATAATTTTGATTTGAACAAGGAATGTTTTGTTGGTGGGCCATTTGATCATGTTAATCCAACCCCAACGGACAGCATATTTGAACTCCCCAAAAATTTCTAGTAGCTTCACACAATTCGACCGTTGCAATCCCAATTTGCACAAACTCTCAAACGGTCACCTTATATCTTCCATCATTTTCATATACTTACTTCACACACACACCTTAGTGTTTGAACCTGTTCAATAACAGGGTTTTGGATACACAAAAACGAAGACAAAAACCAAGTAGAGAATCTGTCATGGAAAACATGCTCAAAACCCCTCCAAAAGTCCCAATTCAAGCACCAACAGCAGAACCTGAATGCAAAACACCAACTCCAGTTCAACAATCACACCACAGTGATCATAGCTCCTCCAATGAATTGCGCAAACCTGTCACCCCTGATCGTCTTAGAGTCCCAAAGGCATTCAAATACCCAGAAAGGTATGTCTCATGCACACACGTGCACACGCACATGCACATGAAAATAGTGTTGGAAATTCAAGTATAAGTTTATGGTCTCACGTTAAGAATGTGTTAGACAAAGATAATATAAGAACGACTCATATTTATCGACTTAAGATTTTGGGTAAAGACGTGACTGTGTAAAATTTTTGGGTTTCTCCTCACCAAAAACAAATAGTATCTATCAAATCATCGACGTATGCAAATGGCTTCTAGTGTGTTTGGATAATTGTTTGCATGAATTCCAAAGCACCAACACTTAGTTTTGACCCAAAACATGATTGGGTTAGATTGGGTCAAAACTCTGTTGGTGCTTTGGAATTCATGCAAATGGTTTTCCAAACACACTTCATGATTGGGTTAGTGATATCAATGTGTGTTGGCTAATTTTTTCTTTTTCCTTCATTTTCTTAGGTATACAAGCCCAACTGATTTGATGATCTCCCCAGTAACCAAAGGCCTTCTTGCCAGAGGTAAAAAAGGTGGTGCACTATTACCACCTGGTGGTACTGGTAAATATCAACCAAAGCTACCAGTAAGTAACAGCTTGAGAATTCTGATTATAACCTCTGGGATTGTTTGTGGTGAAATTTTCAGTGTGTTACTAGTATAACACTGCTAGTTTATGTCAAATGCTGCAGATCCAAGACGTGCTTGAAGGACGTGGGTCCTTTTCAGAACAAGCTTCCAATGCTGATTGATGAGAAGGTGGTCAACTCAACTTGAGGAATTCAATGAATCTTTGCTTATAATACTACATGATAAATCATGTGACAGTGGTTCAAAACTTCAAGGGAGTTTAAAGATGATGTAATATCAGAGCGAGAGAGAGAGAGAGACTTTTTGTTTCCCCATCTTAAAGAACTATCTCTGTTCTGTAATTACATCTCCATTTTGGCTTGTCAAGTCTTTGAAGTTTGTGATGCTCTTCTGATTTTGTTCCCAAATAGGCATTTCTAGCAATAATCTGGTGTTAAAAAAAATTGTACTTTCAGATTCTAATAAACGTTGGAGAAAGTTATGTAAGGATTCTAATTAATAAGATCCTCCCTTCTCTTAGAATTTATTGATTCTTGTTTCTTTTCAACTTTTTCTGATTTGGTAAACAACTTTGGTAGATAAATTCTGAGAAATGCATGAGTAGTTAAATGGTACTTGCTTTGTAATATGTGTCCAATACAAGTTTTAAGGGTCTAACATTACATTAACATGAATTGTTCTAATGACACTACTGGTCCCTCAACTAAACTAAGCATTGTAAGCACAAGATGGCAAGTTATGGGATGCCTAAGTCCTACATCGAGAAGTATGGGATGCTCGGTGAAGTACTTTATTCACTCAAGACGGACCTCATACCACTGGACAGAACCAACATCTCCATCAATTTCAAGTTCACAAACCGATCTCACTAGGAAAGTAACAGCGTCATCAATGTTCTCGTATCTCGCCAGATCAGGAGGAAGAGCCTTGCCAGGCCAATTTGTCAGCAACTCTTTCAAATTGGCCTTCAACTCTTCCTCAGACACAAACCTCTCATCCTGCCCTGGTTCTAATAGTACATAAGTTTCTGTCCTCTCATTTGCCCTTCTCCTCCTCAATGCAAAAACCTGATAGATAGAAAAGTGCAATGTTAATTGCTAAACAAAAGCAGAAAGTGTATTTAGATATTGTTATGCAGTTGTACATATGTGACCAAGGCCACTACACTTGACATCCTCTTAGCAGAAGCATTCAATCTGCCATATAATATAACATTTCTTAGAAGCTTTGAATTGAGAAATTCTATTTTGACTATAATCCAGTTTGGATAAACTTCTCAATAAGCACTTGTGAAAACAGAAATATTAAAAAAGTCTTGTGATAACTATGAGTTTTTTAAACAATAGCTTCTCCTGTAAGTCAAAATTAGCTTCAACATCTCAAATTTTTTCCAGAAGTTTTCTTATTTAACTTCTCCACGAACATCTATAACCCTAAACCCTAAACCCTAAACACAAACGAAAAACCATGAACTTATCTTGAGAAACTCCCATATATTAGAAGCTAATTCAAAGTGCTCCTAAATGGCCCAATGAACAACATATATTTCTGCAATCAGTTGGTGTAGCAAAGAATCCTATTAATCACAAGAACACAAAGGTTTCAGAAGAAACTACATAAATAGATATATATACCTTTGTTTTACTTCTGCTATCACCTGTAACTTGAAGCAGTCTCTGGTGGATTGAAGAACTAAAACATTTAATTATGCCTGGTGATGTTATATGGATTATTGGCCTCTGAACATGGTAACTATCTGTAGCTGCAAAAGATCAGAAATCTTAGTAGTCAGCAAAACAACACACCTTGGCTTTTCTATATAAGGCTACAATATTTGTCTATAACAGTAAGTCAAGAATATAAAACTTCTATAGTAATATTGGCCATCTAAGGATTATTATTTATACAAATGAGCTCAATACCTAACCAACAAACAAACATTATAACTATATTAATTAATTAATAGCTATACCATTAGTGTCATAAGAGCCGTGCCATCTAAAAAAAGTAATGATTTTTTAACAAAACTCAAAAGCCAAAAAGATAAGGCCATAGCTTACAGTTGAGGTACCGAACTCCAACATTGAAGGCCTGAGGCTGCAAAACTCCTACCATAGTAAATATTTTGAGCTAAGCTTCTTCATTCATGTTTTCTGAAAGTTTTGGACAATAAGAGAACAAAATCATCATCCATATAGCCCGTGTCAATTACAATCACAAACTCTTGGGGATAACTTCTTTTATTTTGGTTCTTTAACTACCCTTCATTCTTCTCATATTTACAATATTGCCCTTCTTCCCCCAAACCCACATTTTTTTGGTTTTGGCTAGTGTCTATTTTTGGCCTTTTTGGTTAGGAATTCTTAAGGCTTAGAAACAGATTTACAGAACAAACGCGTCTGGTTTTGGTCCATCATATTTTACTAACAAGGTTTACATGGAAACTATAAAGTATGGTTATTTTTCTAATAAAAATAATAATAAAAAATTCAAAAAACAAAATAAATTTAATTAAAAATAGAAAGAGCTGGAGAGATGATACATGTCATAGTATGGAAAGTGACATATGTCACAATCTTAGAAGCCAAGGCCTAGCTTTTGTTATACAGTAATTGAATTGATGATTGATTGATTGAAACATATTAACTCTTTTAATATAATAAGCCACATTAACTATGGATATAGATATTGTTTTATGTGAATTATATATGGATAAATTTAGAAACTATTAGAATCATGCAGGGTTAATCAAAATAATATTTTTTTTTCATTGAATTTAACTCTGATAATTTAACAAAACATTTTTATCGAATTTTTTTTTGAACGTGTCTAAGGTCTAACGGATACGATAGTTGGTTCAGTTCTACCATGTTATAATTAATCACTCTGTTACATTAACAGAGTAATCCCCGAGATCTTCTCCTTGCCTTCCTTTATCATTTGTCAACCTTTTCTGTGTTCGTCATGGACAGAACCATATACCCCCAAAACCCAGCTTTCATCTCCTTAATTAATTTTCCTTCACCCCATTTCAGCTTCTCCCTGTTTTTCCCTCAAATTTTTCATCTTAATTCTCTTTTCTCATTTTCCATATCCAAATTTGTGGTATAAAACAGGTTATTCTCATAATAACCTTCATCTTTAGCACCAATTTTTTTTATTGAAGGGACGTTATAAATTGAGGCTGCTGAGTTTCCAGAATCAATTCTTAAAAATTTGAGTAAGTTTTACATGTTTTCCCCTCAATACATTATTTGGTGATTGCACATTAAGAAAATGCTATTTGTTAATTAGCATTTTCTTTTCATGAAGATCAAGCATTGTTGTATGCCATATAATGATGCATATAATCTCTTATTGTATAATGATGGGGTTTAATAAGTTGTAGTTTTGAATGTGCATGGCCTATATTAAAGTATAAAAAATTCTCCTTCTTAGTGCCAAATAATAATCTATTTAAAAACTTGTTAAATCTATTGTCAAAATTGTATGCTACATATATTACTAGAATTTATTGGCTCTTTTTTTGTCACAATTGTGGTCTAAATGTTCTACTTGTCTTGCTTTTGTAGAGCTCCAAAATTTAATGGCTTCCTTGAGTTATGAGAACAAGAGAGGAAGTGGTAAGAAATTGAAAGTGCATTTTGATCTTCCCGAGGATGATGATTACCCAATTGATCATCGCCACAAGCATTCAAGTTCTTCTGATTCATCAGGATCATCATCATCATCACTAGATTCAGATGACACTGACAAGGATGACAACAGTAGCATGGACAATTTTGAGTCCAAGTATGGAGGGTATGGTTCTCCTGTTTGGAGCTTCCAAAGTGGTTCAATAACACAATCTCCTCCACTTCAACTCATGAGTCCTAACTATGATCCAAATAGAATACCCTCTTCTATATTTGGTCCTAGACCTGCTAGCCCTATGGAATGGAGTGTTGCCTCAAATGAATCACTTTTTAGTCTACACTTAGGAAACAACAGTTTCTCAAGGGACCATATTTTTGCATTCAATAACAAATCTGGTGAATTGCCTAGGCTTAATGATTTTGTGGCAAGCAGCAGCGATAGCATGCCAACAACAACAACAATAACACTTCCAACTGTTCAAGAGGTAAGTAGTGACAAAAAAGTGGAGAATAAGGAAAGACACTCTTTGTCATCATCAGATACATCAGATGATGAAACTGAAGATTTAGCTGTGTTGGAGAATGACAATAAGAGAACATCAAATGAAACCGGAGATTTGGCTTTGAAGGATGAACATGGAAAGACAGAAACAACATCAGAAGTGGTTAAGACAAGTGCACCATCATTGGACAAAACTCCAGATGATGATCATCATGGTAAAGAAGCAGTTGTCCCTAGTGATCAGGAACCGAAGAATTATACCACAAGTGTCTCCTACCGTTCGGTGGAAAGCGATATGAGCAACCATTCATTTCAATTTCCCATGTGAGCTTTCATCTTATCTTTGCTTATATGAGTGCTTTGTCATTATGCTCGATGACTTTTCTCTAAGCAGAATGGATATTTGATGCAAATCAACTGCACTGAGAATATGTTTTTTTTTATCACATAAACCTCACAAAAAGTAGCATAGCTATGTCTCAAAAACTATTATGAAATATGATATGATTGAATTGAAATCAATTAGATATACTTGTTTGATGGAGTCTGTGTTAAGCAAGTGTAATGCTAGTCTTAGAATTTGTGCTTAGACCCCAACTCAACTCTACAAAACCTTATAAGGACTACATTGGTCATATCTCTAGTCGATGTGCGATTTCAACAGCTAGCTATGGGCAACCTAGTTCTTCTAACCTCTTAACAAATGAAATCCAGTATTGATAATATTGATGATCAATGAGTTTTAGGAGGTATAAAATGTATCTAAAGCCAATTTGGATAAATTTTTCAACAAACACTTACAGGAAAAGAAAATTTGAAATGATCTTGCAATGACAACCTGTGTTCGGAATTTCTTGAGAAGCTCCCTCATCTAATTTCTCAGTAGACACCAATAACTCTTACCTTATACATTGATAACTTAAATTAATAATATCTTATTATAAAAGTTTACCATCACTAATATAGGTGGCATAAGTTTTTATTGAAATTAGATGTGCAAATATTCATTTTTCACTTCATGTTATGCCCAGCTGTTCAGTGTTTAGTTTCAGGCAATGTTTCCAAGCAGTTGACCATATTACAGCATTTTTTCTTTGGATAGCTTTTCATAAGTATCATAAATCCCAACCGTAAACCTCAATTTTAGTGTTCACTTTCATTTGAGCTTCATTTACCTTTTTCTGTTTAGTTTTTGCTCTTCAAAGCAATAAAAAATTTATTTAATTTGATTTTTAAAAAAAGGGTAGGAAATGTATCCTGCTATTAACCATCACTTTCTGCTGGATCTCTTTTCAGATTGACAGCAGATGGAGGAAGAACTAGCTCAGAAACTATAGAGTTAGAAAAGCAAGATAAAAATGAAAAGCAGCAACAGCAACGGCTGGAGAAGCCTATGCGGCCCCCTAGTCCTGAACCTGAAACAGCACCAAGGCAGAGGAGTAGAAGTTGGTGCTGTTGTTTCTTCTGTTGTTCACCATGTTACTGATGAGAAAGGTCTTAAAGTGATGTTCAAAAGGCAATCATCAAAACAACTCTGCCCCTCTGTTAGAATGCCAAATAACCAAATATACACACATGGATGGACACTTCAGGCCGCATATCTGCTGCAGTTAAGGAATGGTGCAGTCACTTTAGTCAGTTAATTGGAACTGTTAGATGAAAATTGGACGGCTCACATTCTGATATGGTGTTTTGAGTCTGATTGACTGGATTCAGAATATGAGTCGTCCAATCTTCATCTAATAGCTTTGATTTGCTGATTGTGTGAAAGTTCGTGGACACGCAATGGATAGTGATTTTAATGTTGTGTAGAGCAATTTGCATGAGTTCAGTGTCTACCTACAATCATAATCAATCAAAATTTCATGATATATTAAAACAATTTGAAAATATAATGGAAAAACCATGTTGAAATTAATTTAGTGATTACCGACCGTGGAGTTTTTATTGGTTAAACCTCATGCAAGAATTATTCATCATGTATGTGCGTGTCTTCTCTAAATTGCAAGAAGAAAAGGCAGCTCCAGCTTGGAGAAGATTACAGTTGTGGCTATGGTGTAAATATTGGTTGAGAAGTAAATGATTTCTATGTTAAAATGATGGAGGGTGACTGAGAAGATGGAGCGGTACACAGTTTACTAATTTAATCCTACACAATAATGTATTACATATGTACTTTCAGATGCCATAGATGATGGATTTGCATTGCTATGTGAATGGAATGCTTTTTCTTATTGTAATTCCCTCAAATTATTATATGCATGTTCTGTCCAAATAGGAGGACAAGTTAGGGGGAAGTGATCAATGGCCATGTTCTTAAATCCAATTAGCAAATTTGCATCCGCAACAAATGACTTCCGTTTGTACGTACCACAATTAATTAATATGACACACCTCGTTTGATTGAGTATATATATTAGTTTATGGTTTCTGATAAGTTTTGCCATAGGTCTTATTACTTCAATTTTTTTTAATAATATCAAATAACAAATATAATAACAAAATAGTAAACATAATAATTAACAAAAAAAAACTGATAATAATAACAAAATATAACTAAAAAATGGCGAATTTTGATGGAAAACATACATGTCTGAAAATAACATGTGTCTTTTGCAGACATACTCGGGTACTTTGCAAAGGTTCTGCTATATACATTATGATCTCATCTGTTGAATTACTTAAATGACTAAGGGAATTATTAATCTCTGGGCCATTTGATTAATTTAACGTTCGAGAGTCTACTATAGATCGATACCAAGACTATTTTAGAGAATGAATGAATGCATAGGGTGTGTGAAAAACATGGGTAGTTGAGGAATGAATGATCACATGCAATGGTGACGTTTGTGATAAGTAACTTCTTCATCTAAGATTTGAGGGTCCGTTTGGTGAACATGATATGATAATAAGGATGGAAATTAAAGGAATAAGATTGGATAAAAGTAGCTGGGATAGGATACGAACATAATCAACTTGTAGTATTATATCTTATGTTTGAGGCTGGCAAACAAGCATGATAGTATCATTATCTCATCATCATGTTTAAGATAAACCAAATAATTGAATGATTAATTATAAATCATATAAAATGGCAAAAATAATCTGGAGATATCAACTGGCTTAAAATGAAAACCCAGTTATTTACCACCAACTACGGCGCCGGAACTTGTGCCAGCCTTTGTTTGTGGTAAGAGCTCCAAATAGCAACATTAAACAGCAAACCGCACACTTCATCAGGAAATTCCTCCAGACAGAGCAATCAATTTCATCACCAATACAATCAATATTAGCATTCTTATCAGGTGCATGATGATGACATTGCTCCTTTTCTTCGACAATTGGTTCATCATCATATATATATGAGATAAACTGCTGTCTTCTTCACAATGAAACCGTTCTCAAAAACAACCACCACCTCCACTTTGTTACCGGGTTCTACACTTGACACTACTCTCTGCCCCTCCTCATTTTCAAGGGAGGCTAATGCCTCTCTCTCTCTTATAGAGCTGAATGGTGGCCTTTGTGTGATTTATCACCAACACATTTTTAAGGCCATCTGCTGTTGATGTTATGTTATCTGGGGTTGAAGAATAGACAATGCACATCAATATTGTCTTCAAGTTATGCCCTTTCACTTGTGGGACTTCAAAAATTACAGAAGAAGAACCTTCACAATTAAAGGTTAACCAATTTGGATAACTATCACCAGGGAGCAAACAACCACCACAGCCATTGACAATCGTCGATTTCTGTAAAAAGTAAAAATAGGCCCAAAATTATATTGAACATTATATATATTAATATCATTGATCATTATTTTAATTTTGAAATATTTTACACTGACAGCAATTAATCGTATACACTTGCATATATTTCTTGAATAGTTTATAGACTTACATGAAAGAATTCACAAGTAAGATTTACTAAAAATAATTCAACTACCAAAGCAGTAAGACGATAATATATTGACTATATATAAAAAAAAGTAAAACAATTAAATTATACATGCAAGGGAGAGAGAGAGAGATAGAGTGTGAAACCTGTAAAATGTTCTCTTTCAGAATATTGGAGACACGGCAATTCGTTCCCATTTGAATTAAAAGGTATTGCAAGGAATTTTTTGATCCTGAAATGTGCACTTGACTCATATTTGATACTTGAGATGTAGTTACACTTGATTCCAATTCCTTAGAATTTGTAGCATATAAGACATCCAAAATTATTGATGCATCTTGAGAAAGTTGAAGTTCTGAGCTGCACTTCACCCAAAGACTTCGAAGTCTTGGAAGGTACTTGGAAATAGATGATAACTCATGGGAATTACTATTTCGTACATCTAAAGGAACAAGAGATGACATGGTAGCAGATGTTTGAAATGAGGATGGGATGGGAGATTATTTGTTGGTGCCATCCAAGACCAAATGATAGATGGAAATACATCTCGTGAGAATCCTTCATAGCCGCATAAAGAAATATATCCAATGCTTTTTGACCTTACTACTGACAAGGGCACTCTTGTTATTGCAGTGTTATTTGCAATCAAGGTGGTCAAAGATTTCATCTGTTCCAAGTCCTCTTCCAACTTGTTAATCTTTGAACACCCAGAAAGAATGAGAGTTTTCAGAGATTTCAACCTATAGATGCTTCTCGGAAGGTTTTGAAGTCTAATACAATCTTCCAAATTTATTAGAAGAACTTTCTTAAGATGTCCAATACTATCGGATACCTCAGAGAGCCTTGGACAATCTCTCATTACTAGCTTTTCAAGATTAGGCAAATTTGAGAAGTCTAGGGTCTATATCAGATAATGAAAATGACTAAGATTGAGAATTTTCAAGTTCCGCATCATCTGCAAGAATAAGAATAAAAATGTTATTGAGAGAGAACTTGGGGAAAAAGCATAAAAAAAATAAATGGAAGTAATATTGCAATCCTTTCCTTTCCCTTTTTTTGTATATTATATTAAAAGTTTTTGCATAAGATTTCGGTAATATACGTTGTCAGCTGTAGTTGAAGGAGCTTTCATGAAAGTAAAGACTAAGTATATAAATAAAACTCATGACTAAGTATATAAATAAAACTCATTTGATTAGGTAATCACCTGAAAATTTAATTGATTCATGCTTAGTGTAAAACTTCATTACAATATCATCCAATTATGTATTGTTAAATCCTTATCCTTAAAGAAATTACAATATCACAACCACTTTGTAGGAGATTTGAGGTTTTTGATGACATGGTAACACATCATTAGATAACAGTGATTTTTTTTTTTTACGATTGACGGTGAATCAAATTTAAACACAAAAGATTGTAATTTTTAATTTCAAAATATAGAAGAACTAATGCTTCATTAAAAAATAATTAATATGCTTCCTTACTTGAATATTTGGCAAACTTTCACGGAAGGGACTCGCAATGTTAGAAAGATTGTCAGAAACAAAGATGAAAAATTGTGTCTAAAAGTACCATAAAATAAATTAAAATAGTATTATAATTTGAGATGCTTAACCTAAATTTCATCCAAAAATATGAAAAATGAAAGCAACTCATGAAATGAGAAAAACTGAAGTCAAAACTAATACCTTTGTCTCTGTACACACAAGTTCGACATTGCTGTTTTCTAACTCAATGGACACTAAATTTTCTTGATCAAAGTTTGGAGGGATGCATGTTAAAGGAAATCCATTCCAACATATCAATCTCAGATTTCTTGATAGATATTTAAAATTTCCCTTAAGGCGTACAGCAAGTTGAAGCAATCTGCGTTTCTTCATGTTCTCAAATGCTTGAGTATTAAAGGCCTGTTTGGATTGGCTTATGCAGAGCTTATGAACACAGCTTATGACTGATTCATAAGCTGTTTTGGGCTTTTTTTCATAAACTACTCAGGATAGCTTATCAAAACAGCTTATGACTTATATAAAATAAGTTTCACTATAATTTTTCTTTGATTATAAAAGTAGCTTTTACAGCCTATGTCATAAGCAGTAGATAAGCTTGTTATCCAAACAGGGCCTAAAACATTTTGCATTAGCTCTTTGCAACTTCAAAGTCAGTCCCTCAACAGCTTTTGTTCCCTGTTATATATAATGGACCCATAAATAAAACACGCACAATTTATAGCTAAAATACTTGTGACGAAACCAAACTTTAAGCTTCCTTTTGAGAAACTATAGAAACTAGGAAGCACAAAATGATTCACAGCACCAAACTAATTTTTGAAGTTCTTGTGATAATCAACAAAACAAATGAATGTTAACAACGTACTGACTCATAAATGTTTGTGTTGCTTCCTTAAGCTTTTTGGATTTTTGATATAAGCATCCTTAAGCTTTGGATATTTTAAATCTAGAATAACAAAAAAAAAATGAAGTTCTCACCGATTGTTCTGTTAACACTTCAAGCACATCCATATGAGACCACAACCTACTACGTTCCCCAGGCTCCTCTGGTGATTTCTCACGAATGATTCCTCTTCCCATATCTCGTAGCAAATCATGCATTCCAAGTTTATTCTTATCATCAACAGTTACAAGGCTTCGCTCAACAAGGACACTTATTCCATTTTCTGCAAAGAGTCCACAGCCATGTAATATATGTATAACATCATTTCGGTCCATTCCAATAAAGAAACAAGCTATGTCAAGGAATATTGCTCTTTGGGTATCATCATCTAGACCATCGTAGCTTATTTTTAACTTCTTCTGTACTTTATCATTGAGAATTCTTTTGAGTTTCTCTAATACACACTCCCATTCTGTTACCACCCTATCAAACAAATACCTCCCGAGGACTTCCAAAGCTAGTGGCAATCCCCCAGAATACTCAACTACCTTTTTGGAAATTTTGGCAAAATCTTCTCTAGGACTTGGTTGCTTGAATGCATGACAACTAAAAAGCTCAATTGATTCCCTTTCATCCATTTTTTTCATTGTGTATACCTTGTCAACTCTATTCCCTCTAAGTATATTCATATCTTTGGTTGTGATGATTATTCTACTCCCTGGGCCAAACCATTTACGATTTCCACATAAAGCATCCAGTTGCTCCAATTCATTCACATCGTCAAGTATAAGAAGTAATCTTTTATGGCGGAGTCTATCTTTTAATATATTCTTTCCTGAATCAATGCTTTGTATCTTCGTTGTCGTTTCTTTGAAGATATCATAAAGTAGTTGTTCTTGTGAACCCACTTGTCCAGCAAATTGCTCCCAAACTTCCCTAATATTTGCAAGGAAGCTCCTACCTTCAAATTTGCGGCCAACTTTATTGTAAATGACTTTTGCAATGGTTGTTTTACCAATTCCTCCCATACCCCACATCCCTAGTAGTAGAACATCTTTTGATTGTTGGATGTCTAGCAATTTAATAACATCTTGTACCCGAGATTCAACTCCCACTGGATTATCAGCAACAAACAATTCTATCTTGTTAAGCAAATGTGTAACTTTTTCAACAATGCGTTTGACTGCCTCACTTTCATTCCTGTAAAAAACAAACCAAAGAAAAGGTGTAATAAATATGCATACATATGTATGCATGTCTCAAAAGTAGAGGGGAAATTTGAGAAAGAAAGTTATAGTTGGTTGTGTGTGTGTGTAAGCTGAATTGTTTACGGTAAGGGCAACTCCAATAGGGTGCTTAATAAGTGCTTATTGGGTACTTATTAAGCATCCTCATTAGAGGAGAAAAAAAAAGGGTGTTTAATAGGGAGTGGTGCTTGCACAAACACTCTCTTTCCTCTCTCCTGGCGAATCCCACATATATTTATAGGTTTTAATTGAATGTGGAGTTATTGATGAGACTCATTTAGTAAAATTTTTGTAATTGTTGAGTTGGAGGGTTGGGTGCTTATTGAGTGTTTATATTAAAAAATGTAAAAATAAATAATAAGTGATGTATATATATGGAGCTCATTTAAACACCCAAAAAAAAGTATTCTATTGGAGATATTCTAAGTCAAAACAATTGCAAGCCCAATCCTTGGATCACGGGCAAGATCAGCAATTTTATGTGAGATTATGAAAAAATAGCTTGCCCGGCCAGCTAAAATATTTTAAATTTATAATTATTTTAGATTTATTTTATGGGCTTAAATAACATTTTGGTCCCTCTAATATACACTTTTTTTTTGTCCCTTAAAATTTATTTTACTGTTTGTGCCCTCATTAAATTGTTTTTCTTCTTTTAGTGATCGCCATTAATTTTAGTCTATTAACACCAAAATTTTAAAGACTAAAATAATAAAATCTTAATTTTATAGGGACCAAAAATAAAAAAATTTAGTCCTTATAAAATAAAATTTTGTTCTTCTAGTCCTTGTAATTTCAGCTATGGTAACATCGAGGACTAAAAAAAATAATAATAATTTAATAAGAACATATATTGTAAAATAAATTTTATAATTAAGTACCAAAATAAAAAAAACCATGTGTATTATAGAACAGTGCTATATAGCACGAAACCATTTAACAAGAGAATGAACCACGAATTTGAAAACAGCAAATCTAAACAATGATGACAAAGAGAGAGAGAGAAAAATGCTAAAACGGCACGGGCTCACAGCTCACACCCCAAAAGCTAGCTCAAGGGGAAAGGGACTCCCCATGCTTATAAAGACTTCACAGGCCCCTTGACCATCCAATGTGGGACTCCCAACACGCCCCCTCGAGCCTAGGTTCCACACCATAGGCGAGGGCTAGCGACAGTATCCACACCACTGGGAGGAACCAGGCTCTGATACCATACTAAAACGGCACGGGCTCACAGCTTACACCCCAAAAGCTAGCTCAAGGGGGGAGGGACTCCCCATGCTTATAAAGACTTCACAGGCCCCCTGACCATCCAATGTGGGACTCCCAACACGCCCCCTCGAGCCTAGGTTCCACACCATAGGCGAGGGCTAGCGGCAGTATCCACACCACTGGGAGGAACTAAAACGGCACGGGCTCACAGCTTACACCCCAAAAGCTAGCTCAAGGGGGAAGGGACTCCCCATGCTTATAAAGACTTCACAGGCCCCTTGACCATCCAATGTGGGACTCCCAACACGCCCCCTCGAGCCTAGGTTCCACACCATAGGCGAGGGCTAGCGACAGTATCCACACCACTGGGAGGTACGAGGCTCTGATACCATACTAAAACGGCACGGCACGGGCTCACAGCTTACACCCCAAAAGCTAGCTCAAGGGGGAAGGGACTCCCCATGCTTATAAAGACTTCACAGGCCCCTTGACCATCCAATGTGGGACTCCCAACACGCCCCCTCGAGCCTAGGTTCCACACCATAGGCGAGGGCTAGCGACAGTATCCACACCACTGGGAGGTACGAGGCTTTGATACCATACTAAAACGGCACGGGCTCACAGCTCACACCCCAAAAGCTAGCTCAAGGGGGAAGGGACTCCCCATGCTTATAAAGACTTCACAGGCCCCTTGACCATCCAATGTGGGACTCCCAACAAAAAAAATTAGCGAAGAAGTAAAATTAATCCAACGGCAATACACCAATTCATGCAAAAAATTTGTATATATAATTTCTTTCATACTAAAAACTATTTTCCATAAAATAAATTTGTATGTATCAAAAATGCCTTATTGCATAGTGTTTCACTCGCTAGGGTGTAAATGAGTTGAGCTATTCATGAACTATTCGAGCTCGGCTCGTTAAATGCTCGTTCAAGCTCGTTTGTTTAATTAAACAAGACAACTTAAGCTCAAGATTAGGCTAGGACATTTAAATGAGCCAAGCTAAGCCTTAGAGAGAGGGCGGTCGTGGGGGAAGGTGGAGGGAGGAGGAGGGTGGTCGTGGAGGAGGGGAAGGTGGGGAGAGGAGGGTGGAGAGAGAGGGGAGGAGAGAAAGGCTAACATGTTTTTAGCCACGTAGGATTAGTGACTGAGTTAAAAATGTGACACATTAACTTTTAAATGAGACTAACTCATGACTAAAATTTTAAAAATATATATTTAAAAGACCAAAAATATTTGACTAAATTTTTAAGAACTAAAAACAAAATACTCCTATATTACAGGAAATAAAAATAAATTTAAGCAATTTTTATATTATACTACCACCGAACGTAATTTCTAAAGTTTGTTGGGGAGAAAACTATAAATATTATTTAATTAGACAACTTGCAGTACTAAGTAAAAATTAACTTTCCCATTGTTGGGAAAGTTTTGGGTTTTCTCAAATTAAACCAACCTCACGTGAACAAGCGAGCCATATGGTCATCCCCGTTAACTATTGCTGTGATTTGGAAAGTATGATGACCAAATAGAACATCTAATTAAATTTAGAAAAGTGAATTTTTTTTTACCACTCTGTTATTCTACACACTCAGTGAGATATAAGAATATATAAAAGAATAATATATGTGATATTTAAATGATGTGTCAAAAAAGAAAAATAAAAAAAAATAAAAATATTATATGCGTGTTAAAAATACGTGGATATCCAAAAATTATTATTGTTAAATCTATTCATTTTCTTCCATTCCTCTCCCCTCTCATTTTTGAACCAAGCATAGCCTAAAAGCACACTTGAATTATATTCAAAAAATGAATAAAATTGACTAATTAACTATAAAAATGCAATGAAGATTGAAAGAATTTCAAAGCAGAAACTGTTGAATTAAAATTACCTAGAATTTAGGACAACAAACCCAGCAAGGCCACTCGCCTCACGAAGCGCCTCTCTCCAACTCAACACTGTATCTGATGACTCGTCTTCCTCCTCTGAAATTTTGTTCAATAGGTTTTGAAACGCATTTCCAAACTCCCCTGCTTGATGGCGTACTTCTGAGGGATCCACATCATAGAACACCGGGAGCACCACCTGTCCAATGATTCTGTGACACTGCATTATTCTCTCTAGCTCTTGTAGACACCATCGTGAATCCGCGTAATTCCTTGAGAAAACAATAATAGAAATTTGAGACAGTTCGATCGCTGGTAGTAGCGACGCTGAAATGTGATCTCCCCTTTCAATCGAATGATCGTCCATGAAAACAATAATACCGGCGTTTTTAAGAGATGTGAAATGAAGGAAGCACGAGTGTCTTCCCCTCTAAAACTTAAAAACGTTTCATAGATCCTTAATGGTCCTGCCAGATTCGAACGGAACCCTATAAAAATGAAAAAAAACATGACGAAGAACAAACTTGAGGCTTTAAACTAAATTCGTGTAATATAGTAGTAAAACAATAAAAATAATATATTTAATTACTCATAGCTTTCTGGCGTTTGAGTTGCTTTGGGGGCATGGAAGTGGAGGAAGACATGGCTGAGAAAAACGGCAGTGTGCAGGTGCGCGGAAGAAAGAAACAGAGCAACCAAACCAAACCAAACCAAACCAAAATGGTATAATATCAATTGAAAATGTGCTGACACCGTAAATGAAGCCGCGCAACAAGTGACCATCACATGAGTAACACTCTTGCCAACACAAAGTCAATGGAGTTAACATTGGATCCAAAAAAATAATCAAGGATGTGTTTTCAATTTAAAAACAAATTAAGGAGGACCAAATAATGCACACAACAAAATTATAATACTTTTAAAATAGGTTTTACGATAACTATCCGATATCCCATGTGGTTGTACTTGTGGGTCATCTTCTCATCAAGAGTATCTCTCATGGTGCAATTCAAGTTAAGTTTTAACTCATTCTTTTTTAAAATTAACACAAAAACTTATTAGTGTCTGTTTCTCTGAGATTGTGTTGGACCTTGTAATGGGAGAACACACATTCACATGCACTTCTGCCCAAAGCAACCTCATGCCACATTCGGTCAAACATGCACTTGGAGCGTTGACAATCCAAAACAAACGGACATTTAATTCTACTGTCAAAATTGTATGCTACATTACTAGAAGAACGTATAAGAACAACAACACAGCCACCTGTCCAAGAGGTAAGGAGTGACAACTGCATCATTGGACAAAACTCCATATGATCATAATAAAGAAGCAGATAGTGATCTAATTTTTTTCTTTTTACTGAAATTAGATGTGCAAGTATTCATTTTTCACTTCATGTTATGCTCAGCTGTTCAATGTTTAGTTTCAGGCAATATGTTTCAAAGCAGTTGACTGTTGACTATATTACAGCATTTTTTTCTTTGGATAGCTGTTCATAAGTATCATAAATCCCAGCCATAAACCTCAATTTTAGTATTCACTTTCATTTCAGCTTCATTTACCTTTTTCTGTTTAGTTTTTGCTCTTCAAAGCAATAAAAATTTTATTTAATTTTAGTTGTTTTTTAAAAAGGGCAAGAAATATATCCTGCTATTAACTATCACTTTCTGCTTGATCTATTTCAGATTGACAGCAGATGGAGGAAGAACTAGCTCAGAAACAATAGAGTTAGAAAAGCAAGATAAAAATGAAAAGCAGCAACAACAGCAACGGCCGGAGAAGCCTATGCGGCCTCCTAGTCCTGAACCTGAAACAGCACCAAAGCAAAGGAGTAGAAGTTGGTGCTGTTGTTTCTTCTGTTGTTCACCATGTTACTGATGAGAAAGGTCTTGAAATGATGTTCAAAAGGCAATCATCAAAACAACTCTGCCCCGCTGTTAGAATGCCAAATAATCAAATATACACATATGGATGGACACTTCAGGCTGCATATCCGCTGTGGTTAAAGAACGGTGCAGTCACTGCAGTCTGTAAATCGGAACTGTTAGATGAAAATTGCACGACTCACATTCTAAGATATTGTTTTTGAGTCTGATTGGCTGGATTCAGAATATGAGTCGTCTAATCTTCATATCTAATAGCTTTGATTTGCTGATTGTGTGAAAGTTTGTGGACACGCAATGGATAATGATTTTAATGTTGTGTAGAGCAATTTGCATGAGTTCAGTGTCTACTTACAATCATAATCAATCAAAATTTCATGATATATCAAGATAATTTAAAAATATATTACAAAGACATATTGAAATTATCTCAGTGATTACCGTGGATTTTTGATTGGTTAAACCTCATGCAAGAATTATTCATGTATGTGTGTGTCTTCTCTAAATTGCAAGAAGAAAAGGAAGCTCCAGCTTGGAGAAGATACAATTGTGGCTATGGTGTAAATATTGGTTGAGAATTGTAAATGATTTTAATGTTAAAATGATGGAGGGTGACTGAAGATGAGGTGATAACAGTTTACTAATTTAATCCTACTCAAGTACATATGATGTCATAGATGGATTTGATTTGAATGGAATGCTTTTTTTTCTCTTCTTATTGTATATATTTCCTCAAATTATTATATGTATATTCTGTCCAAATAGGAGGACAAGTTAGGGGGAAGTGATTAATGGTCGCAGTTTTAAGGTCCTGTTTAGATTGGCTTATTCAGAGTTTATTTGAGTTTATCTATTGACATAAACACTTGTCCACATGTTTAGCAGAGTTTATGAAAACAGCTTATGAATGGTTCATAAGTTGTTTTGGGATTATTTTGATAAGCTATCCATGATAGCTTATCGAAACAACTTATGACTTATATGAAATTAGTTTCACTATATTTTTTCTTTGATTATAATAATAGTTTATACATAAGCATTTATATGTCATAAATGCTTAAACAAGTTATTTATCCGAATAGACCCTAAATCCAATTAGCAAATTTGCATTGCTTCCCCAACAAATGACTCCGTTTGTACCACAATTAATTAATTAATGTGATCACACCTCATTTGAGTATATTAGTTGACAGCAATGCTATAAGGTGCGAAAGAAACAAAACGAAAATGAAACTAATTCATTTTTAACCAATTGAAAAAAGTAAAAAGTGGGACCCAATCTATTTTTATTTATGAAAATCAGGCCTGCTGGGACACGTGTCAGCATTTCAATAGATAAATTTTCCATCTCGACACGTGTCAGCATATAGCCTCTCTGCCTCACCTGCTCAAGACGTAGGGACATCGCACAATAGCATATTATATTGTGATCCCCGTTTCAGATTTTTTTTTTGCAACAATTGTGGCATTACATCCATTGAAAACGCACCACGTGGCATGCAAGTAAGACCTCATATTTTCGATTTAGCGAGCTGGTCCTTGGAGTCTTTTTTTTTTTTTTGACGGTCCTTGGAGTCTTGATTCTAACGACAAAAATATTTTCTTTGGCAAATAAAAATACGCTACTGTATCAAAAAAAATTACGCTATATTATATTGAAACTTGATTCCTATGTTAAAATATGATATATTAAAAATTCTATAAACATGAAATATATTAAAATAATTTATTACAAAAAAGAAATACATTAAAATAATTTACAGTTTAATATTAATAAATTGTTGGAACATGAGAATTTTATTTTTTAAGAAAATATATTAGCACATAATTATATCACTTTAAAATTTAAATTCTATATACAAATTAATATCATTATTGTATTGGTTGAGACATATATTATCTCTTAAGTTGGGACATGTACCATCTCCAATATGTCTTTTATTTTCTATTAAAAAAAATTTGTTTATTAAAACTTTTTATGTTTATTAATTTATGTTAGAAACATTTTTTCTACAATTTATTTTTCTCAAAATTTGTACATTTTTATAATTTAAAAAATTTTATTTTTTAAATTTTATTATACCACATTAGAATATTTACTCTTTTATGGATAAATAAATGAAATTATATGATAACTAAGATTTATAAAAATCACGATTTTAACAAAATGTATAAAAATTAATACAACCTGTGCAACGGCATGGGTACTGGGCTAGTAACCATACAAAATCGGTGACCAATTATAAAAAGCCATGAATGCATCTATCAGGCTATTTTCGTATCTTAATTATTTCTCATTAGTTGATGGTTTCTGATACTAAGTTTTGGTCATAGGTCTTATTATTTCATTTTCTTTCTCATTAGTTGATGATATCCATTAGAAGTGTCAAACAAACTCTTACAGGAGATTAGTCTTTGTCGTGCAGATAGTAGAATACTCCTCGATAATAAAACAAACTCTTGGTAAAGGAGAAAACGAACTAAAAAACAGTGGATAGCAGAAGATCCGAGATGAGTATTTGCAAAAGCAAAAGGCTTAAAAGGCATTATATATGATACTCAAATAATAAGTATGGGTACGTACCAAAATGAGGTAAAGTAACTATTATAAAAAACATATTAATAAAAATTGAGAAAAAAACTGATAAAAATAATAATAAAATACAACGAAAAAGGGACGAAAAAATTACAATGAGAAAATGATAGATTTTGAAGGGAAACAAATTTATTCTAAAAGTAACATATTAGATTAGTCCAATTTTAATTCTACTATATAGTAATAATAATAAACAGAAAATAGACAGGTCTATCGTCAGAGTTGAATCCAAAGTGTGTGTGATAAAACGTGGGTAGTTGAGGAAAGACCATATGCAATGGTGACGTTTGTGATACGTAACTTCTTTCATCAGCTTAGCTAGGATTTGAATTAACTCCTCCATAATGGTATATATATGTATTCAGATTTCAGAGGCTAACTGAGTAATTGACTTCATTATGACTAATAGTCTAATAATAGGAGGTAGCTGTCCCGCATATTATTTATTTATTTGTCCCTTTTGTATACTCCACCCAATGAATAGAAAAAGACATGGGGTGTGTGTAGTGACTAGACTAGTGAGGTATTATATAGATGAATAAAATAAATAAATAGAGAATGAATGATTTTTCTGTTTATTTGAATGAATGGAAGAATAAATAGAAAGAAGTAAACAAAATATATTATAGATAAAAACACTTTTTATCTTTATACATGGAATTTTTTTTAATTTTACATTTATACATGTATGCATTGGATAAAAAATATAATTAGGTTTTTTTTAATAAACTAAAATAGCTTTTCCATTGTGAAAAGACTTACATTGTAAGAGCATGATCATATGGTGTGTAAAATCGATTTTGTTGGAAGCAACAAATGTGTTATTTTGAAAATACATTCCATTGAAGGCGTTGAAAATCTAAATCAAACCGACTATAAGTTTGGTAAAAGTGGTCACTTGTAAAATTTAATAGAAACACAACTCAATCTTCCTTTTTGTATTTTTAATTATTATTAGTTTTTATGTACAATAATTATAATTATTTCATATATTGTTGCTCTATATATTTTCTTTCATACATTCAATATTATGTGTCGACTCCAACTACTCACTCTTTTTTTTTGGTATCCCATGATATTTTTCACATATAACGGTGAAGATCAATTGAGATATTAAAATTTATTTAAGGAATTGACCACTCAATCACTAACACTATATCTCTTGATTCTTTTTCATATTTGACCAAACTACACCTCCATGGCTCCATTTAAGAAAATATTATTGAACAAACAAATCTTAACTAATGTTAAATTAAATTTATATACGTTATTACATTTTTGTCATTTTGATAGGGTTTTATTTCTCTATCTATTTCTTGAATATGGCATTAATAGATTTTGAGGAACTTCAACTTTTGCATGAACACAAACTAATATAATTATTTGGGGTGAATGTAATTAAGCAAACTGACAAAACAAAACAACTAAAGAAATATAAAATTGAAAGGAAAAAAGATCAATGGAAAATTAATATCACGCATAAAAACAATAATTAGCCTTTTTTTTGTCGGTAAAAGGAATATCATTGCATGGGTAAAACTCAGTCATACGACATCTACAGTAAGAAAAATAGTATATATATAGTCACACAAATACAACACTATAAATCAAGACCCGCTACAATAATTAGCCTTGATTAATACGAAAACAACAACATTTTATTTTATAACTTTAAGAGCTAACATCTCTTTCAAAGAAAACTTTAAAGGTTTAAGGGTATGTTTCTTTTAGATTTTGATAGAATTGATTATAATGAAATTGATGTTAAAAGAATTGATTTTAAAAGAATTGAGTTTAAAAAAATTAATTTGTGTTTGATAGTCATATTTTAAAAATGGGTTTAGAAGAATTAATTTTGTTTAGTTAATAAATATTCACTTTTGATTTATAAATATAAAAAAAATTTGTGCGGTTATACACACAAAATTGATTTTACTCAATGCAAAAATTATGAATTTTTACTTCCATCAAATTCAAATCTACCCACCATGATTTTGCACTCAAAACACCCTAGCAAATTCTACTCATCCCAAAATCTAAGACACACGGTGCATGTTTGGTAACACAAAAAGAGCACTCAAATTCAAATTTGTGGAGTCAAATATGATTTTTCTTTTATACGAAAGTGTTTGGGTTCTTGTGGTAAAAACAATTCTACTGTCAAGAATTGATTCTACTAAAAGTTAAAATTTCTAGCTTTTGCGTTGGGTTAAAAATTTTACACTAAATTTTATCTTAAACTTTTGGAGTAAAGACAACAAAATATAAATAATCACTTCACACCAAATTCAATTTAATTAAAATCAATTTTTATCACCGCTCAACTAAACACACATTAAAATTAGCTCTTAAGTGCTTGCCATGGTTAACCTTCACAAAACTTTTTGGTCACATAAATGGAAAATTGAAACGACGTGGGATCCTTTCCACACAACCCATGTCTTTCATTGAGACCTCAATTTCAACATCATAATATGATGATATGACGTGGCGTCTTGGCTTGTTGATCACCTTGCGGTCCCCACTCAAATCCTACGTGGCATTTCCAGTGGACCCCATCGCAATCCACGCCCAATTCACAAGCGCCACGAAACTCTCCTCCTCCTCGATTTCCTTTCCTTTCATAAAAAAAAAATCATTTTTTATTAAAACAACAATTTTTTATATTAAAAAAAAGCTAGGAAGGAAGAAAAACGCGTTGAGCGAAAAGAACAGTGTGTTGTGGCGTCAATTCTTTCTCTGCATCTTTGTTTCCCCTCAGAATTCAAAATTAGGGTTTTCAGAAAAACCCCTTTTCTCTAAATTGGGGGAGAAGGGTTTCACCTTTCAATTCGTTTTGGGTTCTCTTATGAGATGTTTTCTTCTTCTAATAGTTTCAGTTCAGTGATCAAATGGAGTTCCTTCACTCAATTCCACTTCCTCTTCTTCTTCCTTCTTCTCCTATTACCATCTCAAAACGACGCCGTTTCACCCGTCTCCGACAAATCAACGCTCCTCCGCCTCAAAAGCTCGCTCTCCGACCCCGCCGGTCTTCTCTCGGCGTGGAGCTCCGACGCCGGCGACAGTGACTCCGGCAACTCCAGCCACTGCTCCTGGCCCGGCATCCTCTGCGACTCAAACCACCGCGTTGTAGCACTCAACGTCACCGGAGACGGCGGCGCCGGCAACCGGAGCCCTCACCCGTGCTCCGATTTTTCCCTTTTTCCGCTTTATGGGTTCGGAATTCGGAGAAGCTGCGAGGGTCGTAAGGGTTCGTTGTCCGGAAAGATTCCACCTTTGATCAGTGAGCTCAGAGAGCTTAGGGTTTTGTCCCTCCCCTTCAACATGTTGGAGGGTTCAATCCCTGAAGAGATTTGGGGCATGGAGAAACTTGAGGTTCTTGATCTAGAAGGCAATTCATTAACCGGGTACCTTCCTTTCCGGTTTCAAGGTTTGAAAAATTTGCGGGTTTTGAATCTGGGGTTTAATAAGATTGTTGGGGTGATACCAAGTAGTGCTCTTTCTTCTCTTCAGTTTTTGGAGGTTTTGAATTTAGCTGCAAATAGTTTGAATGGTTCTGTTCCTGGTTTTGTTGGGAAGCTTAGAGGGGTATATCTGTCATTTAACCAATTCGGTGGGGTTATTCCGGAAGAGGTTGGTCGTGGTGACAATTGTGGGAAACTTGAGCATTTGGATTTGTCTGGGAACTCCTTGGTTCAAGGGATTCCAAGGAGTTTGGGAAATTGTGGGAGTTTGAGGACTCTTTTGTTGTATTCCAATTTGTTGGAAGAGGCTATTCCTGCTGAATTTGGGAACCTTAAGAGCCTCGAGGTGTTGGATGTTTCGAGGAACACACTCAGTGGTTCTGTCCCTATCGAGCTTGGGAAGTGTCTTGAGCTTTCTGTTCTTGTGCTCTCCAACCTCTTCAATCCACTTGGGGATGTTGCATCTGAGTGGAATTTGGTTTCTTTGAATGATGAGTTGAATTATTTTGAAGGTGCAATGCCTGAGGAAGTTGTGTCCCTTCCAAAGCTGAGAATTTTGTGGGTTCCCATGGCAAATTTGGAAGGCGGTTTTCCGAGCAGTTGGGGGCGTGGTTGTGGTAGCTTGGAGATGGTCAACTTGGCTCAGAATTTCTTCACCGGGGAGTTCCCAAACCAGCTTGGTTCCTGCAAGAAGCTGCATTTTCTTGATTTGAGCTTGAACAACCTCACCGGGGAGCTTTCTGAGGAGCTTCATGTTCCTTGTATGACTGTGTTTGATGTTAGTGGGAACATGTTGTCTGGTCCAGTTCCTGG
Source organism: Glycyrrhiza uralensis (assembly GCA_030159175.1). Classification (NCBI taxonomy): domain Eukaryota; kingdom Viridiplantae; phylum Streptophyta; class Magnoliopsida; order Fabales; family Fabaceae; genus Glycyrrhiza; species Glycyrrhiza uralensis. Next base: position 2,577,443 of record BRZY01000008.1, read on the forward strand.
TTTCTCCAACAATGCTTGTTCTCCCTTTCCTTTCTGGAATGGGAATCTGTTCGAAACCAACGACGTATCACTGCCTTATGCATCATTTTTCTCGTCAAAGGCTCGTGAGAGCACACTTTTCGCGTCACTAGGGGGATTTAGTCCTTCAGTTATTCACAACTTTGGGCAAAACAGCTTCACCGGCATTCAGTCATTGCCAATAGCGCGCAACTGGATGGGGGAGAAGAGTGGTTACACGCTTCTCGTCGGAGAGAACAATCTCACGGGACCGTTCCCTACATATTTGTTTGAGAAATGTGATGGATTAGGTGCATTGCTTTTGAATATCAGTTATAATAGGCTATCTGGTCAGGTTCCTTCTAATTTTAGTGGAATATGCAGATCACTGAAGTTTTTTGATGCATCTGGAAATCAGATTTTAGGACCAATTCCCTTTGCTTTAGGGGATTTGGTGTCCCTTGTTTCCCTGAACCTCAGCAGAAACCAGTTAGAAGGTCAGATTCCCACCAGCCTTGGCCAGATGAAGGATCTGAAGTTTCTTTCTTTGGCCGGTAACAACTTGAATGGCTCAATCCCTACCAGCCTGGGGCAGTTGTACTCTTTACAAGTCTTGGACCTGTCTTCAAACTCTCTTACTGGTGAGATTCCAAAGTTTATTGAGAACATGAGAAATCTGACCAATGTTTTGCTCAACAACAACAATCTTTCTGGACACATCCCTGCTGGTTTGGCAGATGTCAATACGCTCTCGGCATTCAACGTGTCTTTCAATAACTTATCCGGATCGTTGCCGTCGAGCAAATGCAGCAGTGCTGTTGGGAATCCATTTCTAAGTTCCTGCCGTGGAGTTTCCCTAACTGTGCCATCAGCAAATCAACAAGGACAGGTTGAGGATACTTCTTCTATTACTTCACAGGCACAAGCTAGTGGAAAGAGTAGTGGGAATGGTTTCAGTGCAATTGAGATAGCATCTATAACTTCCGCTTCAGCCATTGTTTCTGTTCTTATCGCCCTGATCGTTCTATTCATCTACACACGAAAATGGAAGCCGAGGTCCAGAGTTGGTGGTTCTGCCAAAAAAGAAGTTACAGTGTTTACTGATATTGGGGTCCCATTGACATTTGAAACTGTTGTCCAAGCCACAGGAAATTTCAATGCAGGCAACTGTATTGGGAGTGGAGGATTTGGGGCAACTTACAAGGCCGAGATATCGCAAGGAATCTTGGTGGCAGTGAAGCGTCTCGCGGTTGGACGTTTCCAAGGTGTTCAACAATTCCATGCAGAGATCAAGACCCTTGGAAGGCTTCACCATCCAAACCTTGTCACCCTGATTGGTTATCATGCTTGTGAGACAGAGATGTTTCTCATATACAATTATTTGCCAGGTGGTAATCTGGAGAAGTTCATCCAGGAGAGGTCCACAAGGGCTGTGGATTGGAGAATCCTACACAAGATTGCATTGGACATCGCCCGCTCGCTCGCATATCTGCACGATCAATGTGTGCCCCGTGTTCTCCACCGTGATGTCAAGCCTAGCAATATCTTGTTGGATGATGATTTCAATGCTTATCTATCTGACTTTGGATTGGCAAGACTTCTGGGGACTTCAGAAACACATGCCACCACCGGTGTGGCAGGGACATTCGGGTATGTGGCTCCTGAATATGCCATGACGTGTCGCGTTTCAGACAAGGCTGACGTGTATAGCTACGGTGTGGTGCTCCTGGAGTTGCTCTCAGACAAGAAGGCATTGGACCCTTCATTCTCTTCCTATGGGAATGGTTTCAACATAGTGGCATGGGCATGCATGCTACTTAGGCAAGGAAGGGCAAAGGAGTTCTTCACTGCAGGGTTATGGGATGCAGGACCAGAAAATGATTTGGTAGAGGTCCTACACTTGGCAGTGGTGTGTACTGTTGATTCTCTCTCAACCAGACCTACAATGAAACAGGTTGTGAAAAGGCTTAAGCAACTTCAACCCCCATCATGCTAGTGCCTGTTTGTTTCTCCGTTGGGAGCCACCAAAACCCAGTTTGGAGTCACAACAACAGTTTCTTCCTTCTCACAAATGTAGCTTTGGAAAGAGTGCAAATTGAAAGTGAACGGCTACCCGAACATCCTTTCGCTAGCAGCCCCTTGTGTTACTGCTTGTGGCTCCTTTGGAATCATTGTGGTATTAGTCTTAGCAATATTTTTCCACTTGTAACTTTGTGATTTAGAATTTTGGGTCCTTTTTTATGGACTTGTCTTAGGTCGGGTGAGTTCCCCAGATTTGTACTTAAAATCATCACCCCTTGTACATTTTAATATAGTTTTGTACCCCCCCCCCCCCAAATTTTCCAATGCTCTTTTATTGATTGATTAGGTTTGGGGGCTTGGTGAAAGATTCTGCAGAAGAATGCAGATATTTGATTTCCACGCCATATGCACCTCTTCCATGACTATTTGTTCAATAACAGTATTATAGAATGTAATCTGTTTCTTGAAATTTTGTTATGAAGTTCGGCTGAAATTATTTCTGTGATTACTGTATTATCATATTTTTTATGATATTTGACTATATTTGTTCTTACAGGAAATTAAACTAATGGTTAGTTAGTATGATAACGCTATGTTAAAAAATGAAAATAATAAAATTTAGACATATCATTCATAAATGATAATATGCCACATAAGTTGTACGTGATCTTAAGTTTGACTCAAAAATAGATTAGTATGAATGATGAATTATCAGCTAAGAGAGATAAAACTATAAAAACTACTATTACAATCTGAAGATAAATACCAATATTTTGAACAGTTTGCTTAATTTTTCTTTTTGTAACACATTAATAGTTTGAATAGTTTATTTTCCCACAAAACGTGCTTTTTATTTCGTTCTCGCCTACCCCATTATTGGATCAGCTGAGAAGTTTCAAAATGGAGCTTGTGGCTATGACTCAATCTTGGATGCATCAATGTCAAGTTGAAAACTTATCTTACAATGACATCTCTCAAACTGATCTTAAAAATTAAATTTAATACATTTTTATGATACCAAATCATGCAAAATTTATCAGTAATGATAACCACAAATATTAAATTTAATATCAATATGCTTAATTAATGTGCCACATCACAGTCACCAGAGTTTTATCAAAAAAAAATCACAGTCACCAGAATGCTTGACAAACTCAGCTGACAGCAGGGGTAAGAAAATTGCCATGACAATTGACAAACACAAAACATCTTCACACTTGTTCACCTTTCCTATATCTGTAAAGAAAACCTTTCTATCCTTTTTCCAATGGGTCCCTCCACACAAGGCACGTCCTACAACACGTTCCTTCCAATGTCTTTCTGCAATTATTGTGCCTGATGTGACTGGTAATTTATGTTCACTATCTAGTAACGAGTTGGCACCAACAGGGTATTTGGATGGTGATTTTTTAGAGGAAAGAAATATAGAAGAGTCAAAACCTTATTTGGATGGAGGTGACATGGTATTTGTGAAGAGTGATAAATATAATTATTTTTCAGGGTCTGGTAGCGGATTTTGCATCAGTTATAGTTCAAATAAAGATGTTATCTTGGGGATAGTTTGTTAATAGAGCGAGGAGATCAAATGGGGTTTCCTATTTTAATTGGTGTAACAATCCTATGGCTTGTATGCAAATGACTAGAAAGCTGGAACTGGGGTAATTGGGTCACAGAGACTGAAGGCTTCACACTGTGGGTGTAACTTCACCACTGGGGTGATTTTGGATGGCTGGAACAGGAGTTAATTGATCTAAAGTGTTCATAATTGATCCAATCCAATGCAAATTGTAGTAACCGAACCAAATAACCAAAAACTAAACAAACCAATTTTTTTTATTGGATTGGATTTTGAATCCTATAGTAGAAACTGATCTAATCCAATTCAAACCGATATTCTATATACATGTAATATTATTCTAAAAAATACATTAATTATCCTATATTTCTTATATAAGAGATATTACGATAATTTATATTTTAAGGCAATATATTATATAATATGATGTGTAGTGTGGTAATTATATAATTGCTAGTATATTCTATTTATTTATTTATTTATTTGTACCTAATTTATGAAATGTGGAATAAAAATTAATTTTTCATAAATTCTTTTGTCTATTTTAAAAATGTATACATATTTTTTGAAAAATCAAAAACTGATCCAATCCAAACCGAAATAAATTGGATCGTATTTGATTTTAAAATCAAATCGATCGGATGGTCAAATAGCATAACCAAAATGATTGAATCGGATGACTTTTTCTCTCAAAACCGATCTAATCCAATCCGCGAACACCTCTAAATTGATCCCAGAGACAGAATGTTTCACACCCCAGGTATAATTTTACCCATTGGTGTGGTTTTCGCAAGCTGGAACAAGAGTACTTTGAACCCAGAAACAGAAGGTTCCACAGTTCGGATGTAATTCTTACAACAGGTGTGGTTCTCGCAGGCTGCAAAATGAGTAATTTTGAATCAAAAACAGAATACGACACACTGGGGGTGTGAGTGTCTCCACAGGTGTGATCGGTTCTACCTTGGCATCTTTCGGTTTTATTTTAATACTGGAAGTTTCACACCCCGGATGTGACTTTTGTCACAGACTGTGAAATTGGTAATATTTGAAGTTTTTGGGAAATTGGATCTGGGTTTTCTTATGGAAGTTTCTTTTGTCTTAATTATTGATTGATTGATTATGAGGTGATTGCTTATTTTAGTGTTGGTCTTGTATGGGTTATGTATGTTTTGGCTTGTAATTAGATTTTTGAGGTTATGCCATGAAGGTACACACACCTTTGTAAAATTTGTGTAGTTGACTATTGCATATTTTGTGTTTTGTTCGGCTCTTTAGCAATATAATTTTGCTTATAAAAATAATTATAATATATTTTTATGCAAGAACAGATTTGTATTGCGGCTAACCCATTTTAGTTGCCTTTTTTTTGGTAAAAAAAATCTCAAATGGGCCAAACACAAGTAGACTGGACAAACATATCTTAACCCAAAATCTATTTTTTTTTTGGTCAACTCTTTACCCAAAGCCTTAAAACAAGAACTTTGCAGAGTCTTTACATTTATATTTGTCACTTAGCTCATTATTAACCAACATCAACATGAGACTTTATCACTCAAATGAATTTTTTCAACTGATCAAACACAAATATAAGCTTTTTCACTCACAAATGAAATTTTTCAACTGATCAAACACAAGTATAAGCAATGATTCTTTTGAGATATTCAACTAAATTTATTTTCTTTTGACAAACAACTAAATTTATTTTCTACCCCTTTTATGCTACCTTGGATGCTAGATATAGTGAACAGAAATTACCAGTCACATCAGGAACAATAATTGCAGAAAGACATTGGAAGGAACGTGTTGTAGGACATGCCTTGTGTGGAGGGACCCATTGGAAAAAGGATAGAAGGTTTTCTTTACAGATATAAGAAAGGTGAACAAGTGATGAAAAATTAAGCAAACTGTTCAAAATATGGGAACTGATCTTCAAATTGTAATAGTAGTTTCATAGTTTTTATCTCTCTTAGCTGATCATTCATACAAATTTGTACTCAAATAATATAATAATACTGTAATCACTGAAATAATTTCAGCCGAAATGCATAAAAAATTTCAAGAAACTGATTATATTCTATAATACTGTTATTGAACAAATAGACATGGAAGAGTAGCATATGGCGTGGAAATCAAGTATCTGCATTCTTCTGCAGAATCATTCACCTAGCCCCCTAATCTAATAATCAAGAAAAGAGCATTGGAAAATTGGGCGTACAAACCTATATTAAAAATATACAAGGGGGGTTGATTTTAAGTACAAATCTGGGGAACTCACCCGACCTAAGACAAGTCCATAAAAAAGGACCCAAAATTCTAAATCACAAGTTACAAGTGGAAAAATATTGCTAAAGACTAATAACACAATGATTCCAAAGGAGCCACAAGCAGCCACACAAGGGGCTGCTAGCTAAAGGATGTTAGGGTAGCCATTCATTTTCAATTTGCACTCTTTCCAAAGCTACGTTTGCGAGAAAGAAGAAACTGTTGTTGTGACTCCAAACTGGGTTTTGGTGGCTCCCAACGGAGAAACAAACAGGCACTAGCATGATGGGGGTTGAAGTTGCTTAAGCCTTTTCACAACCTGTTTCATTGTAGGTCTAGTTGAGAGAGAATCAACAGTACACACAACTGCCAAGTGTAGGACCTCTACCAAATCATTTTCTGGTCCTGCATCCCATAACCCTGCAGTGAAGAACTCCTTTGCCCTTCCTTGCCTAAGTAGCATGCATGCCCATGCCACTATGTTGAAACCATTCCCATAGGAAGAGAATGAAGGGTCCAATGCCTTCTTGTCTGAGAGCAACTCCAGGAGCACCACACCGTAGCTATACACGTCAGCCTTGTCTGAAACGCGGCACGTCATGGCGTATTCAGGAGCCACATACCCGAATGTCCCTGCCACACCTGTGGTGGCATGTGTTTCTGAAGTCCCCAGAAGTCTTGCCAATCCAAAGTCAGATAGATAAGCATTGAAATCATCATCCAACAAGATGTTGCTTGGCTTGACATCGCGGTGGAGAACGCGGGGCACGCATTGGTCGTGCAGATAGGCGAGTGCGCGGGCTATGTCCAATGCAATCTTGTGAAGGATTCTCCAATCCACAGCCCTGGTGGACCTCTCCTGGATGAACTTCTCCAGGTTACCACCTGGCAAATAGTTGTATATGAGAAACATCTCTGTCTCACAAGCATGATAACCAATCAGTGTGACAAGATTTGGATGGTGAAGCCTTCCAAGGGTCTTGATCTCAGCATGGAATTGCTGAATGCCTTGGAAACGTCCAACTGCGAGACGCTTCACTGCCACCAGGATTCCTTGCGATATCTCGGCTTTGTAAGTTGCCCCGAATCCTCCATTCCCAATACAGTTACCTGCATTGAAATTTCCTGTGGCTTGGACAACAGTTTCAAATGTCAATGGGACCCCAATATCAGTAAACACTGTGACTTCTTTTTTGGCAGAACCACCAACTCTGGACCTCGGCTTCCACTTTCGTATGTAAAAGAATAGAACGATCAGGGCTATAAGAACGGAAACAATGGCCGAAGCAGAAGATATAGCTGCTATCTCAATTGAACTGAAACCATTCCCACTACTCTTTTCAGTAGCTTGTGCCTGTGCAGTAATAGAAGAAGTATCCTCAACCTGTCCTTGTTTATTTGCTGATGGCACGGTTAGGGAAACTCCGCGGCAGGAGCTTAGAAATGGATTCCCAACAGCACTGCTGCATTTGCTAGACGGCAAGAATCCCGATAAGTTATTGAAAGACACGTTGAATGCCGAGAGCGTAGTGACATCTGCCAAACCAGCAGGGATGTGTCCAGAAAGATTGTTGTTGTCAAGCAAAACATTGGTCAGATTTCTCATGTTCTCAATAAACTTTGGAATCTCACCAGTAAGAGAGTTTGAAGAAAGGTCCAAGACTTGTAAAGAGTACAACTGCCCCAGGCTGGTAGGGATTGAGCCATTCAATTTGTTACCAGCCAAAGAAAGAAATTTCAGATCCTTCATCTGGCCAAGACTGGTTGGAATCTGACCTTGTAACCGGTTTCTACTGAGGTTCAGGGAAACAAGAGAGACCAAATCCCCTAAAGCAACGGGAAGTGGTCCTGAAATCTGATTTCCAGATGCATCAAAAAACTTCAGTGATCTGCACATTCCACTAAAATTAGAAGGAACCTGACCAGAGAGCCTATTATAACTGACATTCAAAAGCAATGCATCTAATCCATCACATTTCTCAAACAAAAATGTAGGGAACGGTCCCGTGAACTTGTTCTCTCCGACGAAAAGCGTGTAACCACTCTTCTCCCCCATCCGATCATGCACTATTGGCAATGAGTGAATGCCGGTGAAGCTGTTTTGCCCAAAGTTGTGAATAACTGAAGGACCAAATCCCCCTAGTGACGCGAAAAGTGTTCTCTCACGAGCCTTTGACGAGAAAAAGGATGCATAAGGCAGTGACACGTCGTTGGTTTCGAACAGATTCCCATTCCAGAAAGGAAAGGGAGAACAAGCATTGTTGGAGAAACCAGGAACTGAACCAGACAACATGTTCCCACTAACATCAAACACAGTCATACAAGGAACATGAAGCTCCTCAGAAAGCTCCCCGGTGAGATTGTTCAAGCTCAAATCAAGAAAATGCAGCTTCTTGCACGAACCAAGCTGGTTTGGGAACTCCCCAGTGAAAAAATTTTGAGCCAAATTGACCATCTCCAAGTTGCCACAACCACGCTCCCAACCGCTTGGAAAACCGCCTTCCAAATTCGCCATGGGAGCCCACAAAATTCTCAGCTTTGGAAGGGACACAACTTCCTCAGGCATTGCACCTTCAAAATAATTAAACTCATCATTCAAAGAAACTAAATTGGTAACATCCCCAAGTGGATTGAAGAGGTTGGAGAGCACAAGAACAGACAGCTCAAGACAATTCCCAAGCTTACTAGGGACAGAACCACTGAGCGTGTTCCTAGAAACATCCAACACCTCGAGGCTCTTAAGGTTCCCAAATTCAGCAGGAAGAGCCTCTTCCAACAAATTGGAATACAACAAAAGTGTCCTCAACCAAACACAATTCCCCAAACTCCTTGGAATCCCTTGAACCAAAGAATTTCCAGACAAATCCAAATGCTCAAGCTTCCCACCACAAGTTTCACCAATCTCTTCAGGAATAATACCACTGAGTTGGTTAAATGACAAATACACCCCTCTAAGCTTCCCAACAAAACCAGGAACAGAACCGTTCAAACTATTTGCAGCTAAATTCAAAACCTCCAAAAACTGAAGAGAAGAAAGAGCATTACTCGGTATCACCCCACCAATCTTATTAAACCCCAGATTCAAAACCCGCAATTTTTTCAAACCTTGAAACCGGAAAGGAAGGTACCCGGTTATTGAATTGCCTTCTAGATCAAGAACCTCAAGTTTCTCCATGCCCCAAATCTCTTCAGGGATTGAACCCTCCAACATGTTGAAGGGGAGTGACAAAACCCTAAGCTCTTTGAGCTCACTGATCAAAGATGGAATCTTTCCGAACAACGAACCCTTACGACCCTCGCAGCTTCTCCGAATTCCGAACCCGTAGAGCGGAAAAAGGGAAAAATCGGAGCACGGGTGAGGGCTCCAGTCGCCGGTGCCGCCGTCTCCGGTGACGTTGAGCGCGACGACGCGGTGGTTGGAGTCGCAGAGGACGCCGGGCCAGGAGCAGTGGCTGGAGTCACCGTCGCCGGCGTCGGAGCTCCACGCCGAGAGAAGACCGGCGGGGTCGGAGAGCGAGCTTTTGAGGCGGAGGAGCGTTGATTTGTCGGAGACGGGTGAAACGGCGTCGTTTTGAGATGGTAAAAGGAGAAGAAGGAAGAAGAAGAGGAAGTGGAATTGAGTGAAGGAACTCCATTTGATCACTGAACTGAAACTATTAGAAGAAGAAAACATCTCATAAGAGAACCCAAAACGAATGGAAAGGTGAAACCCTTCTTCCCCAATTTAGAGAAAAGGGGTTTATCGGAAAACCCTAATTTTGAATTCTGAGGGGAAACAAAGATGCAGAGAATTGAGAAAGACTTGACGCCAACACACTCTGTTCTTTTCGCTAAACGCGTTTTTCTTCCTTCCTTCCTTCCTTGCTTTTTTTTTAATATCAAAAAATGGTTTTTTTCTACTGCTAATATCAAAAATTGTTATTTTAATAAAAAAAATATTTTTTTATGAAAGGAAATGAAATCGAGAAGAGTTTCGTGGCGCTTGTGAATTGGGCGTAGATTGTGATGGGGTCCACTGGAAATGCCAGGTAGGATTGAGGGTGGGGACAGCAACGTGATCCACAAGCGAAGACGCCACGTCATATCAACATATATGATGTTGAAATTGAGGCTTTTTATTTTTTCTTCAATTCATTGAAAACAATCAAAGCGTGAAGTTCAGAGGCATTACAAATCACTCAACAATTTGGTTAGATTCACAAAAAAAACAATTTGGTTAGAGTCAAGTTTAGCATTGTGTCATCATGCAGTATGCACATCATACCATCATATGATGTTCAAATTGAGGTCTTAAATGTAAGTCATTCTAAGAACAACATTTTGTTTCTTTTTTAAATATACAGTCATTTTAATTCCTAAAAATGATAGATGGTGTCATTTTAATCCCTCATAGATGTAAAATTTAATAAAGGTCCTCAACTGTTATCTGCTAGTCATTTTGGCCTCTAAAAGTGATTATTTACTGTCATTTTAATCCCTGAAAATTGATTATTTACTGTCATTTTAGTCCTTAAAAGTATTACTGTTTTTACAATAAAGACCAAAGTGGCTAACACTTGATATCAATGAGAACTTTTTTTAAATTTTACATCTATCTATGACCAAAATAACCGTTTAACTTTCCTTTTTTTGGCCCAAAGTTATCATTATAGATTTTACGAACAATAGTTTCTACTAAATTTTACAAGTGGCCACCTTTAGCAAACTCGTGGTCCATTTGTTTTGGATTTGTGGTGCCTTCAATGGAGAAAATATGTATGCCGAAGCCATTCTTTTCAAAGTAACATATTTGTTGATTCTGACAAAATCGATTTTATACGCTATAAATATGAATATGAACATGCTCTTACAATTTAAGCTTTTTTGCAATGGAAAAGCCATTTTAATTTATTAAAAACCTATTTTTATTTTTAATCAATGCATACATGTATAAATGTAAAAAACAAATTCTCTGTATAGAGATAAAAGATATTTTCATATTTGGACCTTTATTGGAATAAAAAGATATTTTCATTTGAATCGAAACAATAAAAACAATAACAGGTTCAAGTAAGTTTTTAGCAATGATTTTGGATCAATTTGATTAATAAAATTATTGTTATTACTATATTTTTTTGGTCAAACACTATATTTTATTATAAATATACTTTTTATATTGTATAATGGTGCAACAAAAATCTTTAGAGCCAAAATGTGAAAACCTTATTAGATATTTAACTTATATCTATTTATTTCCAAAATAAGGTTTTGAGTCTCTTCTATATTTCTTCCCTCTAAAAAATCACTATGCGGAATAATAATATATATTATTATTTAATGATGGGATGAAGATTGTGCAAGGATATATTAAGAAAATTATAAACGGTGTTATTTATTAATGCAAAGTCCTGATGTTTATAATAAATATTTTGTTGTTCAAGATAATTGAGAGAAATTTTACTAATGGAAATGTCAAGTGTTTAAATATCTAATTAACATTGCTTGGTATATTTATCAGTAAAAGCCAAGGAATAAGATGGATGGTTTTTTTTATAATTCCGATAACTTATAATAATAATAATAATATCTTTTGGCATTATGTTACAAAAATGTTAAAACTAAATTTTTAAAAATAATTACTATTAGAGAATGACAAATGTGTATTTTGGGCCACTGGGAATGTTGTGAGTCATGATGTTTTTTATTTGGTGGCCCATTTTTATTAGGATTGGAAGATTTGAACGAGGAAATTGCTAAATATACCTTCTCTTTTACTTCTCATACTTTTTTTTAAATTTTTATTGTTCAAAATACCTCTTTCGTTTTTTAACTTTGCATAAATTAATTTCTGAAATATAATTTTCGAAAATTAAACTATGAATATATTTTATATGAAAAAATTAAACTAAAAAGAAAACAAATGGTAAAAGTTATTCATAGCTAAATGATCTAATTTTATCAATACCTGTTGGTCCAAATGATTAAGAGCCCTTTAAATAAGGTCTTGGTTTCGAGCCATTATATAGATTCACCCAGTTCAATTTAGATTAAACCAAAGGTTAATAAAAACATGATCTAATTTTATTAGTAATGTATATATTATCTTCGCAATAATTAAACTCATTAATTATGTAACGTATAACTGATAAAGACTTAATCACTAGTAGTAGTGACACCTTTCAATATCTCCTTGGGTCAAGGTCATATGACCATTAAATAAAAAATATACGGATCCCATCATTGCATCTGGAAAGCACTTGCATTATTTCAATTATTTTAATCATATATATTGCTGGCAACTTGACATGATTCTTAGGAAAATTAATACAAAAATATTGTTAGACAATCACACCCACATATATATTTTAAGAAAGATATAAATAGAAAAGAAATAAATAACAAAAATAATTGATGAGTGATGTGATAAAAAAAAAATATTACATGGTATTGAAAATTGATGAATATTCAAATATTATCCCTGACGAGGAAAAAAAAAAGAAGCAAAATCAATGCTCACCCGTTAGAGACATTGGAGATCATGGCATCAAGAGTAGCATTCATTAATGTAACCCAAAATGGAATAATGTTTGAAACATAAACGGTGATCACCACATACCCTTCACATATGACTCTGTAAAGTTTCAAATGCATTACATTACAAGGATTCAAGTCCTTGAGCAAAAAGTTGAGCAAAAGCCTCCATTTGTTGCTTGTTCAAAGCCAAACCAATCTCAATTCCTCCATCACCATTTTTACTCTCAGAAAGTGAAAACGCACCCGTTTTATCAATAGAAGTAACATCCACTTTCTTAGGCTTACCCAATCCAAAATCAACCCCATAAACTTCAAACCGAGGTGACCCAGCAGTTGAAAACAACCTATCACCCATCACGGATTGTATCTTTGTCATCCAATTCTCTGCCCCGTGTAGCACCCCATTTTCATCCAAACCTTTCAACACACCAATTAACCCCTCAAGTGCACTAACAAACCCATCGCCATCACCTTCTCTCAACAAATCCTCTGTCTTAGCCACAACCATTTTTGACACAATGCAATTCCCAAAATAAGTTGGCTTTATGTCCAAACGTGGTCTACAATCCACACTGAACACAAATGCCACCCTATTGGATTTTGGCTTATCAACCTTTACCGCACAATTCAACAAATAAGCACAAGTAACCGCAAATGATGATAACTTAACCTTCTCATTCTTCTTCTTTTCTTCAATCTTGGATTGTGCATATTGCTTAAGCTTTTGGATATGTGAAGGTGTCAACTCAAACGACCCTTTAACCTTTTCTTCATCACCACCATGTGTTGTAGGAGGGGTAATCGATTCCCACACTTTCAAGCTTCGATTGTTTGTTTCTCCACCGAAATTCAACCACCCTTTTACATAAACCTCACTTATCCCTGATGGGTCTTTTATCACTGACCTATCAAACAAAGGTGTGAGATTTTCGGGTAGTGATGTGACTGTGAGGTTTTTCACAAGGTGTGAACAGAAAAAGGCCCAAGCTTTAAGAAACAGAGTTGAGGATTTGCCATCAACAGCTGCATGGTGTGTGGTGATCCCAATTGAGAATCCATGGTTCGGGAAAAGAGTGACTTGGAGTGCCAAAATTGATGCCTTTTCATGTGAGGTTTTCAGGGTTGGGATTAAGGGGTGGCGTAGTGAAACCTCACATAGATTGGAACACAAGTGGTCGAAGTCAGAGTTTGAAGATTCAGCTACTGTGAAGGCGATGGAATCGCCGGGGGTATAGGTGATGATGGGGTGGGGTGAGTGTTGTGGCCATGTGATGTTTCCAACTAGAGGGAGGAAGTGTTGGAGTGTGAGTGAGAGGGAGTGTTTGAGATTGGGAAGAATGGAATCAAAGAAGGAAGTGGTGGTAGTGTTTGGGTGTTCATAGAAGAAGAGACGTTCAACTGGTGGGAGTCTTAGCCATAGTGTGTCAAAGAAGGTGAAGGGAAGAGAGATACTTGGGGTGGTTTCTTGTGGTGGTGTAATGGAAATTACTTGGTGAACTTTGAGAGATGGTTGTGCTGGTTGTGCCATGGGAGGAGAGTGCAAGAGAAAGAAAAATGAGAATTGGTGTTTGCAGATGTGAAGTTGGATTGTATCTACACAGCTTAGCAAGTTTGTAGATGTAAACCAATAAAATAAGGTAAAATATTTTGTAGATATTTTATAAGTGTACACCAAGAGAGAGAGAGACAAGTAGCAGAAAGATACGAGGTGTTGGAATATATTTTTTGATTAGTGTGTGATTTATATTAGAAAAAATATGTGTGGACACCTAATATAATATATAATATTATACACGATAGATCGAAGTGAAGGACAGATAATTGATAGATCTATTAGATAGAGTGATACAATAACAATAGAGATAGAAAGAAAAAAGAGTGACCATGGAAATATACGAATATTCAAAAATCATTGTTGTTATTGTTAACATAGTGCGTACTTAGGATCCATAATGAATGAACTTCGGTAAAAATAATAAGGATCCATAATGAATAATAATATGAAAAATATATTAGAGAATATATTACTGTTAGTGTATTATAAATATGTGAGAAGCAAATGCTTTAATGATACTACCTTCAGTCTATATAAGACATATATTACTAAAATTATACATACTAAAGAATATATTGAAATGTGTTATTTTTTATTAACAATATTATAATTTTAAATTCTTTTACACAAATACCTTTGTATTAGATGACTAAAGATAACATAGTATAATTGAGTAGTGTGATAATTAATAAAGGAAACATTAGAAAGAAATAATTAATTTTATTAAAAACAAAACATTATTTTTTATAAAAAAAATAAAAAAAAATTATATTTTATTTCTTATAAATAGGACTGACAGTAGTAATACAGTGATTTATTTCTTAGAATTTAATATATTTAAAAAAATATTAAATTAGAATATGATTAAATTGACCTTTCTTAAAACTGAAGTAATTGAATAGTGTATTTAAGAGAGTATTATTAAATGCTAACATTGTTTATGCTTTCTTTTTTTTTTTTTGACAAACGTTTATGCTTTCAAAACAATATATTTTTAACGGTTTTGATGGGGTTCACGATGAAGATATAAATACAGTTTTTTTATTAGAAAGCATTCATTATATCGTTTTTATATCGATTGTAAAATATACTTTTTTTTCTTAAGAGATAGTAATATTACACTTTTTTTTTTTTTATTTGAAAATATACATTCTTTTCTCTCGAGAGATATCGATATTATACTCTTTTTTCCTCTTGTTTAAAAACACACATTTGCTTCCCTTCAAAAATAAAATACAATACATTTTTCACTATTTTTTATTAACGTAAAAGTTAGTATCCGTTAAATTATTTTTTATTACCATAATAATTTTTTATTTTTCATTTCATTTCCATTTTGTCTCATTTCTTTTCTCCTTTCAATTTCTAATTTCTGAAATTAGAATAACCGTTTCACTGCGTTCAGCACCACATTTCACCAACAATAGATTTGTTTTGGTTTTAGTGGAATGTGGGGGTGAATTATGTTGAAACAGTGATTTTGAAATTAAATTGGGAAAGAAAATAGGATAAAAACAGAAATAAAATTAAAGATAAAAAGTTATTATGATAATAAAAAATATTTTAACGGAAACTAACTTTTACGTTGATGGAAAATTACAAAAATGGAAAAAAATGTATCATATTTTATCTTTAAAGGGAAGAAAGTGTGTAATATTGGTATATATTGGTATCTCTCAGGAGATAGGAGTGTGTGTTTTCAAACAAGAGGAGAGGGGAGTGTAATATTGGTATCTCTCAGGGGAAGAAAGGGTGTGTTTTTAAACAAAAGGAGATGAGAGTATAATATCGATATCTCTAAAGAGAAAAAAATGTATTTTACTCTTGTATCTTTGAGATGAGTCCTAAAAAGTCGTGTGTTTTATAATATATTTTGGATCTAGTCTCTTTGAGGACATCTTATAATATAAATTTGGTAAAATTATACGATTGGTTTCTTAATTATTTTTTTTCTCAATTTGGTCTCTCATTTTTTTTGTGTCAAAGTAGTCTTTTACATTTTTTTGTAATTATTTTTCTATTGTCATATATATCTATATTGCATTTATCTTTGTCCATATAGCTTATACCGATTTATTTTGATCTATTTGAGTATTTTACTGGTATATTTGAGCCTAAATACATGTTGATTGTGTTACCAAATGATTACTTTAACTTATTTTTAAAATATAAAATATTATTTTATTATAAAAAAGACAAGAGACTAAATTAAAAATAAATAAATTACATGATCAAAGATATAATTTTGCTTATAAATTTTGTATCTAAAAATATACAGTAAGACTAGTAAAGAATCTATTCAATGAAAAAATAAGTTTAAAGAAAAAGTACACCATTCAAACTGAATTATAAGTAAAAAAAATTAAATATAATAGTCTAAAATAGAAGTAAATCTTAATTATTTTCACATTATTTAATAAATTTATCTACAAAATACTCTTAATTTAATGCAAATTTTAATTTTAACGACCCTTTTTATTAAAATTATTTTAGAAAATAAGATTTAATTTTTGATGGGATAAAAAAAATTAAATATAATTAATTAATATTTTTAATCTACAAAATAATTATATATGAATTGTAACGTGTTACCGTCATTTATTTTAGTATTAATGACGTTGTTGTTTTGTGGAAGGAATCAGAAATGGGTTAGGTTCATTTCACCAACTCAGATGCCTCCAAGTGGGCTGCGGCAGACACTAGCGGTGGCTGTATTCTTTTGACTGACCCGAAATTAGAGGCGACGATTCTTTTTGTCACTGGAAAATCCATGAACTACGTACGATTCACAACCGCGCAACTTGTCGACTTATAATACACGGGGATAAAATTGTTTAAAGGTAACTTCTAGAGTGTCGTTAATCGAGAATAAAATAGACTTTTACTTAGTAATATCACGTCAAATTATTTTTTTTAAAAATATAATTTTTTTATATTATATTTTAGTCATTAATCTCTTTCATATTAGATTAGAAAGGGTATCTCTTGAGTTATGTCGTGTTTGAGGGAAAGTTGAGTTTCATGAGAGACAATTCGATAATTTTTCAACAATGCAGTTATTCGTAATTCTAAATTTTAAATAAGATAATTATAATTTTAAATAAAAAAATTGAAAATAGATTTTAAATATTTAGAGACTAAATTACAAAAAATTTGATTACAAAATTAACGATACAAAAACTGTTACTTTCGTAATGAGACCATAGAAATTACCATGTTTAAATATGTTTTTTCCCTTAAAATACAATGATTAAGCTCCATTAAGTGATGACATGTTCATTTACTTGGACAAAAAAATGATATGACATGTCAGATGTCAAATACCGTGTTGTTTTAAGTATATTTTTTGTTTTGTAAGTTATCAAATTTTGATTTTAATTCTTGGTTATTTTTTTTTACTGAGATTTAGTCCTTTTTGATATTCAGTCCCTTCTTCTCCACTTCTATCATCACCACAAAATCAGGCATATAAAAAAAATGCAAGGAAATATACTCTCCTAATAACATGGGATAAACAATGATTTCATGAGTTGCTCTTGCTTACAAGCATTGAATGCATATGAAGAGTAGAGCTGATATAAGGGCCATGGTCTACGGACTGCCTGCCAGTGATAAGCCAACTAAATATATGCTCATTTAAATATATATCTTTTTAGGCCATTCGATTTAACGTGAAGGATAAGAGGGTTTGATCCAAAAGTTAGTGGGCTAGTCCGCCGATCATTATTGTTTTTCATTTGTTGTAATTTGATTTGATTTTTTTAAATCAAGTTAATTCTACATTTTCTAAAAAAATTTTAGCTACTACATCCGATATTTATTATAAGAAACAAAATCGATTATTTTTTTGGTATTTTTTATAAGAAATAAGGTCTTATTTTCAACATAATAATTGTTTATTTTTAATTTTATCTTTATTTATTATCAAATCATTTAACAAGGAGCTCATTTTATTAATTATACTATATCACTTTTAGTCATTTAATGCAAAAAATAGTATTTTTAGAAGAAAAAAATTATAACATCATTAATGAAAATTAACAAATGCATTCCTTGACCTCGATAATTTTGTCCTAGACCGGAAGTAGTATTTTTTTATGTTTTATTATTCTCATCGGCCAACCCTTAACACGGGGTTATGTGGGGTGAATATGAGCCAATAAATCGGAGGCTCGTTAACTTCGTTGACATGTATGCCAATGTGGAGGATGGAGAATAAATTAAAAAAGTACTGTATATTTAGTGTATATTTAGATTCACTTTTGTAAAATATAAAAATGATAAAATAGATTTTGACATATTTAAGTATTCTCAAGTATAATTGATTTTGTCTCAAAAATAAATTTTAATTTGGAGTTGAGCTTTATAGCTTTTGTCTCTAAATGTAGTTTTTAACTTCAGTTTTATTGTTTAACTTATTTAATTTTTATAAATATATCTATACATAATTCACGTTACATTCAAGTTATTTTTAATTAAATTAAATTTTACAAAATGAATTATTTCAAAATCAGATTTCGTAATCCTAGAACCAAACAGTACAAAGCGCGACCCCATTCCAAATCGAGCGTCTCCGATCTCGTGCGACGGATTTGGCCCGTGTGTTTCATTTCATAACGCGACGGTGCGACCTCTCTTCCCCTCCGATCTCCGCGCTTCTCTTACGGTGGTCCTTCTCACTCCAAGTAAGAATTGCTACTTTGCTTTAAACTGTGCTTCTCTTCAATTTCATTGTTGATTCATGTTGCGTGAATTTATGAAATGAGGGGTTTCGATTGGAGAATCCATGATTTTCCGTATAGGTTGCATTAGACAAGACATATCTTTCTTTGAATACAGTATGGAAAATTGACCCGACAAAAAGCAAAGAAATGGACACGCTACATTGGTTAAATATTCAAGTTAGTTGTCAATTAGTACATAGGTTAGGCAGTGTTTATTTTTGGATTAAATTGATTGTTATTGCTTAATCAGTAAAAAACCTAACTAACTTCTGTACAAGCAAGCATACAAGTTCAGCACACAAGTTCCTTTTAACTAAGTTTGGTGCTGTTGCTGATTTTTGTTGTTGTTGTTGTTCAGTTTTGGATGCCTTGTATTGTATTCGAATTGGCTTTACAGTTTTTAAAGACTTCTGTAAGTTTGTTGTCCCGTATTCCTGTCCTTGTCTGTATCAGAGGCTGCCTTTTTGTCTTTACTCTTTATTGCTGCGATGCTTGTTTCATGCTTGGTTGTTTTTCTTCTTCTTAATTTATGATAAACCACATGGTTGTTTCTTTTTCTCTATTACAGGTCTGAATTTGGATCTTCTTTTGGCTTACTTCTATTTGTGTGACCGGGCAGATTTTATTGGCTCATAAAAAAGTTTAATAATTTTAGCATGTTAGTCAAGTAGTATTGTTCTTTCGAATTTTGAATTTTCCATGTGTATGGGGATTTTGACTTGCAATCCTTTGTCTTGCTCTTCCCGGTTTTCGGCATCATTTGGCATCTGTAAGGTTTTTCCATGTTCCATGATCTGTGAACGTATGCCACAGCCCTTTTACAACACTTTCCTTTGAACCAAAATCCCATTTCTTTGTCTTCTGACCACTGCGAAAACTTGACCCAAAAATCAGAAAGGACAAATCTAAGATTTGGTTTGGTTCCGACAATCGTGCCTTACTGGCAGATTTTGTAAGCCCTTTTTAACCCTTTTTTTTTATGCATTTCCAATCTCCAATTTTGGATCCATCTTTCACACTCTTCAGATCATAGATTTTATTATAAGCAGTTTTGAAAGGAAAAAGATTTGATCTCAGTGCAATTGTTTGTGCCAGATTAGATTCTTTGTGCGAAGTAAAATCCTCATGCATAAGAATGCAATCCAAGAGTTCGAGCCTAGCTCCAGCTCTGACACTCTTCCCAGGCCTGAAACCCCCTCACAAAACCCTACTATTCCACCAAATTTGTGTCCTTGTTATCACATTCCTTGCGTATGCTTCCTTCCATGCCTCTAGGAAGCCTCCCAGCATTGTGAAGAGTGTTCTGGGACCCACAGTTCCATCCAATTTAACTCAACTTCAAGTTCCCAACCTGAGTTCCACCATTGATTCAGGTTGGCCCCCTTTCAATGGAACCCGGGGCACTCACCGGCTTGGCGAGCTCGATCTCGCATTCCTTACTTCTTACTCCATTGGCATGTATTTGGCAGGTCATGTTGGAGATAGGATTGATTTGAGGTTGTTCCTTGTATTTGGGATGATGGGCAGTGGCCTTTTTACCATACTTTTTGGGTTGGGATACTGGTTGGATGTTCATGTGTTGGGATTTTTTGTTGGTGTTCAGATTGTTGGGGGAGTGTTTCAGTCAATTGGGTGGCCTTGTGTGGTTGCAGTTGTGGGGAATTGGCTTGGGGAATCAAAAAGGGGCTTGATAATGGGGATATGGAATTCACATACCTCGGTGGGGAATATCATTGGTTCAGTTGTAGCTTCAGGTGTTTTGGAATTTGGATGGGGTTGGTCATTTGTGGTGCCTGGACTTCTGATCATTTTGGCAGGGGTTTTGGTGTTTTTGTTTCTTGTTGTAAACCCAGAGGGTATGGGATTTGCACGTCCTGGAATGGACATTGAAATGAGCGTTGAAATAGATGGTTCAGAGGATCTGCAGAAAGTGGAATCAGAGGAAGCAAAGCTTATCGATCCTAACAATTCAGATTCTTCATCTGCAATTGGATTTTTAGAGGCATGGAAGTTACCTGGTGTGGCTCCGTTTGCTTTCTGCCTCTTTTTCTCAAAGCTTGTGGCTTACACTTTTCTGTATTGGTTGCCATTCTACATAAGGCACACAGGTAATTGTTCTTTTATGCAAAAATATATGATATCAGAGATAGAATTGCATTGTTTTATTCATATCCAATTAATTTATTACTAGTGGATCCACCTTCCTAATACAATGTCTTCAAGGTTTGCTTCTTGGAAATTGGAATGCTAAGTAAAATAACTAGTGTTTATGTTAACTCATGTCAATTTACATTTTCTCATGATGTTCTTTCCTTAATTCCTAATTTGGTGTTCATTGCAGCGGTTGCGGGTGTGAACTTATCTCACAAAACTGCTGGGTTACTTTCAACAATATTTGACATTGGGGGAGTCCTAGGTGGAATCACAGCGGGTTTCATTTCTGATATGATTGAAGCTCGTGCTATTACTTCAATTCTGTTCTTGTCTCTATCAATTCCAGCTCTTATTTTGTATCGTGCTTTTGGGAGCATCTCTATGTTAACCAACATCACTTTAATGTTTGTTTCTGGATTTTTGGTGAATGGTCCATACTCATTAATCACAACTGCTGTGGCTGCCGATCTCGGTACTCAGAGCTTGAATGGTGGGAATTCTCGGGCATTGGCTACTGTTACTGCTATCATAGATGGTACTGGTTCTGTTGGAGCTGCTCTTGGACCACTTTTAGCCGGGTATATTTCAACTAGGGGATGGAACAGTGTCTTTTTTATGCTCATTTTGTCTATTTTCTTTGCTGGTTTGTTCTTGATTCGTGTTGCAAGAACTGAGATAAGAGAGAAGCTTTCAGGAAAGTGATATAAATGTTTTAGAAACACAGATTTGATTATTTTGTATAGGCCCCTTTTTTTATGTTGCACACACATCTTTTTCAAAGTAAATAACTGTTAGATATTGATGGAGAAATTTAGAGGAAAGGCTTTATTAATATTTGTTTTGTATCATGTTCTCATTCTTTATTAGCTGATGGTATAAACAACTGTGTAATGTCTACGTTGAGATAATTCAACACCTTTGTTTAATCTAATTCAATTTCCATTTGATCTAATTTACATGTTCAAAATCTTCAATTTACATTGACCACGGTGGGTGTTGTTATTATCTTTTGATCTAATTTGTTTGAAGATTTTGAATTCAAATACACTTCCGTTATCCTATCTCTAATGTTTGAGTGAAAGTTACAAGATATTATAAATCATCTGAGTTGGATGAGATTGATAACAATTCACTAATTGTATCAAGATAATTAGACCAATATGTTTCTGGACTTCAATCCCAGAACACACACATGTTATATAGCTAATGGTTCTGTTAGTAATTTGACAGAAAACTAATGGTTACTCTGCGTTTCATTCTTGATTTGAATAATGGAAACCGCAGCAACTAAAATCAACCACCTAATTAATCTACAGTTTTACAATTAAAAATACAACTAAGTCATGTTCCAAACTGGAATTGGGTTCAATGATAGCCCAAAGGTTTGCAATCTAAGTAGGCCCTAGCCCACTTAATGAAGCTACATGCACCAGGTATGCAACTGTGTTTGACCAAAATAAAAAAACATGCAACTGTGTCTCAGAAATCTCACTCTTTTCTCTCCAAACGCCATGGTCGTTGCCTCTTCTCCTTTCTTTGTTCCAGTGCGTGGTAGCTTCTGGTCCAGTTGTTCCAGTCGGTCCAGTCCATCTTCCTCGCGGGTGGTGGGTCGGCGTCGTTGTGCATCTAACGTCCTTCACTGTGGTGGATGGGGATGGCAAAAAAATCCATACCCGCGGATATCCGTGGATAAAATCCGTTACGGGTATAAGGCGGGTACCTTAACTGGTACCTGCGGGTAAATTAAACGGGTATTTGAGGTACCCGCCAATAAATGGGGATGGGGCGGGTAGTGAGGTATCTGTACCCGCGGATACTCGTATCCGTTAGTAAAATTACAAAAAAATATCTTTTTATTTATATACATACCTAAAAGTCTAAAACACCAATGCACAATTTGACAAGTATTAGAGTGTGATGCATTACTTTTAGTTATTGTCTTGCTTTGTTTTAATATTGAATAAAGTGACTCCAAAATATGTATTATTGTTATGTCTTGTATTAATTCTCACACTCATATTTTTCATTTTATAGTTTTATTTGTTTTTATTTAATTGAACAATTATTGATACAACAATTGAGTTAAAATTATATGATTGGTATAATTTAGTCTTATTAATATGATGTTCATTATGACAAATATTGTGTGAAAATAATTTCTTTTAATAAATTTTTTATAGAAATTTTTTATTTTTTTAATATCCATGGATATCCGTAGATACCCACGGATTTCACGGGTACCCGCTAAAACCTAGGTAACGGATACCCGCGCGGGTATGGGGCGAGTACGGGTAGCGGGTATATTAAACGAGGCGGGTAGCGGGTAGCTACTACCCGTGCCCGCCCCGCCTCCTTTACATCCTTACTGGTGGAAGGCACCGCAATCAGAGATGGGTTGGGCGTGTCCTCCCTCTGTTGGGTTGTGCTGTTGGCTTCCGTGGGCGTGGTGGGCTTTGGTGGTGTTGTTGGCGTCGTCACCGGAGCCATGGAGATTGTGATGTTGTTTGATATTGGTCTGCTGGGGGTTGGTCGCAGTGGTTCGTTGGGTAGTTGTTGGCTGGTCGTGGGATGTGGTGTTTGTTGTTCTTTTGTGTGTTGTTCTTGTTGTTTTCTTCTGCGTTTCAGGTTCCCTCTTCGTGCTTCTGCGCAGTCGTGCCTCGCGCTGAAGTACCTCCTCTACCTCTGTCTCAGCCTCTGGTTTGTTGGTGTGTGATGGTTGGTTTGGACATGTATGCAAATTTGCTAAGTTTGAAGGTTTTGGTGCCCCAAATGGGCTAAACTCATCTCTCTGAAGAATATCCTTTTTCATGTCTGAGGTGTGCTAGGTGTGTGGTTAGGTTGTGTCTTTGTTTTTTCTTATTCTGTTTGTTGTTTTTTTGTTGTGTTTTCCTTTTCTGTTTGTTGGGCAGTTGGGAACTGTTTAGGCTCATCCAGAGCATAGCTTGGGTTTATTGTATATGGGTTAGCTATTGCATATCTGTTCTGGGCCTATTGTATTCAGGGTCCCTTCTGTGTAATGTTTGAGTTTTGCCCTTTCTCAATATACCACAACTTTAACCAAAAAAAAAAAAACTAACTTGAGCGTTAGAGTATTTACGGGGATTACCACTGTTCTCTGCCATCCTCCATCATCATCACAACATCTTCGTGGCGACTTCTTGTTTTAGGTCCAAGCTCTCATAACCAATTAATATCAACGTGACAAGGAGTTCAGAACCGAATAAGTCATTTTAATCATATAGTTATATACTTATCTAATTTTATTAATATAATTATATATTTTACTAATATATAGTTATATGTTAAAATATTTTTTGTTTAAATACTTTAATTACTCACTCATTTAACTGTCGATAAACTGTCGATCCAATAAGTCATTACTCCCTTTGGTCTCGAATATAAGAAACAAGTTATTTTTTTGGTTCATTGAATAACTCATATATTTGGACTATATTATAGATCAAATACATGAATTATTGAATGAACCAAAAAAGTAACTTGTTTCTTATATTCGAGATCGGAGAAAGTACTTTAATGGAGTTTAACCATATCTGTAGCACTGCTTGTTTCATTAATTATTACATTTTTTGTAATACCAGTAATAAATAATAATGGAGATTTGACCCTGTGAATATTGGATCAAGTGCAATGATGCTACTATCGCAGTGAAGTAGTGGACAAAGAATATGACAGTGGTAAAACAGTGCAGTAGACACACAGTAAACAAAATGCTGAGTTGTGTCCTTCAATTTAATGCCACGCAGAGAGCTGCAGAAAAAGCTTCGCGATCTATGCTTAGCTAGCTTTAACCGATGTAATTACAGAGAGATGAAATCTCTACATAACGTAAGCCTCGTCTTGCTCGTTTCTACCCTTTTTAGTTTTTGTTGAAATTCTCGTAACGACCAGTGATATGACAACTGTATAGTATTTATAAAACTTGGGTAATTATTATTTTATAAGTTTGTTTTGTCACGTTGAGTTATGTTTTAAGTTTAAATTTTAAAATAATATCAAAGTCTATTTTATATATTGTATTCTTACACAAATATTATTTTACAAGTCAATTTTATGGAATTGAGTTAAATTCTAAGTTAAAATTTTAAAAAGTTTTTATTAGTTTACTTATAACTGGCTTCACTTTACCAACTAAGAGCCTATTTGGATAAACAGTTTATATAAACACTTATAATATAAATATTTATTATATAAACATTTATGTATAAATTATTTTTATAATTGAAGAGGTAACGTGATTAATTGATTTTATATAAGTTATAAATTTAATAAATTATTATAGAAAATTTATTAAAATAAATTCAAAATAGCTTATAAACTAATTATATACTATTTTCGTATATAAGCTCTCACAATTAAACACTATTAAAAGTGTTTATATCATTAATAAACTCTGTAAAAGTCAATTCAAACCAATCTTAATAATGCACCTTCGGTGGCTCAGGCCAATGAGTAAGCGGTGGCAAAAGCAGCGATCGGCCTTAGGAGAGTGGATTTGGCTCTTTAGTGTGAAATGAAGTTTAGAATGTAAGATATGCAATTGAATTTAATAAATAAATTAATATAGATATTTATCATTTCTTGTAGATGTATATGTATTTTTTTAATCAGCAATTGACATGGTAATCAATCAATTATTAATTACTATATAAAAAAACACATAGATATAGTCATGGATCTATTCCAAAATCGCAATATAGTTTCTAAAGGAGGGTTGTCTTCTGGCGCACACATTTTACTCATTGTTACTCGTTTAATAAATCAATGATTATAGTTATGGTAAAATTTATGTTCATAATAAATTATATTTTTAAAAAATTTAGTTTATTTCTTTATTAATAGATATAAGCTCTTGTTTTTTTCTTTAAGAAAACAACGGATTCACTTAAATATCACTTTATATTCATTTCATTTTCTGGTTTTAAATATTTATGTGAAGTGTGTGTATAACATTATGCTTAAATTATTTTATGTTGTATTTGGGGTATGTTTTCTCTGTGTTGTTTATTGTTCCCTCTACAAACAAAAGGGGAAATATAATGAGATGCTAAAGCAATACGGAATATACAGTAGAATGAGCCGACAAAACAAAGAGCATGCGCACGCTCAAGAAAAAGAAATGCATTGGAATATTGGATATAGAAAAAACTTTTTTTTTTATATAAAGGCATAATTTAATTAAGTTTTTCTTATAATTTATTAATAATTATATCATCTATTTTTAACCTTACATTTTCCTAAAGTTGTACCATCTATAATCAAAATTATGAAAAAAAAGTAATTAATACTGTATTGAAAAAGTAAAATGATACTATAATATGATTTTTTTTTCTTTTTCTAATTACATGAACACTTAATATTAAACGGAGGTAGTATCGGTTGTGCTTGGTCTGGCTGGTTTGGAAAAATGTTCTTTCACTGAGGTAGATATATAATTGTGTTTAGATAGTCATTCAAATTTTATTGACACTCTTTCCGAAGCTACGTCTGTGAGAAGGAGAAATTGTTGCTTTGGCGGCAAACAGAGTTTTGATAGTTCTCAATAGAAAAACAAACACACACACTAAATATCCCAAATTAAATGCGATTCTGGCATGGAATCACTTTTCTTGCAATCAATCAACCCTGGGTCCTGAATACATAAAAGGGTCTTTAAATGAACTTCATAATATATAGTTGCTAGCTTCATCTGCTTTCTGTCAGCTAGAATATATATATGCCTCTTACAATTTATCTAATTAACACAAATGGTAATAGGATAACCACTTGCAAATTGCTTATAAAAAGAATTTATAGTATATATAAGTTAATTAAATGGTCTATTAAAATTCACTTTAGTTATAATTAACTTATTGTTGAGCTAAAACTCCAAATCTTTTTCTAGTGTTTTTCAGTTTCTTTCTTTCACCTCTATGAAGTGTAAACCAGAACTTAACAAAAGAAGAAGAGAGAAAAATGCTGCAGTCTTACAGACACTGCTGCTGCTGCATTATCTGTCTGTCTATATTCAGAAAAGGGTGAGAGCAACTAGTCATGAAGCAGCTCTGAGGAAAGGGGCTAGCTTCTGTTATGAATCTGTGTGGACCATTATTTATTGGATCATAATTGTACTCTTTAATTTCCAGTGTGACTCAGTGATTTGTCAACCAGTTTTTCCAGCAGAACCCCTCTTCAGAATTGAGATACCCCTTCACTTCTGATCTTTAGAACTTAGAAAGAGCCTCTTCTTATATATAACATGATCATATATATATATATATATATCGAATCCCCAATTCAATTATTTTTCCTTAAGCTTTTTCTTTGTCTCCAAATAACAAGTCCCTTCTCTCTTTGTGTGTCTATCACTCTCTCTGCTACAAGTAGCTGCAGAGTGATCCTAATTAACACTGGAAGTTTCTCTGGAACCATCTCCAACAGTTAAAAGAAATAATCTTTTTTTTTTTGTCTTACTTTATCTTCATCCTCCTGCATGTTTATATTCTTCTATTCATTTTCTTCTTACACTTCTTATCCTTTTTTAATGTTTTTATTTTGATCCATTTAATTAAGTGTGTTCTGAAAAACTTGATGACATTTTTACATCATTGTATATATACCTTATATCTATTTCTTAAATTTCCTTCATGAGATCATGAAACATGGCTAGCACATATGGATGATATAATATTTACTTTTGCCATTAATTTACTCATGTTTTCATGATTGAACTAGCTTTCAGCTATAACAAGAAGATTTTAAGTTTTCTCTGTGTCTTGAAGTATAGTTGTTTTGAAGTTTCAGCAGGTAATTTGCTACTCCATATAGTTAGGGTTTCTCATGTCATGTATATGTTTTTGTGAAATGGAATGGAAGCCTAGAACTAGATTAATAGTTATTATTTTTCAAATTGCTTTTTATGCAAAGAAAGGTCACTTTTGGAATATTATATATGAACAAACTAAAGTACTGGAATAATAGTCTAGTTTTTCTTTATCTTCATTTTTTTTCTAGCTTACTGTTTAACACCTTCAATTTATTTTTTGGACTGAAACACCTTCAAAATTATGCAAACATATAACCTGTTTCATACATACTTCAGAATATTGGTTCTCTCACTTTTTGCATGTTTCAGGGTTTGTCCATGTATATAAACAACGAAAGGTAAAATTTAATGTCAAAATTCTTCAGGAAAAAGGGGTTTTGTGTGTGAGGGCAATATTAGGATTTTAATTTGAAGTTTGGTATATATCTACATCCAGCTCCCGGTGGTGAAGGCTAGAACCATTTCCAAATCATCTTTGTCAAATGAAGAAGAGAAGAAAACTTGTGTACGTTTCTGTATAATCTTGCACATTTCTTTTAAAGAAAGCATGATATTAATATAGTCCACTTGTGGGGTATTAATATGGAAAATGTTACATAGACCACCACTAGACACCCATCACACACCTTCACTTCCTATTTTATTAATTGTCATTGGGTGGTGCATGGGTGTATAGGTGTCTATGTATAAGCACCCTATTAATATAGCTTCTAAGTGAAAATCACAACTTGCGACCCCACCATGCATATTAGATCTCTGCAATATATGAAATTGTGTGGTCCTAATTAGTGAGTGTTTTTTTTTTAAAAAACCGTTAGGACTTTTGGTCCGTTCGGAGCTAATTACACTTAAAGCTCTTCACCCTTCTTCAAGAGTTATTTTGTGGGATCGAACATTGGTTCTCCTACTGCAACAAGCTCAGCGTGTGTTGTCAACTAAGTCACACTCATTGGGTTAATTAGTGAGTGTATTTGTATAATAAAAGATATATTTAACACATGCACATACATATATAATATGGTCCCTCATCTATATATATAAGTATAGCTTTGCATTGTCCGAAGTAGTTATCATAAACAAAGACATGACAATATATACCCTCGGACTAGACACCACAACTTTAATTTGAATCTCACTATATGACTTATCTAAAGTGAATTTTCCCTGTTTCTTCTCCATGTGTGATGCATTCTCCTTGCTATTTTTGTTTCCTCTCCCCCTTTTTTCCCCTTTATCTTCTTTTTCTTTTCTTTTATCTTTTTATATTGTGTTATTCCAAGTCTTATTCCCAACAGTAAAGTATGTGAGGGTTTTTTGTGATTGTAGGAATCTATATTAAATGAATGATATTCATTTTTTTGACTTAATGAATAATATTCATTAACTATTAATGTAATTCTCACTTTTGAATGAATATAATTATTATAAAAGAACTATTTTATTTTTTTCATTTTTCTCTCACATAATTTTTTTATTTCTTTCTCTGTTTACACATTTATATAATTTCTTTGGAGTAATAAATAGTATAGTTTCATATTATTGTTCCTAATATAATCATGAAGTTGGACGTAAGTAGTTAATGCCCCCATCTAAAGGGACGGACTCGACTGGTACCCAAGTTCCATCCCGAATGACCACATATTATTCTAGGCACTCATTTCCCCTAGGATACCGTGGGTAAAAACAAAAAATATTATTTTTCCTAATATATAGTATTAAAAGACAATATATACCAAATTAAAAAAAACATGCAGTATAATTAAGTGTGTGCCCTAGGAAGCCTGATGATCAAATATTTATATAATGTTGTTTAAAGCTCATGCCTTTTGAAGGTTTTTAAGATCAAGAGCCTAATTAAGAATCAGCCAAAAACCTCTTAGAAACTTTGCCATTTGCAATAAATAGAAGTCACGAGCAATTAACAAACAGGGTTTTGCTAGCTCTTAATAATAAGAGCAACATTTTCTTTGATGCTATATATTGTCTTTGCTTCTATGGCCCCTCCATGTGATTCGTTTCAGTGACAAAATCTTTTGTAGTCGTCGATAAAGCGTGCTTGCATGCCTCTTTTTGAAGCGTGTAACAAATGGTCCATGGAGATTATTAATTGTGTACTCATTAATTTGTTACGAGAAACGAATCGAAATGTAAGTCATATATGAGAAAAATAACTTGCATATTTCATAGAAAAATAATTTTTTCCACCGAAAAAATAGAAAAATAATTTTTTTTATATAAAATCATATGTTACTTTTTTTCTTGTATGTAAGTCTTATTTTCTGTATAACATTTGCAAATATTCTTGGGTCAATTATATTTTTCATGTATGACTTACACTGTTTTGATTAATATTTTTTCACTTGTACCCATCTAAAAATTTCGGGATAGATTTGCACCATATATTGGTAAAAAAAAAAAGAGTCTGATTTTATGATAAAAATAAATTTCTTAAAAAATATTAAAATATTTAACTTGATAAAGTTGAGGGGAGACCTCACTAAAAGCCAAATTCCCCCGGCTTTAATTAATCATGGACAAAGTTGGTGAATACTTCGCCACGGTGACCAAAAAATAATGTTGGCATATATATATGCATGCCTCAAGCATATGAGAACGGTGAAGAAATTAATGTTAGACTGAGTCCCCTAACTACTACTACTATATATATATATATATATATATATATCATCAATTAATGAAATATATATATCATTGTCGATAATTATAATATCATGCCAGACCATAATAAAATGATAAGATGTAGATCCTATAGCAAATTTATTTGACCAATAGGGATATATATATCTCACGTGGCTAACTCTGTGCCATTGCTTTATCTTTCAGTGCGGCTTGGTCGGTTCCATTCCGGCATCTTTCTTTTCTAAGCAACTGCGGAGTACTCAACTTGATCTTCTTCACCACCAAATTTATTCATTCTACTATTAATGCAATCAAAGCAAACCCAACTTTGGAAACCTTGTTGCTGCTATATAGTTCTCACTCTAGCTAGCTTGGTCCTTCAATTCAAATCCTATAGTTATCAAACAGTGGCAGGTACTCAATTTAATTATGTGTGTTTTTTGCCTTAGTAGTACTATATCTTTTCATCTATATCTAGCTAGGGTTTTATATAAGCCTCTTCAATTACCACTTTTTGATGCAAAACTTGTTCTAATGTGTTGTACTTTTGTGCTAAATATACTACATATACTAGTCCCTTGCACCTCATTAATTGATTTCTTTGATTTTGCTCTTGCTTTGCTTTAATTTCTTTTACTGAAAACTATATATATTTTGCAGAAAAGTAACAATTTAATTCATATAAGCTGATGATATGATATATATATGGCATGTTTTTCTGATGATTCAAGATTTACTGTTTATTGCACATGTTTTCCTTGTTCCCTTTAATCTCCAACTTTGAGGAACTGCTGCTTAGTTTTTATTTATTTTATTTTAAGAGGATTTAACTTCTCTTAAATAAGAGGTTTATTTACTTCTTCACTTTAGAGAAAAACACAAGAACTCAACTCTTAGATAAAGAATTTAATTATGTATATTAAAATATTTTTACTAATTAATGGTTTGATATCAGTACCTTAATTTTCTTTTAAGAGAGGACCTATCACTTTGGTCAAGCTAATTAAATCCTTGGAAGAAAAGATAATATTTTGATTTGATTTAATATTTTTCTGAATCTCAAAATTTCATATAGTTTTTTCTGAAGCAGATACTAGGATCGGAGTACTGACAAATTATTAGCAGTTTTCAATATTGTTGAAGGTGGAAGAGAAGTTCAAGGGAACCAATTACAACAATGAGATCGAGGAATTAAATAAGATGAATATGATTAATACTTCAAAAGAAGCAGTAGATTTTCCACTAAAACAAGAAGGTCTTTCAAGTGATGTTCATCATCATGAAAAAGCAAAGGCTAATTCATCAATTACTACTACTACTACTACTACTAGTACTACTACCTCATCAACAACACCACAATGGCTAAAACTGAAGCAGGATCCAAGAATAGTGAGGGTGTCAAGAGCATTTGGAGGGAAAGACAGGCATAGCAAGGTGTGCACAATAAGAGGGCTAAGAGACAGAAGGGTGAGGCTATCAGTCCCAACAGCCACTCACCTTTATGATCTCCAACACAGGTTAGGACTCAACCAACCAAGCAAGGTTGTTGATTGGCTTCTCAATGCAGCCAAACATGAGATTGATGAACTCCCTCCACTCCCAATTATACCAACAAATGGTAGTTTTCATCATCATCCATATTCTCTTGCTAGTAGTAATGATATTGTACTTAGCCATAACAAAGAAATGGTTAGTACCATTACTACTACTACTCATGAGAAAGAAAATTGGATGAATAATAGAAGTGATGCTGCAGAGGAGGAGGAGGATAAACAAGGAAGCAGTTTGCCAATAAGAGCAAATGATAACCAATTATATCATCCTTCCTTTCTTGGATTGTTGAACACTATGCCATCACTTGGTGGTAGTTACCAGTTGGAGCCTTCTCATCATGATGTTGTTAATGCTCAATTGGGAAACATTGGATTTGTAAACCAAATTGTGCCTTTCTCTGCTTCAACACTGTCTTTATCAACTGGGAGTAGTAGTAGTAGTAGTACTTCTCAAATCTTGGTGGGAGCAACACCAACACATTATACACATCCATATTTCCCTTCATCACATGTTGTTAATGCTGCAGCAGTGGAGAATGTGGATAATGTTCCAAGACATGTCATGATGAATAACCACTATCAAATGCTGATGAGTACTTCAAGTTCTCTCAATAATCCATCTCAACAACACCTCATGATGAGGATGAGTAGTAGTAGTAGTACTCCTAATAAACTTTTCCATTCTCCTCCCAACAACAGTGATCAAAGGCATTCCCATAAAGACCAGGATTTTCTTTCCATGTGATATATAGCACACAAAAGTTATCAAAATATATGTGCATGGATATTCATGATCAGGACTGTGAGAGAAGTTAGTTCATTAGTTACAACCTATGTTCTATGTTATGGGGTTTAAATCATTAATTATGAATAATATATTCCTTTTTTGTTAATTAATTTATGTAATTGGTTTTTGGCTGTGTTATGGGTAAAATTAACTGATGAAATGTGTTCCATTTAGTTTAAGAATGGCCTTTTTCAAGGGTAAGATTCGTAAGAATTATCTGAAGTGATAATGAATTGTTCTACTAATGAGAGCATGCTCTGATATTTACTCTATCATTTTCATAGTGCCTTTGGGATTTATTCACAGAATTACATATGTGTTTATTTTAATGAGACAGGATTTTCCAATAATTAAGTGCCATGTGCTATATATATATATATCTTACTTTTTTGTTGTTAAATTTTATGCTTCAATCTTTAATTGTACATGTTTGTATTCTATGAAAATATGTAATAGAGTTTAAAAATTATATATTGATTATAAATAGGTTTTAAACAAAAATCTGATTATATTTAATTATCTTACCACACCATAATAGTATTTTATACATGATAAAATTGTAAAATATGATCGAATTACTATAAAATTTATTTACACCATTAGTTATTAAATTCAATGAAATGAATTGAGCAGAAAGTTTACCTAATTGATTTCTCCCTAATGCAGTCACCAGCGCACATTCAAAACTGCTAGCAGTCCAGTGCCTAATAGTATATATCTAAAACTTCTAATAACTATGGAAAGGAAGATCAAAGATAGGTATAGTTGTTTAAATTATTAGTGGAACTTTTTATATTGATTAAATAATATTATTTGCTTTAGATTATATGTAAACTTATATATACCGATAATATAAGTCAATCTCTCGTGATAATCATCATTGTTACATGTGTGCGCGTGTGGTGTGATTATTTAGATTTAGAATTTTTTTTTAAGGATTGTGTGGTAATTTAATTTATTTTGTAAAGATTTTAGGTAAATTAAAAGTGGTATCTAAGCATAAAGTTAATTAGTAAAGCTTTTACTTTAAACTTCTAAAAACATTACTAATATTATTAACATTTTTCTCCTCATAAACCAAATAATTTAAAAGAAAATTACGACTAATTAGTTAGTAGGTAGTATTAGGAATAAATTTTTTTTCTTAAAAATTAATTCCCCGAGCTATATTTTTCATTTGATGTAAATTAACTATATATAATTCAATTACACTTCAATATAAATTTAACTAGCTAGCTGAACTTGTCAAATATTATAAATTAAGATTCACTTATTTAAATATTTAAATTCAATTAAACCAAATGGGCGAGATCATTTTTTTAATTTAAATATTTAAATATTATTTAATTCACTTATGATTTTATTAAACTTTTCATCACAAACATCTAATAACTATATAACAACATGAACAACCAAATGAAAATTTGAATGAGGAGTGTTGAGTGTAAAACCATGTTATAGTCAGAACAAATATAATATCGTTTATATATATATATCTCATAATTTAATTAACTTTTTTAAAAAAATTTATTCAAATGGTAAGGAGTTCTAGCTCTTTCTCATAAATAACATCCCAAATTCGAATATTGGAAATTAAACAAAATAAACACAAAAAATAATACTATATATTGTATAGTATAAGTGGGCTAGCTCGAGTACTGGCGTCAACTGGAATGTAACTCCCAGCCCACGTAGTACGAATGCGTGTCCCGTTGCTCGGACAAAACGACGTCGTTTTTGAGGAACCACTTACAATTTTTAAGTTAAAAATCGGAAACACGTTGTAGCGCAGCCTCCTCCACTCCCTCCAAAATTCAAGTCCTCTTTCTCTGTTTCCCTCTCTCTCTCTGTGCTTCCTTTGGTGTCTCTTTTTACTTTTTACACTCTGTTTAATTTGGTGAAAAATCGAAGAAGAGAGAATAAAAAAAGAGCAATGACTTTGGAGGGAAAATAAGATTTTTATTTGCCCTATTATTCTTGTCTCTTTACTATTTAGGATTGACATCATTCTTATATCATACTAATAATAAGATGTTGTTGAACTGTATGATTGATGCATGTCTTTGTTTTTAATAATAATCACTAGTATAAACCTATTTTTTTTTTATATAGTAACTAGTCTATGGATCTGACAAAAACAGTATAAAAAAAATTTAACAAAAAACGTTTTTAGTTGGAAATAAAAAGAGTCAGAGATGTGACACGTGACACAGTTTTAGAGGTGATAGGTGTCACAGCCTGGAGTCTAGCGTCTATTTTTCTTATATAGTAAGTGAAGTAAAGTAATAGATAGAAGTGTTGTCATGTATGAATGGATAGTGTTCTTATGTATTGATATAATAACTGTATTTTTTTATTCAATGTTTGTGAACATGAAAATAGTCCTTTGAAGGATCACCTATGGACGTAGACAATATTAGTGTTGTTGATGAAAATGAAGGGGAGTTTTAACTATCCAATGGGTGGCACTAATGAAGTGGAGTCTCAAGTACCTATCCTTATTTCAAGGTAACAACTCTTTAGTTTAGCTGCTTGCTGATTCAATCATGTAGTAAGTCCATGATTACATTTTCATACTAACATATTAAGAGTATTTATCAAAAAGGATTGCATCGGAGTCATAGGTGCAACACATATTCGAGTGAAGGTACCAATAGCAGATCGCGGTCGATATTGTGGAAGAAGACGCCACCCAACACAAATTGTTTTTGCAACTTGTAATTTTGATATGAAATTCACATACATTTTAGCTGGGTGGGAAGGATCAGCATCAGACTCTAGAGTTTGTGAAGATGCTTTAACTAGTAAAGGTTTAAAAATTCCTGAAGGTTAGTGGTAGATTGATGTTTGCAACGCAGTTCGCGTTACAGTTTAGAATTGCATTATGTCATATACTGAGTCATAATGTGTTTATCATGTTTGTAGGAAAATTTTATATTGGGCATGCAAAAGTTATGCTAAAACGTGGGGTAATAACACCATATAGACGTGTACCTTATTACTCGAAGGAGTACTCAGCTCAAGGACCTCAAGATTATAAAGAACTATTCAACCTTCGTCATTCTTTACTTCAAAATGTGATCAAGAGAGCTTTTGGAGTTCTGAAAAAAAAATTTCCCATCTTAGCCGATGGCAATGAACCAGTATATTCGGTTATAACCGTGAGGAATATAGCCATTGCTAGTTGTATTTTGCATAACTTCCTTATGGGCATTGACATTGATGAACAAATAATTGCTGAAGTGGATCGTGAATTGCTACAACAGGACATAGATCGAGCTGTATGGCAACGACGTAATGAAGACCATATGGAAGGTGCAAATTTAAGAAACAACATTGCTTTAGAAATGTGGAATGCTTACGAAGTATAATGTGTTGAATGTATAGTTCAAGTTCCTGGTTATTAGTTTTACATGTTTTGTTTGTATCAACATTTTGAATGCAGATTTTTATTTGGACATTTATATGGTTTTTGAGTTAGTAATGATAACGTTCTCTTTTTATCCTTAGTTGGTTGTTGGTATTAGGCTCATCTACGATGTTGTTCAGTGATTGCTCACAAACCTTGATTGATGAGTAATGAAAATTTGTTTTATGAAATTTTAAGTCTAATAAAGGTGATTTACTGGGTGTTCAGTGTACACTGGCAAAGACCAAAGAGTGGTTGTATGAACTATCTTTACAGACTGACCAAAAAAAAAAAGAACTATCTTTACAGCAAATACAATGATATGATTATGCTTGCCAGCAAGTGGTCAACATTCCAGCTCACCCATCTCAAGTAATGCTGCCAAGTTGAGTTGAGTTGGTTTGGTTTTTGCATATATAGAATGGATCAATGGATTAAGTTAAAATGTTTTGAAATTTGTACGAGTTTGGTTCAGATTTTTAATTTGGAATAAAAAAAATATAATAATGAAAAGTTCTCTGTGCTCCATCATAAATCATGCATAACCTTATTGTCTCAGTTTCATGAATTTTTACTTTTTTATTCACTGTTTGGAGGTGAAATTAGAGATAATAACACACCACAAGTTGAATAGGTTAAGTATCTTGGACCTCTCAAACTTTCAATGATAACAAACCTTGATGTCTAAAAAGATATGAATTCCCTTGCTCATTTGATCTTAGTTGGCTCAGCTCTGATAGGGGGATACTACTTACAGGTAACTTGAGCAGAAGAAACAATATTGGTAAGTTTTGAAGAACTGTCTTAAAACTAAGACCAAGGTTTCATTAGTAAAGCAATATTAATGCCAAAATTTTAAGTGCTCCAATCTAGTTTTTCAAACCCACTCTGTTTGCCCTGTTTTAGGAACTGTTATTCTTTATTTCATTCATTTGTTTTGTTTGATGTTCCACTATGATTCCTTACTAAATTCAGTTACTGCACCACTATATCCAACCATTTTAAAAACACTCTCTAGATAACTGAGTTTGAGAAAACTTGAATCTATTTGTAATTTCTAATCACCATTAATCGTTACTGCTACAAATCTCTATTTCCTTGGCTAAAAGTTTATTTTGTAAGTGCAAAATATTTGGCAGGGAGTGAGACAGTGAGATGCAATTTTAGCACCACTTCTTGCGTTCCTTACAACTGCCAAGTTAGTAGTCTGAGTTAGTCATGAATTCATGATTGTGAGCCATAAAAGGGGATATCACTCTGATAAATATTAAAACGTGTAATTGAACTTTAAAAGATTATATCATTGATATATACATTTATATGCATCTCTACATGTATTTCATCAACATACACTACAAATACATGCAAGAAGACGATAAACATAAATGTTCATGAGTTTATATAGGAAACAAAGTCTAAAATGTTAAGTAATTAGCTTATTACCCCTTCTAAGTATTAAGTATAAGTAAGAAAAAAAGTTGACAGATTAAGGCTGGAAATTACTTCTTATTCTTGCTTAGCTGGAAGTCCTACTTGGGAACAGCAGATTCCTGCATTACTTATCAGAATTGTTAGCTACTTCACCTCTCACGACTTCAGTTATCAAATCTTTGAAGATCAACCGTTCGATATCCAACACGATATTCGGTATCTCACTGTGGCATTCTGTACGAACTGTGGGCTGATGCATCAAACCTTCCCACAACAGACTTGTCAAATCTTCATCCTCATTAGCCAGGCCGACATTCCTATTTTTGTGTTGTAACTTATCAATTTTTGTGCAAAGCACATCCAAAAGCTGCTGCCCTTTAAGTTTTCTGCGCTCTGGCTGATATGGCTTGGACCACAGAGTGGAAGAACTCTCCAGGATTAGCTTTTGAACTAGAATTTCATTAACGACGTCAAATATGAGCTTTCTTTGCATTTGCTCATGATTATTCATCTTAGCAATCTTCTTGACATCATGTTCAATATTGAAATGCATCTTGTTTGTCTTGATTTGTTCTAGTGTGAGGAACAACACTGGGTTAATGGGGTAACCCGATGAATGTAATGCCTGGCCAGAGCTTGGACTGCTGAGTAGCCCTGATGCTATCAGTATTTCTGATATATATTTGTGGTCTGGATCTTTGTTGTCACCGAAATTCACGAATCTCTCATCACTGTAGTCAATTTGTTGAAGCATTTGAACCAAATTATGAGTTTTCAAGTCCATATCACTGGTTCCATTGCTGAAGTTGACTTTTATGGTGTTGGATGAAAGATGAACATCTTCTGAGTTCTCCTCACTGATATCATAAGTGCGCAGAACTTCATCTGTACCAATATATTTGAAGAGAATCAAATTGTAATTCAACTCAGTTTTCCGGGATGATTTTTGTGAATGGCGCAAAAAAGTGCATTTGGTGCAGTAATTTCATTTGACAGATATTTTAATTTTATGACTATTTGACATTTAATCTATGTTGCTTAGAAATGAGTGTAAACTATACCTAAATCTTTTGAGATGTCTGATTTCCTTTTAACTGGAGAGGGTGGGTCTTCTCTGTAGAATGCAGCATCAAGAACAGACACAGGACTAGGTTGTTCTGCAGTAACTGTTGTTTCAGCCAAAAAGCTTTCCTTGCTCAACTCTTTTTCTACATTCTGATCAATGAAAGAAATCAAAGAAGGTTAAACCAGGTGATTTATAATTATATGCAAGAATCCAATTATTGGAGGAAAAAAATACTTACATTTTCATTCAGGCCTTTTAGGTGGATGGGGTTCCTATTGATCTTTTCGGAATGATCAGTGTGAATGACTTCTACATCACTGTGAGATTCCATGCTTCTCTTGCTATTGAAATCTGGCAAAACAGCATCAACTTCCTGCTTAGAATCCCTCCTTAAACGTTCATTTCTTTCCTCCGAAGTAGAGAATCTTTGTCTGGGTGTTGTACTTGGGAAAGACAATTCCATTGATTGCCTATTGTGTTGTCTTCTATTGCAGCCGGAATCTGATGACGGGCTGGTTGGTGGAGAACGCCTTTCCAGACCGAACCTCTTTTGTAGTCTTGGGCTCCTGGTCTCTGCTACATTGCTGGAGTTGGTGCTGTTTTCTCCATTGGTGACTTGAGGAACCTTAGAGGATTGCATCACTTTTGAAGTTCTCATCTTATTACTCTTATCCACTGAATGAAAGGGTTGACTAATAGGATCCTTGACATGTTTGATTGCTGCTGGACTACCTTTTGCTGTTTTCCTGTCAAGCTTGTCAACCAACCTTCCATTGGAGGCAGAATTGTTGGTTTTTCTTTCAACTTTTGCTGGTTTCATGATGACAATTGGAGATTTACTCCCCTGAGTTGAATTCGACATCTCAACAGTGGCAGATGCCCGGTCCTTCTGTCGTATTCTTGGGCTTTGTACATTCGAGCTTTCGCTGAGACTACTATCATTCCTACTGTCAGATGGAGAATTCAAAGCCTGGTATATATCTAGTGATTCTTTGTATCTCTGCATTGCTTCAAGAATCTGTTTAAGGGCTCTGAGATCCTTTCCGGATTTTTTGAACTCTAGATCAGCCATCCTTTTCTCAATTTCCCCATAAACAGATAGGGACCGGTTTGGTGCTTTTGTTGAAGATTCAGTTTTCTTGGAAGCCTGTAATTGTGAACCTTGTCTTGCATCAGGTTGCCTCCATGGAGTTTGTTCCAAGGAAAATCTTGAATATGATGTCACATTTGTGATTGAAGTATCCCTCCTAGACTGGGGCAAGGTAGATCCTACAAAGGTCTCATTTTTGTTGGTGTTGCAGCTAGAGCTCCCCAGCGGAGTATCACAAGTTTGGGTCCAGTCCGGGAAGGCTTCCAGTCCCATCAACTTTGCTACAACACCAGATGGTCTCTTAGAAGTTTCTGGTTCTTGCAGCTGCTTAAGCATTGTGCTGGATCCACCATACCCTTTTTGTGAACCCTTCAAAGGGTTGCTGCGAGATTTCGTTCCTTCATTGAAACTTTTGATGGATCCTTGTCTGCTGTCCAAGGAAAGCCTTGGGAGTTCCTTGTTCTTTGTGGCAGACTTGAATGTATCTTGCATATCCCTCCCATCATAGGAGAGTCTTGGTGAATCCCAAGCAACCATTGCTCTTGAATTGACAGATTGCGCAACCTGCAAAGGCCGGGGAGAGTCAATGCGCTTCAAGATTTTACCCTTCTTTTCCTCTTTAGCCACAGTTTTCACTGACAATCCTTGTTGTGCATCTATATGCATTGAGTCTCTTACAATGTCATAGAAATCAAGGGTGCCAAGTTGCTTCATTTCTGCTCTCGAATTGGAGTTTTCTGGGATTTTGATTTGACTGATGATGGATGGTGGTTCTATCTGAATTGTTCTGTTAAACTCAAGGGATGACATGCTAGATGAACAAGATGATGAAGACATTGAAGTCCCTGATGATGATTCTGTGGAAGATTGTTGATTCTCTCTTGCAACCTTCACATTCTTTGCCTGCAATCATACTCCTCACATTGTTAACTGATTCTGCTAAATTTATCTAACGATTTAAAAACTACTGTCATATACTTATCTTACCTTTGCCTTTTGTGTTGTATCATGCAGCTCTTTGATGTTGTTACTGGTTCCCCCTGAGAAAGGAAAGAAACTTTAGTAGGTAAGTAATTTGAAATATCTTGTGACAACTTTAACCTCAACTGGCCTTTCATTCTTCTAAATTCTTTCTAAACAATATGTTGGCATGTTTACTGTTGTTAGAAGCTCCACAGGGAAACACAGAAATTGACAATAAAACTATCGGAAATTAATTCTAATGCATTTTTTCCTAATGCATATATAAATTGACAATAAAATTTATATATGGTCTCTCCTAATGCATTTTTTTTTACAAAGAAATATAACATTAATGCTATTATAATGTTGATATTAACTTTGAAAAATCAATAAAAAAAGAACATTTAAAACTATTGCATATAACTCAATTGAAAAATCATGCAAAGATCATTCAAATCTTAATCACAACATTACAAATAAAAATACTTAACTAAATTAAAACACAACATAAAAAGATAATTAAATACTATTCATAATGATTGCATATCATTTGTATTATTAATACTCAAGAAAAGAGAATATATTGCCTTTAAATTTAATATTATTACTCATAGATTTAGGATAATAACCCATAACCAGGCTCATTGTCATCAATATTCTCTGTCATACAAATAAGGATGTGCCTTTTTCTGTTTTACATTATAATATAATTTTTTTTACAAAGCCATGTGCCACTTTGGAGTGTACAGATTCTGGGATTCTTCCACAAAATATAGCACATTCTGGCTTCCAACGTGCATTAAATAAGGAACATGAAATAATAATAATAAATTATACTCCCTCCGTTTCTTTTAAAAAATGGACAATTAAAAAGAAACGGAGAGAGTAATAGGTGAATCCTAAATATTCCTAATGCTTGCTTCTGTTTAGTTTTTTGGGCTTTGGTTCCAAAAATATTAATTTGCATCTCTAGTGCTGCTACAGACTGCAAGGTGTCATTCTAAAACAATGAATTTTCGGAATTTCTTCAAACATTTGAATGAGGGAATTATCAGAAAAATCCCTGTGAAAATTTCATATCTTGAAGAGTTTCACATAAAATGGAAATGGTTTTGTCCGTATCCTGAAACCAGAAATTTGATTTGGAAAAGACTGCCATGATTCAATTTTAAGCCAATTCACAAAAAGCTTTGATTTGTCTTGTTACCCCATGAAGTAAAAGAACTTTTACCAGTTTGTAGTTACCAGTTGCTACCCCTCTAATTAATCCCACCAAAGAATAAAAATAATAATTAAAAATAACCCTGAATAAGAAAATAGGAGAAAACTTAATGTGCTTGTCAATCACATTTTTTAAAATATAAATTTAACAGTGGTACTATCAAAAGCATGCCTAGATAATGGTTTGCAAATCACTTTTTTTTTTACTCAGAATAGTTTGAGATTCAAAATTATCATATTTAAATATAAGTCAACAGAATGAAATTCAGTTTGCACACTCCAAATTGGAGTTTGAAATGTAATGAAAACTATAATTTAAGCATAAAAGCCATTGGAAAGTTTAAAGACAAATTTTTTTAATATATATATTTATGAAACACTAAAAATCTTCTTCTTAACTTTCACCTAATTGAGAATTCAAAATGCAAAACCAAGCATGCTCATTTTGGAAAACCGTTTGCACGAATTCCAAAGCACTGAAATTGGGTTTTGACCAAAGCATTATGACACATGCTTTGTGACAAAACCAAGTTTTGGTGCTTTGGAATTCGTGTGAACGGTTTTCCAAACACAAATCTATCTTCAAAATGCATATCAGAAACAAAGATAGATAGTGCAGATTAATTACCTTGAGTTGGTGTGTTGTGTTGGCCTGTGAGGAAGCTGTGGCGGACAAACAGCTGAAAAAATCCACTGATACACCCAATCTGCTTCTGCAATTCTGGATTGTCGTCCTTCATTGATGTCAAAACCTTCTTAGTCATGCTTCTTTCTTTCTTCCTTTTTTTGCTACCCTTCAACTTTCTGTAGTATACAACTACAAGGCCTTAGTTATAATTATAAGTAACTACCATTGACCCTTATTTCTCTCTCACACTGAACGTAGAAGAAAATTGAGATCTTTTGTTTTGGGGGCCTTAATGGTTGGCAAGAAGAATTTGATATGATCTCAAGGTGAATGATTCAGAACCAGGAATTGGCCTTCAGAGTATGAAGTTTCCAAAGAAGATCATGATAGAGCATTGATTAGAACTTTGAGAAGATAAAGACTTGGTCATGCAAAATTTCACAATTGAGTTTGCTTTTTGTGTGTTATTACTACATGTGTGAACAACAGCAGAGAATGTCCATGACCATATGAAGAGGAGAACCAAAACAGATTCAACAAAAGAGCAGATTACATAAATTGGATGTTGGGTTTACACATAGCAGTGGAGAGAATATCTCCTGCAAAAGCAGAAGGAACAAAAAGAAGTGTGGAAATGAAGCAATTCCAAAATGTCTATAATAACTACAGAGAAGTTTTATAGACCCAAGAAGAGATGTTTTTGTTTCTTTTTCCTCTTTCTTTCTTGGTTTGCCAACTGAACAAAGGAATACTTTTATATCTTCTGTTGTAGCAGAGTGAGGTGTTGAGGCTAAAGTGTCTGAGAGGAACTGTGGTGTATTATATATGATGAAGAAGGTAAGTGTTGAATTAGGCTTTTCTAAGAATAAATAATGAGTTTTGCAGACAACTTTTTTAATTACATTACGTAAGAGTGAGGGAAAGATGGGTGGAATTTGGGGTGTCAAAATGTGATGTGTGTGTTGAGTTGTGTATGAGAGGGATAGTCATAGAATTTAAGGTGAGGGTTGCCTAAGTCTTATGGGATCTCAGTACACTCCCTCATGCCAGAACTGAACATCTGGCTGGAGTGTAGACAAACACAGGGGTTAGGATAAACTATGATATAATCTAAGAATTTGACTTTAGGCCAAACTCAACCGCACAAAACATCTTGTAAGGTAAAGAGTGCTTAAGTCTTATAAGAATTACTTTAGTCATATCTCTAATCGATATGTTAAATCTCAATTCTCAATAAATAGAGTTATTAAAATATAAATAGACTTGCAAAGAAAGGAGAAGAAGGGACAGAGGGATAGGTGTGTGTGTGTGTGTGAATGTGTGGGTCAGAGGACTCAGATCTGCTATGGTCATTTCCTAGCACTTCTATGTAGACAAAACAACGTGGGTGGGTCTGTGGGTTGGACCTCTCTCCTATGGCATGTGGAGTTTGTCAGATGGAAGAAGAAAAACACAAAAAGGTAGGAGGGGAGGAAGTGGATTTTGATGTAAAATTTGTAGAAGAAAGTGGATGGAGATGTTCAGTAGAAGCATGCTGATTAATTCACTAAGCTTGTTTCATAAGATAATGAGAGGAGGAAAGATGAGTGAAGAGAAACTGAGAGGAATATATCATCTTTTTTCTCAGTTTAGTTGTGAAGAGAAGATAAAAAGTGCATTTTTTCTTCAAATGAAAATAAAACACAAATTTTGATTTCTAATTTCATTCGTGTATATGATATGATATACTTGATTCTTCTCATTTTGTAGTGTTAAAAAGATTTTATATCAATTATTCACTTTATTTTCTATTTTTGCATTCAATCAAACTATAGGAGATAAAAATTTTCTGTCCAAAAAAAAAAGCAGAGACAATTTTCCATTTTTTCTACACATTTTCTTTTATCTCATTTTCTTGTCCCACCCTAAAGCACTTATTCAACCATATTCCTTACATCAAATTGCTTTTTCATCTTTTCCATACTTGGAACCGGACCTCAAAATAGAGATCATAAGATATTAGTTCAATATGCAAATATATATGATCCAAAAGAACCTTGTATTGTTTAAATATTGCATTTTACCTAAGTATTGGTCAATATTTAACCTTTCAAACAACAATTATGAAAAATGGTGATTGAAGAAACATTGTATATGAAATCGATTATGATCAATTGCTCTAATGTGTATTATGCCAATCTAGATAGAAGCAAGACTGGTTCACTGCCAAGACTAAATGTTTGGCTGTGTGGTTTTTTGTAGGTATACATATTCAAAGTGTGGTC
Source organism: Glycyrrhiza uralensis (assembly GCA_030159175.1). Taxonomy (NCBI): domain Eukaryota; kingdom Viridiplantae; phylum Streptophyta; class Magnoliopsida; order Fabales; family Fabaceae; genus Glycyrrhiza; species Glycyrrhiza uralensis. Next base: position 2,622,121 of record BRZY01000008.1, read on the forward strand.
CAATGTGTGTAGTCACAACTAGTATCATGCAGGGCCAGACAGGTACTATATAACTCTTGAATATGTTAGGACCATTACTATTAATTAGCATTTCCAAAATGAAGAATTAGAGAATATAAGCATATTTAGAGGGGAATCCCTTAAGGCTCTATCATTTTCACTTCAAGGGCTTTTGGTCCCATGTTGCCACTTCTGCCAGACAGTACCACATGTTATTAATTTAGTGCCTCATATATATTATTAATATTTTGGATGAGTTAGATTTCACATACCTGTATATGTGTGTATTTTTCTAGTGGCAAAGGCTGGCATTAGTAGAGAGTTAATGAGGAGGGAAATGAAAAGATGGGAACAAACCAAATGGCACTAGTGTCAATAATGTTTTTGTCTAGACACTTGGTATCCGGATTCATTTAAGAGAACAAAGCTCTCTCACCACTTACTTAATTTTATTTACAAAACTCAAAATTGAGATCATGTTAAAGGAAAATCAAACTCCTCATCACTTAGACAACTATATTGTCAGATTCGACTACTTTCACATAATGAATTCTTAAACGAAAGAAGAGTTTCCCCTACCCTTTTAATTCCTATTATCTCTTATTTTTTGAAATGTTTTAAATGGTTAGAAAAAATCACTTTTCTAAATTTTTTAATATAGAAATTTTAAAAAAAATGTTAAGCGAATGGTGCTATAATAAACAATTTTTTATTACATGATTTTTATCGGGTTCAACCTGATTAAGGAAAAAAAACTCAACTCAAACTGATTAATAAATTAATAATTCATCATATTAGAGTGTTAACAAGTTGTAAATAACTAATATTATTGTATGTCAAAATCTTAATATTATGTCTCACGCGCACAGTTGTATAATTAATGGAGTTCTGAGTTCTGACTTTCTGCAGTGTTTTAATATAATTGTTTTGTCCCCCTGATATTGCTAATTGAATCAAGGACAATAATTGAAACCACATTGATCAGCATGGTACATTTCAAGCAAACCATCCCCTTTTTCATGTGCACTTTACTTATAATTAGTGTTAAGTTAGATAAGTATTAATGACTTTGTGTTATATAAGAATTTATTGTTTATAAATTCTTGGCAGAATTGAGATCCTCTAAAATATTAGCTACTGTGTTTAATATTAGATCCATGAACAGTGTACCTAAAAGGTACAGTATGGTACATTGTTATTCTGTGGCTTATTATTAGCATTGTTCATAATAGATATTACTGATCTGTTAAAAAAATACTTTAGAAGTTTTAATTTTATTTAAAAAGTAAAATTATTATTTATTTTTTAACTTTCTTTTTTTGGTGTTTCTACTAAGTGTAAAGAAAAATGTAATGTGGTCAAATGGATTTATATGTTTAAATATTAATACTTGGATGAGCTAGTGCTAGAGTACCATAAGATCAGGGATTTGTCCATTCAAGGGAAATTAAAGTCTGCTTTTGGTGTTCAATAATTGGTCGCTTATTAAACACCCTAACATTTAATTATAAATTTTATTATAATAAATTTTAGTATCTACCTTAATTTGATTAATTCTGTGCATGAGAGGAATCATGAATTAGCTAGTAATGGTAAGTTGTAGTCACAATGACCTCTCATGTTATGTTTAGCTTCTAGTGTTAATTAGCAAATTAATTAATTTCTGAACTGGACTACATGAAGAAAATAATGGTCCCTTTTAAACTTCCAATTATATCCATGATATATACTGTTTTTTTCAATAATAAATGCTACTAATTAAATTAATTATTTGGTCTTAAGCTTTTTTTGGCATCACGTAGATTCATACTCCGTCCGTTTCAAAACTATAGTTTTTTAAGGTTATTGCATACAGATTAAGAAATATTTAATAGAAGTAAAATATAGTTATAGATAAACTAAAATACCCTTATTTAATAAAAGAGTATTTATGACAAATTATCTACAAATCTCTATATTATTAATGTCAACTACTCCCACTAGTAGTTATTAAATAAGGGTATAGGTGAAAAAAATAATTAATGATACTTTGGAATTGTAAAATTGTAATAGTTTTGAAACAAAAATAAAAGACTAAAAGAGCTATAGTTTTGAAACGGATGGAGTATTAACCCTGCTCCAAACTGGAGAATTTAATTTCAAACAGATATGGACAGTTAAATTCTTTTGTCAGAATCACAACCAGGCAGGAATACATATCATGTGCTAGCTAGGGGATTAATTGCTTATCATAGCAAAATACCATAAAGTATTTAATCAGTGAAATATTGCATATATCAACTAGGCAATTAGCCAGTTGCCCAGTTGTGACCTTCTGTCAATTGTCAATTATATATATTGTCCTTAATTATAGTACACCACTAATGGTTGATAGGAGGGCAAAATTAAACACGAAATGGGGGCAATTTATTTATTATGTAGGGATATAATAATTAAATTCATTGAAATGTAAACATTGTGAGAAAAAAAGTCATCCATAAGAAAGGTCATATATAAAAAAAATAGTGAATATAACGCATCATGAAAATTAAAATGTTTAACATTATTATTTACATTAATTAAAAAAATTATTGTGAAATATAGAATATTATTATTTAATAACTTATAAAGGTGTGTATATGAGTGAAAATATATGAAATCAATAGTGAGAGGTATAGGGTGTATCATCAATATCTTCAATATTTTTTTATCTCAAAATAAGTGTTTTAAGGTCATACAAATTAAGAAAAATAATAAATAAATTAAAGAATAATATTTTTATTGAATTAGTTTTATTATTTATATTATTCAAAAATCGATGCAACCCTCTAAAAAATATTTTTAAATTAAAACTGGAAAGAAATAATTAACGATTCACTTAGGATATTTTATTTTGCCAAAAAATTACTTATTTTGAGAGGGGGAGATTAGGTTTCAAGTAAAATATCTTTGTAATTAATTATAAAATAAATATGTTTAACTATATAATACTTCCTCCGGAACAAAACAAATGTAGCTTTAGTTTTTTTTTTGTCTCAAATTTTTGGTTGTTTTAGATTTTCAAGGTACAATTTATCTTTTTTTTTCTAACTATACCCCTAGAACTAATTACAAAGATAAATTAATGAAATTATTTTTTTAATAAAAAATTTATGATAGACAATTAATTGTTATTGGTATTGGTATTGTGATTAATAAAATGCATCAATTACCAACAAGTAACTCTTTTCTTTTTCCTTTTCGATACAACAAAGTGCACTTTTCCATATCACTTTTCAATAAATTTAATAAAAAGCAATTAAAGTAATAATTGAATACTACAAAAAAAATTTATAAAAAATAAAATAAGAATAATATAGTCTAAAATTTACACATTTAATTATTTTTTAATCTATATATCAAAACCTTAAATTACTTTTATTTTAGATCCGAAAGAGTATTATATAAACTAAAACTATAAAGACACTCCACCTGCATGGAGGTCAAAATCATTTGATTAATGCAGCATTTACTTAAAGAAAATGAGGTGGCGATGGTGATCGATATTGTTGAAGCAGAAATTTCAAAAGTAGGGATAACACGACCACATGGAAGAAGTTGAAGAATCACGAGGTACCTTACTTTTGAGTATATATTATATAGAGAACACTCATAAGCAAGTCATCCATCTACACCTAATTATTATACTCCCTCCGTTTCAAAACTATAGCTTTTTAAGGTTAATGCACACAGATTAAGAAATATTTAATAGAAGTAAAATATAGTTATAGATAGACTAAAATACCCTTATTTAATGAAAGAGTATTTATGATAAATTATCTACAAATCTCTATATTATTAATATCAACTACTCCCACTAGTAGTTATTAAATAAGGGTATGGGTGGAAAAAAATAATTAATGATACTTTGGAATTATAAAATTGCAATAGTTTTGAAACAAAAATAAAAGGCTAAAAGAGCTATAGTTTTGAAACGGAGGGAGTATATAATTAATTAGAGTCCCAAACTAAGTTCCAACTTCCAAGAGGCTTTACCCACATTATATAATTAGTGTATGATTGGCACGTGATGTTTCCTTAGTTCCACACAACTACCATGTGCTTTAGCGAATTAATTATCATATTATATATTACCTCCGTTACTGGATATAAGAATCTTTTAATTAATTTATATTTTTTAAAAAAATTAGTTAAGTTAATTAATAGTAATAAATTTATCAATGATTTATTATACTTTTTTAAAATTATCCCTAACACTTATTATTATCTCTCTTTCTCCCTCTCTTTCTCTCTACTTAATTAATGTATTGGAAAAAGTAGAGTAATTGAGTGATTTATTTTTATTCACCAATCTTTATAGGAGAGAGAAATAATATACAATAAATATATAGTATTTATGATTTATTGGGTAAACAAAATTGTACAATTAATAAGGGTATTTTAGTCAAAAAATAATTAATACAACTAATTTTTTAAAAAAGTTCTTATATAAAAGATTTTTTTTTTGTAAAGGTTCCTATATTTAGGAAAATAGTAAGAGTTTAGTTTAGACAGTAGAAAAATAGCAGTGTACCTCTCTCTATGTACACACACATCTTGGTATTAATCCTATAGTACTTAAATTTTGAGGTGAAATGATGACATCAAATTTTCACCCCTTTAACCACAAAATTAGATACAAGTGGTAAATATGTGATCCATTTAAGGAAATAGACTCGGCTAGTACTTGTGTTTGTCCTTAGTTTATAAAATACAGATTAGTTCAAGAGTTTCTTTCCCCTAAAATATTATAGGTGTAAACAAAAAAAATTCAATCGTTTATTAGGTGATCACATTGGCCTATCCAGATAATTGTACCTATATATATTCACGAAGATTAATTAGCTTAAAATATATTCAATTTTTTTTACTATACAAATGAAATAATTAACACTAATTTTGCAATTCATAACGTACTCAATATGAACGGCACAACCTTCTCAAATTTTGTCAAAAATCACTTATAATTAATAAGAAATAAAAAAAGATTCCTTTACAAAAGTCAAAATTAATTAACTTTCCACCCATATCTTTAATTTTATAGCATAATTTGTTTTAATTTATAATTAACCAAAATTAGTCAGACGTGTTTTTTCCAGAAAAAATGTTTAATTAATTAGTGAGACTATGTGAGCCACATATGTAATGGTTTTATCAAGAACTTGAATTCTAAATATTTTAAGAAGACGAAGGAAAAGTTGTAGAAGGGGGGAAAAAAGGCAATGGAAGAAGTTGCTATTTGGTTCTTTGGAAGAATTTGTGGTCCTGGCTAATTAATTTTTTTTTTTTTGGATAAGCTGGTCCTGGCTAATTAATTGATCCCTCGCAATACGTAAAACTTTTGAATTGTGTGTTTTTTTATATAAAAAAGATGAGGAGAAAGTGGATATCAATTATAGCTGTCACGTGTACTAAGAATTATTGACAATATTAAAATTAATATCTGTTTAATGCAATACATGATTTGACTACAAAAATAAAATAGTTTGGAAAAGAATATAGGAGTAATAAGATATTTTAAAAAAATTCCACAACGTATTTGTTAGGATTCAAAACGCCAGGAATATATGAATTGACAATGACAGGGCAGTGAGACCAAAGCGCACCCAGTGTCACATGCATGCTTCCATCTCATTATAAGAGTTTGATCAATATTTTAATTTTTGGTATCATTTTTCTTCCCTTCTTTCTTCTATTTTGTCATCAACATATTCAATTGCTTGCAGGGCAATGGTTATACGTACTCCTCCTATATATTCCTAAACGAATGAGATTTGACACAGCAAATTAACATGGCGTTTTACTTTTTAATGTCTAATGAGCAAATTACATGGCCTAAATAATGCTTATGGATTCTGGCATATGTCAATCTATATATTAATCAAATGTATCAAGTAATATGACAAAAAATTGTGTATGAAATATGAATACATCCCTTTTTTTTTGGTCAAATGAATATATCCCTTTAATAATATAAAAAGCATACGCTAATACCCAGGGCCAACAAAAGTCCAAAATCATAAGAAATGAGATATTTTTTTTAGTTTATACCCACAGTATTTTAGGAAAAAATAGACACTTGAATTAATAAGGTAAATAAAATTTGGCTACGAATTATTCTGTCATCAAAAATCGAACTCAGGTACTAGTCGAGTCTGTCTTTTAGGTGGAAGGTATTGATCCTCTTACCCCCAAGTTATAAGGCATGAGATATGAGTCACCTCTCATATATATATCTTTTATTTAGCTTACTCCTAAACCAACTTGATTAGGACTAACCACTCAAATATGAATTCCAACATAATTAGTATTTACTACTGATGAATTAATTCTTTTAAGAGTAAGATTAACGACAATTCAGGAGATTGATTTAAATTTATTAGAGACATATATGTGTTATATGACAATATATAGATCGAGATATGATTTTGGCAGAGACGTAAAAGTTTATGTTGATGTTAATGCACTAATATAATGCAAAATGTTCATGTGACATCTTATCTTATTTGTGACAAATAAAATACATGTGGGGTGTAAAAAAGAACATATTTTTGTAAGATTATGATTATGCGTTTTGCAAAAGGGTGTGAAACCAAGTGGTTATCGAAAAAAACGGGGTGTGAAACCAAGTGGTTTTGTTAGCAGTCATAGAATTGGTGTGGAACTAACTAGTGGAATGTCAGCTTTGAAGAACATGGTTCTGTATATGCAAAGAAGGGTCCCTTTGTGATTAGTTGTAATACGAACGATTGCTATCATGTGTCATATCATATGGATTCGTTATACTGAAAAAGGTGCTTAAATCACTATAAGAAGAGAAACATAATAGTGTGGTATGGGCAAAGAATCAAAGTACCAAAGATCATATAGGTACTGTGTGTAGAGTAGAGTAGTCAGAGTTAGAACAATGAGTCTTTTAATTTGTAAGGTACAATGGCATGCTCAAAAGCCATAAGTGCATATGCTAGAAAATAGAAAATAATATTATATTGAAATGCAGAAGGGAGTTTCTACACTTTCTATTCTCTGAAATCTGACACCAAAGAAAAATGAGAAGGAGACAAAAATAAAAGTCTTGGTTGCTAGCCCCCACAATTCCATGCGTTTGTGCGATCCAATGTCTCTGTAATTCAATGAAAATGACCAAACCCCTTTGTTCATTTGGACACTAGTCTAACTAATACTATCTTACTCAATTATGCTATAACATATTGTTAAGTTTTAATTTGTTATATCTCAATCAATATTTAGTATTTCTTTGGATAAATAGTTTATTTAAGCACTAATAATATAAATACTTATGTATAAACTGTTTTTATAATCGAAGAGAGAATGTGATAAAACTGATTTTATATATGTTGTAAGCTGTTTTGATAAGTTATCATAGAGAGCTTATGGAAATAAACCCAAAACAGCTTATGAATCAGTCATAAGCTGTTTTTTTTGTATTAACCTTAATTATGGTGCTTCTAATTAGTTCTGTAATTTCCTTATACCATGAGTGGAATCAATAACTTGATGAATCGTTCAATAGTTAACAGAAATGTCGATATAACACTAAAATGCTGACATAGGTGAATACATATGATAACCAAACCTAAGTCAAGCAAAAAAACTGGTACACCACTTATGTTTGTGATATATATGTGAAAACTATATAAATGCAGCGGTTCCCCCTCCAAGCTGGAACCCAACATTATGTTAAATTTTTTATATGGTATTGTGTAATTTTATTTTAGTTATAGAAACTTCAAATGTAAAAGAACAATAATCTAATTCCATATCATTTTAGTTTATAGAAGCTTTAATTAACATTATGCTAGAAAAACAACTATTCTAAAAGGGTTTGTATCTGGTATTGTGCAATTTTATTTAAAAGATTTGGAACATTTTCGTTAATGACTGTAAGTTAGTCAGTTTACTTGTATTTTTTTGTCATGAGTCAGTGTACTATTAAATAATGACATTGTTATGGCCCAGAACCTGGATCTGGCAAGTCCAATACCCCATAACAGGCCCAAAAGAAGGGAGTTGGTAAATACACCTCAAAAAATTAGTCATACACTCCACATTAACGTTGAAATTCAAAAAATACCCTTAAATTTCGTGTTATTTCTGGAAATTGGAGTTTCCGGAATATAAAATTGCATTAACTGAAGTTTCCGGAATACAAATCTGGAGTTTCTGGAATGCAAATTTGTATTCCAGAAACTGCAAATTTACATTCCGGAAACTAGCTAGTTTCCGGAATACACCCCACAATTTAAAAATTTACATTCTGGAAACTGGAGTTTGCATTCCGAAAACTCCAGTTTTCCAAATATACCCGAAAATGTGGGGTGTATGGCCCAAAACGTGAAATTAACTAGGGGTAATTTTGAAAATTCAAGATTAATGTGGGGTATATGTCCAATTCTTAGGGTGTATTTACCAAATCCCCCAAAAGAATTCGTATTAGGCCCAAGTGATTTTTTTTGGAGGAATCGGTAAATACACCACTGTTTTTGGCCATACACTCCACATTTACACAGGAAATTACTATTATACCCTCATCAATTGTTTTTTTTCCTTCAATTTTGTGCATTTTCTAGAAACTGACAGATTTGCATTCCGAAAACTTCAGTTTCGGGTAAAAATATAAAAATACTTTCTGGAAACTGAGTTTCTAGTATATACATGAAACTGAAAAAAAAATCAAATCAATGAAGGTATAATAGTAATTTCTGATATAAATGTGAGATATATGGTAAAAAACAGTAGTGTATTTACCAAATCCTTTTTTTAGTTGCTAGGCCCAAGTGGCTTAAGGACTTGGAGTTGCCTTAATATTAGAAGAGGAGGAATATTGACCCCAAAAAAAAGAAGAGGAAAAATAATTTTACCAAAAAAAACAGAAGAGGAGGAATAATGACCAAAAAAGAGAGGAGAAATCATTCTAAAAGTTATTTCGACTTTTGTTATTCTATTTTGCTGAGTTGTATGGTTTGTTAGGACCAATAACAGGTGATTAGTGACCGAAAAATTGGTCACTAAATAGCTAAAATCGGTCACTATAATAGTTGTGACCGAATTAGAGACCTAAAAAAATCGGTCGCTAAAACGCTGGTCGCTGATCCATAGCGATCGATTTTTTCAGCGACCGATTTTCAGTGTGCGATTTTTCAGAGACCGATTTAACGACTGATTTTCAGTGACTGATTTTTTAGAGACCGATTCAGTGACCGATTTGTAGACATATTTAGTGACTAATTTTAAAAATTGGTCACTAAATCGGTCACTAATTAGTAATAGAAAAATCGGTTGCTAATTAGAGACCAAAAAATCGGTCATTAAACAATAATTATTTTATTTTATTTTTAATATATGAAATCGGTCTCTAAATCGGTCACTAATTAGTGACCAAAAAATCAGTCGCTAATTAGAGACTGAAAAATTGGTCTCTAATTATAACTGGTCGCTATTTCGGTCACTAAAACTTACCTACAACCGAATTAAACAAAAACTTTAAAAACCATCAAAATCGGTCACTAAATCGGTCTCTACAATGACATAATATATTTTGTCACTAAATTGGTCACTAATCACCTGTTTTCTAGTAGTGGATTGTGAGGGATAAGTATATGTAGAATTCCAGACACATAGAAGAAAATAGAATTCGACCAAAAAAAAAGAGAAGAAAATAGACAATTGTTTTTCTTTTTATTTTGTAAGGAGGTTCTCTTCTCTAAAGGAGCTTTTTCCTTTCTCTATTAATCGATTTCTATTCTAAAGCATTTTGCCATTTTGGTTCTTACTGACATTACGTCAAAACAATCTATGCTAAAAGCATAATCTATAAGTATAAAAAAAAAAACATAATCTATCAGCTCAGTTAGCTCTCTTGTGTGTTTGGCCTTAAAATGAATTCTTGACAAAAAAAATCAAATTAATGAATACAACATAAAGAAACAATGCATAGGTAGACAATTTCATTCAATAATTTCTTATTTCATTTAAAGGACTTAAACATTATAGATGTGTCGTATATAGAGTCATTCATAAAACAAAAAAAAATGTTCTACTATTTTCTCCTTTTTTATATCAATATAAGAGAAAATGTAGAGCATAAACAATGATTAGGGTATTAGTTGCTTAACAATCTCAATTCCAATTTGCATTATATAGTTTGGTTAATTGATTGGGGTACGACAGCCAAACAAAAATCAAATATGATTGCATTGTGAGTGATTAGTTCTCAATATAGAAAATAGCTTAATAAAACAAATTAATTCAATTGAGAAAAGAGAAATCTTAAATTATATAAAAATTGAGTAAAACAAAAGCTAAACTATAGCATCCATCGTAACCTTAGCTATGAATTAATCACACATAATAGAAATGAAATTCAAAACAATAGCTACCCATAATTAATATACCCATATTCGAGTTACATGAGGGATTAGAAACCCCCTAATGATTGAGTACAAATAAAAGTTTGCACAATCATGTTTGGAATTGAAGTTTTCAATAAGCAAAGGTGCCATAACACAATTGTCCTCATTTTTTTTACTATTTCTAACCATGATGCAACGAGATGATGTGGAGGGGAATCTTTCTAGACTGAATCTTTAGCATGAATAGTTGGCATGTAAGGTGTAAATGAGTCAACCGATAATTGCAATAATTATTTCAGAAAAATAAAAACTAAGAGTAAATTAAGGTTGAGATAATAGGACACCCAATATCTTCTCACGATCAGTTTTATAATTTCCTAAGCCTTTAGATTATTCCTCTACAACAAGTTCAGAATAATTTTTGAATTTCTTTTTGAACGGACTCATCTTGAGGAACTCCATTTTATCTCCGCAACAAATTTTATATCTCTTTGTCTTCCATCTAATGTGGAGTGATATTGGTTTGTGGTTTAAGAGGAAAGAAATAAGGGCTGGAATAGTAAGAAAGTAGTTCAAATCCCCACTAGTATAACATACTAATTATTTTATGTTTGGTTTGATATAAAATTACGGGGATTCCTTGTTGAACCATGAAAGCTAAGAAACAAAGTTTCTAGTGGCAGTCCATTTGAAGTGTGTGGTACACGGTTCCAAACACACACTTACCAACATTTGCTTATTGATAAAAAAACAAAAAACTCTTCCATCTAATTTTCGTTTTTAATTTCAGTTTGTTTTTGTCAAACTTTTAATTTCAAGTTTTAAGAGGGGTCTTTTATCTTTCATGATTCATCTTTAGCTGAATGAGGAGATCCCTCGCCAATGGTAACATCCGTAGCTAGAATTTTTTTGTTAGGTTGATTTATCTCACATATGTTGGTCTCTTAATCCCTTTCTCATCTTTTTATCCCTCTCTCCATATTCTTTTTTTTTCCTTTTTATAAATTTTATTCTCTTCATCCTTTTTCTCCATAAGAAGAGTGTTTTTTTATATAAGTGATATTTTTTTGATGATTTTTTGTATAACTGAGATGACACTTCATAGATGGATCTATATATTAACTATGGTGAATTACTAATTGTATATAATTGTGAGACGTAAATAGCATATTCTTCTAAATAATCTCAAATTAAGGTCCCATGTATCTACTTTAAAGGTTGGGGGATGTTAATAGCAATTTGATAAACAGGAGAATTGTTTTAAATAAAATAAACTTGTTACCAAGGGTTTTTTTTTTTGGGTCCATACCAATGGTTTCTTTTGTAATCTTGGGGTGTGTAATCCCATTTGGGCTGAGGCGTGGGTCTTAGGCATCAAAATTGCCCGCATTCTTGATCTTGATTCGGTTATTTTTTAGATAGATTCTCAAGTGGTGGTGAACTCTATCAATATGTCCTGTTTAGTTCTTAGTGGCTTTGTATTTCCCTTCTTTCATAAAAAAAAAAATACATAATTCACTTTACTTCTCATTTTTTTTATTGTCACCCTTTTTCCAACTTTTTTTTTCTTTCTCTATCCTATCTTAAACCAAGCTAAAAACAACCATGAAACTGTGCGTTAAGTGTTAATACATTAAATGATAGGTGGACACCCAATGTCAATCTATCACTGGAGAGAGAAAGAGAGAGAGATGAGAGAAAAGTGATAAAATAATGTGATATGTGATGTGATAGTTAGAGAAAGATAAAAAAAATAAAAAATATTAGATGAGTGAATATATTTTTGAAGTAATTATATATCATTGCTCTGATATATTACAAGTAAAAAGATGAACTCGACTAATACCAACTTAAACTTTCACCCTAGATGATGGACCAATCCGTTAACAAAATTTATTTAATCTATAAAATTTGCTTCCGGAATCCAATATGTGGCAAGCCTACTTTAATCTATAAAGCCAGCATGGTGCAGTTTGCTTCCGGAATCCAATTCCAATAGTTGCTTGCCACCGAGGCAAGGTCATCAAAGAAATGCTACTTGCCAAGCAAATTTTCCCTGCATGAAAGGCCATAGATAACAGCCAAAGACAGACCCTTTCTCAAAGCAGGAACCACCCACCACCAAATGCCTTATGCATGTGAGTGCCATTATTGCGTTTGCCAGGCATGGACCCTGGTCCATTCATCCATGGATATTGGTGTGGGCCCCACATGCCAGCTCCTCCCGATTGACCTTGTCCCACAACCGCAATTGAAATTGAGACCTAAATATATATATATTTCAAAAATAGACACCCATATACTATTCGACATAATAATAAGGAATTGCGTGACATGATACATGTTTCTCAGTTTAATTAGAGGTTTTGGTTCAAATTTAGACCATAGAAATATAACAATCTTAAATTTTGTGTGATAGAGTTTTACGGCTTATAGGGTCCTATTCGACTTAAAGGGATTTATCCCCGTATGCGTGCAGGGATACCTAATCTAGACCAAATATACTATTTGACATCTTAAGAGAGATAAGAAGAGAGAAAAGTAATAGGTGTGATAAATGAGTAGAGCTGGCAAAATGGGTCGGGTCCGCTGGGTCGGGCTTAAAAAGCCCGAAAAATAGAGGACTCGGTCACACAAATTTGAGTCTATTTTTAATCTGACCCGGCTCGATGAAGACCGAACCCGACAAAGCCCGAGCCTAAAGTGAGCCGGCCCAAAAATATAGGCTAAAGCCCGAGACCGGCTCGAAAAAAATCCAAAAAATAGAGGCTCAGACACTCAAATTTGAGTCCGTTTTCAATCCGGACCTTTTTGGCCCGACCCGATAAAGCTCGAGCCCGATGCAGGCCAGGCTCGGGCTAGCCCAAAAGTCCGTTTTGCTAGCTCTATAAATGAATGATATAATAAGAAGAGAGTCGTACAAAAGAAAAATATATATTAAATGAGTATTAAAAATAATTGGGTGTTCAAATTGAGAAAAAAAAAAGAAAATTGTTTATTATTTTTTGAAAAAAATTTGGCTCCTTAATATATAGCTGTACTTTTTAACTTAACTGTTTCATTTTGTGCTTCATTTCTTATCACCCATCACCGACTCGCTTCTTTCTCTGTAGCTGCAAGCAAGGTACGGTGGCTTTAGATCTCGCTTCTTTCTTTATGATCTACACCATGAGCTACCCAATTTTCCCCCTTGTGGGTTTTCATTGTCTTTGTTTCATGTGTTTGTTTTCTACTGTACGTTGATAATGTCTCCAATTAGCTCATGATGTTGCTTTTTCTTTTTTTAATTCCTTCAATGCTTGTTTAGATTCAATTTTTATTTTCATTTTCACTAGTGGGGTATAGCTATTTTTTTCAATTTTCTGATCATAGTGGGGTTTAGTTTTTTTTTCTTTTTTTAATTTTCTGATAATAGTGGGGTTTAACTATTTTTTTAATTTTCTGACTATATTTGTGAATTTTTATTTAGCTTGGAGTGATGGGGTTGTTGTGGGGGTTATTCAAATGGCATTCCAGGAATTGAGGCTCTTTCTTCTCTGTGTTGTTGGTGCTTAAATCACATAAAGTTGGTTTCTTTAGCTTAATTTTGTTGATGGGGGTAAACTTGTTCTGAGATCTAGCATCTTGTTTAGCTGGCTGTTATGAGCCTTTACCTTTTAAGTTGAGTCTGCAATTTTAGCATAGCAAGATGAGAAGGGTTTGGAGTGATTTTGGTTTTACTTGATCTGTACAGAAAGCAGTGTCTAAAAGTGGAACTAGTAGAGATACAATGAGATGAAATTTTGATTGCGTTGTAGGGTTGAAGAAAGTGGAACTAAAAGGAAGCTTATGTTTATCTGTCATAGTAAAATAAAATGTCTACATAATTTAAAGTTCTTGCAAATGCTATGCTCAAGATGTTGGTGCCTAAAAGAAATAATTAGGAAAATAAATATTTATTCATCTTGGTATTGCTCTTCTAAGCAAGGGAAGTGAAAACCACTTCAATCTTTCTGATGACCTCTATATACACAAATCTATATTTTGCCTTTCATTCTTTCTAGTTGCATCTTTCCGTTTCACATATGCATGTTATTTGTCATATCTTTCCTGGTTGAAGAGTCTTGTAGTTTAATGAAAAAAGATGGAGGCTGTATATAATTGAAAGTTTATAAATGCTCTTTGGTAAAGAAAAATAATTATCTTTGGCACATTAAATGGTAATTGACTTATTTACTTCGGGCTATAGTAAATACTCCAGTGGAGGGTTTTAAATCAAGGTCCACAACCGTGACTGCAGCCGCGGCAGCATGGTTTATAGTCTCTGAAATCGCATCGCGACTGCAATTGTGGCTGCATCAGTTGCATTTGTCCATAATTTTCGGCAATATAAAGGATCGCAACATAACAATTTAAAACCTTAAATCATATCCATTTTAGGTAGTTGTTGCTTTATGCTGAGTTCTTATGGCTCTTGGTACTGTATGCTGCATTTAAGGTTATCTTTTTGCCATTTTATCAATGCTGGATGTTAAATTTCTCATGAAAAAAAAATGTCACGATGCTATGTAGGTTTAGCCACAAAAGTTCTGAACCTACAGGAAATGGGTCGTGGGGTCAGCAGTGGTGGCGGTCAGAGTTCGTTGGGTTATCTCTTTGGCAGCGGAGAGACTGCCCACAATGTCCAAGGTGCTGCAAACAGTCAAGGTCAGCCTGAAAACGGTGGGCGTACTCAAAATGCTACTACGTCACCGATTGATAAGCAAATTCCAGCTGGAATTCCTGGGTGTCTCAAAAACAATTACCATCGTGCTGATGGCCAAAACTGTGGCAACTTTCTCACTGTATGGACCCTTGTCAACTTTTCTTTTTCATTTGAATTGTACTGTGTAATTAGCTTTCCTTGGTATTTCAGTGTGTGCTATATGCAGGGGTCTAAAACATTTGATTTTTTTACATAAGAAGTGGTTTGGTTCGGTTCTAGTGAAGAGAACTGAAAACTGAACCAAACAAATCGGTTTTCCAAAAAAGTAATCCAAAAAAATCAGTTTTGATCGGTTTTCGGTTATTTTGGATCGATTTGTGAGTTTTTTTTGGATTGGTCTGATACTGCACTTCTCTTTTTTATCCGTTGTACACAATAGAATAGAATTGGGTTGATGCTTTAGGAGTGAAGATCAAATAATATTTTTATTTACCTGTTGACTTTATTGTCATTGTTATAGGCTTTTGTTATGATACTGAGGAATTGTTAATCATGGTTTCCTTTTGGGTGCAGGATCGACCATCTACCAAGGTTCATGCTGCCCCAGGTGGTGGATCTTCCTTAGGTTACCTCTTTGGTGGTCCTAGCAGTAACTAATTCATCACTGTGATGTGATTGTGAAGAATGCTTTTCATTCGAACCTACCAATGTGTAAAGTACAATAGATGATGGTATTGCCTTGTGTTTTAGACCAGTGGACTTGTTTTCCTGGGCAATTGAACCCCTTGACTATGTTGATGGAACTAAACTGATTCATAGGTTTGTTGTTTGTTCTGTGCAATTATGTGGGTTTCAATTAAATGGATTTACTGTATGTATATGTGAGCTTAAGGGGCTCATAATTGTTCTTTTTATCTTTATTTGTGTGTTCATGTCATAACTTATAATGTTGACTCTATTGCAATCACTCATCATTCCCCATGTTGCATGTTCTGCAATTGTTGGTAAAGCAGTAATGTGGGAAAAGTTCATTTTCTTTGCAATTTGGAAAAATATATTGTTCCTTTGGCTTTGGAAATGGGCAGTATAGTATTTCAATGTTATTTGATATGTATCATTGTCAAGGTTGAAATATAGGTTCCTCTTTGTTGTGGTTTTAAATTGGAGTTTAATAACTATACACCGAAAGTGTAAAAATATTTTACTCATTCAATTATATCTCATTATAGTGTTATTTTGTAAATATTGTTTTCTAAAATATTTACACAAAGATTTACATAGTAAGAAATAATTGTACGTTTGTGTATTTATGCTGCTCCTATCATAATTCTTATTCATAATTTCATATTTAATAATGCAAGACATTTTGGAACCCTGCTAAGTGCTAATTGCTAAGTGACAGCATGCTCCTATCAAATTTGACCAAAAAAAAAAAGCATGCTCCTATTAAAGTATGATTGATAAACGTTTTCTCATCCTTCCTATTAATTAGTAAAACAATTTGTTGCGCTTTTTGTTGTAGTTGCTTGTTAAGAGTTACATGAGTAAATAAGGAAAAAAAATCGAAGTGAATTTAAAGTGAATAAGTAATATAATAACTTTTAAATTGTAAATTGTTATAATTACGGCATGCTTTGAATTACATCAACCACGAATACATCACTATTATTTTATGTAAACATCATTCTTTATCTTAAACAAACAAGCTCGGCTGGGTTATTTCATTTTATTTTGTCCACGTGCTAAATAGTCCCTTATTAGGATGCAAAATTTGTTAATTTAGGATAAAATATTATAGTAAGTTAGTAACTTTGATCAATGTAGCTGATTTCAATTTTTGAGAAACGACTTTAGTCGATCTCATAAGTTTAAAAGGTTATTTTGCCTAATAAACTAATAATTTTTGCTCTACCATATTTTCATAGCAAAGTGAACACCAATATAGCATGGCATAGGTGATAGATACTTGGATTTCTTAAATACGATGTTTGAGATTTGATCACAGACTTGGACTCTATTGGAAAAAAATTCAAGTCCCACATTGACTATAAATAAGGCCATACAAAAATATGTAATGTAAGGGCACTCCTCACCTTACAAATTGGTGTTATAGAAATGAGTTAGGTCAATAGTTCTAAGAGACTCCGTGCTATGACATCACTAATAGCGTAAATAGTTGCATTACACACACAATTAAAGAACACAAATTATAAACGGGATCAAATGCCGGTTAGTTTAAGAGCCTATTTGTATTTCAAAATAAAAGGGAGCCTCTTTATTTAATATTAAAAAATGATTTTATCTAAAATAATTTAATGAATATTTTTTAGAAAAATTTATACAAAATAAAAGTTAACTTTGTGTTTAATTATAATAAAAAAACTTAATTTTTTAATCTTTTCTTCCATTTTCCACCTCATTGAAATTATATTATTTTAGAAAATTATTCAAAATAGTTTTTCATAGTAAACATATTTAAAATTATTTTTAAATTCTAATTATTTTCAAAACTACATCAAAAATATAGAAGAGAGAATCTCTAAAAATGATAATTTCTAAAAAGAAATTGTTTCACAAAATAGACTCTAAGCAGAGATTGGTTGGATAATTTTTTATTATAAGAGGATAAAAAACTCTATATGAAAATTTTCATGTCTTAATTATAGAATAAATATTTACATTATAGAAAATGAAAACTTCATATGTAAACCTATTAATATATAGATCTGTAAATAACGAAAATAAATATTTACATCCCAAGTGAACAAAAAATTGATGCATTGCAGGAGTTAAAATATTATTCTCAGTAAAATTGAAATTTTAAATCCAGAAACAATAATTCTACATTTTTTTTAAAAAAAAGTAAGCTTAAATAAGTTTTCAGTCCCTGTAAATATCTGAATTTTGATTTTAGTCCATTAAAAAAAAGTCAAACAATTTTAGTCCTTTCAAAAAAAAAAATTGGTTTTAGTCCTTTTATTGCTAGGTGGCACATTATGACCTAGTCAGCATGCCTACGTGGCAGAAACGCTGATGTGGCCTATATATGTTTTGAATTTAGTCCCTATAAAAATTTTAAGTTTTAAATTTAGTCCCTCTCAAAACTGAAATTTTGATTTTAATCCTCCTTTCTCCACCACCACCACCTCCTTCCCTCCTCCACCCCCTCCTTCCCCCACCACCACCACCACCCCCCCTCCTCAACCACCACCACCACTACCATCACCACCCCCTCTCTCTCCTCCTTTTCCTTCCTCCTCTCTCCCCAACCACCACCACCCCACCCCCTTTCTCTCTCGTTCTCTCTCTCTCTTCCCACCACCACCACCACACAAACTCTCTCTCTCTCTCTCTCTCTCTCTCTCTCTCTCTCGTTTTCTCTCTCAACTCAAGGAACCCGAATGAATTCTACTACTATCCCGGGTTTGGTCCATTGTGGGGGTTCAATTTGTTGTTTTTGTGAAATTTTGATTATCGTAATTTTGTTGTTGTAGTGTGTCTGCAGTGATCGAAGCACCATGTGAGAGAAACCTAGATTGAAGCTGTTAGGGTTCATCGTGGACCTTATGTTGAGTTTAACATTTTAGTAAGGACTAAAATCAAAATTAATTATATTTACAGGGACTATTATATGAACATTACATGTTTATAAGGACTAAAATCAAAAACCATAATTTTTATAGGGACCAAAGCACATCAACTGAGTCCAAACTTCCGTTTGATACTTTCATAAAAAATTTCAAAGAACAGAAACCCAGATTGGAGGGGCTTGCGCACAAGGTGTTTCAGTGGTATTTATGCAAAATGGAGGGCTAGTTTGCTCATCGATTTTGTAGTTTCTGTCATTGAAACTTGAAATTGCATGAAAAATCATTTATAGGTGGTGGGGATTGGTTGAAGAGTCGTCAATTTTTTTTTGTTTTTCACTTCAGAGAGAGAGGAGGAGGGAAACAGAGGAGAGAGAGAGAGGGGGGGGGTGGTGGTGGTGGTGGAGGAGAGAGGAGGAGGGAAAAGGAGAAGAGAGAGGGGGTGGTGGGGGAGGGGGGAGAAGGAGGGGTGGTGGAGGAGGGGGGAGAAGGAGGGGGTGGTGGTGGTGGGAGGGGGGAGAAGAAGGAGGTGGTGGTGGAGGAGAAAGGGGGAATTAAAATCAAAATCTCAATTTTGAGAGGGACTAAATTCAAAACTTAAAATTTTTATAGGGACTAAATTCAAAACGTATATAGGCCACATCAGCGTTTCTGTCACGTAGTCATGCTGACTGGGTCATAATGTGCCACCTAACACTAAAAGGACCAAAACAAAAAAAAAAATTTTAAAAGACTAAAATAATTTGACTTTTTTTTTAATTGACTAAAATCAAAATTCGAATATTTATAGGGACCAAAAACTTATTTAAACCAAAAAAGTATCATCACAACTTGCCCTTTCTGTTAATGTTTAACTAATAACGCCATCATCAAAAGCGAGCAAGTAGGGTTTTTAGGTCACTACGCTGACTGTGTGCTGTGTTCTGTGCTGCGCGAGCGAGCGAGCGAGTTAGGGTTTTCGAATCTCGCCGCAGTTACAGAAACCATGACGACGGTGGTTCCTACCTCCGAAGAAGACGCTGCTCTCTCCGTCGTTCGTTTCGCCTCTGAGCTTGCCTGGGCCGATGCCGGTCCCGAGGTAACTCTTACTCTCACATTCCCCCCCTTTTTTTTCTTCTGTTTTCTGCTCGAAACGCCGTCGTTTTCTTCTTCCTGATTCTAATCGTCGAAAATCCGATTGATGATTTCCATCGAACTAGTGAAAAATACATGGTTCGGTGATTTTTGCTTATTCGTTGGTTTTGGTGTGAGATTTATGCTCCTGATTGTTGTCTTATATATAGAGATATAGAGATAGAATGATGTGTTTGTATGTATTCACAGTGTGTTGTGCATCCGCGAAATTGGAATGTGAGTTTAGAGTTTAGACGGTTTTCCAGTTGAGATGTGTTTGTTGTTAGAACTTGTAGACTGGTCTAGAAGTTTCCAATATCCTTTTGGTGTGCAGAAAATATGAGGGAGGGAATGATATGTGACATGTATTATATATAGACCCTCTTTGGATTGGCTTATTTAAGCTTATCTACTAACATAGGCACTTGTCAAAGTGTTTGGCAGAGCTTATGAAAGTAGCATATGACTGGCTCATAAGTTGTTTTGTGCTTATTTTCATAAGCTCTCCAGAATAGCTTATTAAAATAGCTTATAGCTTAAATGAAATCAGTTTAATCACATTCTCTCTTCGATTATAAATATAGCTTATACATAAGCGGCGTGCTAATATGATAAGCACTTATGCCATAAGGCTTAAATAATTTGTTTATCCAAACAGTCCCATAGTCGACAGATTCATTTAGTAGTGTGGATTGAGGAGTGGAATTATGGAACAGTGGTTGGGTTGGAAATATGGGGAATGGTCTTTTTGTTTTGTTTTGTGTCTTTTTTTTTTTGGGTTTGTGGGTGCTAGAGGAGGTGCTGATGCTGCATAAAATGTTAAAATGAAACAAAGCGAGATCAGTTTATTTTTCCTTCTATTTCTGCTCTGTACACACTCATTTATCATGTTATTTGTGAGCATGTTGTTGTGTTCTTGTTTTAATTTGGTGCTTGTGTGATTCGTGAATTAATATATTACTACTATCTTTGTTTGTCAGGTTGCTGAGCCACAAGTTAGTAGACTCTGCATGGAGGCTGAAGAATTCATTGTTATGGGGAAGTGGTTGGAGCTAGCATCATTGATGATTACTTCTGCTGAATTGATTTTCTCAAAGGTTTCTGAAAAAGGTAGAATGCTCTTTTTGCTCGATATATGCTCCTTAAATTTTGAGGTATACTTTAGCATGGTATATTGCTGTTGTTTTTCTCTTGCATTTTGGCCTCATGATATTTTACAATTCTATTGTTGAAAAAGTGGAATCCTATATAGTGGAATATGCTGCACAATTGCCTGATTTTAGCAGGGATTCGCTTTCCTATTCTGCTACTTTGGTTGAATATGACATTGTTGATGTGTGATATTCTCTTGGTATTTTTGCTTGACGATGTTGTATCTGTGGCTTTTGTTGGGCATTGCATTTCTCACTTTCTAGTTTAGAATCCAATTTGATGTTGCATGGAAAATTGCTTAGCATGATAAGATAGGTGATGAGATGAATGTTCCAGGCTGAATGTGACTGCGTTAACAAGATCTGTTATTTCTTATTCCAGACGTAGAGTCCATCTTCACTATTATCTGCAACCTTGTGACAAAGACTGAGAATCCAGATGAAGTGATGGAGATCATAAAAGTTATAACTGCAAAAATAGTTCAGCAGCCAAATGAAAAGCCTGCAATACGATTGAAGATGTAAAATTACATCCGACTTTGTTTCAAAATTTTGGTAATGCATGCTACTATGGTCTACTTATATTAATTTTTTTTTAAATATCTGCTCTTTTCTTTGCAGTTTGATCAATCTGTATAATCTTTTGGAGACTCCATATTGCCAGTTTTATGTCTACATGAAGGCGTTGAATTTAGCTGTTGATGGGAAAGTCACAGAATACATTATACCTTCATTCAAGAAGATTGATAGCTTTTTGAAAGAGTGGAAAATTGGGATACCAGAACAGAGAGAGCTCTTTCTAACCATCTCTAATATTTTGAAGGAAAATAAAAGGTATAGCAAAAAGTTCTTTTCTTTTAATGTCAATTTAGTATATGTTCTCTTAATCTTTACCTCTCTTGGGAGTAGGAATATAACCTAAATTTCTTTTCATCAATACCACTTCCCCTTGGGACAGCTATCTTCTATCCAACTTCCAACCTCTGTTTTTAAATGTGAAAAATAGTAATTAATATTGCATCATTTTATCCCAGCATGTCAAAGGATTCTTTCAAGTTCCTGACCAATTATCTGGCAACTTTTAATGGAGAAGATGCACATGTTTTGAGTGAAGCCAAGGAGGAGGCTGTGCGTGCAATTGTGGATTTTGTGAGGGCAGCTGACATATTTCAGGTAACTACTGTAATGATGAGATTTGAATGATTATATGAACTTTTTGGTTCAGGTTCCCACATTCAATTATATTTAGTAGTTGAAGTTGACAATAGTAATAATGTAATATCTTCCTATGAGGTGATAATGATGCTTTTTTGTTGATGTGGGTCATCTTTGTTTAGAAAATTTGTTTGCCTTTTGGGTGGTTGTCTACCGTCTTGTCATTATTTATTTTACTCTTAGATGCCTAAATATGCTTTTTTTTGGGTCCTAGAGTTCTTTAAGTTTTGAAAGGGCATTGACAAAGTTGTGTTGTCATGTTTTAGTGTGATTTACTGGACATGCCTGCTGTTGGGCAACTGGAGAAGGATGCCAAATATTCTTTGATATATCAGCTTCTCAAGATTTTTCTTACTCAGAGGCTGGATGCATACTTAGATTATCAGGCTGCAAATTCCACCTTGTTGAAAAGCTATGGTAAAAATTGTTCAGGCACAATTTATTAATTATCAATAGTTACATTTGCAGAGCTCTCTTCCTCTTTATGTTTCTACCAAAATGTTTTGACCAATGATGTTTTTATAGGCCTTGTGCATGAAGAATGCATTGCCAAAATGAGGCTGATGTCATTGGTTGACCTTAGCTCTGATGGATCTGGCCAAATTCCATATGAACTTATTCGTGACACACTTCGGGTAAATTTGAATTTACTTTGTATGTTTTGTCTTTGCATTCTTCCTAGCATAATTGAAACGTTGCAACTCCCTTTGCAGATCAATGATGATGAGGTGGAACTATGGGTGGTTAAAGCAATAACTGCCAAGTTAATTGACTGTAAGATGGACCAAATGAATCAAGTTGTAGTTGTTAGGTATGTTCTACCCTCAATTTCTAGCCTTGGGCACATGGACATGCACCTGAATTTTGTTCAGCATCATATATTCCCCCAAATGCCATATCAAGACATCACTTAACTGTTATACACGATTTACGATTTAATGCGAGTGTTAAAATGTGCAGTCATCATACTGATCGCATGTTTGGTCAGCATCAATGGCAAACACTGAGAACAAAGCTAGTGACTTGGAGGGTAAATAATTTCTCATTTATAATTTTCAGGATTATAAATTTTATGTTATTAATGCATAGAGATGTTTGTAGTTATACCGCCCTTTTTTTATGCAGCCTTTTTAGAAAAATAAATTGTACAACTTTTTTTTTTGGGTAATGAAATTGTACAACATATATAACATGTAATGAGTATGATAATTGAATTCATGTATATAATTTAAATTTAAATGGGAAAAATGTAAGAAAGTTAATCTTTGCAAATCAGAATTTCAACCATTAACTGCCTTAAATTTATTAATTTTAATTTTAATAACGGGACAAATTTTAGGAGTTCAAAACCAGTATAGTTAAATAATATTACATACTGAGAAGCTTATTATTGATTTATAAATTTGAATAAAATTTATTCCCCGAGGTATACATTTTTATACTGGTGATAGTGTATTTTCAACTATTATTTTGCAAACGAACTTTCTTCCCCTTTTTCTGGAGAACGCTTGCATCTGCTTTTCTTATATATTTTCACAAAGGATTACTAAGATGTTTGGTTTTTTTTTTTTTTTGGGTGTTACTATGATGTTTGATTACTTGTTTTTCTATTTACAGGGAAATATTGCGAATGTGATCAGTACTATTCAGGCCAACAAAGTAACGGAGGATGGGTCCCAAGCAGCCCAAGGTTTGGTAGTTCGCTGAAGACGTTTTTGTCTGAAGCATTTGGTTGAAGTATCTAGATTTTATCCAGGTCGTATTTTTAAATTTTGAAGAGAGGAAAAGATTGTAATTTGTTCTGTTATAAATCTTCCATTTATTTTAGTTGGCAGGTAACTCTAATTGTACTGTTAACTTTGAGAGAGAAACCATTATGAATTTTTGTTTGAAATTTTTGCGTCGAGTATAATTATTTATTACTATTACATTGGTGGACTGCGGCCCAAGGAATCAATATTCAGTTTGTTTTAGTGTTATCTTAAAGAAATTGTGCAGCGGATACCCGGACATAGATTTCATTTGTCAGTGAGAAGAAAATGAACAGAATATAGAGAAAAAAAAAACAATAAGATGATTTTGTGTTTGGACGAAAAAAAAATTGAACTGCCTTTTTTCCCTTCTAGTTTGATTGAATAGAAAATATGTATTTTTGTAATAAAAAAGTATTTTGTTTTATTGATGTCCCGTTATGTAAAGTATTATTATTATTATTATTAAGAATGTTTTTTTTTTACGGATTTTGATCCTGTTTTTTTCCGTGACGCTTTTCTTTGATAAAGTCGACATGATTTTTTTAAAGGTTTCGTGTAATGATTTCTTTCAACTTTAATTCGTTATTTTTCTCCTCTGTTTTCTTCTTTTTCTAAGAAGTGGGACAGTGAGAACTGGGAAGCAAACATAGGGTCAATCAGTTCTAAGTATAATCAAAGCATATGCGGCATACGTGTTGCAGCTGGACTGAATGGAGGGCTTGTCGTGTGACCCTGTGGTCTTCCGTCTAGTTTTGTTTAAAACGGTTTTGATTTTTGAATATCTATCTATTTTTTTTACGGTAAGGAATATCTATCTATCTATTTTCTAATATCAAGCTAGTTAAAATTGGATCGGTCACTGAACTGGTGAGGGTAGGGGTTTAAGGTTTAAAGGTTCGATCGGAGTTTAACTGAGGTATAATAAAATAATATTATTTTAATTATAAATATAATATATAACATTATATATGATATATAATATTATTTTAAACACTAAACTTATACAATATTGAGCAAAAATTAACATAAAAGTCATAATTTTATAAAGAAAAATTAAACTTTACTACTAAATATCATAATTCATAACATAAAATATTCAAAATTACAAATTATTAAAGAAAATGATATCTATTTATTTAAAAAAATAAAATTTTTGATTTTTTAAAAAAAAAATAGAAGTGTGAACCAGTTCAACCCGGTTTTTGATAGATTTTTTTGGTTTTGGACCGGTTCTATGACAAATCGATTTTTAGGAAGTACCGGACCGGACAGGGGTCCAGTTCTCGGTTCAACCGGTCGAACCGGCCGGTACGGTCTGGTTTTAACTACACAGTCTAATATATAACACTTTTTTCTCCTTTTTTTGGTCACTTAACACTTTTCTTTTTTTGGTCATACACACACCCCCTGAGGTTGGGGAAAGAGGCTTGAGTGGGGATCGAATTCATATCCTTAAACATGTTTTTTTAGTTTTCCATTTGAACTATCAAGGGAGGACAACACTTTTTTTTTTGTTCCAAAGGGGGGACAACACTTGTTTTTCTAACGCTCTGTTTGTTTTTTGAAAGAAGGAAAATAAAATAAAGGTGGCACTTACTATGGACCACATAAAAACTTGTTCATGATGGACCACTTGACTCCTATACCATAGATATATTAATATAAAATTTCAATGGTCAAGATGAGAGAAGGGTTACCTGAAGAAGAGGTTTTTAAGTAAAAGTTATGTAATTGCTAATAGGGTCCTATGCATGTCGTTAATTAAAGTTTACATGGTAATTATAACATATTTACTGTATATACCCCAATTAATAAAAATAATAATAATATGGACAAAATGGTTTATTTTACATGATTAGGAGGTTTTTAATTGAAAAAGATGAAATGAATAGTGGTGTAATGATAATTTTCCTTTGTATTCTTTCCTTTAATTAGGTTTGTTGTATAGAACACGAAATGCTTCGTAAGGTTATCATTGTATTGAGTTTCCCCATGGCATACTTGTTAGAATTTATTGTCGATATGTTGTCCTTCCTTGGCGGTGGTGGAGGAAGATGATCTTGCTGGTGTTAATTTGGTTCATAATGTCTTTATGTATTGCATGGGCCTTATGTTTTTTGTTGAAATTGCGTGGGCCTTTATACAACGAAACGGTGCTTAAGTGATGATCATTGGGCCAAGTCCATACGAGACTGTTATCTGTTTGTTAGTATTGGTATGAGCTCTCGTTTCCTTTTTTTTCTTTATGTTTGATGGAGGGCTCCCGTTTACATTATATGTGGACATTCAGTTTTATAAGTGTTGTAATTAATTGGATTAAAAAAAGTGTTGTCATGACATGACCCAAAAGAAAGTGTTACCACTTGAACAAAAAATAAAAATAAAGTGTTTACCAGCGAAACGGTTAATAGTGATGCAGTTTGTACCCAAAAAAAATAGTGAAGAAGTAAGGTTGTTTAGTTTAGTATTTGTTGGTTAATGGAAATAATAAGTGTGCTTGTTTATGTGATATAAAATATAAAATATAGAATAAGTATTTAATAATATGATAAAGGAGATTGAAGAAGCGAACAAGATGCGCTATTTGATTAGAAAGAAGTAACATAACTTGGAAATACATTAATATTATAGAAAGCCTCCATGGAGCTAGCCCGACGAAAGTGAACAGCCTTGATTTACTTGACTAACATTGTGAAAAAACAAAGGCTAATGAACACCACCACCCCCAATACCAGCAAGTTCAAGAGTTTGACATTCTTTTCCATAGCAGTTAGTCGTGCGTTTGTTCGAAAGCATTGGCTTTCTTCGTTTGTAACTTCATCCGGAAAAGCTGGAGAATGCACGCCTTCGCTTGCAACAGGAAGGCACCACTGGAAGAAACCACAAGTCTGAGTTCTGCAAGTGTAAAACAACTTGCTGGGGTTTCGGAGAGTAGTGGAAACCTTGATGTCTGCAACTTTTCCGCATTTGCAATACTTGTTACAGTATTGAAGGTCCCCTGGTTGATTACCGGTGAAGCTTGAGGAAGACATTTCGTCTTGTTGCAACAAAGTTTGCTGCGAAGGAGAACAAGGGTTTTGGAGTTTATGTTGTCGTTTTGGAGTGGCTGTTTGTGGAAAAGGAAGCAGCGAAGGACACATTTACAAGAAAAGGACACAAAGGAAAGGAGCTGCTGCTCTGCCCTCCTCTCCGGTTCACCTCACCTCATAAACCAAGGCAAAAAAAAAAAAGGGAACAGAGCTAACCTCGGTCGCATCTAGTTCCACCTCCGGATCAACGTTGCTAGGTGTTGACATTCCAGGCAATACCGCGTCAGCCATTTTAGAGAAATAAACTCCACTGTTTCCCTAACTTTCAACCTGGATAAATGGATAATGATAGATCTAAAATAAAACATTGCTCCTCAAACAAAAACAGGGGAGAAAACAGGAAATCGATACCAACCTCAAGCTCAACGAAAACAGGGGAGAAATCAAGAAATCAATACTGAGCTGGACAAATATGAACTGGATGAATATCACCCCTAAAGATCGATCTCAGACTGATTTGGTAAAGATAAACGATTCTGCATTTATTGCATTCAAGGTATCATTTATTATTTTCACCAATAATGGGCTTTTATCGTATAAGGAAAACATTTGAGGTATTTACATAAATAAGGACAAACCGGGTTTACCTGAACTCAGGGGCAAAAAAGTCACTGGTCCATCATGAACAAATTTTTAGGTGGTCCATAGTAAATGCCACCTAAAATAAAAGAGTTCCGAGGCCTAAGGCCCAAACGAAGGGGACCCAAACGGCCGAGTGCCGAAAAAGGTACAGTGACGCATAGCTGGCAAACACTGACTGGATATATACCCCAAAAATCTAAAGAGGGAGTGAGAGGAATCAAATGTTCATCAGAAAATAAGAGAAACTGAGAAAGTGCATAGCAACCAACCCCCTTTCACTCTCTCAGCTCCAAAACTCTTTCAGGAAGAAAAATGGATATTGCTAGAAGTTTATTCGATGATTCTGATCAAGACCCCCATAATCCAAACGACAAACGCACGAGACCTACTACACCTTCGTATGATATTTCTTTAATTCTAGTCAAGTTTATTTGATCCATTAATTAACTCGTAAAGCTTATTTATCGAGTACCTTATCTGTGCTGTTTATTTATATTATTATTTATTTATTTATTATTTATATATGGTTAATATGATTAATTCTAACTGTTTTAGTCTTCTCATTTGAAGCTTGCAACTCTCATTCAACAAGAGGCTTTCCCTCCCAATTTTCACGGGTAATAAGATAGTTGGCACTGATGGGAACCCCATCACCATAGTCCTTCTTGACAAGGGTTCCCAAGTGGTGGTCCCCACAAGTTTCCCCTACCCGATCAAGCTAGAGATTGTGGTCCTCGATGGGGAATTCCCACACGGTGGTGAGAAAGAGGATTGGACTAGTGAGGAGTTCAATAGAAACATAGTGAAGGAGAGAAGCGGGAAGAGACCATTGCTTGCTGGAGTAGTGAACCTGACCATGAGGGATGGGGTTGCACCAATTGGGGACGACATAAAGTTCACGCATAACTCTAGCCGGAAGATGAGGAACAGGAAGTTCAGGGTTGGAGTGAGGGTTGCTCCGGGGAGTAGTAGCATTAGCAATCAAGGTGGTGTTAGGATTCGAGAAGGCATGACCCAGGCATTTGTTGTCAAGGATCGTCGCGGAGTATGTAAGTTTTATATATCATCTCATCAACAACTTGGTATACCAATTGCATATACTAATTTTATTTTATTTTGAAGAATTGCATATACTAATTACTATCGTCATTCATAAGTAACATAATTCATATATATATATATATATATCTTTCAATTTTTGTCCGTTGGATCAATCTTGCGGTCCAGATTATGCCACGTGGCCTCTATGTTTTTGGAAGAAAAAAACACACTTTTAAGCGAAGAAGTTCACCGCCATCACCGGTTTCGATCTTCGTCCAACGCGAACCGCGACGGTGGTCTCCACAGGGAAGAAGTTCAGTGAAGACCGAGGTTTTCAGAACCTACGTAGGCCTCATCCGAACCTACAACGACGGTGCCGGCGATGTCGACAGAGACTTTGACGCCTTTGACCTCAACCTCAACAACAACGACTCCGACAAGGCCCCGCCGCCGGCGTCGGAGGCCTCGTCCTCGTCCATCGTCGACGAGAGGGTGTTGGTGGAGACGCAGAAGAAGCAGCGCCGGCGTCGGAGGAGGCCTCGTCGTCGTCATCCTCGTCACGTGAGTTGGTCTCTGTTTCAGACTTTAGTTTTTTCAAAGAAAAAAAAAAAAAGAAGCCACGTGGCATAATCTGGACAGCACAATTGATCCAACGGACGAAAAATATTGAAAGGTGTGGTACCTTTCGCGCCTCAAAGGCAGCATCTTGCAATCTGCAAGCACGCATGTTTATCTATAATATAATATAATCCATAATCTATACTTATAGGAATTACAAACTGAGGTTGGTGTGAGTGGTTAAGGTCTCTCGTCCCTTAACTAAGGTATCGGATTCAGGCTTTAGGTATGGAGAAAAAATCTCAGCCGAGAGGAATGCGATCCATTAGAGGTGCCGAACAAACTCCCGTTGGAGATTTGGTGGAGGAGAAAGGGGAAAGGCAGAGAGACTAAAATCAAACTTACTTTTTAGAGAGATGTGCCAGGTGACGTGGCGTGTAAGCCACGTCAGTGTTTCGTGCCATGTAGGAATTATGACTGGGCCATAATGTGTCACATAGCAAGTCAACTCACTTAAAGGACCTAAATCAAAAAAATAAAATCTAAAAGACTAAAAAAATTTGACTTATTTTTAAAGGACTAAACTCAAATTTTGAAATTTTTAAAGAATTAAAAACATATTTAAGCCATAAAAAATAACTGTTTTTTGATGTTCTAATTTGTTTCTCATTTTTTCCCCTTACATGTCACTATATAATTTTAATTTACACCAAAAAAATAAAAAAGAGGACACACTATCATATCCGTCTTTCCGCTAGTATTTATGATAAAGTTTCAAAATAATAATCCCAAAGGAACAAACAATGTTTGAGAAGTGGTAGACCATCTGTGTTGACCCAAGACACATGAACGTGATGACTCCCTCCGGACATATACTTTTTTGCTTATATTTAAGTCCGGAGGGAGGAATTTACATTGACAAAACTGCCAGTCACTAACGTTGATACTTGTTGCGCCTCTCCCCTTTTCTCTTTCACCTTGGACACAGCCTTACCACTGGCAGTGGCACTGCATCTCTCTCTCCCAACGATGCAAAACACTAAGTATACTATATTATTTTTATTTTACTATATTAGATTAGATGAAATTAGTTTGAATCCACACCTTTATTGTTCTTCTTTTAATAATTTGTTTTTATAGTGCATAGGCGGAGCCTGCGGAGGATCTATGAAGTGTTTTTAAGTTTCAGAGGAGAAGACACTCGAGCCTCCTTCACTTCACATCTCTACACTGCTCTTAAAAATGCTGGAATCAACATTTTCCGGGATGATCCGTCGCTTGAGAGGGGAGATCACATTTCAACATCGCTATTGAAAGCAATAGAACAGTCTCAAATTTCGGTTATCGTTTTCTCAACAAATTACGTGGATTCAAGGTGGTGTCTCCAAGAGTTGGAGAAGATAATGAAGTGGCGTAGAACCCGAGGGCAGGTGGTTCTGCCAGTGTTCTACGATGTGGATCCCTCAGAAGTGCGTCATCAGACAGGCAAGTTTGGAAAAGCGTTTCAGAATCTGTTGAACAGAATTTCAGGGAAGGAAGAAGAGAAGCGGAATTGGAGAGGGGCGCTTCGTGAGGCTGCTGGCATTGCAGGGTATACAGTCCTAAACTCCAGGTGATTTAACATTTAACAAAATAAGCCATCCTTATAAGCTGGCTTATTTTGGACTTGTCTTCTTTTGGTATTTTGTTTGAGAGTTGTAATTGAAAAGTGTTGGATTTATGTACTCCAAGCTTTATTTCAGTCAAAGTGGGACTTCTATTTATTATTTTTTTTTTTCAACAACCTCCAAATGCCTCATCTATTCTTCTGCAGCGCATTCATGCCTCAATTCTGTGAATTCCCTCTTACCGATCCGGAAGGTCAAACCAAGTGATAGAACCCCAATTCTGAATTGAAAGGGGAATTTTATTGAATTTAAACAGCACACTGGTTAATTAAGAACCCATATTGAGCCTAAGGTTTCTATAAAGAGTATTTTCACACATAACATAACACCTACTTCCCTATACTACATATATTTAGATAGAGACGAATTCACTCTCTCCTCTCACAGTGATTGCCCTACACAGCAGTTCTCTCATAGTAACTGTCTGTCTTACACAATGGTTTCTTAACTCTCCCCTCTCACAGTAACTGCCCCCTACATTGCAATTCCTTAGGACTTGTTATTCTTTCTGGAGTAAACCTTCCAAATGGTTGGTTTGCTTGGACTTGGATCTAGCAACAGTCCTCTTCTAACCCAACAAGGTCACAGGTTCTATCATCTTGATGCACTCACTTGACATTCATACCCTTGAGACCTTTTGTTTAAATTAAGTTCCTCAGTATTTGTATTTTTTTTTTCTATTCTATTCTTCTAAAGTATTATCATTTGGCACTAAATTATAGAAGTGATAAGACGGGAAAGAAATGGATCACACACATCCAACTATAATTTTCTTACTCAAATTTCCCCTCAACTTTTGACACATACATATGCATACATATACATGTGTGTCTGTATATGTATATGAACCTTGCCTTTGGTTTGTTTATTACAGGAATGAAAGCGAGGTTGTCAAGCATATTGTTCAAAAGGTTACACATTTGACTAACAAGACAAACTTGTTTGTTGCTGATAATCCCGTGGGAGTTGAATCTCGAGTGCAAGATATGATTCAATTATTAAACATCCGACAACTAGATGGTGCTTTACTACTTGGGGTGTGGGGCATGGGAGGGATTGGAAAAACAACCATTGCAAAAGTCATTTACAATAAAATTGGCCGCAATTTTGAAGGTAGGAGCTTCCTTACCAGTATTAGAGAAGCTTGGAAGCGAAATGATGGACATGTATCTTTACAAGAACAACTTTTGTTTGATATCTTCAAAGAAACGGTAACCAAGATACAAAATGTTGAGTCAGGAAAAGTTATATTAAAGAATAGACTTCGTCGTAAAAGAATACTTCTTGTACTCGACGATGTGAATGAATCGGAGCAACTGGATGCTTTGTGCGGAAATCGTAAATGGTTTGGTCCAGGGAGTAGAATAATCATCACAACCAGAGATATGCATATACTTAGAGGGATTGGAGTTGACAAACTATACACATTGAAAGAAATGGATAAAAGTGAATCAATTGAGCATTTTAGTTGGCATGCATTCAAGCAAGCAAGTCCTAGAGAAGATTTTGCTGGAATTTCCAGAAATGTAGTTGAGTATTGTGGGGGATTGCCACTAGCTTTGGAAGTCCTTGGGCGCTATTTGTTTGATAGGGATCTAACAGAGTGGAAGTGTGCATTGGAGAAACTCAAAAGAATTCCCCATGATCAAGTGCAGAAGAAGTTAAAAATAAGCTACAATGGTTTAAATGATGATACCCAGAAAGAAATATTCCTTGACGTGGCTTGTTTCTTTATTGGGATGGACCGAAATGATGTTATACATATATTAAATGGCTGTGGACTTTTTGTAGAAATTGGAATAAGTGTCCTTGTTGAGCGAAGCCTTGTAACTGTTGATGATAAGAACAAGCTTGGAATGCATGATTTGCTACGAGATATGGGAAGAGAAATCATTCGTGAGAAATCACCAAAGGAGCTTGAGAAGCGTAGTAGATTGTGGTTTCAGGAGGATGTGCTAGATGTATTATCAGAACAATCCGTAAGAACTTCATATACCTTTTTTATTTATGTTAGATTTAAAATATCTAAAGTTTTAGGAAGCAAAACAAACATTTATTAATCAGCTGTTAACATTCACTTTCTTTGTTGATTGTCACATGAACTTTGAAAATTAGTTTGGTTGTGAAACATTTTGTGCTTCCTGACTTCTAGTAAGAAATGATTGGTTCCATCACAAGTTTTTGATCTTCCTTGTATATTTAAGTCGTGCATGTTTTACTTTTTGGTCCATTATATTTCACAGGGAACAAGAGCCGTTGAGGGACTGGCTTTGAACTTGCCAAGAGCTAATACAAAGTGTTTTAGTACTAAAGCATTTAAGGAGATGAAGAAACTCAGACTGCTGCAACTTGATGGTGTACAACTTGATGGAGATTTTAAATATCTTTCAAGAAATCTGAGATGGCTGTGTTGGAATGGATTTCCTTTATCCTACATACCTGCAGGCTTTTATCAAGGAAATTTAGTTTGCATTGAGTTAGAAAACAGCACTATCAAACTGTTGTGGAAAGAGACCCAGGTATTAATTTTAATTTTGAGTTTAGTTTTTTTACATTTTATGAGCTTTTTTTCTTTCTTTCATAGTTATGGATGAAATTTAAATTTAGTGTCTCATATTGTGATACTATTTTATTATATGGTACTTTAAGACAATTTCTTTTTGTCTTTCGGTCTTTCTAATTTTGCAATTTCCTTCAGTAAAAATTTGCCAAATGTTCAGGTTGTGAAGGAATTCTGTCCTGAAAAATTAGCTCCTCTAAATTTTAAAATTAAAAATTACAATTTTTATTTCTAAACATTCAAGGAATTAGGAGATGAGTTCAAATTTGATTCATCTTTGTTTTTGTCGGTCTCTCTTATTTTGCAAATACCTTCAATGAAAGTTTGCTAAATATTCAGGTTGTGAAGCATTTTTTTTTTGTCCTGAAAAATTAGCTCTTCTAAATTTTAAAATTAAAAATTGCAATTTTTATTTCTAAACACTTTAAGGAATTAGGAGATGAGTTCAAATTTGATTCACCGTCAAGTGTAAAAGAATTATCCAATGACGTGTTAGCACATCATAAACCGCACATCTCCTATAAGTGAATTTTGATAGTGAAATTGCTTTAAGAAATTAACAATAGATAATTGTATTATAAAAATGAATCAAAGTTAAAATTCCAGAAAATTATCTAATCAGATGTGTTTTATTTATATATTTGGTATGAACCTTCATGGAAGCCCCTGCAACTACAGCAGACAAAACATATAATTACCACCTAAGTTTTGTGCAAAAATTCTGATGTAGTAAAAGGAAAGGAGATCAATCTTGACTATTTGATTAAAAATGTTCTAAATTTAAATTTAAATTTCGAACCTATTTTCATCCCAAAATTTTAAACTCAGCAGAATGCTCATACATGCCTTCTAATTATTTCTGCATTTTATACGAAAATGTAGCCTTGTTTGGATAGCGATGCATTGTAATTGCTTCCATTTTTGAAAGCCTCTTCTCTATGTTCTCTATATAACAATTCTGTTCCTGCAGAGGATGGAGAAGCTGAAAATTCTCAATCTTAGTCATTCTCATTATTTGACACAGACCCCACACTTTTCAAACTTGCCTAATCTTGAAAAGCTAGTACTTGCAGATTGCCCTATGTTGTTTGAGGTTTCCCATAGCACTGGGCTTCTCAATCAAATTCTTCTAATAAATTTGGAAGACTGTATTAGCAAGAAACATCTATAAGTTGACAGCTAGATTTTCTAAAACTTCAGCAATCAGGAGATGAATTTAAAATTAATCAAAAAAAGGAGATGAATTTAAATTTGATCACACAGGTACTGATAGAGACTGGGGTATTATGAGGTGCCTAAGTTCACTTAAACCTCATATCTCCTTTGAGTTTTATTTATATATTTAGTATATGCACCTTCATGAAAGTTCCTTCAACTAGAGAAGACAAAACATATAATTGCCATCTATATCTTGTGGAAGAACTCTTATTCATATATTTCTATTCTTGCAGAGGATGGAGAAGCTGAAAATTCTCAATCTTAGTCATTCTCATTATCTAACACAGACCCCAGATTTTTCAAAATTGCCTAATCTTGAAAAGCTAGTACTCACAGATTGTCCAAGGCTGTATGAGGTTTCCAACAGCATTGGACATCTCAATAAAGTTCTCCTTATAAATTTGGAAGACTGTATTAGCCTTCGTAAGCTTCCAAGGAGCATCTATAAGTTGAAATCTCTGCAAACTCTCATTCTTTTAGGGTGTTTAATGATTGACAAGCTGGAAGAGGACTTGGAACAGATGGAATCTTTAACCACTCTGATTGCAAATAACACTGCAATAACAAGAGTGCCCTTTTCAGTA
The DNA here is from genome assembly GCA_030159175.1 of Glycyrrhiza uralensis. NCBI lineage: Eukaryota > Viridiplantae > Streptophyta > Magnoliopsida > Fabales > Fabaceae > Glycyrrhiza > Glycyrrhiza uralensis. Next base: position 2,657,315 of record BRZY01000008.1, read on the forward strand.
GTAAGGTCAAAAAGCATTGTATATATTTCTTTGTGCGGCTATGAAGGACGCTCACAGGATGTGTTTCCATCGATCATTTGGTCTTGGATGTCACCAACAAATAATCTCTCATCCCCATTTCAAACATCTGATGCCATGTCATCTCTTGTTCCTTTAGATGTAAGAAATAGTGGTTCCCATGAACTATTATCTATTTCCAAATACCTACCAGGACTTCAAAGTCTCTGGGTGGAGTGCGGCTCAGAACTTCAACTTTCTCGAGATGCAACAATAATTTTGGATGCCTTATATGCCACAAATTCTAATGAATTTAAATCAACTGCAACTACATCTCGAGCATCAAATATGAAGTGCTGCAGTCAAGTGCAAATTTCAGGATCAAATAATCCCTTGAATTCTCATTTAATTCAAATGGGAATGAATTGCCAAGTCGCCAATATTTTGAAAGAGAACATTTTACAGGTTTCACTCTCTCTCTCTCTCTCCTCCTTGCATGTATTTAATTGTTTTATTGTTTTATTTTTTTAATTTTGATATAGTCATTTTATACTCGTTGTTTTGGTAGTTGAAATATTTTTAATAAATCAATTACTTGTGAATTCTTTCATACAAGTCTACAACTATTCATGAAATACATGTAAGTGTATACAATTATTTTCTCTCAGTGTAAAATTTTAAAAAATTAAAATAATGAAATCCTACCAATATATTGATTTTTTTTACACAATATTATCGTCTAAAATTTTGCTGTTGGTCATTGACAGATTAAATTACACATGTGAATGTGTGATCCTGTTTAAGTATTATTGTCTCGTCATATTTTCAAGATATATTATTTTATTTTGCATACTTTTTTGTTATTGACACAAATTTATAATTGTAATATCGTTGAGAGGGTACATTAAAAAACGAGTTAACTGTCATTTTAGCCCCTGAAATTGTGAAGCAGACTCACTTAGGTCCCTGAAACTAACAAAAAAGCAATTTAGCCCTTGAAATTGTAAAACGTCGGTCAAATTAGTCCTTAAAATTGTAAAACGACGGTCAAACTTGACCGTCGTTTTACAATTTTAAGGACTAATTTGACCGACGTTTTACAATTTCAGGGGCTAAATTGTTTTTTTGTTAGTTTCAGGGACCTAAGTGAGACCATATTACACTTTCAGGGGCCAAAATGACGATTAACTCATTAAAAAACACTTGTTGAAAGGACATGCATCTTGGTTGGTAATTGGGCATGATCATATCTGTGAAATTGTGTCATAGAAATAAATTAGTAATGCTTGTAGGATACTCCTGTTGAATATAACAAAGTATTTAGAAATAGAAATTTGGTAATTGAATTGATATATGTACTAGACTACTAGTCGAAATTTAAATTTATTAATAACCTTTATAACAATCAGTTTTCAAATTAACAGTAAAGTCCTTTAAGCCGCACATTGCATGGTAGTTATATGTTGGATTTACAAAAGATTTTCATATAAATGTGAAAATAATGATCATATAGATCAATTGAACAGCCCCGTAAATAATAATAGATACAATAACTCTATAGAAATTAGTATTAGTTAATCGATATGTCCCTTAAGAACCAGAAATCCATAAATATAAGTTTTGCTTTACTTTATTTTTTGAAAAACTGTTACAATCTCCAAAGTGCACATTTTACTAAGTGGTACAATTTGTTATTATCATGGCAAAAATATCAAAATGAATTGGGAAACCCTCACTTTTATTTTGGTTGGTGTGGTATTTTTAAGCTGGCCCGATAGTCTCTGCTTTAAGAATCCAAGCAAATATTTCTGTGTATATTTAAAATTTTTGCGCAATTCGATTTTCCCCGCTGCAAATTATCATTATTTCAGAACTTCTTCTAATAGTCAAAAGATCATAATTATCTTATGTGAAAAATTATATCTGTAATTGTTGAATGCTGAATATATGATAAGGTGATATTAATATATTGTTCAATGAAATTTTGGCCTTATCTTTACTTTTACAGAAAATGACTGTCAATGGTTGTGGTGGTTGTTTGCTCCCTGGTGATGGTTATCCAGATTGGTTAACCTTCAATTGTGAAGGCTCTTCTATAACTTTTGAAGTCCCACAAGTGGAAGGGCGTAAGTTGAAGACATTGATGTGCACTGTCTATTCTTCATCACCTGATAACATAACATCCGATGGCCTTAAAAATGTGTTGCTGATAAATCATACAAAGGGCACCATTCAGCTGTATAAGAGAGAGGCATTAGCCTCCTTTGAAAATGAGGAGGGGCAGAGAGTAGTGTCGAGTATAGAACCCGGTAACAAAGTGAAGGTGGTGGTTGTTTTTGAGAACGGTTTCATTGTGATAAAGACAGCAGTTTATCTCATTTACGATTTACCAAATGTTGAAAAAATGGAGCAATGTCATTATACACCAGATAAGGATGTTATTGATTGTCTTGGTGATGAAAATGAATTGGCTGTCAGGAGGATCTCTCCTCAAGTGGAGCCTGTGGACGACTTTGTCGGTGATGCAAGTTGTTGTGGATTGATCAAATATAGTTTCATACAGTGGATTACATGTTTTATGTGTAGATTGGTGGGGTGCTGGGGAAGGTGAAGTTGGCCTTGAGCTTGATTGTGAAGCTCAATGGAAGAAGAGGAAGGACTGAACATGATAAAATCCAAAGGACAAGTTGCGCCTACTGCCAAATACTGTGTTACGGGTGCCACAGGTTATATTGGTTCATGGCTGGTAGTGGCTCTTCTTAAAAGAGGTTGCACGGTTCATGCTAGAGATCATGGTCAGTATCCAAATGGGCTAATACCCTTTTCCTCTTTCACTCATTTTTCTTTTGTTATTCAGACTAGCACAAGAGAAAGAATTGGGATCAAATTTTTTTTTTAATTAAAATGGAAATGTTGATTTATAACATTTTTACTTCACTGGTTCTTCTTTAAAAAGTCAAAACCATTAAAATTAATCCGGTGAACTGGCTTATTACTTAGTTTTTGTAGCCATTTGCATAATCATTTTTGTCAGAAACAAAATTGGTTATGAAAATAAAAAAAATATTTATCTATTTTGTACTTTTTTTTTTTGATAACTATCTATCTGCTACTTTGTATTTGCTGTTTTATGGTTGCAGGTGAGCCTTCCAAGTTCAAATTCATTTGAGAGTTATTTTGGAGGATTTGGATTCCAGTAGTTTAGTCTCTTTTCTTTTCATTGTCAATTACTCTCTCTGGACTCGAATATAAGGAAAAAAAAAACCATGTTTTATGGTCTAAAATATAAAAAAATTTAACTACCTTTATTCTCTTTAATGAGACTATTCCAAAAATACCCTTATTTAACTCTAGTTGTATTTCCAATGTTCCTTTGAGAAGATACAAAGACACACTTCTCTTAATTTACTATTGGACTATTGGTTTTAATTGTCCTAGCACTAAATATCTACTAAAGGGTAAATTTGGAATAAAACTTCTTTTTTAGCTGAAATCAATAAAATTTAATGAATTAACCAACTTTTTTAGTTAACGTGATTCAGTTTTTTTTTCCTTATATTCGAGTCCGGAGGGAGTATCGAATACAGGTTTGGTTTGACTGCAGATTATTATAACACATGTGAATTTGGAGGCAAAAAAGAGACCGGTTCTCTCAAACCACAACTTGGCTTAATTGGTGGAGAAAAAAAATCCCTTCTTGGGAATGACATACCTTGCAGAAAGAAGGTCCCTCAAAATGATGTGTTAATAATAACCATGTCGAATATTTACATATAGCTAGAAGCGTTATATTTGGGGTGGACAGCTGTAAAATTGGTGGAGTTGTTGCTGGTCTTTTGGGATTTACAGGCTTTGGACTTACCTGTCTTCATTTGGCAACCTCGGAAGTTACCACCACATTGGCAGCAAAATGGCAGGGTTGACATAGTACAGTAATATGGGGGTTCAAATGTGCATAGTTAGAGTTGATATCTAATTGTGGCACTGAGAGTTGACATGTAACTGGGGTGGGAGTTGAGTTAGATTTGATATGTAACTTGCGGGATGAGATGTTGAGTTAGAGTTGATTTGAACTATACCATTGCAACATATAAACAATCATTCTATTAATCAAAGTTTTTTAGTCATAGTTTTAATGTCGTTGTTTGTTGTTCATGGAGACATTGTGTTGACGTAAATGGAAAAATGAGTAACATATAAATGACATTTGCAAGGATGACAGTCTGCAAATCTATAATTCTCTAGTCCTAATACATATATCTACCTATCTAATTGGTTGCAGAGGTAAGACACTAGTTGAGGCTTATCACATTGAGCTTCAGACAGTAAAGTTCATGTAGGATACATTCACCTCTTACATATCAGTATCTGCTGCATAAGTTCATGACCCAGGCCACCCGCTTCACCGGATTTCAAATTGGATAGTTTGAGTTCGGGTGGGTCTAATGTGATGTTGCTTTTTTTTTTTCCGAATAAACTAATGTGATGTTACTAATCACCCCGAAATACGCCAGCTGTGATTATAGTTGGTAGGAAGGCATCGGCATGTTCCCTTTTTTGGATAGTAGTTTGGTCCCCCTAAGATTAATTTTGAATTGTCAAATCCAGTTTGCATTAGTTTTTATGATATTTGATTTTCAGTTTCAAAAAGCCCAAATTTAGTTTGAAGTAAAAGGGACAATGAGATTATTTCTCATTTTTACTTTTTCATTTAGATCATTAATAAGTAATAATTATATATTTAAAAGTGTTTTTGATCAATATAATCCAAACAAAATTTATTGTCTAACATATTTTTGAGACAAAAATATCTAAATATAAATCACGTTAGAGTAAACTAATTTTTAACCAAACTTAATTTGTAAATTTCTATAATTTATAAATTTATTTTTCTTTGAATTTTATTTTTGCTACAGTAAATAACTACAGTAATTTCTCTTATTTATTTGTTCTAATAACTTTTTATGGACTATAAATTTTTTTATTTCGATTTTTTTTTCTACAGTAATTTCACTCACTTATTTGTTCCAATAACTTTTTACGGTCTATAAATTTATTTTTCTTTCAATTTTATTTTCGCTATAGCAATTGCTACAGTAAATCGGTGCAGTAATTTCTCTTATTTATTTATTCCAACAACTTTCTATAGGTTATAAATTTTTTATTTCGATTTTATTTTTATTACAGAAATTTCACTCATTTGTTTGTTTCAATAACTTTCTACGGTCTATAAATTTATTTATTTTTTCAATTTTATTTTTACTATAATAATTTCTCATTTATTTATTCTAATAACTTTCTACACATTATATATTTTTTTTATTTTAATTTTATTTTTGTTACATTAAATTACTATAATATTTTTACTCATTTATTTATTATAATATTTTTCTACCGGTTATAAAATATAAGTTCAAACAGGTGTTTTTATTGGATCATCACGCATGCAAAAATAACTCGGTGCTAACTTGTCTGACTTGGTCAACTTTTCTGAAGAAAAATAACTGGTGATTTGATGATTAATGGTGAGCTGGCTGGGCCATGTTATAAATGCCAAACGACATCATTACTGAAGAATCCAATGATTTAATGTCGTGCGTGACTGGAGAAGACAAAAACTACGTGTGAAAAAAGTGGTGTGAATAAATTTTTTTATGAAAATAAAGGTATTTATTCATTCGAAATAATAAAAAAATATAAAAAACTACACAGATTCAATAATACTAAAAATAAAAGAGTTTGTGAATAAATTTATAGTATTTAAGTTAATAGTAAAATATAGTAAATTGCTTACAATAGTAAAGCACGGTAATATGCCTACAAAATTATAAGGGCGAGAATACCAATATCTCCAGATCTGTAGCGTTGGTACCCAAATCATAAGTAAATCTGTACTGGATCGAAGCAGAACAACCAAACTGAACCAAACGAACATCGCACTAGAACGGGAAAGCAAGGCGTCGCACGAAGACAGGAAACCAAATGAACACCGCCGCACGCAGATGACGAAAACACGAAAAAACACAAAAGAAACACTAAATCTATGTAGAAGAACCACCTATTTATGTAAAAGCAAATAAAAAATGGTGAGACGAGGGTAATTCTAGACCAAAAAATAGCCCAACTTCGACGGAAGAAAAGAAAAATGAACGGTTAGATAGAAAGGAAAGCTTTTCTCTCTACCAAGAGTGACGGCTAGGTTTTAATAATATCTGCGCATTGTGTGAATAATTTTATATCTTTCTACTTTGTATATCTATATAAATATAAATAAATATAAATAAATTCTTTTAATTACTATTAAGTCAAAAAAAATTTAAATAGTTTTTATGTTTTTAAGATATTAAATATATTTATTTTTTTATTTAATGCTTTTATATAGTAGTAAGTGTGGAAGAATATGTAGGAGGATTAATAGAAAGATGTATTATTACTCTCTCTATTTTAAAATGATAGTCTACTTTAAAAAATAAAAATATTCTAAAATAATAGTCTACTTTATGTTTCTAATGTAGTATTAATTACTTTTTTTCAATTTTACCCTTATTAATGTATTTTATACTTACTCTCTCTTTGTCAAAATAAGTATCCACTTACCAATTGAGGTTAGCATGAGTGGTTAAGGCCTTTACCACCTATTAGAGGTGCCGAACAAACTCCCACGAAAGATTAGTCCCTATCGTGCACGCAATGAGATACTTTTCAATGTAGTATAAAAAAGGCAAATAAGTATCCGCTTTACCTTTACACATAAATTAAGAAATGCAATTAAATGAAAAAATGAGAGTAACAAATTTACCAATTTATTCTTGCTTTTGTTATTCAAAAATTCATGAACTACATTTATAAATTTATTTTTCTTTTTCTTTGGATTTATTTTCGCTACAGTAAATAACTAAAGTAATTTCTTTTATTTATTTGTTCTAATAACTTTTTACGGACTATAAATTTTTTTATTTTGATTTTTTTGCTATAGTAATTTACTCACTTATTTGTTATAATAACTTTTTATGGTCTATATATTTATTTTTCTTTCGATTTTATTTTCGCTACAGCAATTGCTACAGTAAATCGATGCAGTAATTTCTCTTATTTATTTATTCCAATAACTTCTTATGGGTTATAAATTTTTTATTTCGATTTTATTTTTACTATAGTAATTTCATTCATTTACATCCACCACCACCTCTCTCTCTCTCTCTCTCTCTCGTTTTCTCGCTCTCTCTCACCCCCACTCCCACCACTCTCTCTCGTTTTTTCTCTCTCACTTTTCACGATTTGTTTCATAACAAATCGTGAACCTTGATAAATCAATAACAAATCAGTGGTGGTGGTGGGGGTGAGAGAGAGAGAAAACGAGAGAGAGAGACAGTGGCGGTGGTGGGGTGAGAGAGAGAGAAAACGAGAGAGAGAGAGAGTGGTGGTGGTGGGGGTGAGAGAGAGCGAGAAAAAGAGAGAGAGAGAGAGAGGTGGTGGGGGTGAGAGAGAGAGTGGTAGTGGCAGTGGTGGTGGTGGTGAGAGAGAGAGTGGCGGTGGTGGATGTGAGAGAGAGAGAAACCAGAAGCACTAAAATCAAAATTCAATTTTTAGAGGGACTAAATTCAAAGGTTAATATTGCCACGTCAGCATTTCGTGCCATGTAGGCATGATGACTAGGTCAAAATCTGTCACCTAGCAAGTCAACTCACTTAAAGGACCTAAATCAAACAAAAAAAAATTTGAAGGACTAAAAAAGTTTGACTTATTTTTAAAGGACCTAACTCAAATCTAACAATTTTTAAAGGACTAAAAATAATTAACCCTAAGTATATTAAACAAGGGTCAAACCCATGGAATACACGGGCCAACAGGCCAGGCTATATTCAACTCAAAGCCAGAAATACAATAGCACTAATAAACTGAAAAGCACAGCTATGTTTGACTAAGACGAAAAGGACAACCATCCTTGAACCACAGGTCTGCAGTCTACCAAATACAAGATAACACAACCACAAGAAAACACAAATAAACCAACAAAAAAAAACAAATCATAAGCCATCTAAACAGGAAAGCAAAACAACTAAAAAAACCAGCAAAGCTAACAGCAAAGAAACACAAACATAACAAAACTTAGCACTCCTTCAAGGACCTAGACATGTAATTTTGAAAATTTCTTGAGGTGGGTTTGGTTTGACCCATTTGGGGCACCCAAAGCCTTCTCCCTCCACATATTTAACTCACATGTCTCCTCAACAGACCCCAACAAGCATTAAGCAAGCTGGGCCAGGCCCAAAAGGCTCAGCACAGGTGGACCCAACAGTCAGGGATCCTGACCCTGAAGAGGACGAAGCCAACGGAGGAGATGAACCAGTTATGCAGCAGTGTTCCAGGCCAAGTAAGTCAAAAAAAAGAGAAAACTCAACAATCAGGAGCCCACAGAACAGAGATGAAGAAAATAGAACAGAGACGAAGCTACGAACCACAGTAAGACCCAAAAGGCAAGCCCGAGGCGGCGCCAGCGAGGACGAAGAACCAAGGACCGGAGATCGAAAAACAACAAACATAAAAAAAACAACCCAACAAGGACCTATTAACAAATCGACCGAACCACTAAGAACCCCCAAAGACCAGCGAAGGCCAAACCCCAAACCACCACCGGACCCGCAGAGAAGCGCCTCCAAGTTGCGGAAGGAGGCGTTAGTGCACTCCAAACAAGAAACGGCTCATGTCCAAATCCAAGCTGAGGCGACACCGTCCAAACCCTAGTAAAGGAGCTTTGCAAGTTGCTGCGATTGTGGATGTATCACGACACAGCTGTGGTAGAAGATTTGGATTGGACAGGAAATGGTTTCCATGGTCGAAGGCTGGCGTCTGCAAGACAGATATTTTCTTTTTTATTGCTATATGTTGTGGCCTTGTGTTTAGCTGTGATCCGGTTCTGGGCCTTGGGCCTTGTATTATTGCTCTTGGAGCTTTTATATGACATCTGAGGGCGTGTTTGGTTTTTCGTTTGGCACTTCTAAAAATACGTTAACAATAAAATTGGGCTTGTAATTTTTGTTTGATTTCTTATTTGGAGTTAAAATCCATTTTTAGAAACTCATTTGGTTCATTTTTCCATTTGCAGTGGAAGGAACAATTTGAATCTTTTCAAAACTCAATTTCGGTGGAGATTTCAATTAAATACCAACAACCTTATTTATTACTATTTTATCCATCTTTAATTATAAACCCTATACCCTTTCAGTAATTACATATTCAAAAGTAATTTTGATTAGTATTATCCAAACATATTTCATTGTTTTAAATGTACTTTTGAGAAAAAAAAACTCAAACATGAATCATATTATATTAAACTCATTTTTAACTAAATTTAAGTTTGCAAAATGAGTTTGATTTAAACTTACATTTATTAACTGTAATCCAAACACACAACGGACGTATTGGCCATAAAATAAAAAAGAGAATTAGATTTACCTCCTACAAACTATAGACAAAATAAAAACAGTACCCCTAAATCAATGTGTCTCCAATTTAACCCGTAGTAGCCACATCATCCTTTAATCTAAACGAATATACTGTTCCATATAATCATGTCCTTCTCGTTGTTTTGCTCCTCGGTAGCAAGTGGATTTCATGAACTCACAATCTGGGTGAGGCTTGCCATGTTGAATGTGAACAATTAATGGGATGTTCAAATATTATTTTATTATACTTTGACAAAAAAAAATTATTTGTTATGTGGACTAATGTATGCATTTGTGTCCACCCATTGATGAAAAATAGGATAATTTTTTATTAATCTTCCGTATGTTCACTTTTTATTTTATTTTATTTTCGTAAAATCAATGTTAACACTTAACATAATTTATATTAATACTAGGGTATATCAAAATTATATGTGATTTTTTTAAATATTTTTAAGGGTTGTTCACAAGAATAATAATTTTTCTTGTGTACATGCAAATATCAAGATTTTTGTGGACCTCAACAACCAGATTTGAATATATTTTTTTGAAAGTAGATTTGAATATATTATCCATCATTATTTTGCCAACTAATCATAAGATCATATTTTGGGGTCACAGTGTAATTGGGACGAAGTATCCACTATATTTGTCGATAATTGATCTCATTCTTGGAACTTGGCTGATCACTTTTAGTTTTAGTAGAGTCTCTCTTTCCAATCATATTTTTTCCATTTACAAGCTTCGAACACGAGACATTTGTTTAAGGAATTCGAGTCTAGTTCTACTTAGATAAACATAGTAATGTCGGTTAATCATAATATCATTAAGTTAAAATTTAATTAACCCTGTAAATTGAAATCGTAAATTAATGTTGTCTGTTCTATATTTTTCTACACAATGAACTTAATAAAATATTAAATTAAAATATACTACTATAAAAGAAAAAGCAATGCAAACAACAAAACGGCTTATTTATCTAAATGGGGTAATCCCCCTTCGATTTTATCAAAATGGTGCAAAGTTAAAAGTATTTACTAATTTGGGGCAAGTTGTCACTAGCCGTGGCGACTTTATTTTTTTTTTCTCCACATAGAAGTTGCCACCCATACATGTGACTTTTACATTTTTTTCTCTCTCCGAATAGAAGTTGCTATCCCTACTTGCAACTTTGTATTTTTTTTTAAAAAAAAATAGTAAAATCGGTTTATAAGAGCAGTGACTTCCATTGGTTTTTTTTTTTTTAAAAAAAAGTAGTGCTGAAGTCGCCAATAGAGCTGGCGACTCCCAATTTTAAAAAAAATAAAATAAAACATGTCCCTAATTCATCTATGCTAATCACAAGTCTCCAATACGAAAATATAAAACCAAAGAGAGCGATAAATTGACAAGGGACTGAAAGTACGTACTGCATAGCAGACAAGACCTTACGATAGATAGACGTGTATTTTTTTTTTGTATCAGTTGTATAAAAATTCTGTAGGAGCATCAATGAGAAGAACTTCTCATTCTGTAATGGAGTGTGGGTGTGCACCGGTGTGGAGGTGCAGAAACCAAATCTTATTTTCAGTACTATAGCACTATTTTTTTAATTATTTTTCAAACTAGCACTTTTTTTATTTTATTTCTCAAACTAGCACTATTTTTAATTAAATATTCATTTTTATTAGTTATCAATTAATTAAATATTAAATATTGGTTTAAATTTGTAATTAAATTGTTAGTTGTTAATTAATTAAGTATTTAATTGTTAAATATTTATTAACTCAATTTCTTAACTAATTAATAATATAATTATAGAAAAATAGCTCACATTGATTTAAAATTTAAAAATACAAATACAATATTAATTGTTAGTTTAAAAGTCAAGACATTAATGTTGCTGTCTCCACACACTAATTGGAGCACCCTCCTCCACTCCTTTTCTATCACAAAAGACAAAGACATCAATGTGTCTGTCTCCTCACACTTATTGGAGCACCCCTTCTATTATTTTTCTGTCACAAAAAATAAAGACATCAATGTCGCGAAGAGTTCAAATTGGTGTCTCACTGTTTATATTGGCCAGAATACAATGGAATTAAGTTGTGCCACAATCCAACAATGCAGAGAGATCCAAATGGTCGTTCGTAGTCTACAAGAATTCGTATCGAAATGGATCAAACGAAAAGGAGACGTCATCCTAAGAGATGTGGATTGTAACATCCTAAAATTTCACTCTAAGAGACAGAGTGTTAATTTTAGAGAATTAGAATTACTCTGAAGTTTTTTGGGTAAAAAACTTGGTGGTTTAGAATTAAATACGGAAGTCAGGAGATTATATACGGACGTTCTAATTATTAGATAAATGATGAAATGAATTTGGAAAATTCATAAGACACTTCCAAAAGGTATTTAAGGGAAGACATAGTAGTATGGATGATACATGAAGGTTTTAGAAATTAAGTTTGGATTTTAAGAGAAGAAAATAAAGAAATTACGGTTTTAGTCTTTTTTAGACAGAACTCCGTAATCTGTTAGTTAGAAAAAGGATACATACCAGAGATAGAAAAATAGATGAGGTAGGGATTATATAGATTTGACAGAACTCTAAGAAAGGTAGAAAGACCAGTTACGGTTAAGTGATACAACGTGAATAGTAAAATAGTACATTTTTATAGGTTTTTGTTTTTCGTATTTTTGTCTTTTGTCTGTTTTAAATGTTCTGGTAGGAACTAAGTGATAAGAAAATTATAGTAGTCTTATAATTAAGGGTTTAAGATACTTATTAAAATAGTACATTTTTATAGGTTTCTGTTTTCCGCATTTTTGTCTTTTGTCTGTTTTAAATGTTCTGGTAGGAACTAAGTGATAAGAAAATTATAGTAGTCTTATAATTAAGGGTTTAAGATACTTATTAAGTTATTTTACTAAAACAATCATTTTTCTTACGACGTTTGCAAACTGTACTTACCGTAATAGATAGAAAAGAATTTAATTGGTAAAAATATGTTAAAGCAACCCAGAAAATTATCTTTCTTCACGAAAGTTGTTTCTTATAATATTTATGATTTTCTGAAATTTTTCTAGAATTTTTGGAGAAAGGGTGTTGCATGGATTCATTGGATTGTGTCGAAACGAAAGACATAACAAATAAAAGTTCACATAGCGTTTTGGAGCCGATACGCAACACTAAATTTTTTTTATCATTTGTATTTAATTCACTTTTGTATCATTTCTATATGTATCACTTTTTATATTTATATTTTTAAATTTTAAATCAATGTAAGCTATTTTCTATAATTATAACAAATCGGGTTAATTAATATTTAACAATTAAATATTTAATTAATTAACAATTTAATTATATTTTTAAATCAATATGTAATATTTAATTAATTGATAACCAATAAAAATAAATATTTAATTAAAAAGAATACTAGTTTAAAAAATAAAATAAAAAAAATACTAATTTAAAAAATAATTAAAAAAAAGTACTATAGGAGTGAAAAAGCCTATTACAGATGTGTATAGATATTGTATTATTATTATTATTATTGTTGTTGTTGTAACCTCACGCGCCATGAAAGAGTGTACTATATATACTATATACTATACTAGGTGTTATTTGCAGGGAGTAGTATTGAGAGAGTGAAAAAAAAAAAAAAAGAGTAGTCTAGAGAGAGGAGGGGTTAAAGTCAAAGTGCAATAATGAGGCTAGCTTGAGGTTCAGAGAGACCTCGTGGAGAGTAGAAAGTATAGTGGCAATGTGGGCCCAGCTCTTCGGGTTGATATTTTTGGGTCTTGACTCGTTTAAGTTTGTGAAAAAAAAGTCTAAACTGCATTAGCCTGTTTGAATTTTTTTAAAAAAAATATAATAAAATTTTTTTATATTTTTATTAATTTTTATTAATTTTTGGTAGGTCAACCCGTTTTTGGCCTGTCGACCCGACAGTCCTCCCCTAAAATGAGACAGACTCCTTGTTTAGCCCGTTTTCGTTCACGGGCCAGGCCGGGCCATTTTTTGCACGACCCGACCCATTTTACCACCTTAGAAAGAAGGAAACGTAGTCGTACTCGGGACAACAGGGAAGGGAAGGGTCGACCACAAGATTTTAATGCTCACACTCTTGGTGACTTGTTTTATTTTTTTTTTCAAATTTGGAGTCGCCAGCTCTATTGGCGACTTCAGCACTATTTTAAAAAAAAAAATCTGATGGAAGTCACAACTCTTATAAGCGACTTTACTATTTTTTAAAAGAAAAAATACAAAGTCGCAAGTAGGAGTAGCAATTTCTATCTGGAGAGAAAAAATGTGAAAGTCGCAGGTATGAATTGCGACTTCTATGTGGAGAGAGAAAAAAAAAGTGAAATCGCCACAGCAGTGGCAACTTACTCCAAATTGATAAATACTTTTAACTTTGCACCATTTTGGTAAAATCGGAATGAGATTACCCCATTTAGGTAAATAACCCCAACGCCAGCAGCCCTCAAAAAACTGAGAGAGCCCTTCAACTCAGATTTCTACCGCATGGACAAGGGAAATACATCTCTTCCCAGATCTGAACCGCAGCACCTCCATGACACCAAAAAAGATAAGGAACATCAAAACACGTAACTCGTTCCGTTCAGGTCTTTTTTTTTTTAATTAAAAAAAAGCCTTTATTCCATTCAAAATGGTGATCACTTCCCCTTGGTGAGTGATGGGAAAAAAATAGTAAAATATTAGAGTCCTTCAAAAGGCAGACAACTTGCAAGATTCGAACCCTGAACCGGCAATGCTCTCTCTGAAAGCTCTCCTCATTTCCGTCGCCGTTATTTTCACGGCGTTGGGGCTGGCGGTCTCTGATTCTCTCCCTCTCCTCTGGAGCTTCTTGCTCCACTGCTTCACGCCTCCCTACCTCTACGTCACAGTCAATGCCATCATCAATTCCCTCATCGCCTTTTACAGGTCCGACCGCTCCGCCGCTGAAGCCAACCACACATACCTCTTTAACTTTTTGTATGTCGCGGAGTTTCCACCGGTACCCCTCGTCTCTCCTAGGTTCAGTCCTGAAGGTATCAAAATTTATCATCTCTATTATTATCTCTATTATTATTATTATTATTATTATTATTATTATTATTCAGTCCCGAAAGAGCCCTCGTTGAGTGGAGACAAGTCGGAGCGAGCGGAAGACTTCACAAACAAGGTCATGGTGGAGTGGAGGCAACAGGTAGCGGTGTTTTAAACTAAACCGATAAAAAAACGAAAGCCAATAAAAAATTGATATTTTTAGATTTTTGAATGACATTTTTTAGAAAACCAAATCGAACGATTTTTGGATCTTTCACTGTAACTGAATCGAATAAAAATTAAACCGCGACTTAATTATAATGTTATTCCTTTTAGCTTTTTTTTTAATAAAATTTTTGAATGTTTATTTAATTGTTAATTGTCGTCCAATATAAAATATTAATTAATTGTTAGTAATATAGAACAAAACTAATAACATTTTATTTCATATTTTTTTAAAAAGTTATAATAGTAGAAAACCAAACCGATTCAATCTAAACCGCATTATTTCAAATCAAATCAGATTTTTTTTAAAGAATGTAAAATGGACCAAATTGCATATTTTTATAAACTTTGGATCGGCTATTTTTTTGCCTCAAAACTGAATTGAGCTGCAGACACCCATAGTTTGAGGCCATATATATATATATATTGCATGAATTTAGTTTGAAGCTACAAATTCATTATTCATCTTTTTTTATTTTGGACTTTATGTGAAGTGGATGGATTTATTAAGGAGGCATGAAGTATTCTTAAGTTTCAGAGGGAAAGATTGTCGTGCATCCTTCATTTCACATCTCCATGATTCTCTTAAAGAGTCCGGGATCAAAGTTTTCAAGGACGATGATTCTCTTAAGAGAGGAGATCACATTTCAACGTCGCTATTGCTAGCAATTGAACAATCTCGAATCTCTATAATTGTTTTCTCGAGGAACTACGCGGATTCGCGATGGTGCCTGGAAGAGCTGGTGAAGATAATGGAGTGGCACAGGACTGAAGGGCAGGTGGTTCTCCCAGTGTTCTACAATATTGATCCATCGGAAGTGCGTCACCAAACGGGTGAGTTTGGAAATGCATTTCAAAATCTATTGGATAGAGTTTCAAAGAAAGGACATTATGATGTGCTTGGAAAAGCACTTCGAAATCTTTTCAACAGTGATTCAAAGTTGATGAATTTGGAACGCAGTTGGAGAGAGGCGCTTCGTGAGGCGGCTGGCCTTGCAGGGTTTGTTGTCCTAAATTTCAGGTAATTTAATTTCACAATTACTACTTTCAAATTCTTTCCATCTTCGATCCTTTGCTGCATTAGATTGCAACCTTAATCTGTGTAACTGTTTTAAATTGCAATTGCAGTTGTGGTCGTCGCAATTCTTGATATTGCGAAAAATTACAGACAAATGTGGCTAACGTGGCCACAATTGCAGTCGTGATTCTGTTTCGGAGATTTTCTAAACCATTATATTGCGGCCACAAGTATAGTTTTTGGATCTTTATTTAAAGGAAAAACTAATTCTTACGAAAGTTTTCCGTACGAAAAACTATGAGTTCATTAAAACCGTTCGATTACTTTTTTTGTTTCAATTTATTTTGATTTTTGTTTATTTTAAAAATATAAAACCACCGCACTCCATGCATTCGTCTCTTCCGTGCGTTACCGTTTCGTAATAAATAGCAAGTCTCTTATTTTAAAACCTTGGTCTATATATGTTGCAATTTTTTTTTGCAATTAGCCTTTTTTATTTTTCTTGGTTGTTTTTTGTTACTGAGAAGATGGGTTTAATGCATCTTATATTAAAGGGGGGGGGGGATTTTAAAAGAGGAAATTTATATGGCAGAATGAGATCATTTTTCATTTTGTAAACAGAATGACAGTAGTCAATAGAAAAATTTCAAAAAAACTTATAGCTGAAATTAACTAATATTAACTAATAATTAATTAATGGTGATGGTTTGATGAAACAATAATAATAATGATAAATATTATTATTATTATTATTATTATTTAATATGGGTTTTCAGGAAATGAAACAAGTGTTGATCAAAGTAACAGTAGAGGAATAAGAATGATAAAACTATGAGCTTGTTTGTTATTGATTATTTTTTAAAAAAAGTATTTTTTAAAGAAATAATTACTTTTAATGATTTTCTATCTGTTTGTTTTAGTTTTTAAAAATAATAAGAATCTAAAAATAATCAAAAATTCTGATTAAAATGAAAAGCTATCTGAAGTTGTTTTTCAGAATTAATCAGATTTTAATGAAGAGAGAGAGAGAGAAGAGAGAAAAGATTAAAAAAGTAATTTTTAGAATTATTAACAAACACAAATTAAATTCTACTTTACATAAAAATCTCTAAAAAATAATCACTAAATTATTTTATATAAAAATCATTTATTTTTTAATCAATAACAAACTGACCCTATAATTTTCTTACTCAAATTTTCCGTCAGCTTTTGACACCGTTGAAATATCTCTATTTCCTTATTTCCAACTTTCCCTTATTTTATCTATGTAAATATTCATTGTTTCTTGTATTTATTATCTCCAATGTAATGAGTAATTAGGAAAAAAAATTTAGGCTGTAGTTACCAGATTTATCAAGGGATCTTGATTGTATACTTATCATTATGTATCTACAAGGCTGAGAGTCATTCTCAAGAAGTAAGATTCAATTTTAGTCTCATATTCAAGTCATACATAGACACATATTTGTGTATGTGTGTACATATACATACGGGGACATACATATATGTGTGCATATATATACATTCACCTCTCTTTGGTTCCTTTTTTTGTAGGGATGAAAGTGAAGCTATCAAGAATATTGTTGAAAAAGTTTGCATTTGCTTGATAAGACAGATTTATTTGTTTGTGATAATCCAGTGGGAGTCGAATCTCGAGTGCGAGATATAAATCAATTGCTAGACATCCAACAATCGAATAGTGTTCTACTCCTTGGGATATGGGGCATGGGGGGAACTGGAAAAACAACAATTGCAAAAGCCATTTACAATAAAATTGGCCGCAATTTTGAAGGTAGAAGCTTCCTTGCAAATATTAGGGAAGCTTGGGAGCAAACTACTGGACAAGTGTATTTACAAGAACAACTTCTCTTTGATATCTGCAAAGAAACAACAACCAAGATACAAAACATTGAGACAGGAAAAAATCTATTAAAGGATAGACTCTGCCATAAAAGAGTATTAATTGTACTTGATGATGTGGATAAATTGGACCAGCTAAATGCTTTGTGTGGAAGTCGTAAATGGTTTGGTCGAGGGAGTAGAATAATCATCACAACCAGGGATATGCATATACTTGGGAATAGAGTTGAGAAGGTATGCCAAATGAAAGAAATGAATGAAAGGGAATCGATTGAACTTTTTAGTTGGCATGCATTCAAGCAATCGAGTCCTATAAAAGATTTTGTTGGAATTTCCAGAAATATAGTGGAGTATTCCGGAGGATTGCCACTGGCTCTGGCAGTCCTTGGGTCGTATTTGTTTGATAGGGGTGTAGCAGAGTGGAATTGTGTATTGGAGAAACTCAAAAAAATTCCCAATGGTCAAGTACAAAGGAAATTAAAAATAAGCTATGATGCTTTAAATGATGATATCCAAAAAGAGATATTCCTTGACATTGCTTGTTTCTTTATTGGGATGGACCGAAATGATGTCATACATATATTAAATGATTGCGGACTTTTTGCCGAAATTGGAATTAGTGTTCTTGTAGAGCGAAGCCTTGTAACTATCAATGGTAAGAATAAGCTTGGAATGCATGATTTGCTACGAGATATGGGAAGAGAAATTATTTGTGAGAAATCACCAAAGGAGCTTGAGGAGCGTAGCAGGTTGTGGTTTGACGAGGATGTGATTAATGTATTAACAGAACAAACTGTAAGAACCTCATATACTCTTTTTTTATTCTGCTCAATTTTAAATATCTAAAGCTTAAGGAGGCAGAAAAAAACATTTATGAGTCAATTGTTGACATTCATTTGTTTTGTTGATTATCACAAGAACTTGGAAAATTAGTTTGGTTGTAAGTTGTTTTGTGCTTTGTGGCTTCTAGTAACAAATAATTAGTTTAATCACAAGTTTTTTTAACTGCCACTGCCTTGTATCTTTAAGCCCTTTTGGTTTAAACTTTTTGGTCCATTGTATTTCACAGGGAACAAAGGCTGTTGAGGGATTGGCTTTGAATGTGCCAAGAGCTAGTGCAAAATGTTTTAGTACTAAAGCATTTAAGAAGATGAAAAGACTCAGATTGCTTCAACTTGATGGTGTACAACTTGATGGAGATTTTGAAAATCTTTCAAGAAATATAAGATGGTTGTGTTGGAATGGATTTCCTCTAACATGCATACCGCCAAACTTTTATCAAGGAAATTTAGTTTCCCTTGAGTTAGAAAACAACAATGTCAAATTTGTGTGGAAAGAGACCCAAGTATAAATTTTGGTTTTAGTTTTTTGCATTTCACTTCTCATATTTATGGATGAAATTTAAATTTAAATTTTTAAGTAAGCATCTTAAATTGTAATACTAATTTATTTTATTGTATGGTTCTTTTAGACACAGTTCTCATCTTTGTTTCACTTTTCATCTTTGTTCTGCATAAAATAAGATAGCAGACAGTGTTTAGCAAGTTAGCAAAATAGCCCCAGAACAACAAAATAAGTAGTACAATTGAAAACCCATAAAATTTCACAAGAGCAATGTAAATCATAGCTGAATATCTGAATTTCATCATACACAAGTGGTGTGTGCCTACACAAATGTTTCTGTTATACCTAATGAAAAAGGGATGTATCTGTTTTTTCTGATAAACTTTGAGCTCCATTTATGGAGCCACCCAATAAAGTTTTTTTATGCTCCTCTGCACAATGTTTCTTTTCTTTTCTGCTCATATATAATTAAAAACAACAATAAAAATGAAACTACACAAATGTAAATATATTTTACTTTCCACTCTCAAGGTTAGTGATATTCATTTTTTTTAAGCTTCTTCCCTATGTTCTCTATAACATTTATGTTTCTTGCAGAGGTTGGAGAAGCTGAAAATTTTCAATCTTAGTCATTCTCATTATCTGACACACACCCCTGACTTTTCACACTTGCCTAATCTTGAAAAGCTAGTGCTCAAAGATTGTCCAAGCCTGTCTGAAGTTTCCCAAAGTATTGGACATCTTAATAAAGTTCTATTGATAAATCTGGAAGACTGTATTAGCCTTCAAAACCTTCCAAGAAGCATCTATAGGTTGAAATCTCTAAAAACTCTCATTCTTTCTGGGTGTTTAAAGATTGACATGTTGGAAGAGGACTTGGAACAAATGGAATCTTTAACCACTTTGATTGCAAATAACACTGCAATAACAAGAGTGCCATTTTCAGTAGTAAGGTCAAAAAACATTAGATATATTTCTTTGTGCGGCTATGAAGGATTCTCACATGATGTGTTTCCATCTATCATTCAGTCTTGGATGTCACCAACAAATACTCTTCCATTCCCATTTCAAACATCTGCTGCCATGTCATCCCTTGTTCCTTTAGGTGTACCAAATAATAGTTCTCACGAACTTCAACTTTCTCGAGATGCAGCAATAAGTTTGGATGACTTATATCCCACAAATACTAAGGACTTGGAATCAAGTGCAACTACATCACAAGTATCAAATATGAAAAGTTCTGCATTAAATCAATGTTGCAGTCAAGTGCACATTTCAGGATAAAAAAATTCCTTGAAGTTTCTTTTAATTCAAGTGGGAATGAATTGTCAAGTCACCAACATTTTGAAAGAGAACATTTTACAGGTTCGACACACTTTCTTTCTTGCATGTATCTAATTGTTATGTTTTTGTTTTTTTTTATCATTAGTTATGTTTTTGGTATGAGTTTAATAATAATTATTCACTAATAGTGTAAAAAGATTTTACACTGATATACAATCATATCCCACTATAGTATCACATCATAACATTATATCTTAAAATATTTGCAGAAAGATTTACATGGTGAGATATGATTGGATATCTATATAAAACTTGTTTACAAAGTCAAAACATAGTAATTAAATTCTTTTTATATAAACTCTTTTGATATTTGAATTAATTTTAATATACTAATTACATCTTGGTTCTCTCGTGGAAGTCTAACTATTAAAAGAAAAATATGTAGGAGTATACAATTATTTGTTATCGGCGTAAAATACTTAGAAATTAAAATAATGAAATCCATAACATGTTATTTTTAAATGATATTCCACCAACATATAGATATTTTTCACACAATCCTCTAAATTTTTGCTATCAGTAATTGACTGCTTAAATTACACTCGTCACATGTGATTGTGTTTAAGAATTATTGTCTTTACATTTTTTTGAAGATATATTCTTTTATTTTGCATAATTTTTCATATTCCACACTAATTTATGATCGGAATACTTGTTGGGGGATACATTAGGAGAGAAAAAAAAAACTTGTTGAGACTTGAGAGGACTTTTATATCAATCGATATTCCACACTAATTTTTCATATTTACTAGGCAAAACTTAAATTTATCAAACAACTTTTATATCAATCGATTTTCAAATTAACAAGAAAGACCTTTAACCCGTTAGAACATAGATGATGTATACTGCATGCTAGTTTCTATATTGGATTTACAAACAAAAAATTATAAGAATGTACAAATGATGATAATGCAGACCAATTGAACACCCCAGTAATAGGTACATTAACTCTATAGGAATTATTATCAACTATTCAATATGTCCCTTAAGAACAAGAAATCCATGAATATGAGTTTTGCTTTAGTTAGTATGTAGAGTTGGTGACATCATCTGTATGAACTTTGTTTTATAGAAAAACTGTTACCGTCTTCAAAGTACAGATCTTAGTGACTAGTACAATTTGTTATCATCATGGGATAAATATCAAAAGGAAATAGGTAACCCTCACTTGAATTTTGGTTGATATGGTATTTTTAAGCTGGACTGATAGTCTGTTATAGGAATCCAAGCAAATTTTCTTTAACTTCAAAAATTTTAAGATAAAAATATGATAAATTTAATTATCTTATGAGGAGAATTATATATTCAATTGTGGACTAAATGATATGGTGATATTAATATATTGTTAGATAAAATTTGAAGCCTATTTTCACTTTTTCAGAATAAGGATAGTGGTTGTTTGCTCCCCAGCGATAGTTATCCAGATTGGTTAAGCTTCAATTGCGAAGGTTTTTCTGTAATTTTTGAAGTCCCTCAAGTGGAAGGACGAAACTTGAAGGCGATGATGTGCATTGTTTATTCATCAGCCCCAGATAACATGGCATCAGATGGCCTTAAAAATTTGATAGTGATAAATCACTCAAAAGCCACCTGCATTCAGCTCTCTAAGAGAGAGGTATTCGCCTCATTTGAAAATGAGGAGGGGCAGAGAATAATGTCAAGTATAGAACCCGGTAACAAAGTGCAGGTGGTGGTTGTTTTTGAGAACAGTTTCATTGTGAAGAATACAACAGTTTATCTCATATACAATGAACCAATTGGTGAAGAAATTGAGCAACATCATGCATCAGATGAGATTGTCACTAATTGCAATGGTCATGAAAATAATGAACCAATTGGTGAAGAAGTTGAGCAACATCATGCATCAGATGAGATTCTCACTAATTGCAGTGGTCATGCAACAGATAGGAACGTTACTGTCTGTAGTGGTGACGCAAATGATTGCGATGTCCGGAGGAATCACCTAATGAAGTTTGCGGTATGCGGTTTGACGGTGTTATTTGGAGCTCTTGCAACCAAAAAGGTCTGGCGCAAGATCCGACATTGTTATAGATAGTTGGGGGAATATCATTTTTGGGAACTAAAATGCGAGTTCAAGAGATAACCTCACTGTCTTAGGGGATCTATATCTTGCCATGTGTTTGGTCTGTAATTGTAGACTTGTATTATTATTATTATTATTATTATTATTATTATATGCATCAATGGGGTGTCTTTTGTCAAAAAAATCAATGGGGTGTCTTGAGTACTGGATTGCCTTTTCAGATTTCTTCTGGTGTAACGGTTCTGTTAGAAAAACAGAAGGCAGAATTGCTTTTCAAAGAAAACAAGAACAGAGGAGGCTGTGCCTGTGCGTGCAATTGTGGATTCTGTGAGGGCAACTGACATATTTCAGATAACTATTGAAAATGAATTTTATATTGAAAAAAGGTTTTCGAATTTCTAAATTGTCACAGTTTATACTTTCGAAAACTGAAATTAACAAACATGTTATATGTAAGTTAATTTCTTTCGAGCAAATTGATTTTGAAAAATGATTTTTATTTTAAAAATAGACTTTAGAATCATTAAACTGTCACAACTCGGTGTCTCAAATTCTCAAATATTAAAAAGATATTACATCTAATTAACAATAAAATATAAAAAAAATATTATCAAAAATTCGTTTTTTTATACAAAAAACAGACAAGTGGCCAAAAATATGCACAAGGCCCAGTTCACAAAAATGGAGAGCAGAAAAAGAAAAAAAATTACTGGGCCGAGCCCAAACATACATTCTTGCTCTGGTACTTTATTTTTGTTCGAGAATTTCTATCTACATATACAAATATTTATTTTCACACATACATTAAAACCTGAAAAGGCCAAAATACCTTCAAAATTAAAAAAAAGAAAGCCCTTTTTGTTCGCTATTTTGGTGGATCTGTTTTATCTGGTGCTTTATTTTTCTGGCCTTCCAGTGTTGCTTTTGTGAGTGAGAATTCTGATAGTAGATCAACCTCATTCTTGCTCTTTGGCATTGGACAGGATTTGATCTTTTGGGATCTTTTGTTTGTTGACTTTTCAATTGTTGTTTTCTATTTGCACATACACTAATTTCTTCTCACACATACACTTAACTTTTACCTTTTTAAAATCTCCAAAATAACCTTTTGAGTAAAATCCCAAATTCCTTTACTTTCACTTTCGCACATACACATTCACTTTCAGCCAGAGAAGTTCCGCAGCGAGCAACACAGCTTCCTAATCAATTCTGTTTTGCTTTTCTTTATTTCATTCTTGCACAAAAAAATAATAATTCATTTTCCAGTGAAGATGAGATAAGCAGAGGGGAAACAAATTTGAAAATTGTATTTGTATGCGATGGAATAGAAAATCAGACTACCAAGAAAACCTACAATCAACACAGATTCTAAAAAACTAGAATAATTTACAATGAACATTACAAATTTGGCAAATTTAACATTGGCAGCACATAGCAACTTCAACTACGCCAAAACAGAGGCGCTCTTGAGTGAGCAGGTAGGAGTTAGTAACAGAGTAATGTACTTTACTTTTACGAATTAGAAATTGCAACAAAAGAAAGAAAGGGTTCAAAAGGGGGGAAACATCTGGGCCGGAATGGAATTAGCACATGGTTTTCGTCACTGAAAGCGGTGGTGTAGTGGACCTTGGTGGAGCTGGCACGTTGGAGTTGGGAATACTGAGGGTCGTCGGTGTTTTTCGGATTAAAAACATACCCGCGGAACTAATTATTGTTCAAACGCGGAACTATTATTTTCGTACGAGACCAAACCACAAGAAAAAAAAGGGGCACCGAGCGTGCCTTTCACGGTGGCGACGACAGCAAAACTGAAGACGAACTCCTTGGCCTTTGACGGCGTACGAACTCCCTGGTCTCTATCGCATGGAACTGAAGACAAACTCCCTGGTCTCTGTCGCGCGAAATTGTGACCGAAGGAGAAGAGCTCTGTGTCTCTGTCACGCGGAACTATGAACGAAGGAGAACAGCTGTGTCTCTGGCGCGCGGAGCTGTGATCGAGGGTCTGTGTCTGTGTATGTCTTACGGAACTGTGAATCTTCGCGCGGTGTTTCTTTTATGTAGCCAGCTAAATACTGAGCTTAGCTCAAAGCATCCACCCAGGAACAAACCCATTCACTTGTTGAGCTTGACTTGTAGAAGCTATCTGATCTGAAGCCACAGTGCTGTACCTATAGTCAGGGCTGAATATGAAAAAGGGACACACACTTCAAAACACAATTCAAATATATAACCCTGATCATGAACAGATCATAAGCATATATATATATTATATATATATATATATACACCCAATTTGCAATGTGGGATTGCATTCCAATGGCCAGAAGAAGCCTTGAGAATGAGCATTCTGTGGACCACCATACTGCATACTTTGATCACCAGCCTCCCATTGCCTATAGTGATTTCTGGAATTGATTTCTTCCAATTGGCAACAAAAGTATGTTGCATATACACTCTTCCCAAGTTCAAACAAAAGTATGTTTTCTAATTTGTGGTAGTGATTACTATTATTCAAAAATCTCAGTTGAAAGCTACTAAACTGATTGTTTATTGTAATGCAAGTTTCTAAGAAACAGGTATATTTCAATTTTTTTTCCTTGTTTGAGAATCCTATGTCACAGATTGTCTACTACCAATGCAAACTTTCTTAGTCACCTTGAAAAGGGGATGTTCTGTTTTGTTGCAGTTCATGTCACTGACAATGATTTACTCAAATTTCTAGTTAGTTATTGCACTATTAATCCTCTTTCAGACTTTATCAACAGAAGCTCCATGTTCAAACAATGCCCGGATGATCTCACAGTATAGTCTTTTTTTTCTTCTGATGGAGCCCTATTCAATTGACCATGGACTACAAACTATAAATCAAGTATCAACAGAGCAAACCAGTTTTTGGTTTTGATAATTTTGTTAAGAACCAAATGATCAACAAGTCTACAGTTGTGAATGAAAAACAAATTACTTTAAAGAAGCACAGTTCAATTAGAGTAGAATGGGGAAAAGAATATGATTTGAAGTGTTTTAACAGAGTTTATTGATTTCACTGAACTCCACTTAAATCAGTAAATATATAAAATAATAGCTTTCAGTCTCATAAAAAAACACACACACAACCAATTGGCCCCTGCACTTCATATTATACCTTCGGTAGCTGCCGATTGAAGAGGCACTTCACAACCACAATTTCATAACTCATGGATGCATCGGTGGTTTTTTCATGTTGATTAGTTTTATAGATAGATTATTAGATCAATAGAGAAGAGTGAACTACCTAAAATTTACACAAATCAGCCACAAATCAACACCTATTCACACTGTAAAAAGCATACGTAGAGAAGAACAGAAAGGAAGCACACACAGAGAACAAGAAGAGTGAAGATTGAGAGAGCAATCGAAATCGAAGCAAAAAGCTTACCTCGAATTGCAACAGAAGAACCTTAATGGAAGCAGGGAAGAGAAATCGAAGCAGAACAAGAAGTTTGATGACACAGAGAAGAGCGATCGAAGGAGAAGAACAGCAGACGAAGCAGAAGAACAGGTAATCGATGCAGAGAACAGCAATCGAAGCAGACGAAGAAGGTAATCGATCGAGCAGATTTGCAAACAGAGAGATTTGGGAACAAGGGTTTTTTCTTCCTCTTATTTGGGAATGAAGGTCACGAGAGAGGAAGAGAGAGCGCGTACAAAAAAAAAAGAGAATAAAATACAAAGAAACAGAAAAAAAGGCATAACACTACCTGGAGCACGGGAGCTAGCTGTTGCTGAATTTAAGTGGAGTAGAAGCTCCGCATAAGCTGCGGGCATAAGCTATGAAAGTGGGCTTATGAAAAATTGTTATAAACACTTATGAAAGTCCTATAAGCTCTTATCAAAACTTTCACCCAAACACCTTCATAAGTGTTTATAGTGTTTATAGTTGTAGAGAAGCTCAAATAAGCTAGCCCTAAATTTCGTTGTCATAGTTCAAAGACGTGTATGCAGCGTCCAAATCTGAGTCCTCCCAACAAGTTTACGTGTACTGTAAAGTAAGCCACACCCATTGGGTGATGTAACAATTTTTAATTGGTACATCAGCAACGGATTTTCAATTGATATTAAACGTTTAGCAATAATACTGGTAAATTTGTCGTTAGAACGGTTTTGCCCCTCACCAATTACCATTTTGGTTTGGCGTTCTGTTTTGTTTGTTACGCTTTCTATTGCATGTCTGCACTCCCGTTTTTCTCATTCAACAATTTCCCTTTCATCTCATTCCATATTTATCAACAACAACAAAAAAAATGTCTTCCTCCACTTCCTTGCTCCAATACGAGGAATTAATGTTGGATGATAGTACACTGTCAGAAGAAACAATCAAAAAGCTTAATTAGTACAAGAAAGAAGGAAGAAGTATTAGTTTTATTTTACTATATTATTACACGAATTTAGTTTGAGGCCACGAATTAATTCTTCTTTTTGTTCTTTTGTTTTTTAATAGAGGTTTTAAAACTGTCAGATAGCTTTGAGAGGGTGATACCGAGTCCGATGAGGATCTATGAAGTGTTTTTAAGTTTTAGAGGAGAAGACACTCGTGCATCCTTCATTTCACATCTCCATACTTCTCTTCAAAATACCGAAATCACCATTTTCAGGGACGATAATTCGCTTAAGTGGGGAGACCGCATTTTAAAGTCTATACTCCAAGCAATTGAAGACTCTCGAATCTCTATTATTGTTTTCTCAACAAATTATGCAGGTTCGCGATGGTGTCTGCAAGAGCTGGAGAAGATAATGGAGTGTCGAAGAACCATAGGGCAGATGGTTCTGCCAATATTCTACGATGTGGATCCCTCGGAAGTATGTCATTAGGGGGTGAGTTTGGGAAAGCGTTTCAAAATCTGTTGAACAAATTCTACGAGATGTGCAGACCTCCAGACGTTCCTTTCTGGCTCAAATTCGCTTAAGCCAATATGGCCCGCTTAAGCGAATTTTCCCAGGTGGTGTTCCTGCCTCAGATTCGCTTAAGCTAAAGTGGCTCGCTTAAGCTAAATTCTCAGCAACAAAAATCCTGTCAAATTCGCTTAAGCAAAATTATCAGGCTTAAGTGAGCAGCTTGCAACAGAATCAATTTTAAGTTCGTTTTGAAGCCTGTTTGCGAAGTCAGATCATTTTGGGACTTTGGGAAACACACTTGGGGAGTTGTGGGACTCTGCTAGGGTTTCCAATTTGGGCTTAAACACTTGAGGATCAATTGAGAGAAGATTGAGAGATTGGTGAGATTGGGGATTAGTGTTTATGCAATTGTGATTCACCTTGAATCAGATTAGGAACTAAGAACTAAGAGGTTATCATCAACTGCTGTAATCTGTAATCATTGATCATATAGTGAAGAATTTGGTTGCTCTCTCCCATGGATGTAGGCTACACTGGCCGAACCACGTAAATCCGGGTGTTGATCTCTCTTCTATCTTAATCTCTGTTTTGATTTTACGTTTAATTGTTCTTGCGTTCAATTGCATTAAATATCTGAGTTTAAGATTACTGCAATTCCGTTTTCGTTCCTTTGTTCGTTCTACTCGCATTTTCTCTGTTGCTTGATCGTAGGATTCGTTTCTATTTCCGCACAATCAAACCAACAAGTGGCGCTATCTGTGGGGATTGGATCGAATCAAGAACTACAAGAATGGAGTCAGCAAGATTTGATATAGAGAAATTCTCGGGTAACAACAACTTTGGCTTTTGGAAGATTAAGATGGAGGCCATCTTAGTGCAGCAGGGAGTTGCAGAAGCGTTGAAGGGAGAGGCGAAAATGTCCTCTTCGCTGACACAAGAAGAGAAGCAACAAATGATTGACAAGGCAAGAAGCGCTATCATCTTGTGCCTTGGTGATAAGACGCTTAGAGAAGTTTCAAGAGAGAAAACTGCCGCTTCAATGTGGACAAAGCTTGAATCACTATACATGACGAAGTCCCTAGCACATCAGTTATGTCTAAAGCAACAACTGTATTCATTTGCCTTGTATATATCTTTAAGCTATGCATGTTTTACTTTTTTGGTCCATTATACTTCACAGGGAACAAAATCTATTGAGGGATTGGCTTTGAAGTTGCCAAGAGCTAGTCCAAAATGCTTTAGTACTAAAACATTTAAGAAGATGAAGAGACTTAAATTGCTTCAACTTGGTGGTGTACAACTTGATGGAGATTTTGAATATCTTTCAAAAAATATCTGAAATGGCTGTGCTGAAATGGATTTCCTTTAACATGCATACCTCCAAGCTTTTATCAAGAAAATTTAGTTTCCATTGAATTAGAAAATAACAACATCAAACTTGTGTGGAAAGAGACTCAGGTATTAATTTTGATTTCACTTTTTTAAATTTCATTAGTTGTTTTCACTTTTCATGTTTATGAATGAAATTTAAATTAAAAATCTGAAATTGTAATGCTATTTTATTATGTGGTATTTTTAGACAAAATTTTCATCTGTTTCCCTTTGTCTTTCTAATTTTGCAATTACCTAAGGTGAAAGTTTGCCAGTTATTCAAGTGTTTGGAAGCATATATATATATATATATATGTAATAAAACAAGCATATATATATATATATATATATATTTGTAATAAAACACTAATTCTTCTAAATTTTAAAATTAAAAATTTCAAACATTATCTAAAAACTTTAGCAATTAGGAGATGAATTTAAATTTGATTCATTGTTTAAGTGTCAAACTTTTGTATACAATTAGTGACAGGTACTGAGGTATATATTATAGCGTCTCCAAGTCCCACATTGAGTAGTATCTGATACTCGGTGAAGTACTTATGTGACTTATTCTCCCCCTTGAGAGCTAGTTTTCCAAAAACTTAAGCAATTAGGAGATGAATTTAAATTTAATTCATTAGTATTATGCCTAAGTTCACATAAACCTCATATCTCCTATAAAGTTATTGTGATAATGAATTTTCTTTAAGAATTTATCAATACAAAATAGGATGATAGTGTAAATAAGATTTAAACTAAGCATGAATCAAACTTACATTTCCATGATATCACCCAATCAAATGAGTTTTATTTATATATTTAGTATGCAGCTTCATGAAAGTTCCTTCTAATACAGTAGACAAATCATATAATTACCACCTAAGTCTTGCGCAAAATCTTTTATTTATATATTCTCGTTCTATATATTCTTGTTCTTGCAGAGGATGGAGAAGCTAAAAATTCTCAACCTTAGTCATTCTCATTATCTAACACAGACCCCGGACTTTTCAAACTTGCCTAATCTTGAAAAGCTAGTAGTCACAGATTGCCCAAGGTTGTCTATGGTTTCGAATAGCATTGGGCATCTCAATAAAGTTCTTCTGATAAATTTGGAAGACTGTATTAGCCTTCGCAACCTTCCAAGAAGCATCTATAAGTTGAAATCTTTGAAAACTCTGATTCTTTCAGGGTGTTTAATGATTGACAATTTGGAAGAAGACTTTGAACAAATGGAATCTTTAGCCACGCTAATTGCAAATAACACTGCAATAACAAGAGTGCTATTTTCAGTAGTAAGATCAAAAAGCATTGGATATATTTCTTTATGTGGCTATGAAGGATTCTCACGTGATGTGTTTCCATCTAACATTTGGTCATAGATGTCACCAACAAATAATCTCCCATCCCCATTTCAAACATTTGATGCCATGTCATCTCTTTTTCCTTTAGATGTACCAAATAGTAGTTCCCACGAACTATCATCATCTATTTCCAAGTACCTACCAAGGCTTCGAAGTCTTTGGATAGAGTGCGGCTCAGAACTTCAACTTTCTGAAGATGCGGCAATAATTGTGGATGCCTTACATGCCACAAATTCTAAGGAATTTGAATCAAGTGCAACTACATCTCAAGCATCAAATATGAAGTGTTGTAGTCAAGTGGAAATTTCAGGATAAAAAATTACCTTGAAATCTCTTTTAATTCAAATGGAAATGAATTGCCAAGTTGCCAATGTTTTGAAGGAGAACATTTTACAGGTTTGACACACACACTCTCTCCCTTGCATGCATCTAATTGTTTTATTAGTTAATCAATATGTCCCTTAAGAATAAAAAAATACATGAATGAGTTTTGCTTTAGTTAATGTGTAGAGTTGTGACATCATTTGTTTGAACTGAACTTTATGATAAAATGTTATAATCTTCAAAGTGCACATTTTATCAAGTGGTACAATTTGTTATTATCATGGCATATATATCAAAATGAATTGGAAAATCGATAGTCTCTGTTTTAAGAATCCAAGCAAATATTTCTGTGTATCTTTAAAAAAATTTAACATTCGATTTTCTTCCCCGTAAATTATCATTATTTCAAAAAAATTTCTGATTGTCAAAGGTTCACAATTTTTATTGATAAAAATATGATTAATTATTTTATGTGAAAAATTATATCTTTAACTGTCGAATATATGGTAAGGTGATATTGTTGAATAAAATTTTGGGCCTATTTTTACTTTTACAGAAAATGTCTGTCAATGGCTGTGGTGGTTGTCTGCTCCCTGGTGATAGTTATCCAGATTGGTTATCCTTCAATTTTTTTTTTGGCAAAATGGCATGCAAAACAGCGCACCAACAATTTATTAAAAAAGATAATGGTTAAATATATATTTAGTCCCTACAAAATATTATTTTTTTAGTTTTAGTCTCTATTTAATTTTTCTCCTAACTTTGGTTCCTAGTTAATTCCATGTTTTCACAATTAGTCTCTATCTTCAAACTGTTGAGTGTTAACTAACAACGTGGCAAACAAATCTCCACATCAGCATGTGCACGTGGACATTTTTAACGATGTGGCATCTACTTGGGCGAGTGACTAATATTTTTTATTTTAAATCCCAATTAAATAAATAATAAAAATATTTAATAATAAAATAAAATAAAACAAACAATTACAAACCCTAGTCCCTAAATCAAACCCGTCAATTCTTCCCCATTCCCATTCCACCATGCCCCTGAAATTGCTCCCCCGTTTGTCCCTATTCCCGCTTCCCCTTCCTCCCCCAATTTTTTCTTCTCGATTTTCATCCTCCCACCCGTGCACAAATCCACTCCAACAAGTTGTACATTTTGCTTCCATGTCTAGCTATGGACTACTGACACTGTTGTAGATGTGTGCTCAGGTTCGGACATTGTAATCAATTCGGCTAACTTGTTCCAGCTCACTGGTACCGTCAATAGCGTTTTTGCTTTTGATTGTTGCAATTCCATTTGATAACTTTTTTGAAACCACAAAAAGGAAAAAGAAGAAGAAAAGGGTATTGTGTAACTCCAGTGAAACAATATTTTGATTACTAGCTTAGAAATCATCAGGTGAATGAGCGTATCTTTTTAAATCTATACCCAACCATGGTGCTTTGCGTTAATTGTCTATGGTCATATTTCACTGCGACAACTACTTCATGTTCTACTGTCTATTGATATTAGAAATCTGTTTGAAGGTAATTGTGGGTCTGATGAATTTGATCTGGGTATTAGGATTTTTTATTTTATTTTATTTTATTATTAAATATTTTTATTATTTATTTAAATGGGATTTAAAATAAAAAATATGAATCACTCGCCCACGTGGATGCCACATCGTTAAAAATGTCCACGTGGCACATGCTGATGTGGAGATCTGTTTGCCACGCCATCGGTTAACACTCAACTGTTTGAAGGCAAGGACTAATTGTGAAAGCATGAAATTAACTAGAGACTAAAGTTAGGAGAAAAATTAAATAGGGACTAAAATCAAAAAAGTAATATTTTGTAAGGACCAAATACATATTTAACCCAAAAAATAAAAACAGAACAATAAAACCATGGGGGGGGGGGCATAAACCAAAACCCAAACAAAACATAGATAGGACTCCAAAAATCAACGATATTTGGAGTTACGTTTTCTATTCTTTCTCGTGTTATATCTTCGAGAAGAATGAGACCTAGCCACCTTGAAATCAGAATCCAAAGCAACAAAATTCTTGTCCATCAACTGTTGTACTGAGTGAGAGTCACTTTCTATGTCATCCTCAACCTCAACCTCATCTCCCAACCACTTGGCTAGACTTTTCATATCATGGGCAACATTAGGATTCATAGAGTTTAAGTTAAACTTAGGGGTTCCAAGATTCTTATCACTGACTATTATAGTCGGAGAAACCGCAGTCACCCCTTGAGTTGCTGCAGCACTAGATTTCTGGAAATTCAGATCATTAACATGAACAGGAGCTTGTTGTACTTGAACGCCAACAAGAGCTTCTACTCCTGAATCAACAATAGGGAGGGGAGAATCCGCTACCACCGTATCAGAGGGACTGATATTATTCTCCAAACTGTCACATGGGTCAGATACCCGAACCTGCAGATCAGTAGGAGCAGGGGTCTCCTCATTGGCATTCTGCATAATAGAAGGTTCATCCTCTACCTCAATAGCAGGCACATGCGTAGATTTAGAATTAGAATCTTGACGTTGTGGCTGATCACGAGATGTATGCCCTCCACTCAATGGATCACGTGAATTAAAGGCATTTGAATTCAACGTCACACCTAATGCATGCCTTTTCTCTCTCTTGCCATCATTGCCAATGATTGTTGTCTTTCCTTTTTGACCATTGCCGTTTCTCAATTGATTGCTCAAAGGATTCTTTCCTTTTTTCCTTTTTACAACCAACCAATCACCATGAAGAGGCTCCACAGTCTTAGGCGCAGAATCCGCCAAATTGTCGCCAGGTCCGTTTGTGGTTGAGTCATGTTGCTCTTGCTCCGCCGTTCCTCCAACTTCAATATTTTGCACCGCCTGGGCTACAACCTTCTCAGGCTCCGCTGCTGCAGTAGCGGATATAACTTGGGCAATGGAATTTTTGCACTCGCGGGTGAGGTCAGGTGCCCATAATAGCCACAAGATGTGCACAACCGATGAAGGCCTTCATACTCAACATGATACCAATGCTTTCTCAGCCAAACCTTACCAACCACTGGTTTAGTGAGGTCGAGCTCGACACACACCCGTGCAAAACGACCACGACGAACATCAAGGGTATTGCTATCCACACGTATGGGTTTCCCTGTGGTTGAAGCAAGGAGGAGAAGAATACTCTCATCATAGAAAAGTAAGTTCAGCCCCGGAAATCTCACCCAAACCGTTGTCTTACCAATCTT
The DNA here is from genome assembly GCA_030159175.1 of Glycyrrhiza uralensis. Lineage (NCBI taxonomy): Eukaryota > Viridiplantae > Streptophyta > Magnoliopsida > Fabales > Fabaceae > Glycyrrhiza > Glycyrrhiza uralensis. The sequence goes on from BRZY01000008.1 coordinate 2,690,787, forward strand.
GGCAGTGGGAGATAGGAACTCCGGTGTCCATGTCTGCACTGTGAGATAATGATCAAACACCATCCAAGGCCGCCTTCCTCCATGACTTTCGTTCGATCCCCTTCCATATCAAACTTGACCATGTAGAAACCACTACCAATATCCATGAGCTCAAAACCCGCTTGAGGTTTCCAGATCCTTGTTAGCCTATCCCTCATCGTTTGAAAGCCAATATTTTTTCCTAGAAGCTTTACGACCAAAGCATCCTGCCAAGGTGCGCATAACTCCTGGAAAACAGAATCCTTGATATGGACCATAGGTTTCAGGGGATTGTCGTCCTCATACTCGATCGTTGCCAAATTCTCCCTCAAAAGATAACAACTTTAGGACGTAAGACTGGAGACTCCTTCGTCCCCGTGACCATGTCCCTGAAGGACGCTCTCGTTTGCTTACCAAACTGTTTGTCACCACCACCCTCATCAGGTGGCTTGGTCGCCGTCGCCTGATCACTCATACCACTCTTCAGTAAGAATAGGTGTTTTCAAAAAAAACCTACCCTACCCTACCCATTCAGCAACAAAAAGAAAATCTGAAGTCTGAACCTTGCAAAAGGCTAATAAATCTCTTTGCGTAGCAGAACCGAAAGTGGAAAGGAATAATCGGAAAAATACCCAAAGAGCAGGAACAAAGCGCAGAAGATTCCAGCACCAGAACCACCACTCTCACAAAGGCGAGCAGCAACACCACCGTCCGATTGGAAATCCGGCGACCAACGGCGGTGTCTGCGGCCTTGGGAGATCCTTTACCGGTGTCTTTCGATAGCGCGACGACTCTCTTTATCCCCTTAGTACCTAATGATACATAGAACTTCATCCTCTAAATTCCATTCCTCTCTTTCACTTCCTTCCTCCGATCGAATCAGCAGCACTAGATCTGAAGTGAACACAAAAAGAGTGCGCCCGTTTGGTCTTCCTTGAAAATTTCACTTTGGAGAGAAGTAAAAATTCAGGGAAATGAAAGCTTCAGGCCGATCTATAAGCTGAGAGATAATATTCCTTACTAGATTTGTGATTTATCCTTCAATTGTAAAGGTTCGTCTGTAATTTTTCAAGTCCCACAAGTGAAAGGGCGTAACTTGAAGACAATGATGTGTATTGTCCATTCTTCATCCCCAGATACCATAGCAACAGCAGGCCTTAAAAATGTGTTGGTGATAAATCACACAAAGACCACCATTCCGCTCTATAAAGGGCATTAGCCTCCTTTGAAAATGAGGAGGGGCAGAGAGTTGTGTCAAGTATAGAACCTGGCAACAAAGTAGAGGTGGTGGTTGTTTTTGAGAACAGTTTCATTGTGACTAAGACAGCAATTTATCTTATATATGATGAACCAGTTGTCGAAAAAAAGGAGCTATGTCATGCACCAGATGAGAATGCTATTGTTCGTAGTGGTGATGAAAATGAATGTGCTGTTGGGAGGATCTCTTCTCAAGTGGAGCCTATGGATGACTTAAATGAAAACAGAAAGAAGAAAATGCGGGTGGAGATAAAAGATGGTAAAAGTTAGTTCTTTTGGTGCCTGCAAACCTTGTCTTAGTGCTATTTGTTGTGGTGGATGGATCAAATATAGTTTTGGATAGTGAATTACAGCTTCTATGCGTAGATTGGTGGACACTAATGCTTTGGATTCTGAAGCATGGTGTGCCTGGTAAAGTCAAGTTGGTTTGGGATCTTGGTTTGAGAGGAGTCCAACTTGAGCTTGATTTTGAAGCCCTGACCTCAATGCTTTAAGGGGAAGAAGTCGTGGGTAACCATGCCACTTGACATTTGATCAAGAAAATGAAAAGTGTTCTTAAACAGAATTTGCAGGTGGAAAATCAACCATGTTATCAGAGAAGAGTATTTGGAGTAGCATTTTATCGTGACAAAGACAGCAGTTTATCTCATATTTGATGAACCAATTGTTGAAAAAAAGGAGCAGTGTCATCATGCACCAGATAAGGATATGCTATTGATTGTATTGGTGATGAAAATGAATGTTCTGTCGGGAGGATCTCTCCTCAAGTGGAGCCTGTGGATGACTTTGTTGGTGATGCTAGTTGTTGTGGATTTGATCAAATTTAGTTTCAGACAGTAGATTACATGTTTTATGTGTAGATTGGTGAGGTGCTGGGGACAGTGAAATTGGCCTTGATCATGTTTTATGTGACGTGTGAGTTTGGAGGCACAAAAAAAAAAAGGCTGGTTCTTTCAACCACAACTTGTATTGGTGGAAAAAATCCCTTCTTGGGAATGACAAACCTTACAGAAGGGCTCTCAAAGTGGTGTGTCAATACTACTATGATGAATTTTTACATATAGCTAGAAAGCATTATACTTGAGGTGGACACTTGTAGAATTGACAGAGTTGTTGTTGGTACTTTTGGGATTTACAGGCTTTGGACTTACCTGTTGTCTTCATCTGGGAACCTGATCAAGGTCTACCACATTGGCAGCAAAATGGCAGAATTAAAACCAGTCCAATGTAACATATAGTAATGGGTTCAAAAGTGCATCATGGAAGTTAGAGTTGATTTGTTATTGTGGCACTGAAGTTGAGTTACAGTTGGTATGTAACTTGCGGGTTGAGATGTTGAGTTAGAGTTGATATGAATTATGCCATTGCAACTTGTAAACAGTCATTCTATTAATGAAATTGATTAGTAGCATTTGTTGGTCAAAGGTTTTTATTTTTATTTACAGTTTTAATCTCATTGTTTGTTGTGCATGTAGACATTGTGTTCATGTAGAAAATTGCTCAATGTTTCCTTGGTTACTTCTGAAGGATCAATTTTGTAGTATTGTGATTAATTTGCTCGGGAATTGGGTGATATCCAGGGAATTACAGTGAACGACAGACAAAAGATGCAAGGGAGGAATCTTTATACTATACAACTGTTTGGGAAAGTTTTTCCAGGTGTCATCTTCTCATTAAGTGCCTTCTTAAGCACACTTTTGTTATTTAAGGAAATAATTCAAATTTGTGAGACAAAATAGAGAGAGATTATGATTATGGAGGGAAGATATCTAGGCTTCCAGAAGCTTTATTTCAAATTTCAAAATTGACCCAAATTTTTTCCCCTCTTTCTTCCTCTTGCAGACGCAACAAAAACAATAGCAGATGCCTCATCCTCTCTTACCTGCAATCTCTCTCTCTCACTTTCAAAAATTTTTCACTCTCACACACACACACAACAACTCTATCCTCTTCTCTCTCACTCCCTCTCTCCACGAACGACATCAACACACGGATGCTATGCTTCTTCTTCGTTTGAACAGTTTGGGATTGACCCAAATTTTTTTCCCTCTTTCTTCCTCTCGCAGACGCAACAACAACAATTTTTTCCCTCTTCCTTCCTCTTTTTCATCCTTCTTCGTTTGAACAGTTTGGGGGTTTTGGTACTTTTGGCTGGAACTCGAGAGAGCAAAAAAAAAGTCGCAGAGAACAACATTATTATTGGACGCAGAGAAAAACAATAGCAGATGCCTCATCCTCTCTTACCTGCAATCTCTCTCTCTCACTTTCAAAAATTTTTCACTCTCACACACACACACAACAGCTCTATCCTCTTCTCTCTCACTCCCTCTCCCCACGAACGACATCAACACACGGATGCTATGCTTCTTCTTCGTTTGAACAGTTTGGGATTGACCCAAATTTTTTCCCTCTTTCTTCCTTTCGCAGACGCAACAACAACAATTTTTTCCCTCTTCCTTCCTCTTTCTCATCCTTCTTCATTTGAACAGTTTGGGGGTTTTGGTACTTTTGGCTTGAACTCGAGAGAGCAAAAAAAAAGTCGCAGAGAACAACACTATTATTGGACGCAAAGAAAAACAATAGCAGATGCCTCATCCTCTCTTACCTGCAATCTCTCTCTCTCACTTTCAAAAATTTTTCACTCTCACACACACACACAACAGCTCTATCCTCTTCTCTCTCACTCCCTCTCCCCACGAACGACATCAACACACGGATGCTATGCTTCTTCTTCGTTTGAACAGTTTGGGATTGACCCAAATTTTTTTCCCTCTTTCTTCCTCTCGCAGACGCAACAACAACAATTTTTCCCCTCTTCCTTCCTCTTTCTCATCCTTCTTCGTTTGAACAGTTTGGGGGTTTTGGTACTTTTGGCTGGAACTCGAGAGAGCAAAAAAAAAGTCGCAGAGAACAACACTATTATTGGACGCAGAGAAAAACAATAACAGATGCCTCATCCTCTCTTACCTGCAATCTCTCTCTCTCACTTTCAAAATTTTTTCACTCTCACACACACACACACACAACAGCTCTATCCTCTTCTCTCCACTCCCTCTCTCCACGAACGACATCAACACACGGATGCTATGCTTCTTCTTCGTTTGAACAGTTTGGGATTGACCCAAATTTTTTCCCCTCTTTCTTCCTCTCGCAGACGCAACAACAACAAATTTTTCCCTCTTCCTTCCTCTTTCTCATCCTTCTTCGTTTGAACAGTTTGGGGTGTTTTGGTACTTTTGGCTGGAACTCGAGAGAGCAAAAAAAAAGTCGCAGAGAACAACACTATTATTGGACGCAGAGAACAACACTATTATTGGACGCAGAGAACAACACTATTCTGGTGCATTGCCTTTGTTTCTTGCTAACAGCTTCTGTTCATGAGCCTCAATTGAGCAATGAAGATCATCCATCCTCAAGTCTTCCATGTTTCTGGATTCTTCAATTGCACACACAGTGTAGTCAAACTTTGAAGTCAGACTACGAATCACTTTTTCAACCAGAGTTTGCTCTGTGAAGGTTTCACCACATTGCTTCATTAAATTCACCAAGGTTTGCATCCCGGTGAAATAGGCTGAAGCGGGGAAATACACTATTATTGGACGCAGAGAACAACACTATTATTGGACACAGAGAACAATACTATTGGACTTATATACACATCACACGGACACACACTCTGAACACACAAAGCACTGGACGCAGAACACTGGACGCAGAGCTTACAGACGCAGTGAAGGACGCACATCACGAGTCCCACATTGGACGCAAAGACTAACCTTCGCTCAACTAACTAACGTATTAACAAACTAACCAACTTCAACTAACTTTGAATTACACATACCTCTCAACATCGAGAGAGCAAAATTACAGAAAGAAATTCATCAGTTCACTTCTCATTAATCACTTGCACATTGGACTTATATACACATCACACGGACACACACTCTGAACACACAAAGCACTGGAGGCAGAACACTGGACGCAGAGCTTACAGACGCAGTGAAGGACACACATCACGAGTCCCACATTGGACGCAAATACTAACCTTCACTCAACTAACTAACATATTAACAAACTAACCAACTTCAACTAACTTTGAATTACACATACCTCTCAACACTCCCCCTTAATTCAAAGTAGTCAAAGACACAACATTGCTGTTGGGGATGTTTAATTTAATTCTATCCACATATATTGTGCTTTTGGCTTATTGATTCTTAATCATTAGTCATTTTTACTCTCCTCCTATGGAATGTTTTCCTGAATTCTGTTGGAATTAGAGAATGAACGCACAAACTCACACACACAGACTTGAGAGAGAAGAATATCGAGAGAGCAAAATTACAGAAAGAAATTCATCACTTCACTTCTCATTAATCACTTGCACATTGGACTTATATACACATCACACGGACACACACTCTGAACACACAAAGCACTGGACGCAGAGCTTACAGACACAGTGAAGGACGCACATCACGAGTCCCACATTGGACGCAAATACTAACCTTCACTCAACTAACTAACATATTGACTTAATTGACATATATTGTGCTTTTGGATTATTGACTTATTGATTCTTAATCATTAGTCATTTTTACTCTCCTCCTATGGAATGTTTTACTGAATTTTGTTGGAATTAGAGTATGAACGCACAAACTCACATTGGTATTCGTTGATTATGTATTTGTTCGAAACCTTATTTGGCTATGCGTTATTCGGCTATGGAAGTAATAATTAATAATTTAATAAGAAATTAGAAACATGAGACATTAGCTGAACAAGACATGAACAAAGTAACCTAATAAACCATTACACATAAAAAATAAACACTGTGTTTTTGTCTGCATCAAAGCATGACAATATTGAGTAATTGGGTGACCCTGAAATGAATACAAGGAATCCACACAATAAGCACTACCAAACAGAAGGATATATATTTGACCCATGTTGAAAGTAATTGGAACTAATAATAAACTCCACCGTCCGAAAAATCTCCTACGGATGGACAGGTTGTCTTTTAGATTAAAGCTTTAACTTTTATGTTTAAAAAAAAGTAAAAAAACTATAGATGCATTTAATGACTTACAGAGCATTAAATGCTGTCAGACAGATAGCTACCTCCACAGGTAGCATTTAATGCAACCACACTCTTCAGAAGCCTTTCACCGTCTCTAGGGTGCAGGGTGGTGGTAGTCATCTCATTTTTGGAAGAGCTTTCACAGAGAAGAGTGGAGACAGGGTCCATAAGCTTTCGGCGGATTTGTCTGCACAAGGAAAACAAATTGAGAGAACAGATTGTACTCTTCATGCTGCTTCCCATCGTCATTTTCCTTCCTATTTCTCACAAAGTCCCTTACTTAGATGCCATGCGCGACCTGTTTTGGTCCCTGACAAAATGCAATGGGTTCCCCTTCCATCACCGTCAAAGGAAGTTCATTGTGTTGGCATGTCTTTTCGCCAGCTGCTATGGTTGCAGCAACACGGCATTTTGATACCAGAAGGAGGACACAAACACTCAACACAACATTGGGACTATAAGAATGCTCATTTTCTTTCATCTTTTCGCCAGCTGCTATGGTTGCAGCAACACGCCATTTTGATACCAGAAGGAGGACACAAACACTCAACACAACATTGGGACTCTAAGAATGCTCATTTTCTTTCATCTTTTTGCATTTCTATTCCACCAAGAAGAACTTATCTCTCATCTCTCATTCTTACACATTTCTGGAATTTGGGTACCCGAAAATACTAGCATTGTTAGTATCATTATTAGTCACCCATCAATAACTTTATTCTACATTTTTATATTTAGAATTTAGAATTTCATTTAGAATTTAGGGTTTATAATTTAAAATTAAGAATTATATTTATATCTTTCAATTCTTGAATGATATTAAGTGTTCTGGTGTTCCAAATCATCGGTTGAAACTCAAGATTGGAGTACCTGTAATGCTTATGAGAAATATTGATCAAGCAAATGGTTTATGCATGGAACAAGATTGTAGGTCAATGATTTAGGAACAAATATCATCACAGCAACAATTCTGACTGGGAAAAATATTGGGGAGAAAATTCTTATTCCAAGGATGGATTTGGTACCTTCTGATCCTAGGTTTCCATTCAAATTCCAACGAAGACAATTTCCATTGTCTTTATGTTTTGGAATGACAATTAACAAAAGTCAAGGTCAATCCCTTTCAAAAGTGGGACTGTATCTTCCACGACCCGTTTTTACATATGGTCAACTTTATGTTGCTATTTCCAAAGTCAAATCAAAGAAAGGTTTGAAAATTTTGATTTTGGATGAGGATGGTAAGGTATGTACAAGTACTCAAAATGTTGTGTACAGAGAAGTTTTTGATAAGTTGTAGCTGTAGAAGTCTTCCAACTATATTTCCATCATTGTATGTGTTTTGCATGTGCAAAACTCCATTATGTTGTTTCCTTTTGTGCCAGAAACACGTGTACTTCATCTGGTCATAATTTTACCAAACATTACAACTAACACATTAATGGAACAATTTATACTCATTAATGGAATTACATAACTTGAACATTTGCTTATAAATATAATTATCTAGCCCATGCGTTACACGGGTGAAAATACTAGTAATACATACATAACCATTTGGAGTTTATCAATCACTCAAGGAAGCCAATTTTGTCAAGAGAAACATAAGCCAACAAAAGAAATCAACACCAATTATCGATATCAAATCAGTGGGAAGCAAACAAAAATTTACAAGATTTAAGTAATGGGAAAATGAGTTAACATACAAATGACATTTGCAAGGATGTCATGTGCTCACCATTCAATAATCAATATACACACCATACTGTCACAAGCTTTCCATAAAACATGCCCAATAAGCTTACCATGATTAGATATTCACCCATTAAGTCTGCAAATCTAAAACTCTCTAGTCCTAATATAACTGGTTAGTGGTTACTGAGGTCTGACACACTAGTTGACCTATCACATTGAGCTTCAGCCAGTAAAGTTCATAGAGGATGTACATTCACCTCATACATATCAGTATATGCTACATAAGCTAGGGGGATGGATTGAAAAGAGTGCAGCCTTTGATTGATTTCTCCAACTGTATTTCAATCTTCAGAAAGAATATTTTATTGTTTTTCTTTTTCATGTTCTCTAATTAAGAGTACACATTCCTCGAAGTCGAATGCATGTTGCATCATTTATTGGTGACATGCAATCTATAGCTCAATACAATCTCAATCCTTAACTAATTAATGCTTACAGCACCTCTATTATGCATTGGATTCTGCAACACCTCCAGTCCGCCACCTCAAAGCTTAACAAAAGGATGCTCTCTCTCATATCAGCTTAACACACATGTTGATCTAAAGCGAACTAAGAAATAAGGCCTTTTAAAAGTTAATAACAATATTTTACTAAAATTATTATATTTTTATTTAAAATTATTTTTTGGAATTTTGGGATGCAAAATTATTTATTAAATTATTTAAAATCTAATCCATCAATATCTGCGTTGTCATTATGTTTTAATGAATGTGCAAGGTTAAGACAATCTTCTTCTAAATTTTCATCATTTAATGACTTTAATTTCTCTATGCTAAATAGAAAATAAAGTATCTTTAATGGAGTATCCATTTTTTGATACTTAAACAGACCTCACTTGTACATATTATTTATTTTCACCTTTTCAATTCAAGTACCTAATTAAATACTCACTCCTTCAACTTAATAACTCCAAAAAAGTTACTCCCTCCGTTTATTTTTATCTGTCGTTTTAGGTTATTTCATCATGACCAAGGAATCAATTAATTGGTAAAATTTTTCCTATCATACCCTTATTTAATTAGTCTTTGGGAGTAGATGAATCAATTAATGTATCCCATCATTCTAATCATTTTCAACCCTTTATTCAATTATCCAATTAGTCTTAGATACATTCACATTCACATGTGTGTATTAGTAATAAATTTATGTCATTGGAAAGTAAAATAATTTTTGGGAGTAGATATATGATATTTAATTAGTTTTTGAACTTCTCAGTTACTACATTAATCAATTTATGAAAAATGTGTAAACAATTAATAGGGTTTAGGGTATAATTGTCAAAATATAACCTTAAAATATCAAAATGACAAATAAAAAGGAACAAAATTTTTCTTAAAAAACAACAGATAAAAAGAAATAGAGAAAGTGCTAAGTAGGTTCCATCCATAACTCTACGTCCAATTATTACCAAAAAATAATTGAAGGCCCACAGTAGTTCTTTCATTTTGGACTTTCTCTCTCCATGTATTAAAAAAAATTATAACTTAAAAGACACGTAGGACCTATGAGGTATCCATTTTTTTTCTAGGTACCATTAAAGTCACGCTCTTTTTTTTTTTTTGGTCATTTAGGGGATTTGGGGAGGTGGGGGATCGAACCCCCACCATTTAGTATCGCCCCAAGCTCATTTTTTCACTTGAGCTATTGGTAGGGGGATATTAAAGTCACACTCTTTCCTTCCCAAAAACATACTAGAGGCCTTAAAACGCAGACTACTAGCAAGATTCGAACCATGACTCAAGGGTTAAAGACAAGAACATACATGCACTACGCCAGTCGCCAGCCAAGGCATAAGACAACCGGTGTTTGTGTTTAATTTTTTCTTTGGTCTAAAATAAATACATTAATTGTAAACAAAACTTTTGTTGGTGGGCCTAAGGATAGGCTTGGGGTGTTTTACCACTGGGCCGACACTGCTTTCTCTGAGACGTCTGAAAGCTCTCCCTCCCGTTCGCCACCATCCACCTCCCTCTACGTCACCGTCAACGCCATCATCATCTCCATCCTCGCCTCTTCCAGGTTCCACCGCTGAAGCCAACCACCCATATTGGAGGTGGACCCAGCTCCTCCGCCCGTTATCGAGATGAAGGCGGTCCTTGTTAAACCGTTGAGCCGCGGTGGTCGAAGAAGAAGAAAAGAGACGAAAGAAGTCGACCCAGGAATGTCGCGGACGAGGACGGAGTTGTGTCTTGAAATGGAAGCCGCCCAGCGGGCCGCACTTCAAGCCCAGCGGGCCGCACGTCAAGCCCAGCGGGCCGCAATGGAGTTCTCACAACAGATGAGGTTTGAGGCCATATATATTGCATGAATTTAGTTTTAAGCCACAAATTTATTCTTCATTTTTTTTTGGGTGGAATTATTTAGGAGGTATGAAGTGTTCTTAAGTTTCAGAGGCGAAGATTCTCGTGCATCCTTCACTTCACATCTCTACGCTTCCCTTCGAAACTCCGGGATCACCGTTTTCAGGGATGATGATTCGCTTGAGAGGGGAGATCACATTTCAACTTTGCTACTGCGAGCGATCGGACAGTCTCAAATCTCTATTATTGTTTTCTCAACAAATTATGCGGAGTCGCAATGGTGTCTGGCAGAGCTGGTGGAGATAGTGGAGTGTTGGAGAACCATAGGGCAGGTGGTTCTGCCGGTGTTTTACGGCGTGGATCCATCGGAAGTGCGTCACCAAACAGGTGAGTTTGGGAAAGCGTTTCAAAATCTTCTGAACAGAATTTCAGGGGAGAAAGAGGAGACGCAGAATTGGAGAGAGGCGCTTCGTGAGGCGGCTAGCCTTGCAGGGTTTGTAGTCCTAAATTCCAGGTATTTTAATTAATTTCACAATTAGTATTTATTTAATGCCTTTCAAATCGAAATTCTTCCATTTTCATTGAATCATTGGTGTGTACTAAAATATTTATTTTAATTTAATAATTCAGTGAACATGATTTATAATAAAAATTATTTTTATATAGGAATTTAATAATAAATTTTTTATTTGTTTTCTAAAAATTTCGACAAACTATTTCATAAAAATACTCACAATCTACTTGTTAGTTTAATTTTCAAAATTGAGAAAACAAATATAATGCACTAATTTTAATTGAAAAAACAAATATAAAGCACCTGTTAGTTTAATAATAAAATTTAAATATAAAAACGAAACTGAATATAAAAAATATACATGACACAGATCATCATTATTCATTAAAGTGAATTTTTAATATTAAAATAAGTTCTTTAATTTTCAAAAAAACTATAATATCTATAGTTATAGGATTATAATTGATTTATATTATCCTAAAATGGATATTTATCAATAAAGGCGAAACTTTTATGCTTTTCAAGTTAGACGCTGTTTGGATAAACTTTTTTTATAAGGATTTTTAATATGTGTTTTTTAACTAATAACTTCTCATATAAGTTGAAATTAATTTTTATTTTTCATTTTTTTCAAAAATTATCTTTTTTAACTTCTCCAGAAGCACCTATATATTTATTAATTACTATTTGAAAGTTTTTCCTCTTTTGCACATGAGATCCATACAATAATTTAAAAGCCGTAGCTGCATCCAAATATAACCTTAATATTTTAGATTACACAAAGTTTCTCTACAGCTCCTATGATACTTACTAGTTCAATTTCAAAATTCAAAAATAAGAAGAAAATAGAAATAAATTCAACAATAACAATGCTGATTGAAGTTTTGATTCAAATAATAATTTCACGTACAATTTGCCTTTGAGTAAGCTATTTTTCTAATAACAATCTCTAAGTAAACTATCAACACTTTTAGCGTCATTACGGCTTTTTGTAAACAGTTCAACTCACACACACATTCAACTATAAATTTCTTACACAAATTTCCCATATGCTTTTGCCACTGACATATATAGATACATATGTATACACATGCATATATAGATATAGATGTGTGTTTGTTCACCTTTTCTTTCGTTCATCTTTTATAGGAATGAAAGTGAGGCTATCAAGGATATCGTTGAAAAAGTTACACGTTTGCTTGATAAGACAGACTTATTCATTTGTGATAATCCAGTGGGAGTCGAATCTCGAGCGCAAGATATAATTCAACTACTAGACATCCAACAATCAAATGATGTTTTACTCCTTGGGATATGGGGCATGGGGGGAACTGGAAAAACAACCATTGCAAAAGCCATTTACAATAAAATTGGCCGCAATTTTGAAGGTAGGAGCTTCCTTGCAAATATTCGGGAAGCTTGGGAGCAAACTGCTGGACAAGTGTCTTTACAAGAACAACTTCTGTTTGACGTCTCCAAGGAAACAACCAAGATACACAACATTGAGTCTGGAAAAAATATATTAAAGGATAGACTCTACCATAAAAGGGTACTTCTTGTACTTGACGATGTGAATGAATTGGACCAAATGAATGCTTTGTGTGGAAGTCGCAAATGGTTTGGTCCAGGGAGTAGAATAATCATCACAACCAGAGACAAGCATATACTTAGAGGGAATGGAGTTGACAAAGTATGCCAAATGAAAGAAATGAATGAAAGGGAATCAATTGAACTTTTTAGTTGGCATGCATTCAAGCAACCAAGTCCTAGAAAAGATTTCATTGGAATTTCTAGAAATATAGTTGTGTATTCCGGAGGATTGCCATTGGCTCTTGAAGTCCTTGGGTCATATTTGTTTGATAGGGGGGTAGTGGAGTGGAATTGTGTATTGGAGAAACTCAAAAAAATTCCCAATGATCAAGTACGAAGGAAGTTAAAAATAAGCTATGATGCTTTAAATGATGATATCGAGAAAGAGATATTCCTTGACATAGCTTGTTTCTTTATTGGGATGGACCGAAATGATGTTATACATATATTAAATGGCAGTGGACTTTTTGCAGAAATTGGAATTAGTATCCTTGTTGAGCGAAGCCTTGTAACTATTGATGATAGGAACCAACTTGGAATGCATGATTTGCTACGAGATATGGGGAGAGAAATTATTCGTGAGAAATCACCAAAGGATCCTGAGCAGCGTAGCAGGTTGTGGTTTCATGAGGATGTGCTTGATGTATTGTCAGAACAAACTGTAAGAACTTTATATACTATTTTTTATTCTAGATTTAAAATATCTAAAGCTTAAGAAAGCAAAAAATAAAATAAAATAAAGTTGTTAACATTCATTTTATTTGTTGCTCATTACAAGAACTCTGAAAATTAGTTTGGATGTGAATTGTTTTGTTTCCCGGGGTTTAGTAACAAATAATTTGTTTATTGACTAGTTTTTTTTTATATCTGCGTTGTATCTTTAAGTTATGCATGACTTAGGGCTTGTTTGGATTGGCTTATGCAGAGCTTATGAACACAACTTATGACTGATTTATAAGCTGTTTTGGGCTTATTTTTCATAAACTACCCATAATAGCTTATCAAAACAGCTTATGACTTATATAAAATAAGTTTCACTATAATTTTTCTTCGATTATAAAAGTAGCTTATACAGCTTATGCCATAAGCAGTAGATAAGCTTGTTATCCAAACAGGGCCTTACTCTTTTTGGTCCATTATATTTCACAGGGAACAAAAGTTGTTGAGGGATTGGCTTTGAAGTTGCCAAGAGCTAGTGCAAAATGTTTTAGTACTAAAGCATTTGAAAACATGGTGAAACTCAGACTGCTTCAGTTGGAAGGTGTACACCTTGACGGAGATTTTAAACATCTTTCAAGAAATTTGAGACGGCTGTCTTGGAATGGATTTCCTTTAACAAACTTACCTCCAAACTTTTATCAAGGAAATTTAGTTTCCATTGAGTTAGAAAACAGCAATGTCAAACTTGTGTGGAAAGAGACCCAGGTATTAAGTTTGATTTTAGTATTTTGGATTTCATTAGTTGTTTTCACTTTTCGTATTTATTTCATTATACGGTACTTTTAGACAGTTTCCATCTTTGTTTTTGTCGGTCTTTCTAGCTTTGCCGGTGAAAGTTTGCCAAATATTCAAATTTTGTAGCATATTATTTTTTAATGAAACATTATTTGTTCTAAATTTTAAAATTAAAATTTCTTTTTTTTTTTTGTAAAAACTTAAAGCAATTAGGAGATGAAATTAAATTTGATTCTCTCTCTCAAGTGTCAAACTTTTCTACACTATTATCTAATGATAGGTAAGCACCACATAAACTTCAAATCTCCTATAAAGTTGTTGTGAAAATGAAACTTCTTTAAGAAATTAGCAATATATAATTGGATGATAGTGTAAAGAAGTTTTAAACTAAGCATGAATCAAAATTACATGTCCATGATAGTGTGTACCTTCATTAAAGTTCCTCAAACGACTATAGACAAAATATATCATTACCACCCACCTAATTAAATCTTGTGTAAAAACTTTTATTTATGTATTTATGTTTTTGCAGAGGATGGAGAAGCTGAAAATTCTCAATCTTAGCCATTCTCATTATTTGACACAGACCCCAGACTTTTCAAACTTGCCTAATCTTGAAAAGCTAGTACTCACAGATTGTCCAAGGCTGTCTAAGGTTTCCAGTAGCATTGGACATCTCAATAAAGTTCTCCTGATAAATTTGGAAGACTGTATTAGCCTTCGTGACCTTCCAAGAAGTATCTATAAGTTGAAATCTCTAAAAACACTCATTCTTTCAGGGTGTTTAATGATTGACAAGTTGGAAGATGACTTGGAACAGATGGAATCTTTAACCATGCTTATTGCAAATAACACCGCCATAACAAGAGTGCCCTTTTCAGTAGTAAGGTCAAAAAGCATTGGATATATTTCTTTATGCGGCTATGAAGGATTCTCATGGGATGTGTTTCCATCTATCATTTGGTCTTGGATGTCACCAACAAATAATCTCCCATCCCCATTTCAAACATCTGCTGCTATGTCATCTCTTGTTCCTTTAGATGTACCAAATAGTAGTTCACACGAATTATCATCTATTTGCAAGTACCTTCCAAGGCTTCGAAGTCTTTGGGTGGAGTGCGGCTCAAAACTTCAACTTTCTCAAGATGCAGCAATAATTTTGGATGCCTTATATACCACAAATTCTAAGGAATTGGAGTCAACTGCAACTACATCTCAAGTATCAAATATGAAGTGTTGCAGTCAAGTGCAAATTTTAGGATCAAAGAATTCCCTGAGGTCTCTTTTAATTCAAATGGGAATGAATTGCCAAGGTTCCAACATTTTGAAAGAGAACATTTTACAGGTTTCACACACTATCTCTATGTCCCTGTTTTATTTTTATTTAGTCAATATATTATATATTATTGTGTCATTGTTTTGGTATCGGTTTTAGATATTTAAAAATTAAAATAATAAAATCCTAAACACATTATATTTAAATTATCTTAATTCTACCAACAAATAGATGTTTTTTACACAATATTACTGTCACGAATTTTGCTATTTGTCATTGACAGCTTAAATCACACGTGTGATCCTGTTTTGGAATTATCGTCACTACAATTTTTTTCAAGATATATACTTTTGTTTTGCATACCTTTTTTTATTATTGACACAAAATTTATCATTGGAATATTTGTTGAGAGCATACAGTAAAAAAACACTCGTTGAAAGGACATGCATCTTGGTTAGTAATTTTTGTTTTGGTGATTACTTGGTTAGTAATTGGTCATGATCATATCTGTGAAATTAGTCTCATAGCAATGCTGGTAGGATACCCCTGTTGAAGATGATAAAATATTTAGACATAGAAATTTGATTATTGAATATATCTACTAGTCGAAATTTAAATTTATGATTAACTTTCATATCTTATATTTACCAAAGATTTTCATAAAAATGTGAAAATAATGATAGTATAGACCAGTTGAACATTTGAGCAAAAAAAAAAAAAACCAGTTGGACACCCTAGTAATTGATATAATAACTCTATAGAAATTAGTATCAGTTAATCATTATGTCCCTTAAGAACCAGGAATCAATGAATATGAGTTTTGCTTAGTTAATATGCAGAGTTGTGACATCATTAGTATCAACATTATTTTATGAAAAACTGTTACAATCTTTCAAGTATACATTTTACGAAGTGGTGCAATTTATTATTATCACGGCATAAACATCAAAATGAATTGGAAACCCTCAATTTTATTTTGGTCAGCATGGTATTTTTAAACTGGACTGACAGTGTTTGAAGAATCCAAACAAATATTTCTGTGTATCTTCAAAAATTTTGAACAATTTGATTTTTCCCCTGTAAATTATCAATTACTCTAGAACTTCTTCTAACAATCAAAAGATCATAATTTTATTGATAAAAGTATGATTAATTATCTTAAGTGAAAAAGTATATCTTTAATTGTTGAATATATAATAAGTAATGAGGTGATATTTATATATTGTTCAATAAAATTTTGGGACTGTGTTTACTTTTACAGAAAATGACAGTCAATGATTGTGGTGGTGGTTTGCTCCCTGGTGATAGTTATCCAGATTGGTTAACCTTCAATTGCGAAGGTTCTTCTGTAATTTTTGAAGTCCCACAAGTGGAAGGGCGTAACTTGAAGACAATGATGTGTATTGTCCATTCTTCATCCCCAGCTAATATAACAACAACAGATGGTCTTAAAAATGTGTTGGTGATAAATCACACGAAGGCCACCATTCAGCTGTACAAGAGAGAGGCATTAGCCTCCTTTGAAAATGAGGAGGGGCAGAGAGTAGTGTCAAGTATAGAACCTGGTGACAAAGTGGAGGTGGTGGTTGTTTTTGAGAACAGCTTCATTGTGACAAAGACAGTAGTTTATCTCATATATGATGAACCAATTGTCGAAAAAATTGAGCAATTTCGTGCACCAGATAAGAATGTTGCTGTCCGTAGTGATAGTGATGGAAATGAATGTGATGTCCGGAGGAATCACTTAATGAAGTTTGCAGTCTGTTGTTTAACATTATTATTTGGAGCTTTTGCAACCAAAAGGGTATGTCACAAGATATTGCAACCAAAAATGCCTGGCACAAGATCCGACGTAGTTGATAAATAGTTGGGTTTCTTAAGCATATTGTCCTCCATTAGAACCAGGTCGTGTATATGGAAAAGATCGTGTTAAGAGAAGCAAAATCCACCCATTTGAGTAGTCTCTAAGCCTCAGGGTGGTGACTATTGGCTAGAGGATATCTACCTGATGATTCACCTTTCACTTAGAAAAATTTGGAACACTTGCTCATTCTATGTCTTTGGTTTAGTTCATCTTCCTTTGGGCTTTATAAGTCCCATTATCTAAAAAACCATGTATTTATTGGTTATCTCATTGTAAAATCTTCCACATAAAAGAATTTTAACATTCATTTTGGATAGAACTACTTGTAGAAAAGGCATGGTAAACTTTTTCTGAAAGAAAAGTATAAACCCATATCACCTACAGTTGTTGATAATGGAATGCAGTGGGAAGCATACATCATAATTGCTGGGGCTTTTACAGCTCTATTATGTTCATCATTGATGGGTGGCATGTTGCCCCATAGATCTTACTTTGCCTCGGTTCAGTGGCAGGGGGTTCTCTTAATGACACATCCTGTAAGAATTGGAAGGAATGGAAGAACTTGTACAACCTTGAGGACAAGGTTGTTTTCAATGGGGGAAGTGATGTTATGAATGGAAATATAGCCCATGGACAATGGCAATGGGTGTAACAGAATGAGTTGAAAAAAGAGGACAACTGGCAGGTGATAAGGAGAATTAGGGAGAGAAAAGCTTAACAGAAAAAAATGCTGATTGAAGTAAGGGGAAGGAAAGCCAATGATGGATTATGCTGAATGTGATATCTCTGATGCCAAATTCGGATTTGTTGCAGTCGGCAGTTTCACGCATTCGGTGCATTCTGACCATTTCTCTCTGGTTTCTTCTCTTCTCAGGATTTCTTCTACTATTTTCCTTAGATAATGAATTTACTTTTCCCATTTTGTACTTATCGAATTGGTGCATTTAGTTTTTCCTTTACAGTATTCTTGTATCAGTTTCTTTTCATAATTTGCAATACATATTTCCTATTGGTTTGTTCTGTTTCACTGAGCTATCCTTTACAAAACGGGTTTTTTTTTCTGGGCTATCAAAACAGTTGTGTATAGAATACAGTAGTTATTGGCTAGCTGTCTGAGTTAACTTCAGCATTGTCAACTTATTTGTCATGTTATCAGAATACAATAATCACTTAACTATACGACCAGAAACGTTATAGTTCAGTGATTAAAGACATAATTTATTCAAAAAATATATAAGGTATCAGGTTGGCTAGTAGTACAACTCATTTTCGCTAGGGAAAAGAAGTAAATTTATATAATTGTCCAGTTCAAGAAATTTTAAATTTAGGTGCACCAAAGAAAAACCAAATCGATCAAAGCTAAATTAGACCATAATCGACATATAAACCAATATATTGTACTTGTTCATGATTTGATTTTGAGGAATATATATCAAATTGTTTTGGAACCTGTTTGTGGGGAAGGGTTGGTTGTTAACCTGTTCTTACTAGATCCATTATCAAGGAAATGACCAGTTGGACATATTCTAGCTGTTAGTGTTTTTACATGTGAAATTCTGGAAACACCTGAGCAAATATTGTTTACCCTTACTATTTGCACACAAACAAGGTAAAAGAGTATTTAATCGTGAACCATGTGCAACGGAGAAAAAAATACAACTGCAATCTTTCTTTAAGATAAAATGGAGAAAAAGGTTATTACATAAACTAATATTAAGGGAGTCTTTAATTAATATATGGATCAAAATTTTAAGAAGATGTGAAGGAAAATATAATTATTCAGAGCATTGCTGTAGAATTTTTCTGGTGACAGTATTTTTTTTTTATGACAAGAGCATTGCTGTAGAATACGAAAAGCATAATACGAATACATGCACAAATTTAATTATACCAGTCATAAGGCAGATTGAATTGGGAAATCTGCACTATAACAATCAATCACTGCATTTCGTGCCAAAATCCATTTGAGCTATTTAGCATTTCTCAATTATTAAAACTAATTTACGAATTTTGGTTGAGGGATAAGGAATTTTATTTTTTACTAAACTTCTCCAGAAGCACTTTTAGCATGTGTTTTTTACTAATAACTTCTCACGAAAGTTAAAATTAACTTTTGCTCTTCACATTTTTCAAAAGCTATCTTTTTTAACTTCTCCATAAGCATTTATTTATTTATTAATGATTATTTAATAGCATTATCTCTTTTGCATATATGAGAAAAAGAAGAAGCAAAATAAGATTAATTTCTCTATAAGTCAAAAGCCAGAGCTTTTACGTCTACAGGACCTAAAACATGATCAGTGTAGATTGTTAAAAGAGGTTCTTCTTGAAAGAGGTTGCACGGTTCATGCCAGAGATCCTGGTCAGTATCCAAATGGGCTAATAGCCTAACACCCTTTTCTTCTTTCACTTTTTTGTTTTTTATTTTGTTATTCAAACCAGCAGAAGAGAAAGAATGGGGATCAAAGAAATTATTTATTTATCAAAATGGAAGTGTTGATGTATAACACTTTTACTTCACAGGCTCTTCCTTAAAACCATTAAAATTAACCTGGTGAAATGGCTTATTACTTAGTTTTTCCATAATCATTTTTGTCAGAAACCACATTGTTTATACTAATTGATTTTGCTACTATGTATTTGCTGTGTTATATATGGTTGCAGGTGAGCCTTCCAAGTTCCAATTCATTTGGGAGTTATTCTAGACGACTTTTTGGAGGATTTGGATTCCAGTTGTTTAATCTATTTTTTTTTTCTTTTTCTGCAAAAAAATTCTATTTTTTCATTTCATTGTTAATCATCTGATACATGTTTGCTTTTTGAACAACATTTGGTTGAGCAGGAACAGATTGATTTTCAGCGATAAAAGGGAATCAGAGAGTGTCATTGTGGAGAGAATTGAAGTCAATTCTTGGTTGTGGTTTACTCGGAAGGTTGCTGGTTTTACATATCCACTCTTAGCTGGATATCAAACCCAACAACATGCCTTGGTTTTATCATGAATGGATAGCCTCTCTAGTCACACTACAAAGTAAGAGATGTCAGGAGGAAAAACAAGAAACAGGGCATCTAGTTGGAGTAGAAATTAATTTGAAAAATTATTACTGGCTGGGTGGTAGATAACAACTAGCAATTTATCGTGGGGTTGATTGATTATTGTTAGGCAACTTTATCGTGGTTATGTTGATATGCAGATGATAGGTAGGGTATGAAGTATCAATATAGTTGGGATCTCTTTCTCTATTATGATGCTTTTGTATATTTTTTTTGTTTGAGAAAAAAAAAAAAATCGTGGCTGATTTCTGTGCAAGGGTTGTGAAATTTTACACGGGTGTAAACAATTCTGGAATGGGAAGTTTGAATTTTCGCAGATTAGGTTTGACCTTTTCACTATAGGTGTGAATTTGTTTACATGCGGGAACGACTTTGTTTTGAGCGGTGCATTTTCGTGGATTTGGTCTAACATTTTCACACTGGGGCTGTTAAGTTTTTCGCAGCTGTAAATGGTTCTGGAATGAGAAATATGCAATTTCCTGAACATGCCTAACACTTTCACACTGTGGGTGTGAAATTTTTCGCAGATATGAATAGTTATGGATTGATAAACCTGCATTTTTGTGGATAGACCTGACGTTTTTCACATTGGAGGTGTTAATTTGTTCACAGCTGTGAATGATTCTAGAATGAGAAGAGTGCATTTTCGTGGATAGACCGAACATTGTCACACTGGGGACGTGAATGTTTTCACAGTTGCCATGGCTATGGACTAAGAAAACATTTGTTTTTGTTATTTTTGTACAATATATGTCATATAGTACTTCTTTTACTAAGCCATAGATTTATCATCAATAAAAAAAATTTCTTTAAAAAAAACATTTGCTTCAAATCCACAAAACTGAAGACTAAATTAGTAGGATCATTCAATATCTACTTTCATGAGAAATTGACTTAAATTGTTGAAATGTGACAATTGGTCTGAAAAATTGTCGAAAGATTAGAATTAATTAAGGTTATTAAAAAATGAATAATGATATATATATTCTTTGATGAACGAATAATGATATACTAGATAATAGATTTCAATTATTAATAAGATGATTGAGTGATATTTTAGGTATCATTTAATTTGATTTAAGTCAATAATTATTAATAATATTGTGATTGAATTAAAGTCAATATTTAATCTTTTTTTATCCAGTAGAAATGGTAAACACACACAAGCGCCCCAACCGGAAATCGAACCACGTCCAACCTAGCAACACAATATGGATTTAACCATTTGTGCTAGTCTTTACAGACATAGTCATATATTTATTGAAATTTTTAGTGAAATTTACTAAAAAAATCTTATTTTATATAATAAATAAATACATAAATACATTTCAAACAAATAGCAATGCCATCACCAATGTTCGATCCTCATGAAACACACTCTTGCAGTGGCGGAGAGATGGGAGGCACATAGGGGCCATGACACCACTCCAATTTTTGGAACTATTTAGTAAAAAAAAATCAAAATTATTTAGTATTTTATATAGATAGTAGTCCCTTCAAGCTTTGATATATGAAGGAAAACTCAAAGTAACTACTAGGTAGGCAACAATAATAGACTCCCACTCTTTGTCTTGTGTCGGCGTGAATCTCTTTTTTTTATTTTAACTTTTCAAAAGTCACGAGTTTATTAGTTTTATAGATAAGTTTTATTTTTTTAGTTCATATAAACTACATTTGATTTTATTCTAGAATTATTTTATATGTTTTTTTAAAATTTTATTTGAACTGTATTTTATATTGATATATATTTTTTAGGTTAAAAAATGTCTACAACAAAAACTATTGACTCATTTTTTAAAAGAAAATAGAGATATAATAAAAATACTAATGTTGAAAAGTGTCTAAAAAAATTTATCGACTCATCTTTTATTTATAAAAATATTAATTATATATTAATTGTTTTAAATTTTTTAGTGAGTCGTATTTTTATTTTTTATCTTGGCACCATTCAAATTAAATTCTCTACCCCTGCACTCTTGGACGGAGATAAATAATTTTAAGTGTGACTAAGTTTCTAATTTAAAACTAAAAACTCTCACATTAGCTTAAAGAAAAACACTCTCTTCGAATTGACCAGTAAGACCAAAAACTGGTCACATGGCCTGTTCAAACTTCAAACTGTTGAAACAGGTTTTATTGGTACTAACTTGTCTGACTTGGTCAATTTTTCTGAAGAAAAAAACACTGGTGATTTGATGAATAAGGGTGACCTGGCCGGGCCATGTTACAATGCCAAACGACAAACATTAATGAAGAATCCAATGAATTCACGTCGGGACCGGAGAAGACAAAAATCGCGTGTGGAAAAAGTTGTATAGGTAGAAAGACCGGGAAAGAAGACCTGTGGAGAAGAAAAAAAAACAGCATGTGAAAAAAACTAGCATCGGCAGAAATAAAGTGGTTAAGTGGGGAAAAAGACCCGTGTGAAAGGAGGAATTTTGTTTTCAATCCCAAAATTAACGATGCTTCAAAGTGGTGGACCGCCTATGCTGACCCCCTGGCACAGAGCAGCATGATTTTATTATATTGACAATGCCAATGGCGGTGGGAATAAGTTAAGTTGTTGCTCGATAGAGGTCCATGGTTTAATCTATATTAGGTCTAGGTCAAGTCAAGTTGTTTATTAAATAAATTAGGTTAAGGGTTTTTTAAAAAACTTATTTAGTTGATAAAATCAGGTTTTAGACCATTTAAAAGTCTTTTTAAACCTAACAGGCTGACCTATTTAAGTAAATATAAGTAATGAATTTTTTTATTGTATTATTTTTATATTATATTTTTTATAATGTGTTAAAATTATATACCTTTTTACCTTTTAAATTTTTAAACATGTTAACCTAAATAAAAACTCAAGCTTCTAAAGTTTATTAAAAAAATAAAATTGTGACTTATTTAAATGACATATTGCAAAAATAGATTTCTAACTACATTATCATGAAAGTTATATTAGACTTTAAAAAAAATATGATATATAAACATAAAGTTTTACTCACCTCTAAGTCTCATGTCCTACATAATAATAATTTTAATCTTCATAGTTTATAGTTTGTTATACATAAAGATTTTATTCGTTGGTTTATTAGCTTATATGAGAGTAGGGCAGATAATCTACTTGAATGTCTTATCATGCATTAGGCATTTAAATAGGCTAATAGGCCAAACCAGACTTCAAAAAAGGTCAGGCCTAGGCCTAAAAAAAGGGCCTATGATACGTAACAGGTCAGACTTAGGCTTTAAAATTTTTAAACAGGCTAAACTTAGGTCTTGTAAAGCCTAACTCAGTCTAACCTATTTTTACCCCTAAACACCACCACCAAGTTCGATATTATGGTCTCTTAGACATGATATAGGCAATTTGATCTTCACGTCATGTGTATGAAAAAAAATGTTGGAAGAAATTAACTCTTTAAATGAATTTTGGCACCTCGAGATATTAATCTTTATAGTTACAAGTGGTGATATCCGAGTTAACCCAAAAACAACACCAGGTTGTATATCAAGGTCTATAATTTTGACTACAGTTGCCTCATCATGGTTTAAGAGAGTCTTCCAAAGTCCAAACTATATCGTGACCACAATTATGACTACATCAATTGTGGCTACATCAATTGTAATTTTTTACAATATTAAGGATCGCTGGGACCAATCGTGCTTTAAAGCTTTGGACAACACACACTCTAACTTTGGTTACCGAAAAAAAAAATACACGGCGACTAACTTTCATACTTGCTCTGCCTCTCCTCCATTCCTCTTTTGGATACAGACAGCCGCACCACTAACACATTTTTTCTTAGAAAATGCTCTTTGGCTCGAATAACAGTTTTCGACGACGGCACATACGACGACCGATAGAGTTAACTGTTATTTTGACTCTTAAAATTATAACACGGTCTCACTTAAAGTTCATGAAACTAACGAAAATATAAATTAGTCTCTGAAATTGTAAAACGTCGGTCAAGTTAGTCCCTGTCGTTACAATTTTAGGGACTAACTTGACCGACGTTTTGCAATTTCAGGGACTAACTTGACCGTCATTTTAAAATTTCAGGGACTAATTTGTATTTTCGTTAATTTCAGAGACTTAAGTGAGACCACATTACAATTTCAGGGACCAAAATGACAGTTAACTCTGATCGATAATCTCCACCCAGGAGCATTGTATATATTTTTTATTTTATTTTATAAAAGGAATAAATATATTTATAGTCCATATAAATAGGTTAATTATTCGCTTTTAGTCCCTCTAATTTTTTTTATTTCTTTTTAGTTTTTAATTTTTGAAAAATATATCATTTTTAGTCCCCATGGTCTTTTTTAAATTAAAAAAAGTATTTTTTTAAATTTCTTTTAATCCCTATTAATTTTTAATTCTCAATTTGTGCTCAACCCTCTTTTTTCATTCTTAGAGATGTCAATTTTGGCTCAACTCAACGGCCAAACCTGATAGACCTGTATTTTAGGCTACATTAGAATTGTTAAATACATGCTCGAAAGAAATTAGGTCATTTTGGCCCAACTCAATGGTTTTATCGAGCCAGATTGAACCCCTCATTTTATATATTTTTTTTGTAAATAATTCAAACTCGGCCTGACTCACTGTACTAGAAATTGAAAAATTAAAAAAAAAAGAGGATTTGACAAAATAGAGAATTGAAAATTGAAAATGATGAAAATAAATTTTTAAAGTTATTTTTTAAATTTAAAAAAGACTTCAGAAATTAAAAACAATATATTTTTAAAAAATAGAGACTAAAAAGAGAAATTTTTTAGAGACTAAAAACAAATATTAATCTATTGAGTATTTGCGGTTTCTGGAATT
Source organism: Glycyrrhiza uralensis (assembly GCA_030159175.1). NCBI lineage: Eukaryota > Viridiplantae > Streptophyta > Magnoliopsida > Fabales > Fabaceae > Glycyrrhiza > Glycyrrhiza uralensis. The sequence goes on from BRZY01000008.1 coordinate 2,715,766, forward strand.
AAAAACATATTTAACCGTTTGTAAAATTAGTATTTGTTTGAAAAAAAAACATGATTGGTCCACGACAGCAATCGTGCGATTCGTCCTGCTTTTCTTTCGCGTACAATAGCAGCACTTTTTTCCTATTCATCAATGCCCTTTTCTTCCCATCCCGGTAGCTCGCTGCTGAGGACGGGTTATTCTGTCTGAAGGATATGGTTTATTTATTTATCCCGGTCGAAATTGTTAAATCATAGAAACGGAGGGGAAAAAGATTGTAATTAGTCCCGTTACAAATCTGGTGGCGCTTATTGTGGGACAGTACTTAGATGGTACTACCGTAGTGCACGCATAAAGGACCCATGCAAAAATATGTAATGCCAAAAATATCCCTTCAATCAGGTTTTTGATAACTTCAAACTTTTCACCCAAAGCTTTCAAAAAATTGAACATTAACCCTTTGATAGTTTGCGTTATCACAGTGGGACCCTAACTTTTTTCATCTTCACTACTCATCCATATCCAAAATTCTGCAAAACGCTTGGCAGTCACTGACCATGCGAACAAAAGAGAACCTTGAAAAAAAAAAAAATTTTAATGCCGTCCTCCTCCCTAAATATTTAAATATTTTAAAAAGTTGCAGGCCTAAGAAAGCACCCGGCAAACAAAACTAAATCACTAGTTGCCCCATACAAAACATAATATCCAACCTGGCAAAAGTATGCAACCCTGAGCAACTAAAAAATTGCAAGCAGAAACAACTACTGATATGGACCCCCAACAAAAAATCTATTGCTAAATCACCACGTTAGAGCAATTTCTGCCTTCAAAAGATAATCACATCTCATACACTTAATCATCAAGGCACTTATGCAGACCTCATTAAGTCAATCTTTTCATTGGAAAAAAAAAATTCCCTTTCGAAAGCCTTCCCCCTCCATAATAAAAGACCACTAGAATGTATTTGACTCCTTGATCCCTACTTGTTGTCCACCATGAAGAAATGCAAATTTTGACAGCACGCCCTTCCAAGTAAGTACCACTACTTTGAGGTCTGAGATGCTGCACATTATATCGGCTCTCTGAAAATCACCAAGGACCACTTCTAGCACCTAACTTCATGCACTGAATCGGATTGTAGAACCAGTCCGAGAAAAGGCATTTGGTTCCCTCGTTTTTCGCCATGAACCAAATAAGAGTTGGGTGTGTTCTACTTGCACGGTTGGTTTAATGGGTTCTTCAATGGCAGAAGCAGCAACAGTGTTGTATTTACTGAGTCTTGAACCCAGATTCCCACCTTAAATTTCCTTTTTTTTTTTTTACAAAAATTTCAGTTATATCAACGGCCTTATAAAGGCTTTAAGTTATTAATTAAGCCCCTAATGAAACCCCAAATTGAAACACATCCCCACTGAGCACCGTATCGATCGCCCCACCCGTTTATGCAAAACTCGATCTCAACATCCAGCTTTCAAGTGCGATGCTTTTGTAAAAAGTGGGTGGGACATATGCAAAATATCAAATTTGGTGGGGTGATTAGTGGGTGAGCCAATGTCACAATATTTAATTTGGTGGGGGGAAATGTTTCAAGTTATGGAAAACTGTTTTGCAGGGTTATTGATGGTCAATATTTAAATGGATAGGGCATTGTGGGAATGGAGTTTGGTACTCCCATTTAACACCTGGTGTACCATAAATGCCACCTACAAATCTTCCATTGTATTCTAGATCTAGTTGGACTAGAAAGCTTTTTCATTATTCTTCTTCTCTGGTTTCTTTCTTCTGCACACCTTCACTGCGGTTTTTTCTCATATTCAAACAGTTCCTCCCTTTCATCGAGACGTTAGCAGAGAAGATGAAGAGCGAATGGAAAGAAAGAGAAAAGAATTAAGAGAGAAATAAAGAGGATGGAGCTAGACAAAGAAAGACTTCCCCTGAAAAGATTCAAGTCCGTATTGCCACCCAGACGCGGACAGGTTAAACATTGGGGTAAATATATTGCGTTTTATTTTGCTGTATTAGATATTAGATGATAGTTTGAAGCTACAAATTTATTATTATTCCTTTTTATTTGTTGTAGTTTTAAAGAATGTGGTGAAAACATTAAGGAGGTATGAAGTGTTCTTAAGTTTTAGAGGGGAAGATACTCGTGCATCATTTACTTCACATCTTCACACTTCTCTTCGAAACGCCGGGATCACTGTTTTCATGGATGATGATTCGCTTGAGAGGGGAGATCACATTTCAACTTCGCTACTGCGATCGATCGAAGAGTCTCAAATCTCTGTTGTTATTTTCTCAAGAAACTACGCCGATTCGCTGTGGTGCCTGGGAGAACTGAAGAAGATAATGGAATGTCAGAAAACCATAGGGCAGGTGGTTCTGCCGGTGTTCTACGATGTTGATCCCTCGGAAGTGCGTCACCAGACGGGTGAGTTTGGAAAAGCGTTTCAAAATCTTATGAGCAGAATATTAGGGGAGGAAGAGGAGAAGCGAAATTGGAGAGAAGCGCTTCGTGAGGCCACTGGCCTTGCAGGGTTTGTAGTCCTAAATTCCAGGTAATTTAAATTTACAATTATTTATTTACTGGCTTTCAAGTCAAAATTCTTCACCGCACCACACAATGTAAATACACTCTCCTCAAATTTGCTATACACTCTATATTAATGTTAAAATTTTAAAAATATATTCAAATTTTGTATTATTGTTAAAAATTAAAATTTTCAAAATACAAATCTGGAGTTTCTAGAATACACTTTGTATTTCGGAAACTGGAGTTTTCGGAATACAAATTTGACTGTAGTTTCTGGAATACAAATAATTTGCACCGGAATACAAATCCAAAATACAAAAATTACATTCTGAAAACTGGAGTTTATGGAATTGATGCGATTTTGTGGGGTGTATGATCCAAAACGTGATATTAACTATAGATAATTTTAAAATTTAACTATTTAAATGAGGTGGATGACAAATTATAGGAGTGTATTTACCAAAATTCCACACATTATTCGGGTGAGATGATAGAGTTTCTCTCAATTGGGTTGGGTGTAGAGGTGGCAATTCGGGTTAGGCTCAGGCTGGCCCGCATCGAGTTTGGGTTTTATCGGATCGAGCCAAAAAAATCCGGATTGAAAACGGGCTCAAATTTGTATGTTCGAGTCCTCTATTTTTTTGGGTTTTTTGGGCCGGGTTCGGGATTTGGCCTATACTTTCGGGCGGCCCGCTTTGGGCTCGAGTTTTTACGGGTTCAGGCCTTGTCAGGCCGGGCCAAAAAGGTCCGAATTAAAAACATATTCGAATTTGTGTGTCCAAACTTGATTTTTTTTTTGGGCGGACTCGAGCCGACCCAGCAGACTAAGCCCATTTTACCGGCTATAGTTGGGTGATACACTGTGGGAATCCAACGATTTTAAATTAAAATTCTTCCATCTTCATTCATACTAAAATATTAAATTTAAATAATTGGGAGGGCATGTTTTGTGATGATATTATACAAGAAAAATATCAATTTTTTAAAAAAATCATTGAAATACAAATATCAATTAGTGTTAATTATTTATAATAAAAATTACTGTATAAAAATTTCGTAATAAAGTATTTATTTATTTCTAAAAATCCTGATAAACTATTTCATAGAAATACTCACAATGCACATGGTACTGCTTAGTTTAATTTCAAAATTAAAAAAAACAAATATAATGCATTTGTTTGTTTAATCATAAAATAAAATTTAAATAGAAAAATAAAACTGATAAAAAATATGCATGACACAAATCATCATTAAAGTTAATTTTTAATATTAAAATAAGTTTTTTAATTTACAAAAAACTATAATATCAATAGTTATACTGTTATAGGATTATAATTGATTTATATTAACACCAAAATGAATATTTATCATTGAAGCCAATTAATCTTTTATGTTTTTCTATTTAATATTTTAGATTTCACAAAGTTCCTATACAATTCCTATGATACTTACTAGTTCAATTTCAATTTTTTTTTAAAAAGAAGAAAATAGAAAGTTAGAAACAAATGCAACAATAACAATGATGTTGGAACCAAATTGGTTAAAATTATTTTTAATACAAAAACTCTCTAAGTGATTTTATGGTTTTGATGATAACAAAATGTATTAAGGTTTTTACAAAGGATAAACAATTTGTATTAAGATGTTTTTAATGTATTAAGCTTTTACAATGTTTCAGTATAAAGCATACAAGTTCTGCGTCCAATGTTTTGTAAAGAAGCAGAACCAAAGTAAGTATGCGTCCAATGTTTTCAACATAAAGGATTCAAGAGCTTCTGCGTCCAATGATCATTATTAAGGATACATAAGCTTCTGCGTCCAATGATTAGTATAAGGAAATATTGTTCATTGTCCAATGTTGGAGTATAATGAAGTAAGTTTCTGCGTCCAATGTTGAGAATCAGAATACTGCTATGAGTCCAATGTTGAAGTATAAGGAAGTAGCTTCTGCGTCCAATGTTGAGAATCAGGGAATACTGATATAAGTCCAATGTTGGAGTATAAGGAAGAAAGCTTCTGCGTCCAATGTTGAAAATCAGGGAGTACAACTATAAGTCCAATGTTTGAAGGAAGCAAGGCTTTCTCCGTATTCATGCACGACCGTGCTGCACGGGCTTTGCTGATTTGTGCGTCCAATGATTCATAACATCAAAGGCAAACACTGTTCATCGTCCAATGTTTGCAAGACAAAGGCAAGTAACAGTGCGTCCAATGAACAGTGCGTCCAATGATTCAGCACAAGGCAAAGTATTGTTGTGCGTCCAATGTTTTCATTACAAAGGAAAACACTGTTGTGCGTCCAATGTTTTCATTACAAAGGAAAACACTGTTCTGCGTCCAATATTCATGAGAAGCAGAATTGCAGTAAGAGTCCAATGATTTCTCAAGGAACAGATTCAGTGAGCGTCCAATACAGATGAAGGATAAAAGTCCAATGTTCAGTGTGAGCAAGAGTGCAACTCTGCGTCCAATAAAACTGAACAAACAAAGGAACTGTTCAATGAAATCAGAGTTACTCAAGCACTGTTCTGCGTCCGATAAATGAGAAGAACAAAAACAAAGTGTTACACGATGAATGAAGCAAAGTAGGACAAGTTCTCAGTCTACTGTTCATCGTCCAATGAAGCAGAAAAACAATGGAACAGCAAGGCAAATGCAAAAGTCCAATAACCTGATTAAAGCAATACATACAATGTTACTTGGCACCAATCAACAGAATGATATGCGTCCAATACTTGACTGAATTCTATGCAAAGGTATGCGTCCAATACTTGACTGAATTCAGTGCAAAGGTATGCGTCCAATAAACTGCTAAATGCTGCGTCCAATGTTTCATATATTCTGCGTCCAATACATAACACGCAGAATCCATTTGATTGTCAATTGTTGCTCTTGCTTTGATTATTAAACGTTTTTATTGAGCCAACAATTGGAATTAAATAAACATATACAATGCTTTTCTACAACCTATTGTCAACGTTTTTGAACGTGCATTTAATGAAAAGCATAAAGCACTGTGGAAAGTGTACTTAGAGAGAGAATTTACTTTTATCTATTCTGTATATCTCTGTACACATATTTCTGCTTTACATAGTGTATCCTCTCTGTCTCAATAATATATTACTATTAACCACTGTACAATTGAGACTTTGAGTACAGGTTGCTTCTGTTTAGGAGAAAGAAACGCAGACATGCTCAATGAAGTAGATCTTCTCAGAGCAACGGGAAAATAACATTTAATGCTATTAGAGAACGATCATATTTGAAGAAATCTGAAGCTTCACAAACACCTATAAAGACCGTGATACAAGAAGAAGAATACACACAAGACTTAGAAGAAAACGAGTGAGCAAGAATTCGATTGTAAAGAAATTGTGAAACAAGAGCAAACCGCTGTGTCATACACTCTGTATAGATATTCTTGTTAATTGTCATTCTTCTTGTAATAGAGAGTTTGCTTAACTCTCGAAGTGCTTTAGATTTCATATCCTCACTTGTGTGAGTTAGACAGCACTTGATATCAAAACTCTCAGTTGAGTTGTTTTAGCCTGAAGAGGCTGTGTCCAAAGAATACTTGGGGTTTAGCCTGAAGAGGCTGCGTCCAAAGAATACTTGGGTTTTAGCCTGGAGAGACTGTGTGCAAAGAATACTTGGGATTTAGCCTGAAAAGGCTGTGTGCAAAGAATACTTGTATTCTATCGTGTTTGATAGTGAAATCTCTCTAGTTTGAGGGGACTGGACGTAGCTCTTAGGAAAGGGTGAACCAGGATAAACTTGTGTTATTTCTTCTTTACCTTATCTCTGTTTATATCTGTGCTGTTTACTAACCAAGGGGATTGAACTGATATTACTTAAACAAGTTTTTCAACAAGTTTTGATTGAACATATTTTTCAAATAAGCTGTCCATTGCGAAAAGTTTTTAAAAGCCAAGAAACACAATTCAACCCCCCCTTCTTGTGTTCCTCTTATTACTTTCAAATGATGCTTGAAGTTTTGATTCGAATAATAATTTCACGTACAACTCGTCTCTAAGTAAGCTCTTTTTTTTTTAATAACAATCTCTAATTAAGCTATCGGACAACACTTTTAGCGACATTGTAGCTTGTTGTAAACAATTCACCTCACACACACACACACAACTATAAATTTCTTACAAAAATTCCCCATCTACTTTTGCCACAGACATATATAGATATGTGTGTGTGTGTCTCTATATTCACCTTTTCTTTGGTTCATTTTTTTATAGGAACGAAAGTGAGGCTATCAAGAATATTGTTGATAAAGTTACGTGTTTGCTTGATAAGACAGACTTATTCGTTTGTGATAATCAAGTGGGAGTCGAATCTCGAGTGCGAGATATAATTCAACGGCTAGATATCCAACAATTAAATGATGTTCTACTCCTTGGGATATGGGGCATGGGGGGGATTGGAAAAACAACCATTGCAAAAGCCATTTACAATAAAATTGGCCGCAACTTTGAAGGTAGGAGCTTTCTTGCAAATATTAGGGAAGCTTGGGAGCAACCTGCTGGACAAGTGAATTTACAAGAACAACTTTTGTTTGATATCTCCAAAGGAACAACAACCAAGATACAAAACACTGAGTCTGGAAAAAATATATTAAAGGATAGACTCTGCCATAAAAGGGTACTTCTTGTACTTGACGATGTGAATGAATTGGACCAATTGAATGCTTTGTGTGGAAGTCGCAAATGGTTTGGTTTAGGAAGTAGAATAATCATCACAACCAGAGATAAGCATATACTTAGAGGGAATAGAGTTGAGAAAGTATGCCAAATGAAAGAAATGAATGAAAGGGAATCAATTGAACTTTTTAGTTGGCATGCATTTAAGCAACGGAGTCCTAGAAAAGATTTCATTGGAATTTCCAGAAATATAGTTGAGTATTCCGGAGGATTGCCACTAGCTTTGGAAGTCCTTGGGTCGTATTTGCTTGATAGGGGGATAGAAGAGTGGAATTGTGTATTGGAGAAACTAAAAAAAATTCCCAATGATCAAGTGCAAAGGAAGTTAAAGATAAGCTATGATGCTTTAAATGGTGATACTGAGAAAGAGATATTCCTTGACATAGCTTGTTTCTTTATTGGGATGGACCAAAATGATGTTATACATATATTAAATAGTTGTGGACTTTTTGCAGAAATTGGAATAAGTGTCCTTGTTGAGCGAAGCCTTGTAACTATTGATGATATGAACAAGCTTGGAATGCATGATTTGCTGCGAGATATGGGAAGAGAAATTGTTCGTGAGGAATCACCAAAGGATCTTGGGGAACGTAGCAGGTTGTGGTTTCATGAGGATGTGCTTGATGTATTGTCAGAACAAACTGTAAGAAATTTATATACTTTTTTTATTCTAGCTTTAAAATAGGAAGAAAAAAGAAAACATTAAATTGTTAACATTCATTTGATTTGTTGATCATTACAAGAACTTTGAAAATTAGTTTGGATGTGAATTGTTTTGTGTTTCTCGGGTTTTATTAGCAAAAATGATTTGTTTAGTGACAAGTTTTTTATATCTGCCTTGTTATTGCATGACTTACTCTTTATTGTCTATTATATTTCATAGGGAACAAAAGTTGTTGAGGGATTGGCTTTGAAGTTGCCAAGAGCTAGAGCAAAATGTCTTAATACTAAAACATTTGAAAACATGGTGAGACTCAGACTGCTTCAATTGGATGGTGTACAACTTGATGGAGATTTTAAACATCTTTCAAAAAAATTGAGATGGCTGTGTTGGAATGGATTTCCTTTAACAAACATACCCGCAAACTTCTATCAAGGAAATTTAGTTTCCATTGAGTTAGAAAACAGCAATGTCAAACTTATGTGGAAAGAGACCCAGGTATTAAGTTTGATTTCAGTATTTTGCATTTCATTAGTTGTTTTCACTTTTCATATCTATTTCATTATACAGTACTTTTAGATACAGTTTTCATCTTTGTTTTTGTCGGTCTTTCTAACTTTGCAAAAACCATCAGTGAAAGTTTGTCAAAGATTCAAATTTTGAAGCATATTATTTTTTGTAATGAATCATTTTTTTGTTTTAAATTTTAAAATTAAAATTCCAAACATTTTCTAAAAACATAAGCAATTAGAAAATGAATCTAAATTTGATTCAGTGTCGAGCGTCAAATTTTTATACACTATTATCAAATGATATGTAACCACATAAACCTCCAATCTCCTATAAAGTTGTTGTGATAACGAAATTTCTTTAAGAAGTTAACCATATATAGTTGGATGATAGTGTAAAGAAGTTTTAAATTAAACATGAATCAAAATTACATTTCCATAATAGTGCACTTTCATTAAATTTCCTTCAACCACTGTAGACAATATATAATATTTACCAACTAGTTAAGTGGGTGTTTGGAACCCCGGTAGAAGCGAACAAACGCACGGTCAAAGCATAGGAAAATCGATTTTGGGGTGTTTGGCTTTTTTGTCTCGAATTGTTTTTGCTGTTAGAATCAATTCCAAACTGAAGCTAGGATATCTAGCTTTCACGGTGATTACAAATCGATTTTGAAATTGTGATAAATACATCTTTCCTCTATTCCTTCATTGCCCTTATTAACCATTCTTTCTCCCTATTTCTATGCAACTGCTGCTGTGTGTTTTTCTTTCTCCCTGTTTTATGGTCTTGTGGTTGGAGTTCACAGCAACCCCTTCTTCTTTCATTTCCGATTGCGCCCAGCCTCCTCCTCCAATGGAGATGATGATGGAGGTGATGGTAGAAAGAGAGAGACGAGAAACAAGAAAAGACTGAGATGTAAAAATTGCTCTGCTTTGAGAGTGAGGGAGAGGGGAAGAGGAAGAGTATCCAGTCTCAAGTTTTGGCTTTTACTGATACTGAGATTGGGGACAAGGGCGAGAAAGTTCTCGAAGAGGGATTTTATTTTATTTTTAACGTTGAGAGCAAAGAGTGAGAATGGGGCTTGAGTGATAAAAAAAAATTTAATTGTCATGTTTTTTATATTAACGAGTTTAATACTTGTTTTTTCGGTTGCACTGCTATATGATAGTATTATGTTTTGTCATTTACTATAATAATAAATAATTAAAACATAGTTTTGTTTTGGCATTACATAGTTTTTATTGGTTAAAAATTAAAGAAAATATTATTACTACTTAGTCTGTTATCAAACGTTAATTTAAATAATTTTCTAAAATAGAAAATAAATCTATGTTTTTATACACATATGTTAGGACCATTTTGGTAATTGCACATGTAAAAGCAATTTTAAACCAAACTATCCAAACAGCATAAATTGATAAAAATCACTTTTTCATAAATATATCCAAACATAAATCACGTTAACATTCAACTCATTTTTAGCCAAACTCAATTTTACAAAATCAATTCAATCAAAATCAATTTTTGCCACCGCACAACCAAACACACACTAAATCTTATGCAAAAACTCTTATTTATGTATCTCTTTTCTTGCAGATGATGGAGAAGCTGAAAATTCTCAATCTTAGCCATTCTCATTATTTAACACAGACCCCAGATTTTTCAAACTTGCCTAATCTCGAAAAGTTAGTGCTCACAGATTGTCCAAGGCTGTCTAAGGTTTCCAGTAGCATTGGACATCTCAATAAAATTCTTTTGATTGATTTGGAAGACTGTATTAGCCTTCGTAAGCTTCCAAGAAGCATCTATAAGTTGAAATCTCTGAAAACTCTCATTCTTTCTGGATGTTTAATGATTGACAAGTTGGAAGAGGACTTAGAGCAGATGGAATTTTTAACCACTTTGATTGCAAATAACACTGCAATAACAAGAGTGCCCTTTTCAGTAGTGAGGTCAAAAAACATTGGATATATTTCTTTATGCGGGTATGAAGGTTTCTCACGGGATGTGTTTCCATCTATCATTTGGTCTTGGATGGCACCAACGAATAATCTCCCATCCCCATTTCAAACGTCTACAGCCATGTCATCTCTTGTTCCTTTAGATGTACCAAATAGCAGTTCCCACGGACTATCATCATCTATTTCCAAGTACCTTCCAAGGCTTCGAAGTCTTTGGGTGGAGTGCGGCTCAGAACTTCAACTTTCTCGAGATGTAGCAATAATTTTGGATGCCTTATATGCTACAAGTTCTAAGGAATTTGAATCAACTACAACTACATCTCAAGTATCAAGTATGAAGTGTTGCGGTCAAGTGCAAATTTCTGGATCAAAAGATTTCTTGAAATCTCTTTTATTTCAAATGGGAATGAATTGCCAAGCTTCCAATATTTTGAAAGAGAACATTTTACAGGTTTCACACGCTATCCCTCTCACTTGCATGTATTTAATTTTATTTTATATAGTAAATATTATAGTCTCATTGTTTTGGTAGTTAAATTATTTTTAAAAAATCAATTACTTGTGAATTCTTTTATGTAACACTAGTAATAGATATAATAGTCATATATAAATTAGTTTCTATTAATCCATATGTCCCTTAAGAACCAGAATTTCATGTATATGAGTTTTGCATAGTAAATATGAAGAGTTGTGACATCATTTGTATGAACCTTATTTTATGAAAAACTGTAACAATCTTACTAAAGTGGTACAATTTGTTATTGTCACGGCATAAATATCAAAATGAATTGTGAAACCCTCACTTTTGTTTTGGTTGGTATGGTATTTTCAAGCTGGACCGATATACTCTGTTTTAAGAATCCAATCAAATATTTTTGTGTATCTTTAAAAGTTTTGAACAATTCGATTTGTTTCCTTGTAAATTATCAGCATTTCGTAATTTTTTCTGATACTGAAAAGATCATAATTTTTATTGATGAAAACATGATTAATTATCTTATGTAAAGTTATATCTTTAATTGCTGAATAATAATATATGATAAAGTGATATTAATATATTGTTCAATAAAATTTTGGGCCTATTTTTACTTTTACAGAAAATGACAGTCAATGACTGTGGTGGTTATTCGCTCCCCGGTGATAGTTATCCAGATTGGTTAACCTTCAATTGTAAAGGTTCATCTGTAATTTTTGAAGTCCCACAAGTGGAAGGGCGTAACTTGAAGACAGTGATGTGCTTTGTCTATTCTTCATGCCCAGACAACATAATATCAGATGGCCTAAAAAATGTGTTGGTGATAAATCACACAAAGGCCACCATTCAGCTCTATAAGAGTGAGGCATTAGCCGCCTTTGAAACTGAGGAGGGGAAGAGAGTAGTGTCAAGTATAGAACCTGGTAACAAAGTGGAGGTGGTGGTTGTTTTCGAGAAATGTTTCATTGTGATAGAGATAGCAGTTTATCTCGTATACGATGGACCAATTGTCGAAAAAAAGGAGCAATTTCATCATGCACCAGATAAGAATGCTATAGATTGTAGTGGCGATGAAAATGAATGCACCGTAAAGACGAACTCTCCTCAAGTGGAACCCACAGATGACTTGTGGTGGCAGCAAACCTCGAATTGGTATTGCTAGTTGTGGTTGATTACAGGTATTACAAGTAGATTTCCGGCTACTAATGTTCTGGTTTCTGAATGTGGGGTGCCTGGAAAAGTCAAGAGGGTCTTCAGCATGATTCTGAAGCCCTGATCTAAATGCTTTAAGGGGAATAAATCAGCAATGTTTTCAGAGAGGTTTTTCAATATGAAGAAAAACTTGGTACCGATGGTGTTGGATTTGGAGGTGGCGGAGACGCTTATATTGTCTGGGAGGAGCTGCTGTTGGTAGATTTGAGTAACCTATTAGTTGGTGTTTCTTTGGTCAAGGAGGAAAAGGATGGGTTGAAGTGGAAATTAGACAACATGAATGTGATTTCTGTGAAGTCAGCCTATAGTTTTTTTTGCATGGGAATTGTCCAAGAAGAATGCTCAATGATTTGGAAGGGGCGGTTTTCAAGAAGTTCTGGAAGTATTTAGCGACCGTCTAAGATGCAAGCTTTTTCTTGGTGCCTCTTGCTGGATCGACTACCTACTCGGGTGGTAGTCACCTGTTCTTCTCTGGTCTGTGTCTTATCAAGTGTGGTCACTTGTTTGTGCTTAGTTGGGATTTTCTTCGGTCCTGCATAGTGATGGCTTCTTTCTTTTCTCTCGAAGGATTCTGAAAGGATTTTCTGTTGCTGTTGTTGGGAGGAAGTTTTAGTTTGTTGGCCAGGGACACTGTGTTTTCAGCTGGATGGGGTGGTTTCCTCGGACACTTGTTGTGTTAGACGCAGTAATACCCACACCGTTGGTGTAAATGTAACCACAGGTGTGGGCTTACTAGCCTGGTGGAAGTTTCAAATACTGACTCTCTCACATCTGAGGTGTGAACATATTCACACTTGCGGTCTTCTCTGGTGCGCTATCTGGTGGCAGGGGTTAAGGGTCTGCACGCTCCACACCCCGGATGTGAAAATTCCATCGGTTGTGATTAGTTCTGGTTCGGAGGGGCTTTCTGCTGCAAGCATTTCTCATATTCAATCACACCGGGGTTGTGATTTATTTCATTGGTGTGATGTTTTCTGTTTTTTGGGGGAGTCTTTTCACTTGCTGAATTTAAGTAGCGGGGGATTGGGCTGCTTGTAGTTCTTCTGCTCTTATTTTCTTCACCATTTGTTTCCCAATTTTTGGGTTCTTTGCTTTTTCTTTTCAATAAATGTTTTTGCTTATAAAAAAAGAGTTTATCTATGTGACTATGTCTAAACCATGCCTCCTAATGAAGTTTGTGGTCTTCTGTTTAATGTTTTCATTTGAAGCTCTTACTCAGTTTGAACCTTCGGGTTAGTTTTTCTGCTGCTGGGCTTCTTAATAAGTCTTGTTATCTCACAAAAGATGTATTTATCGGTTATCTCATTGTAATCATCGCATAAAAACATTCATTTTCGATAGCAGTACTCACAAAAAAGGCATTGTAAAAATTTTCTTAATAACAAATATAAATTATAATGTGTGGGCGGGTTATTTTGAACAATTAAGAGTATTCGGAGTAGCATTTTCTCCTTTTAATAATAAGCTCCTGCGATGAATGGGACAGTCCAATCTTGCATTAAGTAAATAAATGGCAGAGAAACTATATTATCATGTCATGTAATTGTTTGTTTGAGGTTATTTTCATTGTCTTTTTCAATTTATTTATCTTTTATTTGTATCATGTCATGTTTTAGTTTTCTGTGTCCTGTGAAATTCATTATTTCGTTTGTCAATTCCCTTTGACGTCACTGACTCACTGGATGATGCCTAAGATTTAATTTAATTTAATTTAATTTAGTGATTTAGTGATTCAGTGATTCATTTTTTTCTATGCCCATGCCTTATTCCCATTAACCTGATTTGAAGGATACCAACTATTTGATTGCCAGGTCATTTTTGTGCTCCATTTTGGTATTACAACTTTCCAAATAGTTTTTGTGAACTAAAATTTGAGGCTTAAGAAATCAGCTCACTGTCTTAGTGGATCTATATCTTCCCATGTTTTTGGTGTATAATTTTAGACTTGTATTATTATGTGCATCAATGGGGAGATAGCTGGATTGCCTTTACAGATTGCTACTGATGTAACTGTTAGAAGAACAGAATGCAGAATTGCTTTTCAAAGAAAACAAGAACAATGGCAAGTACAGAGGAGAGCAACAGCTCTCGTGTTTTTCTTCATTCACCGAACTAAATGTACATATTGCAAGAAAGTCTTGAGTTCTAAAGCTTCTTGATAGGACAGAATAATTAAACTGATACAAAATCTTCACAAAAATAAGGGCCAGTTTACTTTATTTTGCTATTTTCTGCTTTCAATTCCACTAAAAAAAAGAAAAATAGTGGAAGGAATATGTTTGATTGAGCTTTAAAAAATATTTTCTCTCTTTTCATTTGAGAGTTATTCTAGATGACTTTTGGGAGGGTTTGGATTCCAATAGTTTAATCTATTTGGGACCTATAACCGGTCTGGTCTGCTTACTATGTCGCATGTTCTCATCATTCAATAATTAATATGCCCTATTAGCTTACCATGATTAGACATTCATCATTTTTTTAATAACCATGTTGTTACTGCAAAGTATTCACCAGTTTTGCTGATGACTAATCTTCACCAGGGAATTAGATACTCATCATTAAGTCTGCAAATCTAAAACTCTTTAGTCCTAATACAGATACCTACCTATCTAACTGGTTACTGAGGTCAGACAGTAGTTGAGGCCTATCACATTGAGCTTCAGCTAGTAAAGTTCATGTAGGACACATTCACCTAATCAGTATATGCTGCATAAGTTAGGAGATGGATTGAAAAGAGTGCAACCTTTGATTGATTTCTCCAACTGTTTTTGAATCTTCAGAAAGAACTTTTCAGTGTTTTCCTTCTTCATGTTTTATAATCTAAGGAGTAGTATATAAAGGATACACACATTCCTCTCCAATGCACACGTTGCATCATTTACTGGTGACTTGTAAGCTATGGCTCAATACAATCAATCCTTAACTAAAGCTTATAGCACTGGAGTGAAACAGGGAGTGGCTGCTGGTTTAGGCCTTGACCTGCCCGCTTCACCATTTCAAATTGGATAGTTTAGGTTCGGACGAGTTTCATATTCTATGTTAACGGAGAATTTGAACTCGTGACCTCGTTATTATTTTAACCCTTATATTCCTTTCTATAAATTAACAAACCATCTTACTACTCCTCGAGCGGGTCTCATGTTACTAATCACTACTAAATTCGCTGGTGGTTATCAGTAGGAGGAAGGCACCATCATGTTACCTTTTGCAATTATATTATATTATCTCTGGCTTAAAGCAAACAAAAGTTGAGATTTGGGATCAGGACTTTATCTTCAACAATTATACATGTATATTTGTATATTTATAGATAGAATAGAATAAAGTTTCAAGAGAATCTCAGAATAAAAATGTTTCAAAAGTGATGCACCGCCTATGTTGACCCAAGCATAGAACCAACGCAGTCACTTAACTTTGATTAAAAAAAAAAACACAATCACTAACTTACATACTCTCTCTCTGTTTTTGAATATAAGAAAAAATACTTAAATTTACGTTTATTAAAGAAATTAATTAACTATAATTAAGTTTCTTGATTTTATATAAAAAATTAGCGTAGTCTCTAAATTATCTCTTAATAATTGCATAGGAAATTGTTACTTGGGAAAAAATTATACATTGAAAAACAAAATTTAAACTAATTTAAGGGTATTATAGGAATAATGTTATTAAATGAGATAGAAGTGGTTATTTTTTGCTTATATTTAGTACTACCTCCATCCCTAAATATAAAAATCTTTTAACTAATTTACACTCTTTAAGAAAATTAGTTAAGTTAGTTAATAGCAATAAATTTGTCAATGATTTACTATACTTTTCCAAAACTAGCCATAACACTTATTAATATCTCTCTTCCCCCTCTCTCTCTCACCACTTAATTAATACATTGGAAAAGATAGAGTAGTTGGGTGATCATAAGGATATTTTAGTCAAAAAATAATTAATACAACTAATTTTTTGGAAATTTTTTTATATAAAAAGACTTTCATTTTTTTGTAAAAATTCCTATATTTAGGAACGGAGATAGTAATAAAACATTTTAGTATTTTTTGTTTATATCAAAAAACAGAGAAATTACTTGTCATCGCCTCTCCCCATTTCTCCTTTCCCTTGGACACACAGCCGCACCACTGACAAAAATTTTTCTCATCCAGCAATTGCCCTTTCATTTCATCAATTTTGGTCTCTAGTAATTATGATTTTGCTCGATTTTAGTCTCCGTGTCTAAGATATCACGATGGTATGGTTTTGATTCCTTAGACGTTATGATTGTGTGAGTTTAGTCCTAAGAGTATTCCGATTGTTAGCATTGGTCACTTTGTCGCCGTGTTATTTTTAACATAAAAAACTAACAAGGTTTAACTCAGTATTAAATTAGTTTTACGTGTAGCAAAAATTGTGCAATTAGAACTGGGGTCGAAATCACGCAGTTCTGATACATGGAAATCAAAATTGCATAATAATAATAATAATCCTTAAGAGACTAAAAGTACAATTAAACCTAAACAAAAACAGAACCACATAAGTAATGTCAAATTCTCTTATATATTATTTTAGTACTTTATAAAATAAATTTTAAATAAAAAAATAATTAAAAACATAAAAAATATTTAATATTTTTTCAATTTAATAAGTACAAAGATTTATTAAAATAAAAAGTAAAAAAATTTAGATTTATTCTTGTGATATTACTGCTGTGAGAGATTACCGAATTCATTTAGATCATTGTGCTAGTTGACTCACCCCAGAAGCGAAGTGACCCCATTTGATTTGGCATCGCTCTGTTTCTTTCTTATTCTTGATCTCTTCTGCACACCTATCCCTGTTGTCTTCCTCATTCAACAAATCCCATGTCTTGCTCCAGGCCCGGTCGTAACTCAAAACCACGTCGAGCTCCTACAGCTGAGCCGATGTTTTTTATACAACAATCGGATGATGAAAGTCCGAGCCGTAACCGTAAATATATTGTTTTTTTTTTATCTTACTATATATTGCATGAATTTAGTTTGATGCCACATATTTATTCTTTTTCTTTGTATTTTATAGCTACTTCTTTTGAGTGGATAGAGGAGGATGTGCCTGAGGAACGGATGGGAGAAACATTTGATGCGAAGAGGATGTATGAAGTGTTTTTAAGTTTCAGAGGGGAAGACACTCGCGCGTCCTTCACTTCGCATCTCCACGCTTCTCTTCTAAACGCCGGGATCACCGTTTTCAGGGACGATGACTCGCTCGAAAGGGGAGATCACATTTCAACGGCGCTACTGCGAGCAATCGAAGAGTCTCGAATCTCTATTGTTGTTTTCTCGAGGAACTACGCGGATTCACGATGGTGTATGGAAGAGTTGAAGAGAATAATGGAGTGTCACAGCACCATAGGACAGGTGGTTCTCCCCGTGTTCTATGACGTGGATCCCTCGGAAGTGCGCCGTCAAACGGGTGAGTTTGGAAAAGCTTTTCAAAATCTCTTAGACAGACATCCAAAGAAAAGACGTTATAATGTGTTTGGAAAAGCACTTCGAAAACTTTTGAACAGTGTTTCAAACGATGACGACAACAAGGAGTGGCTGAATTTGGGGAAAAGCTGGAGAGAGGCGCTTCGTAAGGCGGCTACCCTTGCAGGGGTTGTAGTCCCAAATTCCAGGTACTTTAGTTTCACCATTGATGCTTTCAAATTCTTTCCATCTTCGTTGCATTTATTTTTAGATTGCAACCTTAGAGCTTCTCCAATAGAGAGAGCTTAAAAAGTCCTTAAGAAACAGATCCTTATTGAGTTCACCATTGGAGTTGATCTACTTGGCAGTCCCAAATAAGCGCCGTTGCTTATGATTTAAAGTGAATATTTAAAGAAAAACTTGTCAGAACTGATTCTGGAGGGAAAAAAGCGGCTACGAACAAAGGTTGATGAACCAACATAAAAAATCCAGAATCCAAAATCAAAACAAAATCAACAAAAAACGTATGAACAAATTTGAATGAACAAAAAAATGAACATAAAACAGAGACAACCGAGAACCCAGAACAACAACAGAGGAGAGGAGACGTAAAAAAAAGAAAACCCAAATCCCGCTGCCGTTGTGCCGTCTTGTTCCCTGAGTGAAGAGGGGAATAGCAAACGAAATGGGGTTGGACTTTCATAACAAAACAAAAGTGGTGGGGGAGTGGGGAAGCACAAAAGTGAAGTAGGGGAGAGGAGTGGTATTGTCAGTAGCGAAAGATGAAGATTCTAGAGCCGTGACAAAGTGAAAATTATTTGACCATCGAGGAAAATATAATAAAAGTATTTCACATCCATGTATTTTTTTGTCATTTTCAATTTATTGTGATAAAAAAATAATTAAAATAAGTTTCTATGTTTTTTGTATTTTTTTTACGTATTTATTAGTTCAAAACAAAAATACAAATGGATTAATATTTTAATTTAAAACAAAAGTAATTGTAAATAAAAATTATAAAAATATGGAGTCATTTGTGGATTTTATTTTGAATTCTTAAGGGTTTTATTATTATTGGAGTAAAAAATGGCTAGAGTTCTTTAAATCTGATGTGACATAATAGGACTTATTAAAATGAGTTAAATAACTCAACTTGAATTGCACTATTAGAAATACTCTTAGTTAATTAGATTGTAATAAGCCTATTTATTTTGAATGTGCATCTAAGTATCTTTTGATATGTCGACTATCGAGAGACACACTCAACTTATTTTAATAAATTCTTTAACTTAATATAATGGAAATGATTAATTTTTTCTTGGTATTTTTTTTACCGAGAAGATGTGTTTAATGCATTTTATAAGGCTTAAATATGTTTTTAGTCCTTTAAGTTTGGGTAAATTTTGCTTTTAGTCTCTCAAATTTAAAACGCATATTTTTAGTCCCTCATTTTTTAAAATTTGTCATTTTTAGTCCTTAAGGCTATTTTATAATTTGAAAAGTATTTTTTAAATTTTTATTTTGACCTCTCTTAAATTTTGATTCTCACCTTACTCTCTTTTCTCTAACTTCTAAAGATTTTTTAAATTTATATTTTGACCCCTCTTAAATTTTAAAAATACTTTTTAAATTTAAAATATGACCCCAGGGGACTAAAACTAAAAGTGACACATTTTTAAAAATAACGGATCAAAAATAGACATTTTAAATTTGAGGGACTAAAAGCAAAAATTACCCAAACTTGAGGGACTAAAAATATATTTAAGCCATCTTATAATAAGGGGAAGTTTATCCAAAAAAATGGGGGAAGAGAATTAAAAGACTAAAAACGAGCAAAATTTTATCCAGAATGAGATCATTTTTCATTTACTAAACAGAAAAACTTAATAGAAAAATTTGAAAAAAAAACTTATAGCTGAAATAAACTAATATTAATTAATAATTAATTTACGGTGATGGTTTGATGAAATAATAATAAAGCTTAAATATGTTTTTAGTCTATTAAGTTTGAGAAATCATTGCTTTTAGTCTCTCAATTTAAAATATGTGTTTTTAGTCCCTCACTTTTATTATAAGGGATAAGACGAGAATCAAGATTTTAAAGGGGTTAAAATATAAATATAATTTTTTTTTTCATATTAGAAAATGGTTTCAGGGATTAAAAGTGATATATTTTTTTAAAATGAAGGACAAAAAATACACGTTTTAAATTTGAGGGACTAAAAATAACAATTTTTCAAATATGAGGGACTAAAAAGATATTTAAGCCTAATTAAAATTTATTATTACTACTATTATTATTATTATTAAATTCGGGTTTTCAAAAAATAAAACAAATGTTGATCAAAGTATAATAATAGAGGAATAAGAATATGATAAAAATAGAGTAAAATATACTCCCTTTTCCGTAGAGATACCAATATTATACTCTTTTCTTTTCTTATTTAAAAACACACATTTCTTTCCTCTAAGAGATATCAATAATACACTATATTCTCTTGTTTGAAAACATGTTCACTTCTCTTTAAAGATAAAATATGATATCTTTTTCTCTATTTTTGTAATTTTTCGTTAGTGTGAAAATTAGTTGTGTTAAAATATTTTTCATTACTATAATAACTTTTTATCTTTCATTTCATTTCCATTTTTGTCTCATTTCCTTTCCTATTCCAATTTCTGATTCTTGAAATCAGAATCATGTTTCACTGCCGTTCATCACCAAATGATTCCACCAACAATGGATTTGTTTTAATTTTTATGTTAACAGAAAATTACAAAAATGGAAAAAAAATGTATCATATTTTATCTTTGAATGGAATAGAGTGTGTTTTTTTAAACAAGAGGGGAGGAGAATATAATATTGATGTCTCTCAAGGAAAGAGAAGTGTGTTTTCAAACAAGAAAAAAAAAAGTGTAATATTGATATCTCTTAGTGAAAAAATTGTATTTACTCTAAAAAAAATATAGAGGAATAAGAATGGTAAGTTATAAAACTATAATTTTCTTAAATTTTGTCTGCATTTGACACGGTTGAAATTAACTATTCTCTATTTCCTTATTTCCAACTTTCCCTTATTTTATCTATGTAAATTTTCCTTGTTTCTTGTATTTATTATTATCTCTAATGTAATGGGTAATTAGAAAAGATTTTTAGACTGTAGTTACCAGATTTAATCCCTATAATCAAGTGATCTTGATTGTATACTTACCATTATGTTACAAAGTCGAGAGTCAATCTTTCAAGCATTCAGATTCAATTTCAGTTCCATATTCAAGTCATACATACGGACATACATATATGTGTGCGTATAGGTATATTCACCTTTCTTTGGTTCATTTTTTATAGGAATGAAAGTGAGGCTATCAAGCATATTGTTGAACAAGTTACGTTTTTGCTTGACAAGACAAACTTGTTCGTTTGTGATAACCCAGTGGGAGTCGATTCTCGAGTGCAAGATATGATTCAACTGCTAGACATCCAACAATCAAATGATGTTCTACTTCTAGGGATGTGGGGTATGGGAGGTATTGGTAAAACAACCATTGCAAAAGCAGTTTACAATAAAATTGGCCGCTATTTTGAAGGTAAGAGCTTCCTTGCAAATATTAGGGAAGATTGGGAGCAAACTACTAGACAAGTGTCTTTACAAAAACAGCTTCTCTCTGACATCTTCAAACAAACTACAACCAAGTTACAAAGCATTGAGTCAGGCAAAATTATATTAAAAGATAAGCTCTGCCATAAAAGAATACTTCTTGTACTTGATGATGTGGATAAATTGGACCAATTGAATACTTTGTGTGGAAGTTGTAAATGGTTTGGTAAAGGGAGTAGAATAATCATCACAACTAGAGATATGAATATACTTAAAGGGAATAGAGTTGACAAAAGGTACCCAATGGAAGAAATGGATGAAAGGGAATCAATTGAGCTTTTTAGTTGGCATGCATTCAAGCAAGCGAGTCCTAGAGATGATTTTGCTGGACTTTCCAAAAATATAGTTGAGTATTCTGGGGGATTGCCACTGGCTTTGGAAGTCCTTGGGTCCTACTTGTTTGAGAGGGGGTCAATCGAGTGGGAGTGTCTATTGGAGAAAATCAAAATAATTCCCAATGATCAAGTACAAAAGAAGTTAAAAATAAGCTATGATGGTTTAAACGATGATACTGAGAAAGAATTATTCCTTGACATAGCTTGTTTCTTTATTGGGATGGACCGAAATGATGCTATACATATATTAAATGGTTGCGGACTTTTTGCCGGTATCGGAATAAATGTGCTTGTAGAGCGAAGCCTTGTAACTATTGATGGTGAGAACAAACTTGGAATGCATGATTTGCTGCGAGATATGGGAAGAGAAATCATTCGTGAGAAATCACCAAAGGAGCCTGAGGAGCGTAGTAGATTGTGGTTTCATAAGGATGTGATTGATGTATTATCACAACAAACTGTAAGAACTTTAGATACTTCTTTTTTATTCTGCGTAAAATATCTGAAGCTTCATTTGTTAACATCATTTGATTTGATTTGTTGATTACCACAAGAACTTGAAAAATTAGTTTGGTTGAATTGTTTTGTGCTTCCTGGCTTCTAGTAACAAGTGATTAGTTTAATCACAAGTTTTTTTAACTGCCTTGTATCTTTATGCTCTGTATGTTTTACTTCTTGGTCCATTGTATTTCACAGGGAACAAAAGCTGTTGAGGGATTGGCATTGAAGGTGCCAAGAGCTAGTGCAAAATGTTTTAGTACTAAAGCATTTATGGAGATGAAGAGACTCAGATTGCTTCAACTTGATGGTGTACAACTTGATGGAGACTTTGAACATCTTTCAAGAAATATGAGATGGCTGTGTTGGAACGGATTTCCTCTAAGCTGCATACCTCCAAACTTTTATCAAGGAAATTTAGTTTCCCTTGAGTTAGAAAACAGCAATGTCAAACTTGTGTGGAAAGAGGCCCAGGTATTAATTTTGATTTTAGTTTTTTGCATTTCATTAGTGGTTTTCACTTTTAATATTTATGGAAGAAATTTAAATTTTAAAGTAAGTGTCTTAAATTGTAATGTTATTTTGTAATATGATTCTTTTAGACACAGTTGTCATCTTTGTTCAACTTTTCATCTTTGTTCTGCATAAAATAAGGTAGCAGACAAGATTTAGCAAGTTAGAAAAGTAGCCCCTCAAAGACAGAATAAGTAATACAATTGAAAACCCATAAAATTTTAGCAAGAGCAGGCGTAAAGCGTAGCTGAATGTCTGAATTGACTGCAATACTCAAAGAGGCTTCATCACACACAAGTGGCGTGTGCATCTATTGCAGCGCCTCCATCTCCATTTTCCAAGAAGCCTCAAATTAAAAATTTGCTGATTTTTAACCCCAAGACCCTAACTACTTTTAGCTTTACACACACCTTCCATTTAACCCATGCCATGATCTTCCTCAGCAGAATGCTCAAACATGACTTGGTTTTAGGAATATGGTATTTGTGATAAGTCTATAGATTGTTTGACTCCTTTTTTAAAAAAAAAAATTTAAGATGATGATCAAGTCTAAAAAAAAAATGATGATAGTCATGCCTAAGAATAAGGGATGTATCTGTTTTTTGTGATAAACTTTGAGCTCTATTTATGGAGCCATCCAATAAAGATTTTTATATTCCTATCCATAACATTTCTTTTCTTTTCTGCTCATATAAAAAAAATGACACTACACAAATGTGAATATTTTACTTTTCATTTCAAGGTTAGTGATAATCTATTTTTTTTTTAATTCTTTCCTAAGTTCTCTCTAACATTTATGTTCTTGCAGATGTTGGAGAAGCTGAAAATTCTCAATCTTAGTCATTCTCATTATCTGACACACACTCCGGACTTTTCATACTTGCCTAATCTTGAAAAGCTAGTGCTCAAAGATTGTCCAAGAATGTATGAGGTTTCCCATAGCATAGGACATCTTAAGAAAGTTCTACTGATAAATTTGCAAGACTGTATTAGCCTTCAAAACCTTCCAAGAAGCATCTATAAGTTGAAATATCTAAAAACTCTCATTCTTTCTGGGTGTTTAAAGATTGACAAGTTGGAAGATGACTTGGAACAAATGGAGTCTTTAACCACCCTGATTGCAAACAACACTGCAATAACAAGAGTGCCCTTTTCAGTAGTAATGTCAAAAAGCATTGGATATATTTCTTTGTGCGGCTATGAAGGATTCTCACGCGATGTGTTTCCATCTATCATTCAGTCTTGGATGTCACCAACAAATAATCTCCTATCCCCATTTCAAACATCTGCTTCCGTGTCATCTCTTGTTCCTTTAGATGTACCAAATCGTAATTCTCACAAACTATCATATATTTCCAAGTATCTTCCGGCGCTTCGAAGTCTTTGGGTGGATTGTAGCTCAGAACTTCAACTTTCTCGAGATGTGGCAATAATTTTGGATGCTTTATATGCCACAAATTCTGAGGAATTGGAATCAAGTGCAGCTACATTACAAGCATCAAATATGAAAACTTCTGCGTTAAATCAATGTTGCAGTCAAGTGAACATTTCAGGTTCAAAAAATTCCGTGAAGTCTCTTTTAATTCAAATGGGAATGAATTGCCAAGTCACCAATATTCTAAAAGAGAACATTTTACAGGTTTGACACATTCTCTTTCTTTCTTGCATGTATCTATTTGTTATATTTTTGTATGAGTTTAATAATTATGCACTGAGATTTTCCATAGACATCCAATTATATTCCACTATAGGACCACATCATAACATTATATCTTAAAATATTTGTAGAAAAATCTCTATGGTGAGATATGATTGGATGTCTGTATAAAACTTTTTTACAAGGTCAGTGTAATTAAATTCTTTTTATATAAATTCTTTTGATAGTTGAATTAATTTTAATATATTAATTACATCTGGGTTCTCTCATGGAAGTCTAACTATTAAAAGAAATATATGTAAGAGTATAAAATCATTTGCCATCGGCGTAAAATATTTAGAAATTAAAATAATGAAACCCAAAACATGTTCGTTTCACACAATCCTCAAATTTTGCTATCAGTAATTGACTGCCTAAATTACACTCGTCACATGTGATTGTGTTTAAAAAATGTTGTTATTACATTTTTTTTAAGATATATTCTTTTATTATGCATACTTTTTTATATTCGACATTAATTTATAATCGGAATACTTGTTGGGGGGTACATAAGGAGGAAAAAAAAAACTTGTACAGAGGACTTATTGGTTAGTATTAGTAACTAGTCATGATCGTGTATGTGAAATTAGTCTCTTAGTAATGCTTGTAGGATACTTATGTTGAAGACAATAAAATTTTTATAAATTGAAATTTTGCAATGAAATATATTTACTAGTCAAAACTTAAATTTATCAAACTTTTATATCAATCGATTTTCAAATTAACAACAAAGACCTTTAACCCGTAAGAACATAGAGGATGTATATTGCATGCTAGTTTATCTATTGGATTGGATTTACAAAAAAATTATAAGAATGTACAAATGATGATAATATGGACCAATTGAACACCCCAATAATAGGTACATTAGCTCTATAGAAATTATTATCAGCTATTCAATATGTCCCTTACGTAGTGTTTGGTTTGAGGGAATTGGAGGGAAGGGAAGGGGAGGGGAGGGGAGGGAATATTTTAAAGTTCTTGTTTGGTTCATTTTTTTAAGGAGGGGAGGGGAGGGAAGGGAAGGGGAATGGAGGGATTTGGCTCCCCTTCAATATTGGGAGGATTTGGAGGGAGAGTAGAAGACTTTAAATGATATTTACTTAAATAACCTTAAATTAAATTAAATATAAAAACTTACAAAGGTCTAAAAAGTAAATTAGTCTATTCTCTCAACTAAAATCCCTCCCCTCCTCCCAACCAAACACAATTTCTATTTAAATCTCTCTCCTCCCTTTCCCTCCCCTCCCCTCCTCTCCATTAAAATCCCTCCCCTCCCCTTCTTTGAACCAAACAGACCCTTAAGAACAAGAAATCCAAGAATGAGTTTTGCACTTTTGCTTTAGTCAGTATATAGAGTTGTGACATCATTTGTATGAACTTTGTTACTAGTACATATCTTAGTGACTAGTACAATTTGTTATCATCATGGCATAAATATCAAAAGGAAATAGGTAACCCTCACTTCTATTTTGGTTGAGATGGTATTTTTAAGCTGGACTGATAGAGTGATAGTCTGTTATAGGAACCCAAGCAAATTTTCGATGTGTAAAATTTTAACATAAAAAATGATAAATTTAAATATCTTGTGAGGAGAATTATATATTCAATTGTTGACTAAATGATATGGCGATATTAATGTATTGTTTGATAATTTTTGAATCCTATTTTCACTTTTTCAGAATATGACTGTGAGTGGGGGTACTGGTTGGTTGCTCCCCGGTGATAGTTATCCAGATTGGTTAACCTTCAATAGCAAAGGTTCTTCTGTAGTTTTTGAAGTCCCTCAAGTGGAAGGGCGTAACTTGAAGACAATATTGATGTGCAATGTTTATTCTGCAACCCCAGATAACACAACAACAGAAGGCCTGAAAAATATTTTGGTGATAAATCACACAAAGACCACCATTCAGCTCTATAAGGGAGAAGCATTAGCCTCCTTTGAAAATGAAGAGGGGCAGAGAGTAGTGTCAAGTATAGAACCCAGGGACAAAGTGGAGGTGGTGGTTGTTTCTGAGAAAGGTTTCATTGTTAAGAAGACAGCAGTTTATCTCATATACGATGAACCAATTGGCGAAAAAATGGAGCAATGTCATGCATCAGATAAGAATGTTATTATTGGTAGGGATGATGAAGATGGATGCAGAGTTGGGAGGATCTCTTCTCAAATGGAGCCCTTGGATGACTTAAATGAAAACAGAAAGAAGAAAATGCGGGTGGAGATAAAAGATGGTAAAAGAATGGCTTGATAAAAGTTAGTTCTTTTGGTGCCTGCAAACCTCGTTTTGGTGCTGCTAGCTGTGGTGGATTGAACAAATATAGTTTTTGACATTGGATTTACAGGTTTTATGAATAGATTGGTGGCTACTAATGCGCTGGATTCTGAAGCATGGGGTGCCTGGGAAAGTCAAGTTGGTTTGGGATCTTGGTTTGAGTGGAGTCCAACTTGAGCATGATTCTGAAGCCCTGAGCTTAATGCTTTAAGGGGGAGAAGATATGGGTAACCAGGAGATACTTGACAATTTTCTCAAGAAAATGAGAAGTATGCTTAAACTTGATTTGCATGTTCAAATCAGCAATGTGTTCAGAGAAGTCATTCAATATGTGGACAAACTTGGCAATCTTAGTATGCTTCAAGACATGCCTCCTATTCCCCTAATGAAGCTTGTGGTTTGCTGTTTACTGTTGTTATCAGCGTGGCTTTTGTTTAGTTTTTCTTCTGTTGGGATTTATAAGCCTCGTTATCTCACAAAAGATGTATATATTGGTGATCTCATTGTAAAATCATCGCTTAAAAGAAAAGTATAATTATTCATTTTGGATACCATTACTCATAAAAAAAGGCATGGTAAAATTTTTCTGAACAAAAAAGGGTAAACTATAGTGTGTGTGGGCTGGCTATTTTGAACAGTTAAGAGCATCCTGATTAGGACAATATAATGTAATGTATATCTTGAGAAGGTCAAATACAGGATATGAAGAAATTCAGTCGTTCAACCATCCAAGATTAGGACAATCTCTTCCCAGATTTCTCCTTAATTTTTGCAGGACTAGATCAATAAGAAATACTAGAAGGATATATAAAAAAAAAAAAATCAAAATTCTGAGATGTACTCTTGAAGAGTATTTGAGCCAATATGACAGGTGGTTCAATTATGTTTTCACAAAAAACTTTCCTATCTGACATGGAATTATTCATAACAAAAAATTAAAAACCTACTATACAGCAGATGACATAAATTAAGCATCAAATAATTACTACAGCTTCAGATTCGTTCCAATCTTATAAACACACATGGAATAAACTAGCTCCAAGATTATTGAGAAGCAAACAGAGACTCATGTTCTTGGCAAGTGCAGGTGAAAGTGTATTTTTGGGCCACCTGAGCTTTTGGAGGGCAAACAGCTATATATGGTAGTGTTGGTTTTGATGCCATTTAACACTACAGCAGCACCATTTTTTTTTTTTGTTGGCAGTTCTCCCAGTATTAGAATGACTCACATCATAGATCAGCGTTCTGGCTGGCATGGGTATGAGGAAAACAGATAAAGGCAAAATAACTGATTCAATTCATTGATTTGTGAGTGAATACAACCAATACTTATATCAGCTGCAACCTGCAGCAAAAAAGGGGAAAAAGGAATAAACCGTGTAACAAACTTTTCATTCTAGAACCTACTCTCTACACCACGTGTCTAGTGGCTAGGAGAACAAATGTGCACCATGATACATCAGATTATTTCTCCTTATCTTTATTCTCTAATACCCCCAGAAGCTGGAGGATGGTAGATATCTAGCAAACCCAGCTTGGAAATAAAAGAAGGGCAAAAAAGCGGGTGAAACCCCTTTGTGAACACATCTGCAATCTGATCATGAGTAGAGACCGGAAGCAACTTCATCAGGCCAGTTTGAGTCTTCTCACGCACAATATGGCAATCAATATCAAGATGCTTTGTTCGTTCGTGAAACACCGGATTGGCTGCAATATGTAAAGCACTTTGATTGTCACAGTACAATATAAGAAGGCGAGAGCAAGAGACATGAAGGTCGTGGAAAAGGTAAACAAGCCACTGTAATTCGCAAGTTGCAGAGGCTAAAGCACGATACTCCGCCTCTGAAGAAGAACGAGCTACTGTCACTTGTTTCTTGGACTTCCAACTGATAAGTGAAGTCCCGAGAAAGAAGCAGTACCCGGAAACGGAAAGCCTAGTATCAAGACATGTCCCCCAATTAGCATCACTAAAGCCCAGTATTTGTAAAGCAGAATCACGAGGAAAGAACAGGCCACATCCTGGTGAATTTTTAAGATAACGAAGTACCTGAATGGCTCCCTTATACTGCAGAGAAGACATAAATTGACATAATTGCTGGAGGGCAAAAGTAATGTCAGGCCGGGTAGTGGTGAGATAAAGAAGACGACCAATTAAACGCCTATAGCCTAAAACATCTGATCAGAGTAAAGAGGGCTGTCCTTGGCATGATATTTAACAGCAGGATCAAGTGGTGTAGAAGCCGGCTTACACCCCAACAAACCTGAATCCGAAAGAAGATCAAGATAGTACTTCCTTTGACACAATGTAATACCACGAGATGATTGGGCAACCTCAATGCCCAAGAAGTATTTTAGGGGGCCAATATCCTTGATGCCAAAAGCAGTGTGAAGTGCAGCCTTAATTGATTCCAAGTTGTTGCCATGCCAATGAGGGTCCTATGAGGAACACTAGGGAGAGAGACCCTTCTTCATTCTGTATTGTTGGAAACTCAAGTGTTTCCACTTTCCTTAAAGACTAGGATAAGGTATGGCTGGTGCATTGGTTGGTTTCATATCCAAAACATTCCTTGCTCAAGCTCTCTCCTTGTAATTCATCTCCCAAAAACGTCAACTCCTGGTCAGTTTTCCTTAGCTGTTAGACACTGAATCCAAATAAACGAAGGAGATAGAACCACATTAAGAATGGAGGACTCCTCTGCAATTTAACAAGCTTTAAAAATCGACCCTCCTAAATGTTGCGTATTGTGATATTTACTGGTTGACTTGACTCGCCCGAGAACTAGAACTAGAACTAGAAGCCACCCCATTTGATTTTTCTTGTTTCTCTTCTGCACACCTTATCATCTCATCTCATCTCATGTCTTCTTCCCCCTCCACTTCCTTTCCCCAGCATCACTCAAAACCTCCACTTCCTCCAGTTGTGCCAACCAAACCCCCACTGGTTAACATAGGTCGACGTAAGCATATATTGTTTTTTATCTTACTATTATATTGCATGAATTTAGTTTGAATCGCCACATATTTATTCTTTTTCTTTTTTGTAGTACTTTATGTCGAACGATTTGAAACATTAAAGAGGTATGAAGTGTTTTTAAGTTTCAGAGGGAAAGACACTCGTGCCTCCTTCATTTCTCATCTCTACGCTTCTCTTCAAAACGCCGGGATCACCGTTTTCCGGGACGACGATTCGCTTGAGAGGGGAGGTCACATTTCAGTGTCGCTACTGCGAGCGATCGAACAGTCTCGAATATCTGTTATTGTTTTCTCGAGGACCTATGCGGATTCGCGATGGTGCCTGCAAGAGCTTTGGAAGATAATGGAGTGGCGAAGGACCAGAGGGCAGGTGGTTCTCCCTGTGTTCTACGATGTGGATCCCTCGGAAGTGCGTCACCAAACGGGTGAGTTTGGAGAAGCATTTCAAAATCTGTTGGACAGAGTTTCAAAGAAAGGACGTTATGATGTGCTTGGAAAAGCACTTCGAAATCTTTCCAACCGTGTTTCAAAGTCAACGATTTTGGAACGTAGTTGGAGTGAGGCGCTTCGTGAGGCGGCTGCCCTTGCCGGGTTTGTAGTCCTAAATTCCAGGTAGTTTAATTAATTTCACAATGCTTTCAAATTCTTTTGCACTATAGCCTATTTATTTTTAGATTGTAACCTTAGTTTATTTTTCACAATTACTGATTAAGAATTTATTAATTTTAATAAATTCTTAATCATAATATAATGAAAATAATTAATTTTTTTTGTTACTGAGAAGCTGGGTCTAATGCATCTTATATTAAGGGACAAAAAAAAAGAGGAAATTTATATGGCAGAACAGAATGAGATCATTTTTCATTTTGTAAACAGAATGAGAGTAATTAATTGAATTTTTTAAAAAAACTTATAGCTGAAATTAACTATTATTAATTAATAAGGGTTTTCAGGACATAAAACA
This sequence comes from Glycyrrhiza uralensis, assembly GCA_030159175.1. Taxonomy (NCBI): domain Eukaryota; kingdom Viridiplantae; phylum Streptophyta; class Magnoliopsida; order Fabales; family Fabaceae; genus Glycyrrhiza; species Glycyrrhiza uralensis. The sequence continues at coordinate 2,746,152 of BRZY01000008.1, forward strand.
AATGTTGATCAAAGTAACAGTAGAGGAATAAGAATGATAAATAAAACTACAATTTTCTTACTCAAATTTTCCGTCTGCTTTTGACACCATTGAAATATTCTCTATTTCCTTATTTCCGACTTTCCCTTATTTCATCTATGGAAATATTCCTTGTTTCTTGTATTTATTATCTCCAATGGAATGGGTAATTAGAAAAGATTGTTTGACTGTAGTTACCAGATTTAATCCCTATAATCAAGGGATCTTGATTGCATACTTACCATTATGTATCTACAAGGCTGACAGTCAATCTCTCAAGCATTTAGATTCAATTTCAGTCTCATATTCAAGTCATACATACAAAGATACATACATATGCGTGCGTATATGTATATTCACCTTTCTTTGGTTTGTTTTTTCATAGGAATGAAAGTGAGGCTATAAAGCATATTGTGGAACAAGTTACGCGTTTTCTTGACAAGACAAACTTGTTCGTTTGTGATAATCCAGTGGGAGTCGAATCTAGAGTGCGGGATATGATTCAACTGCTAGACATCCAACAATCAAATGATGTTCTACTACTAGGAATGTGGGGTATGGGGGGAGTTGGTAAAACAACCATAGCGAAAGCCATTTACCATAAAATTGGCCGCGATTTTGAAGGTAGGAGCTTCCTTGCGAATATTAGGGAAGCTTGGGAGCAAACTGCTAGACAAGTGTATTTACAAGAACAACTTCTCTTTGATATCTGCAACGAAACAACAACCAAGATACAAAGCATTGAGTTGGGAAAAATTCTATTAAAGCATAGACTCTGTCATAAAAGAGTACTTCTTGTACTTGATGATGTGGATAAGTTGGACCAGCTGAATACTTTGTGTGGAAGTCGTAAATGGTTTGGTCGAGGGAGTAGAATAATCATCACAACCAGAGATATGCATATACTCAAAGGAAATAGAGTTGACAAACGATATCCAATGGAAGAAATGGATGAAAGGGAATCAATTGAGCTTTTTAGTTGGCATGCATTCAAGCAAGAGAGTCCTAGAGAAGATTTTGCTGAACTTTCAAAAAGTATAGTTGAGTATTCTGGGGGATTGCCGCTGGCTTTAGAAGTCCTTGGGTCCTATTTATTTGATAGGGGGGTAACAGAGTGGAAGTGTGTATTGGAGAAACTCAAAATAATTCCCAATGATCAAGTACATAAGAAGTTAAAAATAAGCTACGATGGTTTAGACGATGATACCGAAAAAGAACTATTCCTTGACATAGCTTGTTTCCTTATTGGGATGGACCAAAATGATGCTATACATATACTAAATGGTTGTGGCCTTTTTGCCGAAATTGGAATAAGTGTCCTTGTAGAGCGAAGCCTTGTAACTGTCGATGGTAAGAACAAACTTGGAATGCATGATTTGCTGCGAGATATGGGAAGAGAAATCATTCGTGAGAAATCACCGAAGGAGCTTGAGGAGCGAAGCAGGTTGTGGTTTCATGAGGATGTGATTGATCTATTATCACAACAAACTGTAAGAACTTCATATACTTCTTTTTTATTCTGGATTTAAAATATCTAAAGCTTAAGGAAGCCAGAAACAAACATTTACCCGGTTGTCAACATTCATTTGTTCTGTTGATTATCCCGAGAACTTGGAAAATTAGTTTGGTTGTGAATTGTTTTGTCTTCCTGGCTTCTAGTAACAAATGATTAGTTTAATCACAAGTTTTTTTAACTGCCTTGTATCTCTGAGCTCTGTATGTGCTACTTTTGGTCCATTGTATTTCACAGGGAACCAAAGCTGTTGAGGGTCTAGCTTTGAAGGTGCCAAGAGCTAATGCAAAATGTTTTAGTACTAAAGCATTCATGGAGATGAAGAGACTCAGATTGCTTCAACTTGATGGTGTACAACTTGATGGAGATTTTGAACAACTTTCAAGAAATATAAGATGGCTGTGTTGGAACGGATTTCCTCTAAGCTGCATACCTCCAAATTTCTATCAAGGAAATTTAGTTTCCCTTGAGTTAGAAAACAGCAATGTCAAACTTGTGTGGAAAAAGACCCAGGTATTAATTTTGATTTCAGTTTTTTGCATTTCATAAAAGACACAGTTCTCATCTTTGTTTCACTTTTAATCTTTGTTCTGCATAAAATAAGGTAGCAGACAAGGTTTAGCAAGTTAGCAAAATAGCCCCTGAATAACAGAATAAGTAATACTATTGAAAACCCATGAAATTTAACATGAGCAGCGTAAAGCATAGCTGAATGTCTGAATTGACTGCAATACTCAAAGAGGCTTCATCATACACAAGTGGTGTGTGCATCCATTACAAAGAAGCAGAATGCAGTACATCAATCGATCAACAAAGAAGAGCTTAAAGCCCACAATCCATCCTCCCACAAAAACCAAGAGAACAAATATCCTTCCACCAAATGGAGGCAGCACTACTAAGGTCACCATACCTCTCCTGCTGTACCTTGATCCACAACCCCTCCTTCTCAACTAGTAGCCTCCATCTCCATTTTCCAAGGAGGCGCAAATTAAAAATATACTGATTTTTAACCCCAAGACCCCCACTACTTTTAGCTTTACACACACCTTCCCATTATTTTAACCCATGGTATGGTCTTCCTCAGCAGAATGCTCAAACATGACTTGGTTTTAGGAATTCGGTATTTGTGATAAGTCTTTAGATTGTTTGACTCCTTTTTAAAAAAAATAAAATTTAAGATGATGATCAAGTCTAAAAAAAAAAGATGGTGATAGTCATGCCTAAGAATAAGGGATGTATCTGTTTTTTTGTGCTAAACTTTTAGCTCTATTTTTGGAGCCATCCAATAAAGATTTTTATGCTCCTCTGCACAACATTTCTTTTCTTTTCTGCTGATATAAAAAAAAACGACACTGCACAAATGTAAATATTTTACATTTCATTTCAAGGTTAGTGGTATTCTAATTATTATTTTAAGCTTCTTCCTTAAGTTCTCTCTAACATTTATGTTCTTGCAGATGTTGGAGAAGCTGAAAATTCTCAATCTTAGTCATTCTCATTATCTGACACACACCCCGGACTTTTCATACTTGCCTAATCTTGAAAAGCTAGTGCTCAAAGATTGCCCAAGCCTGTCTGAGGTTTCCCATAGCATTGGACATCTTAATAAAGTTCTACTGATAAATTTGGAAGACTGTATTAGCCTTCAAAACCTTCCAAGAAGCATCTATAAGTTGAAATCTCTAAAAACTCTCATTCTTTCTGGGTGTTTAAAAATTGACAAGTTGGAAGAGGACTTGGAACAAATGAAATCTTTAACCACCCTGATTGCAAATAACACTGCAATAACAAGAGTGCCCTTTTCAGTAGTAAGGTCAAAAAGCATTGGATATATTTCTTTGTGCGGCTATGAAGGATTCTCATGTGATTTGTTTCCATCTATCATTCAGTCTTGGATGTCACCAACAAATAATCTCCCATCCCCATTTCAAACATCTGTTGCCATGTCATTTCTTGTTCCTTTAGATGTACCAAGTAGTAGTTCCCACGAACTATCATCTATTTCCGAGCATCTTCCAACACTTCGAAGTCTTTGGGTGGAGTGTAGCTCAGAACTTCAACTTTCTCGAGATGTAGAAATGATTTTGAATGCCTTATATGCCACAATTTTTAAGGAATTGGAATCAACTCCAACAGCATCCCAAGTATCAAAAAATTCCTTGAAGTCTCTTTTAATTCAAATGGGAATGAATTGTCAAGTCACTGATATTATGAAAGAGAACATTTTACAGGTTCCACACACACTCTCTTTCCCTTATGTATCTAATTGTTATATTTTTGTATGAGTTTAATAACTTTGCACTGACAATGTAAATTTTTTTTACACAGACATCCAACTTATTCCACCATGGTGTCACTTTATAATATTACTTCCAAAAATATTTGCAGAAAAATCTACATGGTGAGATATGATTGGATGTATGTGTAAAACTTATTTACACGATCATTGCATAGTAATTAAATTCTTTTTATATAGACAATAGATATATCAGTATTGATGGTTGAATTATTTTTAATATATGAATTACATCTGGATTCTCTCATGTAAGTCTTAACCCGTTAGAACATATAGAGGATGCGTAAAAATAAAAAAAATCATAGGAATGTACAAATGATGATAATGCAGACCAATTGAACACCGCCGTAATAGGTATATTAATTCTTTAGAAATTATTATCAGCTCATCAAAATGTCCCTTAAGAACAAGAAATCGATGAATATGAGTTTTGCCTTAGTTAGTATGTAGAATTGTGACGACATATGTTTGAACATTGTTTTATAGAAAAACTTTTACAGTCTTCAAAGTACATATCTTAGTGACTAGTACAATTTGTTATCATCACGGCATAAATATCAGAAGAAAATAGGTAACCCTCACTTCAATTTTGGTTGGTATGGTATTTTTAAGCTGGACTGATAGTCTGTTATAGGAATCCAAGTAAATTTTCTGTGTAACTTTAAAAATTTTAACATAAAAATATGATAAATTTAATTTTATTATGAGGAGAATTATATATTCAATTGTTGACTAAGTGATATGGCGATATTAATATATTGTTTGATAAAATTTGAAGCCTATTTTCACTTTTTCAGAATATGACTACTAGTGGGGATAGTGATTGTTTGCTCCCAAGTGATGGTTATCCAGATTGGTTAACCTTCAATAGCGAAGGTCCTTCTGTAATTTTTGAAGTCCCTCAAGTGGAAGGGCGTAACTTGAAGACAATATTGATGTGCATTGTTTATTCATCAGCCCCAGATGACATGACATCAAATGGCCTTAAAAATATGTTGGTGATAAATAACACAAAGACCACCATTCAGCTCTATAAGGGAGAGGCATTAGCCTCCTTTGAAAATGAGGAGGGGCAGAGAGTAGTGTCAAGTATAGAACCTGGTAGCAAAGTGGAGGTGGTGGTTGTTTTTGAGAATGGTTTCATTGTGAAGAAGACAGCAGTTTATCTCATATACGAAGAACCAGTTTGCGAAAAAATGGGACAATGTGATGCACCTAGATAAGAATGTCATTGATTGTATTGGTGATGAAAATGAGTGCACTGTCAGAAGGATCTCTCCTCAAGTGGAGCCCACGGATGACTTCAAACAAAAACCAGAAAGAAGAAAATTCAAGTGGTCTTCTCTTTACTGTTGTTGTTAGTGTGTGGCTTTGGTTTAGTATTTCTTCTGCTGAGCTAATGTATATATTGTTTATCTCATTGTAAAATCATTGCTTAAAAAAGATGTTCAAACATTCATTTTGGATACCATTACTCATAAAAAAGGCATGGCAAAAACTTTCTGAGCAAAAAGTATAAACTATAATGTGTGGGCTGGCAATTTTGAACTGTTAGTATTCTGATTAGCATTTTTTTTCTTAACAATAAGCTCCTTCAATTTTCTCCTTTTCACTCTTAACATAAAATCTATATCTTGAGACTGTTAAATACAGGGGATGAATATGAAATTCAATCGTTCAACCATCTAAGATTAGGACAATCTCTTCCTCATTTCTCCTTAATTTTTGCAGGACTAGGTCAATAAGAAATACTAGAAGGATATGTATATGGTTTGATTTGCACGCAAAACAGGTTATGCAAAAATTCACTAAATAGGTATAAAAAAGAACAAAATTCTGATATGTTCCTTTGAAGAGTATTTGAGCCAAAATGACAGGTGGTTCAATTGTGCTTTCAACAAATTAAAAATCGACCATAAAACAGATGATATAAACTAAGCATCAAATAATTACTAGATACAGCTTCAGATTCATTTTAATTTTATAAACACGCATGGAATCAACTAGCTCCATGATTATTGAGAAGTAAACAGAGATTCATGTTCTTGGCAAGTGCGGGTGAAAGTGATTGCTTGGGCCACCAGGGATTTTGGAGGGCAAGCAGCTATATATGGTAGTGTTGGCATTGATGACATTTAACACTACAACAGCACCATTTTTTGTTGCCAGTTCTCCCAGAATTAGAATGACTCACATCATAGATATCAGCATTCTGGTAGCATTGGAACTCAGAGAAGAACTCTGATTCCAAGTTGTTGCCAATGAGGCTGTCCTCTGAGGATGAAATTGCCATATTTAGATGTAGGTGGATCATCAGGAAATTATACTCTTAGTCCATTTACTATAATCAGTATGCAATTTTTGATCTCCCAACAACTTTTTTTTTACTTCAATTTAGACTTCAAAATTTTTAATTACTTAAATTTAAACAAAATCTGGAAATAGCCTCTCCGCTTGCGGGGGTAAAGCTGCGTACGTCTACCCTCCTCAGACCCCACATGGTGGGAGCCCCTTGCATTGGGACGCCCTTTTTTTAAGCAAAGTTTTATTAAGAGACCAAAATCAAAATAGAGACTAAAAGTGAAATCAAGTATTGGATTTATCTCTCCAAATACAGAGATGAAATCATTGATCTGAAACTCAGTTGTGCAACCATCCAAGGTTAGAACAATGACAGTCTCTTCTCCATTTCTAATTCTTAATTTTTCCAGGACTAGATCAATAAGAAATACTAGAATGATATATATAGAGTTTGGTTTGAACACAAAAGATGATATGCAGAAATTTATCAAATAGGTATATATGAAACACAAAATTCCTGATATGTTCACTGCAGGTTCAAACCAGAGAAAACAAAGCATATATTGAGCCAATCTGACAAAGGGTTCAAATTATGTTCTCACAAACTTTATGGAATTATTCTCAACACAACAACAGTATTCAATCTGACAGTACAGATAATCAATATAAAAGCATTAAACTATATGACAAATCATATAAACACACATGGAAAGAGAACCAGGATCATTACAAACAAATATCTTGAATTGAGAAGGGAAATGAAGATATTCATGTTTTCTTAGCAAGTCCTTGTGTAATCACCACATTTTTGTTGAGGGCCACCTCCATTTGTGGAGGGCAAGCAGCTACGGTAACCATTACTTTGTTGACAGTTAACAGAAGCGCCATTGCTGTTGCCAGTTCTCCCAGTCTCAGACTGACTCAAATCATAGAGAATTCTGGCTGCATGAGAACTGAAAGAGAACTCTGATTCCAAATCATGGCTGATGAGGCAGTCCTCTGAGTCACACCCTTTCTTCACCCTCCAAGAAGTTGCAGTATTCAGATGTAGGTGGATCATTATGATCAGGAACACTAGTGAGAGACCCTTCTTCATTTTTTGTGCCCTTTCTACTTCTTGGGAGAGAAAAAAAACCTTTTACTCAAAGACCAAGAAAAGGATTTGCTTTCACTTGTATTATATAGCCCCCCAACCTCCACCTTTGACCCAGTTAGTTGTGTTGCAATAAAATAATGAAGGAATCTTCTACATGTATAGGACACAACAAGCATGTTTGTTAGGTTGTGAACATCAGAGTTTTTTCTTTATTGCTGTGTGTGAGATTTTGAGAAAAGCAAAACATTAGAGTTTTTTCTCCTTTTCAATTTTAACATACAAAGTTGGTTCAATAAAGTTTGCACAAACTTTTCCGTCTCACATGGAATTATTCATAACAAATTAAAAATCGACCACACAACAGATGACATAGATTAAGCATTAAATAATTATTAGATATAGCTTCAGATTCATTTCAATCCTATAAACACACATGGAATCAACTAGCTCCATGATTATTGAGAAGCAAACAGAGATTCATGTTCTTGGCAAGTGCAGGTGAAAGTGTCTTTTTGGGCCACCAGGGTTGGCTTTGATGACATTTAACAACAGCACTATTTTTTGTTGCAGGTTCTCCTAGTATTAGAATGACTCAAATCATAGGGCATTCTGGCTGCATAGGAACTCGGAGAGTCCAAGTTGTTGCCAATGCCTATTAGAATGAACCAAGTGGTGCCACTGTTATTGGTTTCTTTTTTATTTCTATTTCTCTACTTAGGTTTAATTATACTTTTAGTCCATTTGCTATAATTAGTATTGCAATTTTTTATCTCCCAATAATTTTGTACTTGGATTTAGTCTTCAACACTGTCTCTCCGCTTGCGAGGATAAGACTGCGTACGTCTACGGTCTACCCTTCCCAAACCCCACATGGTGAGAGCCTCGTCTACTGGGCCGCCCTTTTTAGTCTTCAAAATTGTTAATTACTTAAATTTAAGTAAAATATTATTAAGAGACCAAATCAAAATAGAGACTGAAAGTGAAATCAAATATAAAATTTATCTCACCAAACACACGGATGAAATCATTTCAGATGCTGAGAAATACTATAAGGGTATGGTTTGATTTGAACACAAAACATGATATGCAGAAATTTATCAAATAGGTATATATGAAAGACAAAATTCCTGATATGTTCACTGCAGGTTCAAACCAGAAAAAACATATGCTGAAGTATATATTGAGCCAATCTGACAAAGGGTTCAAATTATGTTCTCACAAACTTTATTGAATTATTCTCAACAAAAACAACAATACTCAATCTGACAGTACAGATAATAATTAATATAAAAGCATTAAATTACTATTACACCTTCAGAATTATGACGACAAACCATATAAACACACATGGAAAACAGATCCACGATCATCACAAACATTTATATCTTGAATTGAGAAAGGGAAATGAAGATTCATGTTTCTTAGCAAGTCCTTGTGTAATCACCACATTTTTGATTAGGACCACCTCCATTTTTGGAGGGCAAGCAGCTACGGTAACCATGACTTTGTTGACAGTTAACAGAAGCACCATTGCTGTTGCCAGTTCTCCCAGTCTGAGACTTACTCAAATCATACAGCATCCTTGCTGCATGAGAACTGAAAGAGAACTCTGATTCCAAATCAATGCTTATGAGGCAGTCCTCTGAGTCACAACCCTTCTTCACCTCCCAAGAAGTTGCAGTATTCAGATGCAGGTGGATCACCATGATCAGGAACACTAGTGAGAGACCCTTCTTCATTTTTTTGAGTCCTTTCTCTTCTTGGGAACAAAACCCTTTTACTCAAACACCAAGAAAAGGATTTGCTTTCACTTGTGTATTTTATTGTATATCCCCCACCCCTCCACCTTTGACCAAGTTATATTGCAATAAAATATCAACGAATCACCAAAATCGTTCTTGAAATTATAGAGCCCTGTCAAATTAATTGCTCAAATTATTAATATTTTAAATTAGTCTTTAAAATTGAAAATCTTTAATCATATTGGTCTTTTTTACTAGTTAATTTAGTCCTTGAAATTGTTTGATGGAGACTGATGTGATTGAAATTTTTCAATTTCAGAAACTAATTTAAAATAGGCTTAAATAAGTTTTCAGTCCCTGTAAATATTTGATTTTTGATTTTAGTCCATTAAAAAAAAGTCAAACAATTTTAGCCCTTTAAATTTTTTTTTTTGGTTTTGGTCCTTTTAGTGCTAGGTGGCACATTATGACCCAGTCAGCATGTCTACGTGGCAGAAAACGCTGACGTGGCCTATCTATGTTTTGAATTTAGTCCCTATAAAACTTTTAAGTTTTGAATTTAGTACTTCTCAAAATTGAGATTTTGATTTTAATCCCCCTTTCTCTTCCACCACCACGTCCTCCTCCTTTCTTCATTCTCTCTCTCTCTCCCCCCTCCACCACCACCACTCTCTCTCTCCCCACCACCACCACCACCCAAACACACACACACACTCTCTCTCTCTCTCTCTCCCCCCACCACCACCACCACCTCTCTTGTTTTCTCTCTCTCCCCACCACCACCACCACCCAAACACACACACACACACTCTCTCTCTCTCTCCCCCCACCACCACCACCACCACCTCTCTCGTTTTCTCTCTCTCCCCACCACGACCACCAAAACACACACACTCTCTCTCGTTTTTTCACTCTCTCTCCCCACCACCACCACCCAAACACTCTCTTGTTTTCTCTCGAGTTCTTGGAAGTTCTGTCTTTCTTACTTTGGTTTGTGTTGCTATGCTATGAGAGAGTGTGTGTTTGGGTGGTGGTGGTGGGGAGAGAGAGAGAGAGAGAGAGAGAGAGAAAACGAGAGAGAGAGTGTGTGTGTGTGTGTGTGTTTGGGTGGTGGTGGTGGTGGTGGTGGTGGTGGTGGTGGGGGGGGTGGTGGAGGAGAGAGGATGAGGGAAAAGGAGGAGAGAGAGGGGGTGGTGGTGGAGGAGGAGAGGGTTGGAGGAGGGGACGAAGGGGAAAGAGGGAGGAGGTTGATGTGCTTTAGTCCCTATAAAAATTTTAAGTTGTGTAATTAAACCTTATAAAAATTTTAAGTTTTGAATTTAGTCCTTCTCAAAATTGAGATTTTGATTTTAATCCCCCTTTCTTTTCCACCACCACGTCCTCCTCCTTTCTTCATTCTCTCTCTCTCTCCCCCCTCCACCACCACCACTCTCTCTCTCCCCACCACCACCACCACCCAAACACACACACACACACACTCTCTCTCTCTCTCCCCCCCCCCCCACCACCACCACCACCTCTCTTGTTTTCTCTCTCTCCCCCCACCACCACCACCACCACCTCTCTCGTTTTCTCTCTCTCCCCACCACCACCACCAAAACACACACACTCTCTCTCTCGTTTTTTCACTCTCTCTCCCCACCACCACCACCCAAACACTCTCTTGTTTTCTCTCGAGTTCTTGGAAGTTCTGTCTTTCTTACTTTGGTTTGTGTTGCTATGCTATGAGAGAGAGTGTGCTTGGGTGGTGGTGGTGGGGAGAGAGAGAGAGAGAGAGAGAAAACGAGAGAGAGAGAGTGTGTGTGTGTGTGTGTTTGGATGGTGGTGGTGGTGGTGGTGGTGGTGGGGGGGGTGGTGGTGGAGGAGAGAGGATGAGGGAAAAGGAGGAGAGAGAGGGGGTGGTGGTGGAGGAGGAGAGGGTTGAAGGAGGGGACGAAGGGGAAAGAGGGAGGAGGTTGATGTGATTTAGTCCCTATAAAAATTTTAAGTTGTGTAATTAAACCTTATAAAAATTTTAAGTTGTGTAGTTAAACCCTATAAAAATTATAATTTTTGATTTTAGTCCCGTGATAGGAAGAAAGTCCTAGTCAGCAGGTCCTTATAAATTTTAAATGACGTGTCAAGTCATGACAGGGACATACATATGCCACATCAGCACAATATAGTGGTAATTCACTAAAAGGACTAAAACCAAAAAAAAAATTTAAAGGACTGAAATAGTTTGACTTTTTTTTAATGGACTAAAATCAAAAATCGAATATTTACAAGGACCAAAAACTTATTTAAACCTTTAAAATATTAATAAATTTATAGACTAAATTAATATTATTTTACAATTTTAATGACTAAATTGGTAATTCATTCGATAAAATAACAAAGGAATCTTCTACATATATAGGACACGACAAGCGTGTTTGTAGTGTTTTTCTTTATTGCGGTCAGTGGAATTTTGAGCAAAAGAAATAGCATTGACTTATCATGTATGTTATCATTAGTCTTCTTGAAGAAAAACCTTAACCTCTTATTCATTTTAAACATTATACAAAAATGAAAATTATGAAAATGAAATGGGTTGGGGGGATATTTTCTTTATTGTTTTCCTTGTTCTTGAGTTAATTGAATGGCTGCAAGCATACTCAATTTGCATAGGTAGGGACTCTCAAAAAGGTGGATAAGGTTAAGGTATGGGTTGCCTTGAAGCAGCCAAGCAATTTTTTAGCATGGCACTTTCAGGGTGGCTCCATCCTTCTTCCCTTTTTTTTTGGGTGTCACTTTTTGGATTTTCTACTTTTCATTTTTCATTTGTGCTTTTATTTTGCCCCCACAAGCTATATTTTAGGGCCTCTTTATTTCATATTTCATTTTTTTCCCTTTTATTTATAGAATTGGCACTTTATTTTAATTTGTTTATTATTTTTAAATATTTGTAAAGAAAACAATTAAAAAAAAGGTTAAAAACAGATTGAAAATAAAGTGGCAATTTTATAATTAAAAGTAAAGATAAAAAATATAAAATATAAAACATTTTTTCAAAGTAAACAGGCCTTGCTTTTCGGTCTTTTACACTTCCTATTTATTTTCTCATGTAAATGACCTTTCATTTTGTGTTTAAAAATAATTGTAAGTCAGCAAAAGAAAATTGGATAAAAATAATAACATTATATTAGCTTTACCTCTGATGTTCACAAACAACCCGTGGATGTGTCCTTGTACTAATATATTAACAAGAGATTTTTTCTCATCACGGAAATTTATTTTAATGTGGTAGTGGTACATACTGCTCAACTGTAATGATGTACTTTGAACATATGACAAATGTAATACTTTCAATCCACTATTGTGCACCAAAACGATTGTGGTATAATCAATTCAACTGCTATGTCAATATGCTAGTATTTATATGTAAGAATGTCCTTGTTAATCGCGTGTCTAAATATTTCCCGTCAATTTAATTAATTTGAGTATGGTTGCTCCAATAATAACATTATTAAGTTATTGTCAAAATAATAATAATATTATTAAGTTGGTCACGGGTCTCTGTCATTAAATGGCAACTGTGCATTGGCATAGAGAGACGACCCACAAGTTATATATTTTTTTTAGGCAAAATTGCACTTTTAGTCCTATAATTTATTTATTTGTTTCAATTTCATCCTATAATTTTTTTGTGTCAAGTTGGTCCCTTAATTTCGCAAGTGTTTGATGATGATTTTTAGTGTAAATATCTCTCTGTGTGCTTATTGAAATGTTGTGTTCTTTGTTTTATATGAAAGTAAATAAAAAGTATTTCAATTTAGGTTTTGGAATGACCTAATTTGAACATGTATTGGATTAGATATTGTTCTCTCAAGTTTCAGATGAAGAATAAATTTCTGATATGGAGTCCCGGTTTTTCTGGGACTAACAGTCTCCGAAAAAGTGTACATATATAACTTGATAAAACAATTTCTAATCCAATACATGTTCAAATTAGGTCATTCTGAAGCCTAAATTGAAATATTTTTTGTCTACTTTCATATGAAATAAAGAACACAACATTTCAATAAGCACACAGAGAGATATTTCAATAAGCACACAGAGAGATATTTCAATAAGCACACAGAGAGATATGAACACTAAAAATCATCATCAAACACTCGCGAAATTAAGGAACTAACTTGACAAAAAAAAAGTTATAGAACCAAATTGAAACAAATAAATAAATTATAAGATCAAAAGTACAATTTTACCTTTTTTTTATAAGCAAATATATTAAAACGAATAGAAGGGGTACCCTAACCCGTTATAAATACATAGTTACATGATCAACATGCTACACCAAAACACCCATAGGACTAGAGCACCAATCTGAAAAAGACAACCAGAATTTCTATCCTCCCTAAAAATAAACCAATCCCATGCTGCTGTCTTGATTTGAGATAACACCTGTGTGAAATCCACCGGGAAACCTTGGAAGATAATCCTATTTCTTGCCAACCACAAGGACCCGTCACAAGTTTTATATTAAGAATGTTAATAGAACATTTTATGAATATGTTTTAAAAAGATCAGATCAACCGACAACATTAAGGCTTTTTCTAACCACACATACACATTTCTACCAACCTATATACTAAACAATTTTATCACCTAAAAAGACTAAACTACCCTTAATATTAAAAACCCTTCACACATACACTTGGCTTTTAGTGACAGTGATAATGTGTCACTAGAGTATATAAATTCGTAGGTAAGAGTTCATGTGCATAAAATTCTTAGATTTTACAATACGGAACTAAAAGTTCCATAATAAAAAAAAGTTCCGTAATAGAAAATTACACTACTAGAAAATTGACTCTTAGTGACAGGCATAATCTATCACTAGAGTGTACAAACCCATAGGTAAAAGTCCACATTGTAAAATTCTTTAAGTTTTCACATTATGAAACTATTAATTCGTTAAGTCATTTTTGAATTTGAAAAAATGACTTCCGTAATGTTAATTTTCCATAGGTATGATTTTCTATAAAAAAAAAACTTACACTAATTGGCTTTTAGCGTCAGCTTTTGGCCTATAGCATCAGCTTAGGCCTATGCTAATTATAGAACTATTAGTTTCATACGCCAAATTTTTGGTACGGAACTAATAGTTCCTAATGTTCCTTACGTATGTATCTTATGCTAATTTTTATTGTTACGAAATCCGTAATATCAAAATTTGTATTACGAAACTATTCCGTAAGTTTAATTTTTGAAAAAAAAGACTTACACTAATTGGCTGTGAGCGTCAGCTTTTGGCCTGTAGCGTCGGTATTAGCCTACGCTAATTACAAAACTAATAGTTTCGTAAGCCAAATTTTGGTACGTAATGTTTCTTACGTATGTGTCTTATGTTAATTTTTATTGTTATGGAACTAATAGTTCTATAATCTCAAAATTTGTATTACTGAAATAATAGTTTTGTAAAAGTGATTTTTTTTTAAAAAAATGTTAACGCTAATTGGCAGTTAACATCGACTTTTGGCCTGTAGCGTTGGCATTGGCCTACGCAAATTACCCGTAAGCCAAATTTTTGGTACGATACGAATAGTTCCGTAATATTTTTTACACATGTGTCTTATGTTAATTTTTATTATTACAGATCTGTTATCTCAAATTTTGTATTATGGATTAGTTCTGTAAGTATTTTTTTTAAATGTTAACGCTAATTGGCTGTTAGCATCGGCTTTGGCCTATGCTAATAAGGGGACTATTAGCTTCATAAGCTGAATTTTTTGTATCGTAATAGGGGAAGTTTAGGTATTTTGAAGAAAAAAAACTTAGTGTGTGTTTTCAGAAATTTATGTATGTTGTGAATAGAAAAACCACAACATTAAACATTTTTATGGGCCGACCCATAACAATGTAAGACTAGGAACCAAATGGGTCAATACTGGTTTTCACATAGTGTTCACTGTTCAGTGATTGGGGGCTTTTGTCCTGAATAATTTTTTTTTTGGTGAATGAAGTCCTGAATAAAAAAAACGGTTCATTTTAGCATGGTACAACTTGTTTTGGTGCCACCAATAGGTCAAAGACCTTTTACCTCTGATTAAAAGTTCAACAGTCTTATGATATATTGTCTTTTAACCCCATGGAAGACCAAAATATCGCAAAGCGCCCATCACAAAAAGCAATCTCTGTTTTTAGTCCAACCATTCTTTTAAGTTGCTGATTAGTTTAGTTAATGATTTTATCGTTTTTTGTCTGTTTGTGCACAAACAGAGACTTTGAATTGGGCGAATTTGTTGGGGCATATTTTACATTAACTCAATTAATTAACTCAATATTTTATATTATTATATTAATATTTTTAATTCGTACTCCACCATCGCCACTCAATAATAATAATTTACTTATATTCATAATCATAATTATAATTATTCCATTTATCCAAAAAAAATTAAAAGGTTGAATAAATGGACGCAGTGTTGTTACTGGCCATATTTTTGCTAGCATAAGTGGGCGTCATACTTACAAACGATTTTTTGCCACATTTTTGTTCACAGTACTTTTTTGATGCAACCGGGCTTGACCCATTTCTAAGTGGGCTTCGGCCTCTTTTATAATTAATTAACCAACTAAATTAAGTTTTATAATTAATTGTGTGTGGTATTTTTAACAATTCCACTTTCTTATGGGACTATACTTCAAATCCTGAGAACTTTGACAATTATCCAAGTAACAGTTTGTGGGTAACCAATCCTGTCCATCCATCAAATAGTCAAACAAATCAACGCTAAAAGGTCTTTGACCTATTGATGGTACCAAAACAAGTTGTACCATGCTAAATCTAACCAAAAAAAACATGAAGAACACGAGTCCTGCAAAGAAATATACAGCCCCTTATGTCCCACAAGGAGAAAAAAATATAAGGGTTAAATATGTTTTGGGTCCCTGTAATATAGGGGGTTTTTGAGTTAAGTTCCTGTAAAATAAGTCAAACCGTTTTCGTCCCTCTTTTATTTTATTTTTTGATTTTAGTCTCTGACAGCATTGACCGCTGATGTGGCACTGTGAGGTCCCTATAAAATTCCTACGTGGCACCTCATTAAGCCTACGTGGCTTACACGTAAGCTGACGCATACATATATAAATATTTGTAGGGACTGGATCCAAAACATAACATATCTGTAGAAACTGAATTCAAAACATAACATATTTATAGGGATTAGATCCAAAACATTGATATATTTATAGGGACTGGATCCAACCACGTTTTATCTTCTTCTTCTTCTTCACCACCACCCCACCTCCTTTTTCTCCCTTCTCCACCACCCCCACCTCCATCCACCCCATCCTCTCATGAAAATTGAAGAAAATTATTGCCTGCACCATTCAAATAACAATAAATCCTATTAAACCATCATAGCCCACAAATTCATCATCTGGAAAATATAGTAAAATCTAGCATCACTGGATATGATTGCGCGTGGAGATTTGTGTGTTTTGTAACTCTCCGTAGTGTTTAATTTTTGAGTGGCCGTAATTGGCAAAAACATCGTGTCCTTTACACGATTTAATTTCGGTTAAATATGTTGTTGTTGCTCTGCGTTTTGTTGTTGTTACTGGATTTGATCCATGTTGTTGCTGCGTTTTCCGATCTGATCAATGGTGGCAGTGGGAGATTGGATCTTGAAAAATCAATTCTTTTTCTTTTGTTGTTGTTGTTGTTGCGGCCATGATGACGGTGAAGGAGAGATGGAGAGGGATTACTTGAGGTGGGGCTGGAGGAGGGGGAAAAGGCGGTGGTGGTGGCGGTGATGGTGGTGGTGGTGGTGGTGAGGACCGAGGAGAGAGAAGGGTGGGGAAGGAGAAGGAGAGAGAGAGGGGGTATGATGCTGATGTGTCAGCTTACGTGTAAGCCACGTAGGCTTAATAAGGTGCCACATAGAAATTTTATAGGGACCTCACAGTGCCACATCAGCGGTCAATGCTGTCAGGGACTAAAATCAAAAAATAAAATAAAAGAGGGACGAAAACGGTTTGACTTATTTTATAGGGACTTAACTCAAAAACCCCTTATATTACAGGGACCCAAAACATATTTAACCCAAAATATAATGTGCAACTTTTCAATGACAGAACTTTAAATGCCTCAAGTTGACTACAGCTTTTGACCCCAAAAAAAAAGAAGTTGACTACAGCTGATCAAGCAACTCATGCAACCTTTTCAGGTAATGATATACTAAGGAAGAATAAGATATTTTGATCAACTAGCAGGAAAAAAAAAGACTAAATATAGTAATCCAAATAATAATTGGACTAATAATAATATATACCCTCATACAAATTTAGTCAGATTTTAATCAGACATTTATTCCTAAACTGAAATTCTCTCATGATTTTTTTTTATTTATTTATTTATGTCACAAGGAAAAAGTTAAAAAAAAAAAAAGATTTTGGTGGGTTGGGAGGCAAGAAGGACTAAAATCTGTACAAATGCTGCTGGTATTTTCAAAATATTTTTCCACTACTTACAGTATAATATATTCAATAACCTGAAACATACAATCTAAAAATCTTTATAATATGGTTACATTTAATGTTGTCCAAAGAAAGGTTTCACAACCAAGCTGTGCACAACTCCATCTTCAGTCAGAACTCTGTTCAACTCACAACACCTTGATCCACAGTGACAAAAACATTTGCAGTGACTGCCTCATCTGTTTCAATCACAACACAATTCTCAGACACATTTCTGAGAGCATGGTTTGGGAAGGTGCTCCCTGTGGTGCTTATTGAGTACTGAACATGTTTAATAAGGTTAGGAAAAAGCAAAACTTTGTTGAAATCAGCTTTCCATGAGGTTCCATTCCCATGCATAGATATCATTGCAGCTGTAGCCTTTAACTTCATACCCTTCACAACATTCCTAGCAACAAAAACTTGATCAACTTGATTAAAAAGACTATTTGATTGGTCCAGCTTCACAATTTCAACCCCATGATCTGATCCAGAGAACATGTTGTCAACAATATTGAGACCACTCACTACCCCTTTGATTGATTTTAGGACAATGTTTGCATCACCAAGGAAGAAGCTACTAGAGATATGTAGTTGAACTGGGTCTTCAGCAACAATGTTGGTGTAATCCATGTAAGAATTCACAATCCTTGTTTGTGTCAAACCTGGTAGTTTCAAGTAAATCCCTGTGCCTCCAAAGCTAGTGGCCTTATTATAGCAATGCACACCAGAAATTGTGTTGGCTTGACCAGTGACCATGATTCCTATAGCAGCAGAGAAAATCACAACATCTGTGACAGCATTGTCATTCCCCTGAAGGCTTATTCCAGTTCCTGAGAAGCTCCTTTCATTTTTGTCCCCACCTGCTATTGGATAAAAGTTAAAATCCCACATCGACTAGAGATAAGACCTAAAAAGAGAATATAAAGCAAGGGCACTCCTCAGTCCTCACCTTACAAGCCGGTTTTGTAGAAATGAGTTAGGCCAGAAATTAAGATACAGAAACCATAAATCTAATACCTGCAGTGATGTGCTGGCCAAGGAAGGAGTTCCTGATGTAGGTCTCATGGCCACTTTGGACTAAGATTCCTGTGGTGGTGAAATGTGTGATGTAACAATTGTCTATGTTGATTCTGAGTGAGTTCATTATTGAAATGCCACCACCCCTGAAGTTGGAGTCCAGCAAGAGGTCCTTGAGAGTTATGTACTCATAATTGTAGGATGATGAGGTGGAACCCTTCTTGCTTTCTCCAGAGTTTGACAAATCAATGAGGTGTCCATTTGATGGGAAATCATTTGAGGCTCTTATAGTTCCCCCATGTATCTGTTAACATCCAATTACAAATAAAATCAAACTAAGCTGTCAATTTTGAAATCTTTTGGATGACTTGTTGACTCAAGAAATATAGAAAACAGACATGGACCCCTGACCCATACAAAATACTGCTTTTTTTCTTAACAAAAATAGTAAAAAAATTAAATAAACAAAACAATTTTAGTTGAAAATAAAAAGAGCTTAGAGGTAACACGTGGCATAGTCTGGGATTGCTACAAGTACAACTTCTTGTTTTAAAATTGGTAAAATTTATTATATTGAGTAAAGAAAAACATTTTTTTTCTCCAAAATACTAAGGATCATAGTTTAGTCATTCCTCAAACCATTTTACTTGTTCCATGTAAACCATAATAATATACCAAAGTCAGAATACCCTTTGTCTCAAACTCTTACTTAACTGCGCCACGTGTCACAATACAAACCTTATGAAGGTAGATATTTTCTTCTTCATGTTCTAGATCAATGAGCTAGTAATTTACTGAGGGATTGTATTTTCCATTCAAAAATAAAAAGAAATTACTTGTGATGAATGAAACAAGCAAAATGGTTTGTGCAAACATACCATGAGGTTTCCAACCCCAGTCACTGGCAACTGCAGTGGTTTGCTGATCAAGTAGTTTCCACCCTGAAGATTAACCTGGACACCTCCAAGGTCACTAATGCCATTCATCAAGAACCCTTGACTTGGACCTTTGACCGCATCTGCTATGGCTGCAAGAAGAGCTTCAGTGCTATCTGAATTGCCTGTTGGATCAGCACCATAAGATGTCACAAGGTACATGTGTGGTTTCTTGAGATCCTGCATTACCAAAAAAGTCTAAGTTCCTGTCTGGCTTCAAAAAGCCCAACTTCTTATAAGAAGTTAGTTTTGCATTGCATTATTATTTTTCTCATATATGGAAAAGAGAATAAAACTGTTGAATAGACATGTGCTTATGAAGAAGTTAAAAAAATAGAGCTTTTGAAAAAATTGAAGTGTAAAAGCTGACTTGAACTTAAATGAGAAGCTGTCAGTTCAAAAACTCATTTTATAAGTGCTTATAGAAAAAATTATCCAAACTGACTCTAAAACTATCACACATTGATTACTTTCCCACAAAAATTAAGTAGCACAGATTTCAGAAAGGAAGTGACTTAGATATGCAGTAAGCTTGGCTAGTGGCATAGATGAAGGGAATTAAAAGGTGTATACATGACTGAATCAATTACCTGTGATGGCATAGGAGAAGGGCTAGGAGAAGGTGAGAGGGAAGATGGTGATGATGAAGCAATAGAGTCGTGCCTTGTGAGAGAGGCCTTGAATGCCTTCAGTTCAAGCATTGTTCCATGATGATGAGTGCCACCACCAGAAATAGTCCTCATCAGAGGCAAGTTGTTCCCCCCATAAGCATGAGTAAATACAAAGAAACAAGCCATCCTCAGAAGCATGAACCACATTGGACCTGTGCTTGCCATTGTGGTTCCCATTGGTGAGCCTGTTTGAGCTAATCAGGTTGATTAGGGAGAACCAGTTTTGAAAAGGACTCTTGTTGTGAGAGCATATAAATAAGAAGGAAAAACATTATAGAGAGAGGAGAGGGAATGGGAATACATGGAAGGTAGAGGGGGTTAACTTTTTGATTTTCACCCACAGTATTCCCGGGAAAAAGGAGTCCAGGGTAAGTAAAGTTCATATACTTAAATGAAGCGTATTAACTACTTGTATTCAACATCGTGGTTGGTGAAGGGAGTTAACTAAGATTTGATTAGAAAATATTGGTGACATTTTATTATTGGATCATACACATGACATTCACATCATTAATTTGGACTATGATAATATTGATACTTTTTAAGGTTGCTCTATAGACTTTTCCTGTGAATTTTTCATTTTCCCCTGGCATGACCAGAAAAGTAAGCAGTTATCATATTTTACAAATTTGACAAGGTGGAATTATTGGATTCTATCATGGAATTATTGGATAGGGAGAGTCCACCATTCATGTCCTATAACTACAGGCCAATGGTGTTTGGCTGCTTGATCAAGGGAAATCAAGAAATTTATTTGATGGAGAAGTTAGTCCTTGATAACATGACACATTTTATAGATGAAAGATATATCAGGAAAATTTTCAGATTTTATGACATGGTCACAGATTGTTCCATCACCAGGGATCAAGCACGGTCCTAGACAAGCTCATCATTTTAGATAGAGTACATTAACCACTTGTACCCAACCTCATGGTTTCTTCATCCATAATATATTCTTTTTTATTTTTCAAAAGATGCATTAAAACACATGGTAGGAAGTTTTGGAGAATGGACTAGTCCATTATTTACCTCGCAGTTCCGCAATCTATGGAAGCTTGGTCAATATTATTATTGGGTGACAAATTACACGAGGCAACTAACTACACACAACACAAAACAAAACAAATACAAACACACTAGTCCCCAGCTTGCAATTACGCACGACTCGTGTGTATGTGTGTGTCTAAGTTCTCGGTTCAATTTCAAAATTGACCTTTGTACATCCACTCAGAATCGTAGGTACACCAAAACTAAAAATATTCAACAACTGACTTTTACTCTACCACATTCTTTCTTTTAACATTTAAAAATTGAAAAAAAAAATTCTTCAAGATATTAGTTGCTAATTGAATATAGGATTGAATGTGTTTTTATCCCTTGTAAATAAGAAATATTTACCTTTGATCTCTAATATTAAAATATTTTATTTTGGTATCATGTTTTCTAAAATAGGCCTATTGAGGGAATATTTGAGGACAACATATTTCAGAAAATAATGACCAAAATGAAACACTTTAAAATTGGAGACCAAAAGCAAACATTTCCTTATTTATAAAAACTAAAAACATAAGGGTCGCTTTAGGGTGGTCAAGGACAAAATTTGTCCACCAAACCCCAATCAATTGTGGATCGTTGATATAATAATATTTAAAGAAATGGTCAGGATTTGTGGGGTAACCGTTGATGTTGGTTTCATAAAATGTTAGATGTAATTGCAGATAGGGTCTGTAAAATGTAATAATTAAAAAAAGATATTTGCAAAATTACCCACACAATTATATGAAATTTAAATTATACCCAATCAATTCCCATAATTAAAAAATGATCACGAAGTTAAATTTTTGTCCATTTTTTAGAGGGACTAAATTCAAAACTTAAAATTTTTATAGGGACTAAATTCAAAACGTAGATAGGTCACATCAGCGTTTCTGCCACGTAGACATGCTGACTGAGTCATAATGTGCCACCTAACACTAAAAGGACCAAAACCAAAAAAAAAAAATTTTAAAGAACTAAAATAGTTTGACTTTTTTCAATGGACTAAAATCAAAATTTGGATATTTACAGGGACTGAAAACTTATTTAAGCCTTGTTAATATACATTTTTTATAGATAAAAAATTTATTATAAGTAATGATATAGAAAATTTGTGTCTCTTATGATATAGAAAACGTTGGACAAAGTTTTGCAATTTTAGATTTTAATTTGGCTTAAATATGTTTTCAGTCCATGTAAATATCCGATTTTTGATTTTAGTCCATTAAAAAAAGTTAAACTTTTTCGGTCCTTTAATTTTTTTTTTGTTTTAGTCCTTTTAGTGCTAGGTGGCAGAAACGCTGATGTGACCTATCTACGTTTTGAATTTAGTCCCTATAAAAATTTTAAGTTTTGAATTTAGTCCCTCTCAAAACTGAGATTTTGATTTTAATCCCCCTTTTTCCTCCACCACCACCTCCTCCTTCCTTCCTCCTCCACCACCTCCTTCTCCCACCACCACCACCACCACCACCCCCCCTCCTCAACCACCACCACTACCACCACTACCCCCCTCTCTCTCCTCCTTTTCCCTCCTCCTCTCTCCTCCACCACCACCACCCACCCACCCACTCTCTCTCTCTCTCTCTCTCTCTCTCTCTCTCTCTCTCTCTCTCTCTCTCGGCCAAAGCGTGTTTTTGAAAACCCCAAACTCCAACTATAAGCCACCCCACAGATCTCTCTTCTCACTGTACCATCAATTCAAACTTCCACCGCACTTAACCCAACATAGCACAGAGAAAAACGAGAGAGTGTTTGTGTGGTGGACCGGTGGTGGTGGTGGAGGAGAGAGAGGGGTGGTGGTGGTGGAGGAGAGAGAGGGGTGGTGGTGGTGGTGGAGGAGGGGGGTGGAGGAGAAAGAGGAAGAAGAGCAGTAGCAGAACTCAGTCAGTTGATATACTTTGGTCCCTATAAAAATTTCAAGTTGTTTAGTTAGACCCTATAAAAATTATGATTTTTGATTTTAGTCCCGTGATAGGAAGACAGTCCTAGTCAGCAGGTCCCTATAAATTTTAAATGATGTGTCAAGTGTTGACAGGGATAAACGTATGTCACATCAGCGCAATACAGTGCTAATTCACTAAAAGGACAAAAACCAAAAAAAAAATATTAAAGGACTGAAAAAGTTTGACTTGTTTTTAATGGACTAAAATCAAAAATCGAATATTTACAGAGACGGAAAACATATTATATTTTTCAACAAATATTGGTCTTTTCATAATTTCAAAAAATTTTGGGCATTTTTCGTAATTATATCAAAACTGGTCTTACCTTCTATGCCAGGTCAAAATCGGTTGGGGTTTGGTGGACAAATTTTGTCCCTGACCACACCCTAAAGCGACCCAAAAATAACATTCTGCAGTAACATTTTTCAAAAAATCATATCTAGAAGTATATTCATATGTCTTGAAACAAACATTTACCTTGTTATGCAAGGTAGGCATAGACTTTTTTTTTTCCCTCATAGGTATCATCCACTAAAGGCAGACTATTCGAGATACAATTGAGCACTAAATATAGACACACCTTTCAATGGAAATTCGAACCATAATTCGCCGTTATGTAGAGAACTAGCCCTTTTCACTAAACTAAATCTCCGTTGGTCAAGGTAGACAGAGATTATTGTGATATCATGTGTTTGTTTTATAGATTTTACTTTTATAAAGTGATTAAGTCATTTGAAAAAATAAAACATTCCAATTGTCAATAAGATAATAACTAGACATTTTCACATATCCATAATTTATTATACATATATATTTTTTCTTTATACAATATTATACATATATATTTAAAATATACTCTTCAACTATTAACATATATCTTCCTTTTCCCTTTACAATAAAAACTCACTTTAATTATAAAAAAAAAACCTCACTTTTAAAAGGTTCAAATACACAACTATTTTAGCAAAGCCAAATTTAGAATTTTTAATATTGTACGCAACCCAAGTCTTGCATCCCAATATGATACATGCTTTGCCACCAACCAACATTGAGTATCATAATTATACGGTCCTTCATCATTATTACATGGATGGTACAAAACTGCATACTAGGCAATTGAATTGAAAAAAAAAACACAAACAAACACTTGAATGCCAAATTATGATGGCGGTGAGGGAACAAATAAAACACTAAATTCAGGAAAGCAAAACTACATAGGAAGTTAAAGATTTGATTATTCATTATTGTGCCTGCCTTGCCTTCAATGATGCTATTGAATTGAGTACTTCATTTTGATGCGTCATGTTGAAGGAAAAATAAAGACACAACAACATCATATGCTTATATTTGACTCTAACTTTACATGTCCTTTTGAATAGGTCCACTAAACATGTCTGAGTCTGACATCTAATATGGGTTAGGTGCAGTTTAGGTTTGGGTCAGTAATAATAATACATGTGATGAGGAATTATATGCCACCAAACACTACAACTGCATTGCCCTTCATTACCATCCATGATCAAATTTGGAAAAACATTTCTAGAAACAAAAAGCGGACACCTAGAATAGTATATTTGAGCTTATTTTAAAACAAATATTTCTGTAAATGTTTTGAAAGCTTATAAAAACATTTTATGATATGTTCATATACTGTTTTTAACTTATTTTCATAAGCTCCTCAAGATAGCTTACAAAAACAACTTATGCAAAGTTTACTCTATCTCTTTGATTGCAGAAATAGTTTATATATAATCTCTTATATGATAAACGCTTATTAAATGAGCGCTCGATTAAATTGCTTACTCAAACACCCCCTAAGTAAATTCTGAATGATCCAATGATCTGACAGTTTAATCTAATAGAATGACAACTAAATTGTCATTTGGGCTTGTAATATGCCCTTAATTTAATGGTTGTGCCTTATGAAATTCATTGCAGATTAGCCAACAATGGGTTTTATGACAAATACAGGTCCCAAGTTCAATGGGAGGAGGCTCCAGTAGGAACCTTGAGTATCAACTAAACAGCTGTGCCATTTGATTCTATATGAACCCACAGGGAAGTCAGATACATCAAGTGTGCAATGTGAAAACCCCTGTCCTTTGTCATTGGGTTTCAAAATGCAAAAATGCTTCTACAACCCTGCTAGTATCATTGTCCCTACTATCCATACCAATACTTCTCTTGTCTGTCATACAATCTGAGACATGGCAAAACAACTTCTTGTTCAGTTCAACAATTTCATCATCTTTCCAAGCCTGAAATCCGGTCGGCGAGTGCTCCCGGGTTTGTCCACCTGGGACCTTGAAGGATGTGCTACAGTGAAGGATGCAGTACAACTTAGTTGGTTTAACATGGAGGTTTGGTGGCACATTTTTCAGCTGAATACAAATGTTCAATGTTAGGTGGAAGCCTGGAAAAACAGATATATCAACCCCATTTCTAGAGGAATCATTGTGGACAAAAATCTCTGACCCAATGAATTGCCTACATAAAATAACACAAATAGAACCTTAGCAGTTAGTGAAGTACCAAAACAAAAAAAAGCCATGCACACACCACACTTTAAGTGCTAGGAAACATACCTTACCATTGTCTGAGTAATACACATACCTTACTTTGAAGAAGTACTTGGGAATCCGAAACCGAATGTGCATCCATTTTATGAAAGTATTAAAAATTAGTAATAAAGCATTCTTCTTGGTAACTTCAGATGGAGCTTTCCCATTGCACATGTGGACAGCACCAGAGACGGCATAACTACAAACATTGAGAACCTCTCTATCTTCATAACCAATGTTCCAAGTTCGACATCTGGGCTGCGGGGAGAAACAGTTCTTGTTCTGGTCAAAATAATTTAACAGCAAAGAGAGACTTGTTCTCGTTTCGTGATCCACACACCATAACCGTCTCAATAAATTTTGTATTGTCAAGGCTTGCAAGTTACAAGAGGTTTTATCAACAATGAAGCATTTATGAGAATGCTGGTCTATACTAGAAACATGAAAACCAGCAGTGAATGCTAATATTGAACAACACAGACCATGGGCTGCAAGGACTGAAGAACTTTCGTTGTCCATCCCAATGAAAGATGTTCCAATTAGATCAAATTCTTCTGCTAGCCTATGCAACTGAAAAGAAATTCGAGAAAAAACTTGATAAATCAAGCATACCGCTGCTCTCAACCTCTACTTGATTGCAATTCCAATTTATTTTCGATGAAACTTCTCTCAAAGCTTTAAGCATATCCACTAAATTTTCCAGAACTCTTAACTCTTAAGGATAAATACCATCTTTGGAAACAAAATGCCTGAGAACTTGTTATAGATGCTTCTAAAATTCCTAAGGAAGAGTGAAGTGCTGCATGAGATGCGGTAAGCTTATCCTGGTAATGACAATCATTGATAATCCCAGAAATTTTTTGATCCATCTCACCCATGTATTCATAACAACTTGAAGGAAATTTTACATTCTCCAACAACTCCACTGAGGTGGTTGCCTGTTTTGATAAACTAAGAAGCTGGATTGTTCCTTCAGAATAAGCATAATGGAATAATGCTTTTAACCAGCTACAACAAGAATCAGACTTCACCTTCTCAATTAATGCCCTGAATATGGTAGTAGCTACCATTCACCCTGATATGCTGCATGTGCACCAACCTTATAAGCAGTCCAACCATCTGTTCCTGTCAGGACCTTGCTAACAAACTCTTGGGTATCAAATTTGCAATTAACAGAACAACTATGCCAACATATACTCAGGTTATAAAAATCACATCTTTGATCATTCTCATGGACCGAGCCACCGCAAATAGGTTGGCTGTGCAATAGCATATGGAACATTGTGTATATATAGCAATCAATTAAACTACACTGCATAGAAGTTCAACCAAAATCTTCACTCAATTAATCACTTCAACATTGATGGCATCAGCTTTATAAAGATTTTCGAGGCAAGCCACCAGAAATCTGTATATTTTGCGAATAAGTTTTAAAACGAAGGAATTGTTCTTTTTTGCTTGAAAATTTACAGCTACATGAGTTGATAGGATTGCATGATCAGTAGATGCAACAGTTACAAGTTGTAACTGTTACAAGACATTCCGTCACTACTTTTATGTTATCAAGGAACCTAGGTAAGGATGTCTTTCTAAAATAGCTAAAAGCATCTTGAGCAGACTTCGGAAATCTTGACAAATTGTCAAATCATTTTGACAAGTTTTCAACAATGGCATCACCAAAACTTTGATATGATCTTTGATGAGGGAGATAACACGTGAAGGCAGAGAAGAAGAACAAAACACACCATTGTCAATACCTGCTCCATCCACTGTCTTACAACACAAATCTGCCAGAATAAAGATAGAACAAAGAAGCAGAGAAAAGTAGTAAGGGACAACTTAGCTAAATAGTATAACACTAATTATTCCAAACAAAGCTGGTATCAAATGCAAATTTGCAAATATGGATTAATCATTGTTTGGTGAAACTGGGGTGAAGAAGAATGCCAATATATGAACCCATAGGTAGATTTGAAGTCAGTTAAAATTGTACCTAACAAAGTGAGAGGTAAAGGAGTGAACAATAAGAGATAGATAAGATAAAGGAAGGAACTAGAACTCACTGGACAGTTGCAAGGTTGTCAAACTCGAAAGTTTAAATAAACTTGTGAAGCCACAGTGAACTCGATCTGCAAACTTGTGAAGAGTTTATATAACAAAGATATCTCAGTAAGCAAACAAAATTAAATAGCAAATTGATAACTACACAGAACACATTCTAACATATAACAAAGAAAATGAAATAAATTAAGTAAAAACATAACAATACTTTAACCAGCTGATTTACTACACCTGGCTCCATGACTACATCATTTTGTACTTTGACAAGAACAAAATATCATTTTGACTCACATTGCAGAACAAGGGCACCCATTCCAAAACACTCTAAAAGTTATAAAATTTTGGGTTTCCCCCAAAATTTAAGAATAAAACACCCAGGAAAACTGAGCTTTTTCTTAAATTAATTAGCTCTGTTTAAATTATCAATCTCTGAAATATCAAATAGCACTAATCTCTGTTCAAATTAATAAAAACGATTAAATGAAATTCAGGGAAAAGAAGAAAGAAAACACAACCCATGTATATGATACTAATTCAATGCAACTACACCAATGCTGCAATACGTGACTTTGATAAAGAGTTAAAAGAAAAAAAAAAACACACACACACACACACACACACACAGAAACACTTATGAGATTTGCATCTTTGGAGTAAAGGATAATGTCCGCTTTTAGTCCTTAAAATAATTATTTCATTTTAGTCTCTTATTTTTTAGAAATGTATCAATTTTAGTCTCTATGGCATTTTTAAATTTGAAAAATATTTTTAAAAATACATTTTCACCCCTCTCTATTTTTAATTTCTAATTTTTACTAAACCATCATTCTCTTGAATTTTTCAGGAGAAGGGAACTCCCAGATTGACCAATTCATAACTTGATTAATTGAGCTAACCGAACTGACTAATTGTCTTACCTGTAGTTGAACCCATTTGATCAACTTCGATTTTAATTTGTTAAGTATGCTTCAAGTAATATTGAATATGAAAGAGGAAGCTTCATAAATTTGTCTGTAGAAGACTTATATGAAATGTTTCAAGCAGGATTAAAGAGTGATATGATCTCTACAAAATCAACATCATCTCCGTCTTTAGGTTCATATTATTTTGATTCCTACAATATAAACAATAATTTAATTTTTAATCATGAACAATGACATTATATTTTCTATAGTGCCCTTTGGTCAACAACTGGCTGGATAAGACTGAAACAACGAATTAGCTTTAACCCTATTTGGTTACACACAACTTGTCCTGTGTAGCAAAGGTCAAATTCAACTATAAGTTTTCTTCATTCAACCTTGCACACTGAGCTTAGAAATTTAATTTTATGTAGCTGTTGGACTTAAAAGTTGGGAAAATTATTAATTTAAAATTGTTTGACAAATGATCTTCCTACGAAATGGATTCGTGTGAAATATGCTCAGGAATAGTAAGTCACTAAAATCCATATTTCTATAGAATATTCAATTCTTATAATTATTATTTGTCATTAATGGAACAAATATGGATGCCACAACCACAAGAGTACAAGACGAGGGAAAAAAGATGCAGCCCTCTCTCTGTCATAGTAAGAAGATAAATGTTACAAGACAAAAGTATGACATCAAATACTTATCTATTATGACTTTTTGTCCATTGAAATTTCTAAATTAAGTCTTACCAATTCTAAATATAACCAATAGAAGCACAAATTATACTACTTGCTCTGTTCCCTGTAATAAAAAAATAACTGTGTTGTTTATCAAAAAAATAAAATAACTGTGTTAAACAAATGTTTTTCTTTAATTACAAGGTTGGGCATATGTAGAGATGTGCTCGGCTAATAGTTACCTCCTCACCAAATACAAATTAGTTCAGGGGTCTCTTTTCAATATTGGACATAGGTGAGAATGGACTCAGGTGATACTTATCTTTCGACCAAATACAGATTAATTTAGTCGTCTCTTTTACATAGGACATTGTAGGTAAAAAAAAAAATATTTTTCTTTGATGATTCAATTTTAAAAAAAGAGAAAACTCAAAAGGGAAGAACCAGATTATTCTTCACGAGTATACCAACAACAGCTTGCTTTTGTTTATTATTATTAACTTGACTCCAACAACAGCTTGCTAATTCCACATATATGTGAAAGCAAAAAAAAAAAAATGATCATCATCATCATCACCTAGTTATTTCCTTTTTCCCATTCTTTGCTTTCAGTGGTACTCACAGTGGGGTAAGTTGTTTACTCATTTATTCTCACATAACAAAAAAAAAATAACATTGACCTTTGTGTCTCATTCGATATCAGGGGTCTTTCTTTCAAAGCTGAACAAGTCAAAGACACAACACAACATAAAGGTCCCGTTCATGCATTCACGCATTCAATAGATCAAGATCGTTGGATTAAGATCAGTCGACTCATGATATTAATTATATTTTAAATTCAATTTTATTCCTAAAATCATAAACCGTCAAATCTCGATCCAACAATCTTGATTACCGAATGCATGAATACGGAGAAGCAATTTTCCCCTTTTGCCACTTGCAATTAATTATCTTTAAGTCTTCTTGCAAGAGTGAAGAACTTTCCCCCTCCCCAGCTTCCCATCAACTACAACATTCAACCAAAACCAATCAAATAAAATCCCCATCGTCATCTTAATTATGACTTATGAGCCATAATTCTTCACAATTCCACTTCTTCACACCCTTCTACCACACTTTCTCTACACTAAAACCACAAAAAAACATGGTGTTCAAGTTCAAATTCAACACTATTATTATCACCACCACAACACTGACCCTCCTCTTCTTCCTCCACCCAATCCAAGCCTATGACCCAGTGGATCGATTCACCATAAACTGCGGTTCCACCGGCAACTCTTCCGATCAAGAAAGAACATGGACAGGGGACACAGACACAAAGTTGTTATCTTTCAACAACCCCACAACAACCGTTTCTTCTTCCACCAATAACAGAATCCCTTATTCCACGGCACGATTATCTCGTTCCCAATTCAACTACTCCTTCCCCCTATCACCCGGCCCCAAATTCCTCCGCCTCTTCTTCTACCCTGCTACCTACTCACCCGGTAACTTTAACCGAAACGACGCGTCGTTCACCGTCGTTTCCAACGGGTTCACTCTTCTCAGGGATTTCAACGCTTCCCTCAACGCAGACGCACAGGGAGGTGATGACACTGTTTTCAGGGAATATGTAGTCAACGTTGACGGCGGTCAACGGCTTGATTTGAGCTTCACTCCCAGCAGCACAAAAGAGTCTTATGCTTTCGTCAATGGAATTGAGGTGTTGTCCATGCCCACTGATCTCTATTACACTCCATCCGGTGACCCGGGTTTTACACTTGTGGGGATTGTCAACAACCAATACAGAATTGAAACCAGCGCCGCCCTACACACAGGTTAGCTACTACCATACGAAATCATCCATATACTTACTTTAACTATCTTCTTGGATTGAATTTGGATTGAATCACAATCACAATCAATGACTCAATTACAATATCATAAAACCTAAGCTAGGATCTCTCAAAGTGGTGACATGTGTTATTCAGACTATTACACAAGTCATTTTTTTTTTAGCTCTTTTTACTTTTAAGTAAAATTATTTTTTATTATTGAAATTTTATACTTTTTATTTAAAAAAAACTAAACTTTGTACGAGTCAAGTCTACGTATTAGGTCATGTTTCGATAACGAGTTTATCTACTGTTTATGGTATAAGTTGTATAAGCTACTTTTATAATCGAAGAAAAATTATAGTGAAACTTATTTTATATAAGTCATAAGCTGTTTTGATAAGCTATCCTAAGTAGTTTATCAAAAATAAGCCCAAAACAGCTTATGAATCAGTCATAAGCTGTGTTCATAAGCTCTGTATAAGCCAATCCAAACAGGCCCATAGTTTAACATCCTCAAATTGTACAACTAGTGAATTACCAACTTTTGGTCCTGAAATTGTATTGAAACTATTGGAATTAGTAAATTATCCCCTAAAATTAAAAAAAATTAATTAATTTTTTAAACTAATTTAAAATATTAATAATTTTAAAAACTAAATTTAATCTATACAATTTCGATGATAATCTTGGCGATTCACTATGAAATTAGTTTACACGGTACTATCAACTTGATTCTAAAAATTTGTAATATTTCAAATCATTCTTTCAAATTGAAAAGTTTCGATCATATAAATTTCTATTGAATGATTTTAGAGACTAAATTAACTGATTTAAAATAATTAATACGATCAAAAATTTCAATTTCAATAATTAATTTAAAATTTTAATAATTACAGAGACTATAATATTTTACAATTTTATGGACGATTTTAGTCATTTACTCTTTTTTTTGTTAAAATTCTAATAAATAATCTCTACCAACTATGTCTTTAATTTATATTTTTTGAGTTTAATTTTTTTTTTGTTTTGAAGATCTTTTTTATCCGTAGAGTGCATGATATCTTATTCGATACTGATATAGTGATATTGTATGTATGCATCATAATAATGTGCAGATTACAGGGTCAAAGTTGGGGGTAAAGTTCAAAGCGAACCAATCTCACCCACGAACGACACAGGCATGCTAAGGAACTGGGAAGGAGACGACAACTACATAACAACACCGAGTAGACTCCCAGCCGACCTCACGGGTTCAAAGAACATAACCGTTCAACCCGTTTACGTGGCACCCAAGGACCTCTACAGAACCGCACGTGGCATGGGACCCAATAAGACCTACAACAAACTCTCCAACCTAACATGGGAGTTCCCCGTCGATGCCGGGTTCTACTACGTTGTCAGGCTCCACTTCTGCGAACTCGACCCGAACATCAATGACGTCAGCCAAAGGGTCTTCTTCGTTTACCTTCAGGGACAAGTGGCAGAATCCCGCGCTGATGTCATGAGATGGAGCGGGAAACAGAGAGGCGTCGCAGTTCACCAAAACTACGCCGTTTTGATCCCAAAGAGTACTAGTGGCAGTCACAAAAAAGTGAACCTGACGCTCCAATTGCACCCTCATGAGACGAATGAAACCACATTATACAGCGACCCATTTTTGAATGGGCTTGAAATATTCAGAATCAGTGACGTCGGGTCCAAGAACCTAGCCGGACCAAACCCGGACCCGGTTCAGGCTCCGGATAATAAAAACACGGAGAAGAAAAAGAAAAGCGGAACGACATTAATAGGGGTCGTTGCAGGTGTCTTATCCGGCGTCGTTTTGATTTCCCTACTTGTCGTTTTCTTCCTTTTCAAAAGGAAAACGACCACCACCGGAACCAAGGATTCAAAGTCCACAGCGACGACGACATCGAGGTGGGGACCACTGTCGTTTTCGACGACCAAGTCAACGAACACTCAGAACTCATCTCTACCGTCCGATCTCTGCCGTCTGTTCTCCCTCGCCGAGATTTGCGCCGCCACAAACAACTTCGACGAGCACTTCATCGTCGGCGTCGGTGGATTCGGCCACGTGTACAAGGGCTACACCGACGGAGGATCCACCCCCGTCGCCATCAAGCGGTTAAAACCAGGTTCACAGCAAGGCGCTAACGAGTTCCTCAACGAGATCGACATGCTCTCGAAGCTTCGTCACCTTCACCTCGTTTCCCTCATCGGTTACTGCAACGAGAGCAACGAGATGATCCTCGTCTACGAATTCATGGCGCGTGGAACCCTACGCGACCATCTCTACAACACCGATAACCCTCCACTCTCGTGGAAGCAGCGGTTGCAGATCTGCATCGGTGCCGCGCGTGGGTTGCATTACCTCCATACAGGCGCGAAGTACACGATCATCCACCGCGACGTGAAAACCACGAACATACTGTTAGACGAGAAGTGGGTCGCGAAGGTTTCGGATTTTGGGCTTTCTCGAATCGGGCCCACTGGTGTGTCCAAGGCCCATGTCAGTACTGTTGTGAAAGGGAGTGTTGGGTATTTGGATCCGGAGTATTACAAACGGCAGCGTTTAACGGAGAAGTCTGACGTGTACTCTTTTGGTGTGGTGCTGTTTGAGATACTCTGCGCTCGTCCGCCCCTGATTCGTACCGCGGAGAAGAGACAGGTGTCGCTCGCTGATTGGGCGAGGCAGTGTCATCAAAATGGGACACTGTGGCAGATTGTGGACCCCGCGATGAAGGGAAGCATAGCGCCAGAGTGTTTGAGGAAGTTTGGGGAGATTGGTGTGAGTTGTTTGCTGGACGATGGGACACAGAGGCCGTCAATGAACGACGTCGTTTGGATGCTCGAGTTTGCGCTTCAGTTGCAAGAGAGTGCGGAACAGCGTGATCGTGGTGTGGTTGGTGGTGGTGACGTGGAAGGTGTTGCGGGGAGGAGAAGAGAAGAGAGTGATGACGTGGACATGTTTAGTAGTGGGACGAGTGTGGGGCAGGTTTCGGATTTTAACAAGAGCGTGACGAGTACAAGTAGTAGTAGCAGAGGAGAGCATAGCACCACTGATAGGTTGATGATGTCTGGGACCGTTTTCTCTGAAATTATGGACCCAACCGCACGTTGAGGGAAAATTCAGGGTATGTATGTAATGTATGGTTTAGGGAAAAAGGATTTATATATGTTTCATTGTTTCAACATCTATTATACCTTGCTTTTATATATATATATATATAAGAGAAGGTTGATTTAAACTTGGGTGTTTAAACTTACAAAGGCTAAGTTTTATCAATTGAGTTAATATCTTTGACTGTTATACCTAGCTAGATGCTCAAAAATTTGTGACTATTTTTCTCTTTTTTTTTTTAATGTGTGTGTCTTTGGGGCTGTACAGGGAATCAAATTGCTTCTATATCTTGACAATGAGAAAAAAAAAGTGCAAGGTTATTATTATCTTGGTAAGTTATTTATTAATTATTTATTATTGTTGTAGTTGTTATTAATACTAGTCTCTAGTATACAGAGATGAACTCATCTTTAAATACTTTCGGTCTTTTGTGTCAAAGAAGATAAACCTAAAATTAAACAATGCAACATCGCAACAGTTGACAAAGAAATGAAGCAATGACATGGGCACATTACAATTACAATAATGCAAATAGATCGCGAGTTTTGAAATGAAGCTGTAAATGATGGTTCATAAAGCTTTGAAATAGGCAGAGACAAAATGAGCGAGAATGAAATGCACTATAAAAAGAGCCTTGGGAAAAAAAGAGAGAGAGAATGAGTCTTGAAAGCGTTGTTTTGGGGGCAACTCAAGGCCTTTAATGCTTTGTCTCTTTTCTTTTTCTTTAATTCATGTTTATTTTAGTGCGTTTATATATAGTTAAGTTTTTCTTTTAATTATGAAAGATTAATGATGATGTTGATGGCTATTTTGTAGGAATTAAGAAGGAATTAGTGAGCAAACATATAGTGCACAAAAGGCAATTCCAGAGAGAAAAGAGACCAGGAGGCAACTTGAATTTTTTTCTAGTTTCACACTTGTAAAGGCTCTAACCAACTTACAGGTGGACAGCTCCAAACAGAAGCGTTCTGTGAAAACAGTCACACCTGTAAAAGTGAAGCTCAGCTTCAAAAAAGAAAAAGGGACAGTGGCGTTCCCACCTAGGGTGTGGAAACTTTTACACCTGTGAAAATAAACCTCATCCAAAAGTAAAAAAGCAGATAGCAAGTTCCCTCCTAAGGTGTGTAATATTTCACACCTGTGAAAACGATGCTCAGCTTCGGAAAAATAAAGTGAAAAACTAAGGGACAACAGCATTCCCATCGTGAAAACCTAACACCTGTGAAAATGAAGTAGTTGAAGGATCCAAGTGCAGCCTTGCAATGCACCATGAGTAGAGCTGTCAAAATTAGCTGGTCCGTCTTTTAGGTCAAGCTGGGCTCAACAATTATAGGGCCAAAAAATACTGGGCCAAAATGGCCCGGCCTGGTGGGCTCGACAGGCTGAACTGGGCCTAATTTTTTTTTTCTCTTTTGTAGTACTTTACAATTTTTTTTTGCAAAAATAGGGGGTTGGCTTGGCCCGGTGTATTTTAGGCTGGGTTGGGCCAGCATATATATAGCCCATAGAAAAATGGCTGGCCGGCCCGGTCCGATTTTACAATTTAACCCGATGGACTGGGCTGGGTCAGGCGGCCCAATTTTGACAGCTCTAACTATAAGTGCCCGCGATGGGCCCATACATGGCTTATTCCATGCTGACTCACTAAGCGTGCAGGATGCATTTTGAACTCTTTTCTCCCACTCGGAATCCAATTTCTCTTCCTTCTTTCTAAATTTTGCATCTCTTTTTTTCTTATAAGCTAATTTTTTTATTTTTTCTTTTGCATCTCTATCACTCTCAAATCCCCTTCTCCTCCATTGCCCTATTTTATTTCTATTTTTTATGGGATAAGGTCAAATCCTACTCTTAATAGTTTTGGTCAGGTAGAGTTATTGAGTCAGGCCTAGTCATAAACACCTCAAATTCTATCATATTTCTTTTTTTATTTTTAAATTAAATAAATTTCAAAAACATTTATAGAAATATTAAATATTTACCATGTCATAGATATGATAGAATCGTTTATGAGAGTATACGTTCATGTACTGAAACAAACGTTATTCATTATTCATCCATATTGTGCGGTCTTAGGTGATGACACAATTATTATTATTATTATTTTTAGGAAAGGAATGATGGAAACGAAGAAAAATGATTATTTTAAATATGTAATTTCAGCTCTATAAGTAACAATCCGGGGAAAATACTTGGATATTTTCTTTTCTTTCTTGCACATGAATAATAATAATAATAGAAAGAAAAAAAAGAGCATTTCATACATTGACTTAAGCTCACGTCATGATAATTTTCAACTTGAATTAGAACTCTCTAGGTGCAAAGAAAGACCAATTTCCTATTAAAGACACACACGGCCACTTTTTCATGACCATAATATTCTAGCTAGCAACAATCTCCACTTTCAATATCAGAATCCACACCCTCAGTGGTGGCGTTTCCAATGGGGAAGGAGTTATCCTTCCTTAGTGTGAGGAAGTGGGACCAGAAATAACATCTACCACTGATATATCATTAAATAATTGAAGGGTTGTGATTTGTTGATGGTGACCTGGATAGAATGTATTAGTAGTTTTAAAATTATTTACATTTTAGGACCTATATTGCTAAATAATTGGAATAGTTGCCACAAATTTATAGGATTATAAATATTGACCCTTTGAAAAAAATAAATAAATTGAAAGGCGTAACAACTAATAAGTCTTTTTAGGAGATATAAGATTTTTTAATAAAATTAACCATTTTACCTTTATAGCATTTTTTTATTATAATTAATTTATTCATTTATTTGTGTAAAAAAATAATTAATTCCCAGAATGACGTAATAAGAAGAAAAAATCACTTTAATATAAATTATATAAATTAGTAATATTGTTTTGTTCACTTCAGAAGTAAGAAATGATTAAAAAAAATTAGATGTAATTTTGTTTCGGTCAAAATTCACAATTTACTAGCACATGGGGTCTCACTTTGCGCTTTATATAGCGTCAATGACTTGATGAAAAAACGATAAATTCACATTTATTTAAAAAAATGACAACGGTTCTTCAGTTTTCTTTCTGATTTATTTAAGAAAATATTTATTTAGGACAATAATTTTCAAACTGTGTTCATAAATATTAATTAGAAAAATAATTTTGAAAATGTGTCAAAATATAAATCTCAAAACCTTTGGGCACATAGCATAATTTAACAAACCTTACTAGGTCTGTCTTCGATTTCCATAAAAATCGAGTTTACAGGCTATTGTAGGTTAAGGATGGGCCCACTGGGTCCCACTTCCTTACGTGAAGGAAGGATAACGTCTTCCTCACCGGAAGCGCCACCACGATATTAATCTCTTGTCTTCATGTAAACCGAAGCAGACAAAAGCATTTGCTGAGCAGGCCGCCACTACTGACTTTCATTTTACCAATACCTATAGTATATCCTTGTTACTGCATTATAAACTAATTTATCAGCTATTAAACTATATCATTAGTTTTCCTAAAAAAAAAACTATATCATTAATTGTCAGATAGTTTATCAGATAGAGTTTAAGAGGATATTTTAGAAAAATATATTTCATCAATATTTAAAAAGTTAAGTTTTTTTTTTATATTTTCTTAAGAAACAACTTAAAAGTTTGTTTGGTTCTCAATGTATATGTTTAAAGTTATTATGTGATAATTTTCAAAACATTGGTACAAAAATTATTTTTACTTTTAATGCAATTGATAAAAATAGGAAACAAAACCTAATCATTATACTCGTCTTATAAAACAATTATTTATTTTATTTATATTTATTTATATTTTATACAAATTACGATGTCCTATCACGTGGTTCAAAAAATAATAAAAAAATAAAATACAAGTACAAAACAACGGCAAAAGACAGCAAAATACAGAAAGGGCAAGGTTTACTTTGCACGTGGGCCACGTCAATTAAGCATGAACCCTAGATCGATATTAATTGTTAAACATTGTTATTTTATTTTATGACTTTATTTTATTTTCAGTAAGATCTCTACGACCTTTCTAAAAATAATTCTAGAAGATCCTTGTCTCAACTAATACATATAATAATTTCGATGCCCATCTCATGAATAGGAAATTGCAACGGTGAATTCTAAGGTGAGAGTTTTGAGAACTCTCTTATGGTAAGGGCTCAAAAGTAACTATTAGATATATTAATAAACAACTTCAATGGCTAAGATTTTAAGTTACTCAAATCAATGTCAGTTATTAAAATTGATTATTAATATCTTTGATGGCTATTTTTAGGTCTTCACCGACACAGAGACTTTCTAGGGCCATTACGTTAAAATCAACCAATAGTAATTTGAACTAAAGTGTCGTATATATTTACTTGTTAAGGGAGGTGAGTAATATTCTAACATTTGAGGAGAGATAAATATAATTCGATTTTCTCTAATGAAAGAGAAGTGTAATTTACTCTAATAATATCCACTTTTATAGTATGAATGAAAATGGACGAAGAAGTGATACACCTCTTCTCAAAATAATTAATTCCCAAATATTCTTCTTTGAGTTCTTTAATCATCTAAACATGTTACTTTCAATCTTATTTTTTTATGTCATCATATTATAAACATATCTTTCTATAAGTTTTATACATATATTCAATAATCTTTTATTTATTATCTTTCTATATCCAACAAATTATATGATAAAGATAATAAAATACCATTATATATTTGGTCATCGCCATCATTCACCGTTACAAAAACACTGAGCTGATAGACGAAAGCTGAACTGTCACAACCACACTGGATAAGCGAGTCCGTGTGGTCCTTCCTCGGGTCACAACAACACCCCACCGAGAGAGTAAAGGCGTTTCTTTCAATTCTTCCCCCTTTCATTTCGTGTTGGTCCTTCCTCGTGTCAGCTCCTCAAATTTGCCAGCCGACAGCTGCCACACCGTCGCCAACTCGTCAACATCGCCAAGCTCCTCCACGTCGCAGAGTTCGTCCCCCACCGCGAGCTCGCCTTTCCTCTTCCCGTGCTCAGATCCGTCCTCGCCGTCGTCAGTTCTGTCCTCGTCATCCTCGTTTGTCCAAGCTGTGTCGTCTTAGATCTGTTCTCGTTCGTC
Organism: Glycyrrhiza uralensis; assembly: GCA_030159175.1. Lineage (NCBI taxonomy): Eukaryota > Viridiplantae > Streptophyta > Magnoliopsida > Fabales > Fabaceae > Glycyrrhiza > Glycyrrhiza uralensis. The sequence goes on from BRZY01000008.1 coordinate 2,785,451, forward strand.
CCAATGGGTGCCGTTTTGCTCATATCTGGGTTTGGGGTGACGTGGACAGACCTGAGGACGGATCTTGCTACACCCCCCAACTTTTTCCTCCTCGTCGTACATTTGTATCATAATGTAATGTAATGTAATTTTTGTATCTTGAAGAAATTGTTGGAGTCCAGGTTCGCGGTACTCGTCAGTACGTGATATGGGTATTGGCATGCGGTATGCAACTTTATAAAGTATTTAGCATGTGGGGGGTATATAGAGTCGGTACGCTATTTGGGTTCGCGGTACATTATAATATATACTCTACATAATGTAAATATAAAATATTATGAACAAAAAATAACTTAAATATTAAAAAATGACATAATCTAGCCTTTTAAATAAATTATATTAATTAATATATTGATTAATTTTTTTATAAAAAATTAATCTGTTTGTTTCTCTTGTGTCGTTTGATATTAAAGTAACTTCATTTGTTTCTATGTATATCTTATCAAGAAGAGTAAATACTAACATTTATTTAATTAATAATACAACACATTTTATCTCTGCTTTAATTATCCCACTTCAAATTTCCTGGAGAGTAATCAAGTATAGTCTTCTAGAATTTATTACGTGAACAGAGTCGTCCAATAAAAGAGGGAAAGCTGCTGTTAGGGCCTAACTCATCCCCACAAAACCGGCTTATAGGGTGAGGACTGCCCACACAATATAAGCACTACATGAGCCATATCACTAGTCGATGTGGGACTTCTTAACACACCCCCTCACACATCGACTCTCGACAACACCCCACGGGTGGCCAGGATCGAACCTTGGTTGTGATACCACTGTTAGGGCCTAACTCATCCCCACAAAACCGGCTTATAGGGTGAGGACTGCCCACACTATATAAGCACTACACGAGCCATATCACTAGTCGATGTGAGACTTCTCAATAGCTGCCGTCTTTAGTCTTCATCCACCGGTTCGCCGTTTCGAAAAATTACACTGAGAATTATCGAATACCAATTCGCAAAAGAACCACAAATTGGTACGGCGGCGAGGACGGATCTGAGGACGGATCTTGTTACACCCCAACTTTTTCCTCCTCCTCGTACATTAGTATCATAATGTAATCATTGTAATGTAATGTAATTTTTGTATCTTGAAGAAATTGTTGGACAAGTTTCTCATGTTAATATTTCATTAAAATTGAAGGCCATGAAAATGCATAATTCCTCTGGACTTCCAAGTTCCATCTGGGTGTTTTTCTTTTGTTTGTTCTACGTGGGTTGTTGCGAATTAAGATTTTGTTAAGATGTGAATCAAAATTATTGGACACAGAATATGATGGGGACAATTCATCGAGCTGAGGGTGGCTCAGGGGGAATCTGGATTTTGGAGGGAATCGTTCCGGCATATGCCATTGCTATTTGTGTGGTGGGGTGGGAACAAAGGGTAAGAGCTTGGTGCTTCAGCACTTGCTATTGCGCCACTGTGAATGGAGGTAGTAGTTCTGGGGGATAGGAGAGGAGGAAAAAGGTAGCGGTTATGGGTTTGGGGTGGTGGCTGGGGGGAGAGGAGAGGAGGAAGAAGCTGATGAAGAAGGTAGCGGTTATGGGTTTGGGGTGGTGGGGGGAGGAGAGGAGGAAGAAGGTGATGATTTAGGGTTAGCCACACCTCATGTGACATGTGGTCTTCATTAATCCGACGTTGCGATGCCAACTGGTCCTCCATATGTCACGTCAGTTTTTTTTTGTAACGATAACTAACGGCAAGGACAAAAAGAGAAAGGCTTGAACATCATAGGGATGAATAATTAATTTTTTTTACAGAGACAAAAAATAAAAATCGATATATTTGTAGGGATGAGAAATTTTTTTAAGTCTATTTTTTATTAATGGAACAAACATGGATGCTACAACCACGAGAGTACAAGACTAGGGAAAAGAGATGCAGCCCCTCCCTCAGTCATAGTAAGAAGATAAATGTTACAAGACAAAAGTATGACATCAGATATTTATCTATTATGACTTTTTATTCATTGGAATTTCTAAATTAAGTCTAACCAATTCTAAATATAACCAATAGAAACACAAATTATACTACTTGCTCTGTTCCCTGTAATAAAAAAATAACTGTCTTAAACAAATGTTTTTCTTTAATTACAAGGTTGGGCATATGTGGAGATGAGCTCACTTGATGTTTATCTCTTTACTAAATACAAATTAGTCTATGGGGTCTCATTCTCAGATTGGGTGTAGGTGGAGATGGGCTCACGTGATACTTAACTTTCGACCAAATACATATTAATTCAAACATCTCTTTTCCGTAGAACACTGTTGGTAAAAAAAATGCTTTTCTTTGACAATTCATTTTTTTAAAAGAAAAACAAAGAAAACTCCAAAGGAAAGAACCAGATTATTCTTCACGAGTATACCAACAAGCAACAACAGCTTGCTTTATTATTATTATTATTATTATTATTATTATTATTATTATTATTATTATTAACTTGACTCCAACAGCTTATCGTTCATATTTTCCAGAACGAATCACGGCAATGGAATTTGTCACACCACGCATGTGAAAACGTCAGGGTTGTTTGTTCTGGAAAATATTTCCCATAACCAATCACAGCAATGGTTTTTGTCACACCATGCTTGTGAAAACGTTGGGTTTGTTTGTCTGGAAAATATTTCCCAGAACCAATCACAGCAATGGTTTTTGTCACACCATGCATGTGAAAACGTCAGGGTTGTTTGTTCTAGAAAATGTTTTCCAGAATCAATCACAGCAGTGGAATATGTCACACCACGCATGTGAAAACGTCAGGGTTGTTCGTTCTGGAAAATGTTTTCCAGAACCAATCACAGCAGTGGAATATGTCACACCATGCGTGTGAAAACGTCAGGGTTGTTTGTTCTGGAAAATATTTCTCAGAACGAATCACAGCAATGGAATTTGTCACACCACGCGTGTAAAAATGTCAAGATTATGTAGTCATTTTCATTGATAGTCCTGTGGTAAAGCCACTACAAATTCATTTTTTATTGGTCTACAATAAAATAAATACTTCAATCGTTAATGTTGAACAATATAAATAATAAGATTACTTAGGTAAAATGGTTACTTTCACTCATTAATCATATTTTTTAATTTATTTGCAAAAAACTTAAAAAAAAATTTAATCATTGCATTACTTCATTGATCTAAAAAAGGAGCTTATTTGCCCGTGCGTTCCACGGTCCGCACGTACTAGTTCCACATATATGTCAAAGCACAAAAAATTGATCATCATCTCATAATAACAAAAAATTACATTGACCTTTGTGTCTCGTTCGATAGCAGGGGTCTTCCTTTCAACTTTCAAGGCTGAACAAGTCAAAGACACAACACAACATAAAATGTCCATTTGGGATTAGATTCCTTGCATTCTTTAATTTCATGCATTCACACATTTAACAGATTAAGATCGTTGAATCAAAATCAGTAGACTCGTGATATTAGTTCCATTTTAAATCCGATTTTATTTCTAAAATCGTGAAGCATCCGATTTGAATCCAATGGTTTTGATCATCGAATGCATGAATACATAAATCCAGAGAATCCATTTCTGCCTTTTTCCACTTGCAATTAATTGTCTTTAAGTCTTCTTGCAAGACTGAAGAACTTTCCCCCTCTCCAGCTTCCCATCAACTACAACATTCAACCAAAACCAATCAAATAAAATCCCCACATCATCATCATAATTATGAGCCATAACTCTTCACAATTCCACTTCTTCACACCCTTCCACCACACTTTCTCTACACTAAAACCACACAAAAACATGGTGTTCAAGTTCAAATTCAACACTACTATTATTATCACCACCACAACACTGATCACCCTTCTCTCCCTCATCATCCACCCAATCCAAGCCTATGAACCAGTGGATCGATTCACCATAAACTGTGGTTCCACCGGCAACTCCGACGACGACGACCAAGGAAGAACATGGACAGGGGACACAGACACAAAGTTGTTATCTTTCAACAACCCCACAATAACAACAACAACAACCGTTTCTTCTTCCACCAATAACATAATCCCTTATTCCATGGCACGATTATCTCGTTCCCAATTCAACTACTCCTTCCCCGTATCACCCGGCCCCAAATTCCTCCGCCTCTTCTTCTACCCAACAACCTACTCACCCGGTAACTTCAACCGAAACGACGCGTCGTTCACCGTCGTTTCCAACGGGTTCACGCTTCTCAGGGATTTCAACGCTTCCCTCAACGCAGATGCACAGGGAGGTGATGATGGTACTGTTTTCAGGGAATATGTAGTCAACGTTGACGACGGTCAACGGCTTGATTTGAGTTTCACTCCCAGCAGCACAAAAGAGTCTTATGCTTTCGTCAATGGAATTGAGGTGGTGTCCATGCCCACTGATCTCTATTACACTCCATCCGGTGACCCGGGTTTTCCACTTGTCGGGATTGTCAACAACCAATACAAAATTGAAACCAGCGCTGCCCTACAGACAGGTTAGCTACTAGTACTACCATACGAAACCATCCATATACTTGCATTAACTCTCTTCTTTCTTGGACTGAATCACAATCAATTCTATATATTGTAAAAGCTCACTTCTTCAGCTCTTTTTTTTTACTATTTTTATTAAAAAAAAGTAAAAGTAGAACCCATACACTAGTTTACTCCATGAAATTGTATAGTCAATTACCAATTTAGTTCTGAAATTGTAAAGAGCTGTCAACTTAATCTTAAAATTATTGGAGTTAGTAAATTAGTCCCTAAAATTAATTTTTTTATTATATTAGTCTCTACCAGATAATTTCAAGGACTAATTAATGTGATAAAAAAAATTTTATTTCAAAAATTAATTTAAAATATTAATAATTTCGAGAAATAAATTGACAACGCTCTACAATTTTAATGATGATTTTTGTGATTTACTATGAAATTAGTTGACAGTGCACTATCAAATTAATCCTAAAAATTAGTAATATTTTAAATTATTCTCAAATTGAAATTTTTTAATTATACTAGTCTCTATGGAACTATTCCAAAGACTAAATTGACCCACCAGAAAAAATTAATATGGTCAAAAAATTTCAATTTTAATGATTAATTTAGAACATTAATTAATACGTGAATTAAATTGACAATAATTTACAATTTCATGACAATTTTGGTCCCCATGTCTTTTTTTTTTTGCTGAAATTCTAGTAAACTATGTCTTTAATTTAAATTTTTAGAGTTTTAAATTTTTGTGCGTGGATATAACAGTTTTTTTATTATTATTATTATTATTATTATTTTGAAGAGTTTTTACATCCCTAGAGTATGTTATCTTATTCGATACTGATATTTGTTTGTATGCATCATAATTTGCAGATTACAGGGTCAAAGTTGGGGGTAAATTAGTTCACAGTGAACCAATCTCACCCAAGAGCAACACAGGCATGCTAAGGAACTGGGAAGGAGACGACGACTACATAACAACACCGAGTGCACTCCCAGCCGACCTCACGGGTTCGATGAACATAACCGTAAAGCCCGATTACGTGGCACCCAAGGACCTCTACAGATCAGCGCGTAGCATGGGAGTCAACAAGACCTACAACAAACTCTCCAACCTAACATGGGAATTCCCCGTCGATTCCGGGTTCTACTACGTTGTCAGGCTCCACTTCTGCGAACTCGACCCGAACATCAATGACGTCAGCCAAAGGGTCTTCTTCGTTTACCTTCAGGGACAAGTGGCAGAATCCCGCGCTGATGTCATGACATGGAGTGGAAAACAGAGAGGCGTTGCAGTTCACAAAAACTACGCCGTTTTGATCCCAAAGAGTACTAGCAGCCACAAAAAAGTGAACCTGAGGCTCCAATTGCACCCAGCAACAGAAGACGCCACGTTATACAGCGACCCGTTTTTGAATGGGCTTGAAATATTCAGAATCAGTGACGTCGGGTCCAAGAACCTAGCTGGACCGAACCCGGACCCGGTTCAGGCTCCGGATGATAAAAACACGGAGAAGGAAAAGAAAAGCGGAACGACATTGATCAGGGTCGTTGCACTTGCAGGGGTCTTATCCGGTGTCGTTTTGATTTCCCTACTTGTCGTTTTCTTCATTTTCAAAAGGAAAGCGACCACCACCACCACGACAACGAACACTCAGAACTCATCTCTACCGTCGCATCTTTGCCGTCTGTTCTCCCTCGCCGAGATCCGCGCCGCCACAAACAACTTCGACGAGCACTTCATCGTCGGCGTAGGTGGATTCGGCCACGTGTACAAGGGCTACACCGAGGGAGCCACCCCCGTCGCCATCAAGCGGTTAAAACCAGGTTCACAACAAGGCGCTAATGAGTTCGTCAACGAGATCGACATGCTCTCGAAGCTTCGTCACCTTCACCTTGTTTCCCTCATCGGTTACTGCCACGAGAGCAACGAGATGATCCTCGTCTACGACTTCATGGCGCGTGGAACCCTACGCGACCATCTCTACAACACCGATAACCCTCCACTCTCGTGGAAGCAGCGGTTGCAGATCTGTATCGGTGCCGCGCGTGGGTTGCATTACCTCCATACAGGCGCGAAGTACACGATCATCCACCGCGACGTGAAAACCACGAACATCCTGTTAGACGAGAAGTGGGTCGCGAAGGTTTCGGATTTTGGGCTTTCTCGAATTGGGCCCACTGGTGTGTCCAAGTCCCATGTTAGAACCGATGTTAAAGGGACCATTGGGTATTTGGACCCGGAGTATTACAAACGGCTGCGTTTAACGGAGAAATCTGACGTGTACTCTTTTGGTGTGGTGCTGTTTGAGATCCTCTGCGCTCGGCCGCCGCTGATTCATACCGTGGAGAAGACACAGGTGTCGCTCGCTGATTGGGCGAGGCAGTGTCACCAGAATGGGACATTGTGGCAGATTGTGGACCCCGCGATGAAAGGGAGCATAGCGCCAGAGTGTTTGAGGAAGTTCGGGGAGATTGGTGTGAGTTGTTTGTTGGACGATGGGACACAGAGGCCGTCGATGAATGACGTCGTTTGGATGCTCGAGTTTGCGCTTCAGTTGCAAGAGAGTGCAGAACAGTGTGATTGTGGTGACGCGAAAGGAATTGGGAGGAGAAGAGAAGAGAGTGATGACGTGTGTTGCAAGTCTCAACATGCCCCCTTAGTTGGGGGCGATGTAGGACTCGCAACACACCCCATACCATATTAAAATTTGGCTGAGCTCACAACTCAACCTATAAAGCTAGCTCATAAGGTGAGAGACTTTTCAGCTATATAAGCAATGACCCCTTTAATTAACCGCTCGATGTGAAACTCGCACCAGCGTGGACATGTTTACTAGTGGGACTAGTATGGGGCAGGTTTCAGATTTTAACAAAATCATATGGGACAACCGAAAATCATCCTACCAATAGGAAACTCAACTTTTATTGGTGTTTGAAAGTTAACCCGATTTATTACATTTTGCATTTTGACCCCCAACGATTTTGGAAAATTGTTAAAACCCAACACCAAAAAATTGAATCTCTCTCTCTCTCTCTCCACCACCTCCCCACATCTTCCCCCCCACCCACATCTCCCCTCCTCCTATGGCTTCCCCTTCTCCCTCCCTCCTCCCCTACTTTTCCCCTCGGCACACATCCCCTACTCTATGAATCAATCATAAAGCTGCCTGAAATCCCAAAGCCTCACACTCGTTGTAGGTTCTTCTTTCAGTCCCCTATCTCTCTCTCTCTCTCTCTCTCTCTCTCTCTCTCTCTCTCTCTCTCTCTCTCTCTCTCTCGTTAGTAATTTTTAGTTATGGTGTTGTTACATTTAGTCTTTGGATTTCATTTTTAGTTCTTTCGATTGACTACGTAGGAAAAGGAGAGAACTAAAATGATTGTTTTTCTCATCTTTTTTTTTTGTTTTTCAAAAAATTTGGAGCGGTGCTGTTTTAACAAAGTAAATTGAAATTATTTGATATTTGTTTCTCATTTTGAGCGGTGCTAACAAAGAAGCTTGGAGCTTGAAAAAATTTGGAGTGGTGCTCTTCGAACTTAATTTTATTTCTCACCTTATTCATTTATATTTGTTTTTGCTGTGTTGTTGTATCAAAGAAGCTTGGAACCATATTCCGTGGTCTGCTCCTCCTTACACTTTTGTAAAATTAAACTGTGATGGGTCTGTTATTCGTTGGGGGGAAGTTGCTGCCGCTGGTGGTATTCTTAGGAACCAGTGTGGGGATTTTATCCTGGGGTATGCTTCGAATTTTGGCTCGGGTTCAATCACGGAAGCCAAGTTGATGGCTATTCTTATGGGGATTAAGCTGGTTAGGATGCATGGCTTTTAGAGGGTGGAGATTGAATCAGATTCGTTGGCTGCAATTAACCTCATCAAGTGTGGGTGCAGCCCCTTGCATCCTTCTTTCAGCTTGATCAAGGAGATTCAGAATTTACTGCACTTGGAAGCCTCCTTCTCAGTTGCTCATACCTTAAGGGAGGGGAATCAAGCCGCTGATGCTTTTGCTAAATATGGTTTAAGTTTGTCTCTTTGTAGTAAAGTTTTTAGTACTATTCCGGTTTTCGCGTCTCTTCCTTATAGAGTCGATTTGTCTAGGACCTTGTTCCCTAGGGGTCTGTAGTTTCTTGTTTGTGTCTTGGTCTTGGGGGTTTTCCCCTTGCACTTACCAAAAAAAAAAAACTTCAAACTTTTGTATCGAAAAAAAAAGCTTGAAACTTGATATCCTCAACGTCAAGATGAGGCCTAATGGTGGAAAAGTTTGGGATTAAGCTATAAATTTAGATTAGGGGCCGGAGACACATTTCCATGCAATTTAAAGAGAACCACCAATATCAAGGATTTATAATGGAATTTATATATAGCCTACCAACGAGAGAATTTAGGATTTGAACTCAAGTCAGTAGAGGATCCAACTATCTGTGCCAACCTCCATTGGCAATGTCTAAATTATCTAAAATTTAATATATATAATCAAGATGATAATATCACATGATTGAACAGTTAGATCGGTTAATTTTACATTTTACAAAAAGTTGTTAATTGGTGTAAGTGTAAGATCTTAACACCTTATATCACTTTATCTCCTCTTATATTTTTTTTTATTTTTTATGCATAGGACATGATCAATTGACATCAGGTGTCAAACTCATACACTAATTAATAACTTTTTGTAAAACTCAAAATTAATCGATCCAACTTTTTCATCATGTGATATTATTATTCTCATCGTGTATATTAAATTTCAAATAAATTTGGATATTCGTAACTATGTTATTTAATAATGAATATTTACTTATATTTTAATAACATTATTTGTTAAAATAAAATAGTATAATGAAGTATCAATATGCTTTTAATTCACATAAAAATTTATGGACTTGATCTACTATATAAAAACTATTAATTCATTAGTATGATCGGTTAATTTTGCATTCTGCAAAAAGTTATTAATCTGTGTAAGTGTAAGAGTTTAACATATAATATCAATTGATCATTACGTAGGGATCTAAGGATGACTTCTAAGGATGACTTGGTGGTTGGGTAAAGGGAGGTAAGAAGTTGAGAGATAAAGAGAGAGTGGGTTCAATTTTTCCTCACCCCAAAAAAACTAATAATACTAACATTTAATTAACAACTAACATTGACCTATAAAAAACAAATTGATCATTACTTATTATAAATATTATATATTATATTTACAATAAGTTTGACCATATTCTTTATATCATTGGTCAAAGTGTATCCTTAAACAAAAATGAGTCCAGCTCTTTCACAATAACTTAATTTCATTTTCTTATATTTTAAATAATAATAATAATATTTAAAATTATAATAACATTTTCCAAAGGAACAACATAATTAAGTGATCAATGGGTTATTTAGGGAAGTGGTGCACAATTAAATAGCAGAAACAAAAGAAAAAACTCAAGTTGCAATTTTAATAATTTCAGGTTTTTGTTGGGCTAAATTTGCAAGTTGAAAGGATATATTTCATTGACCCATTTAACAGGTTGTGGGTAACGAATCCTAGCCATTCAAGTGTTTTTCCTACAAATATATGGTACATTGCGAGTTTCCTATTGATAGGATGATTTTCAGTTGTCCTATCCTAGACGGACCCCTACTACTACGAGTAGTGCCGGAGGAGAGCAAAGCATAATGTCTGGGATGGTTTTCTCTGAAATTATGGACCCAACTGCACGTTGAGGGTATATACGGTTTGAACCGAAATAACCGAGATCTCTACTGCATAGGCTGTACTACAACAGGAATCTAGATCCATGTATGGTTTTGGAAAAAAATAATTTATGCTTCAACATCTACTACGTAGCTAGATGCTCACAAATTTATGTCTATTTTTTAAATTTTATTAATGTGTGTGTTTTTGAGGTTGTACAGGGAATCAAATTGCTTCTATATATCTCTTGTGAATGAAAAAAAAAGTACAAGGTTATTATTTTCTTGGTAAGCCATTGATTTATTTATTATTATTGTTGGTATTTCTGGTAAGTGTAAACTAGAGACTGGTGCTTGTAAGCCATCAATTTGCGTTTTTAAAGTTTTCATTACATGTATTCTGGTGACTTCGGATAATATGCATTTCCAGTTGTAAACCTTCATGTCACATCAAGGATGGAATCAAACATAATATGTTATTACACGGGTATCAGTTAGAGAGTTAGTTATGCAGTTAGGGAGTTAGTTACTTCTGTACTAGCTTTCCGATCTCATCTATAAATAGCTCACGCCTTGTAATCTTTGCAATTCATTCAGTTCAATACATGAATATGAATCCTTCAATTCTCTGTGTTTTTACTTTCAGTTTATCATAATGGTTTCTTTTTTTAAAGATAAATGTTAGAAATTAGTATATTGTGTTAGTGGGGTATTTGATCTAATGACCTCTTTATCACTCCAAACCATATGTCTCTCTCTTCTAAACTATTAAACCACCTTATCACTCTATCAATTTATGATAATAGTAAGACTATGATTAAATAGTGTTAAAGGGCAAGCAATTGCAGCTAAAATGACTCTGAACATTTTTAGAAGCTTGCTACGGTTGTTATGCTTTCTGTGGTGGATGCTTTCTGTGGTATATATCCAGCCATCCAGATAAAAGAGACCAGGAGGTAAACTTAGACTTTTTTTTTTTCTTTAAAAATGGGAATAGGAGTTTGGGCAGACGCAAACACACCCAGGGTGTGGAATAATTCACACTTGTGAAGGCTCTAATCAACTCACAGGTAAACAGCCCAAAACAGAAGCATTCCCACCCAGGGTGTGAAAAATAATCCACGTGTAAAAATGAAGCTCAACTTCGAAGGCGTTCCCTCTTACGGTGTGAAAGAATTTACACCTGTGGAAACGAAGCTCAGCTTCTGAAAGAAAAAAGGAGACAGCAGTGTTCCCACCCATGGTGTGAACCATTTCAGATCTGTGAAAACGAAGCTCAACTTCCAGAAGGTAAAAACAGAGGACAACAACGTTTACCACTCAAGGAGTGAATTTTATCACACGTGTGAAAATGAGGCTCAGCTTCGGAAAGGCAAAAAAAGGGGACAAAAGTGTTCCCACTCAGGGTGTGAAAAAGATCACACCTACGTACCGAGTGCATCTCACACCAATGGATCATGTTTACACTTGCCGAGCACCCCCTGTTCCACGCCGAGTATGCAGGGTGCATTTTGAATTCCTTTCTCCCACTCTAAATCAATTTTCTCTTCCTATATGTCGCTCTCAAATTCCTTCTCCATTGTCCTATTTTATTTCTATTTTTTTATGAGATAAAGTCAAATCCTACCCTACATAGTTTGGGTCAGGTAGAGTTATTGAGTCACGCCGAGTCATGAATACCTCAAATTCTATCATTTTTTTATTTTTTAAACTTAATAAATTTCAAAAGCATTTATAAAAATATTAAATATTTACCAGATATACATATATATATATATATATATGTCTATAATTTATGTCATATACTAGTATTTTTTTTTCAAGTAATCATTTCTAAGAGAACAAGTCTATGAACTGAAACAAACAATGCCATATAGACAAACAAAAGCTGAACGAAAAAGTGACGAAAACTGATTTGACCGATAAGGGAAAAGTTAAACCGTTGAGTGGATAAACCATACATCGTCATGGGCCAATTAGAAAACAGCACAATGCATTCGTAAAGATTTCGTGATTGTAATTGCCCATAAAGTGTTTTCCTAATCATCCATATTGTGCGGTCGTAGGTGATAACACGTGTTTTTTGTTTATTTTGTGAGAAAAGGAATGATGGAAAAGAAAGAAAAAAAGATAGATTATGTGATACCGTTGCCGCAGCTTGTCAAGGGGTTGGATCACCGTCTCTTTTTTCAGATTTGCTGGAGTTGTGTTGATGTTGCTGTGTTGCTGCGTTTGCTGGTGCTGTGTTTGGTCTAGTTTTTTTGGTTCCTGCTGTTTGTTTTTCTGTTGTGTTTCTGTTGCTCGTTTTGTTGTTTAGTTCGGTGGTTTTTGATGTCTGTTGTTAGTTTTTGTTCTGTGTTGTTTTGTGTTGTGTTCTCGGCATTGTACATCATGAGGGACTGTCCTGCATCGCCCCTGTTGGTTCTGTTTAGGCTAGGTTCTGGGTGGTTGATGTGTGTAGGACTCTGGATCTGTGACATGTGCGCTTTATTAGTTAAGACAGAAGGTTCTGGGTGCCCCAAATGGGTCAAACCCAACCCACTAAAGGATATTCCAAGGATATCCTTCATGTCTGTATTCTTTTTGGTATCCTTTTTGATGTACTAGGTGTAGGTTTTTATATGTTTTGTTTTTTAGCTTTGTTGTTTTCCTTGTCTTAAGTATGTTACAGCTTGGTATAGGTCCAGCAGCGTGTCTTGGTTAGAATTGTTATATTTCTTGTGACTCTGCATATGCTGTTTTCCTTGCTGTAGATGCCATATGGCTGGGGTTTTCCCTTTTTATGAATTTATTCATGACAAAAAAAAAGTGAATTATATGTTTCGTGGACGAATAAAAACATTACACCTGTAATATTTTATTATTAATTTAAAAATCCTTCAACTTTTTAAAATTGCTTTAGTGTCTTTTTCACTCTCCAATCTCCGGCAAACCCTAATCACATGTGATTTTGATTTACCCAAGCCATCCCCTCCTCCTCCCTGCCCCACCTACACGACCACTTCCACTTCGGTGACAACCTCGATGATCTTCCTCCTCTTCCAAGTCTCCCTTTGCTTCCCATTCCTTTCCCTCCACCTCTGGGACTCCGATGGCGAGTTCCTCCTCGTTGAAGCCGCCTTCTACCACCCTCACTGGCTCGATCAACCAGTGGTCGATTATTTCCATTCCATCTAGCTCTGGGTAGATCTGATCTGCGCGAACATCACACATCTTGAATCTTCCTCTTCAGACAGATCCAATCCTAATTGCTTGCTCTGTTTTTTTTTAACAGACCTCGTAAAATGGGGTTTCGGAATTTCAGTGGGTTTGGGCCAGATCTGTCTGAACCGTAACCATGCCTTGAGGGAATCAAGAGGGCAAAAACGAAGAGGAAGGAAAAGAGGAGATGATGGAAATGCAAGCGGAGGGTTGAGGAGACAAATCCACGGTTTTGGTTTTGTCTTTATGAGAGAGAGAGAGAGAAGAGATATTATTATTAGGTGAATTCTATGGTACCCAGAGAAATTTAAGTGTTTGATTATCTTGACGAGATGGTCCAATAGAAATACGACAAGTAAGAAAAAAATTAAATATAAAAATGTTGACTTAATATTTACGAAAAACTTCATTATATTTGTATTATTTATTTTTATATCCCCAAGATGTTTTAATCAAATACTCAAAATCAAATAAAATTTTTCATATCACTTGTTACAATTTTATTTGTATATAATTGATTTTTAATATTTGACTTATTTTGTGTTTTTTATTTATAGATGAAATTTCTGAATAATGATTTAGGACCTATTTGTTACGGGTTTAAAAAATAAGCAATTTTGAGATAAAATGATTCTCATTTGTTACAGATTAAAAAATAAGTGATTTTCATGTAAAATAATTTAGAGATTATTTTTTAGAAATTTTGTTGTGAAACAAGAATCTAATTTGTGTTTGTTTATAATCCTAAAAATTACTTTTTTTAATATTATCTCTCATCTCTCACCTCATTAAAATCAAATTATTTCTCAAAAGGTAGTTATGGATTATTTTATAAAAAATTTTTTTTAAAGAAATAATCACTTTTAATTGTTTACGGATTAAAAAATAAGTGATTTTTATGTAAAATATTTAGTGATTATCTTTTAGAGATTTTGTTCTGGATCATAATCTAATTTGTGTTTGTTTGTGATTCTAAAAATCACTTTTTTAATCTTCTCTTTTATCCCCCACCTCGTTAAATCATTAAAGGTGGTTTTTTAATTTATTTTTTAATATAATAATATGTAACAAACGCACTTAAATAGTTTCTCATTTTAAACTTTAAATTATTTTTAGATTCTGATTATTTTCAAAATCTGAAACAAACAGATAGAAAATCATTAAAAATGATTTTTTAAAAAATAAGTGATTTTTTTATAAAATAATCCGTAACATACGGGTTCTAGCTTTTTAAAAAAATTATTTTATTATAAAAAAAGCTATAACAACTCATAATCTAATTTGTATTTGTTTACAATTATTAAAAATATTTTTTAATCTTCTTTCTCATCTTTCACTCCATTAAAACTAGATTATTTCTTAAAAGTTACTCTAAATAGGTTATCATTTTAATCATTTTTTAAACTTTTTTTTGCTTTTGATTATTTTTAAAATATGTAACAAACACTTATAAAACTCTTAAAAGTATTTAAAAAAAATGTTTTTATATAAAAAAAACTGTAACATAAGGACTCTTAGTGATTATGTTTTAGAGATTTTTAAGAAATGCATAAGCAATTTATGTTTGTTTATAATAATAAAAAACACTTTTTTAAAAATTATTTTTAACCTATTTAGATACTTAGTGATTATTTTTTGGAGATTTTCAAGAAACATAGAAGTTAATTTATGTTTGTTTATACTAATAAAAATCACTTTTAAAAAAAATTAATTTGTTTGGATACAATGATTTTTTGTGTTATAATAATTATAAACATGATTTTAAATAAAACCCACAAAATAACTACATCAAATCGAGTTGAATCGAAGCTTGAATGGTACAAAAACTGCGCTGACGAGAGTTTGAAAGTCGAAACGCGAAGACAAGAGTTCAAAAGTCAAAACGCAAAGACGAGATTACGAGCATTAGTTTTTCAAAAAAAAAATCAAAAATGATAAAAAGTATATATTTGCAAATAAATAAAATTAAAGGATGTATTTATAAATAAATAAAAATAAAAATAACAAGATGACATGGTTAAAGAAATACACATGACATTTTACTATAGGTAAGATACTGATACCCATAAAATTCACTTGAGTACCATAGCAATCACCTTATTATTATGCCTGTCGAGGAAAAAGGTGAATCAGTGGTGGAGGGTGTGATTGTGTTTGTGTCATTGGATTGGTGCTTGCTTGCTTCTCCCTTCCTTTATTCTCAATCTCTTATTATTATTGTTATTGTTTCTGTTTTTATTTATTTGTGGCTTTTAAGGTGAGAGGCCTTACAAGACCCTCACCGGTGAGGGAGCAATAATTATCATTAGATATAATATTATTTAAATGAATGGATGAAATTGACTGGAATAACAGGTTAGTAACCTGATATAAGAAGTTTATGGTAAAATCTTAAAAC
Organism: Glycyrrhiza uralensis; assembly: GCA_030159175.1. Lineage (NCBI taxonomy): Eukaryota > Viridiplantae > Streptophyta > Magnoliopsida > Fabales > Fabaceae > Glycyrrhiza > Glycyrrhiza uralensis. The sequence goes on from BRZY01000008.1 coordinate 2,801,230, forward strand.
ATCCCCAACAAAATCAATTATTACAAAGAAATAGAATAAATATCCCAATATTCGTTGAAGAATCCAAGCACATGTCCCTCCTCCCACTTGCTCTCCCCTGAAGCCCCTTCTCTCTCGCTGCAAATTCTCCGACGCCAAGTCCCACCTCTTCTCCTTCATCTCCTCTGACTGTTGCCCCGATCTCACCACCAACGTCCATGCCCAACTGTTCCACTGAAAAGTGAAAAACATGATCGAAGTTACTTGATCAGAAAGGATGTGTCATTAATTTAGATCACTAGTCTCAGTGCCTCTGGTAGTGGTCTCCCCCTCTGCTCCTCTTTATTATTGTTCTGACAACAAGTTCCATGAGGCCTTTTAGTTGATGAATCAAATGGGGGTGTTTGACTGCTCCCCGGACAATGTCACCTATAACACCATCTTGGATGCTTTCTGTAAGAGAAGTGAATTGGCCAAGGTGAGGGATTTGCTGCTCTTGATGAAGGGTAGTGGGTTGATTCCCAAAAGCATTGTGAGATTAGTATTACCATGTTCCTCCCCTTGAAGTATGCCAAAGTGTTGTTGTATTGTTAACTTCGTTCAGATCGAAGATTATTGCCAAAGTGATAATAATTATACTCCTATATATGGATGCTTAGCCAATTCTTTAATTATTTCTTAGATGATTCTTTAACAAGTGTTTCCTCACTTCAAATTAAAGGACATAATTGCAGTGCATAAAATATTAGAAACATTAACTAATGACTAGTGACTACTACGCAAGAAAATCTTCACACAGATGATGTGTTATAACGAGTCATTAATATCATGGAAGAAAATAAAATGTGTCTTTAGATCCAAAATAGCTTCTCAAACAATGGAGTTTTTTTTTAAAGGAAATTTTATTACTAAAGCTAAACAGTAGCACATGGAAATAGGAATGCAGAGTTTAGCAGAGCATATCAAAATACATAATTTGACACCCCGTGACATGGACATTGCGAATAAAGCCAAAAACAAAATACTAATATGATAATTAATCAGTCCACAAAACCCAACTGAAATTGTCCCAACACTTAAAATCAGATTGTCTCACAGACTTGACAAAAAGAACATTACATATAGCATAGTATGTTTCCCCAAACAATGGACTTACACAACGAGCTCTCAAAATCTGAGATGGAAAAAGACGAGAGGTTACAAATAAGGATTTCAATTTTGAGTTGTTCCATAATATTTCCAGCACTATCCTGTAAGTTTCCCAAAGAAATTTAAACCATGGGTTAACAAGCTCCCGATGAGATCTATCCTGTTCCTTCTAATCACTGTTCTGCGTTTTCTTGGCATTACCTCCACCCAATCTCTGTTTAAGCGATAGTATATGGAAAACGTAATAACCCAGTTGTGGACTTCCTTGCAATTTTGCCAATTTTTCATTTTTGGCCCTATATAAGTTAATATTACATAATAGACCCCGTGTAAACCTGCGTTATCAGGTAAAATGACCCCTTCACCGGTGAGGGCATTGTAAGGCCCCTCACCTTAGAAGCCACCTATTAGTTTAGTTTTGGCTTAAATATGTTTTTAGTCCCTCATATTTGGGTTAAGTTTGTTTTTGGTCCCTCAAATACCAAGAATATTATTTTAGTCCCTAATCTTTTGAAAATCAGTCACTTTTGGTCCCTAAGGCCATATTTTAAATTTGAAAAGTATTTTTTAAATTTATACTTTGACCCCTCCTAAAGTCTGATGTTCACCTTAACCCGTTTTTCCATTCTCCTCCCCCTCCACTGATGCACCGCGACCCCCCATCCCCGCACGCCCAAGGGAGGAGCTCCGCACGGCCAAGGGAGGTTGTGCACAATGGCAGGAAGGGAGGAGGCCACCGCGATCGCACAGGGAGGAGAACGAGAGAGAGGCCGCATCTCATGGCGGCTTCGAGGGAGGACATTGGAACTACTCCTAGCAGGGATGGGGGTCACGATGCATCAGTGGAGGGGAGAAGAATGGAAAAACGAGTTAAGGTGAACATCAGGCATTAGGAGGGGTCAAAGTATAAATTTAAAAAATACTTTTCAAATTTAAAATATGGCCCCAGGGACCAAAAGTGACTGATTTTCAAAAGATTAGGTACTAAAATAATATTCTTAGTATTTGAGGGACCAAAAACGAACTTAACCCAAATATGAGGGACTAAAAACATATTTAAGCCTTTAGTTTTTGTTTCACTACGTCCATGCTTTCATTAATTTTCTCTACCAAATCTCTTTCTTTCTTTAGTTTCTGTTTGAAGCTTATTTCTCTTTCTTTTTTCTCTTTTTTTTGTTCTCTCTCCACTTTTTTTCTTTGGCTACTGCCTCTGTCAAAGTGTTGTGTATTCAGACTATGTGTGATGTGTCTTGTTAGCAGTCTGTAAGCGCAATTGGTACAGTGCAGAGGATGGTGTTTTGGAGAAGAAAGACAAGAGCAGAAAAAAATTGAGGTGAAAATAATAATGAGAAAAGAGGATTTGTTTGCAATTATTTTTTTAATGACATGGACTAAGTGGGATACACATGGATGGTTTTAATTTATCCACGTAAATTGGGCATCGAAACCCACAAACATAACAAGGTACCGTAGTGTTCACCAAAAAAAATTATTTTTAATATGTAATTACAGCTCTATAAGTAACAATCCGGGGAAAATACTTGGATATTTTCTTTGCTTTCTTGCACATGAATATGAATAAAATAATAATAATAATAATAGAAAAAAAGATAGAGCATTTCATACATAGACCTAAGCTCACGTCGTGATAATTTTCAACTTGAATTAGAACTCTCTGGGTGCAAAGAAAGACCAATTTCCTATTAAAGACGCACATGGCCACTTTTTCATGACCATAATATTCTAGCTAGCAACAATCTCCACTTTCAATATCAGAATCCATTCAAACGATATTAATTTTTTGTCTTCATGTAAACCGAAGCAGACAAAAGCATTTGCTGAACTGGCCGTCACTACTGACTTTCATTTTACCAATACTATTATGTGTTATAAATTAGTTTATCAGCTATTTACCTACATCCTTAGCTGTTAGATAGTTTATCAGATAGAGTCTAAGATGATATCTTAGAAAAATATATTTCATCAATATTTAAAAAGTTAAGTTTTTTTTTAAAGATTTTCTTAAGAAACAACTTAAAAGTTTGTTTGGTTCTCAATGTACATGTTTAAAATTATTATGTGATAATTTTCAAAACATTGGTACAAAAATTATTTTTACTTTAATTAATGCAATTGATAAAAATAGGAAACAAAACATAATCATTATACTAGTCTTATAAAACAATTATTTATTTTATTTTATTTATTTATTTATATTTTATACAAATTACGATGTCCCATCACAGTATCACGTGGTTCAAAAAATAATAAATAAAATAAAATAAAAGTACAAAACAATCGCAAAGACAACAAAATATAGAAGGATAATGCTACATAGACCACCACCTCACACCCATGGTATACCCCTCACTTCATTGGAATAGGGTGTGTGATGGGTGGTGGGGTGTCCACCTATCACTATCCAATACAGAAAGGGCAAGGTTTACTTTGCACGTGGGCCACGTCAATTAAGCATGAACCCTAGATCGATATTAATTGTTAAACATTGTTATTGTTATTTTATTTTATGACTTTATTTTATTTTCAGCAAGATCTCTACGATCTTTTTAAAAATAATTCTAGAAGATCCTTGTCTCAACTAATACATATAATAATTTCGATGCCCATCTCATGAATAGGAAATTGTAACGGTGAATTCTAAGGTGAGAGTTTTGAGAACTCTCTTATGGTGGTAAGGGCTCAAAAGTAACTATTAGATATATTAATAAACAATTTCAATGGCCGAGATTTCAAGTCACTCAAATCAATTTCAGTTATTAAAATTGATTATTAATATCTTTGATGGCTACGTTTAGGTCTTCACCGACGCAAGACTTCCTAGAGTCATCACCTTAAAATCAACCAATAGTAATTTGGACTAAAGTGTAGTATATATTTACTCCTCAAGGGAGAAGAGTATATATTCTAATATAAGAGGAGAGAGGAGTGTAATTCAAGTTTCTCTAAAAGAATGAGAGTGTAATTTACTCTAATAATATCCACTTTTACCGTATGAATGAAAATGGACCAAAAAGTGATACGCCTATTCTCGAAATAATTAATTCCTAAATACTCTTCTTTGAGTTCTTTAATCATCTAAACATGTTACCTTCAATCTTATTTTATTATGTTATCATATTATAAACATATCTTTCTATAAGTTTTATACATATATTCAATAATCTTTTATTTATTATCTTTCTATATCCAACAAATTATATGATAAAGATAATAAGATACTATTATATATTGAATAGGACATGCTTTATTTCTAGAATGGTGGTGAGAATGATTACATATTATTATATTGAATCCATCAAATCCTCAATATATATTGATGCCTTGCTTTGCACAATGGCCTCCATATATGTTCCTTTCTCCCTCCCTAACAATTGATAATTAAGCAAGCCATGGCAGAACCACCACCTTTGAAGGTTGTTCAAGTTTGTAGTGTAGCACCACTACACGGAACAACAACAACCCCACCTTCTTCTCCCACTACTCCAACCTCTCTCCCACTAACCTTCTTTGACCTCTTATGGTTAAGGTTTCCACCAGTTGAACGTCTCTTCTTCTATGAGTTTCAACACTCACCCTCTTCTTTCTATGATTCTGTTCTTCCCTCTCTCAAACACTCCCTTTCACTCACACTCCAACACTTCCTCCCTTTTTCTGGTAACATCATATGGCCCCTTGATCATGATTCCTTAGTACCAACCATCACCTATGTACCTGGACATGATGCTGTTCAATTCACAGTTGCTGAGTCAAACTCCAACTTCACCAATCTCATCTCTGATCTATGTGAGGCCTCAAAAAGACATCACTTGATACCCCATTTGGCCACTTCCCATGAAAAAGCCTCTGTGATGGCAATTCAAGTCACTTTGTTCCCAAACTCTGGCTTTTGCATAGGAATAGCCACACACCATGCAGCTTTGGATGGAAAGTCTTCAACTTCTTTCATGAAATCATGGGCCTATACATGCTCTAATATAAAAAAGGATGGCCCAATGCACGAGGCTCTGGGGAGGGTAGATGTATGCGGTCTTACCCCTGCGAACGGAAAGGCTGTTTCCAGATTTGAATCTGTAACCCCGAACACATGCTCGAATAATAGTAACAATAAGCATGGAGATGATGATCAATCACAATCACCAACTTGTTTATTATCATTGCCTCAGCATCTAACACCTTTCTTTGACAGATCAGTGATTAGAGACCCCAAAGGAATCAGCCAAGTGTTTGTGGATGCATTGTTGAAGCATGGTGGACCAAATAAGAGAAACCTCAAGGTGTGGGAACACATTACTAAAGTGAAAAATGATGCAATTAAAGGTTTGTTTGAGTTCACACCTTTACATATCCAAAAGCTTAAGCAATATGCACAAGCTAAGATGAACAAAGGGAAGGTTCAGTTATCAATAATATCAACATTTTCTGTTACTTGTGCTTATGTTTTGGCATGCTTAGTTAAAGCAGAACAACCAAAGGCTGGTATAGTTTTCATATTTAGTGTGGATTGTAGATCCAAGCTGGACCCTCCAATTGTTCCCAATTATGTTGGGAATTGCATTGCAGGCCAAACTTTTGTGGCTGAGACAAAGGACTTGATAGGGGAAGATGGATTCATTAATGCTTTGGAAGGGATAAATGAGGCTTTGGATAGGGTGAAGGATGATGGGGTGCTAAATGGAGCTGAGAATTGGATGTCAAATATGCTCAATGTGAGTGTGACTGAGAACAAGATTTACTCTACTGCTGGATCCCCAAGGTTTGAGGTTTATGGTGTTGATTTTGGATGGGGAAGGCCTAAAAAAGTGGACATCACTTCCATAGACAAGACAGGAGCATTTTCACTTTCAGAAAGTAGGAATGACAATGGAGGGATTGAGATTGGGTTGGTGTTGAACAAACAAGAGATGGAAGCTTTTTCTGCCCTTTTTGTTCAAGGACTTGAGTCCCTTTGAAAGTTTGGAACTTCACTATTTTTTGAGGGAATTAGCAGAATTCCCTGAATGTTATGTTTCACGCAGTTTGTGTTAAGAGGGAAGGCTTTTTCTTGTGTGTAACATTTGTAGGAGGAATGAGTGAAAAATTGCAAGCATTAGCTTATTATTATCTATCTTGCAAACTTTGTATCACCAATAAATATAATTTAAAATAATGCAAGTATATCTAGAGACACTGCTTATGCCAGAGTATATCCCTTTGGGAGATGCATTTTCTATTTACTGGTTCTAATTCCTCAGTGTAATGTTAAGATTTTGCAGTCTACATGTGTGCTATTAGGATTCCTTGAGTTTCAATGTATCATGTAGGTTTCTGTCTTCTGTCTGTATTTAATGAAATTTTGATTAGTTAAATAGACAAAATCCTGAGAATACCAATGCTTCTTTGTTGTTGATGCCTGATGATCATCCCCTCTAGGCATCCAATTTAGTAAATGAAGAATTTTGGTAAACTAAAAGGAAAGTTCATTAAACTTAGGGGTATATCTTTGATAAACTGGACACAATTCCATGCATAAGAAGTGGATCTAAGACAATAACATTTTTTAAGGAAGCTTAGAAATCAAAACTGACACTATAGACATCACAATTAGAACAAGTATAGTTGAATGACTCAAGAATCACCATCCAAAATCCCTTGAAAAATGTAAATTTGGTCTAATTATGATCATGTCCCTTCAACAATGTTGTTTTTATATGCCTTATTGAGTGCTTCGAATCAAAGTATATTTGAAGCTGTCAGGAAATTGGTTGTGTGTGTAGTTGAGAAGAGAATTTGGCAAGAGAGAATCAGAGAGAGTTGTTCCATTTGGGTAGAAGACTAGAAGAAGTATTCGTTCAAGGACTTGAACAAAGCACAAAAAGTTATCACCACAAAAGAACCAGAGTTTTTTTTCCATACTAGTTGTTGCTTGTTGGTACCAAAGCACATAACAAAATATTAAGACCTAATAAAGCTCTTCTAAACCTAATCCCAAAAAAATTAATTTGATCTCAATAATATGAGTCCATTTATTTGAGATTTTTTCTTAACAGAATCATTTTTTTAAAAAATCACTTCTAAATTTTTTTTTAAATGTTCGGGTAAGTTCTTTTTAGAAGTTAGGTTATCAAATTATTTAATTTTTAACTTTTTTGAGAAATTATTCTAAATAACTTTTCAAAACATCCCAAAAAAATTAATCACTTTTTATACAATCTAAAATTCATTTTTTTCTCTTAAACAAACCATCTGTGAATGTCACAATGTCACTCATTATCGATTATACTATATAAAAAAATAACTATACATAATATGTATCACATTTTAGAATTTTTATTTTTTAGCCAAAATATATGTCACATCTAAATATTTTTATTTTTCGTTAAAATTATTTAATTTGTTAAAAAAAATTTAGTGTTTATATTAAAAAAAAGACTCGTACCTACACACGGGTGGGATCCCTATTCCTAATCTAGTTTCATATTATTTTAAAAATAATCAAAAATTGTACTCTCTCTGGTCTAAAATATAAGTAATAAAAGACACTTTTTTTTATCCAAAATTAAGTAACATTCATCACTTTTCAAATAAATTAAATGTTAATTTTTTAACTATACCATTTATTTAATACAATATTCACATTTACAAGACACACAAAAAGGGATATTTTTGGAAATTTTTTTTTGAAATTAGTGACTATTAATTAAAATTATCACATTTCAAAACATTTTTTAGTCTATATATTTTTATACTATGTTACCTATATTTTAGACTAGAGAGAGTATAACTTAATAATTATAAAAATTAATAGTAGTGAAATAAAAACATAGTACTGTTGTATTTGTATGCCCTGTAATTGTGTCGTGGGAGGGCATAGAAGATGAGCAGCGGCGGAGGGAAGAGGAGTGGGCCTCCCAAACACCAAAACAAGTTTGCTTGGAAACCCAACGCCGGTGTCAAGATCAATGAAACTGTATGTATTTGTATTCTAAACCCTCTCTCTCTTCTTCTCTTTCATGTTATCATCATCATATACATTCATTCATTCACATATCATATGATATTTACAGGAAGTTGGAGGAAGGTTTAGACCTTTATCAGAGATAACTGGTGTCTGTCCTCGCTGTAAGGAACAGATCGATTGGAAACGTCGTTATGGAAAATACAAACCTCTTGTTGAACCCGCCAAATGGTATGCTATCTACTATCTCCCCACCCCTTTTTTTCTTTTTTCTTAAAAAATAAAAAAAAAATGATATTTTTTTGATGATTGGGGTTGCCCCCTTTATGTTGTTGCATTGTAGTCAAAGATGTTCTAAGCGTGCTGTTCGCCAAGCTTACCATAACTTGTGTTCTGGTTAGTATCACAATAATCACACTTGATTTATTTGATTTTTTCTTAATTTTTTTTTGGGGGGTTGGTTGGTTGGTAAATGGGGTATTTTCAGAATTAGTTTGAAGTGGAAAAAAATTGGATTTTTGGGAGTGTGGAGGTAGAAAGAGAAAAAGGGTATGTATGTCTTCAGTTAGTTGGAAAATTAAGTGCATGTTTGGTTTTGAGTTGGAAGATTGCAAAAGTACGTTTGAACACGAAATAACTATAGAATTCCTTTTGGGCAAATGAACTTTAAGACTTGAGCGTTTGTTTACAACTAAAAACCAAACATTTGTAATGGAAAACATGTTTGTGAAAAAGTGCTTTTAGGAGATATATAAGATAATAATGTCCAGGCCCAGATGAAATTAGTGGAAAACGGAAATTGGAGTTTGGTTTGTGGCTATGGCGAAGTTTGGATTTGGTTCTAGCTTATAGGAGCTTTTTAACTGCAATAAGTATTTAGCTTATAATTCATGACCCCCCCCCCCTTTATATAAGTGTAATAGTGTTTATATAGAAGCTAAATGTGAGAGTTTTTGAAAAAATTGAGGTGCCAAAGTTCATTTTTAACTTATGAGAAAAGCTATTAGTTAGAACACTCATGGTTATTATAATGTCGTTTCAACTTTTTTTTATCTAAGTTTATCCAAATTAGCTCTGTGTGTATTTACTGATTGGGTTTTATGTTAGTGTAGCTTGTTCCAAGGAGCATGGTGTTTGCGCAAAGTGTTGTTGCAGTGTGGGCCGTTTAGTTGGAAGGTTGTCTTTCAGTTTCCACATTTGATGAAGGATTCACCAATTCAGTTTGTTTGTAACATGAGTTTTATTGCAAAATTGATATTAATTAGCATTTCTTGACCTCAAAACTCAACAAAAGGGAAAGATGAATCTATATTGATATGAAATCTTGTTTCTTATAGGGACATTTCAGAAGTTGAGGCTGAGCAAAAGATGCTTGAGGAGGTATCTTTCTTGTGGCCCCCCACCCCTCTCATCTCTTTTTTGTTGCACTTTTATGTACCTTCTGAATGTTAATGTTGGCATTTTTGTTGCATTGCAGGCCATTAAGAACTCTAGGGAGAGAGAAAGGAGATCACTATTGCGTGCTGTAAGATACTAAAACCAAGATTATTTATTGTTTTTACAGCATATATCCAGCCTCTCTATCCTAACATGTTCAATCTAATCATTTTTCCCCTGACAGCATTTGAATAAAATGTAACTATAGATTTGTAAATTTTTAGAGGACATTTCACTTGAAAATCATATCACCAAGTTGAGTGTTTTAAACAATGCCTGTTTATGAAGTTTCTTGCAGTGACCTGCCATTGATGCATACACATATAAGGGGGGCATTTGGGTAAATGGCTTAATTAAGTTTTTATTCAATATACACTTATCATATAAGAGTTTATATGTAAGTTGTTTCTACAATCGAAGAAAGGATGGGGATAAATTCCGCATAAGTTTTGTATAAGCTATTTCCATAAGCCATCTTGGGGAGCTTATGAAAATAGCTTATGGGCATATCACAAGTGGTTTCTATAAGTTTTACCAAACACTTATATAAGTACTTATGTCATAATATAAGATAAAATAAGCTTTTCCAAGCACCCGCTAAATTAACATGGCAAAGGCGCTGTACCTGTATTATTTATACCATGTAATGTCATGTTCTTTTATCATGCATGTTCCTGATTACTGTTCTTTCTACTTTTGATATCAGATGAACAAAGATAAGCCTAAGAGTTCAAGAAATACTCCGACAGATACTAAAGATAATAAAGTGGGACAACTATTTCCAAATGCATCCCTGGAAGATTATGCCAGACAGAATAATAGAGTTACCGGCAATCGTGATAATGGTGAAATTTGTGATAGTAAATATGATAATGATGATACTGAGGATGAAGTTGATGATGTTGAAGTTGATGATGATCATGAAGATGATAACAACAGTGGGAATGAAGATTGTGACCATGACGATGAAGATGACAATGATGAGAACATTCGTGATCAAAAGAATGCCAGAAAGGAATGATTCAGGATATTTGAATGCTAAAAAGGAATGTTGCAGTTTGTTTTTGGCATATGTACTAGATGTTGGGTGAGAAATATTTTATGTTGAGTACAAATTTTGGATGAGTTGTATCATTGTTTTGTCGATCAAAATGTAACCAAAATAGATATTCTGTGTCTACTGTCAGTTACACTTTAGAGTTTTTATATATGCAACATTGTTCGGCTATGAGTGGCTTTTGTTTCAGTGTAGTTAACTTCCGAAGTATAACATTCTGTGTTTGTAGTTAACAGAATTAGTATTCTTGGTATCTAAGAATATCAAATCTGGATTTGTTGTATTAAAAAAAATTATGCAGTCACTACAGTGAGTAAATCAGAGTTGTTGGATAAATATTGGACAGCTTACATTGAGTCTGTTTTGAATCCAATTTGCTCAAGCTGAAATATGAATTGTCTGATCTTCATTCAATTACTTCGGTTTAAAAGAAAACATTTTTTAAATTTTTTATCAAATTCCCATTGGTTCATGCTAATTGCAAAATATGGATAAGTCACAAGCTCTTTGTGTAACGTTGCGTGGAGTTCTATAATAATCATCATCAATAGGAGTCAAGGGAATAATGGCCCCCATTCTTTGGTTATTTGGCTTTGTATTATGAACACCATTCTATTTTTTGTTGAAAAAAAAAATCATAACCACTGCCCATAATTCGAAAAATTAGAAGTCATCAAGAAAGACTCAGAAACAGATCTGTAGTTCCATTCATCAATGCCCTTTGTGACAAAAACTAAACTAGCTCATGCTAGAAGAATGAAAGAAGCCCGAAAGGAATTGTTTGGTTTGCATCATGCTAAAGGGTTAATATCATCAAAAACCCTCAGATTCATCTCTTTAGAGGCACAAGTATGAAATTACTACACATTTAGAGGGAAAAGGAAAAACAAAAACTGATTGCAGTCTCTTTCCTCCCATTGTACATTATCCTTACCAATGTTTGAAAAGAATACACCTAATCCAATTTAATCATGTAAAAAAAATGAAAATGATCATTTTCTAGTAGGAAAAATTTCCATATCTGTGTATCCGACGATTATTTCCTGAAAAATCAGTTAGTAATAGCTGCCTGCTCAAAGTTTAACCTTTGAGTCAATGAAATGTTCAGCAGCAAATCCAGTGTTCAAGTTGTAGGATCATTGTGTGCATATCCAACATCTTCTTCATCTTTTGCACACAGGCGCTCTGAGTCAAGAAACAGTGCAATACTATTATTAGAATAAGATAAAATATTTACATAGAGCAAAGGTAGTGTTGTACAGGAAGATTCAAAGTACGCCAGAATCGGTTGATAGCCAAAATCATGAAATAAACCAAATAAAAGAAATTATCTTCAGAAAGGGTAAAATAAAAGCATTGAATGCGACAATATGTATCCAGTTTCAGGAAATAGATTGTGCACTATAAAAAAATATAGGAGATAATCTGAATATAAGGTCGAACGATTCCTATTTGGCATGCATGCAAACACATGCAGAACCACAATTTTACCAGCAGAATTACACAACATGACCACAATTTAGAACTAGGATGGTGGCAATATAAAATCAAGAAATAACCAATTAAACCAATGATTATTTGAACTAATTTTGAATTAAATAATCATTTCAATATTTGAATGCACCGGACAAGAATAAGCAAACAAGAAAATGAACACAGACAGGAACTAATCAGAGAACAAGAGTTCTTACTCAGATATTCATAAGCCAGTATCATTGAAGTACCCCATGCTGACATGCTGAAAAATCTTGGACCTAATCCCCTATATACGCCTTTCCAACCATCCTCCTTGATCAAGTCTTTAACAACTTGTTTTACAGAGCTTCTCTTTTCATGTCCCATCACCTGTAGTGCAAGCCATTGAGTCAGAAAAATTGAGAAATCAGTGACAGGCTAAAATAAATATAATTGAGATTGGCATGTAAAATGCAATTACAATATTACACAATAATAATAATAAAAATAAAATGATGTTCTAATTATTCCCCAGTTTAGGCGTCATACTTTTGAGAATGAGGTCTTCTACAATCACCAAAAACTACTGGAGCAATACATGTTTTACTGTCTTTGCATTCATAATATCTAAGGCTACTCAAAAGTAACAGAAGAACATGCAGAGACAGACAAAAAGAAAGGAGAAGATTCATCTACAGGGCTATACAAAAGACAGAAAAATATCTAAATCATTGCAGTTGGACCAACATAGAAAAAAGGTATCAAATAAATCATTTTTAGAAAAAGTCAACAGAAAAAAAAATGGTACAACAAAATTTGAAAACATTGAAATTAAGCATGAAAAAGAAACATTTTAACAAATTTATGAATACCTGTAACCGTGTCTTGATAGTATCCAACGGAGTTGTAATGCACGATGCAGTAGCACCAGCAATAATCCCCCCAGCTGCCTGAACTAATATAATCTTTGACAGACTAGGAGTACCTTTCTCAGATTTGACATCATCTCCCAAAAATCTGCCAAAGCAACCAGTGATATTTGTCCTTAATATTAGATAGTTTGCCTAATAATGCAGAAATTAAATTTTAGTATGCATGTGATGTACTGAAAGTTAATTACAATGTTAATGATAAAATCCTCCATTCTAAAAAGAAAAAGTTAAAAAAAAAAAACTAATGTCCAGCAAAATCAATTCAAGCTTGTGATAGGTTTTCTCAGTCAAAAGAAATTCCAATTTCCAACTTCCTCAGTTTAACACATACACATTCATGTTCAATCCTTTGAAGCTGAATAATCCATTACATTGATCTGGCCAGGCTAACATTAAAATTAAAAATCTTTATCAGATTTTTTTGCAGTTTTTCCTGTGTCCTTGGTATACAACAAAAACAGATATATAAGCTACTTTTGAAATATGTGCATTTATTATAATAAAGAATTACATGGAGAATAACATGCATATTAATTGAAGAACCTAACTGGTTAATGGAGTACAAAGGTGGCATAACAGCCTAACCTAAGTGCCTAATGGTACTGGTTAAACATTAAAAGGAAAATATGTCAGGTTCAATAGATGGAATCTCTACAGATTTTGCTTTTCAAATCATTTGATAATTGATACAATATAAAAATAAAGGAAAAGGTAATACAAAAGTGACCCAAATATAAGACTTGAGAACATGCATTACCATGTCTCACCTCCATAAGACGCGTTGACTTGAGCCATAACTTGCCCACCATACAGCACTAGATGGTGAATAAGTCATAACAGATAGACCAAAACCTCTATATAATCCCCTGATGCCCTCAGACCTTATCACCTTACGAGCAACATCCAAACCCCCACTATACTGAGCATGGCCTGAGTATCCTTGCACCATCAACCTTTGGCTAACCTGAATACCATCCAAAGTAAATGCAATTAGCATATAACAGTCGGTGAAAAATATACCATTTAGGTAAGGCAAGAGAAATGAAATGGGCACAAATGAACAGCATAAGGAATTTCCTCACCACAACGAGACAGAGACAAAAGGAAAAACAAAAAGAGTAAACACACTAATAAGAATGATTTGTTTCATTTTATTTGAGCATGTACTAACACCCTTAAAAGAAGCAAGAAAGACAACATAAACCAAAAACACATAAACTGCTAGTTGTTAAAACTTGCGTCATGCTCCAACAGAATACCACTGTAAGTCTATGGATAAAGCACATCCTTTCTTTCAATCACTTGAGGTTTATTGAACTTAACATTGCATTTAATTATTTTCCTTAACTATCAGAAGAGAAGCATAAACCACCAAGCTAGAGCTCGAATCAAAAGTAAGAGTGCCTAATAGTGTTTTAAAAGTAAACGCCCAAGTTTTACAGCTAGAATCAAATTGAATTGCAACAGACATGTGAAAAAATATCAGTGAGTATATTCCAAATTTCAATGTTTGGCACAGTTAGAAACAAAATTTAAAGATTGTTGCCCAGATTGCACTATCAAAATAACTAATTTAACAGTATATGTATAATGTATTAAAATGCACCACCATATCCACATGTATAAGTATCATACATGGCCATCAGTGAGTCCAAAAAAAAAAACATTTTCAACTTTCAAGTATAATACAGACAGTCATGCTCAACATCTCAGGTTACATGAATTAGATTGTCATACCACATCAATCGGAACAAACACAGCTTGTGACAAAATCGATGATGCCATGCCTGCAACTCCATTCGCGATGGCAGCCTGGGTAGTTTCAGATAGACTAAATGGCTCAAGCATCCGGAAGGAAGCCACCTTTGTGGTCTCTAAGGCAGTGAGGAATATAATTCTGGCAGGAACTGCGCCAGTGATGACAGTGCCAAACCCTTTATACAAACCAGGGATGCCATCCGTCTTAAGCAATCCTTTGATGACCGAAAATGCACTTCTCTCCAACGTATCCTTTGAAGCAACCTGCATCCGAGTCTTCACAACAGAAACAGGGTAGAGTGCCACAGTAATACCTGTAAAGAGTCCAGCTCCTACGACATAGAATTTTGTTTTATCTAGCCTACAGAAAAAAGTGAGCTCAACTTAATAAGGATTTAGAGCTTCAGGATGCTAAGTTTATCATCCATACTAAAAGATATCAGTAACTATTAGCAATAATAGGATTCTGGTGCAATGTGTTTTACATCTCTGGGCCTGACATGCAACTGTTAATGGCCCATTTCAGCTGAGCCAGTCAGCTCTGGGTTCACCCAGTATTATGTAATCAGTTTAGAGTTGTTAGCTGAAGTTAGTTGAGAATCAGTTAGCTGCTGAGTCAGCAACTAACTGATTCTGGAAACAGTTAGTTAATTGGTTATTAGACAGATAATTAAGCTTATATCTAGAAGGTTCTCTATAAGACTCTCGGGCTATAAATACATACTCTCTAAAGACTGAAAATCTTTTGTTGTAATATATTTCTCAGAGACACAAATCAGTTTTCCTTTTCCCTCCAAGATTTTCTTTCACTCATTTCGTTTCACTTCTGTTTCTGATAGTAACTAACCAATGCAACTCATCTTAAATCTCCAAGAAGCTCTAGGCTAGCTTCAAAAGATGAAAGACAGAAAGCCTGAACACATAAAAACACAGAAAGAAAAAGAAAAGGAAGAGAGCCATTTAAAATCACAGAAAGACATTCTTTGCTATAGTTTTAATCAAATGGTCATAGTTGCAATTACATCATCGCGATCATTGACATCGCAGAAAATTACGTACTTACAACTACAATTAAATTAAGTAGCAGATGTTGCAGCCGCAATTTAAAACCATTGTTCTCAATAGTGAAAACGAAACGATGGCAATAATACAAGCAGCACGAGGCAAGCCTTGAATCTTGAACAAAAGAGATGTCTTCTTATTGAGCAGAAATCAACAGTTATTATTATCACTACATTTCCAGCTTATGGAGCAGTATTTTAACAGTTATATTATTGCTACTAATTATCACATTTTTCCAGTTAAAATTAGTCAAGGTGTTTCGATTACGGCTCATTCTGGATATATGAATCTTTTACCTAACTAACTAACTAACTAACAGTTTGCGATAGCGCTAAAGAAAACACAAGCAAAGTGAAGATGGAAAAGAAACAAAATCGAAAGCGAACGAAAAACGGCGACGTTTAGTTGAATCAGAAGGAAGTAAGCGAGGATGCAAACCTGTCCCAGTTAATCTCTGAAGGAGCGGCCATTGGATTGGAATTGGAGAGTTGAGAGATTTAGCAGAGCAGCGAAGAGTTCATAGATCGATCGCGTGTCAGTGTAGCTACCAATTTGGAAGAGTGGGAAACTCTTGAAAATGAAAACGAAACAAGTATGAAACCGAACACCCCGTTTTTATATATACGGCGGGGAATATGTTATATGCCTTGCCTCTACTCTTCTTATTTCTTGCAGCCAAAACAAGTCTCTTCTGGTCAGCTCCCAAATTCCCAGGGGTTTTGTTTTTTTTTTTTTGTTTTTCCTTTTTTTTTATAATAATAATAAATATTTAAGCATTTATTTATCTATACCTGTATATAAATTTCTAGAACGATATATAAATATAAATGCAATACAAATAAATAACTGTCATTTTGGTTTTTTAATTTATTTTTTAATATTTTTCTTATTGAATTAAAAGTTTAAAGTTTAAATCTAAACATAATTGTGTGATAACGATAAATAACTTTTACTTAACGATATGAAGAAAAAATGAAAAAAGACAGAGGAGGCGGACAAATATGCATGAAGTGAATGAGGAGAAATAAATCACAATGGTGTAATACTTGGAAACTGTTATACCGTTACAATAGCTTTTTACCTCATAGTTTACCTTTGGACTAAAAATTAGAGATCCAATATTTAGACACCTGCTTATCACATACCTGTTACGGTAGCAATTTTAACATTTTTCCTCCCCCGAAAAGGTGTAACAGGGGTGGTGTTAGTGTGGGTTAAGTATTATTTTTGCAAAAATTACTACTATCATTTTTTTTATAATTGAAAGGAGCTAAAAATCCATTAAAAATTATATCTTATAAATTGTTTTTATAAAATTTTATATTAATATAAAATTATTTAATATGTCATTGAGATGTGTCAAAATTAATATTATATGCATTTTTAAAATATAAATATGAAAATAATGATCATTTGATTATAAACTTATTGGCGCTTAAATCTTATGAGACTTGATTTGTTGGTGATTTTTTATTTCTATATTTTATTTATTCCTTTCATTTTTTCACATTATTTATTTATATTGTGATAAATTTATTTGATATTATATCACATGTCAAGTTTTTTAAAAATATTCTTTTTCGGTGAAATTTTAAAATATATATTCTCACGTATAAAATATGAATATTTGATAAAAAAAAAATTTATCTAATAGTATTTTTTAATTTTTGTATGACACGGTTATCAATAGTTGCTAGCTATTGCTATTATTTTCTGGTGATCACGGGAACAGAAGAACGAACCCTAGGTTGTGCCCGACTCTTCCCGTCGCTGAATTGAATTGGGAATTGGTTCGGATTGTGAAGGAATTCGATTTGAAGCCAAAGTAAGAGAAGAAAGATGGGAGAAAGGAAGGTGTTGAACAAGTATTACCCACCGGATTTCGATCCTTCAAAGCTTCCCAGACTAAGAAGACCCAAAAACCAGCAAATCAAGGTCCGCATGATGCTTCCCATGAGCATTCGATGCAACACTTGCGGCAATTACATTTACAAAGGCACCAAATTCAACTCCAGAAAGGAAGATGTTGTTGGCGAGGTACAATTATTAATTATGAATAATTCAATTTTTTAACATGTTAAAATTAATTTTTTGATGTTTAGTATCTTATTTCAGTGTGATTTTGATGTGGGTTTTAGAAAAGCATGCTAAAGAGTGTGAGATTGTTTGGATAAACAACTTATTTAAACGCATATGGTATAAATGTTTATCATATAAGCACTTATGTATAAGTTATTTTTATGATTGAAGAGGGAGTGTGATTAAACTGATTTTATATAAGTTGTAAGCTGTATTGATAAGCTATTCTGGAGAGCTTATAAAAATAAGCCTAAAATAGCTTGTTATTTTCATAAGCTCTCTCAAACACTTTCAAAAGTCTTTATGTCAGCAGATAAGGTCAAATAAACTCTATATAAGCCAATCCAAACGCACCTTGTGTCTTTTTGGGATTTCAAGTATTGGGTGTATCTTCAATTTTTATGATTTAGTCGTGCGTTGCTGTTTAAACTGTTCATAGAACTAGGGGGAGGGGGTTCCTAAGTTGCTTCTTGAATTTGTGTGTAATTTGGTTTTGATTATGACATTGGGATTCAGTTTATTTTTTGATCTTTTTATTTTTGTGCAGACATATCTGGGAATTCAAATTTTCAGGTTCTATTTCAAATGCACCAGGTGCTCGGCTGAGCTTGCCATGAAGACCGATCCGCAGAATTCGGATTATGTGGTTGAATCTGGTGCGACCAGAAATTTTGAACCTTGGCGTGCAGAGGACGAGGTAGTTGATGAAGTGAAGAAACAGAGGGAAGCTGAAGAAATGGGAGATGCAATGAAATCTCTGGAAAATAGAACCCTGGATTCTAAAAGAGAGATGGACATCCTTGCTGCATTGGATGAGATGAAGTCAATGAAGGTACTCACTGCTGTAACTGCAATGCACATAGCACAAATGATTCTCTACGGATCTGGATATTGTAATTTTAGAGTATAGTGCATGTTTCCTCAAATAGATGACATTTGTATTTTGGGCAATTTGTTCTAATGATTATTTGTGTGTGAATCTAAAGTTTGTCCATGGAAATTGCTGATGTGAATTTCTTTCATTTTCCAGTCTAGGCATGCAACTGTCACTGTTGATGAAATGCTCGCAGCTTTACAACGCACAACAGCTGACAAGGTACGAATAAAACTTGCTATATAATATCATTTGCTTTGTACAAGGAATTTCCTGTTTGAAGCAAGGGATTATTATTGATCACAAAAGGAATATATGCAATTTGAAACCTTAAAAATTTGTCTAACATAATTTTTTTAGAAGCACTCAACATTGACTCAACAATCAAGATTATCTCCTCTCACCTACTCACTTGATGCACCTAAATATATGTGTGTGGGGTTCAGATTAACAACATCCGAATGAAGTGTGCATGAGATTTTTTTGATATTTTTCAAGTTTAAACTACTTCTATAAATATTTTATATTTGAAGTTGGCTTTTTTTAAACGATTTAAAAGCAAAAATGAAAGTACTGTTATTAGCGCCATGTATCCTTCAAGTGTCAAACCATAGTCGTTTATCAGCTAAGTGTCCAAGAGGTTTTCCAGTTGTGTTTGGCGTTTGTCCAAGTCAATAAAAAACAATTTTTTAATTGGACACTTGGTCAGGAGTGTCTGATAAATGTCATCTGGATGTTGGTGTCAGAAGCTTGTCTAAAACCTCAAGAAGGATAAGTGCCCGTGTTTCATAGGTTGGTAGCCATTTGTAATGGTAGAAATTTAAGGCCAGACATTGAGCTGATTCAAAAATTACTACTCTCTTCATTCTTTTATACCTATCATTTAAGGTTGTTGTAATGCACAATAATTAAGAAATTCTAAAGTTCTTCTGGTGTAATTTGTATAATAATACTGTTTAATAATCACAAAACCAGCATTTTGGTAAAGTATTTGGTGTAATCTTGCAATGCAATGTCAATGGTTTTGTCATGAATCCAAAACCTGAAATGGAGATTACAGAGAGAGAGCTAGGAATACAAAGAAGAGAAAAAGAGAACGAGCACTTATTTAATGCTTTACCGAATCACTAACAGAGAGCAAACAAGAAAATCCTCCTTCCAAGGGTTTCCCTTTCAACAAGGGTTTTCCCTTTCACAACTGAGCCGCTGCTCTCTTCTACACTTTCATATTGTTTACCCTAATTCCCTACACCGAACACCTTTTAACTGTCTAACCACTTCACTTATGTAACTATTATAACTAACTACTCTTTGGGTCCTATCAGCATTTGGAACAGAAAAGCTGGTTCCCTTGATGGGAAATCCGGTTGCGAACTCCAAATCATGCCTTTTAATGGTTAACCCTGGACTTTATCATTGTAAGACAACCCACGTAAAAAACTGGTTTTCTATTTTTTTTTCTTCCAAATTTTGGGCTGTGGCATATATTGAGTGTGTGATTCTATAGCATTCTTTAGTTATTTTTTTTTCCCTTTGATAATTTGAGCAAATGAGTAAAACCCTGTTATTTTATGTTCTTAGGAGAAAAGGCTGGAGGAAGAGGATGAAGCGCTGATAAAATCAGTTGTCTTTCATGTGAGTATTTCTGTCCTGTACTTATAGTTCTCCTTACATTAGCTACTTTCAATGTCAGTCTTTGTCCTCATTTCAGAAATTAATCTATATGGATTGCTTTATACCATCTTAAACAGAATTCAGGAGGGTATGTCAAAAGAGTTCGCGACGAAGATATCGAAACTGACGAGCAATTGTTTCAGCTTTCAAATGGACATGGTGAACCATCCGATTATGATCCTAAGGTACCAAGATGTCAAGTAGTAATAGTTTATTCTTTATCAGGAAAGAAACAAAAGGGAAAGTAAAGTTGCATTTGAAGTTTAACAATGCCTAAAGCATCAAACAGCTGCTTGAAAGGGGGGATTCTATTTTTTTCTCGTTTTTCTTTCTTAGGTACCAAAAAGACTTGTGGAACACTGCCTTGGAAATTTAACCTTTAGTAAAACTCAAAATACATAATTTAAAGGAAATTTATATTTTGTTTGGTTATATCAACTGCACTTGTAGAACTTGAAATATGGAAGAAAAATGTTGTGCACTGAAGATCATCAAATGTTTCAACAAATATATAGTTAAAGTTCTTTTAGACTTGCAAAATTCAGCATTCGTTAATTTCTCATTTTTTTTAGGATGTTAAAATAGATGTTAGCTTTGTTTGTTCGTATCTGTCTGCAGAGGCAAAAAATTTCTGAAGATCTTCCTGGCAAAGCAACCGACACTCTTACGAAAGCCAGTTTGGATGATTCTGGCAAACAAGGTATATATGATATTTTTGGATATGTTTTCAGGCAAAGCATCTAGATCCATCTAACTTCATTGATTCATTGTGCACATGGAATATGATTTGCCGAAAGGGATTTGAATATAACTCATCTAAACTAAGCAATTCACTTTAGAAGATAAAGTATAATGTTAACCTTTAATGAAGAAATCAACAGTTGATGTTACGTGTACACACACTAAATCATCGATGTGGCATAATATCAACCGTTGATTCATATACATCATTTCATTTTCCTATCAAAAAAAATATATATACATCATTTCATTTTGATATGAATGTGCTTTGCTATAGTCTAATTTAATTTACTTATTTATTTGATGTTTTTCTTGGAGGAAATGTAACACATTATTATGCCATTATTTTGGTTATGCAGAAAATTCACGTGGCGGTAGTGGGAAGCTCAATTCTTTAGTGAGGATTTCCGTTATTAAGAAACCAGTGACCTCTGATGTTAAAAGTCCTGCAGAACCCGAACAAGAGAAAAAAGAGGAAGATAATAAAACAAATACTTCTAGTGTTGGACTACAATCTTTGTGTCAAAGCTATGGAAGTGATGAGGAGTAGTAGTCATAAATATTTGGAATGACCATATATTCAACAGTTGCTCTTGCTCCCATTTGATTGCAAATTGTATTTGTTGACTCGCATGAATTTCAATTCAACCAATTAAAGAGTGTGTGTTGAAAAGAACGTTTTTGAATATGTATTGCTTTCTTTAGAAATATAAAAGGTTCTTAGTGGCTATAAAGCAAAGAATAAGTTTGAGCAAATCCAATAACTAGTGAAATAGTGGATGTTTACGGATAGAAACTTCACAAAACAAAAATTAAAGTTGGACAAAAGGATTACCTAGTCTAGAGGAAAAGGAACGAACAAAACATGCGGTAAGTTAAATGTATGTTTATGAGTATAGAAGCTTTTATGTTATAAAATAATAATTTTTTTTAAAAAAAATAATCACTATTAAGAGTTTTTTTGCGTATTTCTTATAGATTTAAACAATAATCAAAAGTTGAAAAAAATCTAAAAGCTGATTAAAACGAGAAGCTATTTAGAGTAATTTTTTTAAAAGTAATCTAATTTTAATGAGATAAGAGATGAAAAAAAAATTAAATTTTTTTTTTTTAAGATTGTAAACAAATATTAAATTTTGTTTCACAACATAATCTCTAAAAAATAATCACTAAATTATTTTACATAAAAATCAATTATTTTTTAATCTGTAACAAACGGGCCTAAATTAAAAACCAAAAATCAATAATATATATCATTTAAATCTTATATACAACTTTCAACTGTAACACTTGCACGAAACAGAAATTTAGGAACCACGCCCACTTTTTATAATTTAGATAATTCATTTTGAAACAATTCTCCATCTAGGAAGATCACAACGGCTTGAACAGTTCATCTAGGATAATTAAGCAATTTGCTAAGCACTTTGTGTATGCAGTTAACCAATACTCAGACTATAATCATGATATTAAATTAATTGCGGCCCACAGTTGCAGCGTCAAGATTTTCAGGGACTCCATGATTGGATTGTGATTGTTATTGCGGCCACATCAGCCACATTTACCCGTCATTTTCTGCAATGAAAAAATCACAAACATAATCACAACCGCAACTACAACCATAGTTTAAAACATTACTTGTAATCTGCACTAAGTATTTGGTTCTGACAGGACTATGTTGCCAATTAGAGTTATGTATGCTGCAAAAATATTCCAAGGAATCAATAATGTAAAAAAGATAACAAATCGTTCCATCAAAACTTAATTATTTTGAAAACTTAAATCTGATTCTGGCTGATTATATCTCACACATTATAGATCTCTGTTAGCTGGAACTACCTTCACTAATCTGGCAAGGTCATATGATAAGACTTGAAGTCTTTCCCATAGCGTATCAGTTTAGATCCAGTGCTGTTTTTCCATCCTCAAACATAACCAATCAATTAAGTTTTAACACAAGGAGAAAGAAGAAATCCCTTACTGACTAGTATGAAGTCCAACTCAAGTTTATAATAATTGAGTCAAAACTGGATACCGTTTAAAACTGGTTTTGCATATAAACTGGTTTGACAAAACCAAACCGGTTTTAATAAAGAATCAGCCATCAAACAAAGCTAAGAATAAATAGAATGATAATAACACATGTTCACCATGTTGCACTTTAATTATTGTTACTTAGTTCTATGGTGAAATGTACAACAAAATTACCTTACTTTTTCTCATCTTACCTGCACCATTGAATAACAAAATTTTCGCTATACATCTATTTCTGCTTTGAACCGAAACATGCGAGTAATAGTAAACAAACCATAGACGGTAAGACACTAAGTAAAATTGAAAAAAATCTTTACACATAGAAAAGGCTTGTGCTTAAATAAAAGCTCACATTATCTGCAACATTGACATCAGCCTTGAACTCGAACCGCATAATGAAGTGGAGTAGCTCCATCCTACCATGGCAATAAATATCTAAACACCTGAGCACACTTATCCTTAACATGATTTAGCAAATACATGAAGCTCTTAAATCAAGTGAGGAACAATTCTTAAGTAATTACTACATTCCAGTAATATTATTCCAAGTATAACCTTGAATCATATATTAGTGCTACAAAATTTTGATGATGATGAATAATCCAAACTTAATAACTACCAGCATAAGTGGTGATTGAAATCATACCCGTAAGCTCAGTTAGAATTTATGTAACAATATATGGGTTGCATCAAGTAATATTTGCCATGACTGATGCTGAGCATATGAAAGAAACCAATGATTCTCCACTCAATTGTTACTACTCATGATTTGTGGAGTGGAAGATAAGGTTGAGGAACATAACCCTGTTTTCTCAACTCAAGAAGAAGGCTCTTCAGAATCAAATAGATCTCAACAGATTGTGGGTGACTTCCATCGGCGGCGGAGAACATATGAGTGCCACCATTGACATCTATCCAGCTGTACCCAGGTATCTTCTGAACCCCTTTTTCCTTCATCAAACTTCTAATCTTAAGAACACTTGACCATTCCCCAGCATCAGCATGTACATTTGAAAGCAAAACATAGTATCCTGAGTTTTTCGGGTCTAATTCAAGAAGATGTGTCGAAGCAAGTTTAGCCAACTCGACATTGCCATGAATCCGACAAGCTCCAAGCAGTGTCCCCCAAACACCTGCATCTGGGGTGAATGGCATGCTCTTTATAGTATCAAATGCTTCACACAAACGACCGGCACGACCATACAAATCTACCATGCATGCGTAGTGTTCCATCCTAGCGCATATCCCATATTCCTCGGTCATGCAACGGAAGTAGTACATGCCTTCATCAACTAGGCCTGCATGGCCACAAGCAGATATTATAACAAGAAAAGTAACATGATCAGGGTGAATCCCAGCTTCTAACATCTCATGGAATAGATCGAGGCATTCTCTAGGGCAACCATGGTTTCCATAGGCAGCAATGATGCTATTCCATGAAACTTCATTCTTCCAATCCATCAGGTCAAACACACACCGAGCCAAAGCTAGTTTTCCGCATTTAGAATACATGTCTATCAGTGCACTTGCAACAAAAGTGTCGGAGCCAAATGTGTTTCTTACCACAAAGCCATGCAACTCTTTCCCATGATAAAGTGCTGGTAAATTTGCACAAGCAGAGAGAGCAGCAGACAGGCTCACGCAATCAAACTTGGTTCCACTCACTCCCATTTGACGAAAAAGGTCAACGGCCATTTCCGGTTTCCCATTCTGTGAGAAGCTTACTATCATCGAGTTCCAACATATACTATCTCTTTCAGGCATTCTTCTGAAAAATTTATATGCAAGATCAAGTCTTCCACATTTTGCATACATATCTGTGATGGCAGATCCCACTTGACACACATTCTCCAGTCCTTTTTTCAGAATGTCACCATGCAATTCCTTCCCTAATTTCAAAGATGCCAAGGCAGCACAAGCTGGCAAAACACTAGCCATGGTCAGGCAATTAGGCACCATTCCCTCTTGAACTAACCACCTAAAAATGTTTATAGCTTCTATATTCAGCCCATTAAGTACATAGCCCGAGATCATAGCCGTGCAAACTGCAACATCAACCAAGGTATTCTGCTGGAAAATCTTCCGTGCCATCTCCACATCTCCACCCTTGAAGTATACGTCAACAAGAGCACTCTTCAAGTAGACATCAAAAGGCACCCTATGCCGCACTATATAACTATGAATCTCCTTACAATGTTTGAGATTCCCAGATTCAAGGACAGAAGGAAGGAAACTTGCAAACGTGATCGAATCCGGTTTGACCCCGGTGGAGATCATTGCTTTAAACAAAGGCACGGCCTCATCCGTAAGTCCATTTTGCACGTATCCAGCAATCAACCCGTTCCAAGTCACCGTATCAGTCCGTGGCAATGTATTAAACAACTTGCGAGCGTAAAAAGGGTTCCCACATTTTGAATACATGGAAATTAGTGTGTTAGCTACCTGAGGATCAAGCTCATACCCACTACCGATAACAAGACCATGAAGCTGAACACCAACACCAAGCATTCCTCTTGTAGCACATATCGACAACATACAAATAAACGTAACCGAGTTAGGCTTACTATAAGAGCTCCTCCTCATCTCCTGAAAAGTTCCTACTGCATTGTTAAAGTCCCCATTTTTCACATAACCATTGAGCATGACATTCCACAAAATGCTGTCTCTCACAGGCAATTCATCAAACAGGAGTCTTGCATCATGAATATAACCATTATCTGTATACACCTTAATCAAAGCACTAGCAACAAACAAGTCCACGTGAAACCCCATGGACCTAATCATACCATGAACCATCTTACACAATGGCACATTCTTCAAACCCCCACAAGCTTTAATCACATAAGGGAATGTGTACTTGTCAGGCACAACCTTACTACCCAACATCTTGAAGTAAAACAGCAATGCAAAATCAAACCACCCCAACATGGAAAACCCTCTTATCATCCAATTCCAAGGAAGACTATAGCACAATTCAAGCCTGAAAAACAAGTTCCTAGCATCCTTGATGCTACCACAAAGAACATACATCCCCAAAATCCTTGAACTTAGAGTGTTAGTGTCACTCATGCCACCAACAATGACCTGAGCATGAATTTGTCTAACTTGTGGAACCATAGAAGAATCTGAACATGCCCGGAACATAGATTCCAACTGAGTTGCGAGGGAATCTTCGAAAAGATGTGATTTTGGGATGACATTGTTGAAGATGCTTGTTGTTGTGTATAACCTTGAAGCTGCGGTTCTACACATAAAGCATAGGTTTTTCTTATACATGTTTGTACCCTTTTCAAGACACGAGAGGCATAGTCAAGTTTCGGAAGAAACCAAGCTTGGGTTGATTCGGTGTTGAAGCATGTACCCATAATCAAGCCTTTCTCAACTGGTTGGGTGGTGGCATGTCAAAGTGAAACAAATGGGTCTGTGTTATATGAGAACATCAAGAGGGCAAGAGCCAACGTTACACGTTAAATTTTTAGGGATTAATTAATACGATTTCAGACACTATAGCGTGATTTTCCTCAAAAAACAAAAAGACACTATAAAATGATTAATTTTAATTTCAGTCCATATACTTTTTTTCATTTCATCCCTTCAAAATTTGAAATAATTGTTTTTGTCCCTATAGTGAATATTAGAAACCAAAATTAATTATTTCAAATTTTAAAGTGATGAAAATCAAAGAAAAAATTTTGAGATACCAAAATCAAAATTCGCTCATTTTACATGAACCAAAAATAGTTTTTTCTTTAGAAATTGTTATTTACCTTTACCTTGAATATGATATAGTTTTAATTAAAATTCGTATTAAAGCAAAATTATTTACCAGTTTTCCCTCGTTTTTTATGACTAGCATGCAACTATTATTATTGTTTATATGAATGTATAATTATTTAGAGTATGTTTATTTTAGATTTTAGTGGAATGAATTTAAAAAAAACCATTGGTAAAAAGGTCCGTTTATTTTGAAAAAAAGTCTTATATTTTTTATTTTTAATTATACCCTTTATTTTAATTTATTCCTTGTGCAAATTTTAAAAACAAAAAATAGATTAAAAATATGAAAAAAGTGAAAACAAAATTAAATAAAAAAACCATGTCCTTGATTTATTTATTAAAAAAAACTAAAAACCACTGCAAAATCATAATACAAGTAAAACTAATACCAACAAAATCTTGCAAAAGAAAAGGAATACAACCAACTAGAGGGGTCCCCTAAACTCATGGAGCCCATCAGCCCTAGTTTAAGAGAATGGGAAAAACCAGGGAACACGACAATATTTATGAGAAATACAAACATCCAAGTCTAAACACCAGGCCATGAGTATGAGAAATGTGTGTGCAGTGAGTGTGTCTATATATAATAACAAAAAATGTCGTTCACCTCTGTTGCACCAAATGTAATTTATCTAGGTACCTTTTGAACATTTTCTATGTTTGAAACCAAACTCCCACGTGTATGGTTTTGTGTAAAACCAAGTATCCTTTCACACACTAAGATGAATGAGAAATGTGTTGAAGCATGTTTAAAATTTTTAATCATTAAAATGGGTATTAGGTGGGAGACTAGCACTTAGACTTTGAATTTGCTTCTTGCTTAAGCAGTTTCATAATCATGCCTGCTTTATTATATGGAAAAGGGTAGGACAAGCACACAAAAACACCAACTAAGTTGAGCCTCTGGTTTAACAATTAAATGGTAAAGTAAATTAATGGATAGACTTTGTATTAGTTACAAGATTAATGAATTTAATTATAAAAAATTTACCCATAAACTAAAGTTACGCATGAATCATGACAGAATTTAAAGAATAACAAAGATTAATTTTTAGAAGGAAAAAAAACATACAAAAAGTACAAATATAGTATGATTTTTTGTTTATGAACATTTATAAGTAATGCATAAGTAATGCATAAGCGTGCAACTAAAAGTTAATCCATTTCAATGAAAGTGACACCCTCTTTTATTCGCGTCAACACACCTCCTCATGTAGTGCCCACCCCATTCTCAACTCATTTGAGCATAATCAACAATATAGATTAATGTCGTTTTTTAAAAAGTGTTTTTTTTTATCAATTTATCTTAAACAAAGCAAAATAAATAAAGCTTCCACATGTTATATGTTACAATTACTCTCCTATATGGATATAGTTCAAGTGAAAATGTACAATTTATTGTCAAAAAAAGTGAAAATGTACAATTTAGATGATCAGATGTAAAAATAATCATTAAAATCAAATATTAAGATTATGATAAAATATATAAAATAAATATGTAGTAAACTATTAAATTCTTAAAATTTCAACAATTAATTGTTTGATAATATTATAATTTCTATTTTATTTTCTAATTGAGTTATTACTATATATTAATCTTTCTTGCTATAACTAAATTATTTAATTAGAGAATCTAAATTCTGTCTACCATTACAATATTATTGCAAAAGATTTTAATAAAAATTTAAAATTTATAAATGATTAAATCTCAATCATATTTTTTTTAAAATTTAACATCAAGCTTCTTACAGTTTTTGGACGCTATAACCACAATTGCGACTATAAGCATAAACTCAACACTCTTTTCAGACTTAAATATAAATAAAAAATAATTAAAATACTGTAGTTCAAAATATAAATAAATTTTAACAAATTTTATATTATTTAATAAATTTATCTACAAAAGATTATTTATTTACTTCAGATTTTAATTTTAATGATACTTTTTATCCAGAAAAGTTTAGAAAATAAAATTCATTTATAGAACAAATTAAACAAAGTTAACTAATATTTTTAATTAACATCAATTAGTTTTTTTATATATATAATTCAAGTTCGATGGGAATATACCACAAACGAAAACTGTGAACTTTGCTGAAATTTCTGGAAGCTAGGCCTAGCTAAGTTGCATACATTGGTTTCTTGTCGCAGCACATTGACATATTACTCTGACACACTTTGCCAACTGTACACAACAAAAACAGTCAGCTTCCGCCGCGTTTTTGTGTTCTGTTTCTTCCCCCACGCCACGCTTTCTCTCCTCTTCTATGCCCTTTTCTATTCTTTTTTCTCTTCCATTGTTCTGTTGTTCTGTTTCATAGATCCTGTTCTCATCAATACACACCACTTCTCAGTGCGAAAGGAAAAAAAAATGCTGTTGTTCCCTTTCGGTTTCATGCCCATGATATTATCTTTCCTCAAACCGTGTCCATGCATTCTTTTCCTCTTGTTTCTGCTGTCTTCCACCTCAACAGGTTCTCACATTCATCCATCCCCCTCTTTTTCTTCTCTTCAAAGTTTAGAACTTTTCATTCCTTCTGTGTTTCTGGTTGATGGGGTGTCAAGTTTTCTCTGTTGGGTAGCCAAAACCGTTTCCTTTTTTTTTTTGGTGTTACTCTTTCATTTCTCTGTGCCTTACATGGAGTGGACCTTACTGAGTTACCGTAGTCTGTTGAATATACTTGAAATGAATGTTTGTAATTTCTTTGTTTGAGATTGATGGCATGCAAGCTTTGTTCTTTCAAGTTGTTCAAAAATGTGGTTATGGTTTTTCTGCAAATTTTGGAAATTTTTCTTCTTCTTCTATTAGCTTCTGGAGGCTTTTGCTGTTGATGGATGCCAATGTTTTTTAGTAGGAAATTTTATTGTGTTTAGCTTCCTTTGTTTTTTTTTCCCTCTTGGTTGCTTACAAATTTTTGGTACCAAGATATGAAATTGATATTTTAAGTTCTCATTTCTGATTATCTGTCTTATGATAAAATGATGGGATAAGAATTGATATAGCATTCAATTTTCTTGTTGTTTCTTTTTTTTTTTTTTGTATTAGCAAAAGTTAGACCTGTGTTCAACAAGGTACACAATTAGGGACATGATTAAATGGGTGGTCAGTGGTTATTGATAATAATCACTTTCAGCTGTAAATTGAATAATTCATATGTAAATGCCATTACACTGTTTAGGTTCTAGATATCTTCCAATTCTTTATCATTAGTACAAAATGGGATTAATACTCATATAGAAGGAGGTTATAGACTTACGACACATATCTTTATAGGAATTGATTATGCAAATGTAAAATGGTGTAATTTCATAAACTAATCATTGACTTGAGCAAAATATTTGCTTGTTTGTATTCTTTGTTTGTTACTGTATAAAGTCCAGAAACTGTGTGTCACTCTCTCATAATTTATATTGTACTCGCCATTGGGCATTGTCTTTGTTGTTTTATATGCAGTATGTTATAGGAAGGTTTAAAGGGTTCATTGATTACTTTGTTTCCCGGCCTGGCGCCCCCACTTTATTTCCTTCTGTTCTGATTAATTTTCAATTGATTACTTTAATTTGAGGCTGGCTGTTTCTCTTTCAGAAGCCTATGATCCACTTGACCCAAATGGAAATATCACAATCAAATGGGATATTATAAGCTGGACACCTGATGGTTATGTTGTGAGTACATTCTTTTCCTTTATCACCTACTCATATTAGAAACAGATCATCTATTTTACAGTTAAATTGGGCACATCTTGTGATGGATCTGCACGTTCACACCAGTTACAACACACTCTCTATGATTGGTTAAAATTCATGCGGGTCCCACTACTTTGGGAATGGGTCCCACCAAATAGGATATGTGACCCACATGAATTTCACTCAATCATAGAGTGTATGTTGGAAAGAGTGTGTTAGAGAGTGCGTTACTATCACTATAACAGGTGAAAAACAAAAATAAGAATGTGACACGGTTTGAATTTCAGTTCATACTTCTGTGCCACTTTTATAGCTTTTCCAAGTCTGTATTTACTATTAAAGTTGTAATGTAATTGAATAAACCCAAGTATGTAAATGAGTTTATTTATATTAGTAGCAAGAGCCATTTATAATGGATTGAGTTTATTTTTGTTCCCCCTTAGTTATTTTGATGTCTAAGAAACAATTGAATGGACAGGCTGTTGTTACAATGAACAACTTCCAACAGTATCGTCATATCTCGGCACCTGGATGGTCACTAGGGTGGACATGGGCAAAGAAGGAGGTAATATGGACCATGGTGGGAGGGCAGACCACTGAACAAGGAGATTGTTCAAAGTTCAAGGGAAACATCCCACATTGCTGTAAAAAGGATCCGACAGTTGTAGATTTACTTCCCGGAACACCTTACAACCAACAAATTGCGAATTGCTGCAAAGGTGGTGTACTCAGCTCATGGGCACAGGATCCTCCCAATGCAGTTGCAGCATTTCAAGTCAGTGTGGGTAGCGCTGGTACCACTAACAAAACTGTCAGAGTGCCGAAGAATTTCACCTTGAAATCACCGGGACCAGGTTATACATGTGGACCTGCAAAAATTGTGAAGCCTACTAGATTCATACAACCAGACAAAAGGAGAGTGACCCAAGCACTCAGTAAGTTGATGGACTTTTATGTTCATTTCCGCAGTTGTTAGTATAATTATCTAATTGAGTAAATCACTAATTTAGTCTCTGTAGGGCACTGTCAACTTAATCCATGAAATTATTAATATTCCAAATTAGTCCCTAAAATTGAAAATTTTCAATCACATTAGTCCCTATCGGACAATTCTAGGGACTAAATTGATTGACCCAAAAGGACCAATGTGATAAAGGATTTTCAATTTTAGGGACTACTTTGGAATATTAATAATTTTAGGGATTGATTTGATGTTTTACTCTTATCTAATTTCACTCTCCTCCTCCTCCTCCTCCTCCTCCTCCTCCCATTGTCATCGTTTTCCTTCAACCAAATGCCATCCATTAGTTGTAGCTATTGTTAGTACCAAAATCTAATACTCTGGTAATAGTTTTATCATTTTTATAAATTTAAAATTGTTCCTAGCTAATAGTTTGTTCTGAGTTTCTACTTCCTATCAACAAGATCCAGCAATTTACTTAGACCTTAACATTACTCTTGATTTGTTGCAGTGACATGGAATGTGACATGCACATATTCACAATTTCTAGCTCAGAAAACTCCCACTTGTTGTGTCTCCCTCTCATCTTTCTATAATGATACTATTGTACCCTGCCCAACATGTGCGTGTGGTTGCCAGGGCAACTCGTCTCAATCGGGGAACTGTGTAGAGTAGGTTCTTATAACTCATGGCACTGTGATTTCCTTCTAAACAGAAATTAATGCTATACACTCACATGTATCCTTTTTTTTTTCCCTGTGTGGTTACAGTCCAGATTCACCACATTTGGCATCAGTTGTTTCCAACCCTGGAAGGAATAGTATTACACCTTTGGTTCAATGTACTTGTCATATGTGCCCGATCCGAATCCACTGGCATATCAAGCTTAACTACAAGGAGTACTGGCGTGTGAAGGTCACTATTACTAATTTCAACTACAGGATGAATTATTCTGATTGGAACTTGGTTGTCCAACACCCAAACCTCGACAATCTGACCCAAATTTTCAGTTTCAACTATGATGCATTAACTCCCTATGGATCAATAAGTAAGTGTTTGTGATCTTTCAAAGATTTGCAATAGACATAAAATACTGATAGTTCTTTTACTTAAATTGAGTATAGTATGCAGTTATTAGTAGTATACAACAATGCTATAAGTTGATTATAATAGTTATTATTTTTGTAGTGGCACAAAAAGTTATTGTTTTAAGTTGGTTTTAACAGATGATACAGCAATGCTTTGGGGAATTAAGTTCTACAATGATTTGCTCATGCAAGCTGGCCCTCTCGGTAACGTGCAGTCGGAGCTACTTTTCCGAAAGGATAAATCAACCTTTACTTTTGACAAGGGTTGGGCTTTTCCACGGAGGGTCTACTTCAATGGTGACAACTGTGTGATGCCACCGCCTGATGCTTATCCATGGTTACCCAATTCCGGTTCCCGGCAAGAGGTTTCCCTGCTCGCTTTGATGATGACTTCCTTGGTAGCTTTGGTACTTCATGCATATGCTTAAAAAGTTTCTATCCACGGTACACTCAACTCTTGCAATCTAAAATTTTCAGTCTGACCAGTTTTGACTCGATTTTGGTATATCGGTTTGGGATTCGAACCAAGCTGGAGTATGACGACAATTCAAGAATAGCTCATTTGTCCTATGATTTGTTACTAAGTTTCAGCATATGGGATGAATTTGCTACAATATTGTTACTTCTGTCTCTTGTGAATGTAATGATATATTTATTGGTTTTAGATCCTTAGCGCATTTGGTGCTGTAATTATAAGAAATTTATACAGGAACACACACAGAATAATAGATTTCATGAATCATATTTGTATTGGACATGATAATGGTCTGTTCCTTTACAGCTACCCAATTGAAATCAGTTTTTTTTGGTATGATCCTCAATGTTAGATATGGATTCGGATTTTAATGGTTTGTCGTTAGACATGATCTTTGATAGAATGTTATGGCATTGTTTGATTAATAGTTAAATCTACTTAGTGAGAAAATGTTTTGATTGTTATTGTCTGTATCCTCAATATTGTCCAAAGAAACACAACAACAACAACCAAGGCTTATCCCATTAAGTGGGGTCGGCTACATGAATCATTTGACGCTATAGTGGTTTGTCATGAATCATGTTTACAGTGAAACTATTGACCTCTAGATCTTCCTTAATAGTTCTGGCCTATAGTTTTTCTAGGTCTTCTTCTGCCTCTAACATAATAAAAGAAAAATGAATTATTAGTTATGGCATTGCAATAACAAGATCATGAATTCATGATTCAGACAAAAGTATTGTTGGGATTTACCTTTAGCATCCATTTAGTGCTTGTACACCAGAAAACACAACCATGAGTTTTGCTTGGTGTTTTCAAAGAATAGCTCAGAGTGTTCATACCTATTGTCATGTTATCTCTATGTAGATGATATACATGGTTTCAAAATTTTCACAAAACTATTGTGAAACTCTTATGCACCAATTCACCAAACTGCTAGCAATAGTAAAAACAATGAGAAGATGAGTGCCTTGTAGGCAAGTAGGCTTGAAGGGGCAGAATTAGGTAGAAAAGGGTAGGTATCTGGTGGAGGCAGCATGCATTCATCACCATTAAAGTAGACCTTGCGAGGAAATGCCCATCCTTGCTTGAATGTGAACGTGTCTTTGTCTTT
Organism: Glycyrrhiza uralensis; assembly: GCA_030159175.1. Lineage (NCBI taxonomy): Eukaryota > Viridiplantae > Streptophyta > Magnoliopsida > Fabales > Fabaceae > Glycyrrhiza > Glycyrrhiza uralensis. Next base: position 2,835,518 of record BRZY01000008.1, read on the forward strand.
CTGAAGAAGCAACTCTGACTGAACATTCCCTTTTGGTCCAGCTTCCATTAGTAGATCATTGAAGTATTTCATGCCATAGAACATGCCAGTGTCATCTGCATGCACAATGACAACATGTTTGAATAGTCATTCTTAAAAGTAATTGAATTTTACTAAAAACTTAGGACCTGTTTACTTTGAGAAAATGTTTTCATTTATTGTTTTCACTTTTAATTACAAAACTGCTACTTTGTTTTCAACTTGTTTCCTGTTTTTAAAGATTTTTACAGGAATCAGTGAAAACAAAAAAAAAAGTTGTTTTTACTATTTCCTATACAAATCTTCAAAAACAGGAAACAAATTGAAAATAATGTGACAGTTTTATAATTAAAAATGAAATCAGAAGTAAATGGACCCGTAATATCCATTTGCTGACACTCACTTATGGACTCATAGGGAAGAAGAGGCTTGTAATCAAAGCTGAAAACTTGGGTGACATTGTTGAGATTTGGATGCTGAACAGCAAGAGTCCAGAGAGAGTAATTCATCCTGTAATTGAAGTTTGTTATGGCCATCTTCACTCTCCAATAGTCCTTATAGTTTTGCTTCACATGCCAATGGACCCTGATTGGGCACATATGATGAGTGCACTGCAGCAATGGTTCATTGTCTTTCTTTGGAGTGTGAACCCCCAGCATGGTCAGAATTTTAGAGTCACCCCTGCATATACCAATACCAACAGTGATAAAAATAACTGAAAATTCTCTCTTACAATGTGTCAAGGTCAAATTTTTTTTTTTTTTTTGCAATGTAGGACTTACTTCACACAGTTCTTCTTGTTCTGGCAGCCACAGGCACAAGTGGGACAAGGGGTAATGGTTTCATTGTAGAAGGATGACAAAGAAACACAACAACTTGGGTTTTTTCTTGCTAGGAATTGTGAATATGTGCAGGTAACATTCCATGTCACTGCATAAGAAACCAACAAACCAGACTTGAGAATTGTTGCTGGGGAAGTTGGTGAGGAAATTGAGAGCCCGTTTCTTACATATTAAAAAAAAAAGTGATTTTCACTTAAAATAATTTAATGATTATTTTTTAGAGATTTTTATGTAAAGCATAAACTAATTTGTGTTTGTGATTAATCTTCTTTCTTATCTCTCACCTCATTAAAATCATATTATTTCTCAAAAACTACACCAAATAGCTTTCTATTTTAATTAGATTTTATATTATTTTTAGAATTTTGATTATTATCTAAAGTTGAAACAAAGAGGTTGAATAGCCTTAAAAGTGATTGTTTCTTTAAAAAAAAAAGTAATATTTTTTATAAAATAATCCAAAACAAACGGGCTCTGATATTGTCTAGTTAAGAGAGCTTACTCAGTGCTTGAGTCTTGCGGCGCTTGTCGGATGTAAGGAAATTGGTGGAAGAAACAACCTTTGCTGGGCCACAAGTGTAGCCTGGTCCTGGAGCCAAGAGGGTGAAATTCTTGGGGAGTTTAACTGTCCTGTTTGAGGTACCAGCTTGTCCTACACTCACTTGGAATGATGATATAGATTGTGAAGGGTCTTGTCCCCATGCTGCTACCACACCACCCTTACAACAGTTTGAGAATTGTTGGTTGTAAGGTACACCAGGGAGCAAATCTACAACTGTGGGGATTTTCTTGCAGCAGTGAGGTATGTTGCCTTTGAACATTGAGCAATCTCCTTGCTCTGTGGTTTGAGCCCCTATCATGGACCATATAACTTCTCTCTTTGCCCATTTCCATCCCAAAGTCCACCCTGGATTCATGATGTGCCTAAACATTTGGAAGTTGTGGAGTGTTACCACTGCCTGTTAAAAAAATTGCAATAGGCACAAACAAGAGATTTTATTACATGACTGCAAGTTGAATTTAGAGCTAGATTGGATAAACTTTTGAATAAACAATTACAGGAAAAGAAAAGTTAAAATGAGTTTGTAATGGCTATGAGACTTCACAATAGTAACTTTCCATGTAAGTTGCAACCAAGGTCTCATCTTAGCCTTTATTTCATAAACTCCCTCTTTTTAACTTCTTAAACTTATCTAGAAGAGCTTATAGGGATGTGAAAAGTTGCTTCTAGATAAGCTAATTTTGTCTTTGGATAATACTTGTTCACAAGCTCTTCTGGGAGCTTTTGCATAAGCTGGGAATAGAGAAGCTATTGGAATAAGCTTCCACATAAGTTCTTCTAGGAGCTTTTCTAAAAGTCAGAAGCTAAAAAAATTAAATTACCCAAACACTTCTTTCAAGTCTAAAAAGGGCTTATTCTACTATAGAAGCTCTCAAAAGCACTTGTGGCATGCATTCAAACAGGCTCTAAATACTTATCTCAGTTTAGAAGTTCCAATAAGAAATTGCAATGCTAGCTAACTATGTTGTGACATTCTATTTATTAGAATTTGGGCTTAGAGCCTAACTCAACTCCATAAAACCAGCTTGTAAGTTGATGATTATCCATCTCTAGTTAATGTAAGATCTCCAATACTATTCTATCTATACCTTTCTTCATATTTTGATCTTTTGGCTCCCTTGTCAACTAGGTCTAACTATATATGTCGGAATGTGATTAAGTTGCTTAGAAAATATAAGTAGCAATGCAGTTTGCACTTACCACATAGCCATCTGGTGTCCAAGACATAATATCCCATTTGATCGTTATGTTCCCATTTGGATCCAAAGGATCATAAGCAGCTATAGTATGAAAAAAACACATTAAAAAAATTAGTTCAATATGTATATATGCAAGTGAAACCTATTAAGTGTGTGTTTGGAATCTCCTAAATCTCGCGTTCTAATGCAATATCAACGGCAAAAGCAATGAGACAAAGCTTCTGATTGGCCGCGCGTTTGAAGTGTGTGCACAACCGTGATTCCAAACACGCGATAAATAAATAGATAGTGAAATTAACTTTGTATCTCACCTGCATAAGAGAATAACACAAGAACACAAAGAGCTGAGATGACAAGCCTCATTGCCTGAACAAACTGTGTTTGATACTATCAACTGCTACAATTTGCCACAAGAAAAACCAACTTTGAGCAAGGTTTGGAATATCTTTAGCTCAATTTTTGGAGAATAGGAGTTATTAAGTGGCCAAAATCTATGGCATTGAATGTATAGTATTGTAGAAAAAGAGTCTTCCAGAGAATTCTGTTAGGGATGTCTCACTCTCACCTAATGGTTGTTAGGAACCTGCACACATTTTTATTGGTACATAACACATCCCTGTCTCAGTCACACTATTAAGGATTTCTGCTCAAGTTTCCATATCTTAAAGCGACCGCTAACATACTAGAAACATGAGGGGTGTGTAAGAATGAACATAACACTTCAACGGTTGTGTTTGAAAGGGAAGAAAAACTCTTTGATCAAGGAACTTGAGATAGTAAAAAAAGAAGAAGGTTTATCCATAAAAGGGTGGTTTTTTTTGGGGGGGGGGGGCTATAATTTTTTTTTTATTTTCAGTGTCTCTTTCCATTTCTTTTTTTGGCATGTGCAATTTTCTCATTTCTTTCTATTTTTACCAAGAATGATTGATTGTTGATTGAAATGTAGAAAGTGTTGAATGAATTTGGCATGAGACGAAATACAATGGTGTTCTTACACTTAAAGGAATTCAGAGATGGATATTAATTAATAATTATATCAAGGGATCAAATAACTACTTAAAGTGGTTATTAATATTGAGTTTTTCTTTAATACTATAGGGTAAGATGCCAATGACATATTGGAAATGTCAACAGAGACCAACCCTAGAGAATTATTGAGTCAGATGTCCAGTTATATTTCATTATTTTGTGTACGTTTACCATCCCCAAACCTTACATGGTGGGAGCATCGTGCATTGGACTACCCTTTTATTGTAGGTATTTTTGCAAATATGACAAAATGATAAAATATGATTAGATGCCTAGTAAGTTTTATATATATATAACTTGCACTGAGAAATAGTATAACCTTTGCATCTCAAAAGTGAGTTATATATCATGGTGTGGAATTATCATCCTCATGTGACCATAACTTGTTCATGTCAGGTAATATTTGGTCTTTCCTGAAACTTAACCAACCAAATTTGGAAACATCATCTTTATGGTGTTGCTTGCTTTTTGTCTCTTGTGTTGAGCCACAGAAATGAGTTTGAAGCAAGCAAGCAACATAGGGACAGGTAGTGAGTTCTTTTCTAATTTTTAATGAAAAAGAAGGACACACTAACGCACCCATGAGACCTTTCAAATTGAATGCTTCAATAGTAAATTTTCTCAAGTATACCCTCTAACTTGCAGTCTCTTGCCAGTTGTTTTTTGCTCAATGAGTTTAATGAGATAAAAAAAATTAAATGGCATTCCTTAAAATTGAGTGTATTACAGTATTACTAAATACTAATATTGCTCTTATAAAACCTTTAGATCAATTGGACAAAGATGTACAACATTCTTCCTTTTTTTCTCTCGATATTCTTCCAATTTTTCAAGATGTGTATTACGTTCCTTTAAAAAAAACAAATGATGCGTATTATGTTGTAACTGTTCATGTCAAAATCTGGGAATCCTAAGCCGAATTCATTAATGAACACTCAAATAATACAATTTATTTGTTTTATGTTTGATGATCCTTTACAGCTTTGCGTTTTCTCCATGGTGAGAGGTTCTTGTCTACATCAGAGTCTGTACAAGTAGACTTTTTTTGGGGTCGTTATGTACAAGTAGACTTGGAATCACACGTGGGAAAGAGGTGCCAATTTTTTTTTTGGTCAATAAGAGGTGCCAATTTGGATGGTTTGGACTAGCATACTATAGGTTGGGCCAATTTGAACTGGACCGAAGAGGCTAGTATTAATTTAGGGGCAGCTGCAAAACACACGTATCTCTATTTCTTAGTACACATACATATCAGTGTGAAATTAATAGTTCTGTTTCAGTGTAGAATTAATAGTTTTATATGTGTTATTTGTAGCACACACATACAAATAACATATGCAGAACTATTAATTCCGCACGTTGAATTTTTAACGCACTGATCATTCCGCATCAGTGCGGAACTAATAGTTTCGTATGTGTTATTTGTATGTGTTTGCTACAAATAACACATGTGGAACTATTAATTCCGCACTGATATGTATGTGTCAATAGAAAATTATGTATGTGTCGTTAGAAAAGGCCTAATTTTTTTTTTTATCAACATGAACAAGTTCATAAAATGAAAAAACTCAGTCATACGGCATCTACAATGAGAGACACCAAACACAAGCCAAACTACAGCATAAGCAGAGTCTAAATAAATACAACAATAAAAACCATGACACGTTGCTGTAAACAACATCAGAGAAGGAAAACAAAAACAATACGAGAAAAGACATAAATAGTAAAGCAGCAATCAACCAAGAAACACAGATAAAGCAAAACCCAAAACACCAAAAGGATACAAACATGCAACAAGTAAACGGTTGAGGTAGGTTGGAAAAAACCCATTTGGGGCACCCAGAAACTTTGTGCCTCCACAAATTTGAAACGCATGTCTTTGCACAAAACTCCCAACCACTTCTCTGGTGACGATGGAAGAGGTGAACTAGGATTTGCAAACTTGTTCCATCAACCAACTCAGCAACACCACCTCCAGCAAATCTAGAACCGCGAATGTCGAAAGCTCCATCGACAAACCCAGCAGCACATCCTACTCGTCGACGCTTGCAGACACAACCGGAGTCTCCAAGCTGGAAGGAGACGTTAGCACACTCCGAACGAGGGAGGAACACGTCAAAACCCAAGCTAAGTGAGGTGCCTCCAACCGAGGCTACAAAATTGTTAGCCCAACTTGTTGACCAAAAAAATTGTTAGCCCAACTTTGACAAAAAATATTGTTAGCCCAACTATTGCCCGAAATCAATTGTCAGCCCAACTCAACAGTATCTTAACCTGGTTGCATATAGTTTGGGGTGACCCATAATCCAATTTTTTTCTTTTTCTATTCTTGTTATTAAAGTCAATTTTTTTTAAAAACAATCTACTTTTACATTAACTATTACTTAAAACTGGGTTGTGCCTGTGCCAAGTTGAACTAAAATAACTTACGTCAACTTAATTTGTTACCTCAATCTATCTAATCCAAACCGTTAAACTTAATATATTTTACACACTTGCTTATGAAGCCTTAAATTTCCAAGTAAATTGATTAGAGTCACATGGAATGCATTGTTTGGCATCATGGTAGCAAATAAACAAAATAGTAAATTATTGCAAGTTGATCTAGAGTGAAATGTTTAAGTGCAGGCCTTGCTTACAATTGTTATGTTCATACCTTAGAGACTATGGAAATCTATAATTGGTTAGGTATTCAATTGAAAATCTTGGACATTGATGAGTAATACTCAAACAGCCACAAATCACTGAGATTGGCATTTCACTTTGAATCCTTAGGCTTGAGACTCTTTCGGCAAACATGTTAGTATTTTCACACCAAATTTTTCATCCCACATAGCTGTGTTTTTTTTTTAAAGGTAATTAGATTAGATTAGATTACTCATGCTCAAATCAAAAAGGATTTCACTAATGAATCATACTAAGGTTTAATAAATCACACAAAGCATAAACTTCATATCATATAATAAATGCACATGATAAAAATCATTAATTAATTAATTCAACATTTCAGTTAATTGAGAAATTTTAAAAAACAAACAAAAAATGGTCAATTCAGTAATTTTGATTTGATGGGGCCCGGTGAATTTTGATTAGGGTTTAAGGGGAAGTTTGGGCAAAAGAGAAATTAAAAAAAAAAAAATCATAGTAGGGTTTTCAGTTACCCCGATTTGAAAGCCATGTATAAAAACGGTTGCTAATGTGGTTGGTTACAGAACCTCATCGTGCTTTGAAACTGCAACTGAAGAAGCTTGCTACAGCGAGTAGTAGAATTGCAACAAACCCTCTTTCTTCGTTCAAGTCTTGGTTTTCTATAAGCAGAACCATAGAACAAGCAAAAGAGGAAGAGAAGAAGAAGGAACAGACGCTGAATTTGTTTTTGCATGATATAAGCAGAACAATGACTACGGATCTCAAGGATTATAAAATCATTAAGGAAGGGGAAGCTGAGATTCTTATGCACGCAAAAAATGAAGTCTTCTATAACAAAGCTCAGGTAAAACAAAAAAAAAGTTTGCTTTTTTACACTCCTCTTTTGCTTCGCTTTGAAATCATGCTTGTGATGAAAACCCCAGTTGGATTTTGTTTAGTCCGAGGTTTGTTTCATGATAAAAAAAAAGTGTTGGGAAGTGAAGAAAAATGAGAGTTGAATAGTGGGGTGATGTTTGAACTTTTGTAGGTTGTTTGAGATGGGGTTTATTGCTGACTTTGTGATTGTTAGTTCAATTATTAAGGTTTTTGCTGGTTTAGTTTTATCAACTAAAATCATTATTCATTCCCTTTTCTTGTGTTTCTATGTAACTCCTCTATTTACTTAATTATTTACCTACGGTTGGGTCTCGCAATGTGGCACGGTTTGAATCCTCGCTGGGAGGTCCCCACATTTAGTGCTGGGCTGTGCCTCGAACACGATTCCATCCGACGGGGAAACCAAAAAAAGATTTACTTAATTATTTTGGTGTGAATAGATAAAAAAATAAACTTTTGTTTAGTAGACTGATCCTATGTTGATTCTGCTTTTATATTATCAGGTTAATAACAGGGATATATCTATTGCTGTTTTGAGAACATTTATCTCGAAAAGGAAGGAAGAGCATGAAGCGAGATTGTCCAAGAGAACAAAAGGGGCACAAAAGGCATCTGAGAATGATTCTTCTGAATTGGTTGTAGAGGAAGCAGATCACAAAGCTCCACCAGAAGAAGATCATAAATCCAACGGGGAATGCAAATTAGAGGAGGAGATGTCTGCAGAGGAACCGTGTGGTACAACGGAAGGTTCAGTCAAGGTTACTGAAGAATGCAGTGCTAGAGAAGAGCAAATTAACCATTTGGAAGGAAAAGGACAGAGGGAGCTGAAGCCACCAAGAGTTCTCGAGGTTTTCTATGATTTTTAGATGTCCTTTATATATAACTCTTTCGTGACATTCAGGCATCTCCATCACCATTGTCCATTCAATATCTGATTGAAATATTTTTCTCTGCAATTCAAATACAGAACGAGTGTCATGTGTTTAATATCTCTTTTACTTGCATGCATGCAGGCCTTGTCGGCTTCTGGGTTAAGGGCTCTCAGATATGCTCGTGAAGTAGAAGGGATTGGTCAGGTTGTTGCTCTGGACAATGATAAAGGTGCCTCAAGGGTTTTTCAGTTTATATTGTCTTCGAATTTTATTCTAAGGTTTTAAAATATGGAAAGCTTTTGTTTGAGATTAGTGCTTCTTCTTTGGTTATTAAGCTTATTCATCTGTGCGCGTACTCGTGATTTTTGCTTCTGGCAGCTTCTGTTGAATCTTGTAGAAGGAACATCAAATTCAATGGTTCAGTTGCAGTTTCAAAAGTGGAGTCTCAGCTTGCGGATGCTCGTGTATATATGCTAACCCACCCTAAAGAATTTGATGTGGTAAGTGGATGCATCTACTGTTGTCCACTTTTATTAATCTAAGGAAAATACACTTTTTCATGGTCTTTACATGTTCTGTTTTCCAGGTTGATCTTGATCCTTATGGTTCGCCTTCCGTGTTTCTTGATTCAGCAGTTCAATCTGTTGTTGATGGAGGTATGCTGATGTGTACTGCAACAGATATGGCTGTACTCTGTGGGGGGAATGGGGAGGTCTGCTATTCAAAGTAATGTTAATACTCTTATTGGCTATGAACTTTCATTTCACAAATTGTTTATTTGGTGGACTGAACTTCTTACAACTGATATTTATACTAGATATGGATCATACCCACTGAGAGGGAAATATTGCCATGAAATGGCTTTGAGGATCGTTCTTGCTTCCATTGAGGTAAAACATAAAGAACATTATATGTGTGTTATGTTTTGGATCAAGTAAATTTCTGTCAATTTTTTAAGAATACATATAATATTTTGCTCTCAATGTAATGCAGAGTCATGCTAATCGTTACAAGCGGTATATTGTTCCTGTGCTATCCGTTCAAATGGACTTTTATCTTCGTGTTTTTGTTCGCATATACACGTAAGTCCTCTTAATTTTGCAGTCATGTCTTGTAGTAAATATTTTGTTAGTGTATTTATGAAATAATGATTCCATAACATTACATCATTTAATTCTGTTTCCAACTGAAAGATGAAATACTTGGTTGCAGTTCTGCCAGTGCTATGAAAAACACTCCCTTGAAGCTTTCATATGTTTACCAGTGCACTGGTTGTGATTCTTTCCACCTACAACCCATTGGGAGGACCATTTCCAAGGTATGTATCGTGTTCTGGTCTGTTATTGGCATCACTTCAACACCTCAGTACATTGAAATTCATATTCATATTTGTTTGTATACGTAAGCAAGAACCAAATTAGAAGACAAAACAACTAATTCTGATCCACTATATTCTACCTTCTCTATGCATGCCTATCTGTTAGAGTATTATGTGTTAGTGTGTTACTGTTCATTACTTTATCTCTTGCTTTCCTTCACTTTCTCTCAAATTCTAATACTATCAGTGTGTTACTTTCACTATTAATTTTGTATTTTAAAAGTTGTGTATCTACTATCCAGTTTAATGCTGGTGGAGGTGGTTCATTTGATTGAAAAGATTGCAATTGGCAGAAAAACATGAGTAATTGGGATTGAAAGATAAAATCATTTCTTCCATCTTTCTCTTATTAATAATCAGCCTCCTCTGAGAGCATTTCCCTGGACAACACAAACTGTGAGAAAATGAAACTATGTTGAAGCCTGCATGACTATTTAAGTGTATTGCTTTATTTTGGATGATGTCTCGAGGGGGGACCTTATTTTCATTTTTACCATTTTTTTCCCTCTAGAATACTAGTGTAAGATATTTGCCTGGATATGGTCCTGTTGTTCCTCAAGAATGCAGTGATTGTGGGAAGAAATTCAACATGGGTGGCCCTATATGGTCTGCTCCTATACATGACCAAGAATGGGTGTCTTCTATACTAGCAAAGGTGAAAAGTATGAAGGACAGCTATCCTGCTTATGATCGCATATCAGCTGTATTGACTACAATATCAGAGGTGTTTTTTCATTCCATTTCTATTTTTTAGCACAATGCGCATAACCTTGTATTGTATGATTTTAATCTGTGGTGCATTTTAAAAAGAACTGGTATTTTATTAGAAAGAAATAGGGATAAACTATAAGGGCTCATTTACTTTCAGAAAACATTTTCCGTTTTCATCTCCTGTTTTCACTTTTAATGACAAAATTGTTACCTTGTTTTCGATCTATTTCTTGTTTCTAAAGATTTGTACAGGAAACAGCGAAAACAACTTTTTGTTTTCTCTGTTTTCTGTACAGATCTTTGAAAACAGGAAAAAAACTAAAAACAAGATGACAATTTTGTAAATAAAAATAAAAACAAGAAATGAAAACAAAAGTATACGGGCCTAAAACTTTCCCTATGGCAAAAGGTGACAAGATATCTCTCCTCTCCACCCTCTTCTTATATATCGGCAGCATGCCTTATTCCTCTAATTATTCCATCTGCTACTAACTAAAAACCTATCACAAATCCTCATGTGGTACAGCTTACCGGGCATCCAATCTTCTAATATCTTTAATTGATGTATCTTTTTGCAGGAATTGCCAGATGTTCCCTTGTTTTTGAGTCTGCATAACCTCTGTGCAACCCTTAAATGCACTTCTCCATCAGCAATTATCTTCCGTTCTGCTGTGATCAATGCAGGATATCGTATATCTGGAACCCACGTTAACCCACTGGGGCTTAAATCAGATGCACCCATGGACGTTATTTGGGATATAATGCGCTGCTGGGTAAGGGATTACACACTGGCTTTCTCATGTTTATGGCTTGTTTGTTATTTTGTTTATATGTTGGCTCTGCTGGTTCCCGCAGAATCAGATTTTCCGGTGTGGGTTGGGGGAGGGTTCACTTGTATATAAAATACTCTTTCGCTTTTAACAATAGTGTAAATAGAACACAAAGTTACACAATTCTCATTTCATGATGCTTGGGTGTTAGAGGAAAAATTGATTTGCATTTTGACTCTATTCACTGATTCACTTTCACTATAGGTAAAAAATCATCCTGTGAAAGCTCAGCCAGCAGATCAACCCGGAAGTATCATACTTGCAAAGGAGCCTGTTCTGCAGGTATATATAACCATTGAAGTCTTATTCTCCTGCAAAATGTGGGGCTACTCCCCTTTACTGACTTCTCCTTATTCGGGTGCCTATTTAAACAAGTTATGGGGGATAATATGATAATATAATATGACTAAAGGATGTACATGATGTGTGCACAGATTTGTGGTGGGACAGGTAGCTTGTGCTTTTTAATTTTTTTTGGTTGGGTAAACTATTATGAAGCAGCACAACTTGAACATCTTGCAATGACTTATTAATGAATTTTAATTAAAACCATAAAATAATAAGATATGATTGTTGAGAACCCATATCAACATATGACCAATGTAGTCCTTATAAGGCTTTGGCAGCCCTCACCTTACAAGCCGGTTTTGTGAGGTCGAGTTAGGTCTTAAGCCCAAATTCTAAGATGGTATCAGAGTCTATCTTAGATCCATTATTGGACCGCATTTTTCCAAACTCTAGATGTCTAGTCTTGTCCAGTCTTGGGCGCGAGGGAGTATGTTGAGATCTCACATCGATTAGAGATAAGGCTTGGACAGTCCTTACCTTACAAGCTGGTTTTGTGAAGTTGAGTTAGTCCCTAAGCGCAAAATCTAAGAATATTGATTTTTTTTTTAATTTATATTTATTATTCTTTATTATTATTATAGCATATTTGAGTTAGGACCTTTGAGCATGTTTTGGCCATGATGAGTTGCCAGAAACTTAAACTTGGTCTTTGTCTTGACCCGGATTCTTTGTAAATTTTATCTTGTCTGTGTTCTTTGTAGGCTAATTTTGCTCGAGCTGTAGCATCTCTTAGCAAGGCACAAGCCAAGAAAGTTGCCAGGTTTCTTCCAAATCCTGAGAGACACTGGGGTCCGAAACTAAGGGCCGGACGACAAATTACTAGCAAGCATGTCTCTCTCTTGGGTCCAGCAGCAATTAATGGAGCTCTCAACCAGGAAGACAATGAAGAACCTAAAAGTAAGAGGCCAAAGACTGAAGATAATGTCACATCTTAGCTATGAATGAGGCTCTTGAAATCAATTTTTTATGAATCTAGAGGTCCTGAAATTCTATATAATTTTTGATTTGGTTACTAAAGAAAGCCCCATTTTGTTTTCACCAAATTTTGCACATAGAATGAGCTCAGCTGGGAAAGAGAACTAGATACTATGCAATATGCTGTGGCAAGATTAAGCCACTTTGCATCAAATTAGATACTTGAATCTGGCATTTTTTTTAGTATTTTGGAAATTGTATTGTGTGGAATAATAAAAAAATTTCAATTAATTTATATTTGGTGTTTCATTTAGTTGTGTTCCAACTTTTGACTTGCATGGGAACCATGTAATAGTTAAATTAAAATAGAACTTGGAAACTTAGCCATCATGTTTAGCTCTCACTACATTTGTTAGGTTATCTCACTAGTCTGTTGTATAAAGCTGTTGAAAAGTCCTACCTTTGTTAGATTAAGCCACTTTGCATCAAATTAGATACTTGAATCTGGCATTTTTTTTAGTATTTTGGAAATTGTATTGTGTGGAATAATAAATTTTTTTCAATTAATTTATATTTGGTGTTTCATTTAGTTGTGTTCCAACTTTTGACTTGCATGGGAACCATGTAATAGTTAAATTAAAATAGAACTTGGAAACTTAGCCATCATGTTTAGCTCTCACTACATTTGTTAGGTTATCTCACTAGTCTGTTGTATAAAGCTGTTGAAAAGTCCTACCTTTGTTAGATTAAGCCACTTTGCATCAAATTAGATACTTGAATCTGGCATTTTTTTTAGTATTTTGGAAATTGTATTGTGTGGAATAATAAATTTTTTTCAATTAATTTATATTTGGTGTTTCATTTAGTTGTGTTCCAACTTTTGACTTGCATGGGAACCATGTAATAGTTAAATTAAAATAGAACTTGGAAACTTAGCCATCATGTTTAGCTCTCACTACATTTGTTAGGTTATCTCACTAGTCTGTTGTATAAAGCTGTTGAAAAGTCCTACCTTTATATTTTCGAGTCCTAGATGTACACACTGGAAAAGTAATGACAAGATTTTTCTGGCCAACAAATTTGAGCATGCAGGATCTTGAAGGCCGTCCAAAATGATTGGATACTTGAGTGCAAGGTTTTTGAGGTTTCTCACTCTCCCCGACTGCATTGCAACCACAATTGTGGTCTTAGGCACATTTATCCATAATTTTTTGTAATATTAAAGACCGCAATCATGATTACAATTTAAAACCTTGCTTGAGTGGACCTTGCCTGTTGGCTATTTTAAAAAAAAAAAATCAAAATACATGCAAAAATTTAGTCACTAGATGTATGCAAGTGATTCAGGTTAGCAGTATGATGTTGTATACTGATCCTATTTATTGGAGTTTAATAACTATCATGGTAAAATATGATATGACAAAATAGTAAAATATGATTGGATGTCTAAGTAAAACGTATAAAAAAATGATAGAGAGAAGAGGACATGTCTATTAATCCTAATCGAAGACCTGCAGTATTTCAAGTATTATTTAATGGTTTTGGTAGGCACTGTAGCTGGGGTACATATTTCCTGTATCATTTTGGTTGTTTAACTTCATTTCATCTGAATTTCATTCAGAATGGACTGTGTCTGAAATTGGTGGGGATTATATGATGTTATTTTACAGCTCCGTCTACGGTGCGCAACTGATGTAGACTGCGCACCGTAAGCGACTACAATACAAGCGGTGCACCGTAGACCTGCAGGAAGCACAGCCATCGATATATGTTAAAAAAAATCCATGGCTAAGATTGAAGAAGTGCAACCGTTTGAGCAGCAAAATCTGTAATTTCCACATGACTCTCACCTTCTCTCTCCTCCCCATAGCAACAATGGCTTTCTCCGCCGCCGTCGTCGACGTCACCAAGCACAGCTTCTCTCGTCCGGAGATGTACAAGGACAACCTCACCGGCACCGTCGACGCCTACGACCGCCATGTGTTCCTCTGCTACAAGAAGCACCACACCTAGCCCCCACGAATCGAGGCCTCCGACGCCGATCCCCTCCCCAAACACATGGCCACCGCCTAGAAAACCCATTTTTGCTGTGATGCAATTGCTGTGTTGGTTTATTTATATTTAAAAAAACGTGATTTTGATTAGCGATTTAGGTTGAAGTGTGGGACCTAGGACTGTGATTGTTACAATAGCAGCTTTTGATTATGTTTGATGAAATTGATCATTAGGTGGTTGTGTTCTGTCAAAAATATCTGTAATTAGTGATAAGTGGTAACCTGTACAACATATGCGCTGGCGAAGAAGACGATGAACAGTAAGTTACCCCCTTTTAATTTAAACCATAAGTGGAGTTAGTAAAAAATTGTATAAAAATCCAGGGACCTACTCGTTAAATTTATAAAACTTGGATATCAGGTCAAACAGTGTGTTTTTTGTAGGACTACGATGCACCTCTCCGCAAAACAACTTGCGCACGGTGCGAGTCCTACATCACTCTCGCACGGTAGACAGGGCCGTTATTTTACATCATGGACCACAAGATTTCAATTTTCTGAGGTTTCTCATCTTTTTACCCCCAGTTATTCTGATTACAAGTCCATGACTGTTATGTTGCTTGTGTCATTGCATTAGTCACCCTAAGTAATAGTGAGTGAGCTGAGGCATTATTAGCTGTAAAATCTCAAAATGACCAGTAGCATTACTAAATTTATTTTCATAACCAGTGTTTTATAAAATTGTTAAGCATATGTTTGGAAACTCGGTGGGATGGCAGAAACGTGCATTTGTGGATTCTGAACGAGATTTGTCATTGTTTGGCTCCATTTTACCCAACACGATTTGGGGTGAAAATTGATTTGAAATTGAAGCTACTTTCATGTAATTGTACATACAAAAGCAATTTTGAGCCAAACTATCCAAACAAGAAGATTGATAAAAATTACATTTTTTTTGTAAATGTATCCAAACATAATTTATGATACATTCAACTCACTTTTAACTAAAATCAATTCAATTAAAATCAATCAAACATACACTAAAAATGCTTGACTTGATTCATTTGGTAAAAAGTTTGATTCCTCTTCTCTGAATTTTGTCCAATTATTTCAAAACATAAGAGACCACTTTTTCCATTTTTTTCCACTAACTTCTGCAAACAACTGTCCAAAAGTGCAGCACTATTACATAAACACAACAAAATGTCTAGCTAGCCTAGGTGGTACTTTTCTTCTAATAAATCATATTAATAAGTGTGTTCCCCTACACTACACTACACCCCAAAAGAATCACCACCAGTGTCGGTGAGGGGGTAAAATAATAACTCACAGTACTGTGCAATAGGCTGTGAGTGACTTAGAGGCCCCCCCAAAAGAAACATAGACAAGAAAGATCACAAGAATTATATGGATTTACCAGATGCAAAACACCTACCTAGACAGTGTGACACAGATCCCAATGTAACAATAATTTCCACAGCTAACTGAGTCAGAGGTTTTTGGTACAAGACACAATTAATTACAAAGTTGTAAGGATCATAAGAATGGTGACCACCCAATGGAACCAAAATCACAGCTAGATCCTGCTGAAAATGCAGTACCAGTTTTCAAATAAAACCAATGCCATAAGCTTCCAGATCTCATAAAGGACGTAGATATTGCTATTGCAGCTACACTATAATATATGTTGATTAAGGACACGTTTGAATAAACAGTTAAGTGTTTACGACATATATATATATAAGCTATTTTTATAATTAAAAAGAGAATGTGATTAAACTGATTTCATATAAGTTGTAAGTTGTTTTTATAAGTTATTTTGAAGAGTTTATGAAAATAAGTCCAAAATAGTTTATGGGTCCGTCAATCTTAAACTATTTTCATAAGTTCTCCAAACACTCTCATAATTAAGTAGTTATGTCAATAGATAAACTCAAATAAGCTCTATAGATGCCAATCCAAATGCACCCTAAGAGCGATTTAGAATTAAATGGCCAATCTTTAAACCAAATGTATTACAAGACTTTATGGCGTCGATTGGTTCATGTATCTGAGAGACTGAGACCACCTAGCAAGAAAAGGCTTGATTGTTGTCCTTGTTGTACCAAAACAATATATATGAATATGTTTATTGTATATTGCCGTTGCTTTGGTAGATTTGCATTTGATGAAACTATTTGTGAATTTTCATTTAATTGATTTTTGTTTTTTCTGTCATCTATCTGAAAGGAGACAAGATAATAACAGAGAGGCCATTTTAGATTTTGATGTTTGTGAATTAAAACCAGCATCCAATGAAAGGGAAATAATTTGAGTAGCACAAAATTTAAGAAATGAAAACCAAACTTCTGAACCCATCAGTTTAAATATTTATACTCAGTAACAAATGAACCATACATTAATATCCTTCCTATAACAAACAATTGCTTCACAATGAAACTCACTCAGTGCTTCCAAATGATGTAAGATCCTTCAGTGATCTCTACTCATTGAACAAAAAACCACAAGAAAAACAACGACCTAAGACCATTGTACTTTATTATTATTGTTTCTAAGCTCAACAAAGCATAAAGTTTAACAAAATAGAATATAACAGCTAACAGTGCTGCAAAAGAAGTACTTAAGAAAAAGTACACAAGTATATATAAATATTCCACTTTCAAGATCAGTGGTTTATTATGCTTTGCCATTGGCCTGAGATGCCCCAGAAGGGTTAAGTTCATCCCAAGCTTCAATCCAAGTGACCATTGCATCTGCAAGCTTGTCAAAGTAAGGGTCTACCTTTGATAGCTTTTCCTTGACCTGCTTGGAGAGCTCAATGTAGCACTTTTGAACAGTTGTGCATTCTTTTGGGAGAACAGCATTCTGGAAGAATGGGATGATGTCTTCCTGCCAGAATATGCCTTTGTACTCTTTCCTCAGGTTCACAAATGGGTTACTGGCCTTGCTATGAAAGATATAAGGCAGACCTGTCTTGATTCCCAGCCCCAAATGATCACAGATCACCTGAAGCAAAATAATCATGAAAAATACCTCAGTTGTTTGTGCAATAGTGCTACACAGTATTTACATAACTATTAATGGAGCGTTTGGATATGCTTATGAAGAGCTTATTTTGGCTTATTTACTTACATAAACACTAGTGAGAGTGTTTGAGAGAGTTTCTGAAAATAGCTTATGATTGACTCATAAGCTGTTTTGGGCTTATATTCATAAGCTTTTCAAAATAGCTCATCAAAACAACTTGTAATTTATATGAAATCATTTTAATAACATTACCTCTTCGGTTATAAAAATAACTTATACATAAACACTTATATGATATGCACTCATGTCATAAGCGCTTAAACAAGTTGTTAATCCAAACAGACCTCTATAGGATTATCTTCATGTTATTGTTGGGGGATCCGAGGGAGCCTAAAAGCAAGGGGACTTGCGACAATGGGCCAAGATAGCCCACAACAGGGAACTTGACACTGACACCACATTTTTACCAAAAACCTTAAAATCATGTGTCTGTTCTCTTATATTATTTTCTTTTAGCCCATTACTAATCAACGTGGGAGTTTTTACCACTCATGCTTGGATTTCCATCAGTTATAAATCATCAGTCACAAGGGTAATAACAAAGTTGAATAGAAAGAGAGAATAGTAAAAGTAAAGCAAAAAGAGGGAAAAAAGGGACCTTGCAGCACCAGCCAGCCCACATATCATCATAGCGTCCAATTGGCTGACCATCTCCCATGAGACCAAAATACATTGCTGGTCCAATCAGATCACGATCGAATGCCAAGTTCATTCCACACATGGGAAACAAAGTGCCTTTTGGTATGGTCAGAACAGCATCCACATACCTTAATGCATAACCACAATACTCAGAATCAAACTTTTATATATATACCAGTAACAATAGCTAGGTTGACAAGAGTAATACTCTATGTTAAATTTAATTACTATGCACTGACAATATAAAAAAGTTTTACACAGACATCCAATCATATTTTACCATGTAGAATGTAGATCTTTGTATAGATATGTTAAGAATTAATGTTGCAAAGTGGCACTACGGTGAGATATGATTGGATATCTGTGTAAAATATTTTTACATTGTCGGTGCATACTTTTAAACTCGTATACATTATAGTACATACCTAGTGTTCCTCTCAAGAGGCTTCACAAGCTGTGTAGGAGCATCATAGTCTGGGATGTTGAGCCAAAGTCCATGGGAAACAGCAGTTGGTACACCTTCACGAAGGCTAAAAGGGTACCCGCGAACAAAATCCGCACCTTCTCTGAAGGGGTCATAGAGGGTATTGAAAAAATAGGGAGTGGATGGACACAGAAGGTTTTTAATATGCTGCTCAAGTGCATTGATTGGTTTCCCAGATGGATCACTGGCAACCTAAGCCAAAAAAAAAAGATTAAAATATAATGATAATATAATGAAATAAACAAAAGTAGTAGCTAGAATTATACATGAAATTCTAAAATGCATAGACATTTGGTCAATAAAACCGTAGTCTAAAGCAGGTATGGCTTCAGGGCACCTCTGAATTCCACTAGCTGCAAATGATTCAATCTACATTAATCTCCGAAATCTATCCAATACTGATGATTCATGAATCAGACAGATGAAAGACAAAATTAACACTATGAACCAATGATGAAATCTTTACATCCTTGAACTCAATTTTCAAAGACAATGCCTAAAACTTACCAAATTGACATCTTTCTAACAGGCTGTAACACCTTGAAGAAGATCATTACATGGTAAATTAAACAAACAGGGATCTAATTCATGCCAAGGCCTAAAAATAACAGAAGCAGTAACCAGTTTACACATTGAAAATAACAAAGACACTATTGATGACACATAATGCAGAATCACAAGATCCAAATTCTACAAGGTAAAGGAGAGAATATGCAACCAAGATCAACACATGAAATGAAATCATATATTATAAATCATGAAATCACATCAAGATCTCTCCAAACATTGAACAAAACTTAGACCCGCCGTTTACTTTTGTTTTCATTTACTTTTTTCACTTTTAATTACAAAATTATAACTTTGTTGTCAACCAGTTTTCTGTTTCCAAATATTTGTATAGTAAATGGTAAAAATTCAAGTGCAATTTTGTAAACAGGAAACAGATTGAAAACAAAGTGACAATTTTGTAATTAAAAGTGAAAACAGAAAACAGATTAAAAACAAGAAATGAAAACAGAAAACACCCTAAACGTATAAAAAAACAAAAGCAATGATTGGAAGGAAAACTCACAAAGCAATCATCATCAATGGTGTAGATGTACTTCTTCTTAGAGACCATGTAGCCAAAGCAGCGACAAGCAGAGTCCTTAAAGGAGATGCAAGAGGCCCTTGGACCAAGGAGTTTGTTGATGTCATTGCGGTCGTAGAGCTCATAATCAAAACCAGGAGGGACCTTAATAGTTTTTGAAGGGTCACCATCTTGAACAATGATCAAATGGTAAGGCTCAAAGAATGGCCTCCACATCTCCAAGAAATCGAGGTTCCTTATTGTTGGGATCACAATGTCAAGCTCATCTTTCAGTTGTGGTGTTGGTGCCACAGAAGTAGTGTCAGCCATTGCCATACACAAAACACACACAGAGAAAGAGAAAAAAAGCTTCTTTTTTGTGAGGGGTGAAGGGGAATTGAGAGAAAGTGTGTGTTTTTGAAAGGGAAGAGAGGGAGTTTATGATGGAATTATAAGAGGGGGCGAGAGTGAGAATAAAGGGTAACAAAAGTAGTAACACGTGCAGTGGCTAAGTAATCGGCACTATTGTGGGGAGTTTTATAACTCTTTAAGGTTGATGTGTCTGAATGTTTAAGGCAACTAAAGACTATGACTTGTTCAAAAGGTGTTGCCGTTAGATGTGGTAACTTTGTGGATGGAAGAGAGAGGCCAATGCATATCAATGGGGACCCGGATTCGGATTCGCTGCTATCACTATTTCATGCATTTGCCATAATCAGCGAATCGTAACTGTTGAATGAAGATCGTATGACTTATATTCTGACTTCAGCAAATCGGATTCAAAAGAAGAGCTCGGAATGTGAGTTGTTTGATCTTCATCCAATGTTTCTGATTTGCTTACAGTGACAAATGCGTGAAATCGTGACCAAAGGGATGCTGCACCACGAAACAGAGAACAACATAGAGAGAGAGAGGGGTCCATATTTTACAAGCCACTAGGAATGAGATAGTGGTGGAGTTGTGTAATTTGTTCAAGATTATAGGTTCAAATTAGAATGTTATCAATTATACACAAAAAATAGGTTCATATTTTATAGAGAAAGACGAATAACACACCTTTTTTTAACAATTTTTATCATGAATTGTAATTCATGAGAGTTTCCTTAAATCACACTGGTCTCATTTCCTACTTGTTAAAAAGCATTCTTGAAGCGGTGAGTCTCATGTAAATCTCACCCATTAATAAATTAGTAAATTAATAATAAAAAGCATATTTTTTATTAGTAAGAAAGTATAATAAAAAGCATACGCTATTTTATTTGCAATAGTTAGAGCTGTGTTTGGGTTGAGATTCATCCTTGGCGTAAGGAGGGGCAATACTTTGTGTATATATGAATCATTCATTGTGATACAATTATGAAAAAGAATCCATATCTTTTTATTTAAGGCTGTTGAGAAAAAGTGGAAGATAAATAAATTATCATAAAATTTGCTTGATTTAATGCAGAAAACGTATGTTTACATTCATTTTTAGGGTGCAAAAATAAAATCGCTAATACCGCTCAATAATAAGTTACCGTAAATGCAACTCAATAATCTGTTACCGTAAATGCAAATGTTTAAAACGAATTTCAATTTCTTTTCCTTTTATGATTCTTCGGTTCACTAGGAATATGTGGGGAAAAAAATTGTTGGGAGATATATATCCGCCTTTAATGTCTAGCATCTCAAAAATTTGGATCCCTCTTATCGTAAATGAAAATCAAATGGCGTAACTAAGCTAAGAGTTAGCCTAAGACTATTTTAATTCAAAATTGAAGTCTCTCTCCTTTTCAATTTTTTGGTTTTCCCTTTTAATTTGATTGGAAAAAGGTGAAGTGTTTGAATTCAAGTCATCACTCCAAAATGAATAGGGAAGAAAAAGGTTAATCAACGGGAGAAGAAAAAAAAAAAGAAAAAAGAAAGCTATATATCCACACAATCATTATATCCATGACTTTCTTTTTTCTTTTTAATAATATTAGGAGGCTTTTGCACATTTT
Source organism: Glycyrrhiza uralensis (assembly GCA_030159175.1). Taxonomy (NCBI): domain Eukaryota; kingdom Viridiplantae; phylum Streptophyta; class Magnoliopsida; order Fabales; family Fabaceae; genus Glycyrrhiza; species Glycyrrhiza uralensis. The sequence continues at coordinate 2,857,002 of BRZY01000008.1, forward strand.
TGAAGTATAAAAAGTATAAGACCAATCATCAGCTTTTTATATCCATAATTTTTTAACCATGGTTTTATATAAAACGAAAAAGGGGCACAAGATTTGCAATAATTGTGCCACCGCCATGCAATGGAGGATTTTAGATTCAAGGTTTGAGTATTTTCATGCAGAGAGAATGGCGGAAGAAAAAGTTGGAAACCGTATGGAAATAGCAAACTACATAATGACCTAAATTAAATTTAAAACATCAGGATCATCAAAAATTATAATTTGGTCACAAGTTCTGTGAATTGTTGAACTTGCTTTCTTCATAAGAATTGCAATATTGTTTATCATTGAGAAGGCAAAGACGAGAATTAAGGTATTCCATCATGCATGTGTGTGTATTAATGTATGATAGGATCGGCACCTAGATCTTTAGGACTAGCTTTAACTACATTACAAGATACCTAAGTCAAACAAATGAAAGAATTGAACCATTTTAATATTATTTTTCATTCTTTTCTTACCTGAAATATTATTTACCGTTTATAAGGAGGTATATGAACTGAATTTATAAGGAAGGAGCGAAAGTGAAAGACTCTGATGAGATTTGTAAGGAAAATTTAAGTGCTTTTTGGAAATAAGGGTGCATTGGATTATCGATAATATTACTTTTAAAGAAAAAAAAATTATTCTATTCAATCCTTTGTCTTTTCTTATTTCGTCATTCCATTTTTTTAAACTTAAATTCAATCCCATCCATTAAAATATAAAACGATTTGAAGGTTTTTCTATTTAATTTTAGCTTTTTTTATCTCTATTTAATTTTAACTTTTTCTTTTGAGAAGGTGTCAAATAATATTAAAATATAGTGTTAAATATGTTTTTATTTCATATAAGCAAATCTTAATTTTGGTCTCGATAAAAAAATTCTTTGATATTTATCTCTCTAAAATCTGAAATCATTATTTTAATTTGTACCATTATGTCATTTATGTGACATCCGTTAATTAATTCTTTGCTTAAGGGTGTGTTTGGTTCAAAAAAGGGGAGGGGAGGGATTTTAATGGAGAGGAGGGGAGGGGAGGGGAGGGAAAAGATTTAATTAGATATCATGTTTGGTTGAGAGGAGGGGAGGGGAGGGATTTTAATGGAGGAAAATGTCTAATTTATATTTTATACCCTTATAAACCTTTTTGTTAGTTTTTAAATAGGGTTATTTAAGTCAATATTTTAAAATCCCTCCAAATCTCCCCATTATTGGAGGGGAGCCAAACTCAAGTGAGGAGGGATTTTGCTCCCCTCCCTTTCCCTCCCCTTCCCTTCAAAAAATTAAACCAAACATAAAAGCTTTAAAATAATCCCTCCCCTCCCCTCCAACCACACAGGGGCTAAGTATCTAACAGAAGGTATAATTAATTAATGGTACACACAAATCTACCAATTCTTAAGTCCAGGGGGCCCATATTGTGCTTTGCCAACTAGCTAAGTGTGACTGAGTATGAAACTATGAATTATGTGCTCAAGCTCTTGAAACCTATAACCCGAACATTTCATAAACTCTGCCTAATTGGAATGGATTTGGCACAAACTTTACCGACCTATTTTGACATTGTTGCTCAAATTCACTTTATTTTCTTGAGTCTCCTACCCTAAACATATCTTGTGAGAATTGCATGGCCGTTTGATGTTGGACAGCAAGTCATTTATTGAGTTAGGCAGCTATATATTCCTTAATTAAGATTTGTGGGTTAAGGACAGTCCTGCCCGTTGCATTAGGCACCGATAACGCCTAAATATATGTTGCCACTTACTAAGTTACTATTGTTTATCTATAAAGAGAATGCTACCGATACACTCTTTTCAAATTCATGTAGATCCCAATATTAAATTACATGGGTCTCATATTTTATCTAGTGGGATCCACTCCCAAAGTGATGGGACCCACATGAATTTCAACTAATTATATTAAGTGTGTTGGAAAGATTATATTAGAGAAAGCGTTGCTGACATTTCTCTATTTATAAATCATGATTATCAAGTGGTATCTAAGTATTTTCTTTTAGTAGTCACTTTTCCCAGATTTGATTATTCTAAAATAAAGTCACTTTAGAAGAGGAAAAAAAATTAAAATTATAGAATTGATCCGAAAATTTATACTTAAGATCGTGATAATTCATTCAGATATATGTTTAAATCTCAGTTATTAGTGTTTTAAACAATAGTCATAATCCCTCACTGTCTCTTCTCAAATAACTTTTCTTAGTGGAATCCCTGTATTCCTACAAAAATACAAAATCATTGACATTATGTAAAAGAAAGAATTGTGCGTGTAAAGATACAGGATTTTTTTTTTGGGGTCACAATGTAAAGATGCAGGATTTTTTTTTTTGGTCATGAAAGATGCAGGATGAATACATAAACAAGAATCATTGGGCATTAAGTCCAAATTTCAAAGCCCAACCTAGGGTGTGTAGTACATGGGTCGATTCTCATTGAGTATGGAGCATAAGCAAAACCCAGCTTGAAAGGCCCAAAGTTATTCTTAGTTTCTTATGGTATTGGATTTAGTTTATGACCCAAAAAAAATGGTATTGGATTTAGGATTATGAAAATACTAAAAATACTGAAATAGCCATGGATAATTTGGTCTTCAGTTAAGCTATTAGTACTGATTTGGGTATAGTTGGATTATTTTTCTTATTTTTCAATCTAACCATGAATCCAACTGAGCACAACTTTGTTACATTTATAAATTTTTTAGGCACATTTGTTGAGGTTAACTGGTTAAGGAATATTTGTGATTGATTGGAGGGAGGAGGAAGAAAGTATAACTTGAACTTTTAAAAAAAAAATTCAGATTCTGCTTTTTTTTAGAAGCTGGATTTGTGGTTGTGATCTATCAAGATGTGGGGGCAATTCAACAAGATGATTAGTGATATTGCCCTAAACATACATCAAAATGGGTACTCATTACTCATTACCTAGCTGATTTGAGATTGAACTCTTATGAAGTTGAATTATAGCAATCTCAAATGGCACTGTTAGCTTTGTCAATATTTCTTCTGCAAATAATTTGAAAAGCTTAATTGGGAGAATGCATAGAACCTCCCCATCTCCATTACTGACTATTAGAATCTGAGTAGGTGATAAAAAGAAAAAACATGATGGTAAAAGAGAGAAAATCTCACACAGAGAACAAAGAGTTAATTCAAACTATTAATTCTAGAAAATGTGATTCAAACTACTGATTTGATTATAGAGAAGAGAATTTTTAGAGGTTTAGATCCGTTTCACATTCTTCTGTTGAAACTTCGAATTGAATTATGTCATAGCGCATTAGAAGTTTTAAACAAGTCATACGTGTTCTCGGTGTGAAATTTCCTACATGTGTGGTTTTCTCTGTTCAAACTTCAAGTTAACCTGACACTTTCACACTAAGAGTGTGAATATTTCCATAGCTGTGATTTTCTCTTTAAACTGCCAATTGAATCTGACCCTTTCACACCCTGGGTGTGAAAGAAGTTGTAAACAGATCAGACATGTTCACATCTTTGGTGTGAAATTTTACACAGCTGTGGTTTTCTTCGTTAAAGCTTTCAATTAAAGCCGACGCTTTCAAGACCATAGGTGTTAAAATTCTCATAGTTGTGTTTTCCTCTGTTAAAACTGTGAATTGAATCTAACATCTAACACTTTCAGTATACTACTGATCGACTCCAAACTCCAATGAGTTCTATAATTTGTCTTACCAATGCACATTTGCTTTGGAGCTCACTGTTAATTCTCAATGGATATTGATTGAAGGAATAAATTTTCAAGACGCGTGAACATCATAACTAAGCAGGAAATCTATTCAAAGAAATGTCAATTGGTACTTAATTTTAGTATGATAATAACAAGCGTGAATTATTAATAGTATACTGCGAATATAGATTATAGAATAGGATCTTACATGATTAAATATGCGAAAAGAAATGTAAAGTTCTCTAAGCATATACATAAAAAGGTACATCCAATTCAAGATATAAATTATTATTATATAAATGGAGGTGGTGCATGTATACATACTGTTAAAATTTATTACATTTCACATAAAACTATGCTACCATAAGCTACCTAAAAAAGGACCACTTTATGGAAGACTCAGTTTGTAAAAATTGGTCAAATACAACCTTTTTTTTAAATAAAAAGTTTAGTACACAAACCCCCCCCCCCCCCCCCCCCTACCATCTGGCTTATAAATCTCATTATTGTAAATACAGTCACTGCCTAGTCAGTAAGATGACACTCTTATGTGCAGTCCATTTGGTGCCCGAACTCTAGGAAATTTCATTACTTTATCTCCTCCTACTACTTCCCACCTGCAAATCAACATTAAAAATATATAAAATAAGATGTCAGAACCAGCAAAAAATAAAATTATTATAAAAATTTCAAAACAGACAAACTAGTGTTAATTTATTTATGGATATGGAGAATCTATAGATCAGTCAAAACCAGTTAGTGAGACCAATGGTTTTATCCATTTAACTTACATGTGATGTGATGTGTAAAAAAAAAAAGAATTTGTTGAAAAACAGTGTAAATATTCATTTCAAATTTTCAATAATTCTTGGTCAAGATAGATTAAATTAGTCACCTGTATCTGGTTACAAAGTAGTGTAAGAATGTTGAGATTTCTTTTATTCCCAACTCTTTTCCTGGACACAATCTGGTGCCTCCTCCAAACAACAAGAAGTAGTTATGTGTCTCTAGCCTCTTATCCTGCATTATATTGCAAGTTAATGAAGGGTATTACTATGCTGATGTATAATGATATAAGAACATTTCATGAATCAGCAAAAAAAATAAAAAAAAATAAGGAAGAGGTTGTTGTTGGACTAACCAGCCATCTCCATGGGTTGAATGTTAATGGATCAGGATACAGAAATGGGTCATAATTTATCTCCCTTGTATACACATATATTCTCCACCCTTTGGGAATCAAATAGCCTGAAAGAAAAAAAAAACATAACAATATGGATTAGTAACATTGTTAATTGCAACATGAAGATGATGGCATTTATTGGAAATAGTTACACACTTAAGGGGTCCCCAATTCATTCATCATTCCTTTTTCTCCCTTTCTTTTTGCCAACGCTAAGCATAGCATTTAAATTAATGCTAAAAGGGAAGTGGGGAAAAAAAAAGATTGGGGGAAAGGCACCTTCTTATCTGGAAAACTTGTTTTCTAGTGGAGTTGTCTTCGTTGGGTTGTTGAACTGACAGGTGTACTATCAGTATCCTAAGGATAAAACTTTTTTTTTTGTTTTTGGTCCATGGATAATTTTTTTTTTGATACAACATAGATAATTTTTTTTTTGATGTTACATTTTACATTGTTTTTTATTGATGTTGAAAAAGTGGCTAAGAAAATAAAAGAAGCCCTTAAAGTAAAAAAAAAAATTAATAATAATAATCTTCTTGAGCCCATAAATACAACATAAGCTAGAGGAGCCTAATAAAACCCACCATTTAGTTCCATGTCTTGAGTGGTTTTCCTTAGAACCCCATTAACTATTGCGGCCAATCTATTTGTCTCAAAAATCACCTGGAAAATGTTAAAAAAAAGAAGATAAAATTTATTAATAATTATTAGAAGAGTTAAACTGAATTATGTAGTAATTGAACAGGCATACAAATCTTACCGCACGAGTAAACCTCATTGACTTGATATCATTGCAATCAAGTGGTTCATTTGGCCTTTTCCTCTCCCTTATAGCAAAATGCTCATTCTGCAACATATATTCCATAGATCACATAGTCAGAACAGAAAGCATAAGAAAGCAACTAAGCATATGAAGAAAGAGGGAAATGGATTCGCTGCAGTGATGCAGTTACGCAGTCAGTGATTGGAACTGTTGGATTGAGATCAAACACCTTATGATTTTATCCCTAAAATCGGGTTTAAAATACGAGTTGAGATTATGAGTCATCCAATCTCGATCCAACGGTCACAATCTGCTGACTGTGTGAATGTAGGGAATCAGCGACTACAGGGAATCTACGTCCAAGAAAGAGAGTTTTGCACTCACTCTGAGTTCTTCAAGAGCTTTGGGGTGGTCATGGAGGTACTTTACTGCCATCATTGAAGTTGTTGAAAAAGTTTCATAACCAGAATTAATAATTGTAATCACTTGATCAATGATCTCTTCATCACTTAGTTTGTGTCCTCTTTCATCCCTTGCCATCAAGCAACCAAGCATATCTTGGTAGGTTTCATTGGATGCTCTCCTTTCGCCTAGTAGCTGAGTCAGAATGCTGATTATATTCTTCCTTGCCTGCAATGAAAGAAAATAGGCCTATATCAAAGTCTGCTTGGTAGAAGTTGAGAAAGTTGGAGAACATTGATGATATGGATAGTGGATATAAAGCACATAAAAATGAAATAAAATCATGCATCTTCATCTCAATTAATCCTGGTCTAAATCTTCATGTGAAACTAACGAAGAGTGCTGGCAACACACTTTCTAACATTCTTTCCAACACACTGATTGGTTGAATTTCATGTGAGTCATATTAAATCATATGGGTCTCATATTGTATTTAGTCAGACTCATTCCCAAAGTGGTGGGACCCAGATGAATTTTAACCAATTATAGAGAGTGTTGAAAAGGGTGTGTTGCTAGCGCCTCTCGAAACTAAATAAGCACCAAAATGAGAAAAGATCCATGATCAAACCTGGATTCCGCGGCGGTAATTTGTCCCGGGAAGGTCAATAGGGAGAGAAAATGTTCCTAAAACCAGCTTAAAAAACTCTGTCATGAATGAGTTAGATACTGAGCCGGACTCTATACCAGCAATCTGCTTCAGAGATGCGAGGAAGGCCATCTGTTGAAAATGTTTGAAAGTTTGCAAAGTTAATAAACTATTAGGATATAAATTTTCCCTTTTGGTTATCATGAATTTTAGATTGGTGAATATAATACAAACGAACCTCATTAGCTTTCTCTTGAATGTTGATGACTTTGTTATCCCAGTTGCTTAGGAAGGATCTCATGAACTCATCAACTTTTGGTAAAAGCTGATCTCTCACCATGGTGGGGCTAATGATGGAAAGAAGTGCTGCTCTCATGTACTTGTGAGTGGAGCCATGAACAGCAGCAATGTTGCATTTGCCTAAGATATCTAACATGGATTGAGGGTATCCAGGAACAAGGCCTTTTGCTTCATTCATTAGGATGTATCTATTAAGCTCTGGATCCATGGATACAATGGTAGGACAGCCAAGTATGTGTGATTTGAAAAAACTGCCATACCTGCCATTTGACAAAAGGTAAAGTGAAAAAAAAGTTAACAATCATTACTAATGTGGTAAAAGTACATGCATGAATAGTGCTTACCTCATCCCCAGTTTGACTAATTCAAGAAACATCATTAAATAAGAAAAAGATATCTCATGTAGGCATGATGTGCATGCATTAAGTCATTCTTTAGGGAGAGGAGAGTACCAATTAAACCAAAATCTATTAAGCCTATCCCCCTGGGTCTTCATTTCCATCTGAACAATGATTCTTGAACACCCGCACATTTCCAACAACCATCTAACACCTCTATCTCTTTCTATCTCTCTCTTTTTATCATGTCACGAGGTGTATACTAGCATTGGGATGTCCATAAATCATTTTTAATCCTTCTCCGATTTCCTTCTTTCCTCACCCCCAACCCTCCCCAACATGTGAAGGTTTTATTGATCTTATGCTTAATAACCATTATTGTTATATATGCCAGAAAAAATTGAATACCCAAAAAAATTTCCCTCTCTTGAAATGAGATATGTTAGGCCTAGTAGTAGTACCTACCATACAACCCACAACATAATGATATTAAGAGTGGCATGCAAGGGATAGAGTTAAATCAGATTTCAATCAAGAAAAAACAGAATCAAATGAAGCATAATAATCTATAAACAAGGGGTCAAAAAGCAACTTTTTTTCTCAACTTATGCAAGTGAACAAATGAAGACTCTTTGAGACACATAAATTAACAATCTAAACTTGAGGGCAAAACCCATATGAAGTATAAGTTTACCTTGCTCTTTGGTTTTTCATGAAGCTTGGACCTTGCTTAAGAAACTCAGTTGTCTCCCCAAAAACTGGCCACCCCATTGTGCCAGGAGGCAAACCTTTCTTCCTGTACCTCACTTCATTCCACCTCAAGAGAGCAGAGCAAAAACAGAGCACCAAGAATACACCAACAATTGCCATAAAGAAAGCCATTTGGTGCTCTCACTCCAAACCCAAACCAACAGAGACTTAAAAAGGAAGGTACAGTCTGATTCAGTTATAGTCACCAAAAGAGTGAACATAAACACACATATATATAGGCCCTTGAGCAGTTGAGCTATCATTCATTTGCATATAACAATAGCTATAGAGACAAAAAAAACCCACACTCTACAAGGTAACATCCCCTATTATATATAAGCCTTGGTGATAAAATAAAAATAAAAACATTAACACATAAAATTGAATCAAGGGATTTAAAAAAGAATAAAAAATAAGTAAAGGGTGGTTGTCTTTAATGAAGGATTTAAGGGAAGTGAACAAAACTTAAACTGAACAGACGCTTACACTCTACAATGATTTATGGTTAAAAAATTCAGACCCCTATTTAGTCCTTCGAGATTTTAAGCTTAAAGTTTGGTGCTTTTATAGAGGGAAGAGAGAAAAAAAAATGTTCTGAGGGTTTGGTTTGATTGATGATAGTCAAATGAGTAGATTCTGTAAACTATTTACTGCTTCAGTTCTTTTTGTATTTAGTGAAGGGGTTAGTAATAGAAACACACTCTCTAACATATTTTATAAGATTGGATGAAATTCACGTGGCCATTAAATTATAAGGGTTTTATATTCTATTTGGTAGCCCCATTCTAAAAATAGTAGAACTCATATGAATTTAACCATTCATACATAAAGAGAAAGAATGTGTTGAAAAGTGAGTGAAAGAAAGTATATTGCTATCATTTCTCTTTATTTTATCGTCATTTATATATGTGACAAATTTAAGTTATAGTAGACTTAAATGCAATGTAGTTTTAGTTTTTTTTCATAATGTTATACATCACTTGATGTGTGTATCAAATGGAATAAAAAAATAATGTGATTTATCTGAAGGTAGTAGAAGGGGAAAAAAGTGGAAATAATTTAAAGAAAAGGGCACATGCATAGCACCCCATTGGACCTAAAAGAAAAGAAGGGGGGGTCATAACCAGCCCCAGTCCTTCACATGTCTGTCAATAAGATCTGGTCATGGAATTGCATAATCTCACTACAAGACAGCCTCTTTGGGGTTACCATGTGAATATGTGCGGAGAGAGGGGAAAAGGGTATTAATTTGGTTCCATTCAATTCTAAGTTCTAAATGCTAACTGCAAGTTTGAAACTTTAGACTGTGACCCTTGTTGCAGTTTCAGTTCAACCTGTGGGGGATTGTGATTGTAATTCCTAGAAAACCATTCAACTCTGCTCTTGACTTTTTTGCACTGTTTAGTCTTGTACTGGTCTTTCAACAAGATGGTTAAAATATCAATCATGTTCATGCAAAAATTTTATTCCTTTTCATGCATGATGCATTAATTTGAATAAATACACATTAGATATGTAAGAAAAAGATAACCCCTTTAACTATTATATATTGAACAAGATAAAGTTTCATTACCATTTCTTTTTGAATTGTACCAAATTGTTGTAATCACTCAAGAAGTAATTAACAAGAAAATTGTGTTGTGTGATTAAGAATTTTGGAATCATAAGAGATAATAAGGTAAAAGGTTGTTTGGAAAGTATTTCTCTTATGAAAAATGATTTTTTTGACACTCATGTGCTATTATACACCTTGAAATAGAAACAGAAGAGAGAAAAGTGATAGATGAATGATGTGACAAAAAGAGATAAAAAGAATGAAAGGTGTTAAATGGTTGTTCAAAAATCATTCTTCTTCTCGTATCAATTATATAACGACATGTCCAATTAACATGAGTTGATGGTTTAGCTTAGCGGCATAAAAAGCTAAATATGTATTTAGTCATGTCGCAACCCAAAAATTGTAAAACCCAAAAATTTAAAATTAGACTAAAGGTCTGTTTGGATTAGTTTATGCAGAGCTTATGAACACAGCTTATGACTGATTCATAAGCTGTTTTGGGCTTATTTTTCATAAGCTACTCAGGATAGCTTATCAAAATAGCTTATGATTTATATAAAATAAGTTTCACTATAATTTTTCTTCGATTATAAAAGTAGCTTATACAACTTATGTCATAAGCAGTAGATAAGTTTGTTATCCAAACTGGACCTAATTAATTTCAGGAATCGCTTGTACATAGAGAAGATTGGAAACTATCCAACAACGTCTCATCATAAAAATGGTAACCCTGTATTGATTGTGCAAAATATTTGTTTAGCTCGATAAAAAGCACACAAATAATATAATTAAACTAAAAAAGATAAAGAAAATTTGTTTGAAAAAAATAAAGATAAAGAAAATAATCTAAACTAAAAAAGGAAAAAGATATTTACCTCGAAGATGACAACTCTTGATGCCCCAATCCGCTAGACTCTGTACTCAACAAAGGATTCTTTCACATATCTGCCACAACACTTGGTGAACCACTCTTTATATAGGGGGAAAAAAGATGTTGCAAGAGTCTATGCGGAGCCAAAAACTTATTATTAGGGGGTTAATCTTCAAATATACCAAGTAAAAAATTTATTAGGGGGGCAAATAGTCAAATATACCAAATCAAAAATGCATTGTGCCACATTTTTTTTATCGATACATATGTATTGTGCCACATTAATATATAGTAAAATATATTAGAAAAATAATGAAAAACTTATTATTAGGGGGTTAATTTTCAAATATACCAAGTAAAAAATTTATTAGGGGGGGCAAATAGTCAAATATACCAAATCAAAAATGTATTGTGCCACATTTTTTTTCGATACATATGTGTATTGCGCCACATTAATATATAGTAAAAAATATTAGAAAAATAATGAAGGGGGATAAATTTTGTGGGACTTCAAAGATAAGGATACAATAAAAAAATATTTTCTCTCTTTCTTTTATTTTTATTTTTTTCGATGTGCATGGGACTGTTAGATATATAGAGTGAAACACAAATCTGTATATTTTTCATCGTATATATATTTTTCTTTCTTGTCATTACCATTTCTTTTTTAATTGTACCAAATTGTTATAATCACGTACAAGAAATAATTAACAAGTAAATTGTGATGTGGTCGAGATTAAGAATTTTGGAATCATGAGAAATAATAAGGTAAAGGACAATCAATTATATAACATCGTGTCCAATTAACATGAGCTGATAGTTCAGCCTATAGCAGCATAAAGAGTGCTCTTGGTAAACAAATTATTAGAAGGATACTAATTTGGAATTTTGCCATCGTGAGAAACCTTTAGGCGACCAAATGTGCTTTTGGTACACAAATTGAATTAATGAAATCACAAAAATGATTTCTTATAATTTGGGCTTTAGTGTCTAATTTAATTCTACAAAATCAACTTATAAAATAAAGAGTGCTCTTGTTTTATCTCTAGTCGACGTCAAACTTGAGTTTTTTCAAATAAAATTGACGTCCATAATTAATATCCTGAAAATTAAAAACATCACGAAAAAAATTGAGGCTTAGTGCCCTTCACACGAACGTACAATTGGACATTAACCATACAAAGGATCGATGGTGATCAATCATAGTCACCCGATCTAGATTACATGAATGTTCTGCCATATAAAAAAACTGTCATTTTCCTCTTAGCATTTTTTTTTAATTTAATTTTTTGAAAAATCTGTTGAAGCAATCTTCAATCTTCACTATTCAGCACAGTTCAATCCCAATCAAATAACCATGACTTGTTTAGGAATCACTGTAGTGTCAGGCCACTGAGATAAAAAACTTCTTTATCTTTTTCCCTTAATTTTATTTATTTATTTGTTTTTTTTTATAAATCAAATTGTATTAAAAAAAGACAAAAAGCACAAGAAGTGTCATGTCCATAAAATGAATACAAAGAGTTAACCCAAAAAGAAAAACACAAAGGAGCATCATCCCGTACATTACTACAACATAGCAAAAACTTAACCCAACAACTATCCTCCAGTAAGGCATCCCATTGGATTAGAACACCAATCAGAGTACAAGGTCCCACTTTTGCTACCAATCAGAGTACAAGGCATCCTATTGTTGTTTTTCCTCTCGAGGTTGGAAATTAATGATTCATTAATTCATATATCAACATCCTCTATTCTTTCCGGTAGATCAAAAAAAAATATCAACATTCTCTATAGGGATTAGAGCGATAAAGAGGTCGTGGGTTCAAATTCTCACACTAACGTAACATACTAGTTTAACATGCTAAGGAGTCATAAGGTAGTTTGAGGGGTTGGAGTGATAACGAGTTCATTGGTTCAAACTTCCCCCATAACATAACATATTAATTTACTAACATTTACCTATAAAAAAAATAATTATACTGTAAAAAAATCCCCTATTGCTAAAGTTTATCTATAATATTGAAGTATGAACATATATACTAATAACACACATAATGGAGTTCAATTGGGCCACCTCCGTACAGTTTCTAGGTTGGTGTACATGATCATCGTCCGTCTATTCAACAAGCTTTATGATTTTAATGAGACATGCGTTTGGATTGTGACTTTGGTTCTGATTATTATCCCCTATTCCTTCATTTTGTTTTTTGACTTTTGGTTGAAGGGAGAGAACTTGTCTTCAAGTGGCACAAAAGGTTAGATTATTGGATGGTGACTAGAAGGAAAGTGTGGATCCACTGGGAGATCCGTAGAAAGAGATTTCACATCAAACAACAAATTGCACCCCTTTGATCATGATGTATCATGCAGCACAATTATGAAAAACAAAAGTTGCTATGTAATTCACTAGCTATATAGTTACCATATATATATGTTATTTGAAGCTGCTATTATGTGTGGAATGTAAAGATGTACTTATTCAAATTCAATTCTATGATCAACTCTAATAAATATTGACTACAAGACTATATATATACCTATAAATGTTTAATTTATCTAAAATTTGATGTGCATATATATATATATATATATATATATATATACACAAAAAGTTGTTAAACATAATTATAAACATGACAAGAGTTAGTCTAGAGTACTAAGTGAATATCCCCCTCTCTGTGTCTATATGAGAAATGATCAAGTTAGATTGGCATAAGAGTTAGTCCTCTAAATCTATCCCATTCCATAAATTTTACCAAATTTTTGTATTCTGAAATTTACCATTGGATTATTATAAATTACTACTATATAGATAATATCTATAGAATTTTACACTAATTTAAAAATATTCAATACATCATTGAATTAATTAATGTTTTAAGATTAATGTCATATATATTTTTAAAATTATTTATAAATAAGAACCATTTTATATAAGCTTCTTGTTAATTTAAATTTTAAAAACTTGACACAAAATTAATGAATGAATAGTTTTTTTTACCGAGTGAATGAATATTAGTTATGACTTAATGGTTAAATCAACAAAAATCACATCTAAAATATTAACTGTGTAAGAGTGTTAAGCATCTTGATCCCTGCGTGTACAGTATTGAGGATTGTTATAAAAGCTATAAAAATAATGTATTTGTATATAAATTAAATTTTACCTTAGATAATTAAATAGTTTTTCATAGAAAGAATTTCTTAATTTTGTCCAATATTAACTATTTTATAAACTTCCATTGCTCTTTATTTCCGAATCTGAAATGAACATTTTATTATAATTTAGAAAATTTGTGGACAGGAGAATGAAGGGACAAATGGCGTAACAGGGACCATTTTCTGGATCACATTAATTAAAGATCAAATAATTGAGTAGGGTACTGTCGGACCAATCATAGTAAACATACTTTAAAAGAAAAGGAAAATATGAAAGGAAAAACAAAGAGAAAAGAAATCATACCCTTATGAAAAAAAATACAAAACAAAACTATATTGAGTGCAAATTGGAATGAAGAAGATATGAATGTGATATATGGAAGGGACTAATAAGCTGGTGGATCATAAAAAGAGATTCACGGAACTACAGATAGGAACACATAGACGCACGTTAGGGTGGAAGAAAAAGGTGTCTAATAATTGATTTAGAGAGAGAGAGAGAGAGAGGAATGTCTACCCACACGCACACATGTAGTAGCTTATTATGCCCCTTTTCCTTTACAATTTTATTCTCATTTTATTTTATAATCTTATAAATTTAATTAAGCCAAATTAATTTTGTGATGTACATTGAGACATTCCAGTTTGCACGAGGGCATCTATGTTGTTCTCTTGTGCCTTTTTTCCTGCCAGAAATTGAGTACCCTTTCCTCCATCCTTCACCAATCAAATTATTATTTTTCCTCTAATAATTGCAATTGGCTCTCTCTCTCTCTCTCTCTCTCATGTATATATATAGTCTTGCACATGTGCACACGTGAGTGGCTTTCCACGTAACAATTTTAACTACTAAAATTGAAGGACAATTTTGGGTCCAACTTGGACTTGAGAAAGAGTCAACAAATTTACCCTAATACTACTCCCTTAGGGTTAATTTTTAACTCCTTTTTAGCTAGGGTTTTAACCTATTTCATGTAGGTATGAGATTTTTTGTCGCTCGATTCTTTTGGTCAATTCTCGTGGGGTTGTCCTTTAGTTCTCAACATTGTTTGGCTACACGTTTTGAACTTTCCCAATCATAGATGACTTGTCCATGATACAATATACTCCCTAAATATGCTATATATCCCCATTTTTCACCACATTTTTTATAAGCAAAAAATATTATTGAAAAAAAGTAGCTAAATCAGAGCACAAATTATGCCCAACTTTAACTACTTAAAAGAGAACATGAATTGTTTGCTGTACAAAAATAGCTCCGCTCATACCGATATTTAAATAAAGATAGTGTTCAAAGGCACTAGTTGGCACCCAAAACCCTATTTATCATTTGAAGCAAGCTAAAAAACACACAAAAAAAAAAAGAAAAAGTTAACAAATTCACCCCCATTTTTCACCACATTGAATGGCATTGTGGTAAGAAACATTTATTGATTCACATTGTCTCAATAAAGCCAATGCATACCATTTTGATTACGGCTCTTCCTTTGGCTGATTCTATGGAATAGTGCTTGTCTTGAACGTTAAAGATTTTCAGCTCTTCATATTATTTCGTCAGTTTCTATAATGATAAAATTTTGCATTATCACATTATGAAAAAAAAAATTGCATTATCATCTTTTTCTGCTCCAAATTGCACCAATATTGGTTGGATTTTTGGTATGACACGATCGTTCATGAACCACCGTACCCCATTCAGTACAGTGATGAATATATCCCGGTGTTATCCAACTTTAAGCGTACGTGATTAAAGTTTTCACTATTAATACAAATTATTGCTTCCCTTTGAGAATTGTTATTAGATGCATCAAATGATTTGATTCATGATATGGACCAATCAAGCCTCACCATTTTATCCAATATTGTTATTAATAATTATGATGATGTTGAGAAAACTTTGAATGTTGATTATCCAAAAATTATTATACTACGTACTCATATGGCAAAACCCTTTCTCTTAATATAAGATTACAGTTAATTGTTTTGATGTTTATTTACACAATATAAGCCTCTTCAATAAGTGATTAGAGTAAGAAGCGGTTTTTATGAGAAGAAATAACATCAATCACTAGATAAAAAAATTTAGGTCCTCGGAATATGGGACATAGCTATACAATTAACTAAGTTATTGATATTATCTCGATTATAAAAATAAAATAGAAAACTATTGATAAGCTCAATTAGTTGGAAACGTTTTCTCTGATTTAATCTGATCTACATCTATATCCATGTATGTTGTCTTTATAAACATCGAAAAGGACCGTACCAGGTAGCAAGAAGCGGATGTTCCAATTTATGTGACAAACTTTGAGTGGTCTAAGACCTAATTCCGTGTCAAAAATCCGATCGCTTAATGTACTTTGTTGGGCCCATCCACAATAGGGTTGCTAAATTCAACGCCATTGCTTTTAAGTTTTAACACTCCTCTCTTGATTATTCACCTTCCTAGGCTTTGATTGAGTGGTACATTTGCATATCATAAGCTTCCTAGTAGTAAAATGTACTAGTAGTATTTTTTATTGGGTTGATGGAGAAGCTAGAGTAACTTTGACAAAAGTTAGTACTAACTTTTTGGTAGATATTAATTTTTTTAATTTAATTATTGAATTTTGTGATATTATTTTAATTAATGATCATGTATGAACACCAATTTTAAATAAATCTAGACATTTAATATCGTTTTACTTATATTTTAAAAATATATTATACATTAAAATAACAATTGTTTGATGCAGTATCAAATAAATTTTGAACTTTTATGGAAATTTTGAGACTTAATGTAGCTAGTCAATAATAACTTAATTTGAATCTGACAATTGGATTCATCTCTTAAATAAAAAAATTTAAATATTATAAAAAATAATTTAAAATATAATAAAATGTAAAGATATTTAAAATAAAAACTAAAATTTAAAAAATTCAAATTAAAAATTAAAGAATACAAATTAATTTAAATTAATAAAATTCAAAAGAAAATTAATTTTAAAAAATTATATATAATTTGTCATAATAGTATTTTTTTTCATTTATATTTTATCATATTATTATTTAATCTATTTCAAATATAATGATGAAATAATACAAATGTTTGTCCAATGTGCATCAAACTACTACCTCCGTCCCTAAATATAAGTGGTTTTTATCTAATTTTCACTCAAAAAAAAATTAGTTAGTTTAGTTAAAAGTATTAAATTTGTCAATAATTTAAATTGTGTTTTCAAAATTACCCTTAGTAGTATTTATCTTTTTTCACTTTCTCTCTCCCATTTAATTAATGCATTATCTCTCTCTTCTCCATTTATCATACGAGAGAGACTAAAAGTGTTCATAATAAATAAGAGTAATTTAGATAAAAAAATACAAGAAACATTTTCAAAGAACTCTTATAAAAAGTGACAAAAAATTGTCAAAAATCTTTTATAATTAAGGACAGAGATAGTAAGATATAATAGAAGCTTATCATTTCATATCCTATCATACTCTTGTTCAGTCATCTTATGATCTATATACATTTTTGTCATATTATATCCACCAATCGGGCTCTAAAAAAATCAAAATCCCACAATTATGATACTTTGAGGACCAAAAGTATAATTAAGCATAATTTTTACTCTTTTGTTTTTGAATATAAGAAAAAATACTAAAATATTTTTTTATTAAATATAAGCAAAACATAACAACTTCTATCTCATTTAATAACATTATTCCTATAATACTCTTAAGTTAATTTAAGTTTTGTTTTTCAATGCATAGTTTATTCTCAAATAACAATTTCTAATGTAATCATTAAGGATAATTTAGAGACTATACTAATTTTTTATATGAGATCAAAAAATTTAATTACAGTTAACTAATTTCTTTAATAAATATAAATTTAAATATTTTTACTTATATTTAAATAGAAAGGGAGTATATAATTTTCGTGAACTTCACCATTCTCATTTTTATCCTCTTGGAAAAAGAAGAGGATAGAGAGAGAGTGTGAGTGAAAAAGGAGACAAAGCAATAATGATGATTGAGTGCACGTGTGGTAGGTCGTGTCCACGTGCACTTGTTTGTATTCACTGAATTAATGGATTTGTCGGTTTATTTATGTGACTCCGTGTGAGGGACTGCACTGCACTGCATTGATTTTGTTTACCTTTTTCCTTTGTGTCCGTTTGCCACAATAACGACATCTCATTTTATTCCCCTAACCAATTCTCTCACCATACAGTAATTATATACTCAATCCATTCCTTTTTATCTATTAGTATTGTTTAAAAATGTGTTACCAAAATTAAGGAATCGAATAATTTATAAAAAATTTTATTATCTCATTTTATCTCTCTATTTTAATGTGTCATATTATTTTAAATATTTTTATCCTTTTTTATGAATCATAGTGAAACAATTAGTGTTAATAATAAATTTATTTTGTTGGGAAATAAAATAATTTTTGGGAGTAGATGTATTATTTAATTAGTTTTTAAACTTTTCAACTACTAAATTAATCAATTCTATAAAAAAATGTGTAAAATAATTAATAGGATTATGATTGTCAAAATGTAACCTTAAACTATCAAAACGACATATAAAAATGATCAAAAATTTTCTTAAAAACCGACAGATAAAAAGGAACGGAAAGAGTATTCCCTACTTCTTAAAATAATTATCCACTTTGCAAAAAAAAAATTTGTCCCAAAATAATTATCTACTTTAAAATTTTAATAAAATATTAATTAAATTATTCTATTTTTATCCTTAATAAATTATTCCTACCATCAATGAAGTAAATTAAATAGCAAAGATAAATTTGTTCTTTTGTTTAATTACATTTCTTAATTTGTGTGAAAAAGACAAAATAGACAATTACTACCTCTGTCTCTAATTATAAGAAGTTTTTGGCAAGTTTATTTGTCTATTTTTAAAGAGATTTTTGAAAATATGTCATGTATATATTAATTGCTATTTTACACAAATTACCCTTATTTATTATGAATTTTTTTGTCTCTCTCTCCTATGATGAATGAAGAAGAGAGAGATAATACATTAATTAAGTGAGAGAGAGTAAGTGGAAAGATAGAAATACTACCCTGGATACGTAGTTTTGTTTAAAACAAAACGTAAATTATTGACAAATTTAATGTTTTAAATTATATTAATTAATTCTTTTAATAGAAGAAAATTAGATTAAAACTTTTTATAATCAGAAAAAGAGGTAGTATTTTGAGATGGAGGGAGTATATTTACTGCCCTCTGCCATTCTGTATTAATTACTGGTCACCATGCATGCACACACATAACATATTCATTCATTTTCATTCATTAATTCATCCAAGGCAAAGCAAGCAGTAACCGCTGGTGAAATTTAAAGAGACCCCACGAGCAAGGCTAGGCATCGTGAGAAGTGAGAGCCAACCCCAACCACATAACTGTCTCTGCAATCTGCATGCGTCACACACTCATCACTGACCCCTTTTTTTTTTGGTGGGGTAAACGACTAACCATGAATTACACTGTCATGCACGGACCTTCATGGAACTATGTAATTAATATATACTACTAGTATTTGAAAATAAGGGATCAAATTACATATTCCATTGTAAGTAAAAAATAACTCAAATGTTGTAAACTCAAATATAAGCAAATTTTAATTAATTTTACTATATTTAATGATTTTTTTCTACAAAATTTAATGCAGATTTTAATTTCTATAATCCCTTTTATTAAGAGTAGTTTAGGAAATAAAATTTATTATTTGATAAGATTAAAAAAATTAAATATACTTATACAATATTCTTAATTAGTGTAAATTTAGGTATTTTTCTTATTTTTGAGTCCAGGGCATGCAGTAACACTTAACCACTGTTATACCATTAATAATTTTTTTAAAGATGTGATTTTTGTTTATTTAATTATTAAATAATACTCTCTTTGTCCCAAATTAGTGAATTTTAAGGTTTTATCACACATATTAAGAAAAAAATAAATGAATCAATGAATGAGAATAATAATTTTATCAAATTAATCTTATTATTTATATTGCTAAAAGTCGATGCAACAATCTAAAAACAATATTTAGGGATATTTCCAGAGGTATGCTTGACAAATGGATCAAACGAGCATTCATGAGAATGGATTATATGAGCATATCCATCAAATTATTGTGTTTTATTTTTTTATTTTGTACTTTATCTGATTTTAAGGGATATAAAACAAATTTTTTAATATTTATTAATAATTTGCATAATTAATTAAAGGTAATCATCATTTTAAATGGATATGTCTAGGGACTAATTGAAATTAAGTTTTCACCCTTGTGAGACATGCATATTTATCAAGCCAAAGAAAGAAATGTATTTCTTGAATTTTTCATGTGTGCAAGCTCGTCCTGCTCTCATAACACATTAACCGTTGTCAATGTAGGCAAATATAGTGCAATTAATTGGAACTGTAAAAAAAAAAAGTAAGTTGTGGCTTGGATTCTTCTTCTTTTTTTAAACCGGATATATATATTTCTATGTGCAATTGCGGAAACTAATTCCTTTAAGTTATTAAAATCCATTTAAAAGAATGAAATCTCCCAATAGATACTATTCCATGCATATAACCTTGGGGATCGAACCCAATACATCGTGTTTAAGGGATCCGAGTATCCATCAGTCATGGCACACCATATTAATTGTTTCTTGGATTCTTGAAGTACAGAATATGCATTCTAGCTCATTCAAATCTTAAAATAAGTGTACTATATGATTAATGGCAGGGGTTATAATAAGGAAGATTCAAAAGTAGCAATCCTTTAACTTTTTGGACTGATGTCTATATCTATATAATAAACACATAAGTAGGCCTCCCCTCCCCTCCCCTCCTGATCCAAGTGTATGCAAAAGATTCTTAGCTTTATGGTAGTTGGCTCCACTACTTCACAAGATGCAAGCACCCCCCACCCCATGTGTGAAAGGTCCCCATATTTGAGATAATTTGTTTGATACCTTGGTGTGGGAGTGCTTCAATTTGTCTTTGCTTTGAAATTTCTTTTCAATTTCCCACTTATGCAATCTTGTTTTTTAAAAATCTTTTTTCAATTCCTTTACTTTTTCAACACCACATTAGGTAACCTTATGTTACACACACAAGAGTGCCAAAAAACCCATGTGATATGGTCACTGTTTGGCCACATTGAGGATGGAGCTCAAGAAAGCTTTTGTGGGGCTAACCCTTTGAAAATTGAAACTCTCCCTCTTATTGTGTGCCCCTATTGCATGTTACCCCCTCGTGGGGATATCATAATCGTCCTTTTGGTGTACTAAAACAACACCATTGACAAGTACCACTCAGTTAGCTTTGGTGAGCCCAATAGAACAAATTTGGTGCCCCTTTCATTCCCACCTCTTTTCAAAAAGAACAGAAAATACATGCACTTACCCCTGCAATTCCCCTGCTGTGAGTCTTGTCATTTTAAGTTTAAACCCTTGAGATTGACAACTACATGTGTGAACATTGTTGCTCTTGCTAACATATTCAGCTCTGTTTTGTTCACATAGTGTACATCAGTGTGGATCATCACTTCTGCACTGTGTTTACAAATGTCCATGAAGTGAGCAGTTGTTAATTAGTTGTTGGACCTTGACAATCATTAAAGAATGATTCTAACTAATGGGACATCTTGAGTGCTTCCCAATTAATCATTAGGGATTAAGTGTACAATTAACCCCGACTGGGATCCCAATCTATCTATTACTATATAAAAAAAATTAAGTACTAGACTTCCGAACTGTGACACGTGTCAGCTCCCTGACTATGACACGTGCCAGGTCAATAGTTTGTTGCGGTAAAAGGATGGTACATCGACAAATCAGAGTCATTTGATGAAGATTGAACGACTTACTTTCAGAATTTGTATTTTGAATCCAATGAATTCGCTGAGATCATAAGATGAGCCGTCCAATCTTGATCCATCAACTCCGAGTTACTGACTGCACTAACTGCACCTTTTTTATTGCAGGAAAACTATGAGCTTCCCATGTCCATGTGTTTGAAAAATGTAAAATGGGCTACTCATATCTTATAGCACTCCTGGAAATTTGAGCTATTGCACTACTCATGTCTTATGTGCAACCCAAAGTTTAAATTATCTTAATTAAATAATTTAATCTATGTACTACTTCTGCAATGGCAAGAAAAGTCTAGCTTCATATTTGATTATAATCAATTACTTATATAAAGGACATCAGTTGAAATAACATGAACCCCACCATACTTGCACAATGGAAAGGAATCATTTTTTTTTTTGCTAGATGGAAAGGAATCATATTGGAAGAGAAAAAGGAAATATTATGTTATCAATCAAGTCTAGTGTCCTACAAATATTACATTATTATCAGTAAGAGATTACTAGTATCTTGTGTTTTATTAATTTGCCTAAGTTTGCTAGCATGTGTAAGATACTTCCTAACCTACCTAATCACATGCTTTGTATAGCAAATTAAATCCTATGTGAAAGTGAGGTGACTGATTGAACTTGCTCAATTCCCATGAGGCCATGAGCGCTTATAAATGATTTGTTGCAAAATCAAAAAGTCATCAAAACCAATAACCATCGAAGAATGTGTTTGAATGAGTGCATATATTCACAAGCTCAAGTTGACTTGATCCCCTCGTTATGCTCAAAACCTTATGGCCTATCTTTGACTCTGACTCACTGAATCTGTGTCGGTGGATAAATTATATTTTAGTAATAGTGAAATGCTTAGGTAAGCAATGCGCTCTAAATCTTTGAATATATTAATCTCTGTAGTTGTGCGTGAAAATATTCTAAAAAAATAGTATAATACTTATACAACGTGTAGGATTAGGATCATTTCAAATGAATATGGCCCAAGAATTTGGGCTAATAAAAAAAATGAGAATCCCACTTTACTTATAATTTGTGCGAAACTTTCATCTTAAGAAGCTGCCTACACGTTGACCAAAAAAAAAAAAAGAAGCTGCCTACACACACTTGACCCAAAAAAAAAACAAAGAAGCTGCCTACAATAGAGGAACATCCTTGGCCATTATAATATTCAATGAAGATTAGTTTTCATTACCCCCGATATTTTTTTTTCCAAAAATGAAAATCCATTTCAGTATAGCAAGTCATTCAAATTTAAAATCTTTTATAAATGATATGTGATTTTTAACAAAAATATTTTTAGTAAAGGTTTTTATACTATTTCCGTCCTGTGATTGCCAAACAAATTTGTTAGTAATTTTTGGTTGATGTGAACTAAACGTAGTTGACTTCATTATACTAAAAATAAAATCTATATAAATGAGAAATGCTAATGCTAAAATCATAATCATAATATATAACACTTTATTTTTTGTCAAAATATATAACTAGTTTATAACAATAAATAAAGACAATAGAAAGGTTTGGTGTACACAGTTTTTTTACAAATTAACCTTTCATCGTAAACCTTCACCCTAGAGATAATTGCATAAGCAACTATATGGGAGTAAAAAAATATAAGAAAAAGATAAAACAGCAAAATAGGAAAAAGACGCAATTGAGGTTAGACAGTATTTTCTCCACTAGTGACTTATAAACAATATCAATATCGATTTCTTACTTGCCCTCTATTTGGGTGCTAATTACAACGTTGACAAAACAAATTATACATTGATAATCTCAACATTCTGCCTTTATGACATAATTAGCTTCAATATGTGCTTGTCACATGAGGGTTCATTTAAATTTAATAAACTATTTGCATTTGAATAGGCAAATTGAAAATTACTAATGCATCATTACACACACAATTCATCATTCATATGCATAACATAAGCATATAAAAATAGCAAATGATGAAACATCAAAATTTAATCACCATACATCAATGTTATGCGGCTAAAATTGAGTGCATAAGTTTTAAAGTACAATATACACATAATAAACATAATAATAAAAACATTTAAAGAAAAAGCTAAATAGTTAGTATAACCCGCATTGACAATGACAAAGCATAAACTCAGGATCATTTAGTTCACTTGGCAAACGTAACTCAATTTCATAATAGGTCAATATAGCTCTCCTTGAATTACATAGGCAGAGGGAATGGTAAATTTCATGGTCTGCAAAGAATACAAGCTCCAAGAAAACTTGCAATCTTTAAACAACACTAAAATACAACATAGTTGAGTTGTAACTATTTCCAAGTATATGCTGATAATTTCAGCTCCAGCACAATCAACCAGCAAAGACAATGATGAAGATGGTGTATCAAGAAAATGCTTACTGATTACACAACAATCTAATGCAAGAAAATAGTGAAACTTGGGATACTGAAATATCACAATAACAAGATTAAGAAGCAGGCTGTGATCAGCATCAGCAGTCGAGATGGACAATGCACCGCTGACACCGATGGTGGCAATGCAGGACAGGCAAAAGCTTCCTTTCACCGCAGAAGCTACAACTTGGAGTTTCTACTCCACCGTGAGTTTAACCCCCTGTTACCAGGTTTCTAAACATAGGATCAGTTGCTTATCACAGACAAATCAAGACCCAGCTGAGCTATCTCAAGGGGACAAAATTGATATGTACATTATTGGTAACCATAAATAAAAATAACATCTTGAATTTATGATTCAGAGGAGATACTAGATGATGACACCAAAAAGAAACAGTACAGACTACAGTCATTTCTGCATTTGACCAAGCTGATATTAGCAAACTCTCCTCTATTGGTATTGGTATACATATGCATATTCTAGTTCAAATATCATACAACAAAGCCACATCCTGCACAACCAAAAATACATTATGGATCTATTACTGATACAAGTAATAGACTAGATTTACATGAGTTTAGTGATAGATATATAATAAATGTATTTGTGCTGTGCATGTAGTAGACTAGTAGCCATTGTTCCTTAATATATTGACCCCTTTATTCATAAGGTCCAATTCATGAACTCAAGTATAGTGCACATCTTAAAAGATTGGAATCATCCCTACCCTTTTCATATTTCCTTCTCTATCTCTTTGAGGAAAAAAAAAAACACACTTCATGAAAAAAGTTCAATTAAGAGAAACAAAAAAAGAAAAATTCATTGACCTGTTATATTTTAATCGAAAGATAGAGAAAAGGGAAAAAAATTATTTGAGTCCGTTTATTGAGAATCAATTGTACCTAACATAACATCAGGGTTCATGAGTGTTTCTTGGTAGCTGAAAGACTTGGTCACAGAACAATACACCCACTAAAGGGTAAACATACATGCACATACATGATTCCTCATAACTAATAAACAGAACAAACTGCTAAAAAGCTTTTGAAAGTAAAACCAAAACATGGACATGATAAGATTAAGTAGTCTAAGTCAGATACCGTACCTTTGGTTTTATCCAATGCCCCATTTGAAACTTGAAAGGTGTTTTCAATTCTGTGCTTTCATTAAACTTAAAATGATGGAAAGTTGCCATATGTAAACAGTCTTTGGGTACAATCTGGGTGAGCTTGTTACCTTTATTTTCTCTACTTCAATGTTTATATTTATTTTTAAAAAACAAAAGCTTACTTTGTAGCATATAATAATAATAATATGACACTATATTATTATTAGCATTATATTAAAAAAAAATAGAATGATAGCATCAGAAAGTTAGTGAGGCTCGAAAGGTGTCACGATATTTCAAAAGCAACCATGGGAGGAAGGCAAAGATCTTCTCATAGAATTTGAACATCGTGAAAATGTTAAGAGTAAATCTGAAGCAAGTAGAACATCTTTTCAAAGAATTTGAATATTGTGAAAATCCTAAGAATTTAGATGTCTTGCTTCAGATTTACTTTTCTTAAGATTTTTATGATATTCAAATTATTTTAAAATTAAGAAGACATCTTTCAAGAAGAACCCTTAACTTTCAATGTTTCAATTTGTTCATGTGTCCCACTTCAGATTTACTCTCTTTAAAAAAAATTCAATATTCAAATTCTTTAAGAAAATATTCTGTCTTCTTCACCTGGTTACTTTCAAAATATCGCGACACGTTTTAAGTCTCCCAGACTTTCTGATGTTATAACTCCATTCTTCTCGAGATAACACTAGTAATAATAATATAATATTATATTATATGCTATAAAGTAAGGCTTTGTTTATTAAAAACAAATATTGAAGCAGGAATTAAAACAAAGGTAACAAACTCACCTAGATTGGACCCAAAGACTACCATAACCTCAATAAGCTCAATGCAAAGCCTTCATCTTCCAGACTTTCTCAGCCTGATGCACACACAAAATTAATCATCAAAGGAAATTGAAAAAAGTGAAAGGAAACGACAAAAAAAATGCAACAGAACAATAGTTAATGAAAGTGCCTTTAACATGGACCCTATGTCAATTGTGACCATTGGTGGACACCCTCTTTACATGTTAAAGAGTCAATGAGTCACACTGGTTGGTCACATATTGAACCAATACATATTAAAATTAAAATTTTAAAATATTCATAACTTGTAAATTTCATGCTTCAAAAAATATAAAATAATTCATGAAATATAAAATAGTTTAAACAATCCCAAAAAATTCACAAGACAAATTAACATAATGTACCAAGTTTACAGTCAAACACTCACAATCTAACTAATCCATGGTTTGTAGGTAAGCAATAATGCAACAACCACAGTCTAACAACAGATCTTATAAATTCAATTTAAGAGTTAACAATTTCCTTTCAGCAGTATTTCCAGTTTCAGTTACAGATCCACTTCAATTATTTTAGTCAAAACCCCAAATTTACATATTGTATTTATTTTTGAGTGATTTATGCTCCAATCACATGTACATCATGAAGTGTGTACACTACAAAGTGACATACAATCAAATACAAGCTGGAAAAATACACGTATCCGAATTAGGAAGAAAGCAAACCAACACTACTAAATGGTTTCCAAATATGTCAGATGAAAACATTAGTTCCGAACCTGTAGTAGCTACGTACGGTGTGGCAACCTCAAAACAATGCTGCGGCGACTTCGTTTGTTGTGTGCCTCTCTGTTGCGTAAACAACCGGCGGTTGAGGGTTTATTTATTAGTAGGGTTAGTGTTTGGGCCTAAAAGGCCCATATTTGTTTCGGATGAAGCGGATCACATAGTGTGATTTGGTTATGCAAATGGAAAAAATTGATTTTGATTGAATTGATTCTGTAAAATTAATTTTAGTTAAAATTAAATTGAACATAATGTAATTTATGTTTAGATATATTCACAAAAATATAATTTTTATCAATTAAGATTGTTTGGATGTTTGGATCAAAATTGTTTTTGGATGTGCATTACCAAAATCGTCGTAAGTCCTAGCATATATTTTTAAATTTCTTAAACTCAATGATTAATTTTTTTTGACATAAAAACTCAAGGATTAATATATTTTCTTACTATCACAATCGATTTTTTAGAGTTAAGACTTCCTAATTTATATTTCCTCTGGATATATATATGACACGTAATATATCAATATTTTATTTTTTGTTTTAATATTTTTATTCTTCTTTTTTGTGCTGGTCAAATATTTTTTATTTTGGATTAAATATGTTTTGTGTCCCTATAATATAAGAGATTTTTTAGTTAGGTCTCTGTAAAAAAAGTCAAAATTTTTCATCCTACTTTTATTTATTTTTTTAATTTTAGTCTCTGACTAGCGTTGACCACTAATGTAGCATAGTGAAATCCCTATAAAATTCCTACCCTACTTGGCTTACACTGATATTCCTTGAACCTCATAATTAAGTGGTATTTTCAGGTTTTTTTTTCTGTAAAAGGCATATATGTCACAATGGTACTTAACAGATCATTCTACCAAATTAAGAGAGCACCCAAGTGGAATAGCACCACAAACCACGAGTGTATAGAGCTATGCGCAGATCGCTGCATGCATATCTACAACCCAGAAAACTAATTAGTATTAGATGCAATTACCAAGTAAAAAATAAGACAGAAATCAATAAATCAAAAAACCAAGAAAGAAAGAAAAAATTCAAGAAAACAACAAGTCAAGAAATAAAGAAAGAAACTAAGAAATCAAAAAAGAAATCAGGAAAAATAGAAAGAAAAAGAAAAAGAAATCAACAATATTTCAAAAAAAGAAAGAAATCAAGAAATAAAAAAGTGAAGTCAAATCAAACAAGCAAGCAAGAAGAAACAAACAAAGATAAAGAGAGGAGAAAAAATTCAAGAATTGAAGAATTAAAGAAACTCAAGAAAGAAATCAAAAAATAGAAAAAGTAAAAAATTATCCATCAACATGCTCCGATTGGCACAGTGACCATCAAAATGTAGGATTAAGGATTGGACAATTTGTTGGAAACCAAAGAATATTGAATATGATAACTAGCAACTTGAACAAATTGGACGATTAATTAACTTCATTGTTCAATGCAAAATCAAGTGGTTTATAAAGCCTTACAAAGTCCTAACAGAATGATAAAATACTTCTAATTAGCATAACCAAATTAACAAAATAAGTAGATATCCAAAAGCAAATAACAACAATGCTTGATATATAGACTTCTTCTCCACACCAAATTTAGGAAGAACATGTGCCTGCTCATTACTTTATTAGAGAAATCCACATGGATTTGCATATGATCATTGGATGGTTAGGATTCTAAATCTTCTTCGATCTTGGGACCCTTGTCTAAGAAACTTTTACTAAACTCTCCAAATGACGTGGATTTGTATAATGGAGGATTGCTTCCATTAATCAATTCTTGTGCAGGTCCTATGATGCTTTCAAATGATGGTTGGATGAAATAGGCCACGGTTGTGCGTGCTTTGCTCGAATTTGTCACAACCCGGTGTTCTGCACCAATAAGCTTTCCATTGCTAATCATCTGTATAAGAGTCAATGAGAATAATAGGTAAAAAAAAAAAAGGTTTGTAGTACTTGAAATGATCAAATTAATTTTACTATGAAGTTCAATAGCAATTAATAATTAATTAAATTAATATCATTCAGTTTCTCAAAAGATATCAATAACATTGACTTTGTATATATTAACCACCACAAGGTTAGACACAAGTGGTTAATGTATTTCATCTAAGGGGACGAGCTCAGGTAGTATCCGTGTGAACAATCGCGTGGTCAGACTTTAATTACCTCCGGCCAAACACAAATTAGTCTAGGGCTTCTGTACATCATCCTAAAAAATTTTATAGTTACTTTAAATCTAAATACTACAAATCCCAAATATGGACTAAGTAATTTGTAGAAGATATTATACTATCATTGTAAAAGTAAAAATAAAAATAAAAATGTTTGGTTAATTTTAAATGAAAACTATGGGAAATGAGAACCAAGAAAGAACAAAAGGTAGTATTTAATTTGTAATTTTACCTGCAAGAGTAGACCAACGTTGACCACAAAAGCATTGGGAATAGACTCAACTTCAATCCATTCATCATCCTTAAGGACTTGCAGTCCTTGCACCTCTTTGTCTTGGAGTAGAATGGTAATAATGGTTGGGTCCCTGTGTTTGCCTGAGCCCAAAGTTAAACTTGGGTCTGGGCAACGAGGGTAGTGATGAACTAGTACTCTTGGATTTTCAGTAAGTCCACCACAGAAATATCCTGGACTAATCCCCAACCCTTCACAAATCAGGTCCAAAATTCTAAATCCCAATTTGCTCAATTCTCGTGTATATTCACCAACAATCTCGCTGAATTTTTTTTTTCCAAAACAAAAGCATTTTGTTTAATTAGTTCAGGGGAAAATAGAAAGAAAGAAATGTAAAGGAAAATGAAAATTATATCCCCTTTAACTGTGCATAGAAAATAAAAAAAAATATATAATAAAAACGTAAGTTCCATGGAACAAGTTTTTTCTCCAACTTTAGAGAGAAAAAACTAGCCAAATTGTAAAAATGTCTTTATTTTCTCTTAAATTTAGTATATAAAAGTAAATTAATTAGAAAGAAGTATGATCATATGATAGCAATCAATATTATATTGGTCCGAGTGGAACTGGATTCGGATCACTTAAACAATGTCTCCAGTTCGAATCTCGTAGATGGAAAAAATGTAGTTGAAATGTGTCTCAGAAACAATGATAACACCCTTGTAGCATCCACAATGGAGCATCTCACTTTGGGGTGTTTAAGTGAGTCCCATCAGTACATATCACCAATTTTTACCATTTTGAACTTAAATATCCCATAAGCATTCAATCTCTCCAACCCAACTCTTTCAAAAAAAAATCTTAAATGGACCTCACTAATACTTCACATCATTACATTCCACCAATAGCAACTTTTTCAATCCATAAACCAAAACATGGCCCACTATGCATTTAATGGATGAGTGCTTGGGAGAAGTGTTTAACTAAGTACCTAAGCTTAATAAACACCCCAAGAGAAATGTCCTCTAATACATAGTTTTTAATAAGTATTGATGTTTATTTAGTGAAATGCTTAATAAGCACCCCCGTTGTAGATGCTCTTAGGAGGAACTATATAACAAAAACAAAAAATAGATAGAAGGAAAACTGTGAAAGTAAACTTTACCGGTATTTGGGTGGTTTTTGAGGCCAATACTCCATGTATTCTCCAGAGGGAGGACAAAGGTGGTTTAGTGTGTCCTTCCAATAAGGAACCCCGTCTCCTTTGTAATCTTCACTATAACTTGTATAGAGCCAGCACCACCTTCTATTTGGGTCCTTAGAGCATTCATTTACCTTTTCCTTGGGAGGCATGGCGTGGAATTCTTTAAAAATGTTAAGCGCTTCATCCATTAAGTCCTTGGAAACACCATGGTTGATCACCTACTCCACAGTTTTTTAATTTGAATTCTAATATGCATATTGGTTAACATTAATTTGGCAGATAAATAGAACAAAACAATTTGAATTTTTGTTTTCACTGTATAAATATTTAAAAATAAAAAATAGACTAAAAACAATATGACAATTTTGAAATTAGTATTTAATTCTGTTGTCTTTTACACTTGAGAGACACAATTAGAGATATATTTCATTTTTTTCTCTAATTTTCATCACTAATTAATATTCCAAATTTTTCTAGTAGTGTCAACTTTTAAAGCTGTGAATACCAATAGATGCGTGAATGGGGAGATATAAATTGGTAGAAGAATGAATATATGGGACTAAAAGAAAGTTGTGGTGAGTTTGAATGAACCTGGAAAAAACCATACTCCTCGGAGGCTTTCAAAATGTGTTTTATGGTATCAACATGTTCATGTCCTCCTCCAAGATCAATCACAGGTATTGTCTTAGTTGAAGGGCTTATGACCTTACCAGGTCTACATTCCGGTGGTTGCACATAAGATTGAGGAACTGAGGAAGTAAAATTAGACCAGCTTGACACAAGCCTTTTCTCCAGAGAGATCTCCATGCCTTGCTAGTTAGTATCTAGAACTTGAGATACACACAATTAATGTCCCTTAGAGAAGAAAAAAATTAGAGACTTTCTCGCCTCTTTTTATAAGCTATATATGATATATTTTATTATATGGCATATGACAAGTAGATTCTTTGCTTATAAAAAGACAAGTAGATTAATTATGGTTGATATAAAAGGATATGCCAAGTACTAGCGAAAGATTGCTATCTTTTGGTTGTGGTCCATCAAGTTAGAAATTTATAATTAATGAATAATTTTGCATAATTAATTAAATTGTTTATAGCCATAAATAATTAAAAATAAAAAATTATATAAAATATTCAGTACAAACTAATTAAGTGACTTTTTAACTCAGAAAGTTTCTCAAAAAAAAAAACTTAGAAAGAAATTCAATATTTTTTTTTGATAGGCCAATATTAGTTATTAGTTAAATGTTAGTATTGTTTGTTTTTTTGGGGTGAAAGAGAATTGAACCCACTCTCTCCTTATCTCTCCACTCCTTACCTTCCCTCACCCAACCACCAAGCCATCCTTATATCACCAGAAAGAAATTCAATATTAAGTGATGTTTTAGTTTTTCAATGAAGTATTAGTTTTTTTTTTCCAATTTGTCCCAAATTAATAACTTTGAATTTAGATATTTTTATTTATATTTGAGTTGATCAGATGAAGTATTTTAGAATACTATGAAAAATGTGGTGTCGTTGTTGTAGCAAACAGAAATAAAGGAAAGGGTCAAAAAATGCATGCAACCAATAAAAATGCATGCAATTCACAAAGACAAATTAAAAGGAGATGTCGCTACTGTAGCAGGTAGGCAGGAGTATCATGTTTGAGCAAAATGCATTAACGGTGCCTCTGTATATTTATGATCTTCTTGAAGTTGACAACTGAGATTGCGAGTCTCAAGGAGGGGGGCTCCATGATTCCATGTAGTTTTCCAATTAGCACTTTTGTTTATTGACAGACACCTAATTAATTTTTTGGTATCTCTGTACATAACTGCAGAGACTAATTTTTTAAAGTATTGAGATTTATTTAAGGAATTCTTCCATACACATGGTATGTGATCGAACCCCTGACATCGTATTTAAGGGACTTGAATATCTATCACTCGTACCACATTATGCTCCCGCATCATGAATTTATTAATGTAACATGGAATTTTCATGGAATATAATACAAAAGCATATAACTTATAGAGAAAAAGTCAAAAAACTATTTAGTTATAAACGGGTATAAATTATTTTCAAAGTTTGAGATAATATCAATTATATTAGTTTGTCGATTACTACCTCCAATCCATGTCTATTGATTTCATTTTCTCGGACCAATAGCTGTAGCTCTACATATATATAAATCCTCTTCTGCAAATTAATGAAATTCATTATATATATATATATATATATTTATAGTATTAAAATTTATCCTAGATCTGTTATTGGGCTATTCATGTTTGTTTATGCGCTAATTAAATGTATGTTCTTAGGCGTGAGGTGTTGTTATTGGATCGGACCACCCACATTTGTCCATACTCCAAATGTACCCAATCTTGAACGTGAGAAGAGTCTCTCAAAAGTCCCAAAATGACGTCTAACGGTATAATTGGCTAGAGTTAATGACTAACTAACTAGAGTTAATGACATAACAAACTTCTATATCCTAATACAGTATATGATTCACTGATCAATATTTCTTGAGTTTTTAAAATTGTGATAACGTTAAGGAAAGATGAACAATAAAGAGTATGAAAAACCCGCGTTTATATATCACGGATGTTATTCAAATTTGACTTTCATAATACTTGCAAAAATAACATTCATGTATTAGCTCTTTATGCACTAGTTGTTCTCCATACTCCCTTTGCACCATCTTTTTGAAAGAAATCATAATTGAAGACAACAGCAAAATCAGAATATACAAAAAGCACATGTCGGGGGAGGAACACAAGGGTTGCAGTGAAAAAAAGATTAATAGTTTAAATTCTCCTACTAACATAATATTATACCAATTACAAATATTTAATTATTCAAAAAAAATTGAATTGTTTGTCTAAACATGCTGTTAATATATATGTGTGAGAACTTCTTTTAGGGTCCATGTATGAAAGCATATGTTTGAATGGTTAGGATTGCAACTCTTCTTCAATCTTGGGACCCCTGTTTAAGAATTTTTCACTAAACTCTCCAAATGAGATGGACTTGTATATTGGGGGAGTGCTTCCATTAATCAATTCTTGTGCAGGTTCTATGATTCTTTCACATGATGGATAGATGAAATAGGCAACAGTTGTGCGTGCACTCTTCAAATTTGTCACAACCCGGTGTGTTCAGCACCAACAATCCTTCCATTGCTGATTATCTATAGGAATAAGTGAGCATAGCTAATCAAAAGCTTGAAGTTCTATATAGCTTTGTAAAAGTAACAATAAAAAATGTTTTATTTCTTTTATAAGCTAAAAATATTACTGGAAAAGAAAACAACTAAAAGATAGTACAAATTATGCCCTATTTTAGCTACTAAAAGACAACCAGATCGTTTGATATACAAAATCGACCCAGCTCTTACCATTTATATAAAACAGGATACTCACAAATGAGAAACCCAAACTACAAAACACAAGACTAGCAAAATCAGAATCATACACAGTTGTGACAAAATTCACATCCCTGGCTTGAAATTGTCAGACCCCAATAAGATTTAAGATGAAAGCTATAACAAAGCAAAATGGGAGACTAAAAGGCTGTATTTGTAATTTTACCTGCAAGAGTAGACCAATGTTAATCACAAAAGCGTTGGGAATAGGCTCAACTACAATCCATTCACCATCCTTAAGGACTTGAAGTGCTTGCACTTCTTTGTCTTGAAGCAGAATGGTGATAATGCTTGGGTCCCTGTGTTTGCCTGTGCCCAAAGTTAAACTTGGGTCTGGGCAAGGAGGGTAGTGATGAGAAACTACTCTTGGATTTTCGCCAAGTCCACCATAGAAATATCCTGGGCTAAGCCCCAATCCCTCACAAAGTCGCTCCAAAATTTCAAGCCCAAGTTTTCTCAATTCTTGTGTATATTTTCCAACAATCTCGCTAAAAATATTTCCAAAACAAAAGGCATTTGTTTAGTTGAGGTAAAAATATAAAGAAAGAAATTAAAGAAGGAGAAAAGTAAATATATGTACATGCATGTGATTATGCGAAAGCTAATCCACTGTCAAGAATTAAGGCTTAGAAGTCTTAGATTTGTTATATAAGAAAAATTAATCCGGACCTAATCCCGTACAAAATATAGATATTTTCTTAATAAAATAGTAAAAAATTTAACAAATAAAATAATTTTATTTAAAAATAAAATAGAAATAGATGAAGAAAAGACACGTGTCATAATTTGAAAAGTGATCACATGTAGTATAGTTTGGGAGACTTTTTATATAGAAAATAGAAGATTAGAAAGAAAAAAAATATCAAATGATTACATGTACATTCATAGATTAAAAAAGTATCAACTGATAACAAACCTTGGGAGGAACTATATAACAAAACAAAAACTTGAAATATAGATATACAAGAAAAATTATGACAACATAAAAAAAGGGTAAAATTATGACAATAAACACTTACCGGTATTTGGGTGGTCTCTGAGGCCAATACTTGGTGTATTCTCCAGAGGGAGGACAAGGGTGTATTATTGTGTCCTTCCAATATTGAGCCCTGTCTCTTTTGCAATTCTCACTACTTGTATAGAACTTGCACCTTCCATTTGGGTCCTTAGAACATTCATTTAACTTTTCCTTAGGAGGCATGGCATGAAATTCCTTAAATATTTTAAGTGCTTCGTCCATTAAATCCTTGGAAACTCCATGGTCGATCACCTACTTTAATTAGAGTTTTTTTTTTTAGCTTAGTCAATCTAGCATATATGTTTTAGGAAACATTTGGGAGGTAAAACAGAACAAAATGGAATAAATTGTTTTATTCTGGTCTCTTTGATTTAACCTTTTGCGTAAAACCAAGCTATATCATGACTTTTAAGTCTTAATTTATTTTTATCTTTAAACTACATTAATGAGTACATTTGTGCTTATATTATGTCATGAGACGAGCTCAATCAAATTTTAAATAAACTCTTCGGTATACCTTTTAAACACAAATTAGTTTATAGATCTTGCCCGTATATATAAAATACGAGCGAGTGTCGATCTTTTCTTAACAAAATAGTAAAAGTCTCAACAAAAAAGTAATTAATTTACTTAGAAATAAAAAGAGTTAGGAATGTGACATTCGTGTTATAAACTAGTCACAACTTAATTTTCTTATACAGGAAAAGAATACATGCATACATATGATATGCTTAGTAGAAGAATAAATATATGGGATGAAAAAGAAATGTGTAGCGAGTTTGAATAAACCTGGAAAAAGCCATACTCCTCAGAGGCTTTCAAAATGTGTTGTGTTGTATCCTCACAATCATGTCCTCCTCCAAGATCAATCACAGGTATTGTCTTACTTGAAGGGCTTATGATCTTACTACTGCCAGGTCTGCATTCCGGTGGTTGCACATAAGATTGAGGCACCGAAGAATTAACATTAAACCAACTTGACACAAGCCTTTGATCCAAAGAGATCTCCATGCCTTGCTAGCTAGTATCTTTTTTTTTTTTTTGACAAGAATGCCTTGCTAGTATATCTAGATGAACTTGAAATATGCACAATGCCCTTGGTAAACAGAGCACTGAGCAGTACTACTACAACCTGCTGCAATAACGACATATCTCTTTTTTAAATGACTTCGTGAGAGTGCATGCATTTTTATTGGTTGCATGCATTTTTTGACCTTTTCCTTAATTTGTTTCCATTTGTTTGTGAGTTAATCGGTAATGCCTCTAGGTTCGATTATAGGCAAAAAAAAACCTCAAATGTGTGGTAAATCATAAATAATTCTGTTTTATTTAATGAATTTTTTTCATAAAATACCCTTCAACCTTCATTTAATGTAAATTTTAGTTTTAATGGTTCTTTTATTAAGGGCAATTTAGAAAATGACATTCACTTCTTTGATAAAATTAAATAATGTTAACTAACTTTCTTAATTAGCGTGAGTTAGTATTTTTGCCCTCCTTATAATCGAGTCCGGAGGGAGTAATGACCCATGCGCACATTCTTAAATTAATAAAGATATTAACCACGAGGTTAGACACAAGTGGTTAATGTGAGGAATAATCCGTAACCAGACTTTACTTACCTTTGGCCAAACACAAATTAGTCCAAATGCCCATTTCCTCTGAGATATTGTGGGTATAAAACAAATAAAGATATTAATTAATTGTAACTTCTAATCATCTCCCTATCGTTTTCTTAATTAATTAAACGGCAATTGAAAAGAAATGAAGGTAGTAAATAAAGGCATGCGTTCTATATAAGAGATTGAAGAGAATTTTCTTCGAAGCTCAGCACTACTATATTTAGACTTAACTCATGATATATATATATAAGCATTGATGTCAATGTTTTAAAGCATTTATAAAAATAATTTATGACTCATAAACTAAAAAAATTGTTTATTTCAATAAGCACACTGTAATAGCTTATAAGTAAGTACTTAATTTATGTTCATGTGAAAGCATATATATGTTTGGACAGTTAATTAGGATTACAACTCTTCTTCAATCTTGGGACCCTTGTCAAAGAAACTTTTACGAAACTCTTCAAATGACATGGATTTGTATAATGGAGGATCAGTGCTTCCATTAATCAATTCTTGTGCAGGTTCTATGATGCTTTCAAATGATGGATAGATGAAATATGCGACAGTTGTGCGTGCACTGCTCGAATTTGTCACAACCCGGTGTTCAGCACCAATGAGCCTTCCATTGGTGATGATCTGTAAGAGTCAATGAGCATATAACTAAACAAAAGCTTGTGATCAAGGTTATAAATTGCGTTCACAGTTTCGGTTTTAAAGACTCTGAAAACCTTAATATTGTAAAAAATTATAGATAAATGCGACGATTTCAAAAACCTTGATGTTGCGGCTACAATTACAGTTGCAAACCGCAATTTAAAACTCTGTTTGTGACTCTGAGATATACTGGCTAAAGCATTATTACATGTTTTTAGATTGTTGTAAAAATAGAAAAGAATAATGTCGTGTTAATTTCAGGTGAAAGCCAAGTGAAATGAGAACAAATCAAAATGAGAGAATAAAAGGGCGTATTTGTAATTTTACCTGCAAGAGTAGACCAATGTTAACCACAAAAGCATTGGGAATGGGCTCAACTCCAATCCATTCATCATCCTTGAGGACTTGAAGTCCTTGTACATCTTTGTCTTGAAGCAGAATAGTGATAATGGTTGGATCCCTGTGCTTGGCTAAGCCCAAAGTTAAACTTGGGTCTGGGCAAGGAGGGTAGTGATGAACAAGTATTGCTGGATTTTCACTAAGCCCACCACAGAAATATCCTGGGCTAAGCCCCAGTCCTTCACAAAGCAACTCCAAAATTTCAAGTCCCAATTTGCTCAATTCTCGTGTATATTTACCAACAATCTCCCTGAAAAAAAAATTCCAAAACAAAAGCACTTTGTTTAGTTAAGGTAAAAATAGGAGAGAGAGAGAGAGAAAGAGGAGTACACAGTTAAATGGGATTTTGCCCGGTTTGATTGCAAAGAGGAAATAAGAAAGAAGCATAATAGAAACCTATGTAAAAGTTTTTTCTCCAACTTCTTTTTCCCTAACCCAGAGATGTGTTATGTGAGATTCAACTTGAGTCATCTCTCACAAGTTCATGTGTGTATTGTCAACTGAGATAAACTTGGGCAAACTATCAAAATGTCTTTTTTCTTTCATTTAAATATTTATTTTCAATAGGTAAGATCATTTTTGTCATTTCACGTATATACATTTTCTTTCCATTTATTTTCTATTTTAACAAAATAAAAGATGAGAAAAAATTAATTTGTCTTTGTATCTAAACAAATTTAAGATGATCATCTTATTTTCTTTTGTCTATTTTTTATTTAGTTTTTCTTCTTATTCTCTTTTATTAATCGAACAAAAACTAGGAAGCCAATCGTAATATGAATATTCCAATATATATATATATAGGGTTAATTATGTTTTTAATCCTTTAAAAATTGTCAGATTTGAGTTAGGTCCTTTAAAAAAAAGTCAAACTTTTTAGTCCTTTAAAAAAAAATTGTTTGATTTAGGTCCTTTAAGTGAGTTGACTTGGTAGGTGGCACATTTTGACTCAGCTATCATGCCTACGTGGCACGAAACGCTGACGTGACAATATTAACTTTTGAATTTAGTCTCTCTAAATATTGAGTTTTGATTTTAGTCCCTCTAAAAATTGATGAGTTTTGATTTTAGTCCCTCTGGTTTTTCTCTCTCTCACCCCCACCACCGCCACCCTCTTTCTCGTTTTCTCTCTCTCTCTCACCCCCACCACCACTCTCTCTCTCTCTCTCTCACACCCCACCGCCACCACTCTCTCTCACCCCCACCACCACCATTGATTTGTTATTGATTTATCAAGGTTCACGATTTGTTATGTAACAAATCATGAGAGAGAGAAAATGAGAGAGAGAGAGAGAGAGTGGTGGGGGTGGTGGTGGGGGTGAGAGAGAGAGAGAGAAAACAAGAGAGAGAGAGAGAGAGAGAGAGAGTGGCGGTGGTGGGGGTGAGAGAGAGAAAAAAAATCAGAGGGACTAAAATCAAAACTCATCAATTTTTAGAGGGACTAAATTCAAAAGTTAATATTGCCACGTCAGCATTTCGTGTCACGTAGGCATGATGACTGGGTCAAAATATTGCCACCTAGCAAGTCAACTCACTTTAATGACCTAAATCAAACAAAAAAAATTTTAAAGGACTAAAAAACTTTGACTTTTTTTTAAATGACCTAACTCAAATCTGACAATTTTTAAAGGACTAAAAATATAATTAAGTCATATATATATATATATATATATAAGGCAAGACATGTTCGAGGTCTATTTCAATACTCGATGTAAGCAATTCTGTTGCATCCGTTCCGTTGTACCAATTTGTAAATTTTTTGGCTTACGATATCAATTTTTGATTAAATATTTCACCTATGAAAGTTGTTCGAATATTCGCTATTTCTATTCTCAAAAATAGAATATTCGCTATTTCTTGGGGTGTACGCATAGAGAAAGTAGTTCATTGATAAATGTTTTCTACAATATTGAGTAATGTTTACGGGAATATTAATATTTGACTTTAATAAGTGTAAACATTTTTTTTACATATAATGTCTAATCAAATTTCTTTGGACACGTCAAATTATGATATTACTAGTTCTTAAAGTAAAAAACACTTATCCGATTGAATGTGTATATATAAAAATAATTTACATTGCTAATAATACTGTTATTAAACTCTATTTTTGGGTTAAATAATAAATTATATAGTAAAATATATGTTTTCATATAATGTGTTAAAGGTCTCTTTTTTCTGTTCTCTACAGTTTTTTCATAACATTTCATTGGTGGGTAATTTTTTTTTTAATTGAAACCTTGCGGCGGTTATTATCTACGATATATTGTGGCAGTTATTATTTGTGTCCTCTAGTAAGTTTAAGCATATAATTGTCCAAAAAAATCTACACCAAACTGGTATATCGCCGTTATATATTGATATATTGATACAGAAATATAATGAATGAAAAATGTAAAAAATATTAAATTAATATCAATTCAAATTTAATATACATTTTATTGTTATTTTAATATTTATTAAATTATTCTTAATTTATATATTAAGTATTCAGTTTGACCTGGGTTTCTTGATAACATTAAATATTTATGGGTCAGTTCAACGTCATCCACTCAATCATGTTTTGTGATGATGCAATCACTTAATTGGTTTCAAAATTCAAACTAATACATCAAATCACTTTCTCACCGGGGAAATATTTAAATTAATTTTTTATCAAAATATTTAATTTAAAATTGATATCATATAATATAATCAAATAAAATTATACGAATATATTAAAACTTAAAAATAGCCATATGACAATATTAACCTTAAACCGTTCCAACAGAAATGCCGACATCAAGTACCTGATATTTACCTTAAAGACTGCATAATTATGCAAGCTAGTGATATTCATGTATTATAATATTCATAAATATAAAAATATAAGTGCTTACCATTTTTAATTTTAAAAAAATAGTTTAATTGGAAATAAATTTATTCATTACAAATATTTATATGATTAGTTTTGTTGAAGAAATTAAATATTGGTTAAAAAAGAAAAAAGTTTCTTTAAATGAATAATTAATAAAAAAATATTAATAAAAAACATTGATTGATATAAAACTTGAAAAAGCATGCTTCTACCATGTGGCTATGTGTAAGTTATTCCACCATCAAGAATGAAGACTTAGATTATTATTAAGAATAGATTAGAAGAAAGAATCATCAAATGATAACAACCTTGGGAGAAACTATATAGCAAAATATAGATATAATAATAGGAAAATTATGATAATAATAATTACTTTACCGATATTTGGGTGGTTTATGAGGCCAATACTCCATGTATTCTCCGGAGGGAGGACAAGGGTGTGTTAATGTGTCCTTCCAATACTGAATGGCGTCTATTTTGTAGTTCTCACTACTTGTATAGATCTTGCACCTTCCATTTGGGTCTTTAGAGCATTCATTTACCTTTTCCTTGGGTGGCATGGCATGAAATTCTTTAAAAATGTTCAGTGCTTCATCCATCAAATCCTTGGAAACTCTATGGTTGATAACCTATACTTCACAATTTTTTGAATTAGAGTCAATCTAGCATATATAATTTAGGAAACATTTGACATGTAAAAAGAATAAAATAGATTTTAATTTGCTGTAAAAGAGAAATATAATTGTTTTTAGATGAAAAAAAAGTGATGCTGGAATTGTTTTACATCAAACTTGTTTTAAATACTACAAAAGGTTATTTACAAATGACAAATTCAAAGACAAATTAATTTCATTTTTTTTATAAATTCTATCTGTAATTCAATTTTTTCTAGTAATAAAAACATTTAAGCATAAATTACGTCAATTCAAACTCAATTTTAACCAAATCAATTTTACAAAATCAATTTCATTCAAAATCATGTTTGACAAATGTCCACACAAACACACAATTTCTAAGAAACCGAAGCACTTGTTAATTTCTTAATAATCCAAGAGGAAATTGATAAAACCAAAGTACAACTTTAAGGCTCTTTTTAGAAAAACACAAGCCTCACATTGATTATGGATAAGACATATATAAATATAGAATATAAAACATGATATCTCTCACCTTACAAGTTGGTTTCGTAAGGATGAGTTGGGTTTACTATATCAAATACCACTAACCTGGAAAAAGCCATACTCCTCAGAGGCTTTCAAAATGCGTTTTGTGGTATCAACACGATCATGTCCTCCAAGATCAATTACAGGTATTGTCTTGCTTGAAGGGCTTATGATCTTACCAGGTCTACATTCCGGTGGTTGCACATAAGATGGGGGCACCGTGGAATTAACATTAAACCAGCTTGACACAAGCCTTTGATCCAAGGTCTCCATGCCTTGCTATAGTATCTAGAAATTGGAGAAAAATAAGAGTTCTACATGTTGTCGCCTCTTTTTATAGTTGTATGTTGCATATGGCGATGTGAACCATGCAGTTTCTTGCTTTTTTTTTTTTTTGCTTTTAATTTTGTTGTTTTTTTGGTGGTGTTGCCACGTTACTGAGTTAGAACATCTCTAATGGGGTGTTTATTAAGCATTTCACCAAATAAGCATCAATGTTTATTAAAAACTATACATTGGAGAACATTTCTCTTGGGGTATTTATTAAGCATAGGTGCTTAGTTAAACACTTCTCTTAAGCACTCATCTTTTAAATGCATGGTGGGTCATGTTGGTGAAATGTAATGATGTGAGGTATTGGTGGGGTCCATTTAAGATTTTTTTTTGGAGGAGTTGGGTTGGAGAGGCTAAATGCTTATGAGATACTTAAGTTCAAAAAGATAAAAATAGATGATGTGTACTAGTGAGACTCACTTAAGTACCCAAAATGAAATGCTCCATTATGTATACTCTTATATAATTAATTATGCAATTTCTACGATCTCGTTATCAAAGTAACAGTTTCGGTACTATTAGTTTTGTAACTAAGTTTTTAAAAAAAAAATTTGCAATCCGGCCTCTAAATTTTTAAATTTTTGTTTAAAATTATAATTATCTTATTTAAAATTTAATATTATGGATATGAACATCATTTGGTTTCAATACGAAATGTGGAACGTCTTACTAGCGGTAAGTGAAGTAGAGCAATTAAAAAACAGGAAAAAGTAACCATAAAATGAAAGAAATAAGAGACTACAATATAATATAAAAAATTACAATATTTAAAAACAATAATCTAACGTGACAAAACTCTATTTAATCATTAATTAATAAAAACAACCTTAAAACCGTTATTTTATCGACCACACCTTCCAAATACCCATGAAATGGAGCATTCATACTTCTAGAAGTGACAAATTTATTTTGCGGAATTTGCAAGTCAACTAAATGAGCATTCATACTTCTTTATTAAATTGATTGTTGACAAATCGACAGATAAAAGAGAAAAGCATATAAGATTAATTGAAAAAATGTAACATGATGACTCAGGGACACGGTTGAAAGATAGCAATTAACGGCGACCAGTTCATATTATACTACGTACGAAATGAGTCATGATGATTGTAGTTTTTTTTAGTATTCTGTGATGGAGAATTTTAAAATATAAAGTAAGTTAAAATTAGAAGACTATTGATGGTTATTCATATTTGTAGTCAAATGCATAGTAAATTGTTTTGCTTTTGAAATTTTTTATTATCGGGAAACGTACTTATATTTTAATTTTAACAAAATTATAATTTTGAAAACACTCACCATCACTCTATGAAGAGTTTAATCCCAAATTCAAGAGAAATAAGTAAATGTGATCAGGAGATAAAAAATAGATGTGAAAAAAATTGAAATCCTCGTCTAATTCAGTCTCTGAACACAAAGATAACATAATTAGAAATCGACTTCATGTTTTTTTGTCTAATTTTTGTAGATAATTTATTTTTTTAGTAGTGGTTACTTTTAAACTAATTTTGATAGAATATTGGCCCCGTGATATATATATATAGTTGATGGGAAATATGGTGCTTACATAATTGACTATTTCCAGCCAAATACAATTTCTCAAGTGATCGATAAGGATTCGGCGGTCATGAGTTCGAATCCTCCCCACTAACATTTCTTGGTCTTGTAAGAAATAATTCAGAGTTGTGCATTCATCGATATACTAAAGCTAAGTATAGATGTATTGGTCAAGAGGTGCTAGTTCACTTAGTTGGAAGTCTTTGTACATTTAGACACTGGAGTTTGATCCTCCTTTCCCCTATAAAAAATAAGTATCGACGTATCGTACTACTATTACTTCCGGTACCTACCATGGGAGATTCTAATATTGTGACAACACCTTTTACAATAACTACTTGATTGTCTCTTACCAAGTCTCCAACCATATTTTCTGATAATATATATGGTGCTATATTTATATATGTTCTATTCCTGTTTCTGATCACTCTCATATGAAGCATTTATAACAACTATCATTTTGTTCGTGATTTAGTTACCAACAATTTATAGGGCGGTCTTTCTTGTTCCATCAAGTCATCAACTTGATATGCTTACCAACTCTCTTTCTATAATTCATCTCAACTTTTCTAATACCAAAATTAAAGTGTTGAACCCAAATACCCAATCCCATTGGAGTGTTGACTTTATTATCTCTTGTTATTTTATCCTAGTTTATTGTTATATTTTAAATTTGTAATTTAAATTAGTAGCTGTAATTTAAACTTACTATACCTCTCATATATATATATATGCATCTCTTGTAAAATATTCATGCGAAATTACATATATATACACTTTTCTATACTTTCTTTTATCATTCACTAGACCATAATAATTATATTGTGTCTTTAACTATTTTTATACTCATTATTAAATTTTCCTAAACTTCTTTATTTTTCTACTTAAACCTATAATTGTCTGATTTTTCATAGTTTTTATCTATGCACTGTTTAGTGAATATCGGCTTGCTGGCCGGCAGCATATTTGTTCAATAATTTTTTGGTAGCATGCTGCTGTCCTTTTATTTTCTCGTCGGCCCTAACTTACTGTCTCTTCTGTTGTGCTTTTGCCAAAACCCATAATTGCCATAAAAAGTTTTTTTTTGTCTAAACAATGGTATCCCCCCACGCGTGTAAGAATTAATTAATCCTTTTGTGCCGGATAGGACCATATAGACAATAAAGTTCTACCACGAGAGATTTACGGTTGTTGTATTCTCATGACTTGAATTATAACCCAAAATTTCTGTTAAACCGAGAGAGACTTGTGTCATCTTATTCCGGTAGTATTGCCATAAAAAGTATATTGATCAGGCGGCATATCTCTCATCTCAAAAGTATAAGAATAAAATAAAATAAAATTTAGTGATTTTCTAAAATAATGATCCGTTATAAATATTGTTCTCCAATTGATGGCATTGCCATTGGCATGTGGACTAGTCATGCCGACACTCAAATGCACCATTTGCGTTTGATTTTAATTAAATTAAGGTTTAAACTTCAAATGACCTCTTGAATTTCTATGATTTTACCAAGTTCAGTTTGGTTTCTTATATAATTTATATCTCTTTCATATGGTACTTATGACTTCTTTTAGTTTTGGTCACTAATACTTCAATGGTAAAAAAATTGCG
This sequence comes from Glycyrrhiza uralensis, assembly GCA_030159175.1. NCBI lineage: Eukaryota > Viridiplantae > Streptophyta > Magnoliopsida > Fabales > Fabaceae > Glycyrrhiza > Glycyrrhiza uralensis. The sequence continues at coordinate 2,901,894 of BRZY01000008.1, forward strand.
GGGACTAATCATTCATGAAAGAAAAACCTAATACCTGAGTAATAGAAATTCAAAAGAGTTAAATATATCTTAACATTAGAATTAACCCCAGATACGAAACATTAGAAACCAAAAACAAGACCAGAAATATTAATATTATAGGAGGCAAAACCCAAATAAATAAAAACTATAGGACTCAATATTTTGTTTAACCATTAAATAAATTACTTACATACTGCAGTCAAATTCAACTCTTTGTCCTTATATTCTTGTTATTTATTTTGACATATTCCCGTTTTGTAATCTTAACTAGCCGGTAAATTTGAAAGAGACAAGAAAAATAATTAGCTTTTTTTGATACAATTATTATTCTTTATGAATATTTCTCATGTCTAGTAAATTTATATGAAAGTTTAATAACTATGGAGGCAGGCATTTGTTCCCAGATATGAAAAGTTATTCGTGGAAATGTAGAGATGGGAATAACGTTCGTTACAAAGAAATAAAATAATATTCATGAGAATAAATATTATAAATTTTACCCTGGGAAATTCCTGACCCTTTCCCATGGGAGGTGGGTGGAAAAATGTCATTCCTAAGTGGATGAAATAGCTCCTGCTATATAAATCCTAAATATGATTAGACACATTTATAAAACATTTTTACACTGGTTGTTCTCGCCGAAATCTGACCAGAGACCGAACCTAGTTCTTCAGAAAGAATCCCTAGGATGAGTCTTAGGCTACCCTAGCGGTTTTTGCAACATACCCTCATTAGGGTTAGACCACTCCTATTTATAAGGGAGACTATTCATTAATTACCTGAGACAAATTAAAAAACTCCTGCTTGCCTGGGCGTGATTTGGGGGATACCATTGATGAGGGAAGATCTGGTGTGCGATCCCCGGGATTGACCCCAAATCCTCTGATCACCTCGGTCATGAGGCACCTCGGTTGGGCATCTAGGTCGGCGATGGGGAATACGTCGACCCTGGGTGGGCTCGGTGGTGCGTATCTCGGTGATGCAAGGGGGACCTTAACAGCTGGTCGATCTGAAAGAATTAGGGCTCCATGAGAGGTCGTGCCTCACTCGGCCGGATGGTACACTAGTGATATATAGTAATTAAATCCTTTTTTTTTGTCAAGAATAGTAATTAAATCCTAACTTTAGTTTTTTTTGTCAGAATCCTAAATTTAAATTTTTTTGGGTCAATAATCCTAAATTTATTTATTTTTTTGGTCAAGAAATCCTAAATTTTTTTTTTATGTTCCAAAAATCCTAAATTTAATTGAGTGTCATATGTGGGCAACATAGATTTAGTGGGCCATGTGGGCCTGCGTAGATGGTCTAAACTAAATAAGTCACTGTTGTTTTTTTTGGGACCCGAGTTCAGGGTAGATGCATCGATATGGCCCATGTTCTTGTAACACAACAAAAAAAAAATTTAAAAAATTAAAAACATAATTGGCCCATGCAGGTCTCGAACCTGCGACCTTCGCGTTATTAGCACGACGCTCTAACCAACTGAGCTAATAGGCCATGTGTCAGTTTTACAAAATATGTTTTTTCTATTCACTATACGAAGTCAAAATTTGTATTAAGAAAGCGCAGAACACAGAATAGAGTGAATGGAGAAGGAAGAGAATGGATAATATTACAGCCAGTGAAGTAGCTGGTTTGGCAGTGGGTGCTCTGCTACTTTCTGCCACCATTGCTGCCCCCAAAATCGATGCTTTCTTCTCTTTTTCTCAGCGCAGGTTCTCTCTCTCTCTCTCTCTCTCTGTGTTTATTCTCTTTTCCTTTTTGTTGTTTTTATTTTATTTCTTTTTGGGTTTTAATCCCTTAATTCAATTTTAGTCTTGTGAACAAGAAACTCCATTTGATTTTGTTAGGTAGTAAATGTTTCTTTGACATTGTTTTTTTCACTGGCCCAATTTTTATTTTTTTTAACTTGTTTCAAATGCTTACCCAAATGCAATTTACAAGTTCATCATGTTAATGCATGTGCCATCCTAAAACTGTTATCTCTAAATTTTGATACCCCACGAACATTTTTAGGAGCTTGCTTAGGTAATGGCGATAAGATGTGTTAGAAAACGTGGCTTAGTGAAGAAGAAGAAGAGAGACAATGCACAAAAATGAAAAATAGAATTGTATTGAAATGAGGAAGGTGATTACGAAGTGACTGCATCTAGTCTTTATATGGGCTCTAACAAACTAGTAACTAATTCTCTAACTAATTATATCTCTAATAAGTTGGATTAGTGAAAGACTATCTTCGATATTTATGAGCTATGTCAAACCCTGAACTAATTCAAATGTATTAGGCCTTGCCATGTCCCTTAAAGGGAAGAATTTGGTTGATGCATATCAATTACCAAATTAAGCTAATCAAGCTCAGCAAGTAGTTAGAAGTCTTCTACATTAATTGGTGGTTGTATGTAAGACATAGTTCTCCATCTTTGAGGCTGGACTCTGAAAGCAGATGTATTAGCTGCATGCATGAAAGAGACTTATTTAATACCATCTTCTTTATTTAATCTTTTGGGGATGATCTTTTTTATCCAAAAAATGTGGCGTCTTAATGTCACAACCATCAATTTATTTTTAGCAATTCCTTTTCATCCTTTCTTTAGCCCAAGTTAATATGAAACTGGGAAGTTTCTGTTTCCATGTCAACTCAAAAGCAAAGATGCAAAATCATAAGTTTCTTCTTTTGATACTGAAACACACTGAATTGGCAACATACAAGCACATTATCAACAACATTAAACCTCTGTGCACTTGGATCCGATATTACAGGCTGGCTTCAATGTAAGATTTTTCCATTACTCTATGGACTTGGCAGCATAAAAGGAGAATTTATGGTTTTACCATGGAGATCAATTGTGTAATTTTATGGAGAGCAGTAACTTTTGGATTTCAAATGTTTCAGATTCCTTCTAGCAAATTTTATTCTGAAAAATATCCTAGCAAGGTTACAGGGTAGCACTTGTATGCTTGCAAAATGGTGAAAAATATGTTCATAATTGTCATGGTTGACTAGTTCAGGTCTTCTATATTGTTATGTCTTGGGAGTTGGGATGATTATCCATGCAATTCTTGGTGTTCATGGAGTTTTGTATATCTTCTATGCCTGGTTTTATTTCATCATCAAGATGTTGTTATTTGTCTGTTTCTTATGTCTAGAAGTTGGTTGGATGTACTGGAAATTCCTTTTTTCTTGTTCTAATTTGAGAGCCACTTTAGCATCTTGGATTCTTCAGTTTCCTTTAAGTACTCTTCTGGGGCATGATATTTTCAGTCTTGTTTATACCCAGCTAGTGCATCCTGCTAAAGATAAGGATTTGATGCCACAACTCTGCTAAACATGTTTAAAATAATACATGTGTTAGAGTGATTTTTAATTTGTCAGTCTTTCTCTGCCCTCAAGTTATTATTGGAAGATTGCTTCACTATGCACTAATGGTGAAGTAAATTCCGGTCACAAAATTGTTGTGGCTGCAAAATAAAGAATTTGAGAGAAAAGTGCTAAAAACACAGTCTCTAACACTTTCTTTTTCAAGACACTCTCTCATATTGGTTACTATTCATGTAGGTCCCACTACTTCGGGAATGAATCCTAATAAATAGGAAATGAGACCCACGTGAATTTTAACCAATAGGAGAGAGTGTTAGAGAGTGTGTTGCTAGCATATTGTAAATATAAATATGGCAAAGTATGTTCTATTGAACCATGATGACAATAATATTGTAGACAAGCTTTAGTGACACATCGGATTGATACTTGCAGCTCATTGGGGATGTGCAAGCGATGCGGCAATCTAAGGAGATTGGCTTGCTCTAGATGCAGAGGAACTGGGTCAGTCAAAGAAGGGGGATTCCCTGGTATGAACCTTGTGGATGATTTGTTTGAAACAATTGGTAATCGCGAATCGAAGGTGAATCAGATAGCATGTGTAAAATGTCAAGCCAAAGGTTACTTTCCATGTCCTGATTGTTCTAGACTATAATAATAAGTATGGTTTTTATGTTCTTTCTTGCTTACAATATTCAATCTCAGGCCATGTAACATTGTGATTCTAATCCCTCAAATATGGTGTCATGTAAAAGTAGTTTATCTTCTTCTACTTATGTAAATTCCCTCTGTGCCTTGTTGCAAGAACAAGGACTGTTTGGATTGGTTTATACAGAGTTTTATTTATTGACATGAGCACTTGTAGCAGTGTTTGAGAGAGCTTGTGAATAGTTTATGACTAGCTCATAAGCTATCCAGAATAGCGTATCAAAACAGCTTACAACTTATATGAAATCAGTTTAAATTCATTTTCCCTCTTTGATTATAAAAATAGCTTATACATAAGCGCTTATATATAAGCATTTATGCCATAAGTGCTTAAATAAATAGTTTATTCAAACAGGCCCCAAATATAACCAGAATCCAGCTTGTTTGCCAAGATTCCTAGTGTGTTTTGTCTATAGGTTGTTTACATTTAGACTTCAATATTGACCTTCAATTGATAAGTTCTGAACACCAATTCTTTCCATGTTGGTTTTAGCATACCATCATCTTTATTATTTCATTTCTTTCTAGGAAACACACTTTTGATGCATGTGTTCTGTCAATAGAGGAATTATAGTCCTAGAGGAACACTGACAGGTAAATGCTGACTTAGTGCCTTAATTTAAGAAAACAAAAGTAGAAAATATTTAGGCCTATTATGCAATGTCTTATATATATAAGGGTTTGTCCTAGGCATGTTTTGCAAAAAGCCAAATTTATTACCTGTTATGGACTTCTTTGGAGCTCAGCATTTTTTCTAAAAGAATAGAAACATAGAAGTTTGGTTTGGCCTAAGAGTTTTTTTTTTCAGGTTAACATTTCAGGAAGGCTTTCAAGTAGACTAAGAAATTTAAACTTTTTAGTTTTTAATTGTTGTAAGTTGTATAATCTTTAATAAAATTATTATTGTGCTTCAAGACAGCTCATGGGGCTAATACACCACCCCCAGGAAACATGGATGTCTATTATTGTTTTGCTCCAAAAAGAGTCGTGAAAAATGCATTTTGAGCTGAAATTTTCAGGGTTGTTTTGGGGAACACAGCACATTTGCTTGTGGGTTAGAATCCTCAGATGTACGAATGGAAGTGGGGTGACACCTTTTTTTGGGGTCATGAAGTGGAGTGACTTGGAGAGAATCATAATGGCTATAAAAGCAAACTGTAGACTATGAAAGCAAGTAGCTACTAGGCTTTGGCCTTTCATTCAAAAACACATTCGGTGAGAAATGTTGATGGTTGGTAGATTTTGAAAGCCCATTCCCCTTCACTGACCTTGCAAATTCCTCATTTGGATTAGCAAAACATTAGTGTCTGACTAATTTGAATTAGTTTTTATATTATGAGTATTTTTCAATTAAAATAAGTTTACATTTTTAAAAAAAAATATTTATAGGTTTGAAGATATTTTTGAAAAATTTAAATGAGAAATTTTATGATATTACAATTTTTTTTTGAAAAAAAAACGATTCTTTAAAATATTTGTAGTTATTACAATTTTTTTAATACTTTTTTATAAGTGTTTCTTGAAAATTTTATCCAAATTACTTCTATATAAATGTAATTAGGGTATATTAGGTTAGCAATTATAAATGTTGTGAGAATATATTTCTTTAATTCCCACATATCCCTACCCATATATGTTGTGTCATTATAAACTATAGCGATTGGTCAAAGTTGTTTCTTACTTTTCTTGTTGTTGCTCAAAGTATCCTCTATGTGCAAATTTAAGGGATATTTAGATATTTGTCACTCGTACTACACATAACAAATAACATTGTTCATTTTTAAAATAGTTAGTCAATGTGAGATTTCATCACTTAGAAAAATTATCTGTTTGCTAATTCCATATCATGGGTAATTTAGACAGGGGGATAATCAATGTTTTAAATGAAGGTCCGAAATCGCAATTGAGGTCACAACATAATGATTTAGAAAGTCTCTAAAATCGAATCGCCGCTGTGACCACAATTGAAAACCTTGGAAAACAACCATTTGTGCAGTATGTCAACCATACACACCGAAACTATACTCCAAGTGTTAAACTTAACAGATTGTTCAATGTGCAAAGCTATGCAAGAACCCCACGTGGTACAATTATGATCTAAGAAGTTAGCTGTATGATTGGAAAATTGGGTCTCTGTGGACCTAAGGATTGGAAGTGACCTTTGTGGTAGTTTGTTAGGCCATTATGGTACTGTGGAGTAGAAGATGCTGCTCCTCAGTACTGTAGAACAGGAAGTCCCTATATTGATTCCATATACTAGTGGTAACTATGCAAAGACAGGAACTTAGCACTTTGTTGGGGATAAGAATCTCATCAGAAGAAACAATAATAGGTTTTCTCAAACTTGTGAGGTTCACATTGTACGCACCTAAAACTAGTACATAGACCAATAGAGGCTTAAACAAATTTTAGTCAATCCCTCTAATTTTAACTCCACTCTAATTTTTCCTATTGTAAATACTAATTAATCCATTCGAAGATCTAAATCGAATCATTGACCATATGTTTATAAGAGATTTGAGCTACTTCAGCCGAAAGATAAGTAAAACTTGGTTACGGATAGTTCCATTACTGAGAATCAAACTCAGGTACTAGCCGAATCAGTTCCCGTAATTAGATGGAGGACATTAACCATTTGCGACCAACCTCATAATTAACCCGAAATTGATTTGTATTACATATTTCATATTTAATATTGATAAATATATAATTGAGAATGCATTTTTCATAGAAATATTTTAAATCCTTTTTATGTGAAGACTGATTTGGTTTCTATTTTATATTTTTACTGAATGTCTATAAAATTCACCTAAAAAAGGATATATATATATATATATATATATATATAAAAGCTATACTAGCTAAGAATGATCAAGTCTTTGCGTCATTTAAAAAGAAAGATAAAATGTATACTAAAATCCTTCGCTAGAATTAGAAATACCCATTTGAGCTCAATTATAGAGCAAATCATTGATTTCGTAATTTGGGGATGTTTAGGCAAAAGAGAGTACATCAATAAAATTGGCTAGAAATACCTGTCGTCTTCAATTTGGTAATTTGGCTTTATTAAGTAGTTTTTGGATCATTTTTCGAAGTTTTGTACATAGTACTTTATTCGGTCTAAAATATAAACAACAAGTCATTTTTTGGTTCATTGAATAACTCATGTATTTAGTTTAAAAGTCTTTTTAGACTAGATATATGAGTTATTCAATGAATCAAAAAATGACTTGTTACTTATATTTTGGACCGAAGGGAGTATTATTTTGTTAATTGTTGGAGGAGTATATTATTATTTTTTTATCAATGTTGGAGGAGTATATAATACTACCTCATGCCTCCGTTATTTAATATATGCTTTTTTAATGTTTTTTAATGTTATTTTACATTAACTAATACGGAGTAAATATTTTAATTGACAAATTTGTTTCGACTATACTTTTTTCTTTTCAGTGTCTCTTTTAATTGAATAATGTTTTAAATAATTAATAATTAAAGAAATAAAGAGTATAATTGATAATATATAATTTTAAATTGTCAAAATCACAGATAACAATTTTTTAAAATTAATAATTAAAAAGAAAAATTTTGTTTTGCGAAAAAAAATAAAGATATACTATTAGTACTCAATTTTAATTTTGACTTTCAATGATGATTGGACATTGTCAGTGGTTAAAAGTACCCAGGTTTTGCAGTCCTACTATAGATCACTGCACAGTAAATCTAGATTTGCTTCTCATGGCACGCGTCCGATACACGGTCACCGAGGGTAAATCCAATGGCTCTGTGTACCCGCTCTCCCAACTCGACACGTGTCCACTAAACAGGTGCAGGGCTTTCCATCAATCTATCCGTCACCTGGTACTGTGCAGAATAGCCACTTACAAGTCGACACGTTTTCTGTGACAGTCTTTATTTTTTGTTGCATCAATCGTGGCTTTATACACTTTGGAAAATGGTGAATTTGGGGATGGATTATGTAATTTGTAATGTACTTGTAGTGGAACAGTAAAGCATTGCTCACGTAAACACTATATAATATTAAAAAAAAAATTAAAAGGAGCATACTTTGGCCACAATTTTTTTAATTATTATAGAGAAAAAACAGAAAGAAAGTAAAAAATTAATGTTGAATTATATTCGAGGTTAAAATAAAATAGAAATTTCATTAAATAATTTTACTCTTTTCATTTTTAGTCATATATTCCTCACTTATTTAGTGTGGAATTCAATTAAACCATCCCATGTTTTCTTAAAGAGTTTAATAACTATATGTACTAACACTATAATTTTTTTTACACAGACATCCAATTATATCTTACTACGATGTCTCTTAATTTGTTACATTACTCCATTCATTTCACATTAAGTGTAGTTTAAATTAAGTTTTTTTACAAGGATTAAAAAATGTAATAATAAATGAATTAATTAATGAGTATAATAATTTTACTAAATTATCTTTATAATTTATTAATGAATGCACTATCTACTGTTAACCTTACATTTCTAAAACTTGTACTGTTCATGGGAAAATCTGAGAAAAAAATTAATGAATAACACTTAATCTGAATTTTTTTTCATTTTGTATAGTGACAATCAATATGAAATGGAGGTATAATACTTCTTTAAAATATCTGTATAAATATTTATATTATGAGATATGATTAGACATCCAAATATAAATTTTTTATACGGTCAATATATAGTAATTAATTTTTTTCTTAAAAGTAAAAAGACATTCTTCTTCTTATTTATTTAACCAAACAATTAGAAAGAAAGTTCTGCTTTTCTTTCCATTCAAACAATATGCAAAATTTATTTATTTTCTCTTTATTTTTTTTACCCATTTCCTTTCCTCTCATTCTCACGTCCATATAAAACATCTATTTATCTTCAAGCGATAGATTAATTTGTCTTAAATTAAAGCATGGTCAAATGCTAAAACGGGGGAAAAACCCCTTTTAATATTATTTTCTCATGTATGTACGTGATTTTTTTTGGTCAAAGTGTATGTACGTGATTTTTTTTTTTTTTTTGGTCAAAGGTGATATAGATTGATAAAGGCCGAAGCCCATACATACACAGAAGGGACCCTGAATACATAGGCTCAGAACAAATATGCTATAGCTAACCCATACACAATAAACTCAAGCTATGCTCTGAACGAGCCTAATCAGCTCCCAAGTGCCCATCTAAAAAACAACAAAGGAAAAACAACGAACAAAAAAAAACAACAAACAGAAAGAAAACCCAGAGGCACAGCCTAATACACAAGCCTAGTACACCACAGACATAAAAAGGATATTTCTTGAGAGGGATGGATTTGGCCCATTTGGGGCGCCCATAACCTTCAGTCTCATCAAAGTTGCTCGTATGTCAGAGAGTGGTGGAACTGAGACAAGCAACAAGGCAGCGCAAAAGGCGATGGTAGCACAGAGGTGAAGAAGACGAACGTGGTGGAAGAAGAACAGAACAAAACCTGAAACAACAGAGAAAAAACAAGAACACCATAGACAACAACAACGACAACAAACACAAGAACACCAACAACAGTGGCCCACGACAAAGCTCCACCCCAGACGCGGCGGCAGAATCAGCGAGGACAACCCACAACCGTGAGAGCAGCACCAGCGAAAGCCCACGAAAGAGCAAGGAGACAACAACGCACCTCCTAACCAAGTCCGAAGCTCGTTCAAGACCATGGCTGAGGGCGGTGCTCCAACCACCCAACCCGAAGGACAGCAGCAGAGCCCCCAGTGGACGATGACGGTCCTCCAAACCCAAGCCTTCCCCGAGGCGGCGGCAGGACTGAGGGGAGGTTGTATGTACGTGATTTCAATAATCAAAATATAACATCACATGTTTATGGGCCTCAGGCCCATCCTACTGAGTTCAGCACATATGATTTATTTTGTATCATAGTTTGTTAAGATTTTTCTGTATGGTTCCCATTTTTTTCATCTTTTTTTATGTATTTTTTAATATTAATATATCATTTTTCTCTACATGTCGCATGCATTCCACCCCCTCCAAATTTTGGATTGAAATAAGTGTCACTATACCTTTGCAATTAACCACACAATTCTCACATTTATATACATGTATATATATATATATGAAGTAACTATTTAACATCATTTAAATTACTTTTTTTTTGCATAGGCATGAAATTACAAATTATTTGAGTAATGAAGTGATGCATATAATGACATATTGACAAAATCAAATTTGTTGCACCAAAAATATTATGTTTATTTTCTGAAGTAAAAGGGAATTGCTTGATATATATTTGTCTATTTATTGGTTCTAATTAATTAATATGATGTTTTTTAATTGTGACTTTGTTTTAAAACAAATGCACGTGTACTCAAAAGGTGTGACTCAAGTTGGTAACATACGTTGAACTTATGAATAAGAGGGAAAAAAAAAAATGCACGTGTTAAAATCACAGAAAGGGGTGTGTGGACGTGTTAACGAAGGCACGTACTAGTTTTTCAAAATGATAATTAAAACAAACGAGAAACAAAGTTGGGGCTCTTTCTTAAGCCACAAAAATGCTTCACACATTTTCTTGACATGCTTCACATTTAGAGAAGTGTATTTGGATTGGTGGATTTTTGTGATCAAATAAAATCCAGCTTTAATGATCTTTCCCTTCTTTGGAATGTAGGACCTACCTATTCTAATACAAACTTGCCTCCTTTGGCAAATAATGCAAGTGGATGGAATCGCCCGTAGCTATTAGCTAGCTGTGTACAATTAATCTTCTTTGTTTGACCCTTTGGAGTTAACCTTAGTCATCTATCATTTTTGGGTTCTGATCAAATCTAATTATCCTTGACATTTCTTCATATATAGGGTTGTGGTTTTTGGTATAGTACTACGCGGGCGGCACCACGGCTATGACGAAGTGACAAATTATAAAGTAGGTTTGCAAATTGCAGCCCCCAAAATAAACCAAGAAATTATATATTAGACTGTGATGTTGGTCTCATTTACCCATTATATGTGTGGTCATGAAGAAAATTCTATGCTTACTTAACATTGTCCAAATCCATCTTGGTATTTCTTAAACATTAGCCTAATTAAGCGGTGTTAAAACGATATAATTTTGTCAAATTTCATTTATCATAACACATTAAATTCGAGAACATAATTAAAATTACATATTAATTAATTTATTTACAAACTCCTAAAACAATACAGAGATCTATAAATTAATTTATAGCATATAATTTATGCAAATGCAAATGCATATAATTTATAGCATACAGAAATATAATTTGAAATAAATGTAAAGATATAATTAAAAAAATAAGCACATACATAATACATGAAGTAAATCAAATGTAAAGATAATTAAAAAAGACTTACTTCAATAGAATCGTGAAATAAATCAGTACATTTTCCTCTACTGTATAACAAGAAGATAGCTTCATCTTAGCCTCATATGTAGGGAATAGAAGGTAGCTGTAGGACTGGCCATTCTCCATCTGTCATCAAGGTCATATTGCTTTCACATACTTTTTAAATAACTATTTCATATAAGATTCCAAACTCTTTACAATATTATTCACACACATCTATATATTTGTAAGTTCGATATTCGTTATTCCCTCCGATTCAAATCTTTGGTAGTTTTAATTTTTTATCTCAAAACTTTAAATGTTTTAGGATTTCAATATATGGTTTTTAGTGGATAAATAATTAGGATAATTAAAAATAATGAATAACAAATAGGGATATTTTAGTCTAAAATTTGTCTAATTAATTATTTCCCAATCTGTGTGTCACAACCTTAAACCACTAAAGTTTTGAACTACGGGAGTATAAGGTAAAACATTTCCAAGCAATGATTTATGAAATATAAATTCTTCGCTGCATGTCTTTTGTTTTTTACACAAACTATTAATATGAGTACTGATTAATAATTATGAGAAATACTAACACCACTTTCTAAAATATTTTTTAATATACTCTTTATTATTATTAGTTAAGATTCATATAAATTTCACTTTCAATTTGGAGAAAACCCTTGCAATAGGGCTCAATATAAAGAATATTAAAAATATTGTGTTAAAGAATGCCTTAATAGAATTTCTCTACTATTATTACTAACACATGAATTTCTTAATTAAAATAAATTGATGGTTTTATTTTTCACTTACGCAAATATAAGTTTATAAATATTTATGGGGAAATTAAATGATAGAGTTTATAAAACAATTGAGATATAAAAAACTAATTTATTATTGTTAAACTCTTTTAATAATTTTTTAATAAATACTACCTCCGTCCCTAAATATAGGAACATTTACAAAAAAATAAAAGTCCCTTTATATAAGAACTTTTCCAAAAATTCAGTTGCATTAATTATTTTTTGACTAAAATATCCTTATTTATTGTACAATTTTGTTTATTCAATAAACCATAAATATTATATATTTATTGTATATTATTTCTTTCTCCTATAAAGATTGGTGAATAAAATCAAATCACTCAACTACTCTACATTTTCTAATGTATTAATTAAGTGATGAGAGATAGAGGGGGAGAAGAGAGATAGTAATAAATGTTAGGGCTAGTTTTGGAAAAGTATAGTAAATCATTGACAAATTTATTGTTTTTTAACTAACTTAATCAATTTTCTTAAAGGGTGTGAATTAGTTAAAAAATTCTTATATTTAGGGACGGTGGTTGTATTTATTGAGAAATTTATTGTTTTTTCTTTTGCATGTTAGAAGATGGAGGCCAATAATAGAGCGACACGTGTGGTTTCAATTTAAGGTATTTGACGACGTTCTTCCAATATGAACACAGTGGAAAATGACGTAGATTTTTTTCTCAGTAACATTAACGCATAAGCCAGCTGTCACCACGCGCCCGTGTGTAACACGCGGCTCCACAACACAAACGGGAGAAACATGGAACGTGTTTCTCACGTTCAAATTGCTGCGAATGGGGAAAACCAAAACTTTCCAAAAACACCTTAACCAAGCAAAGGTTGGAAAAAAGAAAGTTGTATGAAAGTAGAAACTAACACCAACCCTAAGCTGAACTCCATTTTAATTAACCACCAAAAAAAAAATCTGAAAATAAATAAAAAAGCAAACTTTATAGGACACACAAACACAAGATGCAGCAGTAGTAGAGTGTGTGTGTTGTTGTTGTTGTTTTTGCTTTTGTTCTGTTTCTCTTTCTCTCTCTAGGGTTCCAAAGTTTTCAACTTCCCCAAGTGTGTGCAATAACAAATAACAAATCTTTTCACAAATTTGGTTTAATTTGCACTTGTGGGGTACTGATCCAGAAAATAAGGAGGATATTAGAAATAGGGATTGTATAGAAATTTCAATTTCAATAAAACAGAACAAAAAAGTAGTAGAAAGAAGAAGCAGATACATAAGAAAAGGGAAAATTTTGAGCTAGCTAGCTGTGAGATTGGGGTGAGGGTGGGGAATAATATAGTAATAAGTGTTTGTGTGTGTTGAATTGTGTGGAGAAATTGATAAGATGGGGAGGGGAAGAGTGGAACTGAAAAGGATAGAGAACAAGATAAACAGGCAGGTGACATTTGCAAAGAGGAGGAATGGGCTTCTCAAGAAAGCTTATGAGTTATCAGTTCTCTGTGATGCTGAGGTTGCTCTTATCATTTTCTCCAACAGGGGCAAGCTTTATGAGTTCTGTAGCAGTGCTAGGTATGTGTATATTTGTGTGTATGTTTATATAATTGAATGATGAGTTTCTTTGATCTGTTTTCCTTTGTTGATATATAAGATATAAGATCTTATCTATTTGGTTGGTTCCCTTTGGATTTGTTTTTTTGTTTTTAATTCATTTCCCTATTTTTGATTTTTCTATTTTGTTCCTCCCAGTTTGAGTCTTCTCTGTTATAGTACTATGTGAGTTTATTTGAGGCTTATTCTGTGAGCTCTATATGGGTTGAGAGAAGTTTCATGCTTTTTCTTTCCCATGAGTTATGGTGTTTGAAGTAATCAAAGCTTCAACTTTGATTTGATAATATTGGATCTATGAGATCTGGTGATATAGTACATGATCTGGTAAATATTTGATGTGTTGCTTATACTTGTACGGTACATATATTTTTTTTTGTGGATAATTGTTGTTTATATTTATCTTTCTTTTCTATTTTCTCCCTCCTCGTGTTTTGGGGGTGTTGATCTGCTTGATTTTATGTGATATTTGTGCTCTTCTATTTTTTCCCTTGAAGGGTTTTTTTTTTTTTACTAACTAATGAGGCCAATTCCTTTTATTGACGCCAATTTTTGTTTGTTTTCTTTAGAAGAATATTTAAGTCTTATACTTTCTAGATTTTCCTTAAAAATCTGGCCAAGTGATCGTTGCTGACAACTTTCTTTTAACACATCTTCCAACAAAGCAAGGACATGAAGTTTGCATCCAGAGTTTAGCACCAATAGTTTCTTCTATCTATCTATTAGTTTACTCTAAAACCAATAGTTTACACACTTAGAAAGCAATAATGAATCACTAATTTCATCAACTTGAGAATCAGTGTTTGGACTTCTCTGAAATTGTATCATTTTACAATTATTTCTTGTTTATAGTAAAGGAGGGGAGGGGGAAGATATTATATCTAAGCATATGGACACAAATTAATGGTAATTATAAATTCATAATACTGATTTAGCAGTACTTTCCATGTAAAATTATATTTTTCTCTTCATTTTATTAACTATTTCCTCCCTCTCATGCTTTTTTATCCATTGTTAAATTTTTATGGTGAGATCTCTCACAAACTTCTATTATCTCCCTTATTATTAAAGTCAAAATACTTAAGTTATAATTTATCAGTACCTCAAATTGAAATGACAAAAATTAAGAAGCTATAGGTGTGCCTTTAAGAGTCTGTGCTGATTGCTGAGTTGGTTAATTTACTAATGCTTATAAAAGGTGAATCAAGATGTGTTATGCGAGGTATTTAATGGCAATGAAATCAAATAAGTCTGAGAAACTATATATATATATATAGCTAGGACGAACTGTTGTATGAATGATTATAAAAAAAACTGTTGTATGAACCATGCTACTTAAGAGACTATTAACACAACTCCACACATATAAACAATCTCTATTTTAGTAGTTTGGTTGAGAAGGCCGAGGTGGAGTCATGCATGCACTTTGTGTTTAACTGTAATATTTAACTACAACAAATGTGTAACTATCTCATTATTCATGTCTATCATCAATTTATGAAAATTATACTTTCAAATTACATGTTTTAATGTACATCTAATTGCAAAAAAAATTGTGTTAATATAAATTTATATCACCTACTTTCATAAAGTTGCCCAATAAGATATATTCTCATCATAACTTGTATTCCTGGATTCATGTTTTCTGTGGCCTAAATATTGCATCTCACTTGCCCCTTTTCAACTACTTCATATATTTGAGCTTGAGAAACACATAAATTATCATAAAAGTAAGTCTTAATTAACTTTGTATATTGTAAAGCCCTTCTTTGAAACCCTTTAAGCAAAGTTGAGAGTAAACAAAGTGCATTAATAAATTAAAATATTGTTGGAATAATTTGGCACCAAATTAAAATTAACACCCCATTTTAAGCATGATATATATAACAACTTATATGGCTACTGTTGTTATTATTTTAATTGTGTGATATGGTACTTATCCATACACCATATATACACAATCATGAATTTGACGTTTCGATTCCTTTGTTTTCATTCTTCAAACAGCATGCTCAAAACGCTTGATAGGTACCAAAAGTGCAGCTATGGTGCAGTTGAAGTCAACAAACCTGCCAAAGAGCTTGAGGTAGCCACTTCCTTTCTTCAATTAATACACATTATAGCATTGGCATCTCTTAGGAATCTCACATGGGAAAGTCTTATAACTGCTAGAATTTTAAAAATACGAATATGCCAACTTAAAAAATCCAACCTATTATATAAATTATGTTTTTGACTAATTGCATTCTGCGAAGCAGTTTTGTTATTTTTCATTTGTTACTTGCTTTTTAGCAGAGCAGCTACCGTGAGTACTTGAAGCTGAAAGCAAGATTTGAATCTCTTCAAAGGACCCAAAGGTGAATTTCATATAAAATTGTTTAATATGTTATTAATACACACATATATATAGAGTAAATTACGTACATTATACACATCTAATTAAAGGATGAACTCAGCTTGTACCTGAGTTTAATTATGGGTGATGGAACAATCTGTAGTCAAATTTTATTTATCTCTTGACCGAACACAGATTAGTCCAAGTGTCAATTTCTCTTGGGATACTTTGGGTGAAAAAAAAATTACACACCTTTCATTCCTTGGTCTATTTAATTTAATGGTGGTGAATGACTAATGACTATAGACAAGTCTTCCAGCGAATTTTTTCTTTTCTCTATAACTTTCATTGTCACTAGCTAGCAACTAATTTTTAGGCAAAATTATATTTTTGGTCCTTTAAGTTATTTTATTTTTTTAAGTTGGTCCCCTATCTTCATTTTTGAATAATAAAGTCCCTTATGTTTATTTATTTTTTCAATTTGATTCTTTTCTTCAATTGTTGATGATGTGTCAGTTTCTGATTGGTCTCAATTTACTGTACATCAATATCTCAGACCAATCAATAATTGACACGTCATCAAAAGGACCAAATTGAAAAAAATAAATAAACATAAAGGACCTTATTGTTTAAAAATAAAGATAAGGGACCAACTTGAAAAAATAAAATAACTTAAGGGACCAATTTAGTAATATTGCCTAATTTTTAACATTTTATTATTAATTTAGGGTTTTAGAAAATAAAATGAAGTTTTAAATACTCATTTTTTCAGTTTTGGAAAATATATTTTACTTTTTATCATCCCATAGTTGATAGCAAGGATTCAAAACTATACGTTAGTGATGACTATGTTGAGAATCACTAACAGAAAACAATGTCCATCGAAAGCTTAATTATATTTCAATAGATCAAAATGTAATACATATTTATTTCTTATGAGAGATGGGTGTAAATTTTAAAATACAGTAAAGTATAACCTAAACTTCTCTCACAGGATCGAAGGAGGGTAATTTTCCATTTTCTTTTGTGGGTTGTGGTGTGAAAAAATTTCTTGCGCTGAGTTTGTCTCCACTATTGAATTTGATATTTTTCAATCGTTTACCGTTTGCATCATCATCAGTGTTTCATTAAGACCATGACATTTGTTCCTCATGCTGCAGAAACCTTCTAGGTGAAGATTTGGGCCCATTAGGTACCAAAGATCTTGAGCAACTTGAACGGCAACTGGATTCATCTCTCAAGCAAGTGAGGTCCACAAAGGTAATGAAATACACTATATTATGTTCATTTTTCAACAAGATGATACTAACTAGTTGTTGCTTGGCCCTGACCACTTTTTTTTTATAAACCAAAATGCATTAAAATGAGATTGAAGCACAAGTAGTGTTCAATCCAAATAATACAGAAAAGTGTAGTTTTCTCTATATGATATATTTCACATCTATTTATGAGATATTATTTTGTAAATAATATTGGAGATGCATCAATTACTACTATACAGTGGTAAACTTAGAACATGGTTTAATTAATTTCTGACTGCTCAATCAGTGAATAGGAATTTCGTACATAAATTATTTCATAAATAACAAATTTATCAACTCCTAAGTTACAGTAAAATATGAAGTGGTAAACTATGTTGATGGCACAAAGTTTTGTTATCAATCCAAGTGTAAGTCACAGACTCACAGTCCTATATTGGCTAGATTGGCTCCATGGCCCAGCCATAAGTTCCCCCACCACAATGCTCAAAGAGCAATATGGAGAGTGGTGACTCATGATCGAAGGTGATAATGTTATGTTATGGCCCAAGATTAGAGCTGTCAAAACGAGTCAACTCAGCCCACACGAGCTGGCAGATAAACGAGCCGAGTTGGCTCGGATTTTTCAAGGGCCAGAAAATGGCCAGCTCGGCTCGGCTCGCGGGTTACTCGAGCTGATTCACGGGTTGACTCGCGGGCTGAATCAATAAAAAAAATATTAAAAATGATTAAAAAATGATTAAAAAATATTAAAAAACTAAAAAAAACTAAAAAAATATTTAAAATGATTAATTTTTAATTTTTTTATTTTTTAGTGTGGCTCGCGAGCCAGCTCGGCTCGTGACGAGTTGACCCTCTTCAGCTCGCTGGTTAAATGAGCCGAGCCAAAAAGACCCAGAGTTAAACGAGCCAGCTATTTAGTAACCCTTTTAGCCCACGAGCCGAGCCGAGCTGGCTCGCGAGCCACAACTCGTTTTGACAGCTCTACCCAAGATCATGAGCAAGCTGCTAATTTCTTGGATGATCCCACTCCCATACCCCAGACTAGGCCCAAAAGAAATCATGTTAGGCCCAAGTGGCTTAAGGATTATGTGCTGTCTTAGGATATTCCATCAGAGACATCTAGAACCTTTACCTTTATTTCCCTTTTGCCTTAATCTTTCTACACATTGCTTTTCTGTTGTGATGAGGTGTAATGTTTGTTACGATTGTGGTGAATAAGTATATGTGAAAAGCAATGTGTAGAAAGATTAAGGCAAAAGGGAAATAAAGGTAAAGGTTCTAGATGTCTCTGATGGAATATCCTAAGGCAGCACATAAGCCACTTGGGCCTAACATGATTTCTTTTGGACCTAGTATGGGGTATGGGAGTGGGATCATCCAAGGAATCAACAACTTGCTCATGATCTTGGGCCATAACATGTTAGGAATCCAAGCGTGAGTCCTAGTTTCATATTGGCTAGAATGAGCCAAATTAAAATATAGTAGACAAGATTTGTGTACTCAATGCATTAAGGTTTTGCGTCAAAATTTTGTTTGGTCCATTCGTGCATGTCCCCTTGTTTTTTATCTTGAGAATGGTGCATTGTATTAATTTTTTTTTAAAATATATGAAAAAAAAATTCTGGATTAGGAGTTCAAAGTTCAAGCAGTTACATAATGGAATTGTTATCTTATATAAAATTGACACCAACATGATTTTGTCTTCTTAATGATAGTAAAGATTTTGAGAGAAGAGAAAACGATACTGTCAAGAAATCACAACATGTGTTTTCATTTTTTTTTCTCCATATGGTTGCAAAATGCTGATTTACTAGTCAGAAGTTTCCTTATGAAAAGCTTATTATGAGTCATGACTCCTATTATCTGGCACTATCTGGAACTCCATTTTGCAGACCCAATACATGCTGGACCAGTTAGCTGATCTTCAAAACAAGGTACATATGGTGTTCTCATAACTACAGATTAATAACGCAACTTTATGTGTGCCTAAACACTTCTAAGCTTTATTTCTTGGACACAGGAGCATATGTTGGTAGAAGCAAACAGAGCTTTGACCATGAAGGTAACATCATACCATCATCATCCACCATGTTCATCTCTCTCTGAGCAACATTTTCAATAGAGCATCCCTCTTGCTTCTTTCTATCAAAATAAATTTTGCAGAAGATATTCATCTGACCTATAGTGTGATAAATTTTGGTAGCTATTTTTTCTCCTACAAATCCATGTAGGACAGTTGTACAACCTTGCATCTCTATTCTTGGCCAATCAGATTGTAATTGGATATTTGGAGGTTAAAATTTTCTTGCAATTAGTCCTTAATTAAGATGAATCTAAGAATTAAGGACACCAATGAATGTCATATATGAAACAAAATAAATAAGACCCTTGTTAAAGTGCCTCCTTCCTTTAACGCCAGTATATGTATGTATTGACATTATTTTTCTTATTGTCCTATTCCATAATATGATTGTGCACTTGTCTTGATACTCAGAACATGGAAATACTGTTCTGAATTGCTTAGTGTACCTTAAATCTTTATTCATCCATTCACATTAAAGTCCCTTTGCTGATGATTTAATTGATTACTATATATTCTGTTGGCAGCTGGAAGAAATTGATTCAAGAAACCAGTATAGGCCAACATGGGAAGCTGGTGATCAAAGTATGGCATATGGTACACAGAATGCTCACTCACAAGGCTTCTTCCAGCCTTTGGAGTGCAATCCTACATTGCAGATAGGGTAATCATCTATAATCATCATTTTCTCTTGTGTGTTGTTGCTGAAAGGTGATTAGAATTCGCCATTTGGCCCCTTAAATTAATTCTTTTTTTTTTCTTCAATTTGGTCCCTTATTTTTTTAATAACAAAGTAGTCCCTTATGTTTTTTTTTCAATTACTTTTTCATAGTCACAGGCATACATTGGTTCTATCTTTTTGTTCACATATATAGTCTCTTCCTAATCCATTTGATAATTTTGCTGGTCTAGTATACAAGCTTGATTACGTTACAAAAGAACTACTTAAACTTGCTTTTAAAACATAAGAGACTATTTTGTTAAAAAAAAAGATAGGGACCAAATTGAAAAATGAAATTAATTTAAAGGACTAAAAGAGTAATTTGGCATATATTTTAATTTTAACTTCTGTCCGTTGATGCAGTCCTGATTACAGGTACAGTCCTGTAGCCTCAGATCAGCTAACTGTCACAACTCAAGCTCAACAAGTGAATGGTTTCATTCCTGGATGGATGCTTTGAGCTATAAGCTCAGTACTTATAATCTGGCTCTACATAAAAGAAGCAAACACCTAAGGCCAAGGACAAAAATTCCCTCTTGGTTTTGACAATGTGTAAATGCTGCATGTGTTTCTGTTACTTTGTTTTGGCATAAAAAACAGCAGTGACTGAAACTTGAACACTATTAAAACTTTAGCCATAGATGATAGACATATGGCATATAAGAAGTTTATATTATTTTGAATACTTTGAATACCTTTGAAGGAGAACTTTTATCTGAATGACCATTTAGTTTCCATTTTTCTTTCCTTTTTTTATTTTATTTTTGCATCACTTACAAATCTGATTGTTTTATCATATTATGCATTGTTTTTAATCATCAATCTTGTATTCATTAGTGGAGGATACTGAACTATATGATATGAAAATGCTGTAAATTACAGTGAAGCTATGGCAATGTCTTTTGAATTTCTTTCAAGAGAGAACTACAAAAAAAGAAACTCTTAATAAAAATATGGATAAAGTAGGAACACAATCCCCCCACCCCCATAAAAACACACACACGCGGTTTTTTAAAATCTTTAACTGCAAAATATTTGGAACTTTGGAAGTTCTAAAATATGTTTGAATACATATTTTGCACCTTTAACTCCTCCGAGATATAATTCGTAAGCCCTTCTCTTTTTCTTTTTTCTTTTGGGTCAAATTCCAAAGCCCTTCCACTATTGAAAAATGAAATCCCCTGAATTGTGATCTTGACGTCCTAATGGTTTTTTTTTTTTGGTCAAAAACGTCCTAATGGTTAATTGATGGTTTTGTTTGGAATTCTTTGCCAGCAAACTTGGGGTTCCATTTAGTGTTGGCCCAATATATTTGTAGGCCCAAAACAAATTTTGAGGTGAGACATTTTTAAAGCTAATAATAATATTAGTTACCACTATGCTAGACTAAGTGGGCTTAAAGTAAAGACTTAAATTGTCTTACCTTTGGACCGTTCCAGGTTCCATTGATTAATATTATTAACAACAAATAATATACAAGACATATATCTTAGAGGGTCTCTAAGGTGGATGCCCGTTGGGGATGATAAGAACTAAGAAGGAAGCTGCCATTTTACCAGTTACCATTGTAAAGGATTTTAAGGAAAGCAGTTACACATGCAAAGTCATGATCAACTCCACAATAGAGTTTTGCTTTCCAATGTCAATCTCTTTTTTTTTTTGTCAAAATATATTTGGATTAAAAAGCCTGAAGACAAAGCCAACAGACCAATATTACAAATTAAAGGCCCCAAAAGCCAGCATTAGCTATGCAGAGTTGCTACAGATACCACAACTGAACCCATCAACCTGCACCGATAAAACATCAACAAACTTTTATATTCATAAATTAAGCTTCTTTTGCTTGGAATTATTTTTGTGGACTGAAAATTACTAGAAACTAGAAAGCATAGATACAACCCAAGATACGGATAGGATGCAACAGAGACCCTGGAAACACCTCAAATTTTAAAAATTATAGAACAGGACTATAACTCAACTCATAAAATTAATATAAATTAATTAATATAGAATACAAATCTAAAATTTAAAAAGAGAATCAATATATTAAAAGGTTAAATATGTGCAAGGTCTGTGGCTGTCGATTTCCTAGTGCCTTTACGAAGCCATTTTTTATTTACATTACAACTTAAATTATAGATATATAATGTGATTTTACATATTTGATTTACATTAAATTTTATTTTGGCCCCCTCAATTTTTTTGTCCGCCACTGATTCAACCTAACTATTGCTTGGAAAGAAGCTTCTTAGGAGTATATATAGTGGAGAGACGGATGACAAATGTGTGAGGGATGGAAATGGAGGATAAAGGCACATAAGACATGCTAGCTGGAGACAAATGTGGTTGGAGATTGGAAAGAAGGAGTCAAGGAGGCACAATCAGAGTAGTGTGTATTAGAGATATAGTAAGGATTAGTCATAAATCAATAATAGTTTTTTGGAGTTTGTTAGCCTATATAAACGCTTGATGCTATCATTTTGTATTCACTTTTCCTCAAGAATTTAATTTGTATGCAGTGGCGGTGTAAATTTTGTTTACACAGATATCCAATTAGATTTCACCATGTAGATATTTGTGTAGATATTTTAGGAAATATTGTTACAAGATGACACCAGAGTGAGATATGATTGGATGCATGTGTAAAAATATTTTATACTAACAGTGCATAGAAATTAAACTATTTTCTCAATATATCAATACAGTTTCTATTTTAATGTATTTTCTCTCCTCTATGAGCTCTGCTATGATGATTCTTAACATGGTATTAGAGTCATGGCATCTTCTCTGAATTCGTTTGCTCCGTTCCTTTTTCTTTTTCTCCTTTGTTTTACCGGTGGATGAAACAAAGGAAAAAAGAAATGTTGGTAGATGCGAATCACTAGAAGTCTAATTTTGTATAAATGACTAGCTTTCTCAATTTCTCTTATTTTCTTTCCCTTTTTTGGTCAACCTCTTATTTTCTTCCCATTTTTTTGGTCAAACTCTTATTTTCTTCCCTCAACTGACAAGAAAAGTTTGAATGTGGGCTGGGCCCGGCTCTATTCTTGATTTTTCTCTATTTCATTTTCTTTCTAGCCAATTAGGGAAAAAACTCTTTGACAAAAAAAAAATGGAAAAACTTGCTTTTATTCCATTTTCTCTCAAACCAAATAATGTGTTAAAATACCAAAAGTACTGAAAGGTTAGTCAGAGATGTGATGAGAATGAGATTGGGGAAAAGAGAGGAATCGAGGACCACAAGGTCCACAGTTATTTATTCCTTTTCACACATTTTCAAACAAATGACGTATTGAATACCTTTATATATTAACAATGTAAATAAATTTTATACAAATATTTAATCATATTTTCTCATCTTGACATATCATATAATTATATTAATTCTTAGAGGTGTGAAATATGATCGGAGGTTTTGTCAGACCTATTTATATTGTCAATGTATAGTTATATATATATATATATATATATATATATATATATATTACATGATCAATTCACACCAAATGTTAAACTCTTTTACTTACATCAATTAATAAATTTATGTAGAATACAAAATTAACAATCTAATCATTGTATCCCTATAAATCCTCCTCAAGAATAATTCAATGTTTGGATCGGTTAATTTGACATTATACATTAGAACTTAATTTTAATACACATATATAATATAAAATAAAATACACTCCCCTCCCCTAAGAGATAACGATATTACACTCTCCTCCTCTCTTGTTTGAAAACACACACTCCCCTCCCCTGAGAGATATCAATATTACACTCTTTTCTCCTCTTGTTTGAAAATACACACTCTCCTCCCTTGAGAGATACCAATATTACACTCTTCTCCCCTCTTGTTTGAAAACACATATTTACTTCCCTTCAAAGATAAAATATAATACATTTTTCTTAACTTTTGTAATTTTTCATTAACGTAAAAGATAACCTTCGTTAAATTATTTTTTATTACCATAATAATTTTTTATTTTCCATTTCTTTTCATTTTTGCCTAATTTCTCTTTTCATTGTAATTTCTCATTACTAAAATTAGAATCACCATTTCACTACGTTTACCACCACATTCCACCAATAATGGATTCGTTTTGGTTTTAGTGGAATGTGGTGGTGAACGACGCTGAAACACTGATTCTGAAATTGGATTGGGAAAGAAAATATGACAAAAACATAAATGAAATGAAAGATAAAAGGTTATTATGGTAATAGAAAAATTTAATGGAGACTAACTTTTACGTCAATAGAAAATTACAAAAATGGAGAAAAATGTATCATATTTTATCTTTGAAGGGAAGGAAGTGTGTAATATTGGTATCTCTCGGGGGATAGAAGTGTGTGTTTTGTAACAAGAGGGGAGGGGGGTATAATATTGGTATCTTTCAGGGGATAGGAGTGTGTGTTTTCAAACAAGATGGGAGGGGAGTGTAATATCGTTATCTCTCAGGGGAGGAAAATGTATTTTACTCTATAATATATAATGTTAAACGCGTGCCGGTTCTGGCAAACCCAGCTCCATTTTGATTGGTGTAGCACGGGCTCTAATTAAAGAACTATGATATTTAGACACCTGCATAATTCCAACACCCATCCAACACCTCTATCTCTTTCTATCTCTCTCTACTAATCACATCACTTATCTATCACATCTATCACTAATATCTCTTTTATACCTATCTCTCTCTAGGTGTATAATAGCATTTAGGTGTCTAAACATCATTTTTCCTAATTAAAGTCTTCAAACTTTCAAAGTCAAATCATGAATTGTGACCGTTCATTTTCATATGGTCCCCAATAATAAGTTCAATGAGCCTAGATATGTAGACCCCGAATTTATTCATCCGACAGAAAAATAGTAAAATTAAAATACATAATATTCTTCTGGCATGGACTATATAAGAAAAGATAGGACCACATATATAAAACTATATTCTTAATTTCAAGAGTTGCAATTAAGATACTACGTACCACTCCACCTTATTTTTCTAACTTGATGGACCACAAGAAAGCCATCCTTTTTAGTTTGGCATATCTTTTTATATCAACCATAATTAATCTACTTGTCTTTTTATAGTGCATAAGTATCCAGATTAGTTATATATGCCTAGGTTTCGGCTCTTTTATGATCTTGTTTTGTTCACCACATCTGAATTCATCCTTAAATGGGGACCAAAGAGGTCTTTTGCTTGAGTTCCTCCACTCCTCCTCAACTTTGTAATTAAAGTAATTCACATGGATTAAAATATTATTAGTGGATGATATAGTAACATATCTAGGAGGAATAACTAATGGATAGTGACAAGTGACAACTATTGTCGTATTATATAAACCAAATGACAACTATTGCGAAAAGGTACCCCTTTGAGACCATGTAGGTTACTGGGGAATTGTTTTTGAGTCCTAATTCACTTGGCTGAGTCTTGGGGTTGATAAAAATACCTCTTTGAGACTGATGGATTACTGGGACATACCTTGACATTGAACTAGAACTCTTTGAGACCATGTAGGCTTCCAGGATTGCACTTTATAAATTTCGATTCACCTTAGTCTCCTATGTTGATGTATCTTGAGGAGGGGGTTTTCTTTTTGTATTGGATGGTCAACTGACTTTAAATCTTGTCTGTAATCTTGAGGTGTGACACTTCTTGTGCTTTTATTACCCTTTTTAATGTCTTTTGACTTTTCAAAAAAAAAAAAGACAATAAAGGAGGAATATTGCATGCACTTGTTTCCTTGTTTTCCAACACCTCCTAATTTTAAATATTTTTTATACGTAAATGTGTTCAATTTGTTTAGGCATGTTTAGTGTTTACTAGCTCCACTTTTTTTTTTTTTCTCTTTGCATGTCCTTAACTAAATACAAGGAAAAAGGCAGAAATTAAAGGCTAGATGTTGTACGACTAGACCTAAAATGGGAAAAGCAAAGGGTCAAGAAAGAATTTAATTTGGATGGTTGTGTCATGGGTCCTAATTTGATCAAGAAAGAATTTAGTTTGGTCAATGACAAATAAGATTATACTAATTCAATATTATGTTGCTGATTTCAATTTTGTTGACTCAAATAAAGATATTGTTAATTGGGGGTTTGGTTTGTTGTTGACATGGTGGGTAGAAATTCTCGAGTTGTATATTTTGATTTCATTAATTAGTTGTACGATGTTGGGTAGACATTGGAGGTTTTGTATCTTGATATAAGGGTAATTGGGTTGGCATTAAAGGTTTTGTATCTTGATATAAGGGTTGGAGTACCCTTTGCAGTTCCTTTAATTCAATTTTGCATACCCAAGAAAAGATGGGGGACCTATATATCGATGATGTAGACAAAGAAAACGGCCAATCATGTGCGTTGGAAAGGCAATAAGATAGAGAGAGAAGCACAACAAACTATTTTATGGCATGCACATTTGATGTCAAATGTACTGTGAATAATGCCTAAATAGCTGTAACAACTTTATGATTTAATATTCTATTTTATTTAGATTTTAGGTTGTTATATTTGTTTAAATTTTAAGATTAGGATAAATTTAGTTATGATTAGATTAGAATGCTTGTTAAATTAGGATAATATTTGATATGATTAGATTAAGATCAGATTTTGTTATCTTATAACTTTATTCCAGAAAAATATTCTACATTCTACAACAAAATACCATATAAACCACAAAATATACCCATCAAAATGTGGACCTAAAACTCGAGGTCACGATAGATCATGCTTTTTGCAATTCTAGTGTTTTGCCGGAAAACTCAATGAAGAAATTTTCAGGCAACGACTACGACCGGTGTTAAAAGTGGAAGACACATCAAGAAAGGGGATACAACGGTAAAGAAGAAAAGTTTTCAAACTTTGTTTTTGCACTTGTGGACAGTGAGTTAATTGGGTAGTCACAAATTAAGGATGTCTCTCATTAATAGACTCTAGATCTGTTAATGCTAAGAGGGAGGAAAGATGGAAAAACGAATGAAAGAAATCCATGTGTCTAATTTACATATAAATATTACTCCATTTGGTTCAAAACTTTATTGGTTTAACGTTTTATCACACAGATTAAGAAATAATTAATTAGACAAATTTTAGACTAAAATATTCTTATTTATTATTCATCATTATCAACTATCTTAATTATTTATCCACTCAAAAGTATTAATTATACTAAGAGTATAATTGGAAAAAGGTGGTAAATTATATGTTAAAATCCTAAAACAACCAAAGTTTTGGGACAAAAATAAAAAATTAAAACCACTAAAGATTTGAACAGGATGGAGTAATTAAGATTAATAAAAATGATAAATTAGAGAAAAGAAAAAGAAGCTTATGATTTCTCTTAATCTATTAGAACTTTAATACGTTACTATATGATTTTTTTCTACATTAAACATTCACCTTTTGTTATTTTTTAAAATACTTTTTATTTTTCTTAAAAATTGTTGTTTAAATTTAGTCAATTGTAAATTTTTTTTATTAACAAACTAAAATCTTTCAGTAACAAAAAAAAACCTAAAATCTTTCATAACTATACATCTAGATGTCATATATTTAAATGAGAAGGAATCAAATTACACCAGTGTAACACTTTGGGCAATGTTACACCACTAATAACTTTTCACTAGATATTTTTAGACCTTTAATTTTTGTGGAATTCAATATATATATATATATTTCTCTCTTGTTTTTCTCCCCTCTCTCTGAAGCTTCAGCTCTTGGGAATAAGAAGTGAATTTTCATGGATTCATCTTCATCCTCTTTATCTCTCTACTTTGATTTTGTTAGAAGAAGTAATTCAAAAGTTAGTTTTCTGTTTGTGAAGTTAGTTAGTTGGCGGGTTAAGAAACTAATCTGTTTGTTGTATTTCCGCGTCCTTGCATATAAAAACTTTGTATCAGTTTGGTTATTCAATAATGCAATCAGTTTTACATAATTCTTCACCTGTTCAATCCTTGTTGTGTGTGTGTTCTTTCTCTCCTTCATCTCCAACGCTGCGTCCAACGTTGCGTCCAACAAGTGGTATCGTGAGCCAGGTTGATTGTGAGGGAGTGAAACACTGTGAGGTTGAGTGAATCCAAACAGTGAGTGAACCATGGCAGAGGGAAGCTCGAATGGAAATGGTCATTTTCTAGCCAATCTTCCTGTTCTTGATGGCAAGAACTGGGAGAAGTGGTGTGTCAAGATGGGTGTCATCTTTGGCTTCCAAGATGTAACTGACCTGGTCAAGAATGGGATCCCCGAGGAGGTGGAAGGTGCCACCGATGCTCAGACAGCTGCACACAAGGCCATGAAGAAGAAGGACTGCAAAGCATTATTCTTGATACATCAATGTGTCGATGATGCTAATTTTGAGAAGATAGCTGGGGCCAAATCCTCAAAGGAAGCGTGGGATATTCTCCAGCAATCATATGAAGGTGCAGCCAAAGTCAAGCAGGTGAAATTGCATTCACTCAGAAGGCAATTCGAGTTGATGTGCATGAAGGACAAAGAAACCATTTCTGAGTACTTCAACCGAATGCAAGTACTTGTCAATTCCATGAAAGCTTGTCAAGATGTAATTTCCAATCAGCAGATAGTTGAAAAGATCCTCAGAACTCTCACCCTGAAGTTTGACTACATCATTGTGGCAATTGAGGAGTCCAAAGATGTGTCAAAAATGAAGGTGGAGGATTTGCTTTGTTCTCTGGAGGCACACGAGCAAAGGCTGCTGGACAGAAATGGAGCCCGAGTGCAGGAGCAGGCCCTGCAAGCTAGGACTCATCCCTCAACAAATGGGTCCAAATCAAAATTCAAGAAAGGGAAGCAGAAGTGGAGAGAAGGCAAGGCAGAGAATCCTGGCAAGAAACAGTTCAAGAATTCAGAACACAAGCATGGAGAATCCTCAAATTACAAGGGCTCTAAGTCCTATCATGACAAGGGTGAGAAGAAGAAGTTTGACAAGAAAAACATTCAGTGCTATAATTGCTCTAAGTGGGGGCATTTTGCCTCTGAATGTAGAAGTGGAAAGGGAAGACAAAAATCAGATGATGATGAAGCCTATCATGCAAAGGAGGATGGTTCAGATTCAGATGAAGTGATGCTCATGGTGACCACAAGCTCTGACATTGACAATTCAGAAACCTGGTTCCTTGACACAGGATGCTCAAACCATATGACAGGCCATCGAGATTGGCTCATTGACTTTGATGACTCAGTGAAAAGCAAGGTCAAATTTGCTGATAATAGCACCATATCAGCTGAAGGAATTGGGAAGGTCATGATCACTATAAATAAAGGTAAACCTGCCTATGTTACCAATGTATCGTATGTGCCATCCATGAAAACCAACTTGCTGAGTCTAGGCCAGCTGCTAGAAAAAGGTTTCTCCATGAACCTGAAAGACAATTTTATTGATGTGTTTGATGCAAAGGGTAGAAAGTGCTTAAGGCACCTCTGTGCAAAAATAGAACATTTCAGGTGAATTTAAATGCCACTGAGGTAGAGTGTTTCTCCTCAACCAATGCCATTGGTGAAAACTGGATATGGCATCAAAGATATGGTCATCTGAACTTCAAGAGCCTGACTCAACTTGCTGCCAAGCAGATGGTTATAGGCTTGTCACTGCTCCAATCCCCAAAACAGCTTTGTGAAAGATGCCTTACCAGCAAGCAACCCAGAAACTCCTTCAAGTCTTATGGACCTGCAAGAGCAAAGCAATCCCTACAGGTAGTCCACTCTGATGTGTGTGGTCCTATGGAGGAATCAACCTTGGGAGGTAACAAGTACTTTCTCAGTTTTGTTGATGAATTCACTAGAAAAATTTGGGTATATTTGCTGAAAGAAAAAAAAGATGTATTTTCATTATTTGAGAAATTTTGTAATATGACTGAGAGGCATAGTGGAAATCTTGTAAAAATCCTTAGAACAGATGGGGGAGGAGAGTTTAACTCTAAGGAGTTTGATGATTACTGTAATAAAAAGGGTATAGAGCATGAAGTTACAGCTCCCTATACTCCTCAGCATAATGGCCTTGCTGAAAGGAGAAATAGGACCCTTGTTGATATGGCTAGATGTATGCTGAAAGGGAAAGGAATGCCCAAAGCCTATTGGGGAGAGGCTGTTTCCACTGCTGCCTATCTCCTCAATAGGTGTCCAACCAAAAGGATGCACAATGTTACACTCGAGGAGGCTTGGTCTGGACACAAGCCTTCTGTTAATCATTTGAAGATTTTTGGTTCCCTATGTCACAGGCACATCCCAGATGAAAGGAGGAAGAAGCTGGATGACAAGAGTGAAGCATTGGTACTTGTTGGATACCATCCAACTGGTGCCTACAAGTTGTACCATCCAGATGAGAAAAGAGTTGTCATCAGCAGAGATGTCATCATAGATGAAACTGCAACCTGGAAGTGGCATGATCAGCACACAACAAGTGGAAGTGGCACAATCTTTCAACCTCTTGATGATGTTGCTGATCCTGACACAGTCATGGCAACCAATCCAGCACCTGTTCCAGCTCAGCCAGAGAGAAGATCTCAGAGAACCAGATTCCCATCCTTAAGGCTAGCAGATTTTCAGGTTGATGCAGATGATGCAATCACAGCAGATGGTGACCTAGTTCATATGGCCTTTCTTGCTGATATTGAACCAGTAAATTGGCAGGAAGCTCTTAAGGAGCCTGTGTGGCAGGATGCAATGAAAGAAGAACTCAGTGCTATAGAAAGGAATCAAACACGGGAGTTGGTAAATTTACCAGCTGCAAAACATTCCATAAGTGTGAAGTGGGTGTTCAAAGTGAAGAGACAACCAGATGGGTCAATTGTCAAACACAAAGCAAGGTTGGTGGCTAGGGGTTTCTTACAAAAGGAGGGTGTTGATTATACTGAGGTGTATGCCCCAGTAGCCAGAATGGAAACTATCAGACTTGTGATTGCTTTGGCAAGTTCAAGAAATTGGCCTTTGTGCCAAATGGATGTTAAATCTGCCTTTCTCAATGGCAGGCTAGATGAAGAAGTGTATGTCCTGCAACCACCAGGATTTGAAATGAGAGGCCAAGAACAAAAAGTTTACAGACTGCATAAGGCCTTGTATGGCCTGAAACAAGCTTCCAGAGCTTGGAACAAAAGGGTTGATACCTTCTTACAGCAGCAAGGTTTTTCTAAATGTTCAGTTGAGTTTGGCACTTATGTGTGGTATCCAAATCAAGCTGACATGATTGTGGTGTGTCTCAATGGCAGGCTAGATGAAGAAGTGTATGTCCTGCAACCACCAAGATTTGAAATGAGAGGCCAAGAACAAAAAGTTTACAGACTGCATAAGGCCTTGTATGGCCTGAAACAAGCTCCCAGAGCTTGGAACAAAAGGGTTGATACCTTCTTACAGCAGCAAGGTTTTTCTAAATGTTCAGTTGAGTTTGGCACTTATGTGTGGTATCCAAATCAAGCTGACATGATTGTGGTGTGTCTCTATGTGGATGATCTCCTTGTTACAGGGAGTAATCAGTCCATAATTGAGAGGTTCAAGGGGAGTATGAGATCAGAATTTGAAATGACTGATCTAGGAACTCTCAATTACTTTCTGGGATTGGAATTTCAGTACAGCAGCCAAGGTATTGTTTTGCATCAAAGAAGGTATGTTCAAGAGGTATTGAGAAGGTTCAACATGGAGAACTGCAAATAAGTGGCAACACCTATTGAAACCAATGCAAAACTGAGTCTAGATGAAGAAGGAATCTCAGTTGATGGAACCTTGTACAAGCAGATAGTTGGCTCACTGAGATTTATTTGTAATAGTAGGTCTGACATCAGTTATGGAGTGGGACTGATCAGCAGGTTTATGAGTAATCCAAAAGCCTCACATCTGGTTGCAGCAAAAAGGGTGTTGAGGTATCTAAAAGGGACACAGAACTATGGCATTCTGTTTCCAAGAGGAAGGAGCTCGAGTGAGACAGAAATTGAAGCCTTTTCAGACTCAGATTGGAGTGGTGACACAGTGGAAAGGAAGAGCACTTCAGGCTATTTTTTCAGAATTATGAAAGCTCCAATCTCCTGGAGTTCGAAGAAACAAAATGTGGTTGCTCTCTCAAGTTGTGAAGCTGAATATATAGCAGCATCACAAGCAGCTTGTCAAGTGTTGTGGCTGGAAGCAATGCTGGAAGAGCTGAAGATAGAGTACAAGAAACCAGTGAAGTTGAATGTTGACAACAAGTCCTCTATTAGCCTGACAAAGAATCCAATTGGTCATGGTCGAAGCAAGCATATAGAGACCAAGTTTCATTTCATCCGAGATCAAGTAAGCAAAGGGAAAATTGAAGTGGTTTACTGTCAGACTGAAAAGCAAGCAACAGATGTTCTTACAAAGGCATTGAAGACATATCGCTTTATTGAGCTAAGAAAGATGTTGGGTGTAGTAGCTTTAGAACTTGTGAATTAAAGGGGAGTGTTAGAAGAAGTAATTCAAAAGTTAGTTTTCTGTTTGTGAAGTTAGTTAGTTGTTAAGTGTTAGTTAGTTGGCGGGTTAAGAAACTAATCCGTTTGTTGTATTTCCGCGCCCTTGTATATAAAAGCTTTGTATCAGTTTGGTTATTCAATAATGCAATCAGTTTTACATAATTCTTCATCTGTTCAATCCTTGTTGTGTGTGTGTTCTTTCTCTCCTTCATCTCCAACGCTGCGTCCAACAGATTTTACAATTTCTAGTATAAGTTGTTAAACTCTTAAGTTTAGGTAAAGTTGAATCTATTTTGATTTCTGATGTAAAGGATATCTTGATCTATAAGTTTCAGTTTATGGGTCTTGTGGGCAAACTTTATTAATAACAGAAAACTGGCACTAACGTACCATATATTACATGTCAGAAACCCATTATTGGACCAATCTAGCATTGGTCCATCCTAAATGCCACCTACTCATGCAATCTAACTTAATTTTCAATTCTATTGTGTGAGTTAAACACCGGCTTTGAAACAACATGGTAATCCTAGGCGATTAATTGATCCTCTTACACATTGTTGGATACTGGAATTGTCAAACGAAAGTTGACCAATGAGTTCCAATGACAAATTAACCTCTAGTTAAAATTACCCTTGCTTATATATGTCATAATATAGAGGGACTTGTCCTTGCCATAGGAATGAATTGAAGGCAAAAATTAAGTGGAAGGAGTTCTCGTCTTAAGACACCAGGCCGCTATAGCTATAAATCCAGCAATTGGTTGGGGATTTCTTTCTTCAGCCATTTCCACTTTGTCACTACTCACTACACACCATTTTTCTCACACATAGGAGTTGGGTTTGAGGAATGGACCAAATTGCAAATTTTAAAAAATGTTGTCATATTCCAGTTGTCTTTATACAATCTTGATCATTCAATTATTTATTAGTATATCAATATTCAATAGCGTTAAACAATAGTTGGCAATGAACCTTTAGGCCATCTCTAATGGTGATTCTTACTTCTTATGTATGTTGTTATATATAGCTACATATTTTTATTTTTTACATCATTGGAGCTTGTTGATGTAACTGTCACATGTAAGAACGACTTTTATATAAGAACCAGTTCTTATATATTTATTAACAATTATATATTTAACTATTATTAAAAAAACTATTTATTTAATAAATTTTTTTCTTTTCTATAAAATATTTAATTTTTTAATAAATTAAAAGTTGAACTGCTGTGTCCAAACAAGAGTTATATATATTACATGAAAAAAAATCATTTAAGCCTAAAAGTTTTTGTCCAAAGCCGGCCTACTAAAAGTGAGTCCTATGTGGGGGAGGGAACCCAGGTTTGGGGGTTAGATAGAACCAATGAGAGGCAAAGAGTGAATGCCATTGACACAACACAACTTGACATCACCCCTAAACCTGTTTAATTTCCGTCCTCATGTAAAGAAAACTTGGGACCCACAACCTCGTACGGGTCTGTCACTATATCCTCGTTAAAACGACACATTTTAACGATGTGTCTTTTTCCAACAATCCTAGCTCGACAACGCATCGTACCTGGCTTCTCCCATCCAATCCACACTCGACAACGCATTGTACTATGACACAAAACCTAGCTACTTTTCCTCTCTCTTCATCAATTTTCCCTTTTTAAGAAGAAAATTAATATTCCCCCGTGTTTCTGACTATCTTCTTCTATTCGTATGGCCCTTCATTCATATTCATAGCTAAAAAAAGGAGAAAAAAAAACTTAATTACAAATTGATGATAATAAATAAGAGCGAAAAAACATTTAATTTCTTTCTTTTAACATTTATCATAAATAAATAAATATAAGAGCAACTAATGATATTTTTTTTGATCAATAGCAACTAATGATAGTTTAAGTCTTCAAGCATGTTACAAAATGGTTTGTGCATATAATTTAGCATTTAGTTTATTAAGATAAATTGGTTAGAGAAAAATAACTATTATATTAATAAAGAAATTGAGAAAAGTTAAAAATGTCAAATAATAATTAATATAATAACAAAGTAAAAAATATAATAATAAAAGAAAATTGACAACAGTAACAAAATACAATGAAAAAAGTGGTGCATTTTAACAAAAAATTAAAATTATTCTAGAGGTGTGACACATGTTCTTAAAGGAAATTGTTTTATTGTATTTTTATAGTAAATAAAATTATTAGCAGGATATTTCAACTACTGAATGGTTTGTTATGTCTGTACATGAATGTAATTAATATCAATTGTTAATTTATTCATTAACAGTTGAAATTATTTATTTTATCACATTTTTTATCAAATATTTATTTTATCATCTAAAGTGATCATTGCTCACTTCAAAATAGATACATCCAAAAAATAGCTGATTTTTAAAACATCTCACTTAGTACTATCCTTTTATTTCTCTTACCGTGGAAACTCCGAACTAACTAATTTTAGAACCATTTAGCACACCACAAAAATAGAAAGATCCCCATGCTATATATACTAATCATATATAGACACCCCCTCTTCACTTTTTTTTCTTCTAATTTCATGCTTTTCCCTCTCCTCGTCTTCATCTTCCTTTAGGTGATGAATACTACTCTCTCTCTCTCTCTCTCTAGGGTTTCTTTTTTCTCGTTATATATGCTCCCTTGCTAGCTATACTTGCTTACATCTTCTTCTTTTTTTTTGTCTCTTTTCAATCAATTAAGGAGTAGAAAAATTAAGATGGGGAGAGGAAAGGTTCAGTTGAAGCAGATCGAGAACAAAACGAGTCGCCAAGTGACTTTCTCAAAGAGGAGAAGTGGGTTGCGCAAGAAAGCTCACGAAATCTCTGTGTTGTGTGATGCTCAAGTTGCATTGATCGTCTTCAACTCCAGAGGGAGACTCTTTGAGTTCTCATCTGAATCCAGGTTTAATTTATACCTTACCTTAATTAGTTTAACCATATGATATGGTATGATATTATTGACCCTTTTTTTTTTCTTTTTATTGCTTCATTTAATTATTTTATAAGCAAATTAAATAATTTATTAATAAAGAAGTACAAGGGATACTCCGACCTGTTTCATCAAATACAAATCAACACTATTTAAGAGCATGGAAGGTAACATTATTCCAAAGGGCTCATATATACACCGGCCTGAATAAGAAAGTCCTAATTAAATTTCTACCTTTCTTATTGATGAACCACCTCCAAGATACAATTTTTATTTGGGCAATAATAAAAGTGCAATCAGCAACGGCCACTTGAAAGATATATAATCCTATTCCTCAACAACCATCATTTTCCAAATTACAACAAACCAAATAGAATACTTTACCTTAATTAGTAAGTATTTCCCTCTAAACAACTCTTCCACACTGTAGAAAAATGAACAACAGGATCTATATATATGTGTGGCACCGTCAAAACCCAAACAAGAACCATTCATCTTGTGGGAGTGATAAGGTGATTTGGTAAAGAAAAATGATTCATAGATACCCAATACCCATTTAACACCCAGAGAGAGAAAGAAATAAAAGAGAGATAAGTGATAGATGTGATAGATAAATGATGTGATAGGAAGAGAGAGATAGAAACAAAAATAGGTGTTGGATGGGTGTTAAAAAAAAGTGAGTGTACATGTATCATTGTTGTTTGGTAAATTGGAGGAAAGACATAGAAGTTAAAATTATAAAGAGATCATTGGTTCAAATCGTCTTACTAATATAACATATACTACGTTATTTATCTTAATTAATTGAGCTCCACATTATTTATTTATTTACTTGTTTGTTTGTTTTTCTTCCTTATTGGTTGTTCTGGATTCACTTATAATTAGCATTTGTAATAGTACGTTTCTTTCTATTTTTTGAATATTTATGTATGTAGTGGCTGGATTACAAATCTAACCAATAAGTTTGTCTTCTTTCCTTTTTTTGTCTTTTCTTTTGTACTTTTCCCCCCTATTCTTGTGTCACCTCCTTAACTGAAATAGTACTAAGTTTAGACCAAAAGGAAAAAAGGTAGTATCAGTCTAATACTTGTTGGTGAGTTATTGGGTTCACCTTTCAAACCTGTTTTTTTCTCTTTATAATCA
This sequence comes from Glycyrrhiza uralensis, assembly GCA_030159175.1. Taxonomy (NCBI): domain Eukaryota; kingdom Viridiplantae; phylum Streptophyta; class Magnoliopsida; order Fabales; family Fabaceae; genus Glycyrrhiza; species Glycyrrhiza uralensis. Next base: position 2,938,568 of record BRZY01000008.1, read on the forward strand.
TATATATTTTTGGCCTTCCAAGCCTTTTCTCACATGCAACCATATCCGAGTCATGATTGAAGTTTTGTTTATGTTAATTGTTTTTTTGATACAAATGTTTATGTTACTTTTGTTTTGGTGTATTTTCTCGTTCAATATATTCTTCCTAGCAAGGTGCATTAATTCACCTGCTCCAATTCAATTAATATTGGGGGTATATATATATCACGCATAGTATTTTTGGTAGCTGTGAATATATATATAGGTGTATATGTAATATGAAGCTATATAATATTTTCCTTGTTATTTCTTTATAATAAATACACAAACCTATTACTAATGATAATAGTACCCTTTTTTTTGGGTCAAATGATAATAGCACCCTAGAGCACTGTGTCAGTTTGGGGCAGGGGGTGCTCTTCTAGTTTTGAAACCCATAATAATAATGGCGCGCTATTTAATTACTTGATCCACCACTGTCATTCTCTAGTACTCTCTCCGTTTTTATTTATAAGAAACATAATACTAAAAGAATAATGTTATATTCTCCTAATTATTCTCCTATATATTCTCCTATTACTCTATAAAGTAAATAATAAATAAAAAAATATGCATTGAAACCATAAAAGCATTTAATTCTTTCTTAATTAAGTAAGTAGGAGGGTTTATAGGAATAAAAAGTAGAAGGATATAGAGTTATTTATACTAAAATCATACAGATTAAAGAATGCTTTAAAATATGTTATTTTTTATTAATAATGTTATAATTTTAATTTTTTTTCCAAAAATGCCTTTGTATTAATGGAAAATAGGTGAACTTTTAGTAAATGGTGTGATAATTAATGAAGGTAAAATTGAAACAAACAATTAATTTTGTTGAAAACAAAGTATTGTTCCTTATAAAAAGACCAAACAAAAATTACTTTTTGTTTCTTAGAAATAGAACCGGATGGAGTATTATATAATATAATATAATATAATATGTGGGAAGGGAAAATGAAAGAAATTAAAGGGGTTTGAGATTTTTACGACATTGATGCAATATGTGAGAGCAGTACAGTACTTATTATATGTGTCATTCACATCATCCTTCTTTAACCGTGAATCTGTTAAGAATGGTTCTTAATTTTAAGAATCTACCTAAAAACATGCACTTCTCTACACATCCTTGTTAGGTACTCGTAAAATTACTATTACATATTTTATAATGATTATGTTGATGATTTTTAATTAAAATTATATGAGAAATATTACATATATATTTTTTTTGCTAGAAAATGATGAGCATAAAGTAAAAGAACTTCAATTGTCTCCAATCACTTTAAATTATGCATAATGGGATAAATTTTAAGCAGGAGTACTCTTTTGACTTAAATAGGATTGCTGATTAATAAGTATATCCTGGTCTTGTTTCTATACAAAATCAGATAAATGCACTTTTTTTTCCCTTTCAAATTGGTGTTATTATCAAACTTGATTGGGTGAATAACATTCCTTCCTACTACAATAATCTGACACTTGCCTATTGAAAAATAGTTCTAGCTTTTTTAGTATTAGACCTTATTAATGGAGCATGGGAGAGATCCCAATAGTCTGTGAGAGACTTAAGAGATCCAACTAGGTAGTGTACTGAAGGGGGAAAGGGATCGAAGAGGTTTAATTTTTATACAACCCTCCACTTAAAGGGAAGAGGTTTATTAGTAGAGAACGGAGAAATTCAGGGGTCTCTTATTCTGACTGGTTTGTGAATCCTATGGGGTATTTATAGGGTGGTTAAATTGGAGGTACTTCTCTCTTTTGTTATAACGGGTTGGAGTATCCTTTGTATTTCGTTTTTTTAATTCAAGTCATTTGCTTATAAAAAAACCCTCAACTGAAAGCTAATATAATCCCAATCAGGTAAAAATATACTCTCAATAGTTAACTTCCATATTCATGGAATGATAGGAAGACAAAAATCTCTTCTAAATGTATATAACAAATTATCACTATATTGAACATAAAATCCAAATTCCTTCAAAGTTCTTAGAAAATGGAAGATCTGGTGACTATTCTTCCCATATAAAATAAAAAAAATGCAGAATTTTGTTTTCAGATGTCCTTTAGCTTCTTAGCAAATACAACATATCTTGTAAAGCTTCCAGCTACATTATTATTTATTTTATATTGGGGACAATATGATAAGGAAAAAGGTAAAATGTTTTTGGCATGTTGGTGTGGCTTCATGTGGTTTGGTCCCATTGATGTAGAATAATATTGTTAATAACCGTAAAACTATTGATTTTCTTTTTGAATGTTTTGACCTTATTAAGGTATGATATTGGTATTGGTTTATGGAAAAATTAAGGTGTGATATTGGTCTTGGTTTATGGCAAAATTATAAGGCTCCAACCATCTTAGATTTGTGGTTTTGATTTTGGGCCCTAACTCAACCTCAAAACCAATTGTAAGGTAAGGATTGTCCAAACTTTATATACTCCATTTAGACCTTATATCTAGTCGATGTGAGACTTGAGTTTTTCCTAATGGTCTAAGGAAAAGCCAGACTCTCATTTGTGGCTGTATCAATTTTGTCTTGTACTATTTACAAAATCTTAATTTGACGACTCAAACTCTTGACATTCTTACCACACCACAATAACTCTTACCTCAAGGCTCTCATTCTATTATTTATTTTATATTGAATAAAAAAAACTTTTGACTAGTCAAGCAATTTTTGATTTGTTTTGTTGATCCTGTGGACAGAATGGAAAGCATTCTGGGAAGATATGAGAGACATACCCATACAGTGAAACTTGTAGGAGCTGATAAAGAATCAGAGGTACCTCATCATAACATGGTTTTTTTATTAATATATTAATATGTCAGCTTACCAAAACATAACCCTTTTATGTTTTCCTTCATACTCATATTATGCATATGGAGAGGCGGTGGGATTTTTCTATAGCTATTTCTTTTAATCAGCTAGAAAAATTTTTGAATTAAAAGGGTATAAGGGGTATTCCAACCTTATACATCATAGTTTCCAAAAGCATATATAGACTACTGTTTATATATAAACTTTATACATTCTAAAGGACAATAACACCATTTGTGGTAGAAAAATACCCGCTATATACTTTAGACTTAATCCTGGACCATGAAAGAAATTCAATGAGATCCAATAAGCTAAGAAATTATCAGCATTCTTCTGATTAAAGACAATACCATTCTGTTGAATCCAAACAGATCAAATAGTTGTGTGAACCAAGAAACCATCCAAATCTAGTTAAGTTTCGTCCTACACACTAAGTTTCTCTGCTGAATAAAATGTACTTTGCAATCAAGAGGAAGAGTAATTTTAAACTCAAACCAAGCATAAAAATAATATCAAACCAGAGATGTTTACCTCAAATGCAAGAATAGATCATGATATCAGGTTGTGCTGATCTTGAATTACATTTCTCCTTGCTATAGGTTCTTCTTTGTAAGCAGCCTATCAAGAATTACTTTCCACTCCGATGCTAATTAAAAACTTCCATTGGAACAACATCAATCCAAAATTTCCTTAAAAAAAAAAAAGTCACTAACAGTCTAACCTAGGTAAAGTTTTCACTATTGATTAATCATGTGACTTCAACAAGAAATTATATGTTGACTTTGTACTATACATCCCCTAGCCATCCAAGTTCCATTTCCACTTGTCATCTACATCGTGATTTAGAACTAATGGTCAATTGATTGTAGATAAGAATTCTTCAATTAACTACTCTTCCCCAATTTTTAGATTGAGTACTTCTTGTGCTTCAATCTCTTTGAATGCATTTGGCTTTTCAAAAAAAAAAAAAAAACTACTCTTCCCCAATTAAGAAAAAGGCCTTCTCCATTTGAAATTGTAATACCACTGCCCTTCCAACTTATTTTTGGAGACCAAAAACCAAACATAATTTTCAGATATAGAATTCATCAATCATGATTTTTGAACACCTACCAATTTTCAACACCCATCTAACATTTTTTTTATCACATCATTGATCTACATATCTATTACTACTTTATCTTCGATTCCTATATCTCTCTAGGTCTATCTTGATACATGAGGTGTCCATGAATCATTTTTGTTTTACTATTATAGGAAAACTGGTCCTTGGAATGCTTCAAGCTCACCGGCAAAGTTGAAGTCTTAGAGAGGACCTTAAGGTACATAATTTGATATTTCATTGTCAACTTCACAATTACTTTGAGCTATGGAGGCCTGTCTTTCAACTAATTAGTGCCACTCATTTGTTTTCTTCTTATTTACATGATGAGGATCGTTTTATATAAGTGTGTATTTTTAAGTAGATTTCTTTGAAGGGGTTAGATGCTTCATAACTATAAGTTTTAATTTTATGTAAATAATAATTATAAATAGCTTATAACTTAACTCATATTAAATATATATAGGAACTTCGTGGGACATGATCTGGATCCCTTAAGCTTGAGAGAGCTTCAGAGTTTGGAGCATCAGCTTGACACAGCTCTAAGGCGCATTAGAACAAGAAAGGTGAATGTTTTTACTTTATCATCTACAAAAAAAAAAAGCTAGTTTGGATAAACTTTACTACAAGTATAGAAAAGAAAAATTGGAATGATCTGGCAATTATAGTATTCTAATTAATAGCATTTTTCATAAGTTGAAATTAACTTCTGCATCTCGATTTTTTATAAAACCTCTTTCCTATATGTTTGATTGCACGATATGGTCACCGTATGCCGCGTGATTGGTCAGAAGCTACTGGGAGTAGCTTTTAAATTTTTGGCCTCCGAACGCGCGTCCTTCTGTTCTTACCGCAGAAACAAACACAAGGCTTCGTTTGACAAATCACTATACACCCAAAACTTATAAGAACTTTTTCATGAGTTTGAAAATAAATGCTTTTTTTAGTTGAAAAGCTCTGGTAAACTAGAAGCTAATCCGAACTAGGCCATAATTAGAAAATATATAAAGCTACTGAAGGAAATGCACATATTGTGAAATTTTAAATTAGCATCAGCATATATATAGAATTTTTGTTTTCTCCAGCTGATCTTTGTTTTGACATATTATTATGAATTTTTGCAGAACCTAGCTATGAATGATTCCATCTCAGAGCTGCAGAAAAAGGTAATTAGGTTTGGGGGAGGGGGATTTACTATTTTTTTTTGAGAAGAAAATGAAGATATTATTATCATGAAGAGTACAATTAGCAGTACTCCAAAGTCCAAAGTACAGCATAGGTCCAAAGCATAGATCCAAAAATAAAACAGAAATGAGACAGTAATTTATAACACAACCCCTTAACCAAAAAAGCAACAACTAGGATCACATAAGAATCTCCAAGGAATTACAATTACCTCATGTTTATTATTTCCAAATATTAAGAGATGAATTTGAATTTGTATCCTTACACATTTGCAAAAGTTTTTGAATCTGTCACTGTTATGAAAGAGTATTGAAAATTGAATTTCAATCAAATAAAGTGGTAATGTTTGTGTTGTGACAAAAATCATTCATTATCTTGACACATAAGATGATCTTGTTGTGACTGTTAAACAAATTCTGAGACCATATATAATTGTGGATGAACTATAAGAATCTCTGCAAGCCTATAAAGAGAGATTGAAAAAGAAGCCATTAGTCAAAGCATTCCAAGCAAATATATCTTCTAAAGTTAGATTCCGAGAGTTACTTTCTTTACTATCTAGCTTCTGCAAGCAGTAATAGTATAGCTTTGATATACATTTGGCATATTATAGATACTAGTTTGATGGGTAGTACTTCCCCTTAGATGGAACCAAATCCTCTATTAACATTAATTCCTGTTCCTGGTAGCAATATTCTCAAATGTCTTTTGTTTTCTGTACTTTGTTTCTTCTTTGACATTTGTTCTTCTTCATTTTGCAACTGAAGTTTATTAAATTAATTTCTGCTTGTGAACTGCAATTAATCCTGAGCGAATAACCAATTTAGTCTCTGAAATTGAAAATCATACCTGCTATTGTATTAGTTTCAATCGAACAATCAAACAATTTCAGGGACTAAATTGATTAACCCTAAAAGACTAATAATGTGATCGAAATTTTTTAGTTCCAGGGATTAATTTGAAATATTACTAATTTTAGAGACTTAGTTGGCAGTACCTTACAATGTTAGAGACAATTTTGGTGATTCGCTCGGTTAATCCCCTTGCGATTGCAAGGTTAATTTATGCAAAACCACAGTTTGGAATTAGAACATAAATTTCTGGTCTGCTTATTATGACAGGAAAACGCATTGCAGGTGCAAAACAACACGTTAGCAAAGAAGGTAGCCAGCCACATGTGCCACTAGTAACGTTTCAATCTATCAGTAGTCTTTTATAGACAAGAAAAAGATAAGAAAAAAGAGTTGACTTTTTCTTGCATTTAACTATGGCTAGATTGATAAGGAGAAAGAGGAGATGACATTGACTGAAAGTTCACACTGCTTGTCAGAAACAGTAGTAGGCCAAAATTCTCCCACCTTCAACTTATCCCCTCCAGAGTTACAATCACCACAAACACTAGTTCCTTCTTTAACACTCAGGTATTTATTTACATAACATGTTTCCTATTCTATATGCATGCAAGTTTTTTTTGGTTCGAGGGGAGATCGCTCCAACCCCACGCAGTGTCCCAACGCTTTCAACGAAGGACTAATCTGCGCTCGTCCGTAGAGGCTTAGACTGGCCAAGACATGGTTTTACCCCCGGGTGGAATCGATCCTGCTACCAACAGGTCGATCCCCCCAAAGGTCCTAGTGTTCCACCACTAGGCCAAGACTCCTTGGTTATATGCATGCAAGTTTGTATTAGTAAATGGCAACCCTGATCATTAACCAGTACCATAATGATGTGGTACAAGTCTCCAGTTAATTAAAAAACAAATGATGTGGTACAAATGTAATTTAACATCATCAAGAAACATTCAAAAGTTCGTAGTTAATTTGATTTTCTTGATAATGTGTTCAATGAAAGAACTTGACAGGCACAATGGGTGTAATAAAACTTTATATACATAATTAGATCACTCTTCATTTCTGGTGCCAAGTCTATTCCTGTTGTGTCTTAAATTTGAAGAATAAGGAAAGGGTTCTTCAATTAAAGAAACAACATATATATTTGAATGTTCCACTAGAAGCTACTGCATAGTACCCCTTTTATAGATCCCATATTTCTCCCTTGCTGGAAAAAACTGTTGAATTGTTTTACTCAAAACCCATTAGGAAATTAGAAGCTGCAGAAAATTTTGTTACAAATGGAAAACTAACTAATTAACATCAAATTACTTTCTAGGACAATTATATCTTATCCTACATACTTTACTATGTTTCAGATTATAAACAGTGCCAAAATGGTGCAGTTGGAATTTATTACAAGCAACATCGCCGGATGAGGAAGTGGTTAATGAAGCTCGAACTGCTCCTAGCAGAACTACCCTCCCACCATGGATGTTGCATCATTTTACTATATAAACTAGCATGATACTATTAAGTTTGTGACATGTGATGAATGTTGAAGGCATCAACTATGTTAAAAAACTTACTACCTTCATTCATAACCTAATAAAAGGGGTGTAAGATTATACACATAGGATAGGTTAATTAGTAATTTAATTGATGTAAATTTGGACTAAAATGCCCTTCTTTTTTAGTAAAATAATCTCGTAACAATTAAATGTTACTAATTGATCCTCTTAAGCACATGTAAGGGTATAGTTAGAAAAAAAATTCAAAATTCATCTTGGAAATATAAAAAGACTTATGTTTCAAAATAAAATTAAAAAGCTAAAACCCCTTTTATTATGGAACTAGTCTACAGACCTAAATCCGTACAAAGTACGAGTTTTTTTTAAATAAAAATAGTAAAAAAAAATACCTCATAGCCAAAACTGGACCGGTCATTGAACTAGTGAGGGCAGGGGTTCAAGGTTCAGAGGTTCGACCGGGGTTCATAATTAAATAATATTATTTTAGTTATAAATATAATATATAATACAATATATAACATATAATATTATTTTAAACCCTAAACTCTATACAATATTGAACAAAAATTAATGTAAAAGTCATAATTTTATAAAAAAAACTTAAACTTCACTACTAAATGTCAAAATTTATAATATAAAATATTCAAAATTATAAATAATTGAAGAAAATAATATCTATTTCTTTTAAAAAAATAAAATAAAATAAAAAATTTGATTTTTTTGATTTTTTTAAAAAAATAATAAAAAAATACGACCGGTCCAACCGGTTTTTATTCGATTTTGTCCGATTTTTTTGGTTCTTGACTAGTTCTCTTGCAGGCCGGTTCGCAGGGTCTTTCGGACCAGACAGGGGTTTGGTTCCCGGTCCAACCGGTTGGACCGGCCGGTCCGGTTTTGACTATATTGGCCAAAACAATATTACTTGAAAAATAAGAAATATAGGGGTGACACGTGTCATAACTTGAGAGATGACACGTGTCACTACATGGGAGACTGCGGTTTAATTTTCATATATAGAAATAGAATAGATTGCATGTAGTTATATGTTATATGTTATAGCTACATGTAAAGTTTGATTACTGCTTATTCTCATTGCATAGGAGGGTGCCCTTCAAATTTGAACTGGAATAACAGAAAATCCCGTCCAATTTAATCATTTTTATTTAATTTTTAATATCATAATTTTGATATATAAAAAAAATTAGTCAGATAAAAAAGTTAATTAGTACGTACTGATGGTGTAAAAAATTTGACATAGACGCTCAATCATATCTTACTATTTAAATATTTGTATAGATATTTTAGGAAATAACATTATCACGTGGCACTGCAGTGGGATATAATTGAATGTATGTGTAAAAAAAATTACACTTACAGTGGTTATTAAACTCTAAAAAAAAACTTTAAGATCAATAAACTGTCACAGATTAGGTGTCCCAAAATAAAATACGGAATTAAAATATAATGCTGCTGAATGATTCTCCATTGTATTTCCATGGCAGAAGAGATTGTTCAAGTGCCACGATAAGAAAAGCCTGCAACTTTTTTCCTCTTAAATTTCATGTTTGCATGATCAAAACCCATTATTCCTTGATCTTCTGGTGCCATTGTGTCCATGGACCATGTGTTTGGACTATGGACCGAGGAGCATGTCCCCGTACTCTCATGGGACGTAATTGTAGAATCAAAGATATAATTTCAACCAAAAAAAAAGATATAATGGTATATGTGCTCCTCTCCCCCATCCCCTAGCGTGTGTGTGTGTAATTGACAAAAAAGAAGAAGTTATAATGGTATATTGACAAAAAAAGAAGAAGATATAATGGTATATTTACATACTTTAAAACATACTAAATTTTGGATTGGTTCATCAAATTGTAAGACACTATCAGTATATTGACAACAAAAAAAAAAGATATAATGGTATATTTACATACTTTAAAACATACTAAATATTGGATTGGTCCCTCAAATTGTAAGACACTATCAGATTAGTCCTACATGAAAAGAAATTCAGAAAATCAAATTGATCCTATAAAAATTAATTATGAATGTCAAATTACTCTTCATGAGATATTAAAACTCAAAATGCTACTAGTCAAGGGATGTTAGCTCAATTGCTAGTATTTATCATTTGTAGCCTCTAACATCCGAATTTGAATCCTCCATTTTCCTAAAAAAAAATGCTACCGGAGTATAAAAGTATGGACACTGATGAATATTTAAAAATTTAGGAATTTTTTTAATTTCTCTTATTCTGGGGTCAGAGTGTCAGACTTCACATCACCCTATAGTTTCAACAACTGAATTGGGGATTCATTATTTGTTTTTTTTTTTCACGTTTCACTCTTCCCATTGCTTCTCCCTTGAAACTCCCTTGTTACATTAGGCTAAAGAGATGTAATGGATTTTCGTTTTCAGTTTCAAAACAATCTGACTGGTTTTCAATATGTGGTTCAGTCTTCAGAGTACATTTTATGTAGGCCATTATAAAGATATGATGTGATTTGCATGCAATTTTACTATTTGAAAAAAAAAAGCATTTAAACTGAAATTATGAATTGTTTGATATTCTGTGCAGGTTGTAGGTGATGAAAATACTATAAAAGAATGCTCTAGTAATTATATGAACCCGATTGAGGGAGAGCCAACATTGTGATCCTAATGAAAAGAAAAATATGAAAGCACAAAGCCAATACAAGTTTGTGTGGCAGGCAATTGGATTGGAATAAATTTTGACAGTAGCAATATCCTTCACCTAAGGCAATGAATAAGTACCACCAATTCTAAGTCCTTGATGATATTGGAATTGAATAAATAGAGCATTCATCCCCTTACTTTCATCTAGCAAAAACAATGTAAAACAAACGAAGACACAAAACTGGTTGTGCTTTGCAGTGTCATAAATTAAACTGAAGGAAAACCAGTCAATTCAAAGTGGGGTTCTAGTTTCTGCCAGTATACTACAGCCTGTGACTTGTCTACTGGTATATAAGATCAAGTGCTCTTGCATATAAAACCCCCAATAGACACAAGAATGAATGTTTTATCTGTTTCAGTAGAACTCCTATACTATTGATGTTACTTTCTCAGCTGAGTTCCTGTCATGGTAAGACGACCACTCCTCTCCAAAGAGCTCCTTCCATGTGCGTTGTCTTATCGGTGGCTTGAGCTCCTTTTTTGGTGCCCTTCCTCCATCCCCATGTTCATAGGACTTTTGAGGTCTCCTTCTGTTCTGTTCCTGTCATTAGAACCCCTTCCATTAGAGTCTTCTTCCCTATCTGAAAGGTTCCTTTCTCTTCTAGGGTGGATGGAACCTATACATATGTATGAAAAAATCAAAGAAATTATTAACTAGCGAATTGTAAATTTCAAAATTATGGTTAACATTTAGTAAACTAATGGTTTATCAAAAAGCTACATTGAACAGGCAAAGGGAAATAATATTGAGCCATCACATACAAATTAGTATGTCGTTTGATATCTTAAAACATTCAATATGGAACACATATTCTTACGTGTGAGATTATAAGAAACCTTAAAGAATCACATGTATCTTCGCTGATGTGGAGGTGGAAGGGATATCAGGCTTCCTCCTCATATCCTCATACAGAATTCGTTTCCTGGTTAAATAGTAGAGAAAACACAGAATTAATAAAACCATATGCCCATAACTAAGTCAAAGAACAGAAGCTAAGCTATTTAAGTTAACTGAATGATGGGTGAAATTCAAGCAGGTGTCATAAATCATACAGTAGGATCAAGCCAAACAATCAATGGAGATATGCCATGAATTTTCCTGCAAAACTAGCTTTAACCCTTTTCACAAAACTTCTACTTTAAATAATTACTTATACAAATAAGTTTTTTTCATAGCTTCCACCATATAGAGACATTTATTATCTTGTGAGCCTATAACCTTCAGTACACCTGTTGTAGTCATTTTCCTCATTGCTGCCCCCATTTCAGTCTTATTCGTCTTATCCTTCTGCCTTTCAACAATTGAATCACAATCGACTGATTCATTTTAGACCAACTAGTTCAGGAACAAATTAAAAAAATTTGTCGATCCATTGTGAATCACCTATCAAGGTGGCTTACCATAGCCTTTGCCCCCTAAATATAATGAAATATCAACATGAGCAAATTGCAGAATACAATTTCAATACATATAAAATTCAGTATAAGAGGAAAAAGAAAAACCAAACCTTAAATGAATGTTCTGAACACAATACATGATAAGTTGATAACCCTAAAGAACCCATCAACCAAATAGTCTAGATCACCAAACTCCTTGAGTAGAAGAAGCAACCCATCCAACTCTCCACCTACTTGAGTTAACTCATCCTATCAATGTTTGGCAACAAGTTCTACAGTTAGAAGTAGAAAATATACAAATTACTAATAACACAAACCCTTACAGTGAGGCCTACAACAACTTTTTTTCCTCAGCTTGTGTCCAGCTTACTTGATCTCCCGATATACAAGAAGTTCCTCAAACAATTGAGCGTGGGATGGAAATGCTGAGACAAGGGCACTCTTAATTTCAATATTGAAGCCCCTGAATGGTATGTAAGGATCTAAAACATCCTGCAATGTGAAACATAACTCATGCTCTTCACAAATAATGAAGAAAGAGGAGATTTGCAAGATGCTCTGTCTCTGTCCTTTACAAAGTCACTCAAAAGGGAAAGTGTAGAAAAGCATAGAATATTTGCACATAAGAAAATATTATGATTCTAAGCGTACCATGGCAACCAGCAAAAACATCATATGTGAACGTGCTTCTTCTGAATAGCTTCAGTTTCCCTTTTCACCACTTACTAAATCTTAAGTAGGTGCCTTGTTTGTGTGTATTTAAAAACTGGGATGGAAGCGCGGCTGAAATGCAGTTGCGACAGCTTGATTCTTTAGTTAGATGAAGGCTTCTGGTTGTGGCTGTGCTTGATCTTCAATTGTTAGAAAATCGCACCCCTGAGATAACCATCTTCCACGATGCATCATTTCTAGATCCTCTTTGATTACCCAACGATACCCACAGTTGATCACCTGAGCCTCATGCCAATCTCGGGGCTCACCCAGACCCCCCGTAGTTATTATGGTTATCGATGCTCTCATATAACCATCACGCCTGGATATAACGTCTTTCGACAGAGGACCGAAAAATTCCCTAGGGAAATAAATAAGCCACATGTGATTTGATTTTCCCATCATAAGATTTGGGTCAAGAATTTCAAAACCGCGGGCATATAACCCATGAAAATCTAGGTATATGTATCCGATTCCCCGGTGATGATATTCAGGTGCTACAGAAAATGCCACACAACAAACACCGCCAATGAAATTGTCATCATGTATGATAGGGGATGGGTCCATTCTTATTGAATTACCCACACGTTGATTGTTGACCCACCTTGGTATTTCACTTCCATGAATAGGAATAAAGATTTCAACACTTCTGAAGGGAAAAGGGGATCCTAGGTTTGCCTGAATGAATTGTATCATCCATGAAAAAGTCATGTTACTGCAGCGTTCCCTCTCACCCAATTCAGGACAGTTGAGAATAAACAATCCTGCTCTCCTATCATAGTCAATACCAAGAAACATAGGATGATCCCGCTGGATGGGAACAGGTGAAGGGAGCACAGGCGAAGGGAGCTCGGGCAAAGATTTCAACTGCATGCAATGCTGCAAGTTTAAATTCACAAGTTTGGAAAGCTTCCTGAGGCTAGGCAGTGTCACAAAATTGTTTCTTTCTAAATATAATCCTTCTAACCAATGTAGGCATCCAATGGCATCAGGGATTTGCCTTAGACCGCAAAAATTAAGATTGAGTTCACGCAAATGAGAGAAGCTAGGCAAGGAAGGCAGCAAACAACTGGCTATAGCTAAATCGTTGTGTGTTGTGGGATGGAAAGGCAACTTGATCATCCGTTTGAATGAAGAGGAAAGATTTGGATTGTTAAACGCTTTGGAACACCCGGAAAGATTTAATTTAACAAGAGAGCTGAGACCAAATATGTTGGTGGGTATACTTCTTAGATTTTTGCAATCTTTCAAATTCAGTAAAACAAGCTTTCTTAGAACACCAATAGATGGATCCAAATGCACAAGTTTTACACATCCTTCGAGATTTAGTCGCTCAAGATTTGGGAACTCTCTAAAATCTGGCATCTTGATTAGATTCTTGCAGTCGCCCAGATCCAGAGCTTTCAACTTTGACAAATACTACAACGTGAAAAATAACAAGAATAGAGAGATTATTTTTCTTTTGTTTATAAATTAACATTCAAAAAGGAGACAGAAAATAAATTTTTGTCTAATTTGTTTATGTGTCTAAGAGTGAGAGAGAATTTAAAAAATAGAATTTATTGTACCTTATTGCCTTTCCATAGTTGTTTGATTTTGCCATGTGTCAAATGAAGTTCAACGAGTTGATTGGGATGAAAAGTTGATGGCAAATACTTGAAAGGATAATAAGGCCACTCAACATATCTTAAGTCATTGGAAAGAAATTTGAGGCTTCCCGAAAAAGGCAAGAATTTTTTGAGGATGAATAATCTTAGATGACTCATTTTTGACAATGTCTCAGCCATCAATATTGTCCCTTCTTCGTGATCTAGAACTACGGCTTCAACGTTCATTTCCTAAAGCATGACAAAAAAGAAAGAAAAAATGTAAATAACTTTTAATATTTATAGCTTTAATAAAAATAGGAATTAGTTTTCTATTTTCAAACAATTACGTTACCATATTCTTCATCCTAACATTGTCAAACTGTTCATCGAGCCACAACCTGCTCCACTTTCTTGGGTTTTTGGTTGAATTTTCTTGAACAAGTTTTTTACCTAGCTCTTGCAACAAATCATGCATTTTAATCGAACCCCAGTCAATGCTTATAAGTGATTTGTCAATGAGAACTCTTAATCCAATATCAGGATGAAATCCACAATGATTTAAAATATTTTTAACATATCTCTCCCACTCATTGTTGAAAAAACAAGCAATATGAAGAAATATTTCTTTTTCCATTTCCTCTAGCCCGTCAAAACTTAGACGCAACACATCCATGATGTCTTTGTTTGGACTTTCTCTCAATCTATCCAATGCACTTCTCCATTCAAAGACATCTCGACCAAACAGAAATGAGCCCAATACTTTAATTGCAAGTGGTAGGCCATTAGCATAACGTAATATGTCATATGCCACCTTTTCATAATCACTCATGATATTATCACGTTTGAAAGCTTTTCGACAAAATAATTGAAGAGAGTCATCCCAGTTCAAGAGTGGAACTTTGTAAACTCCATCGATTCCATACTCTTTCAAGATATGTTTATCCCTAGAAATTATAATGACTCTACTCCCTGCACCTAACCATTCACGGTTCATGGCTAGTTTCTCCAGCTGTTCCGCTTGATCAACATTATCAAGAATTATGAGGGCCCTTACACGACGTAGCCTATGTTGCATCAAATTAGCTGCGTTATAAGGATTGCATAACTGAAGGTGTTCTTCACATAGAATTTCATGTAGAATTTGCTTTTGTACACCAATTGGACCATCATGTCTATAGATTTTGCTTACATCATGAATAAAACAACATGCATCAAATTGGCGAAAGATTCTGCCATGCAGAATCGTAGCAAGAGTTGTTTTCCCTAATCCACCCATGCCACAGATTCCTACAACCCGAACATCATTAGTCGAGTCCAAAAATAAAAGCTTGTCTAATTCTTCTATAGGAGAATGCATTCCAACCAAATCATTTGGAAGGCTTGAAAATTTGTAACCCAATATATTTACTATCTGCTCAACAATCTTTTCAATCTCGGCATATTGTGGCCTGAAAGTTTTAAAAAGTTAACCAATAACATCAAATCATCACATAAGAAAACCAAAGCAAAACACACATGTATGGGACAAGATAATAGAGTTTTTTTTTTAGAAAACTCTTGCTCATAGGTAAATAAATATGAGCCCAGTTTGCATCTTGTGATTATCCAGTACTCTCTCTTTACTCTCAACATCGAATCATCACATAAAGAAACCAAAACCAAATGCACATGTATGGGACAAGATAACAAAGTTTTTTTCCCTTTTAGAACACTCTTTTCTTTAGCAAATAAATGTGCCCAATTTGCATTGAATTCAAATACATGTAGCATATGGCTGAGAGCATTGGTGATTTAATGAATTTATTTGTCAAAGCGGCTTAAAATTTGCATAAGGAAAACCATCAATATCAGAGAAAAATTACTTACTTATCACGTAGATCCCAACCAGAGAGATTGGCCGCTTGTGTCAGAGCTTCCCTCCATCTCTGTACCGTCTTTAAGTCTTGTTTGAGTTCATGTTTGGCAAAGGCTTCAGCATAGCTTCCTCTTTGATTTCGCACCTCGGATGGATCAACGTCGCAGAAAATAGGCAGAACATGTTTTCTAGATACTCCAACACATTCAAGGATCTTCTCCAATTCCCGCAAGCACCATGTTGAAGAAGCATAGTTCTTTGAGAAGACCACAACAAAAACCTGAGACCCTTCGATTGCACGAAGAAGCTCAGGTGCTATGGATTCACCTTTCCTGAGCTTTGTGTCATCCCTGAATGCCGGAATGCATTTTCTTCGGAGGGCACCAAAAAAATGATCAGTGAAATTGTAGCGCGTGTCCTCACCTCTAAAGCTGACAAACACATCATAAATATTCCTTTTCACTAGAGCTGAAGAGCTGCTTTGGATGCTACTGCAAGCCATCTCAATTGCAAAAATGGGTGAGGCTAAATGATCGAGTATGATGAATAAATTAAGAGTATAGTGTTGTAGATAACTCAGGAGTTGCAGTGCGACGAGTAAGTATATAGGACAAGTGTAACTGGAATATAAGTGAATTAAGCTGGAATGGGAAATATAAATTATATCCTCATATAGACTTGCTTGTCTTGTGGTACTTTAATTTAGGGGACTTCAAGTGTTGCTTCTTGGCAGCTTTCCTCCTGTGTAATTTTCAACCCATTTCATTGGAAAGTTCCAACATCTTTCGGTTTTCTATTATTGCATGAACCCGTTGCCACCGTTTAACAACTTGTTGACGGGAATCAATTACTTTTGACGGGAATGCATTCCGCATAATGTGGACTAGGGGCCTGTTTGGATTGCGCACCACTTTCTACCCTCTCAATCCTTGGATAATGGAAGCACATAATATATGATGCAATTGTGCATCAGTGCATCACATTAACGCAATATTAATATGCTAGTTGATAAAGCTCCGTTTGTTATGTCTATATTTATATTTAAATTTAAATATGAGGGACCTATATATCAATAAATCAAAAAATAAATAAATTGAAGGCCTCGTCAAAAAATAAATAAGAACTCGTTTGTTACGGGTTAAAAAATAAGTGATTTTCAAATAAAATAATTTAGTAAAAATCACTAAAATCACTCTTTGGACCTTCTCTCTAAAATCATTTTTTTAATCATCTCTCTCATCCCTCGTCTCATTAAAATCAGATTATTTTTGAAAAACTACTTCAAATAACTTCTTATTTTAATAAGTTTTTAGATATTTTTTAGCTTCTGATTATTTTTAAAATATGTAACAAACACACAAAAAAAACTCTAAATAGTGATTATTTTTAAAAAATAAGTGATTTTTTTATTACAAAAATCTATAACGAACGGGCTCTAAATTGGAGGCATGAAGCCGGGTCAAGAGCACTATCCAGAGGATAGTTTTATTTATTTTTGGAGCTTGTCCCACATGTACAATAATTCCTTCCATTTCAATTTATTATTTATCAGTTTAAATATTCTTTTTATCCTTGCAAAATATATCGATTTTCATTTTTAGTTTCTGTAAATTTTATTTTTGCTTTTCATCTCTGCAATGTCTAATCCTTCCATTTTTTGATCCTTACCGTTGGTCTCTTATACAAAAATGGTAACATGGCTAAGGAAGCTCCATTTGGAGTTGCCACAAGAGAATAATGATGTCACGTGTCATCTGACTTGGACGATTACATGACCTAGGTTTTTTTTTTCTTTTCTTTTCCCCTCTCCCACTTTCTTCTTCCCTTTTCCATCAATCCATTCCCTCCCCTGCCAACTGTATACTGAAAGCACTAGGTTCAATTCGCAACTTCAACAGAAGAAATCACAACTGTTGAAATTTTCATACTGGGGGTGTGCGCACGTTTGGCTTGTTAACAACTTCACTATGACAGAACTAAACAAAGCTGCGAGATTTTTCACACCTGGTGAGAGAACACGTGCATCAGGTTCAACTTGAATCAACAGAGTAAATCACTACTGTAGAAAATTTCACACCTAAGATTTGAACTCGTTTGCCCATTTTCAACTTTTGATTTGCTAAGATAGAACTAATTACAGTTGCAGTAAAATTTCACACATGTGGTTTGAATGCAACTGGCTTGTTTATGACTATTAGTACTCTTTGAATAAAACTAATCACAACTGTGAGAATTTTCACAGCAGAAGTGTGAGCGCATTTGACTTGTTTACAACTTCTACACTATGATAGAACTAGTCACCATTGGAATTCTCACACCCGGAGTGTGATTTTTACTCGTTTGCCCAATTTGTCCCTTCCAGGCTCCAGCTTCAAACTACTTCAGACTTCCCTCATTCAATTTTTCACAATTTAGGTGATTTTTCCTACGCATAAATCAAAAGCAAAGCCATAATATGATTCAACAACATAAAAATTAAGCGAAGGAACTAATAAAACAAATATAAAGAACCTACAATGCATGTAAATATAACGAATATATGCCCAAAACGGTAAAACATACTTGAAAAAACGGATATATGTTATAAAAAACGGAAATATGAGTTGAGAATTTTTGGTTGGAGAAGACAAAAATAAGGAATCAAACTGAAATAAGAATATGTTGTCTCTTGATTGATTTATCAGACAGGTTGCAACTATATCATACATGTAGTTGGAAACAATTACTTAATCAAATATTGAAATACTAAAATAATCAAAGTTTTCTTTTAAAATAAAGTTAAAACTACAAAGTTTAAAATGAAAAGAGAAGTAAATAATTAAATTGGAGGCATGAAACCGCGTCGTGAGCACTACCTAGGTAGGTACTAGTTTTATTTCTTTTCGGAGCTTGTCCCACACTTTTAGGGTAATATTGTTCACACGATTACAGTGGGTAAATTGATAGGTTTTATACTGTGCATTCAATTTCATCATTACAACTAGAATGATTTTTTTCCCTTTTTTCTTATTCAACCAGTCAACCTTGCTTTTGCTTTTAGGTTGTATATATAATTAAATTAAATACACCACGGGAAAAGGATAATAAAAATTACATGGTAATGCAGCAGATGATAGGTAGGGTCTGAGATGCATACATAGTTTGGATCTCTTTTTCTATTGTGAGGTTTTTGCATATCTTTTTTGTTTGAGAAAACAGAAAGGAAAAAAAGAAAAAGAAAGAAAAATCGTGGCTAACTTTTGTGCATGTGTTGTGAAGTTTTACACAAGTGGGAACGACTCTGAAATGGGAACTGGGAAGTTTAAAATTTCACAGATTCGGTCTGACACTTTCACACCGTAGGTGTTAATATTTTCACACGTGGGAATGACTTTGGATTGGGCAGTGCACTTTTGTGAATTGGGCCTGATAGTTTCACATCGGGAAAGTTAAGTTTTTCACAGCTGTGAATGGTCTTGGAATGAGAAATCTGTATTTATGGATAGGTCTGATGCTTTTATACTGTGGGTGTGAAAGTTTTCACAACTATAAATAGTTTTGGAATGATAAACCTGAATTTTTGTGGATAGGTATGACACTTTCACACTGAGGGTATTGTTTAGGAATGAGAATTGAGAAGACTGTATTTTCATGGATAAGCCTGATGCTGTCACACTGGGGCTGTGAGTGTTCTCACAGTCACAAATGACTATAGACTGAGAAAATTGTATATTTCTTATCTTCGTAGAGTACTTGTAATATGATACTTCTTGTACTTTGCCATAGATTTATGATCAATAAAATATTTTTTTGTCTATTCAAAAATAAAATGCTCAGAGGCATAATTATTCTTTGATTCTAGTGTTCTACCACGAAACAGGATAATATCTCCTTCTCTGTCCCTTTATTTTAGTGTGCAATTTTCTTTTATTTTATTAAACTGCTTAATATAATATAGGTTCTGCCTAGTCAACAAGTTTATTTTCAGTATAAATTGCACCAAAAACTACCAGTTGGATGGCTGATTCGAAAAGTTTATATTTGAACACCATTGATTCATTTGTTTTATATCAAGCAGGAGTGACTTAAGATGATAACGTTAATTGGAGTAGATGTGTAAAGAACTCTATCCATAAAAACATTAGAAAGGTAAAAATAGTTAGGCTCAACAATCACCGGAATTCTAATTTCTAAACCTTTACTTCACTTTAAAGCTTTGGCTTATTTTTTGTACCTCATACAGAAGCATGTACATGTTGATCTCCATGGGATACGTGTGTGTCTCTGGAGCGAGTGATTATTAATTGACAATAATAACATATGGAAAATTAAAATATGAATCACTTGATTTTCGAGAAAACAACAATTTCTTGTTTGGACTAGACCTCGAGTATTTTCTGATTCATATTCCCTCTGTCCCAAAATTTAAGAATAGAAGCAAAAGCAATATGTACACTGAGACTAATTAACCCTTTTGCAGTGGCTATATATTCTTACAACAACAGCATCAGCAGAACCATGAGTACACTGAGATGCCATCAACAGCAGAAAACAGCCATTGCGTGTCTTGTGGTACTTTAATTTAGGGGACTTCAAGTGTTGCTTCTTGGCAGCTTCCCTCCTGTTTAATTTTCAACCCAATTTCATTGGAAAGTTCCAACATCTTTCGGTTTTCTATTATTGCACGAACGCGTTTGCCACCGTTTAACAACTTTTTGACGGGAATGCATTCCGCGTAATGTGGAGTACCAGGTTCTTGCTTATCTTTGGAATCGGAGGATATCCCTGTATGATATTTATTTTGGCCCTTTATAACCTTTAACTTTAACGTGTTTGTTTCGGCGTTGACGAAAATTTATTTTAATCGAATTCATTTTTGTTAAAATCTTTTTTTTATCTAAGAGAATCATATACCTATGAATTTTTTCATTTAGTCTTTTTATCTGTGTGACACATCATCAAAGATTGGGATAAAAACGTCTTTTTATACCTATTTTTTTTTTTTATTTTTCAAAATTTTCAAAATCTCACCCTCTTCTCCTCCCTCTTTCTTCCTTTCTCTGAAGCTCGCCTTTTCTCTCTTTCTCCATGGAGGTCACCGTAGCCACCACCTTCTACCTCCTTATTCCTTCTCCTCATTTGTCTTTCTTCTCTAAAATAACCACCCTACTCCCTCTCCTCTCTTCTCAGCTCCCTCCGTCTCAATCCCTCATTCGTCTCACTCCCTCCGTCACTTCCCTCTCCGTTTCATCACCTAGAGTCCACTCGCACCTTTATCTCCTCCCTATCACTCGCATAAATCTGACCTCGAGAACGCCGGAAATCTGGGGAAAACCATGTGGATCTGAACATGAAGGGCAGGGGTTTTTGGGCAGATATATTAATTGTGTGTGCTTCTTCCTTTGTTTTCCTCTTCTCTTCTAGGTTTTCCTTCTAATCTCGGTTTCTGGTGGGGATGCGGTGGCTGGCATTGTTAATACTCGATTCAGGTGGAAAAAAATTTGTTGTATGTTTTTCCTTTTGGTTTGCGCCTCATGTGTTTTTGGCTGATGGTGTTTTGTAAATTTATGTATGTAAGTATGTATTTATTTATGTATGTATTTATGGATTCCCACTTTAGTCTCACCTTTCAGAATCATCAGTGCATAAAACCGGGTCATTGAAGATCACATTTGCTGTTGGAACAATAAGAGAAATTGGGGTATATTTTTTCATATCTTTGTTTGTTTCTTTAAATTTATTTCCAGGGTATATGGCATACTGAGCCCCCAATATGGTTGTGCAGGTAGCTATTCCATGGAGGAGTCTGTTCTTATAAATTAATTAAGTATAAATTAGTAAGTCTTTTCTTTCTGTTTCCATTTATTAATATGAAGGTCTTCTAAAAATTTTGTACATGCTGTTAAAAGCTACGGGGGCTGTTGTTCTTATAGGGTGCTTTAAATTGTCATAATATTCATGTTGTTTTGTGGAATTCTTGCGTGATGTGATACTTACTGTGCTTGATTCGTCTTCAATATAATCTTAGTGTGTATTCTCGGTTTGGATAATCTCTTTTATTATTGTGTTTGGTTGCTCTTTGTATATAATTCCTTAATATTAAACACCATACCAGTAAGTTTATCAACATATCTAGCACAGTTCAAATTTTTACAGCCATTACTTTTTAAAGAGTTAACTGAAGATGTCCAGTTGGATGGATCTAAAGAGAATACTATGTCAAGTGGTAGACCTGAAAAGGAATTAAGTGCCTTGAAGATTGTAAATTGTCATAGAAATTGTACTTTGTGAGGTTTCATTTTTTGTTCAACACCCTCTATAGTGTACATTGATCTTGAAAATACTTTAGATGTGTTTTATCATGTTTTGTGATGTGTGTTTTGAAGGTCAATATGCAATACAACTATGCCTTTACTTATCTAACTGGGTCCATGTATTTTGATAGTGAGATATTTCAATTGGAGTGGGTATATTATCACTATTAATGTACTGACTTGACTTGATATTACTTTGATGCAGTTGTCCCATGTTTGAACACTAATATTATCTTAGGTGGAACTTTTGTTGTTACGTGGATATCACTTGCTTTTTGTATACTTTAATTATGGGTACAATTGCTAAATTTATTGTCTCAAATACAACATATTTGTTGGTCAGTAATGCTTTCTGAGAATTATATTTTGTTATGGTTATTATAGTTGCCAACTGTTTCATAACCATTAAAAAAAAAACTTGCATGGCCCGTGCCTCTGCGTATGGACGGGTACGTTACTAGTTGAATATGAAATAAAATCTTTGAATGTTTTTTTTTAAGAGCAAGTTAGAGATATAAATTCAAGCTTCAAGTAGAATCAATTCTACATATAGTAGAATTACTTTTATTGTAAAATTTTAAATATTTTTATATAAATGACAAATTACATTTAATCCTCACAAATTTAGGTTCAGCTCTGTTACCAAACACCTACTCCTTGAACTTTTATATAAACAAAAAAGTACATATATTTAAATTATATATGGTCCAAACGTATGTATATTTTTACTTATGTAAAAGTCCGGAGGAAATACTAAGTCCTGTTTGGATAACAAGTTTATCTACTGCTTATGGCATAAGTTGTATAAGTTACTTTTATAATCAAAGAAAAATTATAGTGAAATTTATTTTATATAAGTCATAAGCTGTTTTGATAAGCTATCTTGGGTAGCTTATGGAAATTAAGCCCAAAATAATTTATGAATTAATTATAAGCTGTATTCATAAGCTCTGTATAAGTCAATCCAAACAGACTCTAAGTATGATATGCATCTGTTCTCTCTCTGCAGCTTGCACCGATCCACAAGTACAACCCCTGTCTACCCTTTCGAAAATTGAAGCACTCAATGCTGTTGTGCATCACATCAACGCAATAAATTTCCGAGCACGTAGTTTCTTGGGTAGATTCGCATGATAAAGCTAAAAGCTATGTTTCTTACTCCATGTGTTCTTTTTTTTTTTTTTGCTGAACTTACTCCATTTGTTCTTAAACTATGATGATTTAAGATTTGTCCATAGGTTAAGAAATATTGAATTTAGTTAATTGTAAACTAAAATATTTATATTTATTATTTTTTATTATTTTCAAAGACTCTCATTATTGGTTTATCCTATTGATTAAGTAAGACTATATTCGACAAAGTCGATAAGCTAACTTATAACTTATTTGACTTGTTTATAAACTTGTTTGACCATAATAGAAGTATTCGATAAATAAATTTATTAAATTAGCTTATAGCATATTGTCTTTTCTTTATGTCTTACCCTGAATATTTTAATCTTATTCTTCCATTACCCTTTCTTTAAATTAAAATAAATAAATAAAATAAAACCATTTAACTTATTTGTTTTTTCTCCCTTCATCATTTAGAAATTAATAACTAAAAAACAAAATATCGCAAAACATTTTTATTTATAAAACAAAGTATATTTAAAAAATAAACTATTTTTATATTATTAATTTATTTCATAAAAATAATTAAAAAACTAAAAAAATATTTTATTTTTAAATATCATAAATAATTTGAAATAAATTAAGATAATAAAGGAAAAACTATTTTAAAATTATATATATATATATATATATAAATATAACAACTAGCTGAATAGTGTAATATATATATACCATATGTCCTTTTATGTCATTTTATATTTAACAGCTAGCTGAACAGCTAATTTTACCAAATACTTTAAATTCAATCGGCTAACTTTTTAGTTATAAGCTATCAACCATCAGCTATAAGCTAGTTTATTAGCTATCAGCTACCTCATAAACTATAAACTAGTTTATCAACTACTTTTGCCAAATAGAGCCTAAGAGTATAGTTAAAAACAAATACGTAATTAAATCTTAAAATTCTAAACAACCAAAATTTTGAGATGAAAAGAGTATTGTATTAATAAATTTGAGGCATGTATATCAAAACAAATAAATAAATTCGAGGCATGAAGTGGCGTTGTGAACACTACAAGGGAGTAGGGACTACTAGTTTTATTTCTTTACAGAGCTTGTCCCACACAATAATTGATTGTCCTCCATTTCAATTTTTATTCATCATAAGCGTTTAACATGAATTAAGTCCATCTAAATATCGACGTTTTGAATTTAGTCATTCTAAAAAAAATCAAAGTTTTTTAGTTCCTCAAGAAATCAATTTTTTGATTTAGGTCTTTCTTTTGCGTTGACCGCTGACATGACGTACTGAGGTCCCTGTAAAAATGCTGACATGGCTTACATGTATCCGACGTGGCTTACACATCAGAGGGACTAAAATCAAAACTTAATATTTAGAGGGACTAAAATCAAAACTTAATATATTTAGAGGGACCATGTGACATCAATTAGACCACCACGACCGCCACTCTCTCTCTCTCGTTTTTCTCTCTCTATCTCCCCACAGCCCCCACCCCCCACCGCACACACACTCTCTCTCTCTCGTTCTCTCTCTCTCTCAGCCCCCACCCCCACCACCACCACCACCACCACACACACTCTCTCTCTCGTTCTCTCTCTCAGTAGATTATGGCATGAACGCTATGCCTAGTGTGGTGGTGGTGGTGGTTGTGGTGGGAGGGGGTTGTGGGGAGAGAGAGAGAAAACGAGAGAGAGAGTGGTGGTGGTGGTGGTGGTGGTGGTGAGAGAGAGAAAACGAGAGAGAGTGGTGGTGGTAGTGGTCTGATTGATGTCACATGGTCCTTCTAAATATATTAAGTTTTGATTTTAGTCCCTTTAAATATATTAAGTTTTGATTTTAGTCCCTCTAAATAACTATGAATGACGTGTCAGCTGACGTGGCAATGCATGTAAACAATGTCAGCATTTTTACAGGGACCTCAGTGTGTCATGTCAGCGGTCAATGCAAAAGAGGGACCTAAATCAAAAAATTGATTTCTTGAGGGACTAAAAAACTTTGATTTTTTTTAAAGGAACTAAATTCAAAACGCCGATATTTAGAGAGACTTAATTCATGTTAAAGCCTTCGTCATAATGTTCAAACAATTACACTGGGTGAATTGATTGGTTTTATACCATGCAATTCGTTTGTGATACTTATTTCCCCAGAATGTATGGATTTGTGTCATTGATCACAAAACACCAATTTGCCACCTTTGCAACACAACCCTTGTTTGCCCAACGGAGTCAACAACCTTGCCATAACTATACCTCGAGGGCATTCTCCCCAACACCCTATGGAACTGAGTTATGCACCACCCTCTCCTCTTCCTGTGCTCCCCTCTCCTTCCACTCAAGCCCACGATTGGGAGAGTTCGCGGTAGGATAGAGAGAGATTGAGAGATTAGCGATTAGAGATCGAGAGAGATTGAGAGATTGGGGATTGAGAGAAAAGGAATTAGGGTTCTAGGCACCGCAGCTGCATAGAGCCATAGAGGTTGAGTCTGAGAAGTTCACGCACGATATATTTATTTCTCAATTTCTTTTCTTTTACAAGAATGAATGTTTTATCTATTTCAGTAGAAGTCCTGTGTTATCAATGTTACTTAATTTCTCAGCTGAGTTCCTGTCATGGTAATAATAACAACCACTCTGTCCTGTTCTTGTTGTCATTAGAACCCCTTCTTCTATCAGAGTCTTCTCCCCTGTTTTAAAGGTTCCTTTTTCTTCTATGGGGGATATGGAACCTGTACATGTGTATTAAAAAATCAAAGAAATTATTAACAAGCGAATTCAAGCAAGTGTCATAAACCATGCAGTAGTATAAAGCCAAACAATGCACAAACTAGCTTTAACCCTTTTTCACTAAACTTCTACTATAAATAATTTTACTATTAAGTTTTCCTTTCTTACTCTTCTTATCCTTCTCCCTTTGATTACTTGAATTTCAATGGACTGAATCGACTGATTTACTTACTGAATCTTAAGTAGATGACAACACAGATGAAAATCATGTCACTGTTCCTCTGCTTGTAGTTTGCATTGTTTCTCCTGATATAATGGAGTGAAAGCAAGTGAAATCTCTTATCCATTTTGCTAAGTTTCTTCCTCCTAACCTTCTTAGTTCTCCCTGTGTTGTTTTTTCTCTCTATAAAGTAGTTAGTTAACAGAGAAGGATATCAAGTATCAATTCGAAGTAAGTTTTATGTATTTAAAGATCATACTATATTATAGTATACAAAGATAAGCTCAAAAGTTATATTGCAATTCAGCATATGTAAGTAGCTAGTTTAGCATTTCTTCTCACCTTATCACCAACTATGTGCAATTTACACTATGGCAATATTATAGCTTGTAAAGTGAGGACTGCACCGCCACCACCTGATGATTCCAACCATTGTTGACCTCCAAATGCAATCCTTGTTTGTAGTTTTAAATCGCGATGGAATGGCAGCCAAAATGCAGTCGCTACAACAACTGATTCTTTGACCAGACGAAGGATTCTGGCACGCTGTGGCTGTGGCTGTGCCTGATCTTCGATTGCCAAAAAACTTGTGCCTCCACATGCAAACCTTGTTTGTCCCCAATAAAAGCTTCCATTTTGATATCACCAAGATCCCTGAGTGTTGTGTCTATACGGCTCAACACATAAAAGAATAATTCTCGACTGAAATAGATTAGCCACATGTGATTTGATTCGACGGTAGTATCATCTGTACTAAGAATTATTGGATTGTAGACATCCATACCACTATAGTTGTCATTGCTCCTTCTAAAATGTATTCCTAGTGCTTTATTTCCCCATGTATATTTAGGTGCAACATAAAGTATCACACAACAAGCAACACCGATAATATTATTGTCATGCATAACGGGAGTTGGGTCTATGCTTATGGAACTACTCATGCTCTGATTGTTGAACCACCTTGGTATTTCACTTCTAGGAATAACAATATCAATATAGAGAAAGGAGGCGGATGATTCTTGGTTTGCCTTAATTAATTGTATCATCCATGAAAAAGTCATGCTACTGTGGTGTTCCCTCTCACCCAATTTGGGACGGTTGAAAATATACAATCCTGCTCAGCACCTAAATGGGGGATATAAAAACATATGATCCAACTCGGTTATAGCAGGTACAGGGATCTCAAGCAAAGGGAGCTCAGGCAATGATTTCAACTGCTTGCAATGCTCCAAGTTTAAATGAACAAGTTTGGAAAGATCCTTGAGGCTAGGCAGTGTCACGAATTTGTTTCCCCCTAAATTTAATCTTTCTAACCAATGTATACATCCAATGGCATCGGGGATTTGCCTTAGACCACAAAAACTAACATCGATTTCACACAAACAAGAGAAGCTAGGCAAGAAAGGCAGCCAACAGCTATAGCTATGGCTAAATCTCTGTGCGTTCTGGGATACAATAATTGGAAAGGCAGTGTGATCATCCATTTTAATGCAGAGGAAAGATATGATGTGATTTACCTGCAATTGTACTCATTTAAAAAAAAAACATTAAAACTAATTAAAGACTACTAATTGTGTGATATTCTGTGTAGGTTGTAGGTGATGTAAATACTATAAAAGAATGTTCTAGTAACTATATCAACCCGACTGGGGGAGAGCCAGCATTGTGATCCTTATGAATAGAAGTTAAAAAAAAAATGCCAATACAAGTTTGTGTGGCTGAATTTTGACAGTAGCAATCCTTCACCTAAGGCAATGAATAAGTACCACCACTTCTAGGTCCTTGATGAAATTGGAATTGAATAAGCATTCATCCCCTTACATTCATCTAGCAAAAGCAATGTAAAATGGGGTTACCAGTTTCTGCCAGTATACTATTGCCTGTGACTTGTCTACTGGTATATAAGATCAAGTGCTCTTGCATATAAAACCCCATTACTGGGAAGTCTTTGAGGATGGTCACTAAGCAAAAGACAGAATAGAAGGGTGGATATTGGATAATGAGTTGTAGACCATAGTCCTTCTTTTCTTTTACAAGAATGAATGTTTTATCCGTTTCAGTAGAAATCCTGTCATGGTAACAACCACTCCTCTCCAAAGAGCTCCTTCTGTCCTGTTCCTGTCATTAGAACCCTTTCTTTTAGAGTCTTCTTCCCTGTCTCAAGGGTTCCTTTCTCTTCTAGGGGGGGATGGTTGAACCTGCACATATGCATTAAAAAATCAAAGAAATTAACAACAGTATTGTAAATTTCAATTTTGGTTTGAAACACTAACATTTAGTAAACTAATGATTTATCAAAAAGCAACATCGAACAAGCAAAGAGAAATAATATTGTGCCATTAACCCACGGTGAATAACATTGGCTCAAATACAGATTAGTATGTCGTTTGATATCTCAAAATATTCAATATGGTCTATGGAACACATTTTTGCATATGAGATAATAAGACACTGCTTTATAAATAGGATAAAGCCAAAAGTCAAAAGGCAAAATAACACCACCTGAAAGCATCACATTCACATGTATCTTCCCAAAGGTGGAGGTGGGAGGGATACCATGCAAGCTTCTTCAAATCCTCATACAGAATCTGTTTTCCTTTTTAAGTAGTAGAGAAAACCCAGAATCAATAAAGCCATAAGCACATAACTCACAAGTCAAAGAACAGAAGCCAAGTTATCGAAGTTAACTGGAGGATGGGTCAAATTCAAGCCGGTGTCATAAACCATAACAGTAGGATCAAGCCAAACAAACAATCAATGGATATATGACATGAATTTTCCTGCAATGCACAAACTAGCTTTAACCCTCTTCACAAAACTTCTACTATAAATAATTACAAAAATAAGTTTTTATGATAACTTCCACTACACAGAGACATTCATTATCTTGTTGAGGCTGTAATCTTCAGTAGGCCTGATTCTTTGCCGCCCCCATTTCAATCATACTCTTCTTATCCTTCTGCCTTTTAATACTTGAATCACAATCAACTGATTCATTTTAGACCAACTAGTTCTAGAACAAAATAATTTTTTTTGGCTTAAATATGTTTTTAGTCCCTCAAGTTTGGAAAATTGTTGCTTTTGGTCCCTCATGTCTTGGGGTCATATTTTAAATTTAAAAAGTATTTTCCAAATTTGAGAGGGGTCAAAATATAAATTTAAAAAATTCTTAGAAGTTAGGGAAAAAAGAGTAAAGTGAGAATTATAATTTAAGAGGGGTCAAAATATAAATTTAAAAAATACATTTCAAATTAAAAAATAGCCTCAGGGACTAAAAAGAGACATTTTTAAAAATGAGAGACCAAATATATGCGTTTTAAATTTGAGGGACTAAAAGTAATAATTATCCAAACTTGAGGGACTAAAAACATATTTAAGTCTTCTTTTTTTTTTTGCTGATCCATGGTGAATGAATCACCTATCAAGGTGCCTCACCATAGCCTTTACCACCCAACATATTCATCCTTATAATAATTAAGATTTATAAAATTCATGTTGGGAGGGAACCAGAACTTAACTGCATCAAATAGAAGTTCCATTACTATCTCATCACTTTTGAACTTATCCTTGAGTTGCTTGAACAAGTCAGTAGCAGAACTGGCCCAAATACAATAATTAACATGAGCAAATTGCAAAATAATATTTCAATACAAACAAATTCAATATAGGAGGAAAAGAAAAACCAAACCATAAATGATTGTTCCAAACACAGTACCTAATAACCCTGAAGCAACCATCAACCAAATAATCTAGATCCCTCAATTCCTTGAATAGACGAAGCAACCCATCCAACTCTCCACTTTCTAGTGTTAACTCATCCTACAAATGTCCGTACACGTTATAAAGTTGAAAGTAAAATATATACAAATTACTAATAGCACAAAACCTTACAGCGAGATTTATAACAGCTTTTGTCCCCAAATTATTTCCAGCTTTCTTGATCTCCTCGTATACAAGAAGTTCCTCAAACAATTGCCCATGTGATGCAAGAGCTGAGATAAGGGCACTCTTAATTTCATTGAAGACCTTGAATGGTATACCTGCAATGTGAAACATATATCATGCTCTACACAAACAATGAAGAAAGAGGAGATTTACAAGAATCTCTGTCCTTTACAGAGTCGCTCCAAAAGGGATAAGTGTAGAAAAGCATAGCATATTTACACACAAGAAAAGTGTCATGTTTCTACCAACCAATATAAGCATACTTCGGCAACCAATATGTTAACATGCTTCTTCTCAATAGCTTTAGTTTTCCTTTTTGCCACTTACTAAATCTAAAGTAAATGACAACATAGATGAAAATCAAGTCATTGTTCCTCTGCTTGTGGTTTGCATAGTTTCCTTTGATAATAATAACAAGTACCCCAAAATGAATAACAGATGTTGGGGATCACCCTACATGCCCAGATGTGCAATTGATTGGGCGAGAGCGGGAATGAATTTTGCAGGTGAAATTCATAATCTCTTATCAATTTTGCTTAGATTCTTCCTCACCTTCTCCCTGTGTTGTTTCTTCTCTGTGAAGTAGTTAACACAGAAGGATCAACTCGAAGTAAGTTTCATATATGTAAAGACCATACTATATAGTAAACAAAGATAAATTAAAAAATTATATTGAACTTTATTAGTATCTACTACAGGGATGAAATTTCTAGTTTAGCATTTTCTTCTCACCTCATCACCAACTAGGTGGAATCTACTCTGACAATATTACAGCTTGCAAAGTGAGGACTGCACCGCCAGCGCGTGATGATTGCAACCATTGTTGACCTCCAAATGCAAGCCTTGTTTATGGTGTTTAAAAACTGGGACGGAAGCGCAGCTGAAATGCAATTGCGACAACTTGATTTTTTAGTTAGATGAAGGATTCTGGTTGTAGCTGTGCCTAATCTTCAATTGCTAGAAACTCGCGCCTTTGAGCAAACAAATTTTCACAATGTAACATTTCTAGATCCTCTTTGAATACCCAACGATACCCACAATTCATAACCTGAACCTCATGCAAATCTCGGCCACACGGATCTTTAATACAAGCTCTCATATCGATATTATCACCACCCCTGCGTCTTTCGTTTTCCAACAGACGAAAGAATAATTCCCTTCGGAAATAAATACGCCACATGTGATTTGATTTGACCATCATAAGATTTGGGTCAAGAATTAATGAAATGCCAACATAAATGCAATCAAGAAATAGGTATATTCTTGCACATCCCCGATGATAATATTCAGGTGCTATAGAAAATGCCACACAACAAACACCGCCAATGAAATTGTTGTCATGCATAATAGGGGATAGGTCCATTCTTATTGAACTACCCACACTTTGATCGTTGAACCACCTTGGTATTTCACTTCCAGGAATAGGAATAACGATTTCAATAATTTCGAAGGGGAAAGGGAATTCTAGGTTTGCCTGAATGAATTGTATCATCCATGAAAAAGTCATGTTACTGCAGCGTTCCCTCTCACCCAATTCAGGACAGTTGAGAATATACAATCCTGCTCTCCTCCAATATCCAATACCAGCAAACATAGGATGAACCCGCTTGATGGTAACAGGTGAAGGGAGCACAGGCGAAGGGAGCTCGGGCAAAGATTTCAACTGCTTGCAATGCCGCAAGTTTAAATGCTCAAGTTTGGAAAGCTTCCTGAGGCTAGACAGTGCCACAAAATTGTTTCCTTCTAAATTTAATATTTCTAACCAATGTAGGCATCCAATGAAATCAGGGATTTGCCTTAGACCGCAAAAACTAAGGCTGAGTTCACGCAAACAAGAGAAGCTAGGCAAGGAAGGCAGCCAAAAATTGGCTAGAGCTAAATCTATGTGTGTTGTGGGATACAAGGAATGGAAAGGCAACATGATCATTCGTTTGAATGAAGAGGAAAGATTTGGATTGTTAAACACTTTGGAACAGCCGGAAAGATTTAATTCAATAAGAGAGCTGAGACCAAGTATGTTGGTGGGTATACTTCTTAGATTTTCGCATTCTTTCAAATTCAAGAAAACAAGCTTTCTTAGAACACCAATAGACGGATCCAAATGCACAAGTTTTACACATCCTTCGAGATTTAGTCGCTCAAGATTTGGGAGCTCTCTAAAATCTGGCATCTTGATTAGATTCTTGGAGTGGCTCAGATCCAGAGTTCTCAAGTTTGGCAGATACTACAATGTGAAAAATCAACAAAAACAGAGAGATTATTTTTCTGTTGTTTATAAATTAACATTCAAAAGGGAGGAAGAAAATGTATTCTTTTCTAATTTGTTCATGTTTCTAAGAGAGAGAGAATTTAAAAAAGATAATTTATTGTACCTTCTTGCCTTTCCACAGTTGTTTGATTTTGCCATGTGTCAAATGAAGTTCAACGAGTTGATTGGGATGAAAACTTGATGGCAAATACTTGAAAGAATAAAAAGGCCACTCAACATATCTTAAGTAATTAGAAAGAAATTTGAGGCTTCCTGAAAAAAGCAAGAATTCTCCGAGGATGAGTAATCTTAGATGACTCATTTTTGACAACGTCTCAGCCATCAATGTTGTCCCTTCTTTGTGATTGTGATGATCCAGAACTATGGCTTCAACATTCATTTCCTAAAGCATGGCAATAAAAAAAAGAAAAATGTAAATAACTTTCAATATTTATAGCTTTAATAAAAATAGAAATCGGTTTTCTCTTTTCAAACAATTACTTTACCATATTTTCCAGCATAACATTGTCGAACTATTCCGCGAGCCACAGCCTGCTCCACTTTCTTGGATTTTTGGTTGAATTTTCTTGAACAATTTTTTTGCCTAGCTCTTGCAACAAAGCATGCATTGTAATCATATTCCAGTCCATGCTTATAAGTGATTTGTCAATGAGAACTCTTAAACCAATATCAACATAAAATCCACAATAATTTAAAATATTTTTAACATATCTCTCACCATTATTGTTGAAAAAACAAGCAATATGAAGAAATATTTCTTTTTCCATTTCCTCTAGCCCATCAAAACTTAATCGCAGCACATCCATGATGTCTTTGTTTGGACTTTCTCTCAATCTATCCAATGCACTTCTCCATTCAAAGATATCTCGACCAAACAGAAATGAGCCCAATACTTTAATTGCAAGTGGTAGGCCATTAGCATAACGTAATATGTCATATGCCACCTTTTCATAATCACTCATGATATTATCACGTTTGAAAGCTTTTCGACAAAATAATTGAAGAGAGTCATCCCAGTTCAAGAGTGGAACTTTGTAAACTCCATCGATTCCATGCTCTTTCAAGATGTGTTCATCCCTTGAAATTATAATGACTCTACTCCCTCTACCTAACCATTCACGATTCACGGCTAGTTTCTCCAGTTGTTCAGCTTGATCAACATTATCAAGAATTATGAGGGCCCTTACACGACGTAGCCTACTATGAATCAAATTAGCTGCGTTATAAGGATTGCATATTTGAAGGTATTCTTCACATAGAATTTGGTGTAGAATTTGCTTTTGTACACCAATTGGACCGTCATGTCTATAGCTTTTGCTTATATCATCAATAAAACAGCATGCATCGAAATGATGAGAGATTCTACCATACAAAACAGTAGCAAGAGTTGTTTTCCCTAAGCCACCCATGCCACATATTCCTATGACCCGAACATCATCAATCGATTCCAAAAATAAAAGCTTTTCTAATTCTTCTATTGGATAATGCATTCCAACCAAATCATTTGGAAGGTTTGAAAATTTGTAACCCAATATATTTATTATCTCCTCAACAATCGTTTCAATCTCGGCATATTGTGGCCTGAAAGTTTTAAAAAGTCAATCAATAACGGTAAATCATCACATAAGGAAACCAAAGCAAAATGCACATGTATGGAACAAGATAACAAAGTTTATTTTCCCTTTCAGAACACTCTTTTCTTTAGCAAATAAATTTGTGCTTATTTGCATCTTAGTCTTCTGGAGATTATACAATACTCTCTCTTTACTCCAACTCTAGTTTGAAAAGAGAAATTGTGAATCCAAATATATGTATAGTATATGGCTAAGAGCATTGGTGATTTAATAAATTTAGTATTCAGAAGATTACTTACTTATGACATACATCCCAACCAGAGAGACTAGCCACTTGTGTTAGAGCTGCCCTCCATCTATGCACCATCTCCAAGTCTTGTTTGAATCTTTCTTCATGTTTGGTAAAGGCTTCAGCATAACTTCCTTTTTGATATCGCACCTCAGATGGATCAACATCACAGAAAACAGGCAGAACACGTTTTCCAGATACTTGGACGCATTCAAGGATCTTCTCCAATTCCCGCAAGCACCATGTTGAAGAAGCATAGTTCTTTGAGAAGACCACAACAAAAACCTGAGACCCTTCAATTGCACGAAGGAGCTCAGGTGCTATGGACTCACCTTTCCTGAGCTTTGTGTCATCCCTGAATGCCAGAATGCATTTTCTTTGGAGAGCACCAAAAAGATGATCGGTGAAATTGTTGCGTGTGTCCTGGCCTCTGAAGCTAACAAACACATCATAATTCCTTGTCACCTGAGCTGTAGAGCTGATTTGGATGCTACTACAAGCCATCTCAATTGCAAAAATGGATGAGGCAAAATGATCGAGTATGATGAATAAATTAAGAGTATAGTGTTGTAGATAACTCAGGAGTTGCAATGCTAGGAGTAAGTATATAGGACAAGTGTAACTGGAATATAAGTGAAGCAGGAATGGGTAGTGAAGGAAATATAAATTATCCTCATATAGACTTGCTTGACTTGTGGTACTTTAGGGGACTTCAAGTGTTGCTTCTTGGCAACTTCCCTCCTGTTTAATTTTCAACCCAATTTCATTGGAAAGTTCCAACATCTTTCGGTTTTGTATTATTGCGCAAATATCTTCACCACATTGCAACAACAACTTGCTTATCTTTGGAATAGAAGTTCAATGCATCCCGCGTAATGTGGACCAGACCAGGTTCTTGCTTATCTTTGGAATGGGAGGATATCCTCCCATTCCAAAGAAAATGGGAGGATACAATTTTCCAACAGCAAAGAAAATATTATCAAAACTCTAGCTCTCATGTCATGCTCGGCTCGAATATAGTCAGTTATTTATGGCTTACATATGTTTTCAATCATTATAAAATTCAGATTTTTTCAGTTTTAGTCCTCACATTTTGAAACTACTCAAACCAGCCTCTTTAATTTTTTTTTCCTTCACGTTACATTGTCAAAATCAGCTTTTAGTGTGTCCTTGAATGCAGATAAGGAAAG
This sequence comes from Glycyrrhiza uralensis, assembly GCA_030159175.1. NCBI lineage: Eukaryota > Viridiplantae > Streptophyta > Magnoliopsida > Fabales > Fabaceae > Glycyrrhiza > Glycyrrhiza uralensis. Next base: position 2,973,944 of record BRZY01000008.1, read on the forward strand.
AAGTGGACAACATAGAAACTAGGAAATAAATCTCAAATGGACTGATTTTGACAAGTTCAAAAAATAAGGACGAAAAAAGCACAATAAATTCATGGGGACTAAAAACATACTCTCTCTGGACTTCATTATGAGCAAAAATACCTAATTTTACATAGATTAAGTTAGCTAACTCAATTAATTTTCTTGATTTCATATGAAAAATGAACTACATTTACTAAACTGACCTTATTCTTATTTATTGTCGACGTCACAAAAAAGGGATTCTTGGAAAATAAAAGTTGAATTAAATGTGAGGATATTTTTGGAATAATGACATTAAATAGGGTAATAAATAGGGTAAGTTAGTTGAAATATGCTTATATTTAGGTCCACCAAATAGAGATATTTTTTTGCATATATTTAGGTCCAGAGGGAGTAGTACATTACTAGACCAAACAAGACTAGGACCGGACCCGAACTCAAATACACAAGCATAGCATCACAATTCAAAATTGATGGACAAATTCACAAATCACAAGATAGGTTCACAATTCAACATACAAAAAGAGCATAACAAGTTTAAAATTGATGAACAAATTGACAAATCACAGGGGTCTAAATTACTAAAGAGTGAAGGATGGTGGGACTGAATTCCCCTCATTGGAGCTGGGTAAAGCTAGGTTTCAGGGTTCATTCACCTCATTGGCCTGTTTGGGTTAATTGCAAACCTGTAATTATGGGTTTGTTCATGTCTTCTAGTTCGTGACTTAATTTCTGTTGGGAGCTATGGGGATTAGACTCAATACAACATCCTTCACCCCCTTTGTAGATAGGTTCACATTGGGATGGAGTTGAGTGCTACAACTGTAAGGTTAACGATTTGTGCAGTCTGAGCCTTATTATTCAGTTGTTGCATTATGACTTGAGTTTTTAAAAAAACATTGAACCACTGTCAATTTAGAAATGTCTAGAGGAAAAAACCATTATGTTGTAGACTCGTAGAATCGTCCCTAGACTCGCAATTCTATGTGAGTCTACATAAGTTTATACGAGTCTACTAGAGTTTACACAAACAATTTTGTAAGTACATTAACTCGATTATAATACCTAGAGTCATAAACTCACAAGATTTTATGAGTTAAACTCGAGAGTTTGACAACCATGTATACAGTATACACATTAATACTAATGCTTTTGTTTTTTTATGTAAACTACGATTATTGTTTTATTTGTTCAGCAATTACAAATCAAGCAAAATTTAATTTTGAGCTGTTCCTAACAACAGGTGTAGTTCTATCCTGATGTATGCTACTAAGCCAATTTTTGGATTTTACTGTTAGATTTGGCTCTTCATTTTGAAATGTGAAATTTTAGTGAGAAGTTAGTGCATCCAAGCCATTGGGATTGGTTTGGACTGGTTTGCCAGTCTGAACTGGAACTAGCTGGTTCAAACCAATCTGGTCAAACAAACCAGTCTAGTCTACTTTTAATTTCTAAAAGCACTGAATTTGATGTACTCTTTCTATGTCAAGGCTAAAGAACTTTAAATCATTTCAGTGAGAAAGGTTTTATAAAATACCTTTCCACAAACTGGGCAGTTGTCACTTCTTTCCATCCACTCATAAATGCAACAAAGGTGAAAATGATGAGAGCATTTTGTCATTATCTTTGGATCTCTTTACTGTATTCTGCAAGCACAAACAATTGTAAAAACATAAGAATCCACAAAGATCCTATTCTTTTAATGGGTCTCCCAGCACCAACAACCCAGTGAATTGCAACAATGATTAGAGTTTCACAAAGATTATAGCTTAGAACTTAAAGATTGGCCTCCTAAGTTCATGTACAAAAGTTACATTCTGACTTCTAATCCAATGCTGCTTCAATATTAGTGTGCTATTCACTTTTTACCTTCAAGATCAACAAATGAAACCTATGAGTGAAGTATATTTTATTATCCCCATTTAATTAAAATATCCAATTCACTTTTGTTTTGCTTCTTCACAATTTAAGTAAAAGGAAACACGATACACAATAGTGGCTGCGTCATTTGATCCATGTAACCAACTCCACCGAGTGGAGAAAAAGGCTTTCAGTGTTATTCTTGTTGATGTCAAAATCTATCATTGAGCATCTTATAGCATCAGATCAATACTTCATGAAAATAATGAAAATTTGAGATTACGAAAGGATATGTATGCTACCTTCAAGACAAATTGGACAGACATCCTCCTCTTCCGGAGATGCATAAACGAGCCCAACTCCGGTTGATTATTTTGCCGATGAAAGTGTCAGTGAGGACTTGGAACGGTACTCCTTTGATCCATCTTCACAGGCACATTCATTCCATTTGTTTCCTGAATTTAAAGATTCTGAATCCACATCTACATCACTTCTCAGAGGTTCTGTTTCCACATTTGAATGGCTTGAACTCTTCTCACGCCTTGAAACTAGTCCATCGCATTGTGACCGGAAAAATCTGGGCTCTGCATCATAAGGCAAGGGCCTTGGAGGAGAACGGTACATATCAGATAAAGAATTATCAAGTGATGCTGCAGAAGTCATAGATGCTGTTCCCTGAAGAGATGAGGGAATTGAATGCACTTCCCCTCTACGGAATATTGATGCATACTGAAATTCGAGGCAGATGGGAAAATGGTTATATTTTCATTACAAAAACACAGCTCTCATTGACATCAAGATACGGCATCCTGAAAAATGGATTGAGTCTAAAATATTCTTCAAGTAGCTATCCACCATGTCTTAATATAAATGGTAATCAATTCAGTGGATTTAACATTAAGAAACATAGATAGTTAGATTCACAGATGCAGAAAATTAATCTTTCCTAAGTCAAATAATAGGTGATTACAAATTGCTCTTAGTTGTTTTGTAATTTGTGGCCTCAATAACAATAATAGCAACAACAACAATCAAGTCTTATCCCACTAGGTGGGGTCTCATTCACCATAGTGGTCCATCATGAACCATGTCTATAGTGAAACCATTGTCCTCTAGATCTTTCTTAGTAGTTTCGCCTATAGTTTTTCAAAGTCTTCCTCTACCTCTAGCTACTAGGCTGCCCTCCATCAGATCTACTCTTCTTACTATAGAATCTTTAAGTCTCCTCCATACATGCTCAAACCACCTAAGCCGAGATTCAACCATCTTATGTACAATAGGTGCCACCCCCCCAACACTCTCTTAGATGCTATCGTTCCTAATCTTGTCTCGTCTAGTCTTTCCACTCATCCATCACAGCATTCTCATTCCTAATTTGTGGCCTCATTAGGGCAAAAATGCAGTCACTTGACTACTTGAGCTTCATATGGTAAACTTGTCCCCACAACTAAATTAGATTCGCAGATTGACCAGAAGTACAATTATAAAATAAAATTATTAAAGTATCATATAATACTAAAATTAGTCATTTAACTAGCAATCACAGTTTAAATACAATTTGTCAGAGTTATAGACATTTAGATAAAGAGAGTAGAGAAAGAATCAAAACTTTAAATTATGAATATGCTGATTTGATATGATTGATACACTAGTGACTTGATGATATAAAAAAGAATAAGTACTAAGTACTGTTATTTATACTAATAAGCTAGGGACAGGAATCATTGAAAAGGACCTGCATGCGCTACACTCAGGGTGTGGTATATTTCCCAGCAGTGAAAGATTCAAGAGCAGCACCTGTGAAGGCAAGGAAAAGACAGAGTACGTTCCACACCCGACGTGCGAAAAATCCCCCAGGTGTGGTCAACTCTGGAGCGCAGCTACCGTAAGCATTGGAAAAGGTCTCCACATATCTCAAAGGCGGTGTGAAATAAATCGCATCTGTGAGCAAATCTGGTAGAATTCTCTTGTAGGCAATGTCATGGGTCAGATCGTTTCACGCCGATGGTGTGAAATGTATCGTCGGCAGTGATCAGTTCTGTTTAGAAGAGGAATTTTTACTGCTGTATGTTCTACACATGGGGCATGAAAAATGAGCCGCACAATTGCTATACATCTCTCTCCAGCCAAGCCTCCAAGCCGTTAGATTAATCTAACGGATCTAACGGCAGGGAGATAAAAAACCAAAAAGAAACGTGGAGCATTGGAAAATACAATCTGAACGAAGCTTACCTTACAAGCTGAACCGTTTTGCCCGGCACTGGGGAGGGATGACACCGTCCCTGGTGGTGACACCAGTGGCCGTGTCGTTTACCACGCCTCCCCTCCCAGCCATGTTGTTCTGTCCAGCCAATATATAAATATGTTTCTATCATCAGCTTGTGCTCGGCTTCAGATGGAGACGCTCCTTTTCCACATACTCAAAGCCATTGTTTTGGAAACAAACCTTTAAGTTAATAATCAAACTGATATAAATGATATCTGGGAAATGACCCTTGTATTGATTATAGATCAGAAATTAATTTCACATGTTCCTTCACTTTCTTTTATCTAGTGTAATCAGTAGAGTTCATTCAATTCATGGCCGTGACAGATGGAGTGATTTGCAGCGGCTTGCGATTATTGGCGCGGGCGCGGGCGCCGGCGTCGGCTTGCCGTGATGGAGGTTGGAGACTGCGTCTAACGGAATGGCACAACGCCGATGATCGACGATGGTTTCGCAGAGGGAGAGGGATGTGGTGGAGGAACTGGACGCGTACGGTGGTGGTAGTCCGCCTCGACGCCGACGGCGTAATCGGTGAACCTTGAGTGCTTATGATGGGTCCAACAGAGGCGAAACCGTGCGACGAGATGGTGCCTGCAACGGTACTGGTAGTGGTTCGTGGCGGTTGCGATTGTCGACGGCAGTTCGGAGCGGTGGAAGTTGAGAATGATTTTTGCACGAAAGTGAAGGAGACGGTCGTTTGAGAAAGTTTCCGTACCAGGACAAATAAATAAATAAAATTATTATTGCACTATTGCCGTATCGAAACTAAAATTGAAAGAAAATAAATTTATATACCGCATAAACTTATTTAAACAAATAAATGCGTGAAATTATTGTAACGAAAATAAAATCGAAATAAAATTTTTTATAGCCCTAGGAAGTTATTGGAATAAATAAATGAGAGAAATTAATGTAACAATTTACTGTAGCGATTGCTGTAGCAAAAATAAAATCGAAAGAAAAAAATTTATACACCGTAAAAAATTGTTAGAATAAATAAATGAGTAAAATTACTATAGTGATTTATTTTAGCAAAAAATAAAATCGTCACAAAAAAATCTATAGCCTATAGGAAGTTTTTGGAATAAATAAATGAATAAAATACTTTAGAGATTGCTGTAGCAAAAATAAAATCATAATAATTTTTTTTATAGCTTGTAGGAAGTTATTGAACAAATAGATGAGTAAAATTACTATAGCGATTTATTGTAGCAAAAAATAAAATCAAAATAAAAATAAATTTATATACCAAAAAAAGTTATTGAAACAAATAAATATATAAAAATACTGTAGCGATTTACTGTAACAACAATAAAATCGAAATAAATTTTTTTTTATAGCTCACAACAAGTTATTGGTGGAAATAAATATATTTATATTATTATATATGAGAAAAAAATGGTTCAAATTTGAATGTGAAAATAAAACGAAAGCTGCTTATTTTACCGGATGAAAATTGGAATGCATGGAAACTTAACACGTGGTCAAACAGTGGAAAACTAATGATTACAATGTACAGATTTATTATTATACTATAGATAGACTATAGATACTATAGATAGATGAACCTACTAAGACAATGGTGCAATATTCATTTTGAATTTACTACACCAGAGACTATAAAAGTGTTTAAAAACAAGGTGATAAGAGGACTGATATCATATGTATAGGGATGTACAAAATGGATTTTCTCTTCACCCAAAACGAAGTTGTTCTGATTATATTCCTTCTTACTACTAAGACCACCACCACCTGCAAAAGAGAACAAAGAGCACAATCAGATGGCTCAGGCTCAGTGGGGTACATAATATGCATCATCAAGAATCAGTCACTTAAATTGATCTAACCTTCTAGGAGTTCATCCTAACACCAACTGTTGCCTATTACAATCACCAACAATCAAATGATGAGCATCCTATAAATGAGAAAATAACTATTAACAACATTGACAATATGGATTAGGTGCTTCTGGATAGGATCCTAATAACTATGATGAGATCTGATTTTGTCTAGAATACAACAACCATAACCAAATTATCTAACATAAGTTCAGATCATTATTAGAGTAACCGCATGGGATTAATCTTATCGATCCTTTAACTCTCCTGTCACTACAAATAAATAAATCCAACTTACCACAACTTGACAATAATATATGTAGAAGTGTAATTATCAACAACTGTTACACAAAAGAACAAATTAAAGGTCTACAAAGATGATGTAGAAATAGTTGGAGTGCTATATCAGTTGGTAAATTAACATTTTCAGAGAGTTCGTTAGGATCCTTTTTCAGTGTACATGTTACGAAAGAAACAATGACCTCCAAATTCAAGCCTTCTTGTGGTATTCTAAAAACGTGTTGGCAAATCTTCAAATGCTGTTGCGACATTATTTAATCGGATGAATTATTCTTGTTGTGGTGGTGCCTGATCTTCAATTGCCAGAAACTCGAGCCTCCGAGCTAACGGATTTCCGTGATGCATCATTTGTAGATCCTCTTTGAATACCCAGTGATATCCACAGTTCATCACCTCCACACTCAAACCCGGGCTGTCCTCAATCGAAGCTTCCATTACGAGATAATCAGGATCCCAGCTGCATGCTTTTTCTAAAGAACGCGGCCAAAAAAATGATGAATCCCGAGGCCAATAGTTAGCCACATGTGATTTGATTTGACCGTAATAAAATCTTGCCTGAGAATTACTGGAATGTCGATTGATTCTTGCGCATGGCATCCTCTGTAACGTATTACTAGTCTTCAACAAGCAATACCAATGAAATTATTGGCATGCATAATGGGAGATGGGTCTATGCTTATTGAGAAACCCACGCTCTGATTGCTAAACCACTCTGGTATTTCACTTCCTGGAATAACGATATCAATACAATCAAAGTAGGCAGAGAATCGTTGCTTTTCCCGAATGAATTGTATCATCCATGAAAAAGTCCTGCTACTGTAGCGTTCCCACTCATCCAAATTAGGACAGTTGAAAATAAACATTCCTGGTCTCCACCGATAGTTGAAGATTTTTCGAAACATAGGATGACACGGCTTGATGGTAGGAGATGAAGGGAGCTCGGGAGAAAATTTCAATCGGCAGCAATGTTGCATGTTTAAATATACAAGATTGGAGAGCTCTTTGAGGCTAGGTAGTGTCACGAAATCGTTTCCCCCTAAATCCAATTTTTCTACACAATGTATACCTCCAATGGCATCTGGGATTTGCCTTAGACTGCAAAAACTAACATCGAGTTCACGCAAACAAGAGAAGCTAGGCAAGGAAGGTAGCCAACAACTAGTTATAACTAAATCTTTGTGTGTTGAGGGATACAAGGAATGGAAAGGCAATGTGACCATCCATTTAATTGCAGGAGAAAGATTTTGATTGTTAAACACTTGGGAACAGCCAGAAAGATTTAATTCTTTAAGAGAGCTGAGACCAAGTATATTGTTGGGTATGCTTCTTAGACTATAGCAATCTTTCAAATTCAGGAAATCTAGCTTTCTTAAAACACCAATAGATTGATCCAGCTGCACAAGTTTTACACATCCTTCAAGATTTAACCGCTCAAGATTTGGGACCTCTCCAAAATCTGGCATCTTGATTAGTTTCTATTTTGAAACAACTAATTTACCTTATTCTCCAACATAACATTGAAGAAGTTTTCGTGGGCCCATAGCCTGCTCCACCTTCTAGGATTTTTTGTTACATTTTCTTGAACAATTTTTTGGCCTAGCTCTTTCAACAAATCATGCATTGTAATAAAACTCCAATTGTAGTCGACAATGCTTATAAGCGATTTGTCAATGAGAACTCTTAATCCAATATCAGGATAAAAACCACAACAATTTAAAACATGTTTAACATATTTCTCCTCCTTATCCACGAAAAAACAAGCAATATCAAGAAATATTTGTTTTTCCATTTCCTCTAGCCCATCAAAACTTAATCGCAGCACATCCATGATGTCTTTGTTTGGACTTTCTCTCAATCTAGCTAATGCACTTCGCCATTCAGAGATATCTCAACCAAACAAAAATGAGCCCAATGTTTTAATTGCAAGTGGCAGCCCATCAACATAATCTAGTATGTCATATGCCAATTGTTTATAATCACTCAAGATATTATCACGTTTGAAAGCTTTTTGACATAATAATTGAAGAGAGTTAGCCCGCTCAAGAGTGGAACCTTGTAAACTACGTCCGCTCCAAACTCCTTCAAGATGTGCTCATCTCTAAAAAATATGATGGTTCTACTCCTTGCATCTAACCATTCATGATTCATTGCTAGTTTCTCCAAATGTTCAACTTGATCAACATTACCAAGAATTATGAGGGGTCTTACATGATATAGCCCACTTCGCATCAAACAATTTGCATTATAAAAATTGCATATTTGAAGGTCTTCTATGCTTAGAGTTTGGTGTAGAATTTGTTTTTGCACACCAGTTGGACCATCATGTCTATAAATTTTGCTTACATCATCGATAAAACAACATGCATCAAATTGATGAGAGATTCTTCCATACAGAACAGTGACAAGAGTTGTCTTCCCTAATCCACCCATGCCACAAATTCCTACAACCCGAACATCATCAATTGAGTCCAAAAGTACTAACTTTTCTAATTCTTCTATAGGAGAATGCATCCCAACTAAATCATTTGGAAAACTTGAAAATTTGTAACCCAATGTATTTATTATCGCTTCAACAATCTTTTCAATCTCCTCATGTTGTGGTCTGAAAGTTAAAAAAAATTAACCAATAACACCAAATCTTCACATAAGAAAGGCCAAAACAAAAGCACATGTACAAGACAAGATAACAATTTAGTTTTTTTTTTACATAAAACTTGTTCGTGTGCATATAAACTTGAACCCAATGTGGTATGTGACTCAGAGCATTCGTGATTAACTATATTTATTTGTCAAAGCCTCCAAGTTTGTATAAGCAAAACCATTAATATTGGAGAAGATTACTTACTTATCATGTAGATCCCATCCAAAGAGATTGGCTACATGTGTCAAAGCTGCCCTTCATCTCTGCACCATCTCTAAGTCTTGTTTGAATCTTTCTTCATGTTTGGCAAAGGCTTTAGCATAACTTCCTTTTTGATATCGCACCTCGAATGGATCAACATTGCAAAAAATAGGCATAACACGTTTTCCCGATCCTTGAACACATTCAATGATCTTTTCCAATTCTCGCAAGCACCATGTCGAGGAAGCATAGTTTTTTGAGAAGATCACAACAAAAACGTGAGACTCTTCAATTGCACAAAGGAGCTCAGGTGTCATGGATTCACCTTTCTTAAGTTTTGTGTCACCCCTGAAAGTATGAATGCATTTTCTTTGGAGGACACCAAAATGATGATCAGTGAAATTGTAGCGCGTGTCCTTGCCTCTAAAGCTGACAAACACGTCTTCCTTGTCATCAAAGCTGACGAGCAGCTTTGGATGCTATTGCAAGCCATCTAAATTGCAAAAGCAGAGGCTCATTTGTTGGGGATGATCAACAATGAGGTCAAGTATAACCGAAATAGAATATTGAAGGAATATAAATCATCCTAAGACTTTCCTGTCTTGTGGAATAGCACTTCAAACGCTGCTTCTTGGAAGCTGCTCCTGTTTATTTTCACCACAATCAATCAATATTTATATAAAAAAATTAAATTCCTGAATTTCAGATTATAACACGTGTCACCTCTCACATTTTTATTATTTCTAACTAAAATTATTTTACCTATCAAATTTTTTACTTTTTTTTTTTGAAAGAAAACCCTACCTTAGTGTAGATTGGATCCATAGACTAATTTCATAGTAAATTAAACTTCCATGCAACATCTTTCCATTTTTGTATTCCTTAAAGTCTCAAGGATTTGTACATTATTGTATATTGTATATATGCATCCTGAAGTCAAGACGCTTCCGCAATACATGTGCAAAGCAATTTTTTTTTTTCAATCCGGTCAATATAATATTAAAATATTTAACTCATATTAGTATTTTAAAAATAAAAAATATTTAACTCATGTCGTGGTAACAATAACAACCACTCCTCTCCAAAAGAGCTCCTTCTGTCCTGTTCTTGTCATTAGAACCCCTTCTATCAAAGTCTTCTCCTCCCCCGTCTCAGGCTAACTTTTCTCTTCTAGGGGGGATGGAACCTGTACATGTGTATTAAAAAATCAAAGAAATTAACAAAACTATTGTGAATTTAAATTTTGGTTTGAAACACTAACATTTAGTAAACTAATGATTAATCAAAAAGCAACATCGAACAAGCAAAGAGAAATAATATTGTGCCATGACCCACAGTGAACAACATAGGACCACACACAAATTAATATGTCGTTTGATCTCTTAAAATATTCAATATGAAATAGATATGCTTACGTGTGAGATTATAAGACACGTGCTCTAAATAGGATAATGTCAAAAGATAGAATGTAAAATAACAACACCTTAAAGTGTCAAATGCGTCTTTCCTAAGATGGAGCTGGTTGGAGGGATACCATGCAAGCTTCTTCAAATCCTCATACAGAATTGGTTTCCTAGTTAAATAGTAGAGAAAACACTGAATTAATAAAGCCACAAGCCCATAGCTCACAAGTCAAAGAACAGAAGCTAAGCTATCTAAGTTAATTGGATGGGTCAATTTCATGAGAGTTTCATAGACCATATAGTAGAGTCAAGCCAAACAATCAATGCAGATATGCCATGTATTTTTCTGCAATGCACAAACTTGCTTTAACCCCATTAATAAAACTTCTACCATGAATACTTAAACAAATAAGGCTTTTCATAGCTTCCACCACAAAGAGACATTCATTATCTTGTAAGGTTGTAACTTTAAGTACACCTGTTGTAGTCATAGAATTCATTTTCCTCATTGCTTCCCCCATTTGAATCTTACTCTTCTTATCCTTCTGCCTTTTAAAATTTGAATCACAATCAACTAATTCATTTTAGACCTACTAGTCGAAAAACAAAAGAAAAAATAAACCTCAATTAGGATAAAATTGCATTAGGCTATGTTTGGATGGAGGTTTTTGGAGGGAAAGAGAGGGGAGGGGGTTGGAGGAAAGGGGACTTATAATTCCTAATTACCTTGTTTACCTCTAATATGACAAAGGAAATATTATTTTAGAAGATAGTAGACACCAAGATGTAAAACTTTTTTTTAATTTTAAAAACTCTCAAATAAGGTAATTGGAGATTATAAATTTTTCCCTCCCCTCTCTTTCCCTCCAAAAACCCTCATCCAAATATAGCCTTAGTGGACAGTGTAGGAACAACGATGCCCACGTACAGCAATAATTCATGGGTACTTCTAAATTTACATTAGAAGCGTAGAACTTGTAAGAACTGGTTCTGTATTCAGGCCCAATAAGTATCAGTACCCATACTTGTATCAGTGGAATCAGTGCATCATATATACAGTAATACAAAACCAAATGAAACTAATTTCTGGCCACTTGGAAATACCATAATATTTTTAGAACTTTGCTATAAAATAGCTGATGCATATAAAATAGTGTATAATAGATCAAATTATACTAACCCGTGAGGTTTAGCTAAACTACAGTCACCTTTCTTGTTTCAAAAATTACATTAACCTCCTATCCCTTAAAAAAGTTAGTAATAATAAAAAAAACAAAATTAGTCATTTGGTTCCTTAATTTAATTGTTAATTTCAAATATAGAGGCAATGTGCATGTCTTTGATAATGAAAAACTAAGTGAAAAAAAATTTAAGGGACGAATTTGAAGCAAAAAAAAAATTATGGGACCAAATTGAAATAAAAATTAATGGACCAAGTGATTAATTTTGCATAAAAAAATAACATCAGACCTTAATTCATTGAGTGAGATTGGCCCATTTAAATTTTAGCATACACAAACTCCCCTTTGTACATCCTTCCATACAAGGAAGAGATGAGCAAAAAAGTTTTATATTTTAGACAAATTTCAAACGAGGTCGATATAATATTGTATTAATGAACCTATTAAAGAGGATTGATATGAACAAGGGCGCACCTAATGTTTTTTCCTTCCCCCAAAAAGCCAGCTGTCCTGATTCCTTCTTACCGCTAAGACCACCATCTGTAGAAGAGAACAAAGAGTAATCAGATGGCTCAGGCTCAAGCTCAGTGGGGTATTATGCAACATCAAGTTCAAGAATGAGTCACTTAAACTGACCTAACCTTCTAAGAATCCACCTTAGCACCAACTGTTGCCTATTACAATCACCAACAATCAAATGATGAGCATCCTATAAATGAGAAAATCCATAACTATTAGCATCATTAACATTTCATCAAAAAGCATATTACAAGCCAGCTGAAGTCCAAATGATTTCATTTTCCTGTGGCTGTAAATTCAGCTGGGATTTGTTAATTTTATACTATTTGAATAATATGACTGATATGTGTCTTTGTGTATATATGTATGTGCATCTATATCACAAGTCTTGAAAGGGTTTTAATTTATCATGTCATGAAGCTTTGTTCTTTTAAGCTAAAAAATAAACGTAGTTTTAACATGTTGCAGCACCATATATGCCCATCGCATCTCGATCCCTTTCAGTTTCATATTCAACAAAAGAGGCTGCTGCCACTGCAAATAAATAAATCCAACATAAAAAGTTGAATCCAACAACTTGACAATATGCAAAACAGTAATAATCAACATATATCATTCAAAAGAGCAAATGCATAAAATTGTCAAACTATTGGTCGGGGTCTAACACAAAAAAAATGGACATAACGATGATGTATCAACAGAGGGAATGCTATAGTATCAGTTGGTAAATGAACATTTGCATACCCAGGCAGTGTTCAAAAGAAATTGAGATTATAGAACCAAATACACATACATGATTCACTTGTGTATTCATTCCTATAACTTTTGCTCTGCTACTCTTCGCCACCCAACATATTCATTCTTTTAGTCGTTAAGGTTTATGAAAATTATGTCAAGAAGGGAACTAGAACTTACTGCATCAAATACAAGTTCCATTTCTATTTCCTGATCACTTTCCAGCTTATCCTTGAGTTGCTTGAAAAAGACAATAGCGAACTGGCCCAAATACAACAAAATATGAACATGAGTAAATTGCACAAGACAATTTCAATACGAACAAATTCATTGAGCAATTGCAGGAATGCATTTTGCTGAGATTCTTTCTCACCTTTTTCTCCGTGTTTTTTTTTCTTCTCTATGAAGTAGTTAACAAAATGATCGACTTGAAGCAAGTTTCATAAATTTAAAGACCGTAGCATATATATAGTATACAAAGAAAAATTCAAAAAATTAAATTGCAAATCAGTAGCTATAACAGGGGTGAAATTGCTAGTTTAGAATTTCTTCTCACCTTGTCACCGACTATGTGGAATTCAATTCGACAATGTTGTAGCTTACAAAGTGAGGACACTTGACTTGACCGCCTAAGAATTCCAACCAGTGTTGACCTGTTTAGTTTTAAATCGGGATGGAAGGGCAGCCGAAATGCAGTTGCTACAACAATTGATTCTTTAATCAGATGAATGATTATGGTTGTGGATGTGCCTGATCTTCAATTGCCAAAAACTTGCTCTTCCGAGCTAACGAGCTTCCTCGATGAATCAGTTGTAGATCCTGTTTATATACCCAATGATACCCCACATTCTTCACTTCCACAGGCAAATAGTTGTCGCCTGAAAACCAAGCCTTCATTTTAGTTGCATCGATATCACTGGGTGTTTTGTATATTCCGTTCAGAGTATCAATGAATGATTCCCGAGTGATATAGATTAGCCACATGTGATTTGATTTGACCGTAATAAGATATCCATGTATTGCAAAGTTTGAATAGTTGATAGTAGTAATAATGCAACCTTTATTGCCCTTAAAGCTTAGCAATGGACATATCCATGCATTATCCTTGCAATGTTCCAACCAAAATGTAGCACAACAAACAATGCCAATGATATTATTGTCATGCATAATGGGAGATGGGTCTATTGTTATTGAGCTACCCACGCTTTGATTGTTGAACCACCATGGTATTTCACTTCCAGGAACAATAATATGAATGTCAGGAAAGGGGACAAAGGATTGTTGGTTTGCATGAATGAATTGCATCATCCATGAAGAAGTCATCTTGCAATAGCATTCCCACTCACTCAATTCAGGACAGTTTAAAATATACAATCCAACAGTTCCCCCGCATTCGTGGTCATCAAGAAGAATTGCAGTAGGTGAATTGGTCTCAGGCAAAGGAAGCTCGGGCAAAGATTTCAGCCACTTGCAATGGTTCAAGTTTAAATAATAGAGTTTGGAAAGCTTCCTGAGGCTAGGCAGTGTCACAAAATTATTTCCCTCTAAATTTAACCTTTCTAACCAACGAAGGCATCCAATAGCATTAGGGATTTGACTTAGACCGCAAAAGCTAATATCGAGTTCACACAAACGAGATAAGCTAAGCAAGGAAGGCAACGAATCTGTGTGTGCTCTGGAAGGCAACGAATGGAAAGGCAGTGTGGTGGAGGATGTTGATTGGGAATATGATTGACTTACACTTGTCTCAAGCATCTCCAAATGCCTGATTGGATTCTTGAACGCTTTGGACAACCCGGAAAGATTTACATGTTTAAGAGAGGTTAGACCAATTATGTCACTGGGTATGCTTCTTAGATTTTTGCAACCTTTCAAATTCAAGGAAACAAGCTTTCTTAGAAGACCAATTGATGGATGCAGCTGCACAAGTTTCACACATCTTTTGAGATTTAGCCGCTCAAGATTTGGGAACTCTCCAAAATCTGGTGTTTTGATTAGATTCTTGGAGTCGCTCAGGTCCAGAGTTCTCAAATTGGGCAGATACTTCGACTGTGGCATGAAAGGCAAACAAAAACAGAGACATTATTTACTTTTTTTTTATTTTATAAATTTACCTTCATAGGGGGAAGAAAATTAACTGTTTTTAATTTGTTTATGTTTCTAAGAGAAAACAATTAAAAAAAGAATTTATAGTACCTTCTTGTCTTTCCATAATTGTTTGATGTTGCTATGCTTCAAAAAAAGTCCAACGAGTTTAATAGGCTGAAAACTTGATGGCAAATACTTGAAAGGACATTTAAACCACTCAACATATCTTAATTTGTTAGAAAGCCAACTGATGGTTCCAGAAAAATTCACTTCAAAGAGCATGAGCAATCTAAGATTCCTCATTTTTGACAATGCTTCACCCATCGATATTTTTTTGTCTCCTACAAATCGACGTCTCAAAACTATGGCTTCAACATTCTTTTCCTAAAACATTGCAAAAAAAGGAAGAACAACTTAAATAACATTAAATATATATCAAATTTCACAAATATTGAAATAGGTTTTTCTATTTTCAAACAATTACTTTACCATATTCTCCAACATAACATTGTCGAATTGTTCGCTGAGCCACAACCTACTCCACTTTCTTGGCTTTCTGGTTGAATTTTCTTGAACAATTTTTTTGCCTAGCTCTTGCAACAAAACATGCATTGTAATCCAACCACAATTGTAATCAATGCTAATAAGTGATTTGTCAATGAGAACTCTTAATCCAATATCTGGATGAAATCCACAACAATTTAAAATAGTTTTAACATATCTCTCATCCTCACTACCAAAAAAACACGCAATATGAAGAAATATTTCTTTTTCCATTTCCTCTAGCCCATCAAAACTTAATTGCAACACATCCATGATGTCTTTGTTTGGACTTTCTCTCAATCTGGCCAATGCACTTCTCCATTCAAAGATATCTCGACCATACAAAAATGAGCCAATTACTTTGATTGCTAGTGGTAGGCCATTAGCATAGCCTAGAATGTCATACACCAACATTTCATAATTGCTCATGATATTATAACTTTTGAAAGCTTTTTGACAAAACAATTGAAGAGAGTTAGCTTGGTTCAAGAGTGGAACTTTGTAAACTGCATCCATCCCAAACTCTTTCAAGATATGCTCATCCCTAGAAATTATAATGATTCTACTCCCTGTACCTAACCATTCACGGTTCATGGCTAGTTTCTCCAGTTGTTCAGCTTGATCAATATTATCAAGAATTATGAGGGTCCTCACACGATGTAACCTACTTTGCATCAAATTAGCTGCATTATAAGTATTGAATAACTGAAGGTGTTCTTCGCATAGAATTTGGCGTAAAATTTGCTTTTGCACACCAATTGGACCATCATATCTATAAATTTTGCTTACATCATCAATATAACAACTTGCATCAAATTGATGAGAGATTCTACTATACAAAACAGTAGCAAGAGTTGTCTTCCCTAATCCACCCATGCCACAAATTCCTACAATCCGAGCATCATTAGTCGAGTCCAAAAGTAAAAACTTTTCTAGTTTTTCTATAAGAGAATGCATCCCAACTAAATCATTTGGAAGACTTGAAAATTTGTAACTCAATATATTTATTATCTCTTCAACAATCTTTTCAATCTCTGCATATTGTGGCATGAAAGCAGAGATAGAACTAGGTGTAAGTGAACAGGGGCTATCGCACCCCGGACAATTTAAATGACTTTTGACCCCCTTTCAATATTAAAATATTCCCCCCATCCCATTACATATTTTTTTTGTCGAGATCATATTTAATTTTTTTTGTTGTTGTCAAATAACGTATTTGATTGCGGAGGAATATATTCGTCCAAACTTTTGGGCTTTTGATTGGACTAACAATTTTATTAAAATAATAATAAAATAATCAAATAAGTGGTAATAAATAATAACTAATAACTAATAAAATAGAAAAAAAACACATTATATTAGAAGTTGGTCTCGTTAAATTTTTGCACCCCTTGTTAAATTTCTGCCCCCCTTACGAATTTTTTCTGGTTCTGTCCCTGCCTGAAAGTTTTAAAAAGTTAACCAATAACACCACATCATCGTATAAGGAAACCAAAACAAAATGCATATGTATGGGACAAGATAATAAAGTCTATTTTTTTTCTTTTTGAAAACTCTTGTTTTTAAGCATATAAATTTGAGCCCAATTTGCATCTTAGTTTTTCAAAGATTGTACAGTACTATCTCATTACCCTCAACTCTAGTTTGAAAAGGGAAATTGTGATTTCAAATAAATATTGTATATGGATTGAGAGAATTGGTGATTTAATAAATTTATATGTTAAAGCCTTAAAACATGGATATCATAAAAAATTACTTACTTATGACATACATCCCAACCAGAGAGATTGGCCACTTGTGTCAGAGCTTCCCTCCATCTATGCACCATCTCTAAGTCTTGTTTGTATCTCTTGTCATGTTTGGCAAAGGCTTCAGCATAACATCCTTTTTGATGTCGCACCTCGGATGGATCAACATCACAGAAAACAGGCAGAACACGTTTTCCTGATACTTGAACGCATTCAAGGATCTTCTCCAATTCCCTCAAGCACCATGTTGAGGAAGCATAGTTTTTTGAGAAAACCACAACAAAAACCTGAGACCCTTCAATTGCACGAAGGAGCTCAGGTGCTATGTATTCACCTTTCTTGAGCTTTGTGTCATCCCTGAATGCAACAATGCCTTTTCTCTGAAGGGCACCAAAAAGATGATCAGTGAAATTGTTGCGCGTGTCTTGGCCTCTGAAGCTGACAAACACGTCGTAGTTCCTTGTCACTAGAGCTGAAGAGCTACTTTGGAAGTTACTGCAAGCCATCTCAATTGCAAAAGCTGAGGCTAAACTATCGAGGACGATGAAGGATGAGTAGTGTTGTAGGTTACTCTGGAGCTGCACAGAGGAGGACAAGTGTAACTAGAATACAAAAGAAGCAGTTGGCAGTGAATAAATATAAATCATTCCAAGACTTGCGTGTCTTGCGCGCGCGCGGTTTGGTAATTCAAGTGTTGCTTCTTGGCAGCTTCTCTCATGCATATTCTTTTTCAACCGAATTTTCATTGGAAAGTTCCAACATCTTTAGGCTTTGTATGATTGCTCGAATGCCTTTTCCACCGTCTAACAACAACTTT
The DNA here is from genome assembly GCA_030159175.1 of Glycyrrhiza uralensis. NCBI lineage: Eukaryota > Viridiplantae > Streptophyta > Magnoliopsida > Fabales > Fabaceae > Glycyrrhiza > Glycyrrhiza uralensis. Next base: position 2,992,105 of record BRZY01000008.1, read on the forward strand.
TTGACGGGAAAGTACCTAATGTGGACGAGGTTCTTATGCTCCTTTCTTGTGTATAGATATTCGCATGATAAAGCTATGCTTGTTATATGTTCTTTTTTTTTTTGATACAAAGCTATGCTTGTTATATGTGTGTTAACAAGTTCGAGGCATGTATATCAAGAAATGAATAAATATAATGGAGGCATGAAGCCGCGTCATGAGCACTAGCTAGGGACGATTTTTATAATTCATCGTGTTCAATGGGTGAATTTGTGCATCAATCAATTTCATCATTACGACCAGATTGAATTTTGTTTCCGTTTTATTATTATTCAATTCAACTAGGCAACCATACTTTTGCTTTTAAGTTATATAATATAATAATGTAATGTAATACGATAAGAGTTAACAACCACTTTGGTCCACCAGAGTACGTTATTTTAGTCTTTAAAAGATACAAAATTAAAAAATTAAAAGTCTCCGACTGTCAGTCGTTAATCACTTTGGTCTCTAAAAATAATTACTTATAATTGTCACTTTGGTCCTCAACCGGCGTCACTTTCAGGAACTAAAGTGTAATCACTTTTAAGGACTAAAGTGACTAACGACTGACAATTGGAGACTTTTTTTTAATTTCACATCTGTCAGAGACTAAAGTGACACCGACACTCTTAAGGACCAAAGTAACTGTTTACCCATACACGAAAGCAGGATAATAAAATTGTATGTAAAAAATCTAAATAAGTAACTAATCCAAAATTACATTGCCCAAAACGTCATAGATCCTGAACAACTATGAGTAAATTGAAGATGTTGATGCATAGAGATTTTTCGGTTGAAACTAGTGTTTCAAAACTCACCTGTGGCATCATAGTTGTTGAACCCTGAGTTGGAACAGAGAGAGAACAATGTGAGGATGCCGTCGGTGTGTTCATAATGTGAGTTTGATATCGGAGGTGACGATATATCGGCGACGAGCATTGAATCAGAACAAGACGATGTAGAGAATGAACAATGTGAATGGCTTGGAGAAGATGATGAATCGATGGGGTAGAGAGAGAGTGACTAGGAATTTCGAGAACTTGAACTCAAAAAAATAAAGATTGAAATCTATAACTATCAATCTATAATCTATATCTATAACTATCTATAAAGAAATACCAATTTTTTGTGTCCTAATTTTTTTTTCAATATTACACTTTTGCAATTAAATTTTGGCAAAATTATACTTTAAGTCCCTTAAGTTATTTTATTTTTTCAAGTTAGTCATTTATTTTTAAACAATAAGGTCCCTTATTCTTATTTCTTTTTCAATTTGGTCCTTTTGATGACGTGTCAATTACTGATTGGTCTGAGGTGATGATGTATAGTAAATCAAGACCAATCAGAAACTGATACATCATCAACAAATGAAGAAAAAAATCAAATTAAAAAAATAAATAAACATAAGGGACCTCATTATTTAAAAATAAATATAAGGAACCAACTTGAAAAAATAAAATAACTTAAAGTATAATTTTATCTTAAATTTTTGAAATTTAAATTTAAATTCAAATTCAAATATAGATAACTTCTATAATAACATATATATCTTATATCTATATATATCTATATCGCATTTTAACTACGGATCTATATCTAAATTTAAACACTTTGCTTATAAAAAAAAACCTAAACTTTTATCGTTCGATAAAAATGCAGTTGGCTTCTTATTCCCCCTAACATCTAACGGGCATAAAACCATAAAAAAGAGTGAAGGGTCATTTTAGTCCCTGAGAGATTTAGGCGGTGTCACATTAGTTCCTGAGAGATAGGATATCAAAATTTAGTCCCTGATAGATTCAAACGTTTTTCAGTTTAGTCCCTACCGTCATCTCTCCGTTTGCACTGCTTAGTTGTCACGTTAATGGCCACGTAGGACTCCTACGTGTCAGTCCACGTGGGGAGAAAGTCAGGTCACGCTGGACTCGTACTAATAGGGACTAAAATGACTAAAAATAGTTTGCACTGCTTACTGCATCTCTCTTCTTCTCCGATCAAATTTAACCCTACCGCCACCATCTCCGCCATACTCTGCAACTCCAACTAAGTCCGTTTAAACTCCCTCCAAACCCAAGCTACGATCTCAATCCAATGCCAAATCCTCACCCGCTGCAACCCCCGTCACCCCACAACCACAATCCCTACCTCCTCGCAGATCCACGTACACTAACGCTATTATGATTATTAAATAAAAAGCCACTTGATGCACAATAAAAATCATGATGTATGCACAGACAGGGTAGAGAGGAAGACGCTCAATTAGAGGACATAACATACAGACTTGGCCATCAAATTTTAATTTGGGTGAATTACAATTTGGGGATTAGTAAAAATATTCAGTTTAGATTTAACCTTTTCTTACAAAAAGAAGAAATTCATTAAGATGAAAGGGGAAAAAAAATTATAGACAGAAGGCAGGAAAAAGAATCCTTTTAGAGACCACAAAACAAAAAACAACAAGGGAAAAAGAAAAATCCATTGGAACAAAGCTGCTTAATCCATCATGGCAAAGAACAATTTCTGAGCAATCGAAGTTCAAAAGAAAGAACAATTTCTTTTCTTATGTCTAGTATTATAGAGGTTAGTAGCATCATGGCAAAGCAAAATACCTCATTTAATTGCCTCCATGGTTGTTGCAGGGTGACCAGTTCCCGAAGTGGAGGAGTGTAGGTTGTGTTTCTGTTCCAGCGATGATAGCAACATCACCCAGCGATCGGAGTTCCCCGCGATGGCGAACTAGGTGCCAATTTCCTTCCTTGGGTGGTGACCCCGATCTTGTTTTCCTTTTGGTGCCCATCCATGGCTACTTGGGAAGAGAGATAGAGAGACACAGAGGGTGGATGAAATTGTAGAAGAGGAAGAGGATGACAAGACATGGCGGGTTGTGTGGGTGTGGGTGATGTTTCGCAGCCGGCGGTGTGTGTGGCGGTTGGTGGTGGACACTGAGAGAGAGAAAGAAAGTAAAAGAGAAAAATTCAGTGTTTGTGTTCCACGGTAGACCTGCACTATAGGAGTCCAACGTGGCCTGACTTTCTCCCCACGTGGACTGCCACATAGGAGTCCTACGTGGCTATTAACGTGACAACTAAGCAGTGCAAACGGAGAGATGACGGTAGGGACTAAACTGAAAAACGTTTGAATCTACCAGAGACTAAATTTTAATATCTTATCTCTCAGGGACTAATGTGACACCACCCAAATCTCTCAAGAACTAAAATGACCCTTCACTCCATAAAAAAAAGGGGGGCATAAATTTTTGATTTTACTCTTATGCATCGCTTAGACGAATAAAAGAAAAATAAAAGAAAGAAAGACATTAGACCATTTTCTGTTTCAATCTTTCATTTGATTCCAATCATTCAATTTTGTAGACTGGTTTTTGTAGCCAGATTGGAAAAGGATGTATCAATTTGTCAGAATTTATCCGATTTGTCAAAAGGTGACAAAATTAGGTTATATAAGGCAAATAATGAAAATATTATTTGAATATTAGTGACAAAGTAAAACATATAGATAGTAGTATAGCTTATTTTCATCAATATTACCTTTTAATTGTACTTTCCCAGTACTTCAGTTTTTTTTGAAGATTTGTATAACCCTGATTGAGTCTTTGACATATTTGAAAAAAAAAAAAGAATTTCTTGGGCAGAATTCGTTTCCCACATGAGTATTTATATGTCAAAATCAGTGGATTAGTTTTTTCTTATACGTCGAATTTATATTACTGTTTTAGTAGATTAATTTTTTTCATTGAATTTAGATTGTATTTTAGTAAGTTCCTTTATTCCTAAATTTTTCTTAAAGCAAAAATAACAGAGAACTAAGTAAACTTGTTATAAAAAATGAAGGTGGTGGAAGATTGCAAAAGTATCACATAATAAAAGATTGAAAAAGGAAGTTAGAGAGTTAGTTTTGCCAATGAAATTTTGACTTTATACATCTTTTGTTGCTTCAGGGGATATACACTAATAGGACAAATTAATTAAAGAACTCATTAGAGCCTAAAGTCAACTGCATACTGAATGTGTTAGGTTCAATTTGAAGTTTCAATAGAGAAAATCAAAGAAGCGGGAATTCCCATTTTTAAACCAAGGGTGTGGTAGTATCAAGTTCAATTCGAAACTTCAACAGATAAAATAATGGTTGTGGGAAATTTTAATATGTGTAAAAGCACCGGGTTCAATTCGAAACTTAACCATAGAAAATTATAGCTGTGGAAAATTTTACACCAGGATGAACTTGTCAAGTTCAACTCAAAGTTTTAACAAAGGAAAATTCACAATTTTGGAAATATTCACACCAGAGGTGTGAAAGATTTTGGTCCAATTTGAAGCTCCAATCGAGGAAATAACAACTGTGACAATGTTTACACCAGTATGTGAATTCATCAAGTTCAAAATTTAAACAGAGAAAATCACAGTCGTGAGGCATTTCACACCTTGGTGTGAACGCGCGCGTGAGGTTCAACTCAATTCTCAAAGTTTCAACAGAGGAAATAAAACCTGTAGAAATTCTCACACTTGGGTTGTGAAAGTGTCATTTTTAATTCGAAACTTCAACAGGGCAAATAACAGTTGTAGGAATTTTAACACCAAGGGTGGAAACCCGTCAGGTTCAATTCAAAGGTTTAACAGAAGAAATCACAACTATAGAAAATCTCACATATAGGATGCGAATGTATCTAACTTGTTTACAACTGATGATACATTATGACAAAAGTAATCACAGTTGTGGACTTTTCATACCTATGCTGTGAAAATGTCAGGTTTAATTCTAGTATGAGAATCTAACATTTGTGTTGATAATCTGTTGTGAGCGTTACTCACTCACCCTTACGTGGTGGTTCCTTTTTTACTTGTGGAGGACCAAATAAAATTGCATAACCAAAGATAATGAATGGCATTTTTTTCTTCTTCTTTCTTCTCGTGATCACTCTTCTCTTTGCTTCTTTTCTGCATAAACTAATTAAATAACGTACTCAGTATATCTGATTTGATTTTAGGTACGGCATGAATGTGAAAGGCCCTTATTACTTTCGGCTAAAGAGTTGGAAATTAAAGGAGGATGGACTTTACTTAAGCTTAAAAAACAATTTGATTGGCTTTCAAAACAATGAAAAATAAAAAGAAACAAAAATGGTTTGTGCTTTGCAGTGTCATAAATCTGAAGGAAAAACCAGTCAATTAATCAAAATGGGGTTCCAATTTCTGCCAGTATACTAACTACCTTTCATGACTTGTCTACTGGTATATATAACATCAAGTACTCTTGGATATAATTAAAATCATGTCACTGTTCCTCTGCTTGTAGTTTGCATTGTTTCTCCTGATATAATGGAGTGGAAGCAAGTGAAATCTCTTATCCATTTTGCTAAGTTTCTTCCTCCTAACCTTCTTAGTTCTCCCTGTTTTTTTTTTTTTTCCTCTATGAAGTAGTTAGTTAACAAAGAAGGATATGAACTTGAAGTAAGTTTTATATATTTAAAGACCATACTGCATTATTATTATAGTATACAAAGATAAGTTCAAAAGTTATATTGCAATTCAGTATATATAAGCTGCTAGTTTAGCATTTCTTCTCACCTTATCACCAACTAAGTGGAATTTAGACTATGGCAATATTAAACAGTTTGTAAAGTGAGGACTGCACCGCCACCGCCTGATGATTCCTTGCAACCATTGTTGACCTGACCTCCAAATGCAAGCCTTGTTTGTAGTTTTAAATTGCGATGGAATAGCAGACGAAATGCAGTTGCTACTTGCTACAACAATTGATTCTTTAATCAGATGAAGGATTCTGGCGCGCTGTGGCTGTGGCTGGGCCTGATCTTCAGTTGCCAAAAAACTTGTGCCTCTAAGCTGACAAATTTCTACAATGCATTAGGTGAAGATCTTGTTTGACTACCCAATGATACCCACAGTTGATCACCTCCACATTCAAACCTTGGTTGTCCCCAATAAAAGCTTCCATTTTTGATATCCCCAAGATCCCTGAGTGTTTTGTCTATACGGCTCAACACATAAAAGAATAATTCTCGACTGAAATAGATTAGCCACATGTGATTTGATTCGACTGTAATATCATCTGGACTAAGAGTTATTAGATTGTAGACATCCATACCACCATAGTTGTCATTGCTCCTTCTAAAATGTATTCCAAGTGCTTTATTTCGCCATGTATATTCAGGTGCAACATAAAGTATCACACAACAATTAGCAACACCGATGATATTATTGTCATGCATAATAGGAGTTGGGTCTATGCTTATTGACCTACCCACGCTCTGATTGTTGAACCACCTTGGTATTTCGCTTCTAGGAATAACAATATCAATATAGAGAATTAAAGGAGGCGGATGATTCTTGGTTTGCCTTAATTAATTAATTGTATCATCCATCAAAAAGTCACGCTACTGTCTCATTAGACATATCTTAATTCATTAGAAATACAATTGAGACTTCTTGAAACAATCATATTTTTTAGGATGAGCAATATTAGATAACTCATTTTCGACAATGTCTCATCCATTATTGTCGTTTCTCGTAGACCATCTTCCAAAACTATGGCTTCAACATTCTTTTCCTAAGACAATGCAAAAAAATAAATAAACAAAACTTAAATAACTTTCAATATATATATATATATATCTTTTATAAAAATGGAAATGAATTTACTATTTTCAAACAACTACGTTACCATATTCTCCAACATAACATTGTTGAAATTTTCGTGGAGCCATAGCCTACTCCACTTTCTTGAATTTTTTGTTGAACTTTCTTGAACAATCTTTTTTTGTCTAACTCTTGCAACAAATCACGCATTTCAATCGAACCTTTTGAATGTACCAATCATATTTAATGCTTTTAAGTGATATGTCGATGAGAACTCTTAATCCAATATTGGGATGAAATCTACTACAATTTAGAATAGGTTTAACCTATCCATCCCTCCGATCAACCAAAAAACAAGCAATGTGAAGAAATATTTCTTTTTCCATTTCCTCTAGCCCATCAAAACTTAATCGCAACACATCCATGATATCTTTGTTTGGGTTTTCTGTCACTCTAGCCAATGCACTTCTCCATTTAGTGATATCTCGACCAAACAAGAATATCCAATTAGTGAAATTAATTATGAATGTCCAATTAGTCTTCACAAGTTGTTAAAACTCATAATACTACTAGTCAAGGGATATATACCAACTCAAGGGATACTAACTCAATTGCTAGTGCGTATCATTTGTAAAAAAAAAATGCTACCAGAGTATAATGGTCTGGACACCGATGAATATTTAAAAATTTAGGATTTTTTTTTAATTTCTCTAATTCTAGGGTCAGACTTCACATCACCCTATAATTTCAACAACTGAATTGGGGATTCATTATTTGTATGTTTTTTTTTTTCACGTTTCACTCTTCTCTTTGCTTCTCCCTGCCTTGAATATAATAGTTAGAGGTTTCATAAACTAATGAAAAAAAGTCATAACTGATTTTAGATGCCGCATGAATGGCACTTGAAACTCCCTTGTTACATTAGGCCGGCTAAAGAGATGTAATGGATTTTCATTTTCAGTTTCAAAACAATCTGTCTGGTTTCCAATATGTGGTTCAGAATACATTTTATGTAGGCCATTATAAAGATATGATGTCACTTACCTGCAATTTTACTCAAATTTTTTTAAACTAATTAAAGACTACTAATTTGTGTGATATTCTGTGTAGGTTGTAAGTGATCTAAATACTATAAAAGAATATTGCTCTAGTAATTATATCAACCCGATTGGGGGAGAGCCAGCGTTGCGATCCTAAAGAAAAAAATGTTAAAAAAAAAAAACCCAAAGCCAATACAAGTTTGTGTGGCAGGCAAAGATTGGAATAAATTTTGACTGTAGCAATCCTTCACCTAAGGCAATGAATAAGTACCACCACTTCTAAGTCCTTTATGAAATTGGAATTGAATAGATAGCATTAATCCCCTTACTTTAATCTAGCAAAAACAATGTAAAACAAAAGAAGAAATAAAAATGTTTGTGCTTTGCAGGGTCATAACAGAAACCTGAAGGAAAACCAGTCAATTCAAAATGGGGTTCCAGTTTCTGCCAGTATACTACTGCCTGTGACTAATTGTCTACTGGTATATAAGATCAAGTGCTCTTGCATATAAAACCCCACAATAGACACTTCATAAAAAAAAAAAATACTATAATCATTGAACCTATGCATGGATCGATCTGCAATCTGCATGCATCAGTGTCATGTTTATTGGGAAGTCTTTGAGGATGGTCACTGAGCAAAAGACAGAATAGAAGGGTGGATAATGAGTTGTAGATCTTAGTCTTTCTTTCTTTTCTTTTACAAGAATGAATGTTTTATCTGTTACAGTAGAACTCCTGTCATGGTAAGAACCACTCCTCTCCAAAGAGCTCCTTCTGTCTTGTTCCTATCATTTGAACCCTTTCTTTTAGAGTCTTCTTCCCTGTCACATCAAAGGTTCTTTTCTCTTCTAGGGAGATGGTTGAACCTGCACATATCTATTAAAAAATCAAAAGAAATTAACAACAGTATTGTAAATTTCAATTTTGGTTTGAAACACTAACATTTAGTAAACTAATGATTTATTAAAAAGCAACATCGAACAAGCAAAGAGAAATAATATTGTGCCATTAACCCACAGTGAACAACATTGCCCCAAATACGGATTAGTATGTCGTTTGATATCTTAAAATATTCAAATGGTCTATTGGAGCACATTTTTGCATATGAGATTATAAGACACCTGCTTTATAAATAGGATAAAGCCAAAAGTCAAAAGGCAAAATAACAACACCTGAAAGCATCATATGTATCTTCCCAAAGGTGGAGGTGGGAGGGATACCATGCAAGCTTCTTCAAATCCTCATACAGAATCGGTTTTCCTTTTTAAGTAGTAGAGAAAACCCAGAATCAAAAAAGCCATAACACATAACTCACAAGTCAAAGAACAGAAGCCAAGTTATCGAAGTTAACTGGAGGATGGGTCAAATTGAAGCAGGTGTCATAAACCATACAGTAGGAGATCAAGCTAAACAAACAAACAATCAATCAATGGACATGTGACATGAATTTTCCTGCAATGCACAAACTAGCTTTAACCCTTTTCACAAAACTTCTACAATAAGTAATTATACAAATAAGTTTATCCATAGCCTCCATCACACGGAGACATTGATTTTCTTGTGAGGCTGTAACCTTTGGTACAACTGTTGTAGCCATATAAATAATTTTCCTCATTGCAGCTGCCCCCATTTCAATCTTACTCTTATCCTTCTGCCTTTTAATACTTGAATCACAATCAACTGATTCATTTTAGACCAACTAGTTCTAGAACAAAATGAATTTTTTGCTGATCCATGGTGAATCAACTATCAAGGTGGCTCACCAAAGCCTTTACCGCCCAACATATTCATTCTTATAATCATTAAGACTTACAAAAATTATTTCAAGAGGGAACCAGAACTTACTGCATCAAATAGAGGTTCCACTACTATCTCATCACTTTTGAACTTATCCTTGAGTTGCTTGAACAAGTCAGTAGCAGAACTGGCCCAAATACAATAATTAACACGAGCAAATTGCAGAATAATATTTCAATACAAACAAATTCAGTATAAGAGGAAAAGAAAAACCAAACCATAAAATGATTGTTCCAAACACAATACCTAATAACCCTGAAGCAACCATCAACCAAATAATCTGGATCACTCAATTCATTGAGCAGAAGAAGCAACCCATCCAACTCTCCACTTTCTAGAGTTAACTCATCCTACAAATGTCCATACAAGTTACAAAGTTGAAAGTAAAATATATACAAATTACTAATAACACAAAACCTTACAGTAAAATTTATAACAGCTTTTGTCCCCAAATTGTTTCCATCTTACTTGATCTCCTCGTATACAAGAAGTTCCTCAAACAATTGCCCATGTGATGCAAGAGCTGAGACAAGGGCACTCTTAATTCCATTGAAGACCTTGAATGGTATATATATTAGGAGGTAAAACTACCTGCAATGTGAAACATAACTCATGTTCTGCACAAACAATGATGAAAGGGGAAATTTACCATTATAAGCATTCTATGGCAACCAAAAAACCATCATATGTTAACATGCTACTTCTGACTAGCTTCAGCTTCCCTTTTTTCCACTTACTGAATTTTTAGTAGACGACAACAGAGTTCAAAATCTTTGTTTCTCCACTTGTAGTTTGCATAGTTTCTCTGGATATAATGGTAGCAAGTGGCCTAAAATGAATAAAAGATCATGTTGGGGATCATTCTACATGTCCAGATGTGCAAATTAATTAAGCAATAGAGGGAATGCATTTTACAGGTGAAATTCATCATCTCTTACTTATTTTGCTGAAATTCTTCCTCACCTTCTTCTCTGTGAAGTAAACAGAATGATCAACTTGAAGTAAGTTTCATAAATTTAATGACCATACCATATAGCATAGAAAGATACATTCAAAAAATATATTGCAAATGAGTAGCTATTATAATGACCAAATTGCTAGTTTAAAATTTCTTCTCACCTTATCACCAACAATATAGAATTTACTTAGACAATATTGCATCTTGAAAAAATGAGGATGGAAGCGCAACCGAAATGCAAATGCTACAACTCAATTCTTTAATCAGATGAATGATTCTAGTTGTGGACTTGATCTTCAATTCCCAAAAACTTGCGCTTCCGAGCTAACGAATTTCCACGATGCATCAGTTGTAGATCCTGTTTAAATACCCAATGATACCCACAATTCAGTACTTCCATGTGCAAACCTTGGTTGTCCGTAATCGAAGCTTCCATTATGATATCATCAAGATCCTCCGGTGTTTCTACTAGGAGGAATAGATTATCAAAGAAGGATTCCTGAGTGAAATATATTAGCCACAAGTGATTTGACTTGACCGTAATAAGATCTCTATCGAGAATTATTGGAATGCGGACGATAGGACTCGTAAGGTCAGTATCCTTGCTTCTAAAACACAACCCTGTCATTGTGGGTTCCCATTCATTACCACGTTCCATTGAAAATACTACACAACAAGCAATGCCAATGAAATTATTGGCATGAATAATGGGAGATGGGTCTATGCTTATTGAATTACCCGCACTCTGATTGTTGATATCACTTCCGGGAACAACAACATTAATATTAGGAAAGGGGACAGAGGATTGTTGAATTGCTTGAATGAATTGTATCATCCATGAATATGTCATGCTGCTACAACATTCCCTCTCAACCAATTGAGGACAATTGAAAATATACAATCCTGCTCTTCTACAATATTTGGTATATGAAAACATATGATGATTCTGCTCGACAACTACAGTTGAAGGGAGCTCAGGCAAAGATTTCAATTGATTGCTGTGTTCCATGTTTAAATATACAAGTTTGGAAAGCTCCTTGAGGCTAGGCAACTTGCAAAAATTGTTTCCCCCTAAATTTAATCTTTCTAACCAATGTATAGACCCAATTGCATCTGGAATATGCCTTAGATCACAAAAACTAATATCGAGTTGACGCAAACAAGAGAAGCTAGGACTCGCCTTTCCTGAACTTTGTGTCATCCCTGAATGCAAGAATGCATTTTCTTTGGAGAGCACCAAAAAGATGATCAGTGAAATTGTTGCGAGTGTCCTGGCCTCTGAAGCTGACAAACACATCATATTTCCTTATCATTAGAGATGAAGAGCTACTTTGGATGCTACTGCAAGCCATCTGAATTGCAAAAGCTGAGGCTAAATTGTTGAGGAAGATGAACAATGAGTACTGTGTAGATTAGTCACAGCTCAAAAGCTACAATGCAAGGAGTAGGATATTAAGTGCAACTGAAATATAAAAGCAGTGGGTAGTGAAGAAATATAAATCATCCTAAGACTCACGTGTCTTATGTTATGGTTTAGGATTTCAAGTGTTGCTTCTTGGCAACTTCTCCCTTGTTTATTTTTTAACCCAATTTCCTAGTTAGGTTCTGACATCTTTCCAGTTTTCTATTTCGTAAAATTTCAAGGATTTGTACTGTGTTGTATAATTTATATAGCATCCTCAAGCGCTATTCACCGAACATGTGCAAAGCATTTCCTTTTTCAATCTAGTCAGTGTCAGTATTCAAATATTTAACTCAAATTTGTATTTAAAATAAATAAATAATTACCAGCTGTGTAGGTTACTGGTTACATATTGCTATTGATGACAGCCAGACAAAGGCAATGGCTTTTCACGTGAATGCATTCCGCGCTTTGTGGATCTTGTTCTTGGTACCGTTCAACACTAGTTTAAATTGGTTATTTGCTTTGGAATATGAATTCCCTCTAAGATACTGTTACAAGTGCAACCGGAACTGAAGTACCAATTGGGCCAAACGAATGGAGGAACGAATCTGAAGGGGATATTGGGCCAGGTGAGCTGGAAGATAGGCCCAAACGTGTTGTGAGGAAGCCCAGCTACTTGAAAGAATATGTGCAGACCTGAAATAGTAAATGGAGTAAATAAAAGTAATTAGGATTTTTTATTGTTGTCTGTTTTATGTTTCAATGAAAATAGAGAAATAGGGGATGTTTACACTTGGCACCAGATCCTGATTGTGTGGGATTGTGCTTTTGGTGGTTATTATTCGTTGGTGTGGACAAAAAGGAAAAAGAAGAAAATGATTATCTAGAAAAAAATATCTTCTCTCTCATCCCTTAGAATTCCCCTCTTCCTCTGTTAGCAATTTCCCTAGACCTAGCTTCTTAACATTGGTGCTTTCATCTTGCAACTCAACCCTACCCTTAACCTCACACCATGACCCGCTCACAAACAGAGAAAACAGAGATTGCCCAGCTCACTGAAGCCGTTGCCACCCTATCCACGGCTTTCACTGAATTCAAGCAATCTCAAGACCTAAAACATGACTCCTACCTCACTACATTTCAAGTCCTGCAAAACCAGATACAAGACCTAAAAAAACCCCCCACCCCACCCCACCCCACCACCTCCCACCAACATTGAAACCCTTAAACCTCCTAAGCTCACCCTCCAACAGTTCGATGGTTCCAACCCACTTGAATGGGTATTTCAAGCTGAACAGTTTTTCAGCTACTATTCCGTTGCCCCTGCACATAGATTGGCACATGTTTCATGCTACATGATGGGCGATGCATTAGGCTGGTTTCAATGGTTGCATCACAGCAGCTTGCTCACCACTTGGGAGGAGTTTACTAAAGCCCTGGAACTGAGATTTGGCCCATCATCATATGAAAACCATCAACAAGCTCTCTTCAAGCTCCAACAAACAGGCTCTGTAGCAGATTATCAACGTGAGTTTGAACGATTATGTAATCGTGTTGTTGGCTTACCTCATCCTACTATACTTGACTGTTTTATCTCTGGCCTACTACCTGAAATTTAGAATGAGCTTGCCATTTTAGGGCCTACCTCAATTTCCCAAGCCATAGGTTTAGCAAAGTTAGTAGAAACGAAACTGCGTTTTTTCCTACTCAGAAACAGTTGCAGTCCAAACCCCTTACCCAAACCTATCAATCACCACAGCAATCTTCCTCATCATCAAACCCACCCTTGTTACCCTCACCCCTTGCAAGACTGGCCTTGCCCGCCCCACGCACTTCTAGACCACCCTTACCAATCAAAAGGGTCACCTCAGCTGAACAAGAAGCCCGCAGAGCAAAAGGGTTGTGCTTCTATTGTGATGAGAAATTTTTCCGTGGCCATCGTTGTAAAGCAAAGCAGTTTTTGCTTTTGGTGGCAGATGAGGATGAATCCGAACCAGACCCAGCTGACCTATATTTTTTAAACCAACCAGACCCGCCATTACCCACTTCCATATTACCCACAAACCCACCGGCTAACAACTCCATCACCCTTCCTAATACCAACCCAGAAAACTTCCACCTATCTATGCACACCATTAATGGTCAGCCATCTCCTAAAACATTTAGGTTTGCTGCATCGATCCTTGGTCATACTGTTTCAGTTTTAATTGACTCTGGAAGTTCGCATAATATCATCCAGAGTCGTGTGGCTACATTTTTGAACATACCTACTGCTGCGATTGGGGCATTTAAAGTTATGGTGGGCAATGGAGATTACTTGGAATGTGCAGGTTTCTGTTCCACTATTCCCTTGCAGATTCAATCCTATATTTTCAATGTGCCTTTCTATGTATTTCCTATCCAAGGAGCAGATGTGGTTTTAGGCATTCAATGGCTGCAATCTATAGGCCCATTCATTGTTGATTTCACCATTCCCGGCATGCAATTTTATTACCAAGGTTCTCTAGTGACCCTCCATGGTAATTCCTCTCCCCCTCTCACCCATGCCACTTTTCACCAATTCACTAGAATGTTACACACTGATTCGATTGCTACTTGCCATGCCATTACTATGTTGCCCAAGTATACTGATTCCTCTTCAACCCCAACCACCATAACCGAACCTGCTTTCAAATCCTCGGAGGATACCTCCTTGAGTTCCATGTCCCCGGATTTAGCCCACCTCATCACTAAACACTCTCATGTTTTCTCAAACCCTCATGGCCTACCACCCAACCGACCCCAAGACCACCACATTCACCTACTTCCCAATGCCCAACCCGTTAACATAAAACCCTACCGCTACCCACACTTTCAAAAGGAAGCTATGATTGAGTGGCCGGTTCCTAAGTCCATCACAGCTCTTCGAGGGTTCCTAGGTCTTACTGGGTTCTACGGAAGGTTTGTGCAGCAATATGCCACCATTGCTAGCCCTCTCACGGACCTATTAAAATCCAATAAATTCTCATGGACTCCGAAGGCCACAACAGCTTTTGAAAACTTAAAAAGGGCAATGATCAATTTACCTTTGTTGCATCTGCCGGATTTTTCTGTTCCGTTCGAGGTCACCACGGATGCCTCCACTATTGCCATTGGTGATGTTCTCTCTCAAAATCACCATCCTATTGCCTTCTTCAGCAAAAAAATGAGCCCTCGGATGTGTGCATCTTCTACTTATATCCGAGAACTTTATGCCATCACGGAAGCCGTAAAAAAATGGAGACAATATTTACTTGGTGGTACTTTTAAAATTTACACTGATCACAAAAGCTTGAAGGGCCTTATGAATCAAGCTATACAAACCCCGGAACAGCAGAAGTGGTTAACTAAACTAGTGGGTTACAGTTACGAGATTATTTACAAACCTGGCAAGGAAAATGTCGTGGCAGACGCTCTTTCTCGTATTGAAGAGGAACCAACAATACCAATTTTTGCAGCCATCAGTGCTCCTTCCTGCTCCATTACCTCTCAGTTACAGCAATTCTTTGCTCACAAACCTGCAGGGCAGCAAATGATGAACAAGTTACAGACTGACTACAATATGCAGCAGAAGTTTACTATGAAATCTGGGTTGCTGTATTTCAAAGATCGCATTTTTGTACCCACTGAATCAGGTCTCATACCTTCCATTTTAGAGGAGTTCCATTCTTCTCCTGTTGGTGGTCACTCGGGTATCAAAGCAACCTTAGCTCGTTTATCCACTCTATTCTACTGGCCTGGGATGCATGCTCATGTTAAAGACTTTATCCGAAAATGTGATGTCTGCCAATACAGTAATTATGACCCACACTCCCCTTATGGCTTGCTGCAGCCACTCCCTATTCCCAATCAGGTGTGGGAAGATATATCGATGGATTTTATCACCAAATTGCCTCCCTCTGCGAATCGGATTGTCATTTGGGTTGTGGTAGATAGATTGTCCAAATTTGCCCATTTTGTTGCTTTGCCAACGAGTTTTTCAACTCAACAACTTGCCTCTGTTTTTGTTTCTGAGATATATCGCCTGCATGGGGTCCCAAAAACAATTGTGAGTGACCATGACAAATTGTCCATCAATAAATTTTGGAAAGAGCTTTTTCAGAGGTTGGGTACTACTCTGGCTTACAGTAGCTCCTATCACCCACAAACAGACGGTCAAACAGAGGTACTAAATCGATGCCTAGAAACATACCTCCGCTGTTTTGTTAGTGAGGAACCCCAACAGTGGACCAAGTTTTTGCCTTTGGCTGAATTATGGTACAACTCCTCTTACCATTCGGCCATTGGAATGTCTCCTTTTGAAGCACTTTATGGCCGTGTCCCACCATCAGTGCTAACTTATGTTCCGAGCTCGTCCAAAGTGGCATCTTTGGATGAATTACTGACTGAAAAACACAAAATTTTGAAGTTATTAAAATTCAATCTCACTCGAGCCAGACACAGGATGACACAACAAGCTAACATGAAGAGGATGGACAAATCGTTTGACGCAGGTCAATGGGTATACCTAAAATTGCAACCTTACAGGCAAATCTCAGTCAAACAGAGGGCTTCACAGAAATTAGCTAAGCGATACTATGGTCCTTTTCGCATCCTACACAAGATCGGTTCGGTGGCCTACGAACTGGAGCTTCCACCATCAGCTCGCATACACCCAGTTTTCCATGTGTCGTTGCTCAAGCTCTGCCATGGACAACCTACGATCCAAGTGACCCCGTTACCAGCAGCACAGTCCGATTTGGAGGAGATTTCACCACCACCCGAGGTTCTAGCTCATCACACGGCTTCGGACTCCAAATCTAATTCAATGGAGTTTTCAGTCAAAAAGGGGGGACAAGATAGCTTTGAGGCCATGTGGGTTCAACAGTCTCGGTTGGAACTCACTTATCCTGATCTTGAGGACAAAGATCTCTTTCAAAAGGAGTGGTAATGTTACAAGTGCAACTGGAACTGAAGTACCAATTGGGCCAAACGAATGGAGGAACGAATCTGAAGGGGATATTGGGCCAGGTGAGCTGGAAGATAGGCCCAAACGTGTTGTGAGGAAGCCCAGCTACTTGAAGGAATATGTGCAGACCTAAAATAGTAAATGGAGTAAATAAAAGTAATTAGGATTTTTTATTGTTGTCTGTTTTATGTTTCAATGAAAATAGAGAAATAGGGGATGTTTACACTTGGCACCAAATCCTAATTGTGTGGGATTGTGCTTTTGGTGGTTATTATTCATTGGTGTGGACAGAAAGGAAAAAGAAGAAAATGATTATCCAGAAAAAAATATCTTCTCTCTCATCCCTTAGAATTCCCCTCTTCCTTTGTTAGCAATTTCCCTAGACCTAGCTTCTTAACAGATACTACTTATTTTGGCCCTTAATTTGTAGCCTTGAAAGCTATATCCTCGACTTGCCCACCCCAATTTCTACCCTTTTTATGTAGTACTTTGTAAATAATGCCTTAATTTATGGACTAGTAACTTGTCTTATCAATAATTAATCTAGATGTTTACCTGTGCGTTGTGTAGGCAAATTTTCCATTTCTTTTTTTGTTTATCTAAACTAGGGTATTCTCTGCGTGAGTGTAGTGACTAATCTTTCGAGTCAAGTAAAATTCTATACACAGCAAAACTCTATCATGTGAGATTTAAGACTGTTATATTCACATGGTCTAGATTTGAACCAATTTGCCAGATATTGTAAAGGAAAAGGGAGAAGGAACAACAATCAAAATGCGAAAAATCCATTCATGAATTTCTTAGAACATGGATATACCTCAAACAGTTCAAATCAGTAACTCTCACTATGTAGGACGTACCCTTTCCTTCTCATATCACTACCACCAACTTTCAAAAATAAAAACTTGTCTCAGGAGAGAAAAGGTAGGATTTTTAGGTTTCTATGTGATATCAAAGAATGATTGAAAACGAAATCAACAAAGAACAAAATAGAAAAGAAGAAAAAGACAGAGGGGCTTAAAATAAAAAGAGGTCTTTGACCTCAGTGTTGGGGAATGATGAGTTTTTTTAAAAAAATATGTTTTTTTTCCTATAAACAAAATGGGGAATTTGAATATCTACAAAAAAAATAGATTTTGTAATTTTTGGATTTTCAACAAGAATTTGATATATATTGAGTATACATTAAATCAAGCAGAAAGGAATATTCAGAAGATGCAATAACCAGATTGGTTTAAAACAAATTTATATTGGATGATTTCCTTTACACTGACGCCATTGGTATCTCGATTGCTCCTCCTTGATCTGACCAATTGAATCCAAGTTGGATTAATTTTACTGTGTTTAGCCTTGGTAGCATAACTTACCGTTTTGCTTATATGTTTTTTGGATAATAAAAAAACTAAAAAGAAAATAACTAAATAATAACACAAGTTATGTCTAAATTTAGCTACTTGAAAATGAATAAGAATTATGTGTTGTATAAAAATTGATGGAGCTCTTACCGTTGTATAAATAGAGTTAGCGTGCAAAAATATCACTATAGGAAAAGACATCTCAACTAAGTTGGCACCCCAAACCATATCTATAATTTGCAACATGTCGTGGGAGAAATTCACAATCACAACCATTCACAATTGTAAAAGAAATGCCACCCCTGCTGTGAAGACGTCTGACCCAAGTGTGAAAATGTAGAGTGCAAGCTGGACTAGTTCACAACCATAGGAGAAAGCTTAAACATGTCTCACGTCTTTCTAAATTTGATCATTTTGATTTTAGTTTTTGTAAATTTTGGTCGAAGGTTTTTAGTCTAATAAAAAAAATTGTTTGATTTTAGTCATTTTAGTGATTTAGGATTGAGGTGACATGAACACATCACCTAATTAATCTAACGTGTCATATTCAAGTGTCAACTAAGCATGCCACGTACGTAGGGCAAATTTGCATGAACTAAAATTAAAACAGGCCAAATTTGCAGGGACTAAAATCAAAACAAACCAAATTTTTTTCTTCCCTCCAACTCCAACACCACCACCCCCACCCCCACCCCTACCCCTACCCCTACCCCTACCCCACTCTCTCTCTCTCTCTCTCTCTCTCTCTCTCTCTCTCTCTCTCTCTCTCTCTCGTTTTCTCTCTCTCTCTCTCTCTCACCACCACCACCACCCCCACCCAAACACACACTCTCTCTCGTTTTCTCTCTCTCACCACCACCCCCCCCCCCCCGCCACCACCACACACTAGCCCCCACCACCACACTCTCGTGTGGACAATTAATTCCGGCGAGCCTACACACCCACTCACCCTTTCCCGCACTAATTAATTACCAATTATCATATATACCGATCGACACACACAAATATATATATCAAAGTTAATTGTTCGCTAGCTCTCCAACCAATCATGTACCACCGTAGTAGATTCAACACCCAACCATTGTATGTCGCTGACCCAGATGAGCCCGAGCCCATCTCAGAACCCGGGTCTGCTTCTCCTTCTTCCGGTGAAGACACAAAAACTGAAGCACCATCCCCCCCCCCCCCCCACGAGAGTGTGGTGGTGGGGGTGGGGGCTAGTGTGTGTGGTGGTGGTGATGAGAGAGAGAGTGCATGTTTGCGTGGTGGTGGTGAGAGGGAGAGAGAGAGGAGAAAAAACCGAGAGGGAGAGAGAGAGTGTGGGTGGGGGTGGGGTGCTGGTGGTGGAGTGGAGGGAAGAAAAAATTTAGTCTTTTTAGTCTTTGTAAATTTGGTCTGTTTTAATTTTAGTCCCTGCAAATTTGTCCTATATACGTGGCATGTTTATTTGACACTTGAATATGACACGTCAGATTAATGAGGTGACGTGTTCATGCCACCTCAGCCCTAAATCACTAAAAAGATTAAAATCAAACAAATTTTTTTTTATTGGACTAAAAAACTTTGACCAAAATTTACAGGGACAAAAATTAAAACGGTCAAATTTGGAAGAACCTGAAACATATTTAAGCCGTGGGAGAAATTCCCTTGCCCAATATGAATACGTCAGACCCAAATGCAAAAGTACATAGTACAATCCAGATCGGTTCACAATTGTGGAGAAATTCTCACCCTGGTGTAAATTAATTTATGTGAAAATCAGAACATTTCACACTTGTGGAGAAATTCTCCCCCTGGTAAAAGGCGTTAGACCCAAGTGCAAAAGTACTGAGTACAATCCAGAGAAATTCACAGCTGCGAAAAAGTTGACACCCTGGAGTGAAGGCGACTACCATCTTGCTTATATAAGTTCAACAATCATGGATTCATGATGACATTTCTTGTTTACTAATCATAAATAGTACAATAACCAGTGGCATCTTCTACATATTAGAAATATAGCTACAATTTATTATTCAGGTAAGTTTATTAACTGTTGGCACAAGAGAAATTCAGAAAAAACGTAAGAGTTCTTTCATTCAACACTTACATTAGTTTCTAATACAATACATATAAACTGCAATGCAAAAACAGAACAATATGGTTCTGTCACCTAACCATCATTACAAAGTCTAAACACATTCCAAGAGGTATGGGTCATCATACTTAAGTCAGATGAAACTTCACCAACTACATAAAACACAATAAAATTACAAATATCAAAATATTGGTGTACATCTGAAATCTTAATGTCTCAACACTCCTCCTTGAGATTTTTGATGGACACTCCAAGTAATCCTCTAAGTTTTTCAAACTTAACTCTTGGAAGAGCCTTAGTCAATACATCAGCAACTTGAAAATCTGAACAACAATGAACAAGCTTGATCTCTTGATTTTTGACAGCCTCACGTATGGCATGAAACTTCACTTGAATATGCTTGGTCTTTCCATGTTGAACTGGATTTTCAGCAATAGAAATTGCTGATTTACTATCACAATAAATCTTATAGGCTTCCAACTACTGTACTCCTAAATCAAGTAGAATTTTCCTCAACCAAATTGCTTGGTTTGCTGCTGTAGCTGCTGCTACATATTCCGCTTCAGCAGTGGATTGGGCTACAATTTCTTGTTTCTTTGAGTTCCATGAGAACATGCCAGAGCCTAAGGAAAAAGCATAACTAGTAGTGCTCTTCATGTCATCAAGATTTCCAGCCCAATCACTATCAATATAGCCCAACAAGCTTCCATCTTCACTTGGTTTATACCATATTCCAAACTGAGTAGTGCCTTTCAAGTACCTAAGCACCCTCTTTGCTGCTGCAAAGTGTGCCTTACTGGGACTTTGCATAAATCTTGAGAGTAAGCTAGCTGCATACATAAGATCGGGTCTAGATGAAGTAAGATAAAGTAGACTTTTAATCAAACTTCTATAAAGCGAAACATCAATTTTTTCAGCTCCATCTTCCTTGGAGAGCTTCAAATTCTGCACCAATGGAGTAGGTGTGACACCCTGAGGCCGACGAGGGCGGGGAGTGATCGCCGGTGCAGAGAGGCACGGACAAGGAGCGGCTCCTGGCAGGCTTCTAAGCGAAGGGGTACATGAATGAACCAAAATCATACCCGAATGAGAGGAATTCCAAGACTGTGCAGGTATGAGACTGTGCAGTTGAGGAAAGCTTAATAGAATTGATTCGCACTACTCATACCAACAAGATGCATCTTCTTTTCGGTAGCCTATCACTTAAGAACTCCACAGTTAAGCGTGCTTGACTTGGAGCAATTTCGGGATGGGTGACCTCCTGGAAGTTTCCTGGGAAGCATATGAGTGAGGACAAAACATGCTGAAAAGACTCGTGTTGGTGTGTGGGGACAGTCGTCAATCCGAAAAGCGGTCGGGATGTTACAAATGGTATCAGAGCCGGTCATTTCCCAGTACGGTATGGTTCGGGGACGAACCAAGCAAAAGCTGGTGGGCATGTGACACCCTGAGGCCGACGAGGGCGGGGAGTGATCGCCGGTGCAGAGAGGCACAGACAAGGAGCGGCTCCTGGCAGGCTTCTAAGCGAAGGGGTACATGAATGAACCAAAATCATACCCAAATGAGAGGAATTCCAAGACTGTGTAGGTATGGGACTGTGCAGTTGAGGAAAGCTTAATAGAATTGATTCGCACTACTCATACCAACAAGATGCATCTTCTTTTCGGTAGCCTATCACTTAAGAACTCCACAGTTAAACGTGCTTGACTTGGAGCAATTTCGGGATGGGTGACCTCCTGAGAAGTTTCCTGGGAAGCATGTGAGCGAGGACAAAGCATGCTGAAAAGACTCGTGTTGGTGTGTGGGGACAGTCGTCAATCCGAAAAGCAGCCGGGATGTTACAGTAAGAGTAGATTTGCAACTTTCCATTCTGAACTTGTTCAAAACTTCATGAGCATACTTCTCTTGATTCAGAAAAATTCCATCCTCAAACTGATGCACTTCCAAGCCTAGAAAATAATTCATTTTTCCTAAGCCTGACATCTCAAACTGATTTTTCATCTCCTCCATATGCTGCTGCACTTCTTGTTGATCATTGCTTGTCACTAGCAAATCATCAACATACAAGGAAACAATCAAAGAGCCACCACTCAGCAACCTTTTCACATAAAGGGTTGCATCATTTTCACTCCTCATGAAGCCTTAGTTGTAGAAATAGCTATCAATCCTGCTGTACCAAGCTCTAGGAGCTTGTTTTAAACCATACAAAGCTTTATGAAGCTTATACACCTCGTCTTCACTTCCTTTCACAACAAATCCTTCAGGTTGAGCTACATAAATTTCTTCAGACAGATTGCCATTCAAGAATGCTGATTTGACATCTAAATGCCAAATTTCCCATTTCATTTGTGCTGCCAAAGCTACAAGAATGCGAATAGTGTCCATTCTTGCTACCGGTGCAAAATTTTCTGTATAGTCAATTCCATATTGTTGAATATAGCCTTTAACAACAAGTCTGGCCTTGTATTTGTTGATGGATCCATTGGGGTTCAGTTTTACCCTATAGACCCATTTAACTCCTATGACATTCTTGTCTTTAGGCTTGTCAACCAGCTGCCAAGTCTTGTTCTTTTCAATGGAGGTTATCTCCTCCTTCATATCTTGGTTCCACTCCTCCACCTTACTAGCATCTTCAAAGCTAGCAGGTTCATAAACAACACTATTACATCTTTGATAAATCTCTGAAAGAGGTCTGGTACCTCTTATAGCAAAGTCATCATCAACCTCTTCTTCTTGATCTTCATTTGTGCTCTCAAGAGAAGGCAAAACTGAATGCCTATCAATTTGAGAAGTCTCCCAATTCCAGTAAGCATCTTCATCTACCTTAACATCTCTACTAATGAAAACTTTTTCAGAATTAATGCTATAGACTTTATAGCCCTTAGATTTTTAGCTATAGCCTATTAAAACTCCTTTTTCAACCTTTTCATCCAGTTTGCTTCTTTTCACATCGGGTACATGAGCATAGCACAATGAACCAAACACCCTTAGATGCTTAATAGAAGGCTTGATGCCTCCCCAAGCCTCAATAGGTATCATCCCCTTTACTGCTCTTGTAAGAAGCCTATTTTGAAGGTATATAGCAGTGTTTATTGCCCCTGCCCTAAAGGACTTTGGCAATTTCTTCTCAAAAATCATGCATCTAGCCATTTTAAGGATTGATCTGTTTTTTCTTTCTGCAACTCCATTTTGCTGGGGTGAATAGCTCACTGTAAGTTGATGCTCAACTCCTAAATCATCACAAAACATATTAAATTCTGCAGAAGTATACTCCTTCCCATTGTCAGTTCTGAGTTTCTTCAAAGAACAACCACTTTGAGCTTCAACTAGGGCTTTAAACTTCTTAAAAATGGAAAAAACTTCAGATTTCTGTTTAAGGAAGAAAACCCAAGTCATTCTTGTAAAATCATCAATAAAAAGAATAAAATACTTGCTTCCATTTAGTGAAGTAGTTCTCATAGGTACACAAACATCTGAGTGAACCAATTCAAGCTTTTCACTTGCTCTCCATGTAGCTGAATTTGGAAAAGGCAATCTATGTTGCTTGCCAAGTTGACATCCTTCACACACTTCTGAACATACTTGAATATTAGGCAAATCTTTGACCAACTCTTGCTTTTGAGCAAATTGAATAGATTTCAGATTATAGTGGCCAAATCTCTTGTGCCAAAGCTTAGAATCAAGTTCAGTCTTACTAATTTTACAGTCATGTTCAGTAACTAAATTCCAGTTAATAGGAAAACTTCTTTTCTTCATCTCCACTTCAAATAATTCATGACCATCAACATCAGTAACCACACAACTTCCTTTTTTAAATAGCAAACAATAACCATTTTGCATCATTTGACCCACACTCAACAGGTTTTGATCAAGTTCAGGTACTAAAAGAACATCAGAAATATATTTAATACCTGTTGCAGCATGAATCCCCACAGTTCCTTTACCAGTGACAACAACTTTGTCGCCATTTCCCATTTTTACTGATCCAGCAGTAGGTCTCAGCTCAAAGAAAAATTCTGGTTTGCTTGTCATGTGTTGAGTGCAGCCACTATCAATAAACCAAGTATCTCCATCCTCTAAACTCCTTGTAGTCTTGGCCATGAACAATAATTCTTCACTATCTTCAGTTTCAGTGATGTTTGCCTTTTGAGGAGTATGGCTTTGTTGATTTTGCTGTTGTTGTTTCAGCCTACAAAACCTCTCAATATGACCATTTTTATGGCAAAATCTGCATTGGATCGGTGGTGGTGTTTTCCCTTTATACCAACAATCACTCTCCTTGTGACTAGTTCTTTTGCAGATTCCACACTTTGGAAATCTCTCCTTCTTCTTTGAATCTTTTCCAGAATGCTCCCTAACATATTTCTTCTCAATTTTAGTTGCTATGGCCTTCCCTCTGTGTCTGACTTGCAGGGCTGTTTCTGTTGCTTCCTCTTGTCTAAGAAACCTTCTTTGTTCTTGAGCTTGAAGAGCATTTACAAGCTCTGTCAAGCTTATCTTAGAAAGATCTTTAGACTCTTCAAGTGATGAAATCTTGGATTCAAACCTTTCAGGCAAGACCACCAAGACTTTTTCTACAATTCTGCTGTCTAGAAATTCTTCTCCCAACAATCTGATCTGATTCACAACTCTCATAACTTTGGTCATGAAGTCCTTTATGGTTTCAGCCTCATTCATCTTCAAGGCTTCAAACTCTCTTTTGAGATGAAGAACCTGCATCTGCTTGGCTCTTTCATTACCAAAAAACTCCTCCTCAATCTTCTCCCAAACTTGCTTTGCTGTCTCCAAATGTGAGATTCTCATAAAAACATCATCAGTCACAACAGAGTGAAGGATGGTAAGAGCTTTAGCTCTCTTGGCAACTTGTTCACTGTGGTATCTCATCTGAGCAACAGTGGGATTTTCTGGCAAAGGTGGTGGTTCAGAACCAGTTTCCACCACATCCCAGAGATCATAAGCTCTCAATTGAGCCCTCAACTTCACAGCCCAAATTTCATATTTTTTTCCTGTAAATACAGGAGGTGCTGAGAGTGAAATATTATTTGAAGCCATCAAGAAAACAGGTTGGGTTTCTGGTTTACTCCTCTCTGGATTTTCTGGTGTTCTTTCTGGTTTTCTCTCTTGCTATGTTTCTCTCACAGGACCCTCAAGAATATAAAAGCTCTAGATACCATTTGTTGGCACAAGAGAAATTCAGAAAAAACGTAAGAGTTCTTTCATTCAACACTTACATTAGTTTCTGATACAATACATATAAACTACAATGCAAAAACAGAACAGTATGGTTCTGTCACCTAACCATCATTACAAAGTCTAAACACACTCCAAGAGGCATGGGTCATCATACTTAAGTCAGAGGAAACTTCACCAACTACATAAAACACAATAAAATTACAAATATCAAAATATTGGTGTACATCTGAAATCTCAATGTCTCAACATTAACAAATGTAAAGCATTATTATTTCATTTCTTGTGTGTTTTTTCCTTTCTGTGGTTAATAACTATTTGCATTGCTAACATTTGAATCTCTGTTTGAATTATGTCGTTTGTCTAGTGCTTTATATATTACTAGATAATGACCTATGCGTTGCACAGGTGTATTTTAATATATTAGTATGATTTTAATTAATTTTTTATAATATTAAGTAAACTTACTATTTGTGATATATTTCATTCATGTTATTCATCATATTAATTTTACTATAAACTCGGTAAATTTACAAAAATAACATCAACCTAGATTTGTTATAAAATTCATGCTTATCATATGGTTAAGTGTTTTTGTCTTTGTTTAGGACTTTTTTCTTTAAACTTTGTGGTGGCTATAACAAAACCATAATTTGAGCTCTTAATATAAGCAATGGTAAATGAATTTCTATTACAAAAAGGTCAAGTTAGGAAGAATATGTAGAGGAAGTTTCAATTCATATTATTTGAAAGTGTAATAAGGCTGATATAATTGGTAATTTGAGAAGTCAATATGTATAGTTGCTTCAAACTGAATAAGAATTTTATGAAATTTGTTACTATTAGTCTAAATTAGAAATTTAAATAATAGAGAAGCAATACTAATATCAAAGAATTGGTTGCTAAGAAAATATAAGAACATAACACTTTAATGAAGTGAATCTTTTAATAGGTTCAGATGATATATGAAAATTGGGTGATTTTGAAAACACTTCACCAATCACAAATGTTTTAAGAAGCCAAAGGAAATGGGGATTGAGGAAGACATGCAAAACCAATTAGGTTTGAATTGTTGGGTGTAGGTGGCCGAACTCACTTTTTCATTGTCCTTGGTTGCATGTCTTTGTAGTGTGAGAGGATAGAGCTCATTCTTATACTTTTAAGACTCATGCACGAAAATTCAGATTGTCTAAACTCAAACTTGATTTCTTCATATAACTGAACGGACTTTGGTAATCTAATGATGTATTTCTTGTTTCATAACCCTTTTTCTTTTGAAAGGCCAAAGAGAATAAATTCATTAACATAAGGTCTAATAAATCAAGCACAAGCAGCGCCCAAAACATGAGACTCAAAAAATACAAACATGGGATAACAATGTTTTATTACATCTTGTATGTCTTGTCAGACATTCATGAATTCAAACAATTTAATTTTGTAGTCAGATCACCAACTTCTATGTTGAAATATTGAATGGCATGCTGCTGCCATATCAATTATCATTGCTGAATGTTGTGACATGCCGTAATCTCAGAATAAAATTTCATCCTTAGCTAGTCATTATCCTCAGCATGTCCTTGTGCCAATACTTATAAAATTCCATCCTCCACATACACCAACTGCATCAATTAAGACCACCTTATTGTAAAGTTCCCAATGCTTCAATTTTCCATTAAATACAGAGCACAGTGTCATCCATTGACATTAACAGAATCTAAAACAATAACACATGGACACCAGAACATACCTGGATTCTTCTTCATGCTCAAATTTAGCATTGCCATCAATAGATGGTTCTTTTGCATACATTTTGTTAGTAATATTAGATTGAGAGATGAACCCCTTTAGCAGCATCATGTTTTTTGTTTAGTCACTTTTGATATTTGTGCCATTAGATCAGCAACCTAAAAACACTTTTCCATTAGCCATGGAAAGGTCTTCAGCAGCAACCTTTTAGCATCAGAAGCGATAGTTTTCTAATTAAATTGATGATTGTGTCTCGGTAAAATATTCGGTAAAAAATGCCAAGAGTGTGTTAGCCGATTTCGGTCAAACTTGAGAGATCAAATGTGGGGTGGAGTGTGTTAGCTCATTTGTCCATTTCTTACTTCATTGAGTTCAATTTGAGCAGCAATCCAGTTGAACAAAAGATTGAACCACATATTGACATGTGAGTGTTAAGACATAAATAAAAGGAAATTACGACCTGCTCAACATGCAAAGAGTGAAGAAGATAATATAAAAGCTAAGTTAATTCATCTCACAACAATTGTTGTACAACGCACATAATAGAGGAAAGGAGGAAAATGTTGCTTTCATGATTTAAGAAAGTGACCTTCAAGCTATAAGTGACCATTCCTATTTTATTGTCTTTGAGAATGACCTTTTTTGTGATGTATAAAAGGTAATTCACACAATTTACATGATTTAAGAAAGATTTCCTAACAGACAAGCCAATTCTACAACTAAACAAACATGAAGAACATAATTCCAATTTTGAATTTTGTTCTGAAATAAAACGGAGGAGTTTTAAAGTGAGTGACCTCTTGTGGTGCTTGGCCTTCTTTGAATACAAGTCTCGAGCTTGGCAATCGGTCAGCCACAGGGAGTCTTGAAGAGCAAGAGGGTAGGAACATTGGGCGGAGGTAGGCTATATAATTTGGAAGTATGAGGCCTGAAGGCTTAATTGGATATGGAAGTTACAAAAGATTATGTTATGGAAGATTTAATGACGTACAGCAGGTTAAAAATGGGAATAGGTGGAGTTATAGTGCAGTTATAGAACATTTTTTTTATGGGGGTTTATATTTGGAACATGAAAGATAAAGGGAAATGATAGAATTGACAACTTAGCAAGAAAACTGACATGGAGAAATTATGTTATAGTAAATGGATGAGATGGCGAGTGTACGGCTCGCGTTGGTCGCTTAAGTGGCAATGCCAGAGCCCGCGCTTTTAAAATTATACTCCCTCCGTCCCATTATATATGTTGGATTTAGGCAAATCACACAGATTAAGAAAAAGTTATAAATGAAAGAAAGAGAAATTTTTTTTTACCAAATTACCCTGATGAGAGATGTTCAGCTAGTTAATGCAGCACATTGCACATGCCAAAAGTCTGAAAATATAATTAGGGGTAATATTGGCAAAACACATTTAATAGTACATTGGAATTGCAAAATGACATATATTATGGGACAAATTATTTTGAAAAATCCGACATATATAATGGGACAGAGGGAGTATAATATAAATAGATATAAACAGATATATGGACATCTTTTTCATATTTTACCTGCGACCTGAAGGAGCCAATCAATTCAAAATGGGGTTCCAGCTTAGATTTCCTAGTATACTACTAAGTACTACCTGTGACTTGTCTACTTGGTATATCAGATCAAGTGCTCTTGCATATAAAAAACAAAAAAAATGTAATAATCATCGAGCCCGGCCTAAAACACGGGCCAACCGGGCCGGGCCAATTTTAACACCTCTACTCCTATCCAAAGAGCTCCTTCTGTCCTGTTCTTGTCATTAGAACCCCTTCTATCAAAGTCTTCTCCTCCCCTCTCAGACTAACTTTTCTCTTCTAGGGGGATGGAACCTGTACATGTGTATTAAAAAAATCAAAAAAATTAACAAAACTATTGTGAATTTAAATTTTGGTTTGAAACACTAACATTTAGTAAACTAATGGTTTAATCAAAAGCAACATTGAACAAGCAAAGATAAATAATATTGTGCCATGATCCACAGTGAACAACATTGGACCACACACAAATTAATATGTCGTTTGATATCTTAAAATATTCAATATGAAATAGATATGCTTACGTGTGAGATTATAAGACACCTGCTCTCAGTCGCGGACCTTGACTAAAATTTTGAAGGGAGTCACAAACTAGTTAGTAATTAAAATAATGTAATTAAAACTCATGCATCATATATATATTTTTTTATAAGCCAAAAGATGTATTAGATTTTTTATAAGCCAAAAAATGTATTAGATAGAGTATTAGGGATATTAAATACATATAAAGAGTAATATGCACTATATCCATGCTTCAGCTATTTGACAGCAAAGATAAAATAGAGCATTTATGTAGCAACCAACAAGAGCATTATATACTAAACACAAATAATCAAACGTTTAGAGGGCAACAAACCAATATATTAATGCAAAAGTAATAACTTCTCCCAAGGTTCCCACTCTCACAAGAGTCCCACACACACACCCAACTTGCTTCCCGTACTTCTCCTTCATCCCCAAATTCTCTCTCTCACACACACAAACACAATCAATATTTGTTCCTGGGGTGACCAAACAACAAAATGTATTCTAAAATAAGTTTTTTTTTTCTTGTGGGGAGCCGTGGCCTCCACCGGCCACCAAGAAGGTCCGCCTCTGCCTGCTCTAAATAGGATAATGTCAAAAGATAGAATGTAAATTAACAATCAAATGCGTCTTTCTTAAGATGGAGGTGGGAGGGATACCATGCAAGCTTCTTCAAATCCTCATATAGAATTGGTTTCCTAGTTTTTTATTTTTTGAGTCAAAGAATTGGTTTCCCAGTTAAGTAATAGAGAAAACACTGAATTAATAAAGCCACAAGCCCATAGATCACAAGTCAAAGAACAGTAAGCTATCTAAGTTAATTGGATGGGTCAATTTCATAGACCATATAGTAGAGTCAAGCCAAACAATCAACGCAGATATGCCATGTATTTTTCTGCAATGCACAAACTTGCTTTAACCCCATTAATAAAACTTCTACCATGAATACTTAAACAAATAAGGCTTTTCATAGCTTCCACCACATAGTGACATTCATTATCTTGTGAGGTTGTAACCTTAAGTACAGTTCTTGTGGTCGTAGAATTCATTTTCCTCATTGCTTCCCCCATTCGAATCTTACTCTTCTTATCCTTCTGCCTTTTAATACTTGTATCACAATCAACTAATTCATTTTAGGCCTACTAGTTGAAAAACAAAAGAAAAAATAAACCTCAATTAGGATAAAATTGCATTCGTGGACAGTGTAGGAACAACGATGTCCACATACAGCAATAATTCATGGGTAGTTCTAAATTTACATTAGAAGTGTAGAACTTGTAAGAACTGGTTCTGTATTCAGGCCCGGTAAGTATCAGCACCCATACTTATATCAGTCGAATCAGTGCATCATATATACAGTAATACAAAACCAAATGAAACCAATTTCTGGCCACTTGGAAATACCATGATATTTTGAGAACTTGCTATAAAATAGCTGACGCTATAAAATAGTGTATAATAGAGCAAATTATACTAACCCGTGAGGCTTAGCTAAACTACAGTCCCTTTCTTGTTTCAAAAATTACATTAACCTCCTATCCCTTTGATCTTCCCTTAAAAAAGTTAGTAATAATAAAAAAAAAATTAGTCATTTGGCCCCTTGCTTTAATTGTTAATCTCAATTTTGTCGCATAACTTTTTTTTTTTTGCTTCAGACTGATCCTTTAAGTTTTAAAAGTAAGTTTAAAACATTCTTTTGTAATACAATCAAATATATATACAAGCTGAAATAGGTCAACAAAATGCTTGAATAAATCAAAATGGATCAGAATTAGACTTTGTGAACAAAGACAGAGACAATATACATGTCTTTGTTGATGAAAAAGTAAGTGAAAAAAAACTTAAGGGACGACTTTGAAGCAAAGAAAAAAAAATTTATGGAAGTAAATTGAAATAAACAATTAAGTTTGGGGACCAAAATGATAAATTTTGCCTAAAAAAAACATCAAACCTTAACTCATTGAGTGAGATTGGCCCATTTAAATTTTAGCAGACACAAACTCTCCTTCGTACATCCTTCCATGCAAGGAAGGGATAAGCAAAAAAGTTTTATATTTTAGACGAATTTCAAACGAGGTCGATATAATATTGTATTAATGAACCTATTAACACAATGGTTCAATATTCATTTTGAATTGACTAAACTAGAGGTTATCACACGTCTCTTAAAAACATGGTTATAAAGAGGACTGATATGAACAAGGGTGCACCTAATGCCTTTTTCTTTCCCCAAGATGCAGCTGTCCTGATTCCCTCTTACCACTAAGACCACCACCTGTAGAAGAGAACAAAGAGTAATCAGATGGCTCAGGCTCAAGCTCAGTGGGGTATTATGCAACATCAAGAATGAGTCACTTAAACTGACCTAACCTTCTAAGAATCCTCCTTAGCACCAACTGTTGCCCATTACAACCACCAACAATCAAATGATGAGCATCCTATAAATGAGAAAATCCATAACTATTAGCATTAGCATCATTAACATTTCATCAAAAAGCATATTACAAGCCATCTGAAGTCCAAATGATTTCATTTTTCCTGTGGCTGCAAATTCAGCTGGGATTTGTTAATTTTATACTACTTGAATAATATGACTGATAGGTGCCTTTGTGTATATATGTATGTGCATCTATATCATAAGTCATGAAAGGGTTTTAATTTATCATGTCATGAAGCTTTGTTCTTTTAAGCTAAAAAATAAACAAAGTTTTAGCATGTTGCAGCACCATATATGCCCATCGCATCTCGATCCCTTTCAGTTTCATATTCAACAAAAGAGACTGCTGCCACTGCAAATAAATAAATCCAACATAAAAAGTTGAATCCAACAACTTGACAATATGTAAAAGAGTAATTATCAACATATATCATTCAAAAGAGCAAATGCATAAAATTGTCAAACCATTGGTCGGGGTCTAACACAAAATAAATGGGCATAACGATGATGTATCAACAGAGGGAATGCTATAGTATCAGTTGGTAAATGAACATTTGCATACCCAGGCAGTGTTCAAAACAAATTGAGATTATAGAACCAAATACACATACATGATTCCCTTGTGTATTCATTCCTATAACTTTTGCTCTGCTACTCTTCGCCACCCAACATATTCATTCTTGTAGTCGTTAAGGTTTATGAAAATTATGTCAAGAAGGGAACTAGAACTTACTGCATCAAATACAAGTTCCATTTCTATTTCATCACTTTCCAACTTATCCTTGAGTTGCTTGAATCAGACAATAGCGAACTGGCCAAAATACAGCAAAATATGAACATGAGCAAATTGCATAATACAATTTCAATACGAACAAATTCATTGAGCAATTGCAGGAATGCATTTTGCTGAGATTCTTTCTCACCTTTTTCTCCGTGTTTTTTTCTTCTCTATGAAGTAGTTAACAAAATGATCGACTTGAAGCAACTTCATAAATTTAAAGACCGTAGCATATGTATAGAACTCAAAGAAAAATTCAAAAAATTAAATTGCAAATCAGTAGCTATTCCAGGGGTGAAATTGCTAGTTTAGAATTTCTTCTCACCTTGTCACCGACTATGTGGAATTCACTTCGACAATGTTGTAGCTTACAAAGTGAGGACACCTGACCACCTAAGGATTCCAACAATTGTTGACCTCCAAATGCAATGCCTGTTTAGTTTTAAATCGGGATGGAAAGGAAGCCAAAATGCAGTTGCCACAACAATTGATTCTTTAATCAGATAAATGATTTTGGTTGTGGATGTGCCTCATCTTCAATTTCCAAAAACTTGCGCTTTCGAGCTAACGAACTTCCTCGATGAATCAGTTGTAGATCCTGTTTATATACCCAATGATACCCCACATTCTTCACTTCCAAATTGTTCTCACCTGGAAACGAAGTTTCGATTGAAATTGCACCAAGATCACTAAATGTTTGTTGAAAGAATGATTCCAGACTGATATAGATTAGCCATATGTGATTTGATTTGGCCGCAATAAGATCTCCATGCCTAGTAATTACTGCATAGTCAATATGTCTCGCATAGAATTTCCACCTTAGATTCCCAGAGGTTTCGTACAGCAAAGTTAGCCTTGGTTGTAAGCATCTATTATCCTTGCCATGTTCCAAGCAAAATACAGCACAAAACGCAATGCCAATGATATTATTGTCATGCAGAATGGGAGATGGGTCAATTCCTATTGAGCTACCCACACTCTGATTGTTGAACCACCGTGGTATTTCACTTCCAGGAGCAATAATATGAATATCAGGAAAGGGGACAAAGGATTGTTGGTTTGCCAGAATAAATTGTATCATCCATGAAAATGTCATGCGGCTATAGCATTCCCACTCACCCAATTCAGGACAGTTTAAAATATGCAATCCTACAGTTCTCTTATATCCGCCATCATGAACAATATCACGTGGACTAAGCTTCATAGCAGTAGGTGAAGCGGTCTCAGGCAAAGGAAGTTCCGGCAAAGATTTCAACCACTTGCAATGGTTCAAGTTTAAATACCAAAGCTTCGAAAGCCCCTTGAGGCTAGGCAGCATCAAAAATTTGTTTCCCTCTAAAATTAATCTTTCTAACCAACAAAGGCATCCAATAGCATAAGGGATTTGACTTAGACCGCAAAGGCTAAGATCGAGTTCACACAAACAAGATAAGCTAGGCAAGGAAGGCAACAAATCTGTGTGTGCTCTGGAAGGCAATGTGGTGGAGGATGTTGACTGGGAATATGATTCACTTACACTTGTCTCAAGCATCTCCAAATGCCTAATTGCATTCTTGAACGCTTTGGACAAGCCGGAAAGATTTGCATCTTTTAGAGAGCTGAGACCAAATATGCTGCTGGGTATGCTTCTTAGATTATTGCAACCTTCCAAATTCAAGTTAACAAGCTTTCTTAGAAGACCAATAGATGGATGCAGCAGCACAAGTTTCACACATCCTTTGACATTTAGCCGCTCAAGATTTGGGACCTCTCCAAAATCTGGCGTTTTGATTAGATTCTTGGAGTAGCTTAGGTCCAAAGTTCTCAAACTAGGCAAATACTTCGACTGTGGCATGAAAGAAAACAAAAACATAGATATTATTTTTTTTTATTAAGTTTACCTCCATAGGGGGAAGAAAATGAATTGTTTTTTTTAATATGTTTATGTTTCTAAGTGAAAACAATTAAAAATAGAATTTATAATACCTTCTTGCCTTTCCATAGTTGTTTGATGTTGCTATGCTCTAAGATAAGTTCAACAAGTTGATTGGGCTGAAAACTCGATGGCAAATACTTGAAAGGATACTTGTGCCACTCAACATATCTTAATTTGTTAGACAGATAACTGATGGCTCTAGGAAAATTCACTCCAGAGAGAATGAGTAATCTAAGATTACTCATTTTTGATAGTGATTCACCAATCAATATTTCTGTGTCTTTTGTGAATCTAACACCCAAAACTATGGCTTCAACGTTCTTCTCCTAAAATATTACAAAAAAAAGGAAGAACAGCATAAATAAACATTCAATAGATATAGCTTACATAAAATTCGAAATAGGTTTTCTTCTTTACCATATTCTCCAACATAACATTGTCGAAATGTTTGTAGAGCCATAACCTGCTCCACTTTATTGGCTTTTTGGTTGAGTTTTCTTGAACAATTTTTGTGCCTAGCTCTTGCAACAAATCATGCATTGTAATACAACAGTTATAGTAATCAATGCTTATAAGTGATTTGTCAATGAGAACTCTTAATCCAATATCAGGATAAAATCCACACGAATTTAAAATATTTTTAACATATTTCTCATCATCGTAGAAGAAAAAACAAGCAATATGAAGAAATATTTCCTTTTCCAGTTCCTCTAGCCCATCAAAACTTAATCGTAGCACATCCATGATGTATTTGTTCGGACTTTCTCTCAATCTAGCCAACGCACTTCTCCATTCAGAGATATCTCGACCAAACAAAAATGAGCCCAATACTTTAATGGCTAGTGGCAGGCCATCAGCATAGCGTAGTATGTCATATGCCAACTGTTCATAATTACTCATGATACTATCACGTTTGAAAGCTTTTCGACAAAATAACTGAAGAGAGTTAGCCTCATTCAAGAGTGGAACTTTGTAAACTCCATCGATTCCATACTCTTTCAAGATATGCTCATCCCTTGAAATTATAATGACTCTACTCCCGGTACCTAACCATTCACGCTTCATGGCTAGTTTCTCCAGTTGTTCAGCTTGATCAACATTATCAAGAATTATGAGGGCCCTTACACGACATAGCCTACTATGAATCAAATTAGCTGCATTATAAGGATTGCATATTTGAAGGTGTTCTTCGCATAGAATTTGGTGTAGAATTTGCTTTTGCACACCAGTTGGACCGTCATGTCTATAGCTTTTGCTTATATCATCAATAAAACAGCATGCATCGAAATAATGAGAGATTCTGCCGTACAAAACAGTAGCAAGAGTTGTTTTCCCTAATCCACCCATGCCACATATTCCTACAACCCGAACATCATCGATCGAGTCCAAAAATAAAAGCTTTTCTAATTCTTCTATTGGATAATGCATTCCAACCAAATCATTTGGAAGGCTTGAAAATTTGTAATCCAATATATTTATTATCTCCTCAACAATCTTTTCAATCTCGGCATATTGTGGCCTGAAATTTTTAAAAGTTAACCAATAATGGTAAATCATCACATAAGGAAACCAAAGCAAAACGCACATGTATCGACAAGATAACAGAGTTTCTTTTTCTTTTTTTTTCTTTTAGAAAACTCTTGTTCATAGGTAAATAAATATGAGCCCAATTTACATCTTGTGATTATACAATACTCTCTCTTTCCTCTCAACATCAAATCATCACATAAAGAAGCCGAAACCAAATGCACATGTATGGGACAAGATAACAAAAGTTTTCCCCCTTTCAGAACACTATTTTCTTTAGCAAATAACTTTGTGCCCAATTTGCATCTTAGTCTTCTGGAGATTATACAATACTCTCTCTTTGCTCCAACTCTAGTTTGAAAAGAGAAATTGTGAATTCAAATATATGTATAGTATATGGCCGAGAGCATTGGTGATTTAATAAATTTATATGTCGAAACCTTAAAATTTGGATATCAGAAGATTACTTACTTATGACATACATCCCAACCAGAGAGACTGGCCACTTCGGTTAGAGTTGCCCTCCATATATGCACCGTCTCCAAGTCTTGTTTGAATCTTTCTTCATGTTTGGTAAAGGCTTCAGCATAACTCCCTTTTTGATATCGCACCTCAGATGGATCAACATCATAGAAAATAGGCAGAACACGTTTTCTGGATACTTGGACACATTGAAGGATCTTCTCCAATTCCCGCAAGCACCATGTTGAAGAAGCATAGTTCTTTGAGAAGACCACAACAAAAACTTGGGACCCTTCGATTGCACGAAGGAGCTCAGGTGCTATGGATTCACCTTTCCTGAGCTTTGTGTCATCCCTGAATGCCAGAATGCATTTTCTTTGGAGAGCACCAAAAAGATGATCAGTGAAATTGTTGCGTGTGTCCTGGCCTCTGAAGCTAACAAACACGTCATATTTCCTTGTCACCAAAGCTGAAGAGCTGCTTTGGATGCTACTGCAAGCCATCTCAATTGCAAAAATGGGCGAGGCTAAATGATCGAGTATGATGAATAAATTAAGAGTATAGTGTTGTAGATAACTCAGGAGTTGCAATGCAAGGAGTAAGTATAGAGGTCAAGTGTAACTGGAATATAAGTGAGGCAGGAATGGGTAGTGAAGGAAATATAAATCATATCCTCATATAGACTTGCGTGTCTTGTGGTACTTTAATTTAGGGGACTTCAAGTGTTGCTTCTTGGCAGCTTCCCTCCTGTTTAATTTTCAAACCCAATCTCATTGGAAAGTTCCATCATCTTTCGGTTTTGTATTATTGCACGAACGCCTTTGCCACCGTTTAGCGGGAATGGGTAGGAATGGGTAGTGAAGGAATATAAATCATCCCAAGACTTGCGTGTCTTGTGCTTTAGGACTTCAAGTGTTGCTTCTTGGCAGCTTATCTCGTGTGTTTATTTTCAACCCAATTTTCATTGGAAAGGTTTTTTTTTTATGAAGTTCATTGGAAAGTTCCGACATCTTAATTTCGATTTTGTATTATTGCCTAAATGCCTTTGCCACCGTCTAACAAAAACATTTTGAGGTGAATGCCTTTTGACGTGGACGCCTTTGGAATAATTTAATATATCCTGTAATTAAGATAGTATTTATTTTTGCGGCTTTGGAACCTTTAGGCTATGTTTGGATGGGGGTTTTTGGAGGGGAGGGGAGTGGAAGAAAGAGCTTATAATTCCTAATTACCTTGTCTAGCTTTAATAGGACCAAAGAAATATTATTTTAGAAAGTAGTAAACACCAAGATGTAAAACTTTTTTTAATTTTAAAAACTCCCAAACAAAGTAATTGAAGATTATAAATTTTCCCCTTCCCTCCCTTCCCCTCCAAAAACCTCCATCCAAACATAGCCTTAGGCTTTAGCTGTGTTTCTACTTGCGCACCACTTTCTACCCTCTCAATCCTTGGATAATGGAAGCACATAATATATGATGCAATTGTGCATCAGTGCATCACATTAACGCAATATTAATATGCTAGTTGATAAAGCTACGTTTGTTATGTGTATATTTATATTTAAATTTAAATATGAGGCATGTATATATCAATAAATCAAAAAATAAATAAATTGGAGGCCTCGTCAAAAAATAAATAAGGATTCGTTTGTTATGGATTAAAAAATAATTGATTTTTATGTATAATAATATAGTAAAAATCACTAAAATCACTTTTTAGATCTCTAAAATCACTTTTTAGATCTTCTCTCTAAAAATCACTTTTTTAATCTTTTCTCTCATCTCTCACCTCATTAAAATTAGATTATTTTTGAAAAACTACTTCAAATAGCTTCTTATTTTAATCAATTTTTAGATTTTTTTTAGCTTCTTATTATTTTTAAAATCTATAACAAACACACAAAAAACTCTAAATAGTAATTTTTTTTTAAAATAGTGAATTTTTTTTATAAAAAAATCTATAACAAACGGGTTCTAAATTGGAGGCATGAAGCCGGGTCAAGAGCACTACCCAGAGGATAGTTTTAATTATTTTCGGAGCTTGTCCCACATGTACAATAATTGATTGTCCTTCCATTTCAGTTTATTATTTATCAGTTTAAATATTCTTTTCGTCCTTGCAAAATATATCGATTTTTATTTTTAGTTTTTGTAATTTTTTTTTTGCTTTTCATCTCTGCGATGTCTAATCCTTCCATTTTTTTGGTCCTCAACGTTGATCTCTGATACAAAAATGGTAACGTGGCCAAGGAAGCTTCATTTGGAGTTGCTACAAGAGGATAATAATGCCACATGTCATTGGACGATTACGTGGCCTATGGTTTTTTTTTTCTTTTCCTTTCCCATCTCCCACTTTCTTCTTCCCTTTTCCATCAATCCATTCCCTCCCCTGCCAACCGTATATTGAAAGCATTAGGTTCAATTCGCAACTTCAACAGAAGAAATCACGACTGTTGAAATTTTCATTCTGGGAGTGTGCACTCGCCTGGCTTGTTAACAATTTCGCTATGATAGAACCAAACAAAGCTGTGATATTTTTCACACCAGGGGAGAGAAAACATCAGGTTCAACTTGAATCTTTGACAGAGTAAATCACGGGTATAGAAAATTTCACACCTAGAGTTTGAACTCGTTTGCCCATTTTACAACTTTTGATTTGCTAAGATAGAACTAATTACAGTTGCAGTAAAATTTCACACATGTGGTTTGAATGCATCTGGCTTGTTTATGATCAACTTTCAGTACTCTTTGAATAAAACTAATCACAACAGTGATAATTTTCACAGCCAAAGTGTGAACGCATCTGACTTGTCTACAACTTCTTCTACACTATGATAGAACTAGTCAATATGGGAATTCTCACACCAGGGGTGTGATTTGTAATGGTTTGCCCAATTTGTCCCTTCCAGCTTCAAACTACTTCAGACTTCCCTCATTCAATTTTTCACAATTTAGGTGATTTTTCCTACGCATAAATCAAAAGCAAAGCCATAATATGATTCAACAACATAAAAAATAAGCGAAGGAACTAATAAAACAAATATAAAGAACCTAAAATGCATGTAAATATAACGAATATATGCCCAAAAAGGTAAAACACACTTGAAAAAACGATATATATATGTTATAAAAAACGGATATATGAGTTGAGAATTTTTGCTTGGAGAAGACAAAATTAAGGAATCAAACTAAAATAAGAATATGTTGTCCCTTGATTGATTTATCAGACAGGTTACAACTATATATCATACATGTAGTTGGAAACAATTACTTAATTAAATATTGAAATACTAAAATAATCAAAGTTTTTTTAAAAAAAAAAAAGTTAAAACTACGAAGTTTAAAATGAAAAGAGAAGTAAATAAGTAAATCGGAGGCATGAAACCGCGTCGTGAGCACTACCTAGGTACGTACTAGTTTTATTTCTTTTCGGAGCTTGTTCCACACAATATTTGATTGTCCTTCCATTTCAATTTATAGGGTAATGTTCACACGATTACAGTGGGTGAATTGATAGGTTTTATACTGTGCATTCAATTTCATATATACAACGTAGAATGGTTTTTTTCCCTCTTTTTATTCAACCAGTCAACCTTTCTTTTGCTATTAGGTTGTATAATTAAATACACCAAGGGAAAAGGATGATAAAAATTACATGATAATGCTGCAAATGATAGAAAGGGTCTGAAATACACACATAGTTGGGATCTCTTTTTCTATTGTGATATTTTTGTATGCCTTTTTTGTTTGAGAAAACAGAAAAAGAAAAATTGTGACTAACTTTTGTGCATGGGTTATGAAATATTGCACAAGTGTGAACGACTCTGGAATGGAAAGTTTGCATTTTAGCAGATTGGGTCTGACAATTTCACACTATAGGTGTTAATTTTTCACATGTGGGAAGAACTCTGGATTGAGCAGTGCATTTTAGTGAATTGGATTTGCTGGTTTCACATTGGGGATGTTAAGTTTTTCACAGCTGTGAATGGTTCTGGAGTTAGAAATCTGCATTTAGGCCTGACGCTTTCACACTGAGGGTGTGAAAGTTTTCACAACTATGAATAGTTTAGGAATGATAAACCTGCATTTTCATTGATAGATATGATGCTTTCACACTGGGGGCATTAGTTTTTTCGCAGCTGTGGACAGTTATGGAAGGAGAAGACTGCATTTTCATGGATAGACACTGGTGGTGGTGTGAATGTTTTCACAGTCGCGAATGGAAACTGTATATTTGTTATCTTTGTATAGTATTTGTGATATGGTACTCCTTGTGCTGTGCCAGAGATTTATGATCAATAAAATATATTTTGTCCTTTCAACAAAAAAAATGCTCAGACGCATAATTATTCTTTGTTTCTAGTGTTCTACCACGAAACAGGATAAATATCTCCTTCTCAGTCCCTTTATTTTAGTGTACAATTTTATTTTATTTTATTAAACTTTTTAATATAATATAGGTTCTGCCTAATCAACAAGTTTATTTTCAGTATAACAATAGTTAGGCTTAACAATCACCGGAATTTCTAATTTCTAAACTTTTAC
This sequence comes from Glycyrrhiza uralensis, assembly GCA_030159175.1. Taxonomy (NCBI): domain Eukaryota; kingdom Viridiplantae; phylum Streptophyta; class Magnoliopsida; order Fabales; family Fabaceae; genus Glycyrrhiza; species Glycyrrhiza uralensis. Next base: position 3,033,027 of record BRZY01000008.1, read on the forward strand.
TTTACTTTAAAGCTTTGGATTATTTTTTGTACCTCATACAGAAGCATGCACATGTTAATCTCCATGGTACAAGTGTGTATCTCTGGAGTGATTATTTGACAACATATCGAAAATTAAAATATGAATCACTTGATTTTCGAGAAAACAACATTTTCTTGTTTGGACTAGAGCTTGAGTATTGTCTGATACATATTCCCGCTGCCCCATAATTTAAGAATAGAAGCAAAAGCAACGTGTACACTGAGAATAATTAACCCTTTTGCAGTGGCTATTCTTACAACAACAGCAACAGCAGCAACATGAGTACACTGAGATTAGGTTTGGCAAACTGCTATTACTTTTTGGTTTTGATTTTTCATATTAAACTGCCACTTACCTACTGTATTATTGGAATAAGCTACTGCTTGTATTGACTAGTAATTGTCACCCTACAATCAGATGATACTATCCTCTTTTCTATTTGTATTTTGTGTGTGAATTGTCACCTCTTATCTATTACCAAGAGTTAATATTCTTGTTTATGTCTCTGGTATCGCAATTGGTAACAAAAATAGCCTATGCAAGCCTTGTTGTGGTATTTAAAAACTGGGATGGAAGCGCGGCTGAAATGCAGTTGCGACAACTTGATTTTTTAGTCAGATGAAGGATTCTGGTAGTAGCTAATACTGGAACAAAATGAAACTGAAAGAAAACTGTGCATTAAATGATCTGAATTGAATACAAGGGCATGCCTTCTATATATAGTGGAGGCAGAGACAGCAAAGTGATCAAAACAGATAAACAAAAATTAGTTAGAGAGTAACAAACTCTAACCAACCTAATCTAAAAGGGCTAAAGACATAACACATGTGATTAAACTTAGATACAAACTAACTCAAGTAAACTAAGTAACCGAATTACAATAATCTGATTTTATTACCCGCGCAAGCTGAGGAGTGGATAGCACAAACTCTCAGCTTGGAAACCAAGTTGTTGAAGGGAGCTGGATCAAGCTGGCTCGGTGAAAACATCCGCAATTTGGTCAGTAGTGGAAATAGGTAGAAGCTGAAACAACTTGCTTTGTAGCTTCTCCCGTACGATGTGGCAATCAATTTCTATATGTTTTGTACGTTCATGAAAAGTTGGGTTCGCAGCGATGTATTGGGCTGACTGATTATCACAATAAAGCAGAGCTGGCTGGATGAAAGTAGGATGCAGTTCTTGAAGAATGTAAGTGAGCCATTGCAATTCACAAACAGTAGAGGCTAAGGCATGGTATTCAGCCTCGGATGAAGAACGGGACACTGTATTTTGCTTCTTGGATTCTTGGATTTCCATGAGACAAGAGAATCTCCTAAGAATACACAAAAAACCGGTAATTGATCACCTTGTGTCAGGGCATCTAGCCCAGTCCGAATCTGAGAATGCTTTTAGCTGAATGGTGGATGATGTAGAGTAGAACAATCCATGAGCAGGGGTGGATTTAAGGTAGCGCAGCACCCGAATGGCAGCTTGGTGATGAGTTGAAGTTGGAGAACCCATATGTTGGCTAAGTTGGCTCACAGCATAGCTCAGGTCCGGTCTGGTGATTGTCAAAAATAATAGGCGCCCAATAAGTCTTCTATAGGAGGCTGGATCTTCCAATGGCTGGCTTTCATCCTTCTGCAATCTGGTATCTTTGGTAATTGGGACAGAGGCTGGTTTAGCTGCTAGGAGTCCCATGTCTTCAAGTATGTCCAAGGCATACTTTCTTTAGCAAATATGGAGACCCTTGTGGGATCGGGCAATCTCCAAACCAAGGAAGTATTTCAAGTTTCCAAGATCTCTAATTCTGAATTGGTGGTGCAAAAAGGCCTTGACATTGTTGATCTCTTCTACATCGTTCCCTGCAAGAGTAAGGTCATCCACGTAAACCAGTAGGGCAGTAAAGGAATTCTGAGCATGTTTAATAAATAAGGAATAATCTGAGTTGAATTGAGTGTATCCCTGAGAAATTAAGGACTGGGAGAGTTTGGCAAACCACTGCCTACTGGATTGTTTCAATCCATATAAAGACTTCTTGAGGCGGCAAACTTGATTGGGTTGAGTTGTAGGTAAGCCGGGTGGAAGATCCATGTATACTTCTTCATCCAATTGACCATGGAGAAAGGTATTTTGGACATCTAGCTGCTGCAAATGCCAATTGTTAACAGTAGATAAAGCCAATAATAATCTAATTGTAGTGACCTTTGCAACCGGGGAAAAAGTATCAAAATAATCAATTCCTTCTGTTTGTGTAAAACCTCGGGCCACAAGTCTGGCCTTATACCTTTCCAAGCTATCATCCGATTTAAGTTTGATCTTATAGACCCATTTGCAGCCTATAGATTTCTTACCAGGGGGTAGAGTCACAATATCCCAAGTGTCATTTAAGTCCAAGGCATGGAGTTCAGCCTGCATGGCATCAATCCACTCTTTGGATTTGATGGCCTGCTTATAAGTGGCAGGTTCTTGTAGAGTAGATATAGTAAGAGCATATTGTCTATGAGAGTCAGAAAGGTTAGAATAATCAATGTAATTGCTAAGAGGATATAAGGCATTAGAGCAGATAGGATTATTTTCAGCAGCAGCAGCTATGTTGCAGTGAAATTCCTGCAAGTAAGAGGGAGGTTTTCTGGATCTAGAAGATCTCCTCAAGACAATGTTGTTGTCTCGTTCCTGATTAAAATCCTGTGGCAAAGCTAAATGATCATGCTCATTAGAAACAATTACAGGCTGTTCATTTTGCATATAAGGTGGAGTAGGATGATCATGAAAGAGGTTTTCAAATAAGAGAGTGTGATTTAAGTCATTTATGATATCAGAATCAATAGTGGAAGGTTGCTGCAAAGTGGAATATGGAAAGATATGTTCATGAAAAATGGCATGGCTACGTACAAAGGTGTTTCGATGCTAAAGAACATACCCTTTTGTACCTGGTTGATATCCAAGGAATATGCATTTTCTGGCCCTGCTGTCAAGCTTAGTTCTGTTCTGCGTAAGAGTGGAAGCATAGACTAAACAACCAAACACTTTTAGATCTAAGAAAGTAGGTGGTGAGCCAGTCAACATTTCAAAGGGTGATTTGTGATTTAGAGTTGGTGTGGGTAATCGGTTAATTAAATACACAGCATGGCAAACAGCATATGACCAAAAAATTGTTGGCAATTTTGAATGAAATAAAAGAGCTCTTGTAACAGACAAGAGGTGTCTATGTTTTCTTTCCACTTTGGCATTTTGTTGTGGGGTTTCCACACAAAAGGTTTGATGAATAATGCCATGTAAATCATAAAAAGAGGGCATGTTAAATTCCTGACCATTATCAGTTCTAATTATTTTTATTTTGCTGTCAAATTGAGTTTGGACATGTTGAATGAACTTAAGCATACAAGGCCTAGCATCAGACTTGGTTTTTAAAAGATAAATCCATGTGTTGCGGCTATAATCATAAACAATGGTTAAAAAGTATTTAAAACCTTGAAGGGAAACAGTATTTAATGGACCCCATATGTCCATATGAACAAGGTCAAAGGGCTTAGAAGAAAGAGTAATGCTATCATGAAAAGGCAACCGAGCCTGTTTAGCCATATAACAAAAATCACAAATGTAATTCTTATTAACTTTGATGTAGGGAAAATGTTTACAAATGTCATGTAGGACATTAATAGAGGGGTGTCCAAGCCGAAAATGCCATACATCAAAGTTTTTATTTTCAGTACAATCAGTATGAACAGAAACATAAGCTAGAGTATTATTCTGTAAAGCAGTATCAGAGTTAGAACAATGTTTAAGCAAGTAAAGATCATGGTGAATCTCAGCAGCTCCAATCGTCTTCATTGAAGGGAGCTCCTGGATAACACAGCCAGAGTTAGAAAAAATCAGGTGACAAGAGATAGATTTAGTTAAGGTGTAAATTGAAATAAGGCAATATGTAAATTCTGGTATGTGTAAAACATTTTATAGAACCAAGTTATCAGTAACTATAACAGTGCCAGAGAAGTGTGCAGTTACTTTATTTCCATTTGGCAAATTTATTTGCAAAGGTGAAATTCTAATGTAATCTTTAAATAGGTATTTGTATGGACAAATATGAACCGTAGATCCAGTGTCCAAGATCCAATAAATAGACTGTGTTAGGAAATTGTTACCAGATTGAGTCAAGTTGGAAGTAAAATGCTTGGGAGTGTCATCAATCTGAATGTCTTTGCCTTTGCCAAAAGGATTTGTGGAGGTGGTGGGATCATTCTTTGAGCCATGGATCAGCTTCAGTAGGTGTTGATATTCATCAGTGCTTAACAGTGGCTGCATTTACTGAAGTTGTAGGTGTTCTTGCACGTTAGCCAGGTGGAAACCTGTGCTTGAAATAGCATGTGTCCACTGTGTGATTGGCTTTTCCACAAAAGATACACTGTTTATTGTTATTGCTGGATCGACCACGACCTCTACCAGCAGCAGAATTGGGAGTGCCACGACCTTGGTAACTATTTCTATTCTGGTTCCAATTGTTGCTGTTATTGGCAGCAACCAGAGGGGATGAATCACCTAAATTGGGACCAGTGTTCTTTCTTTCTTGTTGAGAAACCATACCAAAAACCTTACTAATGGGAGGTAGGGGATCAAGCATCAGAATTTGAGTTTTAAGAGCATTGTAGCTGTCATTAAGTCCCTTTAGGAAGCATATGACATATTCAGATTCTTTGAAATTCTGCATAGATTGTGTTAGGTTACAAATGCAAACAGAATCACAAACACAAGTAGGGGTTGGGTGAAGAGATTCAAGTTCTTCCCATAAGGTCTTCAAATCTGTGAAGAAGGTTGAGACATTCCTATCTCCTTGACGCATGGAATGCATGTCTTGGAGGATATCAGAAATTCGAAAATGGTTTCCTTTGGAATACCTGTCAAGAAGGTCGAGCCACAGCGATCTTGCGCTATCGAAGTAGATCGTGCTTTGAGCAATGTGAGCAGTGAAGTGCCATCGATGAACTTCAACTTATTCTTTGTAAGAAGAGCCCTTCGCATTGCACGACTCCATGAGTGAAAATTTTCTCCATTGAGAGGTGGAGAAACCAGCACTGCACCAGGATTTTCTCTAGGGTGCAAATAATAGGGACTGTTTGGGTTTAGGGTGGGATCGGAATTGCTAGTAACACCACTTTGGGTTTCTTGATTTTCAGTATTGTTGTTGCTTGAACCTTCCAAATCAGCCATGGTGATGAACAGATCAAAGGAAGATGATGGATAAAGGCGGAAACGTGCAAAAAAAAAAAAGGAACCTAAAGGCTCTATGATACCATAATACTGGAACAAAATGAAACTGAAAGAAAACTGTGCATTGAATGATCTGAACTGAATACAAGGGCATGCCTTCTATATATAGTGGAGGCAGAGGCAGCAAAGTGATCAAAACAGATAAACAGAAATTAGTTAGAGAGTAACAAACTCTAACCAACCTAATCTAAAAGGGCTAAAGAGATAACACATGTGATTAAACTTAGATACAAACTAACTCCAGTAAACTAAGTAACCGAATTACAATAATCTGATTTTATTAGTAGCTGTGCCTAATCTTCAATTGCTAGAAACTCGCGCCTTTGAGCAAACAAATTTTCACAATGTAACATTTGTAGATCCTCTTTGAATACCCAACGATACCCACAGTTCATCACCTGAACCTCTTCATGCACACCTTGGCTAATACAAGCACTCATTTTGATATTATCATCACCCCTGCGTCTTTCGTTTTCCAATACATGAAAGAATACTTCCCTTGGGAAATAAATAAGCCAAATGTGATTTGATTTGACCATCATAAGATCTGGGTCAAGAATTATTGAAATGAAATAACTGCAATCGAAATATAGCTCTATGTTTGTAAATCCCCAGTGAGAATATTCACCTGCTACAGAAAGTGCTACACAACAAACACCGCCAATGGAATTGTCATCGTGCATAATAGGGGATGGGTCCATTCTTATTGAATCACCCACACGTTGATTGTTGAACCACCTTGGTATTTCACTTCCATGAATAGGAATAAAGATTTCAACACTATCGAAGGGGCAAGGGGATTCTAGGTTTGCCTGAATGAATTGTATCATCCATGAAAAAGTCATGTTACTGCATCGTTCCCTCTCACCCAATTTAGGACAGTTGAGAATATATAATCCTGCTCTCCACAAATATCCAATACGAGGAAACATAGGATGATCCCGCTTGGAGGTAACAGAGGAAGGGAGCACAGGCGAAGGGAGCTCGGGCAAAGATTTCAACCGCATGCAATGCTGCAAGTTTAAATGCACAAGTTTGGAAAGCTTCCTGAGGCTAGGTAGTGTCACAAAATTGTTTCCATCTAAGTTTAATCTTTCTAACCAATGTAGGGATCCAATGGCATCAGGGATTTGCCTTAGACCGCAAAAACTAACATCGACTTCACTCAAACAAGAGAAGCTAGGCAAGGAAGGCAGTAAACAACTGGCTATAGCTAAATCTTTGTGTGTTGTGTGATACAAGGAATGGAAAAGCAACTTGATCATCCGTTTGAATGAAGAGAAAAGATTTTGATTCTTAAACACTTTGGAACAGCCGGAAAGATTCAACTCAATAAGAGAGCTTAGACCAAATATGTCGGTGGGTATACTTCTTAGATTTTCGCAATCTTTCAAATTCAAGAAAACAAGCTTTCTTAGAACACCAATAGATGGATTCAAATGCGTAAGTTTTACACATCCTTCGAGATTTAGTCGCTCAAGATTTGGAAACTCTCCAAAATCTGCGATCTTGATTAGATTCTTGGAGTAGCTCAGATTCAGAGTTCTCAAGTTTGGTAGATACTACAACATGAAAAATCAACCAAAAAAAATAGAGAGATTATTTTTCTTTTGTTTATAAATTAACATTCAAAAGGGAGGAAAAAAATGTATTCTTTTCTAATTTATGTTTATAAGAGAGTGGAAATTTAAAAAAGAGATTTTATTGTACCTTCTTGCCTTTCCATAGTTGTTTGATTTTGCCACTGTTCAAATAAAGCTCAACGAGTTGATTGGGATGAAAACTTGATGGCAAATACTTGAAAGGATACCAAGGCCACTGAACATATTTTAAGTCGTTAGAAAGAAATTTGAGGCTTCCTGAAAAAAGCAGGAATTCTCTGAGGATGAGTAATCTTAAATGACTCATTTTTGATAACGTCTCAGCCATCAATATTGTCCCTTCTTTGCGATTGTGATGACCCAGAACTATGGCTTCAACGTTCGTTTCCTAAAGCATGGCAAAAAAGAAAGAAAAATGTAAATAACTTTCAATATTTTTAGCTTTAATAAAAAAAGAAATCAGTTTTCACTTTTCAAACAATTACTTTACCATATTCTCCAACATAACATTGTCGAACTGTACATCGAGCCACAACCTGCTCCACTTTCTTGGCTTTTCAGTTGAATTTTCTTGAACAATTTTTTTGCCTAGCTCTTGCAACAAAGCATGCATTGCAATCATATTCCCATCCATGGTTATAAGTGATTTGTCAATGAGAACTCTTAATCCAATATCAGGATGAAATCCACAACAATTTAAAATATTCTTAACTTTTCTCTCATCCGAATCATTGAAAAAACAAGCAATATGAAGAAATATTTCTTTTTCCATTTCCTCTAGCCCATCAAAACTTAATCGCAGCACATCCATGATGTCTTTGTTTGGTATTTCTCTCAATCTATCTAGTGCACTTCTCCATTCAAAGATATCTCGATCAAACAGAAATGTGCCCAATACTTTAATTGCTAGTGGTAGGCCATTTGCATATCCTAGTATGTCATATGCCAACTCTTCATAATTGTTCATGATATTATAACTTTTGAAAGCTTTTCGACAAAATAACTGAAGAGAGTTAGCCTCATTCAAGAGTGGAACTTTGTAAACTCCATCGATTCCATACTCTTTCAAGATATGTTCATCCCTTGAAATTATAATGACTCTACTCCCTGCACCTAACCATTCACGGTTCATGGCTAGTTTCTCCAGTTGTTCAGCTTGTTCAACATTATCAAGAATTATGAGCGCCCTTACACGACGTAGCCTACTAAGAATCAACTTAGCTGCATTATAAGGATTGCATATTTGGAGGTGTTCTTCGCATAGAATTTGGTGTAGAATTTGCTTTTGCACACCAATTGGACCATCATGTCTATAGCTTTTGCTTATATCATCAATAAAACAACATGCATCGAAAAGATGAGAGATTCTGCCGTACAAAACAGTAGCAAGAGTTGTTTTCCCCAATCCACCCATGCCACAGATTCCTACAACCCGAACATCATCAACCGAGTCCAAAAATAAAAGCTTTTCTAATTCTTCTATTGGATAATGCATTCCAACTAAATCATTTGGAAGGCTTGAAAATTTGTAACCCAATATATGTATTATCTCTTCAACAATCTTTTCAATCTCGGCATATTGTGGCCTGGAAGTTTTAAAAAGTTAACCAATAACGGTAAATCATCACATAAGGAAACCAAAGCAAAACGCACATGTAAAGGAAAAGATAGCAGAGTTTGTTCTTTTTTTCTTTCTTTTAGAAAACTCTTGTTCATAGGTAAATAAATATGTGCCCAATTTGCATCTTGTGATTATGCAATACTCTCTCTTTACTCTCAACTTCAACTCATCACATAAAGAAACCAAAACCAAATGCACATGTATGGGACAATATAACAAAGTTTCTTTTTCCTTTCAGAACACTCTTTTCTTTAACAAAAAAATTTGTGCCCAATTTGCATCTTAGTCTTCCAGAGATTATACAATACTCTCTCTCTTTACTCCAACTCTAGTTTGAATAGAGAAATTGTGAATTCAAATATACGTATAATATATGGCTGAGAGCATTGGAGATTTAATAAATTTATATGTCGAAACCTTAAAATTTGGATATCAGAAAATTACTTACTTATGACATACATCCCAACCAGAGAGACTGGCCACTTGTGTTAGAGCTGCCCTCCATCTATGCACCATCTCCAAGTCTTGTTTGAATCTTTCTTCATGTTTGGTAAAGGATTCGGCATAACTTCCTTTTTGATGTCGCACCTCAGATGGATCAACATCACAGAAAACAGGCAGAACACATTTTCCAGATACTTGGACGCATTCAAGGATCTGCTCCAATTCCCGCAAGCACCATGTTGAGGAAGCATAGTTCTTTGAGAAGACCACAACAAAAACCTGAGACCCTTCAATTGCACGAAGGAGCTCAGGTGCTATGGATTCACCTTTCCTGAGCTTTGTGTCATCCCTGAATGCCATAATGCATTTTCTTTGGAGGGCACCAAAAAGATGATCAGTGAAATTGTTGCGTGTGTCCTGGCCTCTGAAGCTGACAAACACGTCATATTTCCTTGTCACCAAAGCTGAAGAGCTGCTGCTTTGGATGGTACTACAAGCCATCTCAATTGCAAAAATGGGTGAGGCTAAATGATCGAGTATGATGAATAAATGACTTTGTGACGGGAATCAATGACTTTTGACATGAATGCACTCCGCGTAATGTGGTCCAGGTTCTTGTTTATCTTTGGAATTTGTATGATATTTATTTTGGCCCTTTATAACCTTTAACTTTAGTATTATTGGTTGTGCGGTGATAAATTGATTTTGATTAAAATTGAGTTTGAAATAAAGTTATTTATTTTTTAATATTTTTATTTTAAAAGCAAATTAAAGGTAAAACTCAGTGTTGCTTTAAAAAAAAGGTAACACTCAGTGTGAAATTTTCAACCCAATACAAAAACTACAAATTTTAACTTCAAGTAGAATTAATTATGGACAGTAAAATTGCTTTTACTGTAAAATCTCAAACACTTTTATATAAAAGACAACCCACGTTTAATTGCTCACGAACTTGAGTTAAACTCCTTCCACCATGTTACCAAACACCTACTAAGTATGCTATGCCAAATGTGGATTCCCTGCAATTGCTTATGTCTGTCTCTCTCCTCTTCTATTTTTTAATTTTTTTTTGGACAAAATAAATCAACGGCCAGGATTTAAAATTAAAAAAATGAATGGCTCAGATTACGCGACTGCATGACTGCGTGCTTTTAGCAACTGCAGTAAATCCAGATTCGCCTCTAATCCCTACAGCTTGCACCACTCCACTACCCAGGGAGCAGGGACGACTAGTTTTATATCTTTTCAGAGCTGTCCCACACAATAATTGATTGTCCTTCATTTCAATTTTTATTCATCATAATGTTCAAACGATTACATTGGGTGAATTGATTGGTTTTACACCATGCATTCAATTTCCTCTTTACAACATGGATGAGTTTGTTTCTTTGACCAAAAAAAAATGAATGAGTTTGTTTTCGTTTTACTATTATTCAACCAAGCAACCTTTGTAAAAAAAAAAACACCAAACAACCTTGCTTTTGGTTGTAAGTTACAATATTACTATATAATATAATATATTATATAATGACTGTAGTAATCCGTACAACACACAACAAAGTCTAAGATCTATTTTATAAATTTTACTAAAATTTGATTCATATATATTGATGTCATGAAACTATATAAATGATTTAAATTTCCAATCAAACAATTACTACAATCATAGTTGTTGAATAATTTTTTTAATTACCTATATACATATCTTTACTACCTATTTTCGCATTTATGTTTATAGGTAAATACACTTGTTCTATACGTACTTTGACATTTTTGAAATATATGATAACTAATCTTCTTTAAAAAGATTATATTAATATTCGATATATTTTTACAAACTAAGTCTCCCTTAATATGATCCTTTTTTATACCCAAATTGGAAAAGAATTGAATCAATTTGTCAGAACTTATCTCATTCGTCGAGGCGACAAAATTAGGTTATATAAGAAAAATAATGAAGAGATTATTCGAGTATCAGTGACGAAGTAAAACTTATAGATAGCAGTATAGTTTATTTTTCATCAATATTATCTTTTAATTGTACTTCCCTAGTACTTCAATTTTTGTTTCCATTTCCCATGACTTTTAATTACAAAAATATTATAGTGTTTTTTATTTCTTGTTTTAGAATTCATGGGCTTGGTAACACCAAAACTAAAGCAATAATAGGTGAACACATGTTGCAGCAGTGGCAACAAAGTTTCCACCTAAATTACATAGATATTTTTTTTTCTTAGTTTCTGACAAGGGGATATAATTTTAAATATAGAAAAGCAATTCAACTGAGATTAGATTGAACTCACAACAATGATTAAGAAAACTTTTCATACTTACTATACATATACAAACACTTCATCAACAGTACTATTCACAAATGTCTATAGTTATATTCTCCCTTTCCTCTGTTGCTGGCTTTATGATCCACCACACAAATAATCAAGAGTAAGTCGTCTCATCGAATACCATCTCCTAGACAAAAACAAACAGCCAAATATATAATATAACCAATATTCCATCATTCATTAAAACCACCCTTATAACTCATCATTCAGGAATACACTTTTCCAACAGAAAAGAAAATATTATTCAAACTCTAGCTCTCATGTCATGCTCGGCTCGAATATAGTCATTTATTTATGGCTCACATATGTTTTCAATCATTATAAAATTCACATTCTTTCAGTTTTAGTCCTCACATTTTGAAACTACTCAAACCGGGCCTTTTTTAAAAAAAAAATTCCTTCGCATTACATTGTCCAAATCAGCTTTTAGTGTGTCCTTGAATGCAGATAAGGAAAGGAGTGGACAACATAGAAACTAGGAAATAAATCTCAAATCGACTGGTTTTGAAAAGTTCAAAAAATAAGGACCAAAAAAGCGAAATAAATTTATGGGGACTAACAACATACTCCCTTCGGACTCAATTATAAGCAAAAATACATAATTTCACATAGATTTATAAGCAAAAATACATAATTTCACATAGATTAAAAAAGTTAGTTAAACCCAATTAATTTTCTTGATTTCATATGAAAAATAAACTACATTTACTAAACTGACCTTAATCTTATTTATTGTAGACATCACACAAATGATTCTAGGAAAATAAAAATGGAATTAAATGTGAGGGTATTTTTGGAATAATAACATTAAATAGGGTAATAAATAGGATAAGTTAGTTGAAATTTGCTTATATTTAGGTCCACCAAATAGATATATTTTTTTGCTTATATTTAAGTCCAGAAGGAGTAGTATATTACCGGACCAAACAAGACTAGGACCAAACCCGAACTCAAATACACAAGCATAGCATCACAATTCAAAATTGATGGACAAATTCACAAATCAAAAGATAGGTTCACAACTCCACATACAAAAAGAGCATAAGTTTAAAATTGATGCACAAATTGACAAATCACAGGGGTCTAAATTACTAAAGAGTGAAGGATGGTGGGACTGAGTTCCCCTCATTGGAGCTGGGTAAAGCTATGTTTCAGCTCATTAGAGTTGGGTTCAATCACCTAATTATGGGTATGTTCATGTCTTCTAGTTCGTGACTTGGTTTCTATTGGGAGCTATGGGGATTAGACTCAATACAACATCCTCCACCTCCTTTGTAGATAGGTTCACATTGGGATGTTAGGTACATGTGTGGAGTTGAGTGCTACAACTATTGTGCACTCTGAGCCTTATTATTCAGTTGTTGCATTATATTTTTTTTTTGATAGGCCAATGTTAGTTGTTAGTTAAATGTTAGTATTGTTAGTTTTTTGGGGTGAGGGGGAATTTAACCCACTCCCTCCTTATCTCTCTACTCCTTACCTCCCCTCACCCAACCACTAAGCCATCCTTGTATCCCCTTCAGTTGTTGCATTATGACTTGAGTTTTTAAAAAAACATTGAACCACTGTCAATTTAGGCATGTCTAAAGGAAAAAATCATTTTTGTTGTAGACTCGTAGAATCGTCCTTAAACTCGCAATTCTATGCGAGTCTATATGAGTTTATACAAGTCTACTAGAGTTTACACAAACAATTTTGTAAGTACTTTAACTCTATTATAATACCTAGAGTCATAAACTCACAAGATTTTATGAGTTAAACTCGAGAGTTTGACAACCATGTATACAGTATACACATTAATACTAATGCTTTTTTTTTTGTAAACTAAGATTAATGTTTTATTTGTTCAGCAATTACAAGTCAAGCAAAATTAAATTTTGAGCTGCTCCTAACAACAGGTGTAGTTCTATCCTGATGTATGCTACTAAGCCAATTTTTGGATTTTACAGCCAGATTTGGCTCTTCATTTTGAAATATGAGAAGTTAGTGCATCCAAGCCATTGGGATTGGTTTGGACTGGTTTGCCAGTCTGAACTGAAACTAGCTGGTTCAAACCAATCTGGTCAAACAAACCAGTCTAGTCCACTTTTAACTTCTCAAAACACTGAATTTGATGTACTCTTTCTATGTCAAGGCTAAAGAACTTTAAATCATTTCAGTGAGAAAGGTTTTATAAAATACCTTTCCACAAACTGGGCAGTTGTCACTTCTCTCCATCCACTCATAAATGCAACCAAGGTGAAAATGATGAGAGCATTTTGTCATTATCTTTGGATTCTCTTTACTGTATTCTGCAAGCACAAACAATTGTAAAAACATAAGAATCCACAAAGATCCTATTGTTTTAATGGGTCTCCCAGTACCAACAACCCAGCGAATTGCAACAATGATTAGAGTTTCACAAAGATTAAAGCTTAGAACTTAAAGATTGGCCTCCTAAGTTCATGTACAAAAGTTACATTCTGACTTCTAATCCAATGCTGCTTCAATATTAGTGTGCGATTCACTTTTTACCTTCAAGATCAACAAATGAAACCAATGAGTGAAGCATATTTTATTATCCCCATTTAATTGAAATATCCAATTCACTTTTGTTTTGCTTCTTCACAATTTAAGTAAAAGGAAACATGATACACAACAATGGCGGCGTCATTTGATCCATGTAACCAACTCCACCGAGTGGAGAAAAAGGCTTTCAGTATTATTCTTGTTGATGTCAAGATCTGTCATCGAGCATCTTATAGTACCGGATCAATACTTCATGAAAATATATGTCCTACTAGCAAGGGGTCCTCTAATGAAAATTTGAGATTATTAAAGAATATGTATACTACCTTCAAGACAAGTTGGACAGACATCCTCCTCTTCCGGAGATGCATAAACGAGCCCAACTCCGGTTGTATATTTTGCCGATGAAAGTCTCAGTGAGGACTTGGAACGGTACTCCTTTGATCCATCTTCACAGGCACATTCATTCCATTTGTCTCCTGAATTTAAAGATTCTGAATCCACATCTACATCACTTCTTAGTGGTTCTGTTTCCTCATTTGAATGACTTGAACTCTTCTCACGCCTTGAAACTAGTCCATCACGTTGTGAGCGGAAAAATCTGGGCTCTGCATCATAAGGCAAGGGCCTTGGAGGAGAACGGTACATATCAGATAGAGAATTATCAAGTGATGCTGCAGAAGTCATAGATGCTGTTCCCTGAAGAGATGAGGGGATTGAATGCACTTCCCCTCTACGGAATATTGATGCATACTGAAATTCGAGGCAGATAGGAAAATGGTTATATTTTCATTAAAAAAAACACAGCTCTCATTGACATCAAGATACATCATCCTGAAAAATGGATTGAGTCTAAAATATTCTTCAAGTAGCTATCCATCATGTCTTAATATAAATAGTAATCAATTCAGTGGATTTAACATTAAAAAACATAGATAGTTAGATTCACAGATGCAGGAAATCAATCTTTCCCAAGTCAAATAATAGGTCATTACAAATTGCTCTTAGTTGTTTTTTAATTTGTGGCCTCAATAGCAACAACAGCAGCAACAACAACAACCAAGCCTTATCCCACTAGGCGGGATCTCACTCGCCATAGTGGTCTATCATGAACCATGTCTATAGTGAAACCATTGTCCTCTAGATCTTTCTTAGTAGTTTCGCCTATAGTTTTTCTAGGTCTTTCTCTGCCTCTAGCTAGTAGCTACTCCATCATATCTACTCTCCATCAGATCTACTCTCCTTACTATAGAATCTATAGGTCTCCTCCATACGTGCTCAAACCACCTAAGCCGAGATTCAACCATCTTATGTACAATAGGTGCCACCCCAACTCTCTCTTAGATGCTATCATTCCTAATCTTGTCTCGTCTAGTCTTTCCACTCATCCACCGTAGCATTCTCATTCCTAATTTGTGGCCTCATTAGGGCAAAAATGCAACCACTTGAGTACTTGAGCATCATATGGTAAACTTGTCCCCACAACTAAATTAGAGGTCTCTTGATTTTAAGTGTCACGTTTAACATTGATAAATGATAATAGCACTCAAGTTTTCTTTACAGGTTCATACATTCAACACCACATTGCCATTTGTAAACTTTTGGGATTAGGACACATTTAAAGTATAGTGGTATGCAAAACCAGAACACATGGACTCCAATGCTGATAACAGAACAACCCCACAAATAATTTTCAAGTCATATATCCCAAACAAAAGAACAATGGAGAAAATGCAGATGCAGTGCAGCCTGCAGGTATTCCGTCGTTTTTGGGGGGGGGGGGGGGGGGGACCTATCAAATTCAAATTATGTACAGCAAAACATAAGACAGAGAATTGCCCTTCCATGAACCAAGAAGAGGAAAGGATGTAGAGACATACCACATTCAAAAGATTCTGTACCAAGCAACTGAGACACACGCAGTTCCTATACACAGGACTATTTGGATTTACATAATCTTCGAAATCGTCAAAACTCAAACAACAACAAACAGAACCCATTGTTTGTTCCAGCTACCCAATCTCTTTCTTTAGCTTATAATTTTTCCAACTCTTCAACTTCTCAACAAAATATAGATGGTGCTACATGCAAGCTTTGAGAAAAAAATAGTCTCCAACAGCACCACACCAACTATGTTTTCCTTAAAAAAAGGATAGGAGAGAGGATTCTAAGTTTGCAGAAGTATCACTGCCTCCACAAACCAGTACCCTCCCTCATAAGGTCAGTTACACCTGTAATATGGATAAGCACTGTTTCTCTTGCTCACCTGCAAATTACACCAAAATAAACATTAGAGAGAAACAACAACATCATCACTGAAAAGCATGACAAGGTTGTAGGAGATGGCATTATGCAACTATTTGACCAGTTAAAATAACAATGCTTCAATTAGCATGATAAGAAATTCTCGTATACACTTGATGCACACAAGAGTGTGTGTGTGTGTGTGTGATTTAGAACAATTAGTTTTAATTGATAACAAAAATTTTGGTGCCACATAAATATTCTATATTTAATGTAGTGAAGGATCACTTGTTTATTTGCTTAGTGCACAAGAATATCTGAGCAATGCAGCTAATACTCATGCTTCAAAGCAACATGTACACATTTCAGAAGAGCAAAATCAGGACTATCACATAAAATAACTATTATAAAATTAAGAAAAGAATATGACAAATTTGATTATTCAAACTTAGTTTTTTTAGTACCTTGCCACACACCGACAATTGCATGTGCTCTGTGTTAAACTTAAAATTTTGGTAAAAAAAAAAATATTCTTTTCTTTACTGAAAAGCTATGCCGATGCATCAACCAACATAACGAACATCATTACTTTCCTTTCAGATGAAAAACAGTGATCACAATTTCATAACATTAAAAAAAATTCAAAAACAAAAAACAGATATATAAAATCACACCCAAATTGTGTGTGGAGAAGACAATGGAATTTTCCATCAAAGGGGAAAGGATCATCGCCACATAAACAGACCCACTTTCGATTATCAAAGTAAGAGGTAATCAGAAGGGTCAAAAGGACAATTTGAAGCTGAAAATTGATGTGGGTACGATGGGAATAAGAGAAAATAAATTATTTTTTTAAATAAAAAAACAGAAGAGAGAGATAGAGGAACCTGGAAGTGAGAAATTGGCGAGAGAAGAATCCGTACTCAGTAGAAAGATGTTTGGAGAATCATATGCAGTGTAAATTTTGGATTTTTCGGCGTTAATTGCTATGAAACTGCGAAATTGAAGCTTCTTTCACTATTAGCTTGGTCTCTTCCCCTTTTTGCTTTGGTTTGGTGGGTGAAGTGGAGTGGAGTTTTTTTTTATATTTATTTTAATTTTAATTTTTTGTTGTGGGGAATTTATTTTTTTTTTTGGTGAATGCAATTTTGCTGTGGGGATGAAGTGGTGGAGTCGGTAGTGGATAATATATGACTCAGTTTTTTAGTATTGAGAAAAAGTGTGGAAGACAGAGAAAGAAACACGCGTGGGTCTGTTTTATTGTTTTCAAAAGGTATATTTTATTTTTAAAAATTAAGAAAATTGTTGGATGACGAATATTCCGTGAAATTAGTTCTAAAAATATTATCTATTGTGTATATCAAAAAAAAAATTTATCTATTGTTGTAGTTTTTTCAAAACTTAATTCTGACAACCTTCCTAACTTTTATTGTTGTTTTAATTTTTAGTTTTCAAATTAATGAGAAAACATGAAAATTGGTTGTTTTTATTAATGACAAACTTGATTGTTTTGTTCATTGGGCATCATCCATACCCAAATCTGTTCATGGTAGTAGGATATATAGGTCTAATTTGTTGCTTAATTTGTCTTTGAGGACTGAGGAGTAATGATTAAAAGGAAAATATATAGGCCCTCAATAGTATACCTTGCATATGGGATGAACCTCTTGTTGCTTAATTCTTAAAACTTTTCCTATGAGTTTTTCTTCACTTTTCTTTCTTTTTTTTTCTTTTTGTTTTTCTCTGGTTCTTTTTGAATTGTTACATGTAGTCACATTAATTTTTTTTCCATGAACCTTCTGTATGGGGGTGTAAACGAGTCGAGCCGAGCCGAGCACTTGAAGCTTGAGTTTGGTTTGTGAAAAAAATAGACGGCTCAAGCTTGGCTCATTTATTTAAACTCGTTTAAATAAAAGCTTGGGTTTGGGCTTGTTAAAAAAAGTAAAGTTTGAACTTGGCTTGCTAGCTCATTAATAATTTAAATTTTTGCATTTATAAATTTTTTCTTAAATTATTTTTGAACTTTATTGCTGTAGTATTTCCTCTGTCCCATTTTGTTTGTTTTTTAAGCTAAATTTTTTTATCCCATTTTGATTGTCATTTTACAATATCAATGAAGCATTTAATTTTTCCCCTATTATACCTTAAAGCACTAGGTTTACGTGAGAGAGGGAGCGAGAGGGTAATTGATTGTCAACTACTATGAGAAAGAGAATAACAAATGACATATTAGAAAAAACAAAAATAATTTTTATGAATTCTAAGCTATTAATTGCATTTCTTAGTTCTTGCGACACAATCTTAAACAACAAATAAAATGGAATGGAGAGAGTATTTAATAAAGATTAGAGCTCAACATGTGATATATGAAATTCAAAAATTCTAGACTATTACGTTTAGATAATCCAGTAAATAAAAAGTTCATAATTAAACTTCTTGACTACTACAAAGAGAAAAACATTTTTATACAAAATGTAGGATCTATGCAATTTTAATTTTTGATTATATATATAAACGAGCTATTAACGAGCCCTTAATGTCGAGCCTCTAAGCTTTGAGCTTGGCTCATTTAAATATTCGAGCCCAATCTTGAGCTTAAACTTGGCTTGTTTAATTAAACAAACGAGCTTGAGCGAGTATTTAACGAGCCGAGCCCGAATAATTCATAAATAGCTCGACTCATTTACTGCCCTATTTCTGTTTGTTGAACTAGCTTTGTGTAAAGCTGTTTGGTGTGATTTAAAGCAACCGAGTAAAAAATTATATTTCATTTAACCAAATAATGAAGGTTAGAGTTGTTTAACCCATTACCCATATTTAATTCATTTTGGTGACGTTTAGATTGGTTTACATCTTTAAATTTGCATTTATTGGTACTATAAGGTGATTTTGAACATAATTATAAAATTATGTATTTTTTCTTTTTTACATAATTTATATAGTTATGTTATTATGTGGCTTCTTGAGATAATGAGATGGTTTGCCTAGTTGAGACTTTCTCAATCAAAATAGGGTGAGGAAACGATAGGTACAGTCAAGTGATGATGCAATATGCCTTCTTCTTTTTTGTCAAGATGAATAAGTTCATAATAGGAAAAACCTTCAGTCATACGGTATTTACAGCAAGAAAAACAGCATAGATGTATATGCCTTTTGTTTTTTATTCTTTTTTTTTGATCAAGTCTTTTTATTTTTGGTCTAAAGATATATACATGAAGGTCAAAGAAGCCCAAAGGCTTGCAGACCAACAAACAAAGAACTAGGCCGGCAAGAACATCTATCTATATACATATATGGATTTTCTTTACGCCCACCCCCAATTTCTTCGCCCACCCCCACTTTATAACAAAAATGGCCCCTGGAAATTATGAACAGACGTACACTTTGGAGGTAGTTTCAGACTTTACAGAAATCTAGTTTCCGTGATATAAAAATACACGGAAACTATGTTTCCATAGAGTAAAAGGTAATCGTGGAATTTTAAAATATTTGACTATTAGTGATAGACAAAATTCGTCACTACAAGTCAAATTTGTGTATGTAAATGTCTAACCTATATTTACCCACAAACGTTTGTCATATAGTGATGGAATTCATCTGTCACTGAAAGTGAAATTTCTAAAACAACTTGATCTCCCCACGTGCATTGTAACATACGGACATATATTTTAAATATGTTTTACGTACAAATTATTACCCTATAATGTAGATTTATAGGTCGCTACCACTCACTATAGGTCATTTTTTTTTTGAAAAAAAAGTACACTACGAAAACATTTGCATCATCAAAAAACAAAAACAAAATGGTTGTTGCATCATAATTTGTTCATTTACTTTTCTTCCTTCCATTAACAGAAACGCGCATTTTTAATCTGAGGTTGGAGAATTAACATGTTTGTGTGTGGGGTTAATTATGTGCAGTTGTACAAATACTAGTATTTACATCCGTGCAATGCACGGGTAAGAAAATCCATTTTGTAGGTTAATGAGAAATGAATAATTGAAATTTTAAGTTTAATTTAATAAATAATATATTATTGTATTTTAATTAATAATTTAAATCAAAGTCCCTAGTAAAATTTATTTTGTAACTGAAAGTGAGTTGTATGCTATTTCAAAATGCTTTTGTGCTTATACCGGTTGTCTTCAATTACTTTAACAGTACATACAATCCATATCAGAAAATTTAGTTTTATAATAGGACATGTATGTTTCTTGTAAAATAACCATTGCATGCATAAAATTAAATATTGATAATATATATATTGTGCAAACTAATTAAAGGAAAATTATATTCATAATTCATATTCATAACAGTAAATTAACACGACTTCATTGCATAGCTGCTAGTAGGTTCAATGATAATTCCTTTGACTTGCCAATTTTTCCTTGTAGATTGTTCATTTGAGTATATAATCCACTAAATTTTTTCTTACCTATGATTTTCTCTTCTAGATATTGCAAGAATTTTATTTGTTTTTAGTGTATGGTAAATATAGCAATCCTCCACAAAAAGTTCTAGAGACACAATTGCTAGTGGATTCAATGATAATTCATTTGGCTTGCTACTTTGTTGCATATTGTTCATTTGAGTATATAATCTACTAATTCTTTTTTCTTGTGATTTTGTTGTTGGGTATTGCAAGAAGTGCAGCAAATAAAATGTCCAAAAAGTTTCACAAAGTATAAGGACTAAAATATTTGTATAAACCATTTCACATCCTAGTGTTGTAGAACTTTCGTATAATACTTTAGCACTCAATGCATTTTTATCCATTTCAGTTATGTAAGAAAAGTACAAAAAATTGTTTTCAATAATTTAATATAATAATAAATTTTATTATCTCGAAGCTTCAAATATAACATGCCGCTATTATATCTCACATTTTTATTCTGTTGAAGCTTAGAATATGACCTAATGCTTTCGTATCTTGGGTGCAAAATTCCTCACAGCTATGATTTCTTTTGTTGAAGCTTCTAATTGAATATAACATTTTCACACCCCAAGTGTGAAATTGCCCACAACCATGATCTCCTCTGAAAAAGATGTGAAATGAATCTAATGCTTTTCACATGTCTGGTGTAAAATTTTCCACCACTGTGATTTCTTCCGTTGAAACTTTAAATTGAAACAAACACTTTTACTTCATAGAGGGGAAAAAACTGCCTTGGAAAAAAAAATAGCATACAGTTTTTTTTGGAACAACACCTCCACCAAAGTAAAACTAATAGTTGATTACAAACAAATATAAAGGTAACAAAATAATTGTACCATAATATATCTGCAATAGCATTTGATGATATCAAATAAGGTTATAAAACTCTAAAGAATATAATATATTTACCTTTTGTAATCTAAACATGAATAATTTTTCTTATATCTGCGTCAAAAAATAATAAATCTAACATATCTAAAACTTATTCAAAAATGAAATTTCAATAAATCTAACATATATATATCATAATAGAAAAAGTAAGTGTTGTTTAAAACAAAGACTATATATATCTAAGATTTATCATAAAAAATTTCAGGCCCCACATAGATAAATTTCTGGATCCGTCTCTAACTATAGGTGTTAATTTTTTCACATGTGGGAATGACTCTTTATTGAGCAGTGCATTTTGTGGATTGGGTCTAATGGTTTCATACAGGGGATGTTAAGTTTTACATAGCTGTGAATGGTTCTGGAATAAGAAATCTATATTTTCGTGGATGGCCTGATTCTTTCACACTGTGGGTGTGAAAATTTTAACAGATATGAATAGTTCTGGAATGATAAACTTGCAATTTTGTAGATAGGCCTGACGCTTTCACACTATGGGTGTGAAAATTTTCACAGCCATTAATAGTTCAGGAATGATAAACATGCATTTTCATGGATAGGCCTGATGCTTTCACACTGTTGGTGTGAAAATTACCACAGCTATGAATAGTTCTGAAATAATAATCCTGCATTTTTGTTGATAGGCCTGACGCTTTCACACTGGGGTAATAATTTTGTCACAGCTGTGAATGTTTCTGGAATGAGAAGACTGTATTTTAGTGGATAGGTCTGACACTGTCACATTGGGGGTGTGAATTTGTTCACAGTTGTGAATGGCTATGAACTGTGAAAACTTTATTTGCGTGAAGTTTTTGTTTTTCTTCGTGAAGCTATCTGTCTTTTATGGTTTCAATTTAGTGTAGAGCAAACAGTGTTGTATGCCTTTGAAGATAGTGGAATCATGTTTCACATTGGTACTATGTTGAGAAAAGTTGTCAAGTGCCTTTCAAAAAAAAAACCAAGAGGAAGAAAGCCACAAAAATCTCATAAATTGAATCGACCGAACTATTTTAATCATTCTTTTACTCAAAGCTCACCAACAAAATATGAAATTCAATCAAAAATAAAATAATCCCAATTTTCACCTCTTCAAACTCTAATCTCATATTCTACAAAATTATTAAAATCTTATACAAATTTTACTAATTTTTTAACTTTTAGACATTTAAAATTATTTCATTCCTCAAATTCATCGTAAAACCCCTAAAATATTTTGATAAGAAAAGATAAAGTAAGGGAATTAAATAAAAAAATTGACAGGGATAATCTTTGCTTGTTGTTTAAAAGAGAAGGACTTGATTGGGTTAAAAAAAATTGAGAGACCAAAATTGCACAGAGTCCAAACTAAAGAGACTAAAAATATAATATAATTAAGCCTACTTTTTTTTTCTTTTTTTGAACTGAAAGCCTAACTTTTATTATTTATAATTTAATAAATTATTTGTATATTTTTTATCTCCATAATATATAAATATTCACTTAACTAATCATTTATATTTACTATATTTTTATTTTTATATATAAACATTCTGTAAATACATTTAAGCATAGCTACCACTAAATTGACTAAAAAAAAGCTACATGAAAATTTTAAATTAAATGAGTCATGCAGAAAGCTATTTCAATATTGAACACGTAATATGAAATTAATTTCATCGATTTCAATATGAAAAGGTTTTTTCGAAATCTTATTAGCATTTATTGTGTCATTATGGAAAGAAGAAGACAAAACTGGAGTAGAAAATACCCTTGCTTGGTGCTTTAGGGCAGGAAATCCTTTTTCTTGAACCATTCGTTTTGTTTTGATAATTATATCTTTCTTATTTTAATAGATTTATATTTGATTTAATATAATTCATAATATATGTAGCATAATAAAGAATTGTCATGCTAGGCGATGTAGACAATTAGACTGTTTCTAATAGGTTGCAAACTCACTGATTTTTGGTCTTCAGTCTTGGCACAGACTTGTGCTACAGACTTTTAGCAAAGAATATATTTTGTTTCGGTCTTTCAAAAAAATAAGCACAGATTTAAAAGAAGATAATGTCACAAATAATAAGACGTAGAACGATTTTTTATATTTTTTGCTGTTATAATAAGTTAAAAGTGGATTATTTGTCTCAGATAATAAGTTAATAGTAGATTATTTCTGAGCAATGCAAACTCATTGTTTTTTTTTTTGTCTTTAGTCTTGGCATAGCTTGTGCTATAGACTTTTAGTCAATAATATATTTTGTTTTGGTCTTTCCAAAAAAAGCAGAGATTTAAAAGAAGATAATGTCCCAAATAATAAAGCCTAAAACGATTGTTTATATTTTTGTCTGAGATAATAAGCCAAAAGTGGATTATTTGTCTTAGTAAGTTAAAGGTGGATTATTTCTGAGCAATTTGCTGCATTTGACCGGGTTTTATATTGGAGGACATGTTCACATGAAAAAGGGACTGCTGCATAATTTTTTCGTTTTTGGATTGCTGCACATTTTAGATGGAATTGCACAAAACACATAATCTCTGCTAGAGGGTTATCAGATAAGACTTTGATACACGTTCCACTTTAGTTACATTTACTGATACAAATTTAACTCTCCTTTTGTAATTTTGAATCAATGATGGACACCCTATATGTACTTTCTTTGGAGGTTGGTACACCTTGTACTTGAGCATCCTTGTTATTAATATAATTCAGTTGTCTTTTCAAAAAAAAGTCAAATTCTTTGTAATACCGTTTAGAAGTTTACAAACTATATGGACAAAAAAAAAAGAAGTTTACATACTGTGCCACTAATTCCTTACACACTGTCCCTCATGCCTTGCACATTGAAACTCCAAAATGTGATGAAGCCATTGGCGAGAGGGGGAGTTGGAGGGGATGGGGTGTAACAAAAGAAACATTCTAGCAACCTAACTAACTCCTCAACATGCCTTTAAGACATTCTCATACATGACTTGAAAGCATAGAAACAACTTCACTTATATTAAACCAAGTCAAATTGAAGTCCTTGGCCTTGCTCATGCATGTATTCAAGACTGAACATAGCTTTTGCATTAGATTCTGATTTGGCATGCATAATACCCTGATTAAAGGGGGGAAAAACATAAAATAAAATCCTCATGAGAATGAACAAAAAATCTAGGATAATGTGATCAGCACATATAATGACAAAAGCAAATGAACCTTGATGAACTCCAAAATTGCTACCAAAATTTGTGACCATGAAACATCCAGCAGATACAAAGGATTCAATCCATACAAACACCATTACAACAATAAGTACCCCCTCTCCTATAATACCAGTAATAATATAACCAAACCCATTTTGAATGCTTGAAAACCGACACCTAATAAAGCACAAACATGGCTTTCTACTAATACTACATATACACCAGAACAGAGGACTAACATTGAAGCACCATGCCTAGATAACAGAACTTTAGCAGTAGGCATTAGGCAATAATTCCATCATTATATTACCCCCATAGGCAATCCCCATTGACCACCTTCAAACCCAAACAAATACTACGATTTGAGAACCAATTTCATACAGGATAATTAAATCTTGGGCCTTTACTGGAAAATTATTTAAGAGACAAACAACGAAAATCTAATAATTAGTAAGGTATCTGAGTCCCTATGATTTTGCTCTTTCTATTACTAATAGTAAGTGTCATTTCCTTCTCAGAACCCTCATTCTGTTAGTATTAGTGTTATTTCCTTTCATAATCTTCACATTTGAAGCGTATTGATCCTTCTTTCTTTACTTCTTGCATGTTAGGACTGCATCTATACTTTACATTACACTTGTTCCACAGTGAAGAGAAACACAATTTTAAGAACATAAAAAGTGAATACATTTTGGACAGACATGAGAGCAAGTGATGTCATTGGTTTGCCACAATATTTTTAAACTGAAAGCAATTTATAATGCACCAAGAACAAAGATGCATCAATTCCTGGGAGCTTGCAAAGTAACAGACTCATTCTTAAGCAAAGATTAAATCAATTTCTACTTCTACCAGATAAGAAAATTCAAGATGCAAACATACCCATCATATCTTACTGCCTTAGCTATAATTGCATCAACAACAACATCTCACATGCCTTAGCCCAAACTTTGCTGTTTTGCAAGCAAAGAAGGAAAGCCAGAATTAGATTGCTTCAAAGTTGTGTGAGCTTGATTGTATATCTTCTATTTCTACACAACAATTTCAATTAGCACAGCAATGTAATCAAGCATCTATATACAACATTCTATTCCAGACAGAATCCATGGTCACAAAATTAATATATTAATATATCAAGACCAGCAATAAATGTGTTCAAGGCACATCCAATAGGTTTTTTTTTTAACATAAGCAAAAGAAACTCATTGATAAAGAAGAGAATAAAAAAGCATGGGATTGAGATGTACTACACCAGAAAACTACTAAAGAAGAAATTTGCAAAGTAGCAGAAAAACAACACTCAAGAATAACAATGCACACGACAGTCCAATGACCATGTAAATCTGAAATGGCAACATCCTTATAAATAACCATGATTAAAAGCAAATCACTCTCAATATAAACTTTAATGATCAATATTTGAAAATCCCCTAGATGATTTCATGTCTACTACCGAGGGGAGATTGTGTCCCAATATTTTTTATTCCTGTAGACTTGGCAGCAACAGCAGCAACATTGAGCATTATTTCATGCACCTGTTGGTAAATAAGAGAAAATAAATATGCATCTTCAATCATGATATTGTTTCCTGAAAAACCAAAATATGTATCAATGTTTATGTTACATGAATGGAAAAGTTTAAGATTTTTAGGGAATTGTCCCTTCAAAACACACCAAAATAGTGAAATGAAGTCAGAATGATTCCTTTTATCAATTTTTAATACCCCAAACTTTCTCCAACTAAATCCTTGGCTAACAGTGGAAGCTCATAAGAAAAAGGCACAGAAGCATTTTTAATTTTTATTATTGTAGAATTTTTATTGTTATAGAAATAGAAATATTGATATTAAAAGGAAGGGAAAGAAAACTATACCTCATAGCATGCACCAGCACCACAACCACCTCCATTCCTCCATAGCCTAGCAGACACGTCTGTGATTTTCCCATCTATATACAACATTATATTCCAATAAAAACAGGGTAATAGATGTCAAAGTCAAAACACAACCGTATCATTTACTTCTTAAAATGCAAATCTAATGATGAAACACAGCCCACCTTTACCAAGGAGTCTTTTGCTTTTGGTTGCTCTTGGCTTTTCAATGTTTCATCTTTCAAACTTTTTATCTGCAAATGAACATGGGGCAAGTCAACCTTGGTTTTATATATCTTTAATAAGCAGCAACTGAAACAGAGGGAGAAATGAATATGGCGACAAAAATTACGGAGCAAAAATAGAGAAGAGGGCGGAGAAGGAGGTAATGATTCACGACCCACCCCTGTGAAAGCTCCTTCTTTATAGTGCTGTTGTGTGTGAGAGAGAAGGATCTCAGAGACAGTGTGTGTCTGTGATGTGGGTGGGTGAAGGAGTTTGAAAATATTCTGGTAGAGGAAACCAAAAGGAAGAAAGAGGACATCACTTCGAATTTTTTTTTGGTCAAATAAAACACTTTGAAATTTAAAATTTAATTTGGATTAGTGGAGTGGGCTGAAACTTGTAGTGGACGCCTATGGACCTCCATCTGCTTTTGTGACTCGGGGCCCGTGAAGTTTCTAGTGGAAGCTTCATATTCTCCCTCCAACATCTTAATCTCTCTCCAATTTTGTGTCACAAATTTGAATTAGTTTCCTAAATTGGCAAATTATCCCCAAAGCTTCTCTAAGAAGGGACTTAATGAGAGATTGACACATCAAACAAATTGCCAAAAAGGTGGTCTCCATGTGTATATAGTTAAGATGTGTATATAGTTAAGATAAGATAAGATAAGATATAGTTAAGATTTTTAAAGTCTATTCTATTGCATAAACTTTTTTTATCGGATGTTCCCAAAGAGACTTCCATAAACTTTAAAAAAAATACAAGGCTTAATAGGATTTTTCGTCCCTGTAAATATATCACTTTTTGGTTTTCGTCCCTGTAAAATTTTTTTTTTACTTATTCATCCCTGCAATATCATGCCTCTCTGTTTTTGGTCCTCGCCATCAGTTTCCATTACAAAAACGCTGAGCTGGCTGACAGAAGCTGAGCTGTCGCTGCCACGGTGGCTAACTGATGCCAGCTGGTTCTATCGTTAGGGGCTGGGTTGTACCATTAGGGGAGAGGGCCCCTGAAAATTAAACCCTAATCCCAAATCCCAAATTATTAAACATTTAATTGGTTTAGGGTTTAATTAATTTTAGTTGGATTAGCGTTAATTATGATGTTTAAAATATTAATGATGCTGAGTCAGCGTTTTTGTCTCTTCATCAAGTGCCATGTGGTATCAGTTATTCAAGTGGGAATGATAGCTCAGCTGTCGTCAGCCAGCTCAGTGTTTTTGTAACGGCAGCTGACGGCAAGGACCAAAAATAGAGAGCCATGATATTGCAGGGATAAATAACTAAAATTTTTTTTTACAAAAATAAAAACCAAAAAGTGATATATTTACGGAGTTGAAAAATCTTATTAAGCCAAAATCCAAATATTAAAGTGCATGCGAAGGTCTGATTCCCTTTCTTGATCAGTAGCTTATAATAAAAAAATGCAAGAAACAAGTAGACAGTGCTTATGGGCCCCTTGAATTAATCAATGCACAATCAAACTCATATGTGAGCATAGTATGATTGGTGTTAAGAACCCGTGAAGATAACGACTTGCAAGAATTTGACAACAGCTATACATTGATTGACTCTTGGAATGTGTCTTTTTCAAAGTTAATTATATCTTTTTTACGGAAAAAGTTAATTATATTCTTCGACCAAAAAAAATTAGTTATACCCTTTTCCATATTTGTGTGTTTATATTTTTTTGGTTACACACAGTATTTTAGAGAAAATGGATCCCTAGATTAACCTATTTTTGGCCAAAAAATAAGTAGTCTGATTATGAATTATTCCGTCACCAAAGATTAAATATGGATACTAGCTATGCTTATCTCTTAGACAAAACACATTAACCATTTGCACCCAATCTCGTTATTATTTGTGCGGCTATATATGCATGAATGTTCCCACCAAAAAAAAATATATGCACCAATGTATGTAATTAATTTCATATATTTTACATTCATTGTTTTTCGAGTTTATTTACTATATGCACTGTCAGTGTAATTTTTTTTTACACATATATCTAATCATATCACACCATGGTGCCACCTAGCAACATTTTTAAATAACATGCCATAAGAATTTTTTTTTTGATAAGACATGCCATAAGAATTTTTCAACATACTAATTGGTAAGTAAATATAATTTATTGATGTTTTATAAAAGAATTATTGTGAGAAGTGTTTGCCTCAGGGAATGTATCGAAATTATAAAACAAAACTTTTAAAATGAGAAGTACGTACCAAAGAATCTAAGGTCGCTTTACTTTGATAAAATGTTTTTTATATTATTCTTTGGTTTTATTTTTAATTATAAAATTGTTATCTTATTTTCAATGTTGTTTCTTGCTTTTAAATATTTATATAGAATCAAACAAAGTGACACAAATTTAAAATGAAAACATAAAATGTTTTATCAAAATAAACAGATTGTAGGAGAAAAATAAAAACCAACTCGGTGGCTGGATGGCACAGAAGTGGGGTTCCAAAAGAACATGATTCTTCTATAAGTTTTAGTCTCTAACACAGATAAGGCCACTTTGGAAGCTTATGACATTTTTCCCACTCATGGTTGAACAATAATTATTTTGTGTTATTGTCCCTTATTATTAGTGTAATTTTTTAAGAATCACAAAAAAGTATTCCATCAATCTCTCTCTTATTTTGCTTTATATGAGTGGAATAAAATCATATATATTTTGGTGTTAATCAAATCATTTTTTTTGCAAACAAAAATATTATAAAGAAAGTAACTAAATCAGAGTATAAATTATATTCATATTTAGCTACTTGAAAAAGAACAATAATTGTGTATTGTACAAAAATTGACCGAGTTCCTACTATTACTTAACATGCAAAGACATTATTATAGAGAAAGATATTTCAACTAAGTTAGGACTTTAGACTCTATCTATCATTTACGGCACACACAAAAAACTCACACAAAAAAAGCTAATAAATTCTCCCAATCTACCCAAAATACAACAAGCAAAATCAGAATCATTCACAATTGTGAAATAAATCCCACCCCTAATGTGAAGACATCAGACCCAAGTTAGAAAATGCAGAGTTCAATCCATGGTAGTTCACAACTGTGGAGAAATTCTCATCCTCAGTGTGAAGGCATCAGACGCAAGTGCAAAAGTGTAGAGGATAATCCAGAGCAGATCACAATTGTGGATAAATTCCCACCCCGGTGTGAAGTCTTCAGGGCGAAAATGCAGAGTTCAATCCAGAACAGTTCACAACTGTGGAAAAATTCTCACCCACAGTGCGAAGCACAGACTACAATCCATAACAGTTCACAAGTGTGGCTAAATTCCCACCCATGGTGTGAATTCGTTACTGCGAAAATGCAGAGTTTAATCTAGAACAGTTCACAACTGTGTAGAAATTTCCACCCACAGTGCGAAGCCGTCAGACCCAAGTGTGAAAGTACCGAGTACAATCCAGAACAGTTCACAATTGTGGAGAAATTCCCATTCCTGGTGTAAAGGCGTCAACCCAAGTGCAAAAATGCAGAGTACAATCCAGATAAATTAACAGCTGTGAAAAAATTGACACTCCCAGTGTGAAGGTGATAAACCCAATTGTACCAAATTGCAAAGCATTCTTCAGAGTATTTCACAATTGTGGAAAAATTACCACTCCCGGTGTAAAGGCGTCAACCCAAGTGCATAAATGCAAAGTACAATCCAGAACAATTCACAGCTGTGAAAAAATTAACACTCCCAGTGTGAAGGTGACAAACCCAATTGTACCAAATTGCAAAGCATTCTTCAAAGTATTTCACAATTGTGGATAAATTCCCAACCCCAATGTGAGTTCGTCTGTATTACTACTAATTGCACTCCAGATTTGATTGACCAAGCTATGCATCTCCAACATATATCCTCTACGTGAGAGTTGCAAATCAGGTTGGAAATCCAACACATTCTTTGCGATTTGAGAACCAAGAAGCCAAAGGATACCCAAACTTCCCATGCCTTTGAGTTAGCCATTGCCATGACCGCATGTGCTAAATACAGCATTATGCATGTGACACTAATGACATTCACTCCAGGGGCGGAGGGAGGGGGGGGGGGGGACCATGGCACCACCCAAGCCAATGATTTTTTTTTCTTTCATATATATATATATATAGATATTGTATAGGCACCACCTGATATATATGACGTTTGGCTAAACAAGGCAAATGATTTGCTGAAAGATTAAGAATTGAATACCATAATCATCAAGAGTCCTGCAACAATGCATTATGAGATTTAAATTGTTCTATCTTAAATGAAAATGTTACCATTCCTTGGTGAATGTTGAGTGATGCAGGTTGCTATTTCATGCTATATGCTTGGGTCATGTATCATGTGTGGGATTGTAAGTGAGATATTATATTATGCTCGTATGTAAAATCACAGTAGCTATGAATACTCTGCTTCCATTTGGGTCGAAAAAAAATCTCAAATATTCCTAATGAGTTACAGTAAAGTGTGAGCGTTTCCTTTTTTATACAGGGTGTTAGAACTTAGAACCAATCATTGAGACAAGTGTGAGCCATTTGTCTTTACAGTACTGTACGCAAGAAGGGAAATTCTACAAGAAACCAAACAAAAATAATAATAATAGATCTTTGCTAACCAAAATTAAATTAAATATCAATTACAAGGGAGATAGATGTGTAGAAAATTATGAACATCCATAAATTTAGAAATTACAAGTAAATATAATTATATAGGATCCTGAGTTTTAGGATAAATAAATAGTACTTCCATATATATAAAATTGCTCATACGAGCAAATGTCAGAAATTATCCATAATGGGAAATTTGTCTCTGAGTTTAATATGAGTTATGCAATATTCATATATCTCATCTCTACGTACAGTAACTTCTAATTAAACACCCTTCTATATTCTTCAAAAAAAAAAAACACCCTTAAATATTTTGCAACATAATTAACTGCAACACACTAAACCCATCATAAAGCTTCCAAAAACAATTATAATTTATTCATACATTGCTATAATACTATATACGATGAGTTTAATTGATATGTAAATAAATTTTATATTTCAATTATATTTTATCATCTAATTGCCGATATCTTGATATAGTTAATTAAAATACCAATATATAATTAAAAATATATATTAAACTTATTTATCCTTTCATCACATTGGGTTATTAAATTATCTAATATCACATGCATGATCTGCACTGCATGACATATTTCACAGGTCATGCTTTGCTTGCTTACATATAGTTTTATCTAAGCTCTGACATCCAAAACCTCATCACATGTGTCAAGCTAACACAGTTGTTTTTTTTTTAGATTTCAGCGTGACTCCAGCAAGGACATACATAGTTCCTACGGCTTCGTGTAATGTCAAATGTCATACTCAAAAAGAGTATATGTTGTTCCTTTCTTTATCTCGTGAACCAACAGTAACCCAATTATTCCTCTTTGGCATTTCCCCACATTACCACATACACCTACAAAGGAACAAAACTTCAAATAAACATTTTAGATAATTTTTTTAACTTGTTTCCAAGAAAGAAAACTCCAGTTTTATATAATTATTTAGTGTTATGCTGTTATTTTTAATTTAATTATATTTTCAAAGCTAAATTTTTTGTGATATACAGTTAATAGTATCATAGTATAAAACTGAAAGAACTCTCTTAACAATGTCAAGAAAATTAAGCTGAAACAAAGACCCCATTTTTATCTAACTTTCTCACTCTCCAAATTTGTGTTAAGCACTAATGGCATATTTGGATTCACTTTTGTGACAGACAAAAGTGATTTCAAAGACATGAAATTAGATTTGACATTTTTGCATGTTCTCGAGTGAAATTGATTTTGTCTCTTGAGTGAATTATAATTTAAAGTTGAGATTTGAAGCTTTTGTCTCCAAACGTGATTTTTAACCTCAAATTTATTGTTCAACTCACTTATATGTCAATGTATCTAAACACAAATCACTTTATATTACAAACAAACCTGAACTCACTTCTTTTTAGTTTACAGTTGACAGGTTTTTGCATGATTGCACAAAATGGCCTTTTCTGGTCTGTCTACAAAGCCTTATTGGTTTCAGTTAGAGGTAACAAAAAGCAGTAAAAAAGAAGGCGGCATTGCTTTAACAGTGTGTCACATATATATATAAAGACCCTCATTGTTTATTTGGAAGCAAAACACCAATTTGCCTTCACTGATAGAAAAAAACAAACCTCAGAATGTCTTGGTTCCTTGTAATTCTGTTTCTCAGTCTCACATCTGGTAGCATTAGTCTATCAGAGGCTAGCCATGACAATAACAAGAAGCTTCTTCCTTCAGCTGTTGCTGTTGGCACTGTCTACTGTGACACATGTTTTCAACAGGCTTTCTCTATAGGAAGCCACTTCATTTCAGGTCCATTATTTCAACCTCAGGGGTTCAATTTCACAATATCCCTTTAATGTTCATTTGTCTGAATTCTGAGTCTTATTGTATAATTTTGCTATTTGTCCTGTGTTTTTTGTGTGTGTGCAGGTGCATCAGTAGCTGTGGAATGTAAAGTTGGGGATTCAAAACCAAGATTCTACAAAGAAGTGAAGACAAATGAGCATGGGGAATTCAAAGTGAAGCTACCTTTCTCAGTGAGGAAACATGTGAAGAGAATCAAAGGGTGTAGTTTCAAATTGATGAGTAGCAATGAACCTCACTGTGCTGTGGCCTCAGCTTCTGCTGCTGCTACTACATCACTAAGACTCAAGAAAAAATTGCAAGGAGAACACATATTCTCAGCTGGTATTTTCTCATTCAAGCCTATAAAAAAGCCAAAACTATGTGACCAAAAACATGGTATTCCAAACTCAAAGGGACAACGTGGGTATGTGAAAAATTCAGAAAAATCTCAGCTTTTTTCAGATAAGAAAAAAATAGTACCTGACCCTGAAGATTTTTTCTTTTTTCCTCCAATCCCATTTCTACCACCACCTATTTTCCCCAACCCATTTCAGCCACCGCCATTAATCCCTAACCCATTTCAGCCACCTCCTTTGATTCCTAACCCATTTCAACCACCAAGCCCACCACTTATCCCGAACCCATTCCAGCCACCAAGCCCACCACCACTTTTTCCAAATCCATTTCAGCCACCACCAAGCCCAACACCACTTTTTCCTAACCCATTTCAGCCACCACCAAGCCCACCAGCACCACTCATCCCTAACCCATTTCAACCACCACCAAGCCCAACACCAACACCACTCATCCCTAACCCATTTCAGCCACCCCAGCCACCCCCATCAAGGCCACCACCCTTATTTCCATTCCCACCAATAGTGATACCAGGTTTAACTCCATCACCACCACCTCCACCACCACCACCACCACCAATTTTCCCCTTTCCTTTCCCTCCACTATTCCCTCCATTATTCCCTCCACCTCACATCCCTGGCTCACCCCCTACTTCTTCAAAGATCAATTCTTCTCCTTGATTAAATACTATAGATTATATCAAAGCACATTCATTTGCTTTCTTTATGATATAATTACCCCAAACATGGGGATGGAATATGGATATGTAGCCTATATAGTGAGTACTGAGTACAGAGTAGTGAGTACTGAGTACAGAGTAGTGACTACTACTATAAAAAAGCTGATACATTATTGCTATGCTAGTAGTAATTAGTAATAAATATAAGGATATGGTCCATCTTAGAGCTTATCTTGTAAATTTGTTATATATGTGTAATTTGTATCCTTGAATTCAGAGACGGATGTACTCTTTGTAGTCTCTTGCTGCCGGTTTGAGGATTTGGAATCAAATCCCAAAAGTTTAGTCAGTAAAGAGGAATGATAAATTTCTGGCATGTTAATGATAGTACTATGCATCCATGTGAATTGTGAATGATGGAGGATGGTAATTGGTAAGGAGTGGGTTTAGTTGATATAGGACAAATCTTTGCCAAACTTTCACATATTTAAAGATTTTGAAATTTGAACAAGTTTGGATATACTTATGAAAAAGAAATAGCTAAAGAATTTTATAATAATTATGATGGATTTTTAAACTCAGAAAACAATCCAAAAGTGGACTATTTTCTGTTTTAAAAAGGATTAGGCTTTTGTTTGTAGCTGTTATGAAGTTGAAGCAAACATTTTGTCTGAATCACAAAAATTGTAGAAAATTTTTCTAAAAGGAAACTTCCTTGAAGGCTTCACAACTGCAGGGTGGAACACATAAATAATATGTTAGTAAGAGTGATAATTTATTAGTGCTGTTGTTGTTAATTGTTGCTGAATGATGCACAACTACAAGACCTTTTCAGAAACCAACCTATTCTTAGTTAGGACTAGTTAAAACATAAAGAGAAGAATAAACTACAACAAAACTCAATAATCAATAGCTGCAAAGCCAAAAAATGGTGTCTTCATTTTAGACATGCGCCACTTCCTTAAACACTTGTTTCTGTTTGCAATCTCCTGAAACATGGAAAAATTAGCAGTTACATTATCTTTCAAGATAGTTAAATTGATCCTAATATTTAATTAGGTTATTTTTTTAGGATGAATTAAGTACGGGTCATCACATAATTTAAAACATCATTTGTATACCAGTGCCAAAGCCGTGGAGTTTGGTTTCTATTAAGTAAGGTATGGGATTCGGGATAGAAAAGATTTGTCCCTTCATACGAGTCCATCCAACTTGATTTGGATTAATCAATGTCTAACGTGACTTTCGAATACCTAGGGTCTATACAAACAAAAACTCATTCGTGAAGCATGTTGAAAAGAATTTGAATATCTGTGTGCAGTATGCTTGTTACTTATTATTAATTATTAATTTTTCTCACTTACTCTTTTTACCTTTACTTATACATAGTGTTTTAACTGTCTATAAAGCCTAGTATAAATGGTTAAAACCATCCTCCCTTGCTAGGTTGGACATGGTTCGATATCTGGTTAGGACAATTGTGTGTGTGTGTTTACCATTCTTGCTAGACCAAAAAAATGTATAGTTTTAATTGGATGGTTTTGCACCCTAGAGCCATGCTCTTAAATAACAAGTAATGATCCTTATTACGAACCATCCAAAATCCAGAATCAGTCATCATCGCCACCATCCTCTTCTTCACTCAACTCTTGCCAAACGCATGGAATCACAATCTTAGCCGCAAACTTACCATTGTCCTTGTCACAAGTACCATTCTTTTGTTTTTTTATTGTTGAGATTTTTACTTGCACTTGTAAAACATTTGGCCCATTGTTTTGGTCAACATTTGGCCCATTTATATTAATTTGCGGACTTAGTTGGGCTTAGATACAGATTGGGCTCTAGAAAAAGGCTTAAAACAAAACCGAATGAAAATTGTTAACAAGGAAAATCTGGTCCGCCCATCGTAGCTCACATGGCAAGCTCCGGGCAGGACATGATGTAGGTGAGGGGTTCGACCCCCACCAATCCCCCCCCCCCCCCCCCCAAAAGCCCCCCTCCCCCCGTTGATCAAAAAAAAACAAGGAAAATCTGGAAATACAAAGAATGAAAGAGCATTTGACCCAAAAAAAAAAAGAATGAAAGAGCATGTAGGTTCTGTGGTTATGTGTTTTTGTTGTTTTTTCGTTTTTCTTTCTACGATCCTTCGTCCTTTGCTTTTGGCTTTTCGGGATCAGAGCTGCAACAACGTGCCCACCTCCGTTGTGGAACCTGGCTTGGAGCTGCGGTGGCTGCCATGGCTCCTCGGGTGGGGTTCTGCCTTCCTTTTTGGGTCTGGCTTTTCTGGGTTGAAGGGCTTGGGTTCAGTTTGAAAAGAGCAAAAAAGAATAGACGAAAAAAATATTGCTGGTTTAAAGACATGTGGGCCAATTTGTTGAGGTTAATGGGCTTGGGCCCTAAATTGGTCAAAACCAACCTACTCAAAATAGTGTTTGGACATGTCTGAGGCGGGCTTGATTGTTGTTTTGTTTTGTTCCTTTTGTTTTTTAGTTTTCCGCTTGGTCAGTTTTTTTTTTCTTTTTGTGTTTAGTTTAGTTTACTGTTGTGTTTAGTTTTTGTCATGAAAGTTAAAACCAGACAGGACCCATGTCCGGTCCGGAACAATCTGAAAACTGCCCTGTGCAAGAACTGCCCAAAATCGGGTTGGACCAGTTTACTCTTTTTTTTAATTTTTTTTAAAAATCAGAATTTTCAAAATTTTTATTTTTAAAAAAAAATAGATATCACTTTCTTCAATTATTTGTAATTTTGAATATTTTATGTTATGAATTATGACATTTAGTAGTAAAGTTTTTTGCTCAATATTATATAGGGTTTAAAATAATATTATATATTATATTTATAACTAAAATAATACTATTTAATTATACGCCTGTTCAATCGGTTGAACCCTAGTCAAACTTCTGAACCTCGAACCCCTGCCCTCACCGGTTCAATGACCGATCCGATTCTGACTACCTTGGTTTCGATAATCTACATGTCAGCCGCAAATCTTTGGTTTGTAGTTTTTTATGCTTTGTGACTTTGCATATAGCTTGACTCTGGCCAGTTTGATGCTGGGTCATTTGTTTTGAGCTTTGCCTGTTTCCAATGAATGATTTCTACTTCATCCAAAAAAATAGAATGAACGACCAGTCCCCCACTATAGCTCACGTGGTTAGATGTCGGGGGGACATGAAGGGTGAGGGGATCGATCCCCCACCCCTTATCCCCCAATCCCCCTCCCCAATGACCAAAAAAAAAAATGAAAGAGCAGGGGTGACATTGTAATAGGGTGGGGTTCGATCCCCACCCATGAAAGAAAATTATTGAAAAAAAAAGAATGAAAGAAAATTGAAGATTAAAGTTTACTTCTGTGTGTTTAGTTTGGTTTAATTGAAGTTATTTTCCTTAATAATTTTTCACACAAAATACAAAGTTAAAATAGATAAAAGAAAATTGAAAGGTAAACTGAGGAAGAAAAATGAAGACAAGTAGTTTGGTAGTTTTATTGTTGAAGTCTTGACTTTATTTTTACTTGTTATGCTATTTTGTGATTATTAAATTAGTTTTCTCTCTTAGTATCTTGCTTGTCTATTTGAAGCTACTTCATGACATTTGTGTAAAGTATTCTATCTGCAAAAATAAGAATTATTTTAATCTATGCAATGACCAATGATGTTAATTGAGTAGTGGATGTTATTTTTAATAAACTTAACTACACTCTTAGTCCATTTATTTTGGATTGTGTCTGATTTTGATTTCTCAAATTTTTTAAAAAATTAAGCAAATATGGTCTTATGTGAATTTTTTTAATCTAATATCAATCAGTACTTAATCAACAAATCAATCTCACGGGACACATTTTTATGAAGAAAGAAAAGGGAAGATCTTAGAACATTTTTAAAACAAAGAAAAATAGATATGAAAAGATCATCACCATTCAGTTAACTTTTTTTTATAGCTAGGGGGAAGAGGAATTCAAACCTGCTTAATGTTTCAAAGGCTAAGCTCTACCGACTGAGCTAACGCTCCTTCACACCATTCATTTCATTTAACTTGTATCATTCCACATATGATTAGAGCATATCACAAATGGGGACGCTGCTCATCAGATCAAATGAATTTTGACAAGGGACAATCCTAATTTTGCTTCCTACCAAATTGCTATGTGGGGACTAAAGACCCTGACACAGATTTTGATATCTTTCAGGGAACCAACCATGATCCCCATATAGATCTTTAGTTCCACAAATCATAGTTCTTTGATGAAATTCTTTTCTTTTTCATTTTTACTTTTATCCAAAAGTTATTAAATAGAAAAAGGAATTGAAAAAGAAATCTCAAGAATCAAAATCATGCAGTCCTCATTCCTCTATTGAATTTCTTGAGCAAAAGTCACTATTAATTCTTGGTTGATTCAGAACGTGTTATGTGAAACTTCCTAGGGTCTTAAAAAAAATGATTACTCTCCCCTGTGCTGTCCATTACAAAACCACACATGAAATTTGCAAAAGTCAACATCACCATGATCACCATCCTATATCTTCATGCAAACCATTGGTCTCAATCACACTATATGACATTTTATTTTTTTGCATTTTCATTTGTGACTTCAACTGTCCATTCAGTTTCAATGTTGACCTTCACTTAGCCAAAGAGACACAAAATGGTACCTTTTAGCATCTAATTGGAAGAGTTTGGTAGCTTGCCACTGTCATTGTTTCGTTGAATTCCCAAGGCAGGAACAATACCTTATTGGCCTAAACCAATGTTTTCTCCGTGCGCGCATGAGGACTAATTCCTTCGAGCCAAATAGGACCTTTTAGATAACAAAGCTTTACTACACGAAATTTAAGATTATTGTATTCTCATGGTTTAGATTCGAATCCAGTGGGACTAATCCCTTTGAGCTGAATATACACAGCAAAGCTCTACCACGTGAGAATTAAGGATACTGTATTCCCATAGTTTGAATTCAAACCCAAAAACCCTGATTAAACTGGAAGAGACTTGTGTCATCTCACTCAAGCTCCCAATGATAAGACAGGAACAATGCCAACATTTATCAAGTTCTATCAACATTATCTAAGTGGATGCTTTATTTTAAATTTTTTTTTTTATTCTACTTCGAGGAGTATCCCACCGCCTATACGGCGGGGACTAATCTCCCGCGGGAGTTTGTTCGGCACCTCTAATGGGTGGCATCCCTCCCAGCTGAGATTTTTTCCATACCCAAGGCTCGAACCCGAGACCTTGGTTAAGGGGCGAGAGGCCTTAACCACTCACGCCAACCTCAGTTGGTACTTTATTTTAAATTTATATTCAGTTGTTTGTTTTTGCAGACAGCCATTTTAAGATTTTAACAAGATATAATTAAATCTTTTTCATTTATTTTATTTTTTTGGCTACAGATTCCATTAAGGCTTAACATATGATAAGTGTAAGTGACGGATTCACAGGGTGGCAAGGAGGGGCCAAGGCCCCTCTCTCCCCCAATTTCTCACACACACATAATAGATTTTAAAAAAAATATATATATATATATATATATTAGTTATTATAATTATCTTAAAAACACACATATATATTTAATTTATGTCATAATATAAGTGAGTCACATACCACGACATTAGAAATAAGTGGTTAATGTTCTCTATTTAAGATGATGGGCTCGGCTAGGACGTGTTCTATCCCTGTGTGTGATGAAATAATCTATGGTCAGATTTTACTTACCTCTCAGACGAACATAGATCAGTTCAGATACTCCTTTTCCCCCTAAGATATTATGAGTATAAACCAAAAAAAATTAACAAGTGAGTCACAAAAAATATATATTATAGTTAAACATTATATACGGAAGATCAATAATAGATTTTATGACAAAATGATGGAATTATTTACTTTGGTTTTAACTTTATATTTAACTTTTTTACAAATCATTTAATGTTGAAAAAATTTAATAAAAAAATTTGTAAATTGGTATTTATTATTAAATTTTTTCCGGCCCCCGCTTTCGTCAGTTTTTTTATCCGCCCTGATTATTCGTGTGTGCATGTTTTTCACTACTCCACGAATGTCTCAAAATACAAAATGCCAATATTTTTCAGGCAAAGGCTACATTCAATTAGTAAAATTAACGAAGTTATTCAAATCTATCATAATAATCGATGATGGACAGTGGAGTCAGTGGATATATTGGAAGCTAAAATTAAACCATCACATTTCAACTAATAGAACAGATCTATCATAATTAAACTTGGAAGCTAAAATTAAACCATCACATTTCAACTAATAAAACTGATTATCATAATTAAGGCGTGATACCTGCCAATACTTTTTCTCAGCTAGTGGCAGATGATTGTGAAATCTTCTTCCACGAAGCGCTGAATTTTTTGCTTTCTACTTCACTTGTTTTTTTTTTCATCTGCTTTTATGATAATTCCTATGATAAAAACAATAAAAGCTAGTCCAATGTAGGTTCAATGACAATTATCCTATGGACCGTAGTGATTTGGCGATTCTAGAGTTGAAACCACTAACTATAACTTTATAATAATCTATAATCTATAACTATATAAAAGGGATACCTTTTTTGGTGTATACATATTTTTGTTTTATTTTGCCCCTTGTAATCACTAAAAACTATTAACCCATTTTTATTTTTCCTCTTTTAACCGCAAACATGTAGATTTTAAAAAATAAACTGCTAACCCATATAAATGAAATCATTTTGCTGTAAAAAAAAATAAAACTTACATATATATCAATATATAATTTTATGTCTTGTGTAAAAATAAAAAATGTGGACAGATGGGCACAGTAGTGCCTATTTGTCCGCTAATCTATAACTATATATAATGACAATATCAACTTTTGGTAGAGTAGTTTTTTGTTTCAATTTTGCCCTTTTAGTTTAACTACCATTTTGGTGTCTTATTTTTCTTTCTATTATTGTCCTTGAAAGTTTAAATTTAAATTTAAAAATAACTATCCATAATATGTTAATAACTACCTCATAATCACAATTACTCTATCATCTAATTATCGTGCCTCACTCTCCCTAGTAGTAGTAGTAATAATAATAATAATAATATACCTTAAGATAATTCACCGATACATAAAATATATGAAAACACTGAGACATATATAGTTAGGAAAACATATGGTTCATTATATACAATATTATTATTACAAAACTTTCTTTAATGTGAATTTAATAAGCGTCACGAGACTGGTGAATTAGTACACAATATACTCAAATCAATGTGATCAAAGCAATATTTTTTAACTTCAACTTTGAATTGATTTTTAGGCCAAAATTACATTGAACAAAGTAGACTCACATCATCGTAATATCACATTTTGGAAGTGCCATCGCATGTTTGATGTACTCCTCCGTGTTTCCAAACACTCGCTATGTTATTTTCTAGGGGTATCAAAACGGGTTAGACCTGTTGGGTCTGCTTAACCCATTTTTTGGCCGGCGGGTTGGAGTTCTAAACCCCCTAACCGTTTTGACCCACCTCACATAACCTGCTAAGAAGGCGGGCCGAAAGCAGGGTAGGTTGGTCTCTCGGCCGGTTACGATTTTTTTTTTTAAAAATAATTTTTTTTACCTTTTAGTATTTTTTATTTTTTTGATATTTTTTGACGAGTCAACCTGCCAACCCACCTATCTATATACCCTTGTTTTGTTGATTTTTTTTCTTTCTATTTTTTAAGTTTTTTTATTGATGGCAAGCCAACCTGGCCACCTATTAAATCTACCCCCCCCCCCCCCACCCCCCCCGTTTTAGGCGGGTTGATGTCGGGCGGTGCGGGTTGACCACTTTATCATCCCTATTATTTTCTCTTCCTTCTCATGACATGAGAGTATATATATTTTTAATCTTCTAAAATTTGATTATAGATTATAGATAGTGCTAATCGTGCATACTATACAGGGTCAGACATATCCTCTAAGGGCTCAATAGATTTGGTTGTAGATTGGATGGGGGTAAACTCTTAATTATGAGAGCCCACTATATTCTGGTCCTATATACCTTACCCTTCATAGACATGAGATATTGATATGCATTTCATAGTGATATAATAATACTGATGCATTCCACAAAAATCCATATCTATTAGGTAGGTCTTGTATTATCTTCCACATTCAATTCAATTGAATGAGTTAAATAGTTGGTCAGCAAAAAAAGACAGAAGTGGTCCTTATAATATATTTATATTCCTAGTATTTAAGAGCTAGGGTGGATGTATTCCAAATAAAACTTGATATAGTATCTATCACCTTTAGCTCACGGGAAAGGTATATTAATAGGTTTGCGAGGTATACATAGTCATGAGTAGGTAGTTAGCAATATATAGCATGTTATGAAAGGTATTATAATTGATTGATATTTTAATTGTGCCATTAATTCTTTGCAACCTTAGAAGGCTTTGCATAAATATTTGATTTACCTAAAAGGTCTGCAAATTTTTGCTTAGACCTCTATAAAATTAAAATAAACCGTGGGGTCTTTCTTTCTTAAGTAATACTTTAAGTGCTATTGCAGGTTTGACTTTTTTTCTTCCATTATTTATAAAGTGATTAACATTAATGTCACAAGAAAAAAGTTGAATTGTGACTCTTAAAAGATTTTCTAATTTACGGAAATTTTCAGAACATTTTACTCGAAACCGTTAGCTCAATAATGAAAAAGATAATGTTAAACAAACAGGGATTAACATAGAATCCCTTAATTTGAATTAATTGACCTTTGATCTTATGTATCAAATAACCATAGTATATATGTAGGTTTAAATACACTTCTGTAGTGATTTTTCTTTAAGATTCTCAAGTTGATTTTATAAATTTAACTTCAGAATTGTTTATTGACTTTTTTCAAGTACAAAAAGATCATAAATATGTGAGCACAATTGTTGAAAACTTGATACAGAAATAAGTTTTTAGTTCAAAAGACTTTTTCTAGGATTCTTAAGTTAGAATGATAACCAACAAACTATTTTTTGTGAACTTCATGCATTAGATTGTTTTCTTAAGTTTAAAAAAATAAAAAATCATTAAGTATAATTTTCTAAACTTTTTGTGTAAAGTCAACATAATTGAGAATTTAAAAAAATTGTATTTGTTACTAAAGTAGACTAATTAATTCTCATGTGTTCTCCACGGTTACCAAATATAAAAGAGAAAGAAAAGAGTCAGTCAAAAAAAAAAAAAAGAGAAAGAAAAGAGAACTATATTTAAGCATTTGGTATCACAATACGCAACTAGTTAAATAAAATTAAAGCTAATTTGATTATAACAATAACTTGTTAATGAATAACTTCTTTCTTTCTTTAAAAAAATGGTAATTAACACGATACACCAATGATTTGTTAATGTGACACAATCCCAAAACGTGCTATATTAATGAAGATCACGTACGACACATACATATAGCTATATATCTGAGAAACACGATATGACCGACTTGGTGAAAAACACAACACGAAGTTGGCTTAGTTATATGGTATGTCTTGTTAAGGAAAAATTAATATAACATAAAGTTGATCGACTCAATCATGTGAGTTTTGAAGACTAATTATATGAAAAGATGATAAATGTGTTATGTGTATAAATATATAGAGGAAGAAAGGTATATGCGCATTGGTTATTGAGTATAGACTGATTTTCATGTGTTCTTCACATATAGTAATTAAACAAGGAAAAATAAAATTGATTTAAGAGTAACACTATAGTTAATTACAAAGCACTAAAGTTGATTCGATCACACGATATGTCAATAACCAATAACCTGTTAATAGAATCACAGGACACAGGCGCCAAAAAATAGGCCTTATTAATGAAGATCACAACATTATGCTATTTTCGGCCGAGAGATAGATAAAACCAGCATTAACCACTTGTGTGCCTAGCCTCGTGATTAAAGAAAATCGTTTAAATAGCCAAAATAAAGAATGAAATTTTTGTGGTGCTATTGAAAGGGTAATTTACTGTAAAACGGGTACATATAAAAGGTAATATAGGGGCAACTTTTTTAAGACAATTTTTTTTAACAGTATATACACATTTATATTCTTGAAATAGAGATGCTGAGATGCATATGTTTTCTGTTAATAGCTTTGTTGTTTTAATAGTCTTGAAAAATAAGACAACGAATTATCACCCTAATCTATCTTATACTAGCTTACTAACTATACAATCATGTTTATGAAATATTATTTTGATAAAAAAAATAAAATAAGATTAGGGTGAATAATTAAAATAAGAAATTGAGTGGGGTTTGTTACAGTTAAAATGGGTCCCACATGACACCCTTCTCTGCCGCCTTAATTATAACCATCCTTCTCCCCCCTTTCCTTTTGTATTTCATCTCTCTTTCCATTTTCCTTCTCCATTTCCCCTCTCTTCTCTCTTCTCCGGCGACCTTCGCCGGCATCTCATCGGAAAATCTCACCGGAAAACCAAAGCTCCCAAAATCACTCCTTTCCTTCACCCATTTCCCACAGTTGACTTCCAAA
Source organism: Glycyrrhiza uralensis (assembly GCA_030159175.1). Lineage (NCBI taxonomy): Eukaryota > Viridiplantae > Streptophyta > Magnoliopsida > Fabales > Fabaceae > Glycyrrhiza > Glycyrrhiza uralensis. Next base: position 3,077,614 of record BRZY01000008.1, read on the forward strand.
TTGACCATTCTTTTCTAGTAACACAGCTCAAAAACGCTCTTTTCTAGTTTCTCTTTCAGCAATGCCATTGAAGAGCCATGAGTGTTAGACCCATTTGAGGGAATTTCAATTTGAAATTCACTAACTTTCCTTCTGGGTCTTTCTTCTCCACTTTATTATTGGTGTTGTATGAAAGTCATGACAATGCTAACAATCTTTTAGTGCTAGTTAAGGTTTCTAAAAATTCAATGATGTTTTATAGTTTCAAGGTGTGCCACTGCTTCTGATGTGAGTTAAGTAATTCAGGAGCATTTCCTTGTTTTGTGGGGGGTGGGATTGATAACCTTGTTTTCTGGCTTCTGGTTAATTGTTATAGTGAGGTCAATGGTTTTATAAGTTTGATTGGCATTTATTTCTTGGTTGAATTGAAAGATCCAAACTTGAAGTGTCAACATTGGCTTTGGTCTTGATTTTGGGCATTTATATTACATCAATTTTTTTTTTGTCTACATCGGAGTATTTCCACACGTGTGCAAGACTAATTCATTCGAACTGGGTATGACTAGTTAGGGCAGCAAAGTTCTATTTATTAAGCATCACTAAGTTCAAGGTTTTTTTTTATATATATATATTTTATTTATTGTGCCTTTGATTGAAGACTGAAGAGTCAAGCTCACGCAAGTGATTGGAGTGTGAGCAAAACTGAAGCAAAATAAAGAAAACAAAAATCAATGATGTTGTTGAGGTGGGCAGCAAAAGTATCTGATGGAAAAGGTGATAATCACTGTGACAGTGAGGAAATGGAGATGGGGTTCAATGTTTTGAGTGGTGGTGGTGGTGAGGTTGTGAAGTCCAAGAGGTTCATTGTGAAGCCTAGGATCAAGGTGTGGTTGGCTCGTGCCATTACTACTGTGATACTTTGGACTAGTGTGGTTCAGCTTATGGCACTTGGGGAGTTGTGGGGGCCAAGGTTGTTGTTGAAGGGCATGCCTTATTGTTTCAGCCACCCAGATGTATCTCCAGCTGTAGCAATCACTCGTGTTCCGGCCAAGGTTGTGCTCCCAACCAAAAGTAAGAGTCTGCTTTGATAATTTTTTCTATAAGCACTTATTAAATGAGTTTTTGAACTGATAGTTTCTCATAAGTTGAAATCGGCCTTCATGCTTCGATTTTTTTTTCAAAAGTCCTCTTTTTTTAACTATTTAACAACTTTTTCCTTTTTCCATATATGAAACAAAATTAAGAATGCAATGCGAAGTTGACTTCTCTAGAAGTTAGAAATTGATCTTTTGTACCCAAACAGGACCTAAGTCCTTGGCTTTTCATATGATTGTAGAAGACTTTGTAGCTTGCTTTTGATCTTTGAGAATTTCTCTTATGGTCCATGATTATGAGCTTTATGTATATTTGCTGAAAACAGTAATGATTTCTTATGGCTATCAGCTGAATTTGATAATTCTTTTTCATTAGGGATTTATAAGAATAATGGTTATCTTATGGTTTCCTGCAATGGAGGACTCAACCAAATGAGAGCAGCAGTGAGTGCTAGTGCTTAGTTACCTTTACTGAAATAATTATCATATATGAACATACTAAGCTTGATTCTTATTTTCTCAAAATTTGGATTTCTCTTCTGCAGATATGTGACATGGTTGCCATTGCTAGGCATTTAAATGTCACTCTCATAGTTCCAGAGCTGGATAAAACCTCTTTCTGGGCTGATCCAAGGTTTGCATGGCATTGTTATTGCTGTATCATAATTTTAGTTCAGGAAGCATCTCCATTTATGGCTATCATCCTGATTTCTTAATTGAAATGTCATAGTTTCTGTTCCCTTGATGTGGCAGTGAGTTCCAAGACATATTTGATGTGGATAATTTCATTGCATCTTTGAGAGATGAGGTTAGAATATTAAGGCAATTACCACCAAGGCTCAAGAGAAGAGTTGAATTAGGATTGTCCTATTCATTGCCCCCCATTAGTTGGTCTGATATTTCATACTATGAAAAACAGGTCTTTACTTGGTTAATATGATTTCTTTTCTTTCATTTTTCAGTTTTTTTCTTGTGGGGTACTTGCTTCAATTATTTGCAACTAATCCCCTTACTTGTTTCTCTCAGATCCTTCCCCTTTTACTGAAATACAAGGTTGTGCACCTAAACAGAACGGATGCTCGACTCGCAAATAATGGATTACCTCTTGAGATTCAGAAGCTGAGATGCCGAGTAAATTTCAACGCTTTGCGGTTTACTTCCCAGATAGAGGAACTTGGTAGAAAGATAGTGAGGATTTTGAGGGGAAGAGGACCTTTCCTTGTACTTCATCTTAGATATGAGATGGACATGTTGGCCTTCTCTGGCTGTACTCATGGATGTGACAGGGGGGAGGTGGAGGAACTCACAAGAATGAGGTAATCTAAACTTATATCAATGTATCACTGCATCTATTTTTTTGATTCTTTAGTTACCCTTTTAAGTGTAATTTTGGAAAAATGTATTTCTATCTAGATATGCTTATCCTTGGTGGAAGGAAAAAGTCATTAATTCTGAGCTTAAGAGGAAAGATGGTTCATGCCCCTTGACACCTGAGGAAACTGCTCTAATTCTTACAGCACTAGGCATAGATCCAAGTATTCAAATTTACATTGCTGCTGGAGAAATATATGGTGGAGAGAGAAGAATGGCAAGTTTACATGCAGCTTTTCCTAACCTGGTCAGTAGAAAGAAGCAAAATCATATACTACTCTGGACTCAAATATAAGCACAAAAAAAAAAAGTCAAGTGTAGTGGTCCAAAATATAAACAAATCTTAACTAATTCAACCTTTTTAATGATTTATTCTACAAAATATCATGCATTTAATACAGATTTTAATTTCAAAGATCCATTTTATTAAGGGCGGTCTAGGAAATGAAGTTCAGTTTTTGATAAGATCAAGAAAATTAATTAAACTTAACTAACATCCCTAATCAGTGTTAAATTAGGTATTTTTGCTTAAATATGAGTCCAGAGGGAGTATCTATATGTGTGTTTGTGACTTTGTGTGTGTGTATGTGTACATATATGTAACTATTATTTGCTTTAGCTGCAACAGGTAAGGAAGGAAACTCTGCTGGAACCTTCAGACTTGATGTATTTCCAGAACCACTCATCACAAATGGCTGCACTGGATTATCTTGTGTCTCTAGAGAGTGATATTTTTGTTCCAACATATGATGGGAACATGGCTAAAGTTGTGGAAGGCCATCGAAGGTATTAATTTCTATATTGCCACATATCTTTGTTTCTATGTGTCATCTTCTCAACGAGTGACCTCATCCTTTGATGTAATAGGTGAATGTTTTGATGTCATTTGGACTCCCAAGTCTATAATGAAAATGAAGGACAGCATTATTTTCACTTTTTGACAAATGCTATTAGATAATACAAGGAGATTCATGATTGTCCAGCTCAACAAGCATTATACCCTTTATGTGCATCATGTTTTCTTTTTTTCTTTTTTTTTTGTCTATGCAACACTTTCTAAGTGTGCTTGAAACCAAGCCTCTTACAAAGAAACAAAAACTCTTTAGATTGATACCAACACTATCATATTTAGATTGCATGATACATTATCATTAACTCTTTTTTACTGATATCATACTTGCTGTTCTTCAGATTCCTAGGTTTTAAAAGGACTATACTACTGGACAGAAGGCATTTAGTGCGCCTCATAGATCGATATACCGATAAGTCCTTAAGCTGGGATGAGTTTTCCATTGAGGTGAAGAAAGCTCATGCCAATAGGATGGGAAACCCCAAAAGAAGAGTTGTCATCTCAGATAGACATAAAGAAGAGGACTATTTTTATGCCAATCCTCAGGAGTGTTTGCCATTGCAAGATGAACCATTGAGAAGCACATGGTCTTAGCTAAACACACATGCTCTCTGATTTATTCACAGTCCTCCATCAGAAGGCAAAGTCAATTGATATAAGCATTTGAGCTTATCTACTGGCATGAGCATTTGTGAGAGTATTTGGGGAAGTTTATAAAAATAGCTTGTGACTGACCCATAAGTTGTTTTTTAGCTTATTTTCGTAAGTTCTCATGAATAGCTTATCAAAATGGCTTATGCGGAGCTTATGGATTACATAAGCTTTCATGCGATAAGCCCTTATGCCATAAGCGATTAAATAAGTTGTTTATCCAAATAGGTATTTAATTCAAGGAGAGAGCCCTGATTTATGTCAATGAAATAGGTTCTGAATTAGATAAATTTCATGTTTTGAGGAACATGTCCTTGGTATGTAAAGCAATAGCAAAAGTGGCGTTTGTATCTTGTACACTGTAAAGAAAAGCAAAAAGATACATTACTTTTACAATAATCTTTTTTTTTGTCCCTTCTTTTTGGCCTAAATTCAAAGGTGATTCTTCACCAAATATTCATAGCTGAGCTTTGAAATCATAGAAAATGTAAAAGAACAAAAGCTGAAGTCTATCGGAACCTTCTTTTGTATTAAGATATTGTATATTGTACTTGGTAGTTGGTACTTGCATAATGCTGCATATGATAATTGCCACTTATTGTGTTTGTGTACCAAAATAAGATTATGTGGGAAGACACTAAATGGGGTGGTGTAGGTGAGATTCAAAAATAAGGTAGTTGCAAGTTATTGGAGGGGCCAGGAGTCATGATTAGCATTATAATAATAATATTTTTTGTGTATTGTTGTAGGAATATCTGCTACTTTGTGTGGCTTAGGCAGAATGGGACTAGAATGACCACCAACTTCAAGCAATTCTTAATGGGAGACTCATGGTGTTGAGGTGTGCTACATGTCACATACCTTATTTCATTTTCTTCCACATTTTTTTTAAGTGCTGTGGATGCTGGTTGACCTTTCCAATTCCATAACCATGGACTTATTTTAGGGGAGCACCTAGTACAGCACCATGTCATCTCCCTCTTCCATTCCTAAATATTTATTCTAACTGCAATTTTATGTTATCATTATCACTAGTCTGAACTGGGGTTTTAAGTTCAACCTAATGATCATGATCACCATTAGGTTGCTTGAAATTTAATTTAAGGATAAATTCTTCTGTTTTTATTTAACGAAAAATATTAACAATTCACACTTTAACACCTTATTTTAACACACTGTAATTAGGGTCTTTAACTCTCGGTTCAGAGCTTAATCACACTTAAAATTCCTCACATGTCCCCAAGATTGTATTTTGTGGGAATCGAACATTAGTCTTCTCATTTACAAACTCAGTGTACATTGTCAACTAATCCACATACTTTAGCAACAAATAAAAGTTTCTTTTATTAAAAACATTGAATTGATATTTTAAATTTTTTTTTTATGCAAAACTGTTACTAAGTCACCAGTTACACTAGTTATACAATTAATCATAGATCCCCAAATTTAAACAAATAAATAACCACATCAACATCAACATCAACATCAACATCAAATTTGGAGGATAGAGTTTGTGTAGTGATCCAATAATATTTCTTGGGAAGGGATCACCATGACAGCAAGACATCATCCTCAATTTATTTATCACATAATAACAATACTAGGTGGGTGTGCAGTGCAGCACTACACTCATCTCATGTGGTCCTCATCAAAGCATAACATAACATAACATAACATCGTCACTCTGCTCGATCGGCGATAGTAATTGTAATTGTTTCTGCGGATGCAGGTCCAACAACACAACACACCCTGTCTGGAAGATTCCATTTAATGAACATAAAATTAAAAGAAGCAGCCGTGACCTTGGTAGGTGCGGCCAGTACAATGGCTGTTTTGGATTGGTTTGTTTTATTAAAATAATCATTTATTTTAGTAACTTTTGTTTCGGTTTATGAATCTAGCAGTGTCAGGTGGAATTTTGGGGGAAATATATTTGCTTTTATTATTATTATTATTATTATTATTATTATTATATGATTATTATTATTATTATTATTATTATATGATTATTATTATTATTATTATTATTATTATATGATTATTATTATTATTATTATTATTCAGTTTTCTTGTAAGCATGTAACTAGTTTTAAATTTGAGTACTAAACTCAGATATATATTTTAAAAATAGGGTCAAATATATATAGTACAAAAAATTGGTGCCTTCTAAAAATGGAGCGGCCGGTCCCCTCGCCGCGAGGGTCGGTCCTGACACATATGATTGCAAAGAATATCATCGGTTGTTCAGAGACTAATCTTGTTTGTGGGATTTGAAAGCACAAAAGGTAGATTGTTCCCCTCCTAATTATATTTTTTTCCATATACAAAAGTTAGCATTCAAACCTCTGACTATTTGCTTCAACAACATTTTACATATATAATTAATTGTCATAACCTTATCGTTATTTTAAAAACCAAATTAGATCAGTGGTTAAACACTTATTTGAACGAGTAATTTTTCATTTTTACATATTTTTCCCAAACATGCAAATCCTTAATTTTGTAAATCATTCTTTGAAACTTTGACCCTTATGAACTCAGGCTTTGAGTCCAAGTAATACTATGTCTCTGTTTTTATTTTGAAGTCAGATGTAGGCCCAAATATCTGGCTTGTAGGGTGAGGTGAAGGAGGATAAAAAAATTTCACCTGTGAAGCACTATTATGAACAATACAAATACTAACTGAAATACTATCAACACATTCTTTCCAATATACTTTTTATAATTAGTTAAAATTCATCTAAATATATCACTAGGGATATATTCCACCAAATAGATATCGGAATCAACAATTAATGGTTTTTTTTTGTCAAATGAGTTATATATAAAAAAAAAATTCCTAACTCTATGACTCATAAGTTAATGATCCAAAGAATTGGCCTTCTCCTCTATAGCACGCCTCATATCTAGAAGTGGATATACGAATCCAGTTTGGTTTGCAAGGATTCATGGGTTATATATAGGTTTTTTTTGGGTCAAAATGGGTTATATATATAGGTTAACTTGTTTAGTATTTAAACGGATTTATATTAAGCTTGTATAGGCTTGTTCCGTAGACCATTTCAAGTTTTGTTAGTGATAGAACAATATGTGATTAGATTTTATTTACTTTCCGATCGAAAAAATAGAACATTTCATGTACTTTTTGTTCGTAATTTTTTCTTTTAAATAATTTAAAAATGTATTTTTTTAAAATTTTTTACGAAAATTTCAAAACCCAAATATGCGCCTATATCCCCAGCTGCAGCTAGCTTTACTTGTGCCTCATGCCTTCTTGCTACGCAAAATGTCCCGTCGCGAAAAATGATTTCGAAAAAGTGAGCTTTTGAGTTCCTAGTAGTATCGGCCATTATTATGTTTTGGATTGAATGCTGTAGAATCTGTAGATATAGATATCACATTGATGGTAGAACGATCAATTCGTTGGTTTTGCTAACAACAATCCATCAAGCAAGAACAAGCTACATACATGAATTGCCATGCACACGTTTTCCGACACAGCCACCAACAACAACAACAGCTCCTCCTCAATTTCCTCGAAGCCTGCTGCTCCACACATCGGTCCCTCGACGCCACCAAACGCCTCCACGCCCTCACCGTCACGGTGGGCCCCACCACAAAGCAGTCTCCCTTCATCCACAACAACATCATTGCCTCCTACGCTTCCCTGGGCGAGTTGCCACACGCGCGCAAGGTGTTCGACGCATTGCCCCAAAGAACAGTCGTCTCTTACAACACCCTCATAAGCGCTTATTCCCGACGCGGACACGTGGAAGATGCTTGGGACCTTCTCCAACACTTGAGGAAGGAGAGTGGGTTTGTCCCTACCCATTACACTCTCACGGGTTTGTTATCGTGTGAATCATTGACCCTTTCTCGTGGTGTTCAGTTACTGGCTCTGAGCATAAAAGATGGACTCTTTTTTGCTGATGCTTTCGTGGGTACTTCTTTGTTTGGCTTGTTTTGGAGGCATGGATGTTTTGGTGAAGCATTTTGTGTCTTTGAAGATATGCCCCACAAGAGCTTGGTGACGTGGAACAGCATGTTATCATTGCTGGCTTGTAATAACGAGTTTGTTGAGGAATCTAAGGTTTTGTTTCGTGATCTCTTGGGGTCGGGGATTCCCTTATCGGAAGGTTCCTTTGTGGGAATTTTGTCTGGACTTGGTGGTTCTCAAGAGGATTTGAAGTACGGTGAACAAGTACATTGTTTGATGACTAAATGTGGGTTTGATTGCGAACTCACCGCGGTTAATTCTCTCATAAGTGTTTATGTCAGGTGCAAAGCTGTGGTCTCGGCGGAAAGATTGCTTGAGCAGGTTCCTGTTCAGGATGTCGTGTCTTGGAATACCATGATTAGTGCAATGGCTAGAAGTGAAAGACCGCAAATGGCATTGGAGATGTTTTCGAATATGTGTAGTAGAGGATTGATGCCGAGCCAGGCAACATTTGTTGCTGTTATTAACTCGTGTATTGGTTTGAGAGACTTGGTATGTGGAGAATCTGTTCATGCTAAGGTAATCAGGAGTGGTTTTGAATCTGATGTTATTGTGGGTACTGCATTGGTAGACTTCTATGCCAAATGTGATGAATTGGTTTCTGCACATGACTGTTTTGATCGGATAGAAGAAAAGAATGTGGTTTCTTGGAATGCTTTGATTTTGGGTTACTCAAATATTGGCTCTTCCACATCAATTCTGTTATTAAATGAAATGCTTCAATTGGGTTGTTTACCTAATGAGTTTTCCTTTTCTGCTGTTCTTAAGTCATCATCAGTATCAGTATCAGTATCAGATCTGCATCAGCTCCATGGTTTGGTTATAAGAATGGGGTATGAGAAGCATGAATATGTGTTGAGCTCTCTTGTAATGGCTTACACTAGAAATGGTCTTATAAATGAAGCACTTTCGTTTGTGGAAGAGTTCGAAGATCCGTTTCCTATAATCCCATCTAACATCATTGCTGGAATCTATAACAGAACTTGCCAATACCATGAAACAACGAAGTTGCTTTCCTTGCTAGAAAGGCCTGATGTTGTGTCTTGGAACATTGTCATTTCGGCTTGCGCTCGGAGCAATAAGTATGGTGAGGTTTTCGCACATTTCAAGCATATGCATTCCGCGCGCATCCGTCCAGACAGATACACATTCATGAGTGTGTTATGTGTGTGCACCAAGCTTTGCAATATGGATTTGGGAAGTTCTCTTCATGGACTCATTGTGAAGACTAATGTTGATAGTTGTGACACATTTTTGGGCAATGTACTAATTGACATGTATGGGAAGTGTGGAAGCATTGAAAGTTCAGTAAAAGTTTTTGAAGAAATTACTAACAGAAATATTATTACTTGGACAGCTTTGATTTCTTCACTTGGGCTGAATGGTCATGCTCGCGAGGCGGTAAAGAGATTCCGCAACATGGAACTGATGGGGTTGAAGCCCGATGCATTAGCTCTCAGAGCAATGCTTTCTTCTTGCAGATACGGCGGATTAGTTAGCAAAGGGATGGAAATTTTCAAGCAGATGAGAACTGTTTATGGGGTTAAACCAGAACTTGATCATTACCATTGCATAGTAGATCTCTTGGCTAAAAATGGACAAATTAAGGAAGCTGAGAAAGTCATTGCAAGCATGCCTTTCCCACCAAATGCCAATATATGGCGCAGCTTCCTTGAAGGCCACAAAAGGCAAGAAATTGCAAACTGACTTGTACAGCAAAACTTAACAATCTTTTGGCAATAATGCACTAAACATGTTTTATAGTTTGGTTTTCCAATCTCCTTCAACTCTAAACTTTACCCTGATGTGCATTGTTCACCAACTAAAGAACAAGTTGGTGTTATAAAGCTTCTACCATGGTGGGTCTATACTCTATTGTAGGCGGTCTTACCTTACAATTGCAAGAGGCTGGTTCCACGACTCAAACCTGTGATCTCCTAGTCACACAGTAGCAACTCTAACCAATTGTGCCAAATCTCTCTTTTTATTCATGAGCTAAAGTACAACTTGAAATATTTATTGGTAGACTAGCAAGGACCATGTTAGCAAATGTATAAAGGTTAACCTAAATACAAGGAAGGGACCATGTTCAGGGGAACAATTCAAAGGTTCTAGGTTGCACATCTCCTACAAAGGGAACGGATTCCGTGACTTTGAAGCGGGAAAGGCACCATGCCTGCCTTTCAGTGCTTCTAGTCTTTTCGATAAATCATGCGGCTCATATTGTGCCACGTGTCCCTTTTTAAATAAAAAATAAACACTTAAAAGTTAAATGGATGATTCCGTCCAACCTGTCTTTATTTTTATACATGCCCAGTGAAGACAAACCACAAAACTTAATGTGAATACCTTGATACATCTTTCTCTCTCAACTTGCTTAATTGATTTTGTATAATTATATCATGCTTATTTTGATTATTTTCTTGTAATAATCCTATCTTAGTATGTTAATTCGGGTAACTGAAAGTTATAAATATTAACGCTCATGATGATTTGGTTGTCTTCTAACCTTTAATGATTGTCCAGCATTTTGTTACTTAAGGCATGTGATTTAAGGCATTATTTTTGAATTAGGATTATCTCCATTTATTTTTCTCTCAATTTTTTTCATTTCTATGTTTTTGAAAGAAATAAATGGCATAAATGTGATACATGCCTATATGGATTACTTTATCATATATTTTTGTAATTTAACACACATGATATTAAGGACATAGTGAAGTGTTTTAAACACAAATTAAAATTTATCAATAATATATAATTCCTAAAAAATAAGATAAATTCCTAAATATAACAAATATTTGTATGCATTATTCTCAACACAAACTAAACTTTATCAATGATACATAATTCTAAAATATAAGATAAATTCCTAAACTAGGATAAATAAAAATGATCTAAATATTCCTAAATATAAAAAATATTTGTACGCTGTATTCTCAAGGAGATGTGTATTCTTCTGGCAAAGCATTCGAATCAAGAAATGAGTAACTAAGTTTCCTTTCTTCTCTATGAACATTATTAACATGCTCTTGACGGTCTTCAACGGATGAAAATGTTAGTTCGCATTATGAACATGCTATCTGTGGTTGTGATCGCGGTTGCGGTTGTTGCACCACTTGGGCCGGTGGAACTATTCTATCGTGGTTGGAATTCATGTGGCCCCCAAGAGCTTGGATGGATGAAAATACTTTGCCACATTGGTTGCATTGTGATTCCATATGGGAGATCTTATGGCTACGTAAAGACATTGCACTTTTGAATGATTTATCACATTGATCACAACCACATTCAGGTCCTTCATTCATCATGGTGGAGGATTCTGAAACAAGAAAAGCAAAAAGTAAAGAAAAAAAAGGCTTTGTTGAACAAACAAATTGTGTATGGAGTGGAATAAGAGCATGGGATAAAGACCACGAATTATCTAAAGAATATATTTATAATTTCAAATAGTATATTCATATATTGACAACAAAATTTATTTAAAAGATATCTTAATTAGTTTTCTTATTTTCTAGTTTATATTGCTTCATTATCTATATATGTTAGTAAAACTAACCATCACTCATGTATTATAAGAAATTTGGTATAAAATTTGACAAATCAAATGTTATTCAAAATTAAACAAATCTATTTATCTATATCTATTATGTATTAGTAAAATTGACTTGCATTCTAGTATTATAAAAAATTTGGCATAAAATGTGACAAATCAAATGTTATTAAAAATTAAACAAATCTATTTATTTATATCTATATATATTAGTGGAATTGACTTGCGCTCGTGCACACACACATATTAGTAAAATTGACTTGTACTCTTGTATTGTAAGAAATTTGACATAAAATCTGACAAATCGGATATTATTAAAAATTAAACAAATTTATAGTAAAATTGATTTGCACTCCTGTATTATTAGAAAATTAAACAAATCTATCTATTTATCTATAACTAGAGGAGGGATCAAATTATACCAATGTAATATTTTGGACAATGTTACACCGTTAATAACTCTTTATTGGATAATTATATTATAAAATTTACTGTTGAATTAAAAATTACTATCACATAGATTATTCCTATAAAATTTTATATCAATATACAATTATTTGATGTATTATTGAAATACGTCAAGATTAATGTCTTCTATTTGAGGAACTGAAAATGAATTCCAACTTTTCAATGCTCTAAACCTATGTGATGGAGATCATAACTTGTTTATCAATAGATGTGGGGAGACTCTAAACTTAGGTGATTATTTTTAGCTACAACAAGCTGTTTATGTTCATTTTCTGCAGTGATCTGTGTATAATCAGATTCTGCACAGCCTAGGATTTGGTAATTGATTTAGGTGGACTATTTTTCTTGTGTTTGTACAATAATATTTTGTACGTCAAACCTTTTTTTTTATTTTTTGTTCACTTCTTATACTTGGTACCTGTTTAGTTTGAAAAAAAATATTTTGTTTTTCATTTTTTTGTTTTTATATTAAATTGCAAAAATATCATTTTACTTTTAATTTGTTTCCCTATTTTTTATACGACTTTGAAAACAGTGAACTAATTAAAACCAAGATTTTTGTAATTAAAAATAAAAATAAAAACAAAACACTTCCCCCAAACCAAACAAGCCCTAAAAGTATTTTTCCAAACTAGTCTCTATGGATTTAGTCTTTTCCTGGCAAAAAAACTCAACAAATAAGACAACTTTAATTTGAAAAATAAAAAAAAAATAGTTGAGAGTCACATGTGATTGGAAGTAACACACTAACACATGTCATATATTCCGGAAGACTGTAACTACTTTTTTTATATAGTAATTGATTGACTGATGGATTGATTGTTTGATATTGGGACATTTTTGTAGTAGTGATTTTCATTAGATTAGTTATAAACCTCCTTGGTCCCCAGTGGACTACAAAGATTTGATTTTTTTGTTATGTTTTTTGGACTCACCCTATATAGGAGTAATAATTGTGTTCATACAGTTTCTTTGATGTTCCTGGAAGCTATCCTACTTAATTCAACCTGTCGATCTTCTAATCGACTCACAGCTCTAGAGAAGTTATTGCTTGCAAATGAAAAGTTATCTTCCATCACATGGCGAAGTCTCCTTTGCTTTATCCTTGATATTCCCTGTGAAACTTCACTTATAGAGGGTCGTTTCTTTGGTGATTTGTGCAAGCATTTGTGTGCAACTTTAGTAAGCTGCCTCACTTCTCCAATGTTGCATTTCCCCACAAGTTGCTTGTCAAGTATCCCATCTATACCATCATGGTCCATTGCAGCCTTGCAGTAAAAGACAAATAAGCACAAATCAGAAAGAAATCGTCAGGCCTATATGAAGATGTATGCCGGAGATAGTACCCTCTCTGGTCGTTTTTATAAGAAACAAAATAAGGTATGAAGACTTATGCCAAAGATCACACACCCTCTGGTCCTTTTTATAAGAAACAAAATAAGGTATGAAGACTTATGCCAAACATACTACTCCCTCTGGTCTTTTTTATAAGAAACAAAATGAGACATTTTCTTAGTCTTAATTATAAGAAACAAAGGCTTTTTTCAACAATATTAATTGCCCAATTCCATTTTCATCCTTATTCATTATTAATTGTGTGGAATACAATGAGTTGTCATTAATTGTATGTGCCACTTTCAGCCATTTAATACAAAGGGTATTTTTGGGATAAAATTTAAAATTATAGCATCATTAATTAAAATTAACTCATTTCAATGTATTTCCTTGGTCTTGATGATTTTTGTCTTTTGTTTCTTATGAAAAGGACCGGATGGATATCATAATTCAATATGAAGGAGCTCTATGCCAGAAAAATAGTAACTTACAAGGTTAATATATTCCATCAAATTTTGATGTGGGTGGATGGCAGTGATGAGCTCAAAAAGTATGATACCAAAACTGTATATGTCACTCTTGGTTGTTAACCTGCTTGTGGAAATGTATGCCGGGTCCATGTAACCATATGTACCCTTAAGACCAGAATTCCGGCCATCGAAGATCTCTTCCTTCGAGAGCCCAAAATCAGCAACCTACATAAGAAATTTTGAAGTTAGTTGATATTGGATAAAAAGAAGATAATTAATGCCATAAAATGTCAAATATGTGCCAATTCTTAAGGATAGACAAGAAATTTTGTTTCATTGTAACGTTTTCTACTTTCATTTTCTGCTTTCACTTTTAATTATAAAATTGACACATTGTTTTCAATCTGTTTCCTGTTCAAATATTTGTACAGAAAACGCTGAAAACTTTTTTTTTGTTGTTTTCACAGTTTCCTGTACAAATATTTGAAAACAGGAAACAGATTGAAGACAAGGTGTCAGTTTTAGGTGCATGGTAAAAGAAAATAATAAAATTACACGAAGACAAGTACAGTAAATTTTATTCTCTATTTAGCAACTATTTAAAAGGATTAGTCATTGATAGAATCTCCGAAACAATTCTTTTGAAACTTCTCTCTGATTATTTTAACACAGGTTTCTTTTAAATTGCACAACCATAGAAGGACGACATTGTTCGATATAATATCATGCAAGTTTAGGAAAATGAATTAGCAATCTGACTATCAAAAAGAACATGTACAAACAACATTACCTTAGCTCTCATGGAGTGATCTAGCAATATGTTGGCGGATTTCAAATCGCGATGTATAACGGGCGGGACTGCCTGTTCCATGCATATTCATATTAACCAAAGACATTTTGCACATAGCATAAGAGAAAATGTATTCAGTGGACACACATACTCCTTCATGAAGATATTCTATTCCGTGTGAAATATCAATAGCAATTTGCAGCCTTTCATCCCAACTCAACTCCTTTTCTTCACCTAGAAGCATTCACAGACTATTCTCAATTGAGACAACATAATTTATAAAATAAAAAGGGAAAAATAAGAAAGAAAAGCTTTAGTGATTGTGAACATGCAAAGACAGTAAGATACTAAGATCTGCCTGTCTATTTGATGACTAATCACATAATCATGCAGCTCTCAACATTCAAATGTTAATTTTAAAAAATAAAAAAAGAAAAGAAAAAGAAAACTTAATGAGAAGGAAATATCTTTTTCTTACCATATAAAATACTTGCTAAACTTCCATTACTCATGAACTGATAGACCAATATGCGCTGTCCTTTATCTACACAATATCCAACCAAATTCACAAGATTCCGGTGATGCAGTCTTCCTAGCAGAAACACCTGGAGCAACGTCTTGTTAAAAATCTTAAGTACATCAAGCTTAGCTGGTGACTGCTGTTAGATTTATAGAGTAGTCCTTTGACTTGCTCAAACTATAACTAATGTTACCAACAAGCATTGAGTCATTTATGAACTTTGCAATGGTTTACTGCCTTTGAGATTTAATCTGTTTATGAGTCTCTCAATCAAAATAAAGGAAATAAAAGAGGCTTAGGAAAGAAAAGTATAACTATGGAATCCTTTTCCAATACTATACAAATATATTAAAAGATTACCAAAAAAAAAAATTGCATCCTATAAACCAAGTATCAAAATAGTTATTTGCTTATACCTCTGTTTGGAATTCTTTCTCCCCTTGTTTGGAATTGGGTGCAAGCACCTTTGCAGCTACCACTTCTCCTGTAGGCATTGTGGCTTTATAAACCGTGCCATATGATCCTTGTCCCAAGATAGTCGTGAAATTTTGTGTGGCCTTTTGAAGTTCTCTGTACCATGAAAAGTGTCAGGCATACCATTACTAAAGTTAAAGTGAATGTCCCCTTTAATAGTTTTTTATCTGTCATATATGTCCTACTTTCTCCTATTCTTTTGTCTTCTGATTAAGTGAAAAGTAAATGTCATGAACCTTATGCTCATAAAGGCTCTGATACCATATAATCAACCAAATATTTTAGAAGTTTTAGTTATTAGTAGGTGAAAGCACATGAATGGTTTTAATCCTAATAGCAAATAAAATTTTACAAGAAAGATCATATAAATTATAAAATAAAAAAGATCCTTATAAAAGGACTGTATAAAGTTCCAATTCCACAAATCAACTAAATCAAGACATTTTGACATCAATAGTTTCACACTTGTTATTTAATAGTAGTTATTCATTACCAGAACAATTTGGATATAAGAAAGAAAGAGTAAAACTTATGCTCAAGAGAGAAATGTACATACTTGTATGAATACTTTAGAATGCCTGATGCTGAAGCAAACCGATCTTTTCTTTTATGATTCCACCAAGCGAAATGGGAATTATTCTGTACATTTTCTGACATCGACGTGGCTACGGAACTAGAGAGAGATGCACTGAAGTCGGTACTTGTTCCCAATCCATTTGTTCGTATTGGAAGAGTCGTTACACTAGGCTCACTAGCAGATCGACTAAGATGAGAACGTTTCTTGTACCACCTTATGCCGAAAAATATGAGGCAAGAAATCAGAATTCCAAGGGCCAAACCAGCAGAGACACCAATGATAACTAAATTAGTTTGACGAACCATTCTTCAATCGCTCTTGATAATCAAACAATGAAATCATCTTGCAGAAGACTAGTACTACATAACAGACGCCCACTGTCACAAAGTTGGCACAAATTTTATGTTAATTCAATACTTCGTCTAGATATAACTCACATGACATTGAACTTCAAGACAGTAAGTGATTCAGTTGTTATTTTTTTCATCTTGTGCTTTTTTTTTATAGAAAGATTATCTAATTCAACGACTCAAATGCAACATGATTTGCAATTTTCAGATGTTAAACTCATGGGTGTGAGTGTGTTATAGTAAAAAGGAAATTAAAAGAATCTCAGCAAAATCGCATAACAAATATCAATAATTTAAGTTTATAATTCAACACTTGTAATAATCAATTGCAATATGTACATATTATGTTTTTCATAATTAATAACCAATAATGACTAACTTTTTTATCATAGACAAATTCTAATGGATTGGAAACCAAAAGAACTGCATCCTATTACTAATTTCCCTGAAGATAGTTCGTATATAACCGAAGGAATTGACAAAATTAATGAAAACATGTAGCCAAAATATATCCATTTTGTGATTCACATACATAACAATAATTGCAGCAGGGTTTTTGCAAGATAGTTGCTAAATTCACAAACCCATCAACAAGCAATTAATTGTTCATCATTCAGAAACATTTCATCAAACATTAACAAATCAAAAGGATGGGCACTTTCCCCTGCTCTCTCAAAACACTGGAAAACAGAAACAGTTCAGCAACAAAACTCTCCACAAAACCAAACCTATGATCCACACAAAAACTCAACAACCCACCAAGCCAAATCCAAAAAGGCTAAAAGAAGATCAGAAGTCAGAACCAACCAAAGCAGCAAAAAGCACAAGCAGAGCTTATAAAAAAGAAAAACCCACATACCTAATCAGCAGAAGAACACGCCCATGATGAAAAAATCAGATTTTTTCAAATCATGAATCTGAATTTGACCCTTTTTAGGTTATTTGAGCTTGTGGGGGTGACCTTTAGGGTACACAGTCAATGGCATAAGCAGCGACCCAGTTGAAGAAAGCGAGTGAAAATGTTGATCAGAGAGAATGTTGTGTTATTATTATTATGAAATGAAAGTAACTCAAAAAAGGTGGAAGAGGTCTGAGTTGGATGGCTTATTGGAGCTTAATGAATGGAAATAAAAGAAAAAAAGAGATATATATATATATATATATATATAAATGTTGAGTTGGTGTTGTTCAATTGAAGTGAGAGTGTGGTTTAAGGTTTTAAAAACTTGGGCAAAAAGGTTACATGAGATGGAAAAAAAATACTGTTTTATTTTTGTTAACTATTAAATAAATATAAAATAAAATATTATTTTATTTTTTATGTGGTATATAATATTTGTTCAACGTGAAATTAAAATTTTCTAGTTTATCTTTTTAATTATGTTATTAGAAAAGATAATTAAAATATGGAAAATATTAATGATTCACACGGTTAAAAAATATTTTTAATTAGTGGTGCAAAAATTAAAATAAAATGTTTAATTACATTTTTATTTCTTTTATTGTGATTTACATGTGTATAATTTTGATCCCTTAATATTCTTTTAGTCTAATCAAATCTCTCTTTATTTTAATAAGATAAATGAGTTCTTCTATCAATTTGTCATTAAATCGACAATAAACTGATGTAACATATAAATTTCTGATGTCGAGTTCGTCATTTAAAAAGAGTACTCATTGTGACACGCAAGATTAAAATATTGATATCTTTTTTTATTAAATCACTTAATTATATTATGTTGGATAGTAATTCGTAAATAGCCAACTCAACAACAATGTTATGTTACACCTAAATATTATGTCAAGTCAATTATTTTTATTAGAAATTGGATGAAAATTTGATCAAAGGATCACTTGATTTTGTGTAGTTAGACGATCAAAAGATTTGATTGAAGTAGCAATAATAAGATAAAAAAAAGTTCGTTTTAACAAAGCCGGTAATATATAAATTTTGTATTGGATGTTTTTTCTGTGTTTGTGTTTGTGTGTGGCTGACTCATTTTCCTCAAACCTAGTCCTTTCCGCCTTTTTCAGTTTTTGTTTCTGCCTCTTGATGCCTGCGTTTTTCTTTAATTTGTTTTAACTTTTAATTTAACGTAAGAATGAACAAAGTGATGTGACATTTAACTTCAGTTTGGAAGTGCATGTGATGTATTTGTACATATAAGTATAATTGACTTTAAATAATAACTCAATTCACTTTAGATATACAATTATGTTAGTGGTTCAAACTTTATTTTTATCATTATACACAAACAAATTATAAGAACTTGATTAATTATTTTATTAATAAAAATTTGCTACCTAATTATAAAGAATTTTTTTACTTTGCACTAAAAGATGCTTTGCATTTTCATTAATGCAAACCGAAAGCATGCATGTATCTTTCCATTCATATTTATAAGTGATTTTCTCTGTTCTTCTGTCAAATGCATGAGATTGATATTGCCAAGTTACCTAATCTAAAACAAACAAGCCGTATGAGGTGGAGGCAGTGATGTTTTATCTTTAACTTTTTTAGAAATGGTCCCAAGCTAATTTTAAAGATTCTAGCTAAATCTTGCTTGATAGAAGGAATGTGTACTACTTTACTAAACTTTTTTTTTTTTTCTTACAAGATAAAAATATTTGACAGAAAATAAATGAATGCTTATAAGTACATTAATGTTTTTTTTTACCAGAGAGTACATTAATGGTTAACCATTGTTTAAAATTAAAGTTATATAACTATTCATATCATTATCATAAATTATAAGCACATATATTTGTTAAGACTTGTACTCTTGCACTTTGCCATGAGTCTCTTTAAAGTGTTAAAGTATCCGTGCTTCAACCTGAATCAACAATACTATTATGTTGCACAGTTATTGAAATTTTTTATATCATTTTTAATACATATAAACACTCACTTTATCTTTATAAAAAAACAAATTTTTTTTTTTATCTATTGGTATGGGTTACTGGTGATGAGGATCTCAAAAGATTGCAAGTCATTCTTTGAGTCCTTCATCTTACTTTTCCCTCTCCACTACTCTTACTCTTCTCCTTTTGTAATCTTTCTTGACTTGCGTTTCAATAAATTACAGTGAAAGTTTATTTTGGACATCTCTTGTACACAAACAAAAAATGTTGCTACTTGCAATTCCGAAACCCAATCACCCACGCAACACTGGAAAGCCTGCAAAGGCCTAAACTACAGAAATAGCCCGCTATAAATGTGCCCCCACCAATATCAGAACACAACCTTGACCAAAAAAAATATCAGGAAGTGATTTTATCTTAATTGAGGTTTACTACATTTTTCTTTTGTTTTTCAACTTGTTAGTCTAAAAATGAATTAGTTGATTGTGATTCATATGAAATGGGGGCAGCAATAGGAAAGTGATTTATATGACTACAGCAGGTGTACTGAAGGTTACAACCTCACAAGATATAGGATCTGTTTGGATTGACTTATATAGAGCTTATCTAGACTTATCTACTGACATAAGCTCTTGTCAGTGTGACAGAGCTTATGGAAACAACTTATGACTGGTTCATAAGCTGTTTTGTGCTTATTTTCATAATCTACCTATGATAGTTTATCAAAACAGCTTATACTTACAGCTTATATGAAATCAGTTTAACTACATTCTTTCTTCGATTATAAAAATAGCTTATACATAAACGCTTATCATATAAGCGCTTATGTCATAAGGGCTTAAATAAGCTATTTTTCCAAACAAGCCCATAATGAATGTCTCTATGTGGTGGAAGCTATGAAAAGCCTTATTTGTTTAAGTATTCATGGTAGAAGTTTTGTTGATGGGCTTAAAGCTAGTTTGTGCAATACATGGCATAAGAATATCTTATGTATGAGGATTTGAAGAAGAGACATTTGATGCTTTCAGGTGTTGTTATTTTATCCTATTTAGAGCAGGTGTCTTGTAAATCACACACATAAGAATATCTGTTTCACATTGAATATTTTAAGATGTTAAACGATATATTAATTTGTCTGTGATCCAATATTGTTCACTGAGGGTCATGAGACATTATTATTTCTCTTTGCTTGTCGGATGTTGCATTTGATGAATCATTGGTTAATTTGCTAAATATTAGTGTTTTGAACCAAAATTTTGAAAACGAACTCCATTTATATAACTTGTTTAGGCAGCAAAAATTTTATTAGTGAAATGTAACATTTTTAATTTGCAATATTGACTGTACCATCTTGTAAATGAGTTGTCATTAAGAATGTTCTTTGCTGTCATGGAGTTTTAGCTATGCTCTCGGAGGGAGTGTTCTCTTGGAAGAGACGGACGGTGGCGAGTTCACCCGACTACAACTTCCTTAGAGAGGTGACAACCACAGGCACTCACCCACCATGGTGCTGGAATGGATCAGTCATATTTCTGGAAAGGAAATTTGATGAGGTCTTAAAAGTAAATATAACTATATAAGTTTTGATAAAAGAAATTGCCAAATTGTGTGTAGGCGAGGAAACTTTGTCATTTAGGCCATTATTTATTTAGTTTCAAGTTGCATAAATTAGAGTATGTCTCCAACTCAACCCATGGTAATGAACATTGCTGAATGCAACTTCAGATCATTTGGTTCATGTAACTGATGCAGAAAATGGTTCTGTTTTTGTATTTGGGGAAAGCAGAATTGGTAAATTGGTATGTTCATTCAATCAGTGGCAATTATTTTTTTCCCTCAACCATCTACGGCTTGTATTGATGGGATAGGCTATTTTGTTGCCAATTGCAATACCAGACATAAACAAGAACATTAGCTCTTGGTAATAGATAAGAGGTGACAATTCACACCCAAAACACAAATAGAAAAGAGGATAGTATCATCTGATTGTAGGGTGACAATTACTACTAGAGCCACTTGGTAAGATTATATTAGCTCTATTAGTCAATACAAGAAGTAGCTTATTCCAAATACAGTAGGTAAGTGGCAGTTCAATATGAAAAATCAAAACTCGCATTGTGAAAACTTCAGGCCTATCCACGAAAATGCAGATTTCTCACTCCAGAACTACTCACAGCTGTGAGAAACTTAACTTCTCCGGTGTGAAACCATCAGACCCAATTCACGAAAATGCACCGCTAATCAAACGTCGTTCCCACTTGTGATAAAATTCACATCCGTAGTGTGAAAGTGTCAATCCAATATGCGAAAAATGCAAACTTTCCATTTCAGAGTCATTCACACTTGTGTAAAATTTCACAACCCCTACACAAAAGACAGTTTTGGTTTTTCTTAATTTCTCATTTTTTGTTTTCTCAAACAAAAAAGACATACAAAAGCATCACAATAAAGAAAGGGATCCCAACTATGTGTGCACATGAGACCCTATCTATTATCTACAGGATTAATATTATGATCATGCAACTTTTATTATCCTTTTGCCTTGGGGTTTTTATTATACCACCTAAAAGCGAAAGCAAGGTTCACTGGTTGACTAAAAAAGGGGGAAAATGATTCTAGTTGTAAAGATGAAATTGAATGCACAGTATAAAATCTATCAATTCACCCACTGTATTGTGTGAACAT
This sequence comes from Glycyrrhiza uralensis, assembly GCA_030159175.1. NCBI lineage: Eukaryota > Viridiplantae > Streptophyta > Magnoliopsida > Fabales > Fabaceae > Glycyrrhiza > Glycyrrhiza uralensis. The sequence goes on from BRZY01000008.1 coordinate 3,099,640, forward strand.
TACGGTGAATAAATTAAATTGAAATGGAAGGACAATCAAATGTTGGGTGGGACAAGCTCCGTAATGAAATGAAGTGCTCACGAGTCACGACGCAGTATCATGCCTCCAATTTAATTATTTACTATCTTTCCGTTTTTTTTTTTTGACTGAACTATCTTTCCGTTTTTAAACTTTGTAGTTTTAACCTTTATTTAAAAAAAACATTGATTATTTTAGAATTTGAAGATTTAATTAAGTAGTAATTGTTTCCAACTAAAGTATATCAAAAAAAGTAATTGTTTCCAACTGCATGTATGAATAGTTGCAAGCTGTCTGATTCCTTATTTTTGTCTTCTCCAACCAAAAATTCTCAACTCATATATCCGTTTTTTCAAGTATGTTTTTTACATGTATTTTAGGTTCTTTTATATTTGTTTTATTGGTTCCTTCGCATAACTTTTATGTTGTTGAATCATACTATGGCTTTGCTTTTGATTTATGAGTAGGAAAAATCACCTAAATTATGAAAAAATGAATGAGGGAAGTTTAGAGTAGTATGAAGCTGGAAGGGACAATTTGGGCAAACCAGTACGAATCACACCACGTATGTGAGAATTCCCAAAGTGATTAGTTCTATCATAGTGTATCGGAAGTTATAAACAAGTCAGATGCGTTCATAAAAATTCTCACAGTTGTGATTAGTTTGCCAAAAGAGCATCAAAAGTCATAAACAAGTCAAACTCATTCAAACCACATGTGAAATTTTACAGCAACTATAATTAGTTCTATCATAGCAAATCAAAAATTGTGAAATGGGAAAACACGTTCAAACCCTAGGTGTGAAATTTTCAATAGCTGTGATTTACTCTGTTGAAGATTCGAGTTGAACCTGATGGTTTCTCTCCCTGGGTGTGAAAAATATCACAGCTTTTTTTTTAGTTCTGTCATAGTAAAGTTGTTAACAAGCCAGACGAGTGCACACCCCCAGCATGAAAATTTCGACAGCTGTGATTTCTTCTATTCAAGTTTCGTGTTGAACCTAGTGCTTTTAGTATACAGTTGGCAGGGGAGGGAATGGATTGATGGAAAAGAGAAGAAGAAAGGAGGAGAGGGGAAAGGAAAAGAAAAAAAACCCCTAGGCCATGTCATCGTCCAAGTCAGATGACACATGACATCATTAATCTAGCGTGGTAACTCCAAATGGAACTTCGTTAGCCATGTCACTATTTTTGTAACAGAGACGAACAATAAGGACAAAAAAGGAAGGCTTGGACATTGTAATACGAAAAGAATATTTAAACTGATAAATTTAATACATTAAAATCAAAGGACAATAAAAAATCTATGTAGTTAATTGGAGAAATTTAATTGTTTGAGTACCTTGATGAGGTGGTCCAATAAAAACATGACAAGTGAGAAAATATTAAATATATAAAGCTGATTCAATATTTACTTAAATTTAAATTATATTTTTATTATTTATATTTATATCCCCAGGAACTTTTAATCAAATACTCAAAATTTAATAAAAATTTTCATATCACTTGTTACAAAGTCGTCAATCATTCTCTATCATGCAGAAAACCCTTCATACCCTGATTGTTGATTGATTAATTTCATCCTATTTTATTTGTATATAATTGGTTTTCAATTTTTGATGTATTTTCATTTTTATTTATGGATAAAATTTTCAAATAATGATTTACTTGAAATCAAAAATTGAAACCTTAAGGCTTTTGTAGAGGAAGATAATACGAATCTATTGACACTGATTTCGTAAATTTTCATTTACAGTAGGGAGAGAATTCGAAGAAAACCGTGAGGGATTAGAGTTTATATAAGCCGCGATTTGAAGCTTATTTTCTCATGATTTGATTATTATAAAATGAGATTTTTGTACTATAATAACAAACATGATTATGTGTAAAACCTACAAAATAATTGAATGAAATCGAGAATCGAAGCTTAAATGGTGCAAAAATGGCACTCAACCAGTAAACATTAACGCGGTCCTTCTTGCTTTCTGCATTTGCACCCGCCCTTATTGGTTTAGCAATGTCCAGGTCAACCTTTATCTTGTTGATGATTTTTTTTCCTCAGAAAATTCAAAGATTTCAGACTCTAACACATTACCGATACAAGATCCAATTTTTGTACCCATTTGTTTGGTTCTGCAATGGGGTCCTCTTTGCATCCTTTTCTTCCTCAAAGAATAACTGATACAGTTTGTGCGAGACTTCTTTATGGGTAAACCAGATTTTCAATTTTTGGTAAAAAAATAAAAATAGAGGGATCTATTTGTAAATAAATAGAAATAGAAAAGACAAAATAACATGGTAAATGAAATACACATCACATCTTATTATAAGTCGAGTACTAATACTCGTAAAATTTACTTGGATACCGAAGCAATAATCATCAATCATCAATAATTGTACATGCAGGACAAGCTCCGAAAATAAATAAAACTATCCTCTGGGTGGCGCTCATGATGTGGCTTTGTGCCTTATACATGCCTCATATATAAGTATGAATACACATAACAAACATAGCTTTATAGCATGAGAAATCACGTGCTCAACTTATATTGCATTAATGTGATGCACTGATGCACAATTGCATCATATGTGCTTCCATTATCCAAGGATTGTGAGGGTAAAAACTAAAAAGTGATGTGCAAGTAGAAACATTGCTACAAGAAGAGCTGTCAAAATGGGTTAAGTCAGGCCAATCCATATTTTTCATAGGCCATATATTTAGTGGCTTAACCTGGTCTAAAACATACCAGGTTGGGCCGGGCCCGGCTAGCCCGCATCTTTTACAAAAAAAACACCTAAATACCATAAGGGAATTTCTATCCACACATATATAATTTTCTATCTGCACATACATGTCCGTGGAACTATTAGTTCTGCGAGTTTATTTTTTTTCAACACACATATGTCCGCGGAACTATTAGTTCTGCGGGTTGTAATTCTCCGCGGAACTATTAGTTCCGCGTGTTGTAACTCAACACATACATGCTTGCGAAACTAATAGTTTTGCGGAGAATTACAACCCGCGATAGTTCTGCGGACATGTATGTGTTGAAAAAAATAAACCCGCAAAACTAATAATTCTGCGAACATATATATATAGATAGAAAACTATGTATGTGTAGATAGAAATTGTCATACCATAAAAGTATACAAAAAAGGGCCCAAGCCGGCCAAAATGGCCCAGTCTATTTCGGAGCCTATGATTATGGTGTCCGACCCGGCCTAAAACACACCTCTAGCTACAAGGTTACAAAGCGCCAAAATAAATACTTTCTTAATTACAGGATACACTAGATTATTCCAAAGGCATTCACCTCCAAAAGTACTTTTTGACTTTTTGTTGGACGGTAGCAAAGGCATTCAGGCAATAATGCAAAACCGAAAGATGTCGGTACTTTCCAATGGAAATTGGGTTGAAATAAACACACGAGAGAAGCTGCCAAGAATCAACACTTGAAGTCCTAAAGCGCAAGACACGCCAGTCTTGGGATGATTTATTTATATTTCCTTCACTACCCATTGCTTCTTTTGTATTCTAGTTACACTTGTCCTACCTTACACTACAGCTCCTGAGTAATATACAGCACTATATACTTATTCTTCATCTTCGTTGACAGTTTAGCCTTAGCTTTCGCAATTGAGATGGCTAGCAGTAGCATCCAAAGCAGCTCTTCAGCTTTGGTGGTAAGGAAATTTGATGTGTTTGTTAGCTTCAGAGGTCAGGACACACGCTACAATTTCACTGATCATCTTTTTGGTGCACTCCAAAGAAAAGGTATTCTTGCATTCAGGGATGACACAAAGCTTAGGAAAGGTGAGCCCATAGCACCTGAGCTCCTTCGTGCAATTGAAGGGTCTCAGGTTTTTGTTGTGGTCTTCTCAAAGAACTATGCTTCCTCAACATGGTGCTTGCGGGAACTAGAGAAGATCTTTGAATGCGTCCAAGTATCCAGAAAACGTGTTTTGCCTATTTTTGTTGATGTTGATCCATCTGAAGTGCGGTATCAAAAAGGAAGTTATTCTGAAGCGTTCGCCAAACATGAAGAAAGATTCAAACAAGACTTAGAGATGGTACAGAGATGGAGGACAGCTCTAACACAAGTGGCTAGTTTCTCGGGATGGGATGTATTTCATAAGTAAGTAACTATATTTGATATTGATGTTTTTGCTTATCCCAATTTGAAGGCTTTGATATTAAATCACAAATGCTGTCAGCCATATACTGCATATATTTGAATTCACAATTTCCCTTATCAAACTAGAGTTGAGAGTAAAGAGAGAACACTGGGACACAAAGATGCAAATTGGGCTCAAATTTATGTGCTTAAGAACAAGAGTTTTCTAAAAGGGAAAAAGAAACTCTATTATCTATTAACTCGGTTTCCTTCTTTGATGATTTGGTGTTATATATCGGTTAACTTTTTAAAACTTTCAGGGCACAATATGCAGAGATTGAAAAGATTGTTGAAGAGATAATAAATATATTGGGTTACACATTTTCAAGTCTCCCAAATGATTTAGTTGGAATGCATTCTCCAATAGAAGAATTAGAAAAACTTCTATTTTTGGAGTTGGTTGATGATGTTCGTGTTGTAGGAATATGTGGCATGGGTGGATTAGGGAAAACAACTCTTGCTACTGTTTTGTATGGCAGAATCTCTCATCATTTCGATGCATGCTGTTTTATTGACGACATAAGCAAAAGTTATAGACATGATGGTCCAATTGGTATTCAAAAGCAAATTCTACACCAAATTCTACGCGAAGAATACCTTCAAATATATAATCCTTATAATGCAGCTAATTTGATTCATAGTAGGCTACGTCGTGTAAGGGCCCTCATAATTCTTGATAATGTTGATCAAGCCGAACAACTGGAGAAACTAGCCTTGAACCGTGAATGGTTAGGTAGAGGGAGTAGAGTCATTATAATTTCAAGAGATGAACATATCTTGAAAGAGTATGGAATCGATGGAGTTTACAAAGTTCCACTCTTGAACATGGCTAACTCTCTTCAATTATTTTGTCGAAAAGCTTTCAAAAGTTATAATATCATGAACAATTATAAAAAGCTGGCATATGACATACTTGGATATGCTAATGGCCTACCACTAGCAATTAAAGTATTGGGCTCATTTCTGTTTGATCGAGATATCTTTGAATGGAGAAGTGCATTGGATAGATTGAGAGAAAGTCCAAACAAAGACATCATAGATGTGCTGCGATTAAGTTTTGATGGGCTAGAGGAAATGGAAAAAGAAATATTTCTTGATATTGCTTGTTTTTTCAACAAGAAGGGTGAGAGAAATGTCAAGAATATTTTAAATTGTTGTGGATTTCATCCTGATATTAGAATAAGAGTTCTCATTGACAAATCACTTATAAGCATGGACGGGGATAAGATTACAATGCATGTTTTGTTGCAAGAGCTAGGCAAAAAAATTGTTCGAGAAAATTCAACCAAAAAGCCAAGAAAGTGGAGCAGGCTGTGGCTCGGGAAACAGTTCGACAATGTTATGTTGGAGAATATGGTAAAGTAATTGTTTGAAAATAGAAAACCGATTACTATTTTTATTAAAGCTATAAATATTGAAAGTTATTTACATTAATTTTCTTTCTTTTTTGCCATGCTTTAGGAAATGAACGTAGAAGCCATAGTTCTGGATCATCACTTTCCCGAAGAAAGGACAACAATAATGGCTGAGACGTTGTCAAAAATAAGTCATCTAAGATTACTCATCCTCATAGATCTGTTCTTAATTTTTTCAGGAAGCCTCAAATTTCTTTCTAATGACTTGAGATATGTTGAGTGGCCTTCTTATCCTTTCAAATATTTGCCATCAAGTTTTCATCCCAATCAACTCGTTGAACTTCATTTGAATCATAGCAAAATCAAACAACTATGGAAAGGCAAGAAGGTACAATACATTCTCTTTTTTAAATTCTCTCTCTCTCTTACAAACATAAACAATTAGAAAATAGTACATTTTCTTCCTCGCTCTTGAATGTTAATTTATAAACAAAAGAAAAATAATCTCTCTATTTTTGTTGGTTTTTCACGTTATAGTACCTGCCAAACTTGAGAACTCTGAATCTAGGCGCCTCGAGGAATCTAATCAAGATGCCAGATTTTGGAGAGGTCCCAAATCTTGAACAACTAAATCTCGGAGGATGTGTAAAACTTGCGCAGTTGGATCCATCTATTGGTGTTCTAAGAAAGCTTGTTTTCTTGAATTTGAGAGGTTGCAAAAATCTAAGAAGTATACCCACCAACATACTTGGTCTCAGCTCTCTTATTGAATTACATCTTTCCGGCTGTTCCAAAGTGTTTAACAATCCAAATCTTTTCTCTTCATTCAAACGGATGGCCAAGTTGCCTTTCCATCCTACAGCACACAAAGATTTAGCTATAGCCAGTTGTTGGCTGCCTTCCTTGCCTAGCTTCTCTTGTTTGCATGAACTCGATGTTAGTTTTTGCGGTCTAAGGCAAATCCCTGATGCCATTGGATGCCTACATTGGTTAGAAAGATTAAATTTAGAAGGAAACAATTTTGTGACACTGCCTAGCCTCAAGAAGCTTTCCAAACTTGTGCATTTAAACCTGCAGCATTGCAAGCAGTTGAAATATTTGCCCGATCTCCCTTCACCTGTGCTCCCTACAGCTGTTAACATCGAGCGGGGTCATTTTCTGTTTTTTGGTATTGGAGAATGGTGGAGAGCAGGATTATATATTCTCAACTGCCCTGAATTGGGCGAGAGGGAACGTTGCAGTAACATGACTTTTTCATGGATGATACAATTCATACAGGCAAACCTAGAATCCCCTTTCCCCTTCCATGCTATTGATATCGTTATTCCTAATCCTGGAAGTGAAATACCAAGGTGGTTCAACAATCAATGTGTGGGTGATTCAATAGGAATGGACCTATCCCCTATTATGCATGACAACAACTTCATTGGAGGTGTTTGTTGTGTGGCATTTTATGTACCACCTAAATTATATTGTCACTGGGCATACTGGGAAGACGCAACCATACAACTACTTTTTGATTGCAGTTTTGTCGGCATTTCAGTAACTCTTGACATACATCTTATGATGGTCAAATCAAATCACATGTGGCTTATTTATTTCCCAAGGGAAGTATTCTTTCATTTATTAGAAAACGAAAGACGCAGGGCCGGGGGTGATAATATCAATATGAGCACATCGATATCCAGAAGTATATGTGGGGATCGTGGGGACCAAGATTGGCATGAGGTTCAGGTGATGAACTGTGGGTATCGTTGGGTATTCAAAGAGGATCTACAAATGATGCATCGTGGAAGATGGTTATCTCAGGGGTGCGATTTTCTAGCAATTGAAGACTAGGCACAGCCACCACCAGAATCCTTCAAAAAAAAAATTTGTTGTAAGAGCCAGGCAAAAAAAATTTGTTCAAGAAAATTCAACCTCAAAGCCAAGAAAGTGCTGTGGCTCGGCCGGGGAACAATTCGACAATGCTACGTGGGAGAATATGGTAAAGTGGTAATTTTTTGAAAATAGAAAACCTATTTTGATTTTTGTGAAAGCTATATATATTGAATGTTATTTAAGTTGTTCTTCCTTTTTTTTTTTTACAATGCTTTGGGAAAAGAATGTTGAAGCCATAGTTTTGAAGCATGGAGGAGATACAAAAATAAATATGAGTAAAGTGTTGTCAAAAATGAATAATCTTAGATTGCTCATACTCTATGGAGTGAACTTTTTTGGAACCATTAATCATCTTTCTAACAAATTATCTTTCTAACAAAATTAGATACGTTGAGTGGCATAACTATCCTTTTGAGTATTTGCCATCATGTTTTCAGTGCAATCAACTCGTTGAACTTTTCTTGAAATATAGCAGCATCAAACAAGTATGGAAAGACAAGAAATGTACCATAAATTTTCTTTTTAATTGTTTTTTCTTAGAAACATAAACAATTAAAAAACAATTCATCCCCACTATGAAGGTAAATTTATAAATTAACAAAAGAAAATAATGTCTTTGTTTTTGTTTGTCTTTCATGTCATGGTCGAAGTATTTGCTTGGTTTGAGAACTCTGAACCTGAGCTACTCCAAGAATTTATTCAAATCACCAGATTTTGGAGAGTCGACTGGTCCAAAGCGTTCAAGAATCCGATCAGCCATTCGGAGATTGCAAGTGCTGAAATCTTTGCCCGAGCTTCCTTTGCCTGAGACCAATTGCAGGAGTACTGGTGGATTGCATATTTTAAACTGTCCTGAATTGGGTGAGTGAGAATGCTATGGCAGCATGACTTTTTTATGGATGATACAATTCATTCAGGCAAACCAACAATCAAAGCATGGGTGACACAATAAGAATAGATGATAGATCCATCTCCCATTGTGCATGACAATAATATCAGTGGCATTGCTTGTTGTGCCGTATTTTGCTTGGAACATTGCTAGGATAATAAATGCGTAAAACTTTTGAGGGCAGATATAGAATGATAAGTTATTTCTTTATTAATCTTAATATGTGAAGTAATTAAACTACCACATACCCGGACGGGTCCAAGACCTAGTTTCATTATAATTTTATGATATTAATTGTTAATACAAAATAATGGTTTAGGATATTTTTTAAATAAATAAAAATATGAAACAATTTTAAATTAAAATCCATACATAAATGAATTAATAACCAAAAATTAACTCAAACCCATCCTTAATTTAATGTTGATCAGTCATAAATCAAGACTCGTTTTGAATTTTTTTTTCATGGGATAAAATAAAATTTGTCATGAAATAACAAATGGCTCTACAGCATTGCCAATGATAGAACTCATTTTGGATTCTTATTTATCTTTGAGTGGGTCCAAAAATACCATATAAAATTTAAAAACTTTTAATATTTTATATTCAAATGATAGAACTCAATATTGATTCTTAACTTATCCTTATAGAATCCTACAATTATATTATTTTTTACAAAAAAATAATTTTTAATACATAAAAACTGATTATTATATAAGAATTATTCTTACACACGCAACCACGTCAGTCAACTACAATACTACATAAAATAATAAAAATCAATTTTTATGTGCAAGAACACATCTAATTAGGGATTGCCGTTCCAAACTACGCTTGGGACATGTCGGTACAGCACGTGACAGCCTAACGGAGATTATGCAACGAAACAAACAATAGAATAATTTAATTCAATCTAATTATTAAATCTGAAAAAGCGAAAATTCCAAAGACAAGCAAGCACCCTTTCCGGTTAGATTCACAAGCACAAAACAAAACAAAATAGGACATGACAACTAGAGCTGGTAAAATGAGTTGGGTTTATTGGGTCGGGTCGAAAAAATTCGAAAAATAGAGAGGTTAGATATATAAATTTGAGTCTGTTTTTAATTTGGGCTTTTTTGACCTGGCCTGGGAAAACCCGAACCCGGTAAAGTTCAAGCCCGAAGTGGGCCGCCCGCAAAATATAGCCTGAAGCCCGAACCCAAAAAGTGAAAGACTCATACACACAAATTTGAGTTCGTTTTTAATCTGGGCTTTTTGGCCCAGCCCGACAAAGCCCAAACCCAATGCAGACCAGCTCGAGCCCAATCCGAAAGCCCGGTTTGCCAGCTCTAATGACAACCCTCCTAAAAATTTATATTCAAAATTTAAGAAAAAACATTAATTAATATTATTCTATTCAAAATTAACGAGTACGATTCCAAAATTGAATTTGACCAATGGAAAACTCCCATGGGAGCACTTGAATGGGAATACTTCCATTATTCTGTAAATTTTAATACCGACAAACAATTTTTAAAACAAAAAACTAGTTTATTTTAAATTAAATTTAGTTTGTTTGTTAAATTTAAAATAACTTATCAAAGTATTATTAATCTTCTATAAAACAACAAATTATTTTCCTTTCAAAATAAATCAAGCAAGGGCCTAATAATCTTGATTTGTTATTTAATTGGCTAATAACTAATTCCTACTTTATTCACGTAAAGAAAACTAATTCCTACTTTATCATTTTTTTTTATTTCAATAAGCAATAGACACACATTTCTCAAGTTTCCATTTGATTTCTTTACTAAACAATCGACACGATTATTAATAACTTATCCTATTTATCTATCTATTTGTATCTTCATACAGAATATCCTATTTATCTATCTATTTGTATTTTGTTGTAATGTAATACACCATTTATAGCTTCATATAGCCACAGTTTTTTACGAGAATATAACCGTGTTATTTTATTTCGATAGCGAATATAACGTGTTATTAATTAACAAACATTAATTTTTTTAATATAGTAACTACGAAAATTCAACAATAAGAACTCAAAATTAACTAGGAAAAAAAAAAAATGCACCGGAAGGAATACGAGTCAGAAAGGAGATAAGATTCATTCATTCATTTTTTTTCATTTTTATTTTCAATCCTGAAAATGGGATAAAGAGACACGTGTCGGTAACTGAGAAGATAACACATTGCTCAGTTAATCATCGCCGCCACACCCAATCATCACCTTCCTCGCGCGAGTCGCACGTGTCATCTTCCTCATCACGCCTGAAATCCCTCTCTCTCTCATCTCTTCGCTTTCTCCATCGAACCCCACACACCACACTCCAAACACTGTACACAGTTCAATCAATTCAACAACGAAAATCCAAAAAAAAAAAGAGAGTAGAAAACCCTAAAACCAAAACACAGAACCCACTTTCCCCTTTTGCGTTTCCCACAATTTCGCTCCAACAACAACCGACCCATTAAACCAAACACTCCTTCATACGACTGGAATAGAATAATAGAATATATTCATACCTTGTTTCTGGAAGCTTCCATAAAAGATGCACTTCGATGATTCGAAATTAACCTTACGGTTTTTGAATTTCTCGTTATTATTTTAGCTTTTTATTTTTTATTTTTTTTGTTTTGTTGGTTGGTGGAATGGGGGCGGTGACATCGTCGATGGCGGCTAAGTTTGCGTTCTTCCCGCCGGATCCGCCGTCGTACACGGTGGTTGATGAGGATGGTGCGGCGAGGATGGTTATGGCGGAATCGGCGATGAGGGAGAACGTGGACGTATTGAAAGTTTTGACGGAGAGAGGGAACAGCGTTGTGGCTATGTACATTAAGAACCCGACGGCGAAACTCACTTTGCTTTACTCGCACGGAAACGCCACTGATCTGGGTCAGATGTACGAGTTGTTCAGCGAACTCAGTATCCACCTCCGAGTCAACCTCATGGGGTCAGTTCCTTAATTTCATTTTCTGCAACCAATTGCTTTTTTTTTTCTTTTTGTTTTCTTCAGAGTAAAATTTAAGTGTGTTTGGTTCTACTACTGGAAATTGATTTTGAATCATTTGATTTTGTAAAATTGACTTTGGTTAAAAGTTAAGGTTAAAAATCACGTTGAGGCGAAAGCTTCAAATACCAGCTTGAAGTTAGAATTCATAGGCAAAATCAATTTTATTGTCAAAATCAATTGTAGTGTATCTGGAATCACTTTGGTCTCTCACAAAAGTGAATAAAAAATGCAGTACATTTTTGTTAATTCAGCATTGTACACCTATGATTATGATTATTGTGATTACTATTCGGTCTTTGAAATTAATCGTAATTGTTTCGTTTTGTATTAGTCCCTGTTAGATTAGAGGTTGGACTACATTGGCAGTGAGTTTGTTTTTGGTTTGCTTGTACATACATATATAATTGTATTCCTTTGTTTTTTAAAAGAGACTGAAATGGAAGTTTCCTTGTTTTGTCTATGTGCATACTTAGAACAACCATTGCAATCTCTGAAATGTCCAAAATTTATCTTCTCTTTGTAGTTACGACTATTCTGGTTATGGGCAGTCCTCTGGGAAGGTATGTTTTTTTTCCTTTCCTTTTTCGGTACAATTATTACGCTAATAATAATAATTATTACTATTAACCCAATGTGCTGATCATTATTAATGGGATATACACGGTTTTAAAATCTATACTCATTATTATTTACTAGCGGGCTATCGTGCCTATGTGTCTGCCTCCCCCTCCTTTTTTTTAGATTGTTAGGCAACGGTTTACTTAAAGTTATCATGTAGTTATCATACAGTTATGAGTAAATTTTAATTTAAACCTTCAATTAGGTAAGGGTAATAATTGACAAAAATAGGACACCAAAACGGTAGTCTGTCTCTCTCTCTCTCTCACACACACACACACACGCTAGCTAGGATGACCATTGACATGTCAAAGTTGGCATACTTGCCTTCAATAACTTTTGTAGAATTTGGGCTAGGATTAGGACTAACTCAACCTAAAAGCTAGCTCAAGGGGTTAGCTTTGGTATCATTTTAGAATTTGGGATTAGGGCCTAAAACTCAACCTTACATAATCGGCTTGTATTGTGAGGGCTGTCCAAGCCTTATAAGCACTACTTAGGCCATATCTCTAGGCGATATGAGACTAAAAACACAATGAAGGTGTTGGTGGCTGCAATGAAGGCGGCTCAAAGGTGCCACAATTAAGGCAGCTAGTGGGAGACCGCTTAGAGGAAGAAAGGTCAGTGTCCCAAAAAGGGCAACTTATGGAGGGGCTGACTGGAAAGGTTGAGTGAAGTGATGAACAGGGCAGCAGCCGCCAGGACATAGTATACATTAAAATGATGTGATGTAGAGTGCAGCCGCTGGGACATAGTGTACATTAAAATGATGCGATGGAGTATCAAATAGTTTTCAAATTGCATCAAATACTTTTAATTCAACTATTGGATTTCTTAAACTTGCAATTTGCAAAAAGTTAGTAAAGGTGTAAGTATGCCAATTTTTGCACCAGTGTCAAAGGATCCTAATTCCTAACCCTATATTGTCTGTGTGTGTATGAATAAAAGAAAATCAAGGGTATAGAAATAGATTGTTCCGAGATTGGTTCTTTTTGTGAGCTGAGTTTAACAATTTGTCTTTTTTTTTTTGGGGGGGATGGGGGAGACAGCCTAGCGAGCAGAACACATATGCAGATATAGAAGCTGTTTATAAATGTCTGCAGGAGAAGTATGGGGCAAAAGAAGAAGATATTGTTTTATATGGGCAATCAGTTGGTAGTGGACCCACTATAGATTTGGCTACTCGCTTGCCAAACCTCAGGGCTGTGGTTCTTCACAGTCCGATCTTATCTGGTCTTCGAGTCATGTATCCTGTGAAGCGCACATACTGGTTTGACATTTATAAGGTTCATCTCTATCAATACTAAATAGGTGAATCATATTGTCGAATTTTGGTCTGTTTTAATGTTGTTTGCTTTCTTTTGATGCAGAACATTGATAAAATTCCATTAGTGAATTGTCCTGTTCTTGTAATTCATGTGAGTATACTTATTCTGACAGATATATTTATGATTAGAAACTAGATATTCCATTCCATAGAAGAGGCTGTATATGCTTTAAACATTCTTTAAACATATATTTAAACATTCCATTTCAAATATGCCAAAATATTTCATATTCTTGCACCAATAAGCTAGTATCATTCTTTAAACATATTATTGGTCAAAATTTGGCCATCTTTTTGAATTAGCTATCTTGGAATAGGATAGAAATTATGTCAGACTGCCTGTGAGAAGATTATGACTTAGCCTATCCTACATCAAGTCTAAATCAGGCCAATTGCCAAACTTATTTACTAAATAAATTAGACCGAGGTTTTTTAAAAAATATATTTAGCTAAAAAGGTCAGACTTTAGGCCATCCAAAAGGCCTTTTAAGCCTAACAAATTGGTCTATTTAAGTAAATAAATAATATATTAATATTTTTGTTGTTACTATTATTTCTATATTAAATTTTTATTATAATGTGTTAAAATCATATACTTATTAATTAACCTATCTAAAATTTAAATAAGTTGATTTACATGTTTATTGGTTAGTTTGTCAAAAAAAAAATGTTATTGGTTAGAATGTTCCTGTGTTGTAAGTGTGCAAACGAACAGCATAATGGGACTAAAGGTTGTGTTTAAATGTTCACCCACGTTTATATGGTGAGATGCTTCTTTTGTTGGCATTTATCTTTTAGGGTACTGCTGATGACGTTGTGGATTGCTCCCATGGGAAGCAACTTTGGGAACATTGTAAACAAAAGTATGAGCCCTTATGGGTTAAAGGAGGAAATCATTGTGACCTGGAGCTTTACCCTCAATACATAAAGCACCTCAAGAAATTCATTGCAGCCATTGAGAAGTCACCACATCAAAGAACTGGTTCTGGACCTATTCCTGATCAACTGGACAAACCCAGGAACAGCACAGACTTCAGAGAGAAATCCAGACCCAGCATCGATGTAAAGGAGAATTCGAGGAGTATTGATCACAAAGAAAAGCCTAATGCAAGCACAGACTATAAAGAGAAGTCAAGAGCTAGTGTAGACAAGAGAGATAAATCAAGAAAGAGTATAGATCGCCCTGCTGAGAAGGCATATAATAATGGAACAGAAATACCTGAAAAAGCTAGAAATAGCATTGACCGGTCAGTTATAAACCATGTCCAATGTAGTCATTTTACATTCAGTAATGTTGTTTCTGATGTTATTACTTTTCTGTATTTGTTGTTGCAGTTTTGGGGAGATGGTGAGATCGGTTGGATTATGCAATATTGATTGTTTCAGGCCCACAGCTACCCGTGCATAAAGAAGAAGGCAGAGCTTGGATGCAAAGATTGTAATTTTCTCATCAATTATTTGTTTGGTTGCCCTTTGCTGAGGCCTGTGCAATGCACTGGCCTTGGAATGAGGTAGCCTGCTCTCCCCTTTTATTTATTTGAGTGAATCTCTAGTCTTGGTCGCTGAAATTGTATGGGTGATGTTAGGTTAGTCTTTCAAATTAAGAAATTGACAAAAACATTCCTGACATTATAAACTGTAATTCTGTTAATAGAATGTAATGTCTGAACAAAAATAACCGATAATTTATAATTTTAGGGATGCTTTGGTCAATTTCTTAATTTCAGAGATCAACTTGTCAGCATCTTACAAGTTTTCAGGGATCAATTTGGGGATCCACTCTATTTATTTTTAACCAAAAAGATATTTATATTTGATTTGGTTGATGGGGGAGATGGTAAATATTTAATTGTGCCTGATTGTTTTATTTTCTAAACAAATTGATAGGAAAGTAATTAAACGAGGTGGTTCATATACGACTAAATTTACCTTCGTGTTCAAGATAACCTTTTTTTGTTTGTTAATATGATATGATAACAAGATGAATTGAGGCGATTCTATTAGTGGGAATGACCGCATGAGCATGATGTTGATTAGCTCTTAGCACTAGTGATTTTCTTTCTTGTTTTTTGCCCCTATGTAAACGAGCTTGTTAACTTTCTAGTAGTATGCTACGAAGGTTTTGCAGTCTGACAACCGTTCGATGATGAAGGCGCATATGGCATTAAAAGTAAATAGTGAAAGGTTGCGCCCATAGTCTACTACCCCAACAAGTCTTGCAGTTTATTGCAAAATTATATTATGTTTGATTGGTTTATTTTGGAATTTGAAAAAAGTTTACTATATTGGTGGTGATGGTGATGGATGAGGCATAAGTTGAGTTTGAGAAATTGAGGCATAAAATCATCACACACTGAGGTATAATTGGTGACTTAAAAGTCCTTTGAGATAAGTTTTTCTATAAGTATTTATGATGACTTTTTGAACTAATAATTTTTGTGTAAATAATTTATTTAATATTTAATAGTTTTTTTCTCATATACGACAAAAATAAAAATGTAATGTAAAGTTAAATTTTTCCCAAGTCAGCCGTTAGACTTTTAAATCCAAATAGGATCTTACACCATTGTCTTAAACTTGAAGCGATGTCTCTTTTCCCTTGAGTGAAATTAGTTTTCCTGTGGAAATTGAGTTTTTGTAAGACAATTTTTTTAGTTATAGAAACTCAGTTTTTGTATCACAGTTTTTCCAATTTTACAAAATTGTGTTACAAAAATTGAGTTTTTGTAAGATAATTTTTCCCCTTATTTCCGTAACAATTATGTAAATTTGGACAAACTCTGTTATGAAAATTGAATTTTTGTAAGTAATTGAACTTTCAGAATATAATTTTTTCAATTACAAAAACTGATTTTTTTTTTTGGGAACGTTTTTATCTTTGTATTCCATAATTTCAGTTTTTGGAAGGTAAACAAAACATCGTAAACTAAAAAACAGAAAACCTAAACAACGATGGAGTTGAGGGTGATGAATATAACACTAGATCAACTTGATGAAGAAGAGAGAGATATTTGATGGAAAAACCAACAATAAAAAGTGGGTAACAGCTAACAAGCAAGATGGATTTGAGGAAAGGGAGAGGGGGTGTGGTGTGGGCGAGTATCCGGGGAAGAAAGGGGTTTAAAAAAACAAATTTAAAGCAGGGGGTGTGAAAAGAAATTTGAGGGTCTTAATAGTAACTCTAGGACAAAGGGAAGGGATGTGAAGGCCCAGAGTTTCATTAAAAAATTAAAAGAAAAAGAAAAATAGAGTGAAACAGAGAAAAAGAGGAAGAGGTTGGAAGCTGAGAGACATAGACCAAGGGTTGTCATCGCCGGCTGTGAGGTAAGGGAAAATGGATTCTGGAATTAGGGTGGGAAATAGAGTTTTCAAACCGGGTCGCGAAATCCGACCCGGAAAACCCTCCTTTTTCTCAACCATGATTGATTGATGCGTGCCGTTCATGATGTATTTGATCTATCTTCTAACACTTAAATGTGTAATTCTTTGGTTATCTAGCATCTCACTAAACGCCAACAACACCTCATACTTCCAATGCATGCATAGTGGAAAGTTTTTTTATATACTTTATTATTATTATTGCTCACAGTGGTTATTCATTAGGTTGATAGTACTGCTCATATTTATTCGGAGTTTTCAGGTGGAATAAAGTAAACTAGTTGATGCATAAACCATGTGGAGATCTCATAGATTTGTTAGTTGAAGGAGTTAAAGAGTTAGTTAGTTAGTTAGCATTTGGGGGGCTGGAATAATAGGCATGTTGCCTATAAATTCATTTGAGAGTGATAGGAGTATAGAATACCCTGCCCTCACAGTTATGATAGCTATATTTAACTGTCATTCTTTTAAGTGATTAGTAGCCTGTTAGTTAGGAAGTTAGGATTCTGTTAGACATGTGTGTCAGTTATCACTGGCTGAGTGCTATCATTCAATTCAACTGAATATCATAATTACAAAGCTCTTATCTTTTGTGTATCTTATGTAAAGGGGCATTTTGTATTAGCATTGTTCTTGTATGTGTTGTAAATGGATATGTGGAGGGCATTTCTCTATCTTGGTTAGAATGGATTCCCCTTTTTATTTGGCTTTTGGGGATACTTCTTACAAGCTAATGTTGAAATGTTTCCTTTGGACTTGTTTGTAAGCCTGGCACTAGATTGCTTATGTGGCACTTTTGGGATACAAGCCAATGGTGTAACTAAAATTTCTTGCTCAAAGTTAACATGTTGTCCAAGTTTTGTACTAATATTGTTTGTTGCTAAACTTGGGTTGTTGTTGAAAAGTATTTGGATTTTTCTCTTAAACTATGTTTGCTGTCCAAATTTCTTTTACTGAAAAATCCTGATTTTGCCCTTAGAAATCATATATTGGTAACATGTCTTTAAAAGCAAATGATAAATAAATCTTTGATTCCGACCTATCAGTATGTAGATGCTCATATGAGGTTATATTTAAAGTTGTCGCACGTTGCCATGCTTTGTGCCAATAACCTTAATTTTAAATCGTCAGTTAGATGTTAAACCTACCTTCATGGTATATATTTTAAATGTATTATCAGGTACACATGTTGACTCCGTGATTTAATGTACTCAATATCAGTTTATTTTGAAATTTTGATAATTTAGTCCAATGTGGAGAAATGGAGATTACTGTTTTCTGTTTATCAGCTTTTTCACTAAAAGTTAGGTGTAGATTTGAAGGTAATTTTGTTTTGCCTCTTTCTTGTCACAACAGAGATATCAGGGTTTCTAAAATGACATTGAAACTGAGATGGATCCAATACTGTTCTTTCTGACTTGAGGCTATAAATGTAGTGTGATTTTCTTAATTAAACGTGTACATTAAAAAATCCCATGCTTTTTTAATATAGCCAAAGAATGGTCTACAGTCTACTGTAAGCCAGTTATAGGATGAAGATGTCATCATGTTATTTGTTTTTAATTCAAATATTAAGGGTTCCCCGTTTTATCCTTTCCATATCATCTTTGTTGCTGTCTTTTCTTTAGCTTATACATGCTGGCTTTCAATTTGACAGGGTATAAAAGTTGATGATCTTAAAACCAATCAATTTGTCCTTGTTCATGGAGAATGCTTCGGGGCCTGGTGTTGGTACAAAATTATAGCACTTCTTGAAGAAAATGGTTATAAAGTAACTGCCATAGGTTTAACTTGTTGTGGAGTTTATTCGTTTTATACGAACAACATTATACGTCTGGCACTGTATGTGTGGCCCTTTACCAACTTCCTTGAAGATTTTCCTGAAGACGAAAAAGTACTAATTTTATTACTTTCCTATTTTGTAACTAATGGGTTGTTCTATTCTATCTTTATTATATATCTCCTTGTTTGAGTATTTCAATGGGGGACATGGCATCGTGTAGCATATATGTTCTAGGAGTTGTTCATGAGCTTTTAAACATCTCAAATTTGTTTCTGTAAGGCTTTAAAGTCCAATGGAAGAGGGGGAGTTATTTGAGTTTATAGGGCCTGATTTAATTGTTGGTGTATTGTCTCTTGTTATTCTTTCACAGTTGAGGTCTTTTTACCTAGATTTAATGTATCTTTTTTGCATGAGTATGTTTCCATTGCATTTTAATATTCAGTTATTCACTAAACTTAATAATTTCATAAACAGAAAAAGTATATCTAATTCATTCTTGTCTACTGAAACTTTATGAATGCTTAAAGTTCAGGTGAGGAATAAAAAGGAGAGGTAACGCAGAGTTGGCAGTGGCACAATGGTGGTCTCCAGTACCAATCCCCACAATAAGGAGATAGCCATTAGGAGAAGGATCACTAGCATGTAAATATTTTTCTTTCCCGTTGTATCTTCCTTCCTTGCTTCGTGAATGTGAATGGGAAATACTTGATGCATCATGTTTGTGTGGGTTTCAACACAACATGTATGAAAATGATGCAAATGCATTTGATTTAGACTAGTATTATCCTGCAGATTTGCATGATAAATTATCTGTTATTTTTTATTCTGGATGAAAACATTAGTGAAGTTGCAATAGTTGACAAAATTTATACTTAACTACAGTGAAACTTTTGTTAGGTACTATTTCCTTAGTTTCTTTCATTTTCTCTTTCTGTGGTTAGTATGGTCAATGGGGTGCTTATCATATGGCTGTACTACTTCGCTACCAATTTTCTCTCAAAGCAATTTCAAATAAATTTGTTGAATATAATAAATCTGTACAAGTTTACACAATACATATCAATTCATTGCTGAAGGGTCTAAAATGCAGAAAGTTTTTCTTTCTTCATACTGCTAAGGCGCCCACTCTTGTAATCAATCATATTTAGAGTTTATGACTGAATAGTTGTAACATATTAAGGATTTTGGTTGTCATTACTTTGAAAGTCTTTTCTAGATTTGAACATTTTGTAAATAAGTATCATATCACTATATTCAGCATCATAGGGCCATGTTATATTAAATTCATTCAATTATTCATTTCTGCTTACTTGACTGGAAATTTATAGATTCAATAAACGTGAAGATGATTTTCCATCTCTGAGAGAATACAATGATTACTTGGAGGAAGTAGAGGACATGAGTAAGCTTCTATGATCATGATGACAAGTGTTTCACCTGATAATTTTGCTCTATTTTGATAGTTTCTGCCCCTTCCTTCTTGTAGCATTTAACTTGATTGAAGGAATAGATGTTGCTGCTATTGAAGCAAAGATTGCTAAATACCAGGAAGAAAATGCAGAACAAATAATGGTTAATCGTGCCCGAAAGGTACTTCTGAGAGTGATCTCTTCATTGATCCAGTCTCTTCAATATATGCCCTTTATAAATTTGTTATGCAAGTGCTGATTTCTTGCCATATATTTTAATGTGTCGTTATGCTAATAATAATTAAACAGGCTGAAGAATTAGCTGCAGCTCTGGCAGCATTTAAGGGTCAACCTGCCCAAAATGATAATGACGTGGTGAGCATCAGTTTCCTATTGCCTATTATTTGAGATTGAATTTATTCAGTTTTATCATGTAACTTCTTCTAATAGCATTTATATTTTACTAGCATGTAACAGGTTATGGATATAGCTGCTTCCTCTGTTTCATATGTGAAAGTCATCATTTGTTTTTCCTTAAATCAGAATTTGGTGGACTTTTTATATCTACATTTGAGAGGGAAAAATATGAATTATTGAAACCCCAAATAAATAAATGGATCCCAATAAGATTTTTTAAATGAAAAACAGTTGTAGTTGTTATGGAACATAGAGCAAATGAGGCAATATTATCATTACTTAACATGCTCTAGGATGTTGAGGGTAGAAGTGAAGTATTGAATTTCTGATGGTACATTTGAGGAGGATTTTGCAGCACAGATAGGATACCAGCAAGAAGTGATCTAACTGAGGTTGTGGTGGTTGCCTTCTGTTGCAGCAACTCTTAAAATTTGAGATTATGGGAAGCATAGACGCAATTTTGCATGTCTATATGTGTGTGTCTAGGATAAAATGTATAGGATAAAGTGAGAGATGCACCCTATAAGATAAAATGTAAAATTATAAATCAACTTTATAAATTTTAACAATTTCCATAGTTGTTATACACTTGCATGTATCCTCTAGAGTGCACCCTTCACATCATTAGAAGATCCAAATCTACATACTTTTTTTTTTATTCTAGAAGTTGTATAGAATCATAATTTACATAATTAATATGCAGCTTTCTAATTGTTTTGGGATTTTACAACTAGTCTTACTTCCAATTATAGTTAAAATTTTGATCCTTGAAGCCTTGTTCTTTTGTTCATTGATTTAACTGTGTTTGCCTCAGCTATTTATTTACTAATTTGCTCGTTAAAGGGTTTTCTTTGTTATGTTTGAATATCTATCTGGTTTGTTGTGCTGCCTAGTTATGGAGCAGAGATTAGCAGAATATTATGTATGCAAGCATTGATTAACTTTTGCCTATTTTCTGAGACAGGCTTCAAGCCAAAACTCTCAAGCAGGATTTGGTGCAGTTCCTCAGGGACAATATGCACCTACAATAGCAGGAGGGCAGCCTAGACCCACAGGCATGGGCCCACAACCTGTACCGCTCGGAGGCGGTGACATGTTTGGCGATGCCGGCGATGATGAGGAAACAAAGAGGCTAAAAGCTGAGAGAGGAGCAAGGGCTGGGGGATGGAGTATAGAGATAAGTAGGAAGAGGGCACTTGAAGAAGCTTTTGGCAGCATGTGGGTTTGTTGAGAGTTGAGACACACACACACGTTCATGGATGGTTTGGACATACACATACTTATTTGGAATGGTATTCAGATGATTTCCGAATTCTAAGTGAGAGATGGAAATTCTAGTGTCACAGGCTATTTCACATGAATATAATATAATCTGATACAAATTGGTGTAGAATGTATGATTTCTTGCATTTTTGTTTGGTCAACCATATTAAATTCTATAATAACTGGTTGCCTTAGTTCATCCTTTTTTTCTTATTTCTTAATTTTTGTAAAATTATCCTCTATTCGCCATACTTAAGGATCTAATTTGTTAACGGCCTTGAATAATTGGCACATACGTTCCGAACTTAGCTAAAACATGACCTTGTAGATGTCTTTCGCATTCTGTGCATATGCATTGTTGGTGTTGGTGACAAGGCGCGCACACATCTTCGGCGCCCAAAAAGTAAATTGAGATTTAAGAATTTTGAAAGAATGGAATAGATAAGATAGAAGATAGATTCAATGTGCTTCTTATTACAAGTCAGTCTTGCCCCTTGCTCAAGTTTAGTGATTTGGAAGTTAGTTATTAGTGTTACATTACATCACATTCTGCTTTATTTCACTCTCAGGTCTTGCCCCTGCACTCACGTAGTCTACATCACATCACTGCTTTTATTATTGCACAAAAGTCTTGCCCTTAGTTCAAGTTTAGTTTACTTGATAACGATGTGGTGAGAATTAATTATTGCTTTGTTTATTCACTTGCTAATATTACTTTTATGTCCCGGTATGTCAAACTTAAATGATCTCCATCTATTATTTGAAATTGATCTCATTCAGTTTCATCATGTTAAACCCTCTAGTTTCCTTTTACATTTTACAAATATGTAACAAGATGTATTAATACAATTCAACCTTTTCCCTCTATTTCACATATGTTAGTCCTTGTTTTTCCCTAAATAAATTAAATCAGAATCGGGTGTCCTTTTGATCTTAATCTGACAGGAAAAAAATATATAAATCATTGAAATCCAAAATAAAAAAATAAGTCCCAGTCAGATTTTTGTTTTTGGAAAATAAATATGGTTGTACTTTAAAAAGAGAAAATGAGCAGATATTATTATTATTAAACAAGCTCTAGGATATTGAGAGTGGAACTATGGAAATGAAGTATTGAATGGTTGATGGTACATTAAGGAGGATTCAGCAGCAAATATGATATTGCTAGAAGTGTTTGATTTGACTATGGTTTTGGAGGCTGCCTTCTGTATATCAGCAAACTCTGAAAATTGATAACAATGTTCATGTTAATTTAGTTTCATTGATTTCTTTTTCACTTTTTAGTAGATCATACTCATTTTTTTGACAAAAATTAGTAGATGCTACTTTGGGTTGCTCTTGTTGGATGCTGGTACTTGAATTCTATTGGATTCGGCTTCTCTAAAGTGAGTAAAGTATAAAATAAATAATCTTAACCATTAATGAGAAAATAAAGGGATGATTTGTTATGCATATACTTATGATATCAACCATTGATTTTCTCATTAATGATTGAGATTAATTACTTTACACTCTAAAGTGAATTGTTTACTTTAGAGGAGCCGGATCCAATTCTATTTTGGGAAACATAAATGTACTTTATGCTTTGTGTATATAGTATAATAATAATTTATATATTTAATACTTGATAGTATTTTTTGTGATATCATCTCTGAAAATTTTTTTTTGGTCAAAGGAGTGCATAGAAGGGATAAACCCCAGCCATACGACATCTACAGCAAGGAAAACAGCATAAGCAGAGTCACAATAAATGCAACCATCCTACCCAAGACACGGAAAACTAACCCAAGCTGTAGCAAACCAGACTCGACAAGGAAAACAACTAAAAAACAACAAACAGAAGCACAAATAAAAAAGGATACAAACAGAAACAACTAACAACAAACAACAACAAAGCACCAACAACACCGGCAACAACCCACAAACAAAACCAGAGCCTAACCAAACTCCAACCAAACTGAGACAAAAGACAAATTGAGGTGGGTCGGGCCATTTGAGGCGCATCTAAGATCTTCTTCCTCAACAGCACAAGACAACCAGGTCCCAGAACAGAAACCAGAAAGGACCAAGCTAGCCCTTCGTTTCCACAACCTCTGAAAAGCTAGGTGAAGTTGCCCGGAGGAGACTGGAGAAGGAGAAGCCCAGGTTTGAAGGCGAGCAGGAGAGGCACCGCGGAAGACGACCACCCACCAACACACGAAACACCGCGAACCACCAAGGAGCAAGAGGCCAAACGACAACCAAGACGAGGACCCTCGAAGAGACACCCCTGTTTGAGAGAGGAGGACCATAGGTGAACCCGAGCGGCAGCGGCGCCCTCCAACTCCCAACAATGGACCACCCTCGCAGTAGGCCAAGGAACCCAGTGGCGACGACACTCCAACCCATCCAACGGTAGCGGTGGGCGCGGAACAGTGGTGGCAGAAAACAAAAAAACAAGAAAAAAACAAAAAACGAAACGGGAGAGGAAAAAGAAACAGGGCACACACGAAGAGAAATAAAAGGAAACAGGAAAAGGGGGGAAGGGGAGAGGAAAAGGAGGAAAACAGGGAGGGGAAAACAAAACAGGGGAAAGGGGGAGACAAAAAGGAGGAAAACAAGGAGGGGGAAAAACGAAACAGGAAAAAAAGGGGGGAAGGGGGAGACGAAAAGGAGGAAACAGGGAAGGGGGGCCGCTCACACAGCGACGGCGGCGAACCGCCAGCGGCGCAGTGGCCCAACAGAAGCTTGCTCACTAACTTTCTCTCACTGAGCGGCGCTTAGGGTTGATGTTTCTGTCGCTGCTCAACTTCACGGCCACTTTTTGTTCTGTTAGCATATCATCTCTGAAATTTGAATGTGATTTTTTTTTTGGTCAAAGTAGAGTTCATTAATTGGAACGGGCAAAGCCCATAGCTCAGAGGGCATGACAAACGGTCCAGCAACTAACTGGCCATAGTCAAGCTACATGCAAAGTTGTAAAACATAACAAATTACAAATCAAAGACTTGCAGCTGACATGAAAACAACATAAACTAAAAATAGCAGTAAATAAACCAACCTAACACTAAACCCAGCAGAAAACTAAACCAAATCATGACACATCATCAACCAAGCCAGCCCCCGACATGTCCAAACATTATTAAGAGTGGGTTGGTTTTGATCCATTTGGGGTCCCAAACCCAACTACCTCAACAAATCAACCCGCATGTCAATCTTTCAGCAAATTTTTCTTCAACCCAGAACAGCCTGGCAGCCACCCAAGGAGCCACCTTCAAGCCAGGATCCACAACTGAGGAGGTAGGCACTTCAATGCGGCGGTGATCCAGAAACGAAACGCACAACAACAACAACAATAGCATCGACCCACAACAGTAACAAACCAACAACAATAGGATCGACCCCCAACAGAGAACAAGAAAAAGAAGAAAGACAACATCAACATCCACAACAACAACAATAGTAAAAAATGAAAACAGCAAACCAAACCACCACCCAAACAGGGAGCAACAAACAAAACGCCCAAACACTACAAACTCCAAAACAGCAAACCACCACGGGCAAACAAGGGCTAAACCCTAACCACCAGACACGCAGCGAGGCGCCTCCAAGCTGAAGAAGGAGGCGGCGACTTACTCCTAACAAGGGCGGCGCTCGTCCATCCCTAGACGAGCATACGACTTCCAACCTTTGGCAGAGCTCCCAAACACAGCGACGGTGGCACAAGAAGCTAACATACTTTTGGATTAGGCTGGGAAAAGCCGGCGAGGGAGGCGGCGGTGCTTTGTCTGCAAGAGAAGAAACCCTAGCACACGTTTTATAAAATTTGAATGTGATTAAATTTTGATTTGATCCTTGAAGCCCACTGTTTCCTATTCACATGGAAATTCTGTCGTGTGCGCTGCAACTTAATTCTATATCAACAGAAAATAATACTCATTGTGTTCTTTTATGTTTATTTAAGTATTTATACTGATAAATATTAAAGTAACTAGTATTTCTTTTATACACCCATATGAATTATAGTGACATGTACTTGCTCGAACAAACCTTTTTTAGCTCATAGAAATTTAATGGTTAGTGTTGAGTCTTGGAATTGTATCTGATTATAGTTAGAAATGATTGGCAATAGTAACATATATAAGTAAAGGCAAAATTACTAAACTGCTTCTTTAAGTTAATTTATTTTTTTAATTTGATCTTTTATTAAATGTTTTTAACAAAGTGTTATATGTTTGTAACTGTTAACATCGTTGATTCTTTCTTTAAATGTTGTTTAGGACCTGATAATATGTCCGTTACTGATATTGTAAAAAAATTGTGAAAAAAGCCCAATATTAGAAGGATGCACGGATCTAATTTGTTAACGGCCTTGAATAATTGGCACATACGTTTCGAACTTAGCTAAAACATAACCTTGTAAATGTCTGTCGCATTCTATGCATATGCATTGTTGGTGACAAGGCACACACACATCTTCGGCGCCCAAAAAGTAAATTAAGATTTAAAATTTTTGAAAGAATGGAATAGATAAGATAAAAGATAGATTCAATGTGCTTGTTACCACAAGTTCTTGCCCCTTGCTCAAAGTCTTGGAAGTTAGTGTTACATTACATCACATTCTGCTTTATTTCACTCTCAAGTCCTGTCCCTGCTACACTCACATCTAGTTACATCACATACTGTGGCTTTTTTACTACTATAGCACTTTTTTTTTAATTATTTTCCAAACTAGCACTTTTTTTATTTTATTTTCCAAATTAGCACCTTTTTCAATTAAATATTTATTTTTATTAGTTATCAATTAATTAAATATTAAATATTGGTTTAAAATTATAATTAAATTGTTAATTGTTAATTAATTAAGTATTTAATTGTTAATATTTATTAACTCAATTTGTTAACTAATTAATAATATAATTATAGAAAAATAGCTCACATTGATTTAAAATTTAAAAATACAAATACAATATTAATTGTTAGTTTAAAAGTCAAGACATTAATGTCTCTGTCTCCACACACTAATTGGAGCACCCTCCTTCACTTCTTTTCTATCACAAAAGACAAAGACATCAATGTGTCTGTCTCCTTACACTGATCGGAGCACCCCTTCTATTCTTTTTCTGTCACAAAAGACAAAGACATCAATGTCGCGAAGAGTTCAAATTGGTGCCTCACTGTTCATATTGGCCAGAATACAATGAAATTAAGTTGTGCCACAATCAAGCAATATGCATAGAGATCCAAATGGTTGTCCGTAGTCTACAAGAATTCGTACCGAAATGGATCAAACGAAATGGAGTCGTCATCCTAAGAGATGTGGATTGTGTCGAAATGAAAGGCATAACAAGTAAAAGTTCCCTTAGCGTTTTGGAGCCGATACGCAACGCTAAATTTTATTTATCATTTGTATTTAATTCACTTTTATATCATTTCTATTTGTATCACTTTTGTATTTGTATTTTTAAATTTTAAATCAATGTGAGCTATTTTTCTATAATTATATTATTAATTAGTTAACAAATTGAGTTAATAAATATTAACAATTAAATACTTAATTAATTAATAATTAACAATTTAATTATAATTTTAAACCAATATTTAATATTTAATTAATTGATAACTAATAAAAATAAATATTTAATTGAAAAGGGTGCTAGTTTAGAAAATAAAATAAAAAGAGTACTAGTTTGAAAAATAATTAAAAAAAAAGTGCTATAGCAGTAAAAAAGCCACATACTGTTTTATTGCACAAAAGTCTTGACCCTTTTTCAAGTTTAGTTTACTTGAAAATGATGATGTGAGAATTAATTATGGCTTTGTTTATTCACTTGTTAATATTATTTTTTTGTCCCGGTATGACAAACTTAAATGATCTCATTCTATAATTTGAAATTGATTTCATTCATTTTCATCATGTTAAACCCTCTAGTTTTCTTTTATAATATTTTACAAATATGTAGTAACAAAATATATTAATACAATTCAACCTTTTCCCTCGATTTCACATATAATAGTCATTGTTTTTCCCTAGATCAAAATTTGGTGTCCTTTTTATCTTTACAGGGAAAAAATATAAAACAATAGAAATCTAAAATAAATAAATAAACCCTAATCTGATTTGTTTTTAATTTGGAAAATAAATGGGGTTGTTTAGAAAAGAGGAAATGAGCAGATATTATCATTATTGAACAAACTCTAGGATATTGAGAGTGGAACTACGGAAATGAAGTATTGAATGGTTGATGACACATTAAGGAGGATTTTGCAGCAGATGGGATGCTAGAAAGAAGTGGTTAATCTGGCTAAGGTTTCAGAGGCTGCCTCTAACAGCAAACTCTGAAAATTGATATCAATGTGCATGTTAATTTGATTGATTAGGTTTTTACTTTTTAGTATATCCTGCTTTGGGTTGCTCTTGTTGGATGTTGATAATTCTAGAAGTTGTATAGAATCATAACTCATATCATTAATATGCAGCTTTCTAATTGTTTTGGGATACCAACTATGAGACTTTCATAACTAGTCTGATTTCCAAGTATAGTTAAAATTTTGATCCTTAAAGCCTTGTTCTTCTGTTCATTGATTTAACTGTGTTTGCCTTACAGCTATTATGTACTAATTTGCTCGTTAAAGGGTTTTCTTGGTTTTGTTTGAACATCTATCCAGTTTGTTGTTCTGCCTAGTTATGGAACAGAGATTTGCAGAATATAATGTATACAAGCATTGATTAACTTTGCCTATTTTCTGAGACAGGCTTCAAGCCAAAACTCTCAAGCAGGATTTGGTGGTGTTCCTCAGGGACAATATGCACCTACAATAGCAGGAGGGCAGCCTAGACCCACAGGCATGGGCCCACAACCTGTACCGCTCGGAGGCGGTGACATGTTTGGCGATGCCGGCGATGATGAGGAAACAAAGAGGCTAAAAGCTGAGAGAGGAGCAAGGGCTGGGGGATGGAGTATAGAGATAAGCAGGAAGAGGGCACTTGAAGAAGCTTTTGGTAGCATGTGGGTTTGTTGAGACATATTCATGGATGGTGGGAACATACTTATTTGAAATGGTGTTTAGATGATTTCTAAATTCTAAGTGCATTCAAACTCCGGTGTCACAGGCTACTCACATGAATATATTCTGATACAAATGGTGTAGAATGTAAGATTTGTTGCATTTTTGTTTGGTCAACCATAGTAACTTCAATTCTATAATAACTGGTTGCCTTAGTTCATCTTTTTTTTTATTTCTTAATTTTTGTAAAATTATCCTCTATTGGCCATACTTAAGGATCTAATTTGTTAACGGCCTTGAATAACTGGCACATATGTTCCGAACTTAGCTAAAACATAACCTTGTAAATGTCTGTCGCATTCTGTGCATATGAAATAGATAAGATAGAAGATAGATTCAATGTGCTTGTTATTACAAGTCAGTCTTATCCCTTGCTCAAGTTTAGTCGACTTGGAAGTTAGTTAGTGTTACATTACATCACATACTACTTTATTTCACTCTCAAGTCTTGCCCCTACACTAACATAGTCTACATCACATCACTGCTTTTATTATTGCACAAAAGTCTTGTCCTTTGTTCATAGCTTACTTGATAATGATGTGGTGAGAATTAATTATTGCTTTGTTTATTCACTTGCTAATATTAGTTTTATGTCACGGTATGTCAAACTTAAATGATCTCCATCTATTATTTATTTGAAATTGATTTCATTCAGTTTCATCATGTTAAACCCTCTAGTTTCCTTTTACATTTTACAAATATGTAACAAGATATATTAATACAATTCAACCTTTTCCCTCTATTTCACATATGTTAGTCCTTGTTTTTCCCTAAATCAGAATCTAGTGTCCTTTTGATCTTACATCTGACACGGAAAAAAAATATAAATCATTGAAATCCAAAATAAAAAAATAAATCCCAGTCAGATTTTTGTTTTTGGAAAATAAATATGGTTGTACTTTAAAAAGAGAAAATGAGCAGATATTATTATTATTATTAAACAAGCTCTAGGATATTGAGAGTGGAACTATGGAAATGAAGTATTGAATCGTTGATGGTACATTAAGGAGGATTCAGCAGCAAATAGGATATTGCTAGAAAGAAGTGTTTGATTTGACTAAGGTTTTGGAGGCTGCCTTCTGTATATCAGCAAACTCTGAAAATTGATAACAATGTTCATGTTAATTTAGTTTCATTGATTTCTTTTTCACTTTTTAGTAGATCCTACTCATTTTTTTGACAAAAATTAGTAGATGCTACTTTGGGTTGCTCTTATTGGATGCTGGTACTTGAATTTTATTGAATTTGGTTTCTCTAAAGTGAGTAAAATATAAAATAAATAATTTTAATTATTAATGAGAAAATAAAGGGATGATTTGTTATGTATATACTTATAACATCAACTCTTGATTTTTTCATTAATGATTGAGATTAATTACTTTACACTCTAAAGTGAATTGTTTATTTTAGAGGAGCCGAATCCAATTCTATTTTGGGAAACATAAATGTACATTATGCTTTGTGTATATAGTATAATAATAATAATTTATATATTTAATACTTGATAGTATTTTTTGTGATATCATCCTGAAATTTGAATGTGATTAAATTTTGATTTGATCCTTGAAGTCCACTGTTTCCTGTTCACATGGAAATTCTGTCGTGTAGCTGCAACTGAATTCTATATCAACAGAGAATAATACTCATTGTGTTCTTTTATGTTTATTGGAGTATTTGTACTGATAAATATAAAAGTAACTAGTATTTCTTTTATACACCCATATGAATTATAGTGACATGTACTTGCTCCAACAAACCTTTTTTAGCTTATAGAAATTTAATGGTTAGTGTTGAGTCTTGGAATTGTATCTGATTATAGTTAGAAATGATTGGCAATAGTAACATATATAAGTACAGGCAAAATTACTAAACTGCTTCTTTAAGTTAATTTATTTTTTTAATTTGATCTTTTATTAAATTTTTTTAACAAAGTGTCATATGTTTGTAACTGTTAACATCGTTGACTCTTTCTTTTAATATTGTTTAGGACCTGATAATACGTTACTGATATTGTAAAAAAATTGTGAAAAAAGCCCAATATTAGAAGGATGCACGGATCTAATTTGTTAACTGCCTTGAATAATTGGCACATACGTTCGAACTTAGCTAAAACATAACCTTGTAAATGTCTGTCGCATTCTGTGCATATGCATTGTTGGTGACAAGGCACACACACACATCTTCGGCGCCCAAAAAGTAAATTAAGATTTAAATTTTTTGAAAGAATGGAATAGATAAGATAGAAGATAGATTCAATGTGCTTGTTACCACAAGTTCTTGCCCCTTGCTCAAGTCTTGGAAGTTAGTGTTACATTACATCACATTCTGCTTTATTTCACTCTCAAGTCTCGTCCGTGCTACACTCACATCTAGTTACATCACATACTGTTTTATTGCACAAAAGTCTTGTCCCTTTTTCAAGTTTAGTTTACTTTATAATGATGATGTGACAATTAATTATGGCTTTGTTTATTCACTTGTTAATATTATTTTTTTGTCCCGGTATGACAAACTTAAATGATCTCATTCTATAATTTGAAATTGATTTCATTCAGCTTCATCATGTTAAACCCTCTAGTTTTCTTTTATAATATTTTACAAATATGTAACAAGATATATAAATACAATTCAACCTTTTCGCTCTATTTCACATATGATAGTCATTGTTTTTCCCTAGATCAAAATTTGGTGTCCTTTTTATCTTTACAGGGAAAAAATATAAAACAATTGAAATCTAAAATAAATAAATAAACCCTAATCTGATTTATTTTAAATTTGGAAAATAAATGGGGTTGTTTAGAAAAAGAGGAAATGAGCAGATATTATCATTATTGAACAAACTCTAGGATATTGAGAGTGGAACTATGGAAATGAAGTATTGAATGGTTGATGACACATTAAGGAGGATTTTGCAGCAGATGGGATGCTAGAAAGAAGTGGTTAATCTGGCTAAGGTTTCAGAGGCTGCCTCTAACAGCAAACTCTGAAAATTGATATCAATGTGCATGTTAATTTGATTGATTAGGTTTTTACTTTTTAGTATATCCTTCTTTGGGTTGCTCTTGTTGGATGTTGATAATTCTAGAAGTTGTATAGAATCATAACTCATATCATTAATATGCAGCTTTCTAATTGTTTTGGGATACCAACTATGAGACTTTCGTAACTAGTCTGATTTCCAAGTATAGTTAAAATTTTGATCCTTAAAGCCTTGTTCTTCTGTTCATTGATTTAACTGTGTTTGCCTTACAGCTATTATGTACTAATTTGCTCGTTAAAGGGTTTTCTTGGTTTTGTTTGAACATCTATCCAGTTTGTTGTTCTGCCTAGTTATGGAACAGAGATTTGCAGAATATAATGTATACAAGCATTGATTAACTTTGCCTATTTTCTGAGACAGGCTTCAAGCCAAAACTCTCAAGCAGGATTTGGTGGTGTTCCTCAGGGACAATATGCACCTACAATAGCAGGAGGACAGCCTAGACCCACAGGCATGGGCCCACAACCTCTACCGCTCGGAGGCAGTGACATGTTTGGCGATGCCGGCGATGATGAGGAAACAAAGAGGCTAAAAGCTGAGAGAGGAGCAAGGGCTGGGGAATGGAGTATAGAGATAAGTAGGAAGAGGGCACTTGAAGAAGCTTTTGGTAGCATGTGGGTTTGTTGAGACACATTGGATGGTGGGACATACACATACTTATTTGGAATGGTGGGTGTTCAGATGATTGATTTCTAAATTCTAAGTGAGAGATGCAAAGTCCAGTGTCACAGGCTATTTCACAGGAATATATGTTGATACAAATGGTGTAGAAATGTAAGATTTCTTGCAATTTTTGTTTGGTCAACCATATTAAATTTTATAATAAATGGTTGCCTTAGTTCATTTTTTTTTTTATTTCTTAATTTTTGTAAAATTATCCTCTATTGGCCTTACTTAAGGGGTGCCATTTAGAATGGACCAATAATAAATTGGTCTACCAAACCCCAATGAGTTTTCAGCCATGGATATAATAATATTTAAACCATATTAAATTTTATAATAAATGGTTGCCTTAGTTCATCTTTTTTTTTTTATTTCTTAATTTTTGTAAAATTATCCTCTATTGGCCTTACTTAAGGGGTGCCATTTAGAATGGACCAATAATAAATTGGTCTACCAAACCCCAATGAGTTTTCAGCCATGGATATAATATTTAAAGCAGATGGTCAGGATTTAAGGTGGGGTACCAGGTGAGTGGGTATTTGTGAATGTTTTATGTAATTGCAGAAAGATGTATGTAGAATATAATAAATAATGTCGGAGAATTGAGAAATAAACCACATGATTCTAAGAAATTAAAATTTGACCCAAATAATTCCTATATTTAAAAATGGTACTTGGTGAAATTTTCCAAAAAATTAGATGAAATTCATATTTGACCCAAATAGTTCATTTAATTTAAAAACAAAAATGTGAATTTATTTTCTATTTTTTGGTTTTATCGATTAACAATCGTAATTAACAATTTCTATTGTTTTAATAAGAGTAATAAGAGTAATTGATGATAATTATCTTTTCCTTTCTTTACAAAATCTCTCTCTTTTTCTCTCTTTGCAAAACCTCTCCCTCTCCCTTTCTCTCACGCTCTCTCTCCCCCTCCTCTCTCGCTCACTCTTGTCCTATCTCTTGCTTTCCCCCTCTCTCTACCTCATTCTCTCCCCCTCTCCCTCTTCCTCTCCCTCCCTTGCTCCCTTGCTCTCTCTCCCCCTTTCTTTCTCCGTTCCCCTCTCTTGCTATTGCATGCTCTCTCTCCGTGCTTTCTCTCTCTTGCTAGAGAAGGGAGCTAGAGATAGGGAGAGTGAGGGAGCAAGAAAGAAAGGGGGAGGAGCGAGAGAACAGGAGAGGGAGATTGAGGGAGAGGGAGAGTGAGTGGGAGAGAGAGAAAGAGAGGGTGAGTGAGTGAGCGAGAGAAAGGGAGAGAGAGAGAGAGAGTGTGAGTGATAAGAGAGATAGGGAGAAGAGACCTAGAGAGTGGGAGGGGGAAAGAGAGAGGGAGAGTGAGAGAGCTGGGGGGAGAGAGAGCGAGAGTAAGAAATAAATGAATTTAGTAATAATAATAATATAATAAACTTGTGATTGCCATTTTTTAAATATTTTAAAAGTTGGTAAATTTTCATAATTTTACATTTTTTGTAGTCTGTTTCGTAACTCTCAGTTTATAATTATATATTTCTTCTAGGTATTTTTGCAAATAATGGAAAATTGGGTTTACCTCCTATCTCAAATAAAAATAGATTGGGGTTTGGTGGACCAATTTATGCATTTGTCCATTCTAAATGCCACCTACTTAAGGATCTAGTTTGTTAACGGCCTTGAATAATTGGTACATACGTTCCGAACTTAGCTAAAACATAACCTTGTAAATGTCTATCGCATTCTGTGCATATGCATTGTTGGTGACAAGGCGCACACACACATCTTCGGCGCCCAAAAAGTAAATTGAGATTTAAGAATTTTGAAAGAATGGAATAGATAAGATAGAAGATAGATTCAATGTGCTTCTTATTACAAGTCAGTCTTGCCCCTTGCTCAAGTTTAGTTGACTTGGATGTTAGTGTTACATTACATCACATACTGCTTTATTTCACTCTCAGGTCTTGCCCCTGCACTCACGTCTAGTTACATCACATCACTGCTTTTGTTATTGCACAAAAGTCTTGCCCTTTGTTCAAGTTTAGTTTACTTGATAATGATGTGGTGAGAATTAAATTGCTTTGTTCATTCCCACTTGTTAATATTACTTATATGTCCCGTTGTGACAAACTTAAATGATCTCCATCTATTATTTGAAATTGAGTTCATTCAGTTTCATCATGTTAAACCCTCGACCCACCAAAAAAAAATCATATTAAACCCTCTAGTTTCCTTTTACATTTTACAAATATGTAACAAGATATTAATACAATTCAATCTAATTCAATTTTTTTCCCTTTATTTCACATATGATAGTCCTTGTTTTTCCCTAAATCAGAATCAAGTGTCCTTTTGATCTTACATTTGACAGGAAAAATAAATAAATAATTGAAATCCAAAATAAATAAATAAATCCCAGTCAGATTTTTTTTTTGAAAATAAATATGGTTGTACTTTAAAAAGAGAAAATGAGCAGATATTATTATTATTATTATTATTATTATTATTATTAAACAACTCTAGGATATTGAGAGTGGAACTATGGCAATGAAGTATTGAATGGTTGACGGTACATTAGGAAGATTCAGCAGCAAATATGATATTGATAAAAAGAAGTGGTTGATTTGACTAAGGTTTTGGAGGCTGCCTTCTGTATATCAGTAAACTCTGAAAATTGATAACAATGTTCATGTTAATTTGGCTTCATTGATTGCTTTTTCACTTTTTAGTAGATCCTACTCTCTTTTTTTTTTTGACAAATATTAGTAGATGCTACTTTTGGGTTGCTCATGTTGGATGCTGTTACTTGAATTCTATTGTGGGAAACATAAATGTACTTTATGCTATGTGTATATAATATAATAATAATTTATATATTTAATTGGTGACTTGATAGTATTTTTTGGGATATCAACTCTGAAATTTGTATGTGATAAAATTTTGATTTTGATTTGATCCTTGAAGCCCATCTCATCTAGTTGTTCTGTTTCCTATTCACATGGAAATTCTGTCGTGTAGCTGCAACTGAATTCTATATCAACAGAGAATAATACTCATTGTGTTTTTTTATGTTTATTTTTGTACTGATAAATATAAAAGTAACTAGCATTTTTTTTATACACCCATATGAATTACAGTGACATGTACTTGCTCCAACAAACCTTTTTTAGCTTATAGAAATTTAGTGCTTAGTGTTGAGTCTTGGAATTGTATCTGATTAAAGTTAGAAATGATTGGCAATAGTAACATATATAAGTATATGTAAAATTATTAAATTAATTTATTTTTTTAATTTGGTCCTTTATTAAATTTTTTTAACAACAAAGTTTCATATATTTGTAACTGTTAACACTCTTAGCTCATTCTTCAAATGCCGTTTAAGACCTAATAATGTGTTCGTTACTTACCAATACTGATATTGTAAAGAAATTGTGAAAAAAGCCCAATATTAAAAGAGTAAAATACACTTTTCTCCCCTTAGAGATATCAATATTACACTCTCATCTTCTCTTGTTTGAGAACACACACTCCCCTCCCATGAGAGATATCAATATTACACTATTCTTCTCTCTTATTTGAAAACACACATTTGTTTCACTTCAAAGATAAAATATAATACATTTTTTTTCTATTTTTGTAATTTTCTATTAATGTAAAAGTTAGTCTCCGTTAAATTATTTTTTGTTACCATAATAATTTTTTATTTTTCATTTCATTTCCTTTTTGCCCAATTTCCTTTCTCATTTCAATTTCTGATTCTTGAAATCAGAATCACCGTTTCACTGCGTTCACCACCACATTCCACCAACAATGGATTTGTTTTGGTTTTAGTGGAATGTGGTGGTGAACAACGCTGAAACAGTGATTCTGAAATCGGATTAGGAAAGGAAATGAGACAAAAACAGAAATGAAATAAAAGATAAAAAGTTATTATGGTAATAAAAAATATTTTAACTGAGACTAACTTTTCTACGTCAATAAAAAGTTACAAAAATAGAGAAAAATGTATCATATTTTATCTTTAAAGAGAAGGACATGTGTAATATTTGTATTTTTTAGGGGATAAAAGTGTATGTTTTCAAATAAAAAAAGAGAAAAGTGTAATATTGATATCTCTCAAGAAAAAAAAATGTGTGTATTCAAACAAAAAAAATATAATATCAATATCTCTAAAAAAAAAAATGAAAGTATATTTTACTCATATTGAAAGGATGCACGGGTGAACTCAGTATTAAATAATCCCTCAGCTAAAAGAAGGAGAAAGAAGTCTGGTTTCCGTTTAATTTATTATTTCCTTCTTCAAGAAATTCTATATATTTCCCATTTTTTTTATTAAAAAATAAACAAAATAAGTAAATCATAATATACTGTGTTCCAATAAAAGAGATGGGAGGATCAAGTGACACTGATGAGAAAAGGACGGGACATTAATAGTCTTGTCTGCCTCGTGAGCAAGACTCACTCATTGACTTTAATTTACAAAATTATTAATTGAC
Source organism: Glycyrrhiza uralensis (assembly GCA_030159175.1). Lineage (NCBI taxonomy): Eukaryota > Viridiplantae > Streptophyta > Magnoliopsida > Fabales > Fabaceae > Glycyrrhiza > Glycyrrhiza uralensis. Next base: position 3,136,385 of record BRZY01000008.1, read on the forward strand.
AGCAGTCATTATATACACATTAATTAATTGTATAAGGTACCACATCAGTCGTTATTTCATTATTTTTCTTGACTTTTATACCACAAAAGTCTTGCCCGTCACTCAAGTTGAAGTTAAGGTGCCCACGAAGTCTTGGGCTTTTTTTATCGGTACTGAAAAAATTATTTTATAATATATTATAATTTTTTTAATTAAATTTCTACTATAGTTTATATTTTAAGTGAGAAGTTTTATTTTTAAAATTGGACTTCTCACTATTGTTTTAATTTTTTTTTTAAATGTCTATGAGAAGTCTTATCCTCAACACAAGACTTCTGAATATTTTTTTTTTCAATTTTTTGTTTAATTATGATGGTTTAAGGTTTAATTAAGGTGGTTTATGGTGTGAGGTGGTTTGTGATTTTAGGGTTTAAGAGGTTTTAGGATTTTGGAGTTATTTAAATTAATTAATTTTTTTTATTAATTCAATTTATTATTTAACAATTACTACAATTAAGTTAGTTTATGACTTAATAGTAAATAATAATACAATAAAATGATTACATTAAAATTATAAAAAAGGTACAACGGTCCACATTTTTTACTCTTGTGTAGAATGTCTAGGATTATAATTAGGACATTTATTCCTGCTACGACCCTCATTTCGACACAGTCTACACCTTTTAGGGTGACGACGCCTTTCTACTTGATCCATCTCAGTGCGAATGCGAGTAGATTGTGGACGACCCCGTGGTAGCCTCCTCATTTGTGGATCGTGGCACATTTGAGGTCCAGTATATTCTGGCCAATATTCTTCGTTGGGCAGTGGGCCAAAGAAGAGTTCAGTGTGTTGCCCAACAAAGATTATTGGCCAGAATATACTGGATCTCAAGTGTGCCATGATCCACAAATGCGGAGGCTACCATGGGGTCGTCCACAATCTACTTGCATTCGCACTGAGATGGATCAAGTAGAAAGGCGTCGTCACCCTAAAAAGTGTGGACTGTGTCGAAATAAGGGTGATAGCAGGAATAAATGTCCTAATTATAATCCTAGACATTCTACACAAGGTAAGAAATGTGAACCGTTGTATCTCTTTTATAATTTTAATGTAATCATTTTATTATATTATTATTTACTATTAAGTCATAAACTAACTTAATTGTAGTAATGATTAAATAATAAATTAAATTAATAAACAAAATAAATTAATTAATTTAAATAACCCTAAAATTCTAAAACCACCTAAACTTTAAAACCACAAACCACCTAATACCATAAACCACTTTAACTAACCCTAAACCATCAGAATTAAATGAAAAATTGGAAAAAAAAATGTGTTCAGAAGTCCTATTTTGGGGATAAGATTTTGCATAGACATTTTTAACAAAAAAATTAAAACAATAGTGAAAAATTCAATTTTAAAAATATGACTTTTTACCTAAAACGCAAACTATAATAGAAATCTAATTAAAAAAAAACCATAGTATATGGCAAAATAATATTTTCAAACGTGGTACAAATCAAAAAAAGCCCGAAGTCTTGCCCCTTGCGCAAGTTGAGTTGACTTGAAATGTGGCATTGGAAAAAGGGTTATGATACACTAACACCTCTTAATTTTTTACACTCATCCAACACCTCTCTTTCTTTCTATCTCTTTCTTCTTATCACATCATTTATCTATCACATCAATCACTTATCTCTCTTTTATTCCTATCTATCTCTAGTGGTCAATTGGGTGTTTGAGTGTCAAAATATCATTTTCCTTGGAAAAAACGGTATCAGCTAGGTGATTTTGCTGTCTATATATATGACCCTATAGCTTAGCTGGTTTTAATTTCACTTCACAATTCACAATTCAGTTGACACATACTCTATTCCATTTTAATTATATCCAGAACAACTCTCCCATGGGAGTTGAGTCCATCAAATTCAACATGGTTCGCTGTGTGTTCAGTTTTCTGTTTCTATGCATCTGTTGTTTGTGTGCTGGAAGTTCCCATGCTATCAACAGGTGTGTGTGGAGACAGAGAGGCAAGCTCTCCTCAAGTTTAAAGCTTCTCTCATTCATGGAAGGCAAGGTCTAACCTCATGGAAGGGTGCAGATTGTTGCAAATGGAAAGGAATCTCGTGCGATAATTTAACTGGTCATGTCACCAGTTTGGATCTCCCAAATGTGGAGGTTATTACAGATGGTTTTCTTCAACGACTAGGAGGTAAGATACATTCTTCAATTTGTGAATTGCAACATCTGACCTCCTTAGATCTTGGTTTTAATAACCTAGAAGGAAAGATCCCAAACTGCATTGGTTCACTCGGTCAGTTGATGGAGTTGAATCTTGTAGGTAATGAACTTGTTGGTGTCATTCCTCCTACTTTGGGAAACCTTTCCAATTTACAAACTCTTGACCTTGGGTCTAATGATCATTTGGCTTCACATGACATTGAATGGCTTTCTCACCTTTCTAATTTGAGTTTCCTTGATCTGTCATCTGTGGATCTTAGTCAATTAGTTGACTGGCCATCATTAATAAGCAAAATCCCTTCTCTATCAAGGCTTTATTTAAGAAATTGTGGGCTCCATCAAGTCAATCATATATCTGTTACCCACCTAAATTCTTCTACATCCCTTAAAATGCTCTCTCTTTTGCAAAATGAGTTAAACTCTTCAATTCTGTCATGGGTGCTTAATGTTAGCAAAGTCCTCATAGGTCTTGATCTCTCATCTAATTCCCTGCACAGTATTCCAGATGGCTTTGCGAACATGACTTCTCTTCAATTTCTTTCTCTCTGAGACTGAACTTGAGGGTAGCATACCAAAATCCTTCAAGAGTTTGTGTCAACTTAAAGGGTTATCGCTGGATTCCAACAAATTGTCTGGCAAACTCAGTGACAACATACGACAATTATGTTGTGCACAAAATGGTTTAGAGCGGTTGGATTTGAGTGACAACCCATTCAACAGTGGACCACTTCCTGACTTTTCATGCTTTTCATCCTTAGGGTCATTAAGTCTTCGAAATACCAATGTTGTTGGGTCATTATCACCATCATTTGGTCACTTTCCATCTCTTGGATTTCTAGATCTTTCCCATAATCAGTTGAATGGTGTGGATATCATTAATGAATCGCATCTACCAAAACTATTAAGTCTGCATCTTGGTTTTAGCCAATTAAGCGGATCGCTGCCATTGTTTGATGTTGCTAAACTTGCCTCCTTGGAAGAATTGGATCTTTCCTACAACCAGTTGAATGGATCACTTCCACATAATATTGGCCAACTTTCTGGTTTGTATTTGTTGTTGCTCTCTTCAAATAAGCTAAATGGTGTCATTGGTGAAACACACCTATCAAACCTATCTAGTTTGAGATATCTAAATGTGGCTGGAAATTCACTTTCATTCAACTTGAGTTCGAATTGGATTCCTCCTTTCCAACTACATGAATTATATGCATCATCGTGCATTTTGGGTCCAAAATTTCCGCAATGGCTCAAACATCAAAGAGAACTTTATAAGGTGGAAATCTCTAACAGCAGTATTTCAGGTTCATTTCCTAAATGGTTTTGGCACCTATCGTCACGCTGGATATCCTTGAATGTTTCACATAATGAACTTAGTGGAGTCTTACCAAAATCACTACCAAGTTCGATGGCAGATGCCCCGAGTGCATGGGATTTTAGTTTTAACAATTTGTCTGGTCTAGTGCCTCCTTTCCCAAAACTATATGCTTTATTTCTCTCCAATAATATGTTCTCGGGGTCCTTATCTTCTTTTTGTAAATCCTCAGCATTGGCTTTAACTTATCTTGACCTGTCTAGTAACTTACTAGCAGAGCCACTTCCAGATTGTTGGGGCAAATTTCACCGTTTAGAAGTTTTGGATTTGGGAAAAAATAATTTATCAGGAAAAGTACCCAACTCAATTGGCACTTTAAGACAAATGGAGTCGCTCCATTTAAACAACAATATTTTTTCTGGAGAAATTCCACCTTTGACCCTTTGTAGTAGCTTGACATTCATTGATTTTGGGGATAACAATCTACAAGGAACATTACCAGCGTGGATAGGCCAACATCTACATCAATTGATCGTTTTGCGTCTAGGGGAAAACAAGTTCCAAGGAAACATCCCTACAAGTCTGTGTAATCTGTCATTCCTTCAAGCATTGGATCTCTCTAAAAACAACATTATAGGGGAAATACCACAATGCTTCAATCAAATAATTGCATTATCAAATACAAAATTTCCAAGAAAAGCCATTTCATACTTCCCACATCTAGTAATAGATGTAGGAAACAATGGAGTTGGCAACTTCAGTGATAAAGCAATATTGTCATGGAAAGGAGCAAATAGAGAATTTGATAAAAATCTTGGATTGATTACAACCATTGATCTTTCTTGCAACCTCTTAACGGGAGAGATACCCCAAGTATAACAAAACTTGTGGCATTAGCTGGTTTAAATCTTTCATGGAATAATCTCACGGGATTCATTCCAGAAAACATTGGTGATATGAAAATGTTGGAATCGCTTGACTTGTCAAGAAACCATCTTTATGGTAGAATGCCAACAAGCTTTTCAAATTTAAATTATCTCAGTTACCTGAACTTATCATTCAACAACTTATCGGGGAAAATTCCAGAGAGCACTCAACTACAATCTTTTGATCCCTCTACATATGTGGGGAATAGTGGTCTTTGTGGCCCACCACTCACAAACCACTGCCCAGGGGATGTGATTTCACCATCTAGAAACCCAGGCAAACATGAGACTAATGAAAATGAAGATGATGATGAGCTTATAACCTTTGGGTTTTACATCAGCCTGGGGCTTGGATTTTTTGTTGGATTTTGGGGAGTTTGTGGAACTTTAGTTATAAAAACTTCTTGGAGGCATGCCTACTTTCGGTGTTTTAACAATATGAGCGATTGGATACATGTGACAATAGTGGTTTTTGCAGCTAGAATGAAAAGGAGATTCCGAGTCGAAGAGTAACAGGTAAAAGTCTTAATTTGATGGGTACTAGTTTGTTATATGCAACATTTTTGGATTATGTTTTAAAGTGCACATTTGTTGGATAAAAAGCACTAAAATCAGTTTATATCTTGCACAAACTGTATTAATGTCAGTTGAGATGATCTCTTTTTTCTCCATATTTCGTAGGTAAAAGCTTCATTTGAGATGGTGATATACCACATTGTCTTCGTCAATATTATAGAGACTTCAGTTCAGTTTGACACATTTGTGGGTTGATTTTCTACCTTATTTTCTTTTCTCTAGAGCCAACATCTTTAATTATCTATGTAATATATTGTATAAGTCAATAAGTCAGCTATATTTCTTGGTGTAAGTTTAAGATATTTACTAAACTATTGTTTTGCGTATTGTTGCTTAATCCTTATAGCCAAGTATGTACTATAGAAAAGAAGGATGTGCTTGAATATATTATTTTGTTTTTCTTGAATTTCTTTTTCTAATTTTGTTTTATTTAATTTGTAACATAAGTTTTGGTCCTTGTGAGACATGCCCTTATATTAGGGTTTTTGTTTGGACAACCATAAGTCTCCATTGTCCCTTCATTTATTTGAAAATTTCTTTGTACAATTAAGTCTTGTGGAGGAAGAATTTTACCTGGACAAAACAATTTGGTGAAGGAAGTCAAGATATGGCTTAGGAGTTGCTGGTTGAAGGTAATAATATATTGATCCATGTTAATATTGTTGCTGTTTTCTCATTTGGTAGCAAAATGCATCCACTCTGGGGTTCCCTACTGCATCTTGCATATCAATTTAGGGTTTTGTCCATGGAGACAACTAAAAGTATACCTTTTTTAGATGTAAAATAATTAAATAGGGATAATTTAAAAACCGTCATATTTTCAAGGACCAAAAACTTTTTGTTGTTGTTCCCATGTGATCAAAAGCATACTTAACACTGTGCTTGTTGTTTGTAGCAATGAATGTACTTGCACTTGTAGTACTCAAGGAGTTTTGTCCATGTCATTGAGGTAAAACGTGTTAATGGAAAGATAGTGGTCATTGATAGACAAGTGGTCGTATTTTGAAGCATTTAGCATAGTGGTATTAAAAAAATTGTAAGTTGGACAACAATGATGATTTCCCATCTTTCAGAAACAACAATGATTACTTGGACAAAAGTAAGTTTCAATTATCATGTTCACAGGTGTTTCACTAGATAATTTTTGCTTTATTATGATTATTTTGTCACCCTCTCTCCCTTTTGTGGCATTAACTTGTTTGAAGGAATAGATGATTTTGCTATTGAAGCAAAAATTGCTAAATATCAAGAAGAAAATGCAGAACAAGTAAGGATTAGTCGAGCTTGAAAAGTACTTCTAAAAGTGGCCTCTTCATTCATTGGTTTAGTGCTTTAGTCCCTTTTGTATATTCCTTTTATAAGTCTTTATGATTTGCAGAATTATATGAATCTTTTTTAGGATACCACTCCTCAAAAATAGTGAAATTCACATATGTTATGCAAGTGAAGATTTTCTGCAATGTTCTTCAATTAATTGTTATACTGGTAATAATTAAATAAGCTGAAGAATTAGCTACAGCTCTGGTAGCGTGTATGGAATAACCTGCACAAACTTCTATTGATGTGGTGAACATTAGCTTGCTATTTTTCTGATTGATTACTATTACTTTTTTGGTGCAGTATACTGAACTTGATCGAGCTTAGTCTATAATTCAAGAATGTGTGTATTTAGTTTCATCATATATGTTACTTCTTCAATTAGCGTTTACATTTTACAAGCCGATAAAAGGTTATTGATACAACTACTTCCTCTGTTTCATATATGAAAACCATTACTTGTTTTCTTCTTAAATCAGAATATGGAGGCCCTTTGATCCAACATTTGACAAGGAAAGGAAAATCATTGAAACATGGAAAGTGAAGTATTGAACAGTTACTTCTGTGACTGTGCAACAACCTTGAAAAGTGAGATTCAGTGTACATGTAAATTTGGCCTCAGCCTCATAGTTTTCATCTCTAATGTGAAAAATGAAACACAGATTAGATTATTGTTGGAAGCATAAATGCAATTCTTCATGTCTGCAATGTGTGTGTGTGCCTATGTGTGGTTTGCTAGTTTTGGATACTAGCTATCTCTGAAATTTTTATTGTGAGAGACTTCTCTAGTGCTAATTTGCACATTTAAAGTCTTGTCTTTGTTTTGTTAGAATATCTAGTTAGTTTGCGCAGCCTAGTTATGGAGCATATTTGCAAAATAAATATATGCAACATATTGACTTTATTTGTTCTGCTGAGACACAGTCTGCAACTCAACTCTGAAGTGGGACTTGTGATTGTTTCTCATGGACAGTATGCAGCTACATTTCCAGGAAGAGAGCCACGACTAACACGCATGGCCCCCACTAACCTTTACCACTTGGAGGTGATGACATGCTAGGCCATGCGCTGAGATTCCTTTGAAAGCATGTGGATTGTTGTTGAGGCTTGTGTTCATGGAAGGAAAGCCTCTCAAGGCCATGCAAATTGATCCAGTGTCATGAAAGCTATTCACAATGATATTTTGATGTCAATTTGGGAGAATTTAGGATTTGTTGCATTTTTGTTTTGTCAACCATATCTATCTCTCTATTTATAATATATAAATTCTTAAGCATGAGATGTGGCGTGGACATGCCAGCTATGATCCTTGTTATTCTTATTGCTACTAAAACAGAATTAGTATTCTGTTGCATTATGTTACATTGTTGTTAGCTAGTTAAGCTAGTTTTCTGCTGTTAACAAATTCTGTTAGATTAGTTATATAGGTTAGTTGTAGTTTATTTTTTCCCCATTTTTTTTTTCATAATAAGTCATTGATTGTATTCCTCTGTAAATAATTTCCTGTACTCATTCTATTTTGTTAGTTAAATGAAGTATTATTCAGTCAAAATACCATTCTATTCCTTTCATAATAGCTACATCAACATTTTTGTCCTGGTATCAATATTTGGTAGGTAAAGCTTCATTTGAGAGAGTGATATGCTTCCATGTCTTCATCGGTATGATTGAGACACATGTTCCATTTGACGCGTGCAAAAGTCTTTTGTGGGTGACTTTCTGCTGTATTTTCTTTTTTCTTGAGCATTATCTTTAACTTTCCACTTAATATGTTGCAGCAAGTCATTTGTCTTGGTGTAATTTTCAAATTTCCGTCAAACAGTTACTTTCATGTATAACCAAAGATGTATTATGTATTGTAAAAAAGAATGATGAGTGTGAATATATCATTTTTGTTTTGGAGGACACATCACATTACATATATGCTCTCTGAACATGGTGGTTGTGGATCAGGTTCACCAACCTTTGTTCTCTGACCTTTAGGCTTCTCTCAATAAATTGAACATTTTATCATCAAATTTTGAGGGAAAAACAAGGTGTCTTTTAGCATGGACCAATGCTAAACTGGTCAAGTCCTTTTACACCTACATTTCCAGGAAGAAAGCCACACCCTACGTTTCCTTGGTGGGAGTGACATGTTAGGCTATGAGTTGAGATAGGAGCTAGCAAGGGCTGGGGGATGGAAGTCCAGAAATAAGCAACAAGAGGGTAGTACTTGAAGAATCCTTTGGAAGCATATGTGGAGAAACATGTTCATGGAACGAAAGCCTTTCTAAGGCCGTGCTAATTGCAGTGTCACATAAGCTATTCACAAGAATACTCTTATGTCAATTTGGGTTAATGTAGGATTCATTGCATTTTTGTTTTGTCAACCATATTGAATTAATGGATGGCTTTATCTCATGTTTTATTTTAAAAAGTTATTTATATTTTTCTCTTGTTGAACATTTAATTTGCTAATGGCTTGAATTCCGGCATAAACTTAAAATCTTGACTTTGTTAAGTAAACTCTAATGGTAGCTATACCAAATCATCTACCAAGAGAAGAGAACTATGTGGTGTATAGCTATTTAATAAAGTTGAACTGTGTAAACTGAATCTATTTATACTATATAAAAACAGAAGCGTGAAATATGGTGTTGCCATCTCACTTCTTTGCTACAAGGACAACATTCCAAATCAGTTTTTTTTGCTGACATGGCAAGTCACAACTTCTCCACGTTTTCACCCTTTCACTGACTGCCGGTATACCTTTTCGACTCCTCAAAAATACGTTACCCAACATCATTAAACATCATTAGAAACTCTTTTTACTACACTAATAATGTCATTTCCTATAGCATTCAAACAATGTCGGCCAAAATCCCAGAGACAGGATATCACCTGCCAAAAACAAGAACGGAGGTATGAAAGTGTATTGACGAAGAACCCGTCCAATATGCCTGTTTATGCTAATCGATTAATGTATGTTTATGTGGATGTGCATCTCTCTTATCTTTTGATAAGTGAATTTGTATTAATCATGGATAAAACTTCTCTCTGCCTTTCTGAGAAATCACTGGCACCAAAGATTGCAGAATTCTAAACATGATGGAGGTCCTTATGTATTGGATGAAGAGTAAGTCCTGAAAATAAATATCTATTTCAGTTGATTATTTGATCATTAATTTACATAATTAGCTCATATTTCCATGTTGTTAAAAGCCAACGAAAATGAAGCTTAGATTGTTGTTGTTGACTTCTTTTAAATGATTATTACATATGCTCAAGAGCATCCCCTGATTAATTTCAAGAAAATAGTTCTTTAACTAATCTATCTTGAAAATTTTCTCCATTTATTGTATCTACAACAGATTCACTCAAAATCCCAAATATGAAACTCCTTTACACTCTTTGGATGAACAGGTGGCAGGATTCTCTTAATCTCTTCAAACATACTTTTGGATTAAGTGGACAAGGAAACTGTGATATGGTTGAAAGTCTCAATTCCATAATGCTAGAGGTATTTCAATATTTTATTGCTCAACTTTTTAAGTTCAAGTTACAAATAAGGTTGGTTGCCATGGTATGTACGATATATAAAGCCAGAATGGAGTCAAAGGACTATATATCAATCAATCAGCATTTTCCTGGTTATTTGCCAATTCAATTTTAACACTGACATGGCAATCTCAGATGAATCTCTCATTCATTTTTGTTTCATTAATTTGTTTCAATTCCCATAGAATTATTTGTATCCTGCATATAGTTGATGTGTTTCATCAAGTTTGTGCACAAGCACCAAAAATCTATAATGCATAACTTTGTTTCGCGGGAGCATTTTAATGACAATCTTTTCCTAGGAAGTATGGGGAAAGCCATTTTGCTCTGTTCATTGACATTTTTTTTTGATCTGTTCTGTTCATTGACATTCTAGCACTTGATCCTGCAATTCATTGAATGAATATCCTATGAAATTTAAGTTAGGTACAATAAGCAAATAGAAAGCACAAAAAATTGGAATTAACGTAATAAGTCATGACACGATTATAACATAAAACATAAAAGTATATTAAATTAATACGAATGAATCAATAAATTTTGTAAAAGTTATGAGGCGTAATAAAATACTATCATTTATGTTGGTTCTTGAGTGCGGAAACGAAACGAATCCTATGATCAAACAACAGAGAAAATGCGAGTAGAACGAATAATGGAACAAAACACAGATTGCAGAAAACTAACTCACAGAACACAATGCTAATCGAAACGTAAGAAACTGAAATCAAACAACACGTAAAGAGATTAGGGAGAAGAGAATTAAACACCGGCTTTACGTGGTTCTGCCATTGTAGCCTACATCCACGGGAGAGAGCAACCAAACGTTCTTCACTATGATCAACGAGATACAAGTACAACTGAGCTAACCTCTTAGCAATTCGTTCTTCTCTGGTTCCTATGCGTTCAACATGAACACTACCCTTGATACCCTTCTTGCTAATCACTCTTGAACTTTTCTCTCAATCCCAATTGATCCTCACAACTCTCCTCTGTGTGTTTCACAACTGTAATCTGAGTCTAATCCTCTGAGAAATGTGTTACTGAACAAATCTTTCCAAAACTGACCCCAAACACAGCCCTTTATAAAAGCTAACTGCATAACAAATTCTGTTACAACGAACACTGGTCGCTTGGCGACCAACTCCTTCGCAAGGCGAAATTAAAACTGGTTCGAGACAGAAGCATCAGTGTCCTCCATCACATGGTGGGCATACTGGTCGCATGGCGAAGTTGAGTTCTGCAGCATCAGTGCTCCTGTCGCATGGCAGGATTCCTGGTCGCATGGTGAGAATGACATCAGAACCATTAGTTAGGAATTTCGCTAGGCGAACTCATTTCTCGCATGGCTACCAAACCACTGCACCTTCAGAATTCCATTTTCGCAAGGCGAAGCTTTTTTTCTGCTATGCAAAAATGCCTGATTCTTCATAATTTTGCAGATTTTGAGTCATTAGTTCACAATTTACATAATTATTATGTTATTCCTATCTATATTGATATAATAGATCAAAATGTAAAACATGCTTATTAAGAGAAAAAAAATAGAGGAGACCACAATACTTCTATCAATTTTTTCTCTATTTACATCAAAATTTACGGAAAAAAAAAGCTTTTTAACAATAATAAATTTCACGATCATTTGCATGTTGTGCTTAACTAAAAAACGCTAATCTTCATTTTTATTACTACAATAAAATTTGATTATAATAATTTTATTACATATTCAGCAACTATATATAATAAATTTTCACTAGACTTGTCTCCAATAACATGATATAAACTCAATGTGTAATTTTACCTTAAGCTAATATAGTGAATCCACCCGCGCAATGCGCGGGTTAACATCTAGTTTAAATAAAGTAACCAACCCAAAATCAAGAGAAAAGGAAGTACAGTTTAAGAATTATATAAAATTTTAAAGTTACATGCAGAAATATAAAGAGAAAAGGAAGATTCAAAATACTTGGAAGGGAAGTAATCAACTCAATGCAGAATGTGCCCCTATTCTCTACATTTCTCCTATTCAGCAGAAGTTTTTAAAATATTTAGATTAATAGATAGTGTTTGCTACTTTAATAAATAGGACTTAGAAAAGTACCTTTGAATAACTCCTTTGGTGGTTTATTCACAAATAACAGGATTACAATCTAGGTTGCTGAATTATTTGAAGTTGGCCATTCTGTCTTACTGAAAACATTAATGATGTACTAAAATATAAAATAACAAGCTAAGCTAAATGGAGGAAATTGGAGAGAAACCTACACAAAATGTTTTGTCCTGTCATTTCCTAAGTTCTTCCTAGCCCTTTCAAAAGTCTAAACTATTATGAATCTATGACATCACAGTGTAATACATAGACAGATATTGTCATGCAGTGGCCATTGTGATTTATTTCAACCTTCATACTTTTAGGGATGCAGAATAATTGCAACATCACATTGGAATGCTTTTTTATTTTTATTTTTTATATTTCTGTTTTTATTTTAAAAAAAATATCAAAATGTGTAAATTAAATAATGTACTTAATTAGTTCAAAGAAGAAGATGGGAAAGAGCATATGCCACTGTTGGGGAATGGGGACACTTACTTTACACGAGAAAAAGGAGGAACATAATGATGCATGTTTTACACATTTCTTCAGTACTGAGAATCTTGCCCCTCAGCTTCAAATTTAGTTGACTTGAAGTCAGTGTTATTCATTCATTGGTCTAAAGTGCTAGTGAGCTACATAATGATCAATATAATAAAGAAAAAAGAAAAAAGAAAAACAACTAAATATAAAATATTATACTTTGTTCCAAGAAGAAGAGGGGAAGGAAGTCAGGAACATGCATTGTTGTTGGGTTGGGAAGATAAGGATGCACCACACAATACTTTATTACACAAAAGTTTAGGCCTCTGCTCAAGTTTAATTTATTTGATTGAAGCTAGTGAAGTGAGCACGATTGCATATTGATATCAAATCAACAATAATATATAATAAACTAAAACCGCGTTAAGTTACTTTCAGTGCACTGAAAAAACATTATGGAAAAGTATACCAATGTCTCAGTTGACAAGAAGTCTACCATGACTTTTTTATATTGGGCAATGAAATAAAGAATGACACTTGATTAACTTTTCTTCATGGACTTGAACAGACATGTGATTTAGTTTCTTTTAATTGTTGTCTATAAATGGTGCTAGCTTGATTGATCACTTCACAATTCAGTTGACACAGACACATACTATCTTCCATATATTTTAATAATAATATCCCAAAAAAAACTCTCCCATGGGAGTTGAGTCCATCACAATGTTTCGTTGTGGGTTCAGTTTTCTGTTTTGGTGCATCTGTTGTTTATGTGCTGGAAGTTCCCATGCTATCAACAAGTGTGCGGAGACAGAGAGGCAAGCTCTCCTCAAGTTTAAAGCTACTCTCATTCCTTCTGTGGATCCTGAATATCATGCTCTAACCTCATGGAAGGGTGCAGATTGTTGCAAATGGGAAGGAATTTCATGTGATAATATAACTGGTCATGTCACCAGTTTGAATCTCACTGGTCAATTACAGAGAGGTAAGATAAATCCTTCATTATGTGAACTGCAACGACTAACTTCCTTAGATCTCAGTCAAAATCATTTAGAAGGAAAGATCCCAAGGTGCATTGGCTCACTCGGTCAGTTGATAGAGTTGAATCTTGCACTTAATAAACTTGTAGGCGCCGTTCCTCCTACAGTGGGGAACCTTTCTGATTTGCAAACTCTTGACCTTGCGTGGAATTATCATTTGGCTGCAAATGACCTTCAATGGCTTTCTCACCTTTCCAATTTGAGATACCTTGATTTGTCATCTGTGAATCTTAGTCGAGCTGTTGGTTACCCATCATCAATAACCAAAATCCCTTCTCTATCAGAGCTTCATTTATATGACTGTGGGCTCCACCAAGTCAATCCTAAATCATTTCTCCACCTAAATTCGTCTACATCCCTTAAAAAGCTCTCTCTTGGGCAAAATGAGTTAAACTCTTCAATTATGCCATGGGTATTTAATGTTAGCAAAGTCCTCACATATCTTGTTCTCTCATATAATTCCCTGCACAGTATTCCAATTGGCTTTGCAAACATGACTTCTCTTCAACATCTTGATCTCTCACATAATGAACTGGAGGGTAGCATACTAGAATCCTTCAAGAGTTTGTATCAACTTAAAGAGTTACATCTGGATTCCAACAAATTGTCTGGCAAACTCAGTGACAGCATGCAACAATTGTGTTGTGCACAAAATGGTTTAAAGGGGTTGAGTCTAGGTGATAATCCATTCAGTAGTGGGTCACTTCCTGATTTTTCATGCTTTTCATCCTTGGAGACATTAAGTTTTCAAAATACCAATGTTGGTGGGCCCTTACCACCATCATTTGGTTACCTACCTTATCTAGAATCCTTAGATCTCAGTTTTAACCAATTGAGCGGATCACTTCCATATAATATTGGCCAACTTTCTAGTCTTAGAAGGTTGTTTCTCTCTTCAAATAAGCTAAATGGTGTCATTGGTGAAGCACATCTATCAAACCTATCTAGATTGATAATTCTAGATGTGGCTGAAAATTCACTTTCGCTCAACTTGAGTTCAAATTGGGTTCCACCTTTCCAACTGTATGCATTATATGCATCATCGTGCACAGTGGGACCAAAATTCCCAATATGGCTCAAACATCTTCAGGAACTTGAGGACCTAGAAATATCTAATAGTGGTATTTCGGATTCATTTCCTAGTTGGTTTTGGGGAATGGCTTCAAGAATGAGTTACTTGAATGTTTCACATAACAATATTGGTGGATCCTTGCCAAAATCTTTGCCAATTATGAAAACAATACCCCTCGACATGAATGTGTGGGATTTTAGTTTCAACAACTTGTCTGGTCCATTGCCTCCTTTTCCAGAACTACTTGGCCTATTTCTCTCGAATAATATGTTCTCAGGACCCCTAGCATCTTTTTGTACATCCTCACCACTATATTTAACTTATCTTGACCTGTCTAGTAACTCACTGGCGGGGCCACTTTTAAATTGTTGGGGGAAATTTCAACATTTAAGAGTTTTGAATTTGGCCAATAATAGTTTTTCAGGAAAAATACCCAATTCATTTGGCTCTTTACGACAAATTGAGTCGATCCATTTAAATAATAACAACTTCTCTGGTAAAATTCCATCTTTCACCCTGTGTAATAGCTTGAAGTTAATTGATATTGGTGATAACAATCTGGAAGGAACATTACCGGTATGGGTAGGTCAATATCTACATCAGTTGATTGTTTTGCGTCTGCATGAAAATAAGTTCGAAGGAAACATCCCTGCAAATCTGTGTAATCTATCACTTCTTCAAGTATTGGATCTCTCTAAAAACAATATTACAGGGGAAATACCACAATGCTTCCATCACATAATCGCTTTATCAAATACAAAGTTTCCAAGAAAAACCATGTCCTATTTCTCAGTCATATCTTTCGTTGATAACAATGAGCATGATATTGGCTACTTCGACGACAAAGCAATATTGGCATGGAAAGGAGCAAATAGAGAATATGGGAAAAATCTTGGATTCATGACGGCCATTGATCTTTCTTGCAATCACTTAACGGGAGAGATACCCCAAAGCATAACAAAACTTGTGGCATTAGCTGGTCTAAATCTTTCAATGAATAATTTCACAGGATTCATTCCATACAACATTGGTGATATGGAAATGTTGGAATCACTCGACTTGTCAAGAAACCATCTTTATGGTAGAATGCCAACAAGCTTTTCAAATTTGACTTTTCTCAGTCACATGAACTTGTCTTTTAACAACTTATCAGGGAAAATTCCAGTGAGCACTCAACTGCAAACTTTTGATCCCTTTACATTTGTGGGGAACAATGGTCTTTGTGGCCCACCACTCACAGACCACTGCCCAGGGGATGTGATTTCGCCAACTGGAAACCCTGACAAACATGTGACTAATGAAAATGAAGATGAAGATGAGCTCATAAGCTTTGGGTTTTTCGTCAGCCTTGGGCTTGGATTTTTTGTTGGATTTTGGGGAGTATGTGGAACTTTAGTTATAAAAACTTCTTGGAAGCATGCCTACTTTCGATGCTTTAGCAATATGAGTGATTGGATACATGTGACAATAGTGGTTTTTGTGGCTAGAATGAAAAGGAGATTCCGAGTCCAAGAGTGACAGGTAAAAGTCTTTGATGTGTCCTAGTTTGTGATGATAGGAAATGATTCATTCCTTATTATGCAACATTGTTGGATTATGTTTCAAAATGCATAAATATTTGTTGGAAAAAATACTTAAATTAATTTATAATTTGAACATATTGAATTTATAATGTCAGTTGAAATGATATTTTTTTTCTCCATATTTGGTAGGTAAAGCTTTATTTGAGATGGTGATACGCTGCATAGTCTTCGTCAATATTATAGAGAGTTCAGTTCCATTTGACACGTTTGTGGGTTGATTTTCTGCCTTATTTTCTTTTCTCTTGTACCACCATCTTTAATTTTCTTTTTAATCTATTCTACAAGTCAATAAGTCATCTTTCTTGGTGTAACTTTCCTATGTTTACTAAACTACTTTCTCGTGTATTGTTGGTTAATCCTTATAGTCAGGTATGTATTATAGAAAAGAAGAATGTGCTTGAATATATCATTTTTGTTTTTTTATTTCTATTTTTTAATTCTGTCTTAGTTAATCAATTTTTTTTAATATTTTTACATTGCACTAGAATTTGAAGGAAACTTATGAAATTCTTTCTTTATAAATATTGTATTATTTTTACATTATGAACTCCCCGAATACTCTAAAATTAGTACAAATTTTTTTCTCCAGAAATTCAAACATTTTGTTAATTTTTTTATCAACAATATCTTGTTAATTATTGAGTAGTTAACGGCAATTGATGATATCGGGTAATGCCCCCATATAATATTTTGCGATTTTTGGATTTTTCCACGTTTTTGCATGCCCATTACTGAGTATATACTGTCGGTAACTACTTTGCTACCGTCGGCCTCGGGGTCATTGATAATTAACCGTCGGTTATTAGCGCTTTTCTTGTAGTGTATTGTTTCTTAATCCTTATAGTCAATTATGTACTAGAGAAGGATGTGCTTGAATATATCATTTTCTTTTTTCTTGAATTTCTATTTCTTATTTTGTTATATTTAATCGAATTTGTAACATACGATGAGGAATTTTGGAAGGGGAATCGGTTTGGTCCTTGTATAAGTGTTTTTGTTTGAACAACCATAAGTATCCATTGCCCTTCATTTATTTGGAAATTCTTTCTACAATTGAGTCTTGTGGAGGAAGAATTGAAGCTGGACGTACAAAACAATCTGGAGAAGGAAGTGATGATATAGCTTAGTAGTTTCTAGTTGAAGGTAATAATATCCTGATCCATGTTGATATTGTTGCTGTTTGTTGCCATATCAGTTTAGGGTTTTGAGCACATGTTCTTTTTATATACTGTTTGGATTAAAGATATTTTTAGTCTTTAAAAGTATGACAATCTTTTAAACTAGTCCCTATTCATTTTTTAATTGTTTCACATAATGAAAAAAAATAATATATTTTTAATTCTTAAAAGCATGAATTTAGTCCATGGTGACAACTAAAAATATACAATTTTTTCAAATGTAAAATAAGACTTAAATAGGGATAATTTAAAAAAGTGTCAGATTTTTGTGGACCAAAAACTTTTTTTGTTCCCATGTGATCAGAAGCATGCTTAACATTGTGTTTGTTGTTTGTAGCAATGAATAACTATTTCTACTTGCACTTGTATTACTCAAGGAGTTTTGTCCATGTCATTGAAGTAAAACATGTTAATGAAAAGATAGTTGATGAATATCTACAATTGTATATTTTGATATGAGTTTTAATGGATTAATTGGACTAAACAGTGTAAATGTTAGTGCTTGTTTAGGTTAGAATATATTATTTTGCACGAGTAGAGAGTTTTGTCATAGGAAGTTGCTTTTTGACCTATTTTTGGTGTTAGACAGGTAGTTGGCGCTCAGCTCCGATTCCTAGCGCTCAGCTCTCGGATTTTGGTATGGACTGCGAAGTATTTCTCCTGGAGGGCAGAATTCCAGCGCCCAGCGCTCATATCTCAGCGCCCAGCGCTGCAATGCTGCCCTGGTCATAACTTGGGTTGTACTTATCCGATTTGAGTGATCTTGGTGGCGTTGGAAAGATAAGAAGTAGACCTATAACTTTCATGTTGACACCGAAGCCCAGTTCGGATGTTTTGATGGTCAAAAATGTAAAATACCAAAGCTGTCCAGATTTGTACGAAAAATTGGACCTGGAAGACAGAATATCAGCGCCCAGCGCCCATAACCAGCGCCCAGCGCCCCAATGCTGTCCTTGACTGCGCGTTCCAACTTCTAAAGGCAGAATTCCGGCGCCCAGCGCCCAGATCTTGGCGCCCAGCGCCCAAGACGTTACCAAAATATAAATGTTCACGTTCTGACCTATTTTGGCAGTTCTTCTGGACCTGGAAAGTGACGAGACAGCCTCCAGAGACCTCTCTGTGCCTCTCCAATGAAGATTCAAGCCTTGGGAACAAGACTTGAAGATTCAATGGATCCACCTTCTTCATCTTCTTCGCTTTACGGTTTTTCTTGTCTCTTTGCCATGTTTGGCTGATTTGTTTTGATTAGGCTAGGATGAACTTTTTTGGATCTTGATGTAATTTGACTATTTTGTTCTCCAATTTTAATTCAATTTATGTTTTTAATCCTTTGCTTAATGCTTTTCCTTGATTGGCCACCATGGAAATTGTTGTGATGGTCTCTTATCTAATGGAAGTTAGGTATGAGATTCGATTTGGATTGAAACCATATGAGTGCAGAGATCTAGGAATAGACTTTGGTTCATGTGCATTCTTCATGAGTTCTTAATCTTAATGCTTTCAATTAATTGAGTTTCACCTAAGGAATTAGGGTTCTAATTAAGAGGAAAGGGGTTATTCACCAAGGGATTAGGTTTAACCAATTTTAGAGAACTTGAATGATAATTGAGTGAGATTGGTGATTGCATCTAGTGACAATTGAGTGATTCTTATGCCTAATCTTCTTTTCATTGTGTTTGCATTTGTCTTTCATCCACCAAGTGTTTGTTTTCGTGATTTGTGTTACATTGTGTTTGCATTTTATCTTAACTTTCACAATCCAATGCATATTTTTTTTCATAGTCCAAATAGTATAGCAATTGGTAGTAGTTGGTACTTGGCAATTGATCCTCGTTGGGAACGATAACTCACTCATCACTCTATTACTTGTACGATTCGGTACACTTGCCGAAACGCTCTAACAATAGTGGTCATTGATCGATAAATGGTGGTATTTTGAAGCATTTGGCATAGTTCAAAACTTTGGTACTAAAAAAAAAATGCAAGTTACGGTATTTAATTCCAAGAAAGACGCTTAATGATGGGCTAAGATCAATGAGTTGGGGTATGATTAGTGATGCCATATTAGCATGTGATAATGAAGTGAAGTTGTTAGTGGAGCTTCTAATAGACATGGCAGAGATCAGTAATACCATAAAGGTTTTCAATTTCTTATTCTAATTACTGCCTTGTTTTTTGTTTAATTGTGTTTCATTGAAAAAATAATAAAATAAAATGTTGAAGTTTTTTCTTTCTTTTAGTAATTAAGCTGCCCAATCTCAAAATGAATCATACCAAGAGTTCATAATTGAATATACATTTTACAGAAATGAAATGACTATAATGGCACTATATTATTTTCAATTCTCATTTTGTAGGGCCAAGTAATATCATTCATTTATCCATTTCTTCTTACTCAACTGTATATTTGTAGATTCAATAAACATGAAGGTGATTTGCCAACTTTGAGAAACAACAATGATTACTTGGACAAAAGTAATTTTCTATTATCATGTTCACAGGTGTGTTTCACTAGATAATTTTTGCTTTGTTATGATTATTTTGTCACCTTCTCTCCCTTTTGTGGCATTTAACATGTTTGAAGGAATATATGTTTTTGCTATTGAAGCAAAAATTGCTAAATATCAAGAAAGTGCAGAACAAGTAAGGATTAGTCTAACTTGAAAGGTACTTCTAAAAGTGGCTTTTCATTCATTGGTTTAGTGCTTTAGTCCCTTTTATATATTCCTTTTACAAGTCTTTGTGATTTGCAGAATCATCTATGAATCTTTTTTAGGATATCACTCCTTATTCTCAGAAATAGTGAAATTTACATATGTAATGCAAGTGAGGATTTTCTGCAGTGTTCTTCAATTAATTGTTATACCGGTGATAATTAAATAGGCTGAAGAATTAACTACAGATCTGGTAGCATGTATGGAATAACCTGCACAAACTTACATTGATGTGGTGAACATTAGCTTGCTGTTTTTTTTTTTAATTGATTACTGTTACTTTTCTGGTACAGTATACTGAACTTGATCCAGCTTAGTCTATAAGTCAAGATTTAGTTTATTTAGTTTCATCATATATGTTACTTCTTCAATTAGCATTTACATTTTACAAGCCTATAAAAATTTATTGATACAACTACTTCCTCTGTTTCATATATGAAAACCATTACTTGTTTTCTTCTTAAATCAGAATATGGAGGCCCTTTGATCCAACATTTGACAAGGAAAAGAAACATGGAAAGTGAAGTATTGAATGGTTACTACCTTGACTGTGCAACTCAACTCTCAAGCAGGACTTGTGATTGTTTCTCATGGACAGTATGCAGCTACATTTCCAGGAAGAGAGCCACGACTGACACGCATGGCCCCCACTAACCTTTACCACTTGGAGGGGATGGCATGCTAGGCTATGAGCTGAGATTCCTTTGAAAGCTTGTGGATTGTTGTTGAGACTTGTGTTCATGGAAGGAAAGGCTTTTAAGGCCATGCAAATTCCAGTGTCATGAAAGCTATTCACAATGATATTTTGATGTCAATCTGGGAGAATTTCGGATTTGTTGCATTTTTGTTTTGTCAACCATATTCTGTTGCATTATGTTACATTGCTGTTAGCTAGTTAAGCTAGTTTTCTGTTGTTAACAAATTCTGTTGGATTAGTTATATGGGTTAGTTGTAGTTTATTTTTTTCTGTTTTTTCCTAATAAGTCATTGATTGTAATTCCTCTATAAATGCCTTCCTGTACTCATTCTATTTTGTCAGTTCAATGAAGTATTATTCAGTCAAAATACCATTCTTTTCCTTTCATAATAGCTACATCAATATTCTTTGTCCTGGTGTCAATTTTTGATCCAATTCCTCACTTTCTTATCTTTCTATGGAGCATAGGATTCCCTCCTACAATATTAACTTGCTTTGATTTCTCTAATTACTGAGAGTCAATAGTTACATACATTTTAGATTTATGATTTTTTTTCTTTTACATCAAGTTATCGTTGTTTGGACTCTCAAATAAGAACGGTGGCTTAGGAATGCTAGGAAAAATCCAATAGTAATTCTTCAATATCACTGTATTAGTTATCTTGTCTTTGTTTTCAGCTAAATATATTTCATTATTATATCATTTATATGTCTATAAGGTTTAATTAGGAATTTGTGCTGTACAAAGGATAATAGAAATTTAAGGAATGAAAGGCAGCTTTCTCAATGGCAATTGAACTATTAATCAACATTCAACGATTGGTTAATATTAAACTGCTTTCTCTTTTCATCTCTTCTAATGAAATCAACAAATCATGATCCTATTTTGTTGTTTTGATGAATCAATCCGTACGCAACGGTATTATATTAAACTGAGATAATTTGTTATAACATGTTTTAATGCCATTTTGTTTCATGATGTGGATTTGTTGCTGATGACAATTGAGCTTGACATATTAATTACTTGGCCTTCAGAGAATAATATAATTTAAAATCTTTCTAGATTCTAATAGTTACAGAGTAAAAAAATATATATAAGACCAAGCCAAATAAATTTAAGAAAGTGACACAATAATACACAAAGAAGCCACTCTTTTTTTTTTCCTTTCGCTTTGGTCTGGTTTTCAACATCAAGTAAGAGACAAGTTTTATTTTTCCTTTTAAAATAATGTGCTTTGTTCCAGGAAGATGATATGGGTAACATATACAATTGCTTGGACATTTCACAAGAGAATAGGAGAAACACAATAACGCATGACATATTTTTGTTATAAAAAATAAAAAGACCAAGTCAAATAAATTTAAGAAAGTGACACAATAATACACAAAGGAAAGCCACTCTTTTTTTTGTGCCATATAGAAAACTCTTGGTTGGTAGAGTTTCTCAACTTTTACAGAGACAGAGGAGCAGCCAATCCAATAAGCTAGACTTAGGAACATCTCACAACCTTTGATATGTTTATATAAACTAAAAGGCTGTATAATTCATAATTCTTATGCTATTAAGAAATAAAATCGAGAGCTTATGGATTAGAGCATAATAGGGTTGCCCACGAGTCATATGTACATCCAACAAATTAACAAGGACTTCTTAAAGATTTTTGTTTTGGCTTTTTTTTTTCCCTTTGATAACCCCCGCTCAATTGGAATTTTGAGGTATAAAAACACCCAAGGACCGAGAAAATCAAGTCCCCTATGATCCTACTAAAATAATATCGATTTTAGCCGTGAGATTTGGCGCAAGTGATTAATGTGCCCCGTCTAAAGAACGGACTCGGCTAGTATTTGTGTTCGATCTCCGGTAACGAAATAATCTATGGCCAAACTTTACTTACTTTCCCACCGAACACATATTAGTCAAGAGGTCCGAATACAAATTAGTCTAGGGCCACTTTATCCTGAGATACTATGGGTATAAAAAAAATATCGAATTTTTTTTGTTTCAATTAATGGGTATAAAACAAAAAATTGATTTTTTTTTGTTTCAATTAATGGGTATAAAAAAAATCGATTTTTTTTTGCTTCAATTAACTATACAAATGATAGACAAATATTAAAAAATATGCCTGAAATCCTCAATATAAAATATACCATTGACGTACCTTAGGAATTGGTTGATTATGTTGTAGGAGTACTATTCACAAGAAAAGGAGAAATGTGTTTATATATTGCATAAAAGTCTTGGTCTTGCCTCAAGTTTAGGTCCTTCCAAATTTATTCATTTTGATTTTAGTCTCTAATAATTTTGGTCAAATTTTTTTAGTCCAATAAAAAATTTTTTGTTTGATTTTAGTCCTTTTAGTGATTTGGGGCTGAGGTGGCATGGACACGTCACCTCATTAATCAGACGTGTCATATTCAAGTGCCAACTAAGTATGCCACGTGTATATTTCAAATTTGCGGGGACTAAAATCAAAACTAGCCAAATTTGGAAGGACATGTGGCCTTAATTTTTTTCCTTCCCACCACCACCACCATCACCATCACCACCACCACCTTCCTCCACCCACCCACACACACTCTCTCATTCTCTCTCTCTCTCTCTCTCTCTCTGAGCCCACCACCACCACCACCACCTTCCTCCACCCTCACCACCTCTTTCCTCCTCCCTCCACCCACATTACATCGAAACAAAAATTCATCAACCAAAATAAAAATGGCCCACAAATTGAAAAGATGCAGAACCTATAATCAGTTTTTCATAAAATGGCCCACATCCATTATTCTACAAATCTATCTCTAATATATACATCTTATTATCCTATTTTTCAATCATCCATTATCATCACATAGCATACTGTTTTTTTTTTGCCCCTTTTGATCAAAATTTCTCCTTCACTCCAGTACCACAATCTCTATTGAGCTATTATTATTTCCTTTGTGTTGATTACCTAAGATGTAAACTTGAGAATATAATCCGAACTGGTTTCTTCTATGCCCCTCCTTCCTCCTCCTTCTTTCTTCTATTTGCTGCAGGTTCTGGTTTTCTGGTTTTTTGTTTTATTTGATTTTTTGGGTGGTGGTGGTGCGGTTGGGGTGGGGGCTGTGGTGAGAGAGAGAGAGAGAGAGAGTGGGTGGAGGAAGTGATGGTGGTGGTGGTGGTTGGGTTTTGCAGAAAACCCAGAAAAGAATATTGAAGAAGATCGAAGAAGATAAAACGTGGTCCATTCCCTATAAATATATGAATGTTTTAGATCCGGTCTCTACAAATATATTACGTTTTGGATCCAGTCCCTACAAATATGTTACCCTTTGGATCTAGTCTCGACAAATATATAAATATTTTGGATCTAGTCCCTACAAATATGTCATTTGTGATTTACGTTTTGTGAAAAAAAAAATGTTGTTGTTGTTTGTTTGCTGCTGTTGTTGTTGTTGGCGAAAAAAGGAGAAGAAATCATTGTTGTTGTTGTTGTTGGGGTGCTGTTGTTGGCGAAAAAAATGGTGTTTGGGTATTTGATGGGAGGTGGGGGTGGGTGGGGGTGGGGGTTATGCTGAGAGAGAGGGCGACGTGGCAGGTCCCTGCAAATTTTAAATTATGTGGCATGCTTACGTGTCACTTGAATATGACACGTCTGATTAATTAAGTGACGTGTTCATGCCACCTCAGTCCCAAATCACTAAAAGGACTAAAATCAAACAAAAAAAATTTTATTAGACAAAAAAAGTTTGACCAAAATTATTAGGGACTAAAATCAAAACGAATAAATTTGACAGGACCTAAAACATATTTAAGCCTATTAAAGAATATGCCTGAAATCCTCAATATAAAATATACCATTGACGTACCTTAGGAATTGGTCAATTATGTTGTAGGAGTACTATTCACAAGAAAAGGAGAAATGTGTTTATATATTGCATAAAAGTCTTGGTCCTGCCTCAAGTTTAGTTTGACTAAAGCTAGCTTACATCACACACGGTATTAAGGAGACATCTGCCTCAATTTCTTGAAGTTGATTCGCAAGCTAAATTATTTGTGCAAAGGTATACATTATATAATGCCCCCATTGCCTAGAACTCTACCGTGAAATTTGATATTGAGCAATGAAAGAAACGTGAAAACGATTAAACATTTTTAATGAACTGGGTCAGATGAGAGTGATTCGGCTTCTATTAGGTTCTGTCTATAAAATGACCCCATAGCTAGATTTCACTTCAGCAATCATCCCACATATTCTTCAATTTGAATATCCAGAAATATTTGCAAGTGAGAGTTGAGTCCATCACCATGCCTTGCTGTAGGTTTGGTCTCTTTTGTGTGCTGTTCATTATATGCATCTCTTTATGTGTTGGAAGTTCCCATGTGAAGATGTGTGTGGAGATAGAAAGGCAAGCTCTACTCAAATTAAAAGATGGTTTCATTAATGGAAGGGATATTCTTACTTCATGGAACGGTGAAGATTGTTGCAAATGGAAAGGAATTTCGTGTGATAATTTAACTGGTCATGTAACCAGTTTGGAGATTAAAACAACCAGTTATCTTCAAAAACTGAAAGGTAAGATAGATCCTTCAATATGTGAATTGTAACATCTGACTTCCTTAAATCTCAAGTACAATAACTTAGAAGGAAAGATCCCAAGGTGCATTGGTTCACTTGGTCGGTTGATGGAGTTGAATCTTGCAGCTAATGAACTTGTTAGTGCCATTCCTCCTTCTCTAGGGAACCTTTCCAATTTGCAAACTCTTGACCTTAGGTATAATATTCATTTGGCTGTAAATGACCTTGAATGGCTTTCTCGCCTTTCTATTTTGAGATACCTTGGTCTCTCATCTGTGAATCTTAGTCGAGCCGTTGACTGGCCATTGTCAATAACCAAAATCCCTTCTCTATCAAAGCTTTATTTAAATAACTGTGGGCTCCATCAAGTCAATCCTGAAATTATCCCCCACCTGAATTCTTCAACTTCCCTCAAATACCTCGATCTTTCAGGAAATAATTTAAACTCTTCAATTCTGCCATGGGTGGTTAATGTTAGCAAAGTCCTCACATATCTTGATCTCTCATCTAATTCCCTGCACAGTATTCCAGATGGCCTTGGGAACATGACTTCTCTTCAACATCTTGATCTCTCATATAATGAACTTGAGGGTAGCATACCAAAATCCTTCAAGAGTTTGTGTCAACTTAAAGAGTTACGTCTATATACCAACAAATTGTCTAGCAAACTAAGTGACAGCATACAACAATTGTGTTGTGCACAAAATGGTTTAGTGTGGTTGGATATGACAGATAACCCATTCAACAGTGGGTCACTTCCTGACTTTTCATGCTTTTCATCCTTGGAGACATTAATTCTTCGAAATACCAATGTTGTTGGGTCATTATCACCATCATTTGGTCACTTGTCATCTCTAAGAGAACTAGATCTTTCCCCTAATCACTTGAATGGTGTGGATATCATTAGTGAAACACATCTATCAAATCTATCGATTCTAGATCTCAGTTTTAACCAACTGAGCGGATTACTGCAATTATTTGAGGTAGCTAAACTTGCCACTTTAGAAGAACTGGATCTTTCCCACAATCAGTTGAATGGATCACTTCCACATGTTTTTGGCCAATTTTCTAGTCTTAGAAAGTTGTTTCTCTCTTCAAATAAGTTGAATGGTGTCATTGGTGAAGCACATCTATCAAACCTATCCAGATTGGTATACTTGGTTGTGTCTGAAAATTCACTTTTATTCAAATTGAGTTCAAATTGGGTTCCTCCTTTCCAACTGATTGAATTACATGCATCATCGTGCATTTTGGGTCCAAAGTTTCCAAAATGGCTCAAACATCAAAGAAAACTTTGGCAGCTGCAAATCTCTAACAGCAGTATTTCAGGTTCATTTCCTAAATGGTTTTGGAACCTATCTTCAAGCTTGACATACTTGAATGTTTCACATAATGAACCTAGTGGAGTCTTACCAAAATCATTACCAAGTTCGAAGGCAAACAACCCAGGTGCATGAGATTTCAGTTTCAACAACTTGTCTGGTCCATTGCCTCTTTTTCCAAATCTATATTCCTTATTTCTCTCCAATAATATGTTCTCAGGATCCTTATCTTCTTTTTGTAATTCCTCAACATTGAATTTGACGTATCTCGACCTGTCTAGTAATTGTTCCATGTTTAATTTGAAAATTATTCTTAGGAGTGAACAAAACAAGAGACAAGAGACAACACAAAAACTCAAAATTTTATCCCTCGACAGTAACTGGGAGTCTGGGACACACAAGGATCAGTCGTATAGCAAAGGTGTCTAATAGTATCCCAGAAGCATTTAATCAAACATGTCATAGTCGTTCCTATTCTAGTAATCAATAGTCCCGAATAAGGTCACTAAAAATGGAGCCCAATAACTAATGTACAGTGACAAATTTCGGATACAGACAGTCAGTTTTCACAAAGATGCAAGTTTATTTCTAAAAAATAACAAAGATATAAAATAAACAATCGGGGTTAGAATAACAATAAAATATACAAGTTGTTTCTATTCAAAATAAATCAATACCATTAAAAAAAATGATAACCGTAAGTTGGTGACTCAAAATCCTATCAAGGATCTGCTTAGCTCAAGTTTTTTCGCTTAGCTCAGGATATGCAGATCTCCAGGTGATCCATTCTGCCTTGAATTCGCTTAGCCAATCAGGATTGCTAAGCGAGCAGCTCGAGATGATGTTTCTGCCTCAAATTCGCTCAGCCAAACAGGATTCGCTCAGCGTAGAAATCAGCAGCAAAACAACAATTTTTGATCCTGTCAAATTAGCTTAGCCAATTTTTTCAGGCTAAGCAAAAATCACGAAACAGAAAACGGTTATAAGTTCGTTTTGAAATCAATTTCGAAAGTGGTTGATCATTCACTTGTTTTGGGAGTTTGAAACACGAAGTGGGTGAGTTGTGGGCTCTGCTAGGGTTTCATGTATTGGGGAAAACACTTTGTGAGGATCAATTGGGATAAAGAGAAAAGTTCAAGAGTGATTAGCAAGGTGGGTTTCAAGGGTAATGTTGTTGCATGAACATATAGGAACCACAGAGGACGAATTGCTAAGAGGTTAACTCAGTTGTAGTTGTACTTGTATCTCATTGATCATAGTGAAGAACGTTTGGTTGCTCTCTCCTGTGAATGTAGGCTACACTGGCCGAACCACATAAATCCGGTGTTCAATCTCTTCTCCCTAAACTCTTTACGTTCGTTTGATTTTTGTTCTTGTGATTCGTTTAGCATTTGTTCTGTGATTTTAGTTTACTGCAATCTTCATTTTGTTCCATAATTCATTCTACTCGCTTTCTTTATTGCTTAATCGTAGGATTCGTTTCTATTTCCGCCCAACCGAACCAACAATAACAATAACCAGAACCCAAGTCGACAAGTAAAAGTGGAAGGTTGAGCAAGAGTGGCAACTACCCTAGCAGTAACAACAGAAGGATGCAATGCAGACAAAAACATGAGACCAATCCCTTTCTCCACCTTCACCAACAACACTTTCATTAATCCCAAAACGAAGCAATGCACACTTACCCTGTCTGTGGCTGGACCCAACTCTCATGAAACTTTGAAGTGGAGCATGCAAAACTCAACACGGCACCACCCTTTGAGCCTAGCATCAGCCATCAGGTTTGGAAATAAGATTTAAGGCATTATTTACATACAATATATTGTCTTGGAACTGCGCTTTGGAGATGTGTTTTTTCTATGCGAACCACTCCACGCATGCCTTCCGTTGTTTGTGAGATGAGTTTTTTTTGGATCGGCAACAACATTCCACGTTATTTAACGAATTCTTTTTCTATAAAATATCTTTCACGTAGGTTTTAATTTCAATAGCTTTTTATTAAGGGTAATTTAGAAAATAAAGTTTATTTATTTGATAAGATCAATAAAATTAAATAATGTCAACTAACTTTCTTAATTAGCGTGAGTTAACTTTTTTTACTTCCCCCTTAATCGAGTTCAGAAAGAGTATTTAGGATTGTTCATACATAATATAATATTTTCCATTACTTCTATTTTGCAAATATCTTTCATTTGTGATTTTCATCTAAGCATTTGAAGGTAGACTCTTAGCCGGAACACTGTCTGAGAGGCCCCTTACTGACCTCCTTGAAGAACATCCTGAAGACGAAAAAGTACTAATTTTATTACTTTCCTATTTTGTAACTAATGGGTTGTTCTATTCTATCTTTATTATATATTTCCCTTGGCCGTGTTTTAGTATTTCAATGGTGGAGGTAGGATGTATGGTGTCATTTAGCATATATGTTCTAGGAGTTGTTCATGAGCTTTTAAACATCTCAAATTTGTTTCTGTAAGGCTTTAAAGTCCAATGGAAGATGTGGAGTTTTTTGAGTTTATATTGGCCTGATTTAATTCTTGGTCTATTATCTCTTGTTATTCTTCCACAGTTGAGGTCATTTTACCTAGATTTAATGTATCTTGTTCGCATAAGC
Organism: Glycyrrhiza uralensis; assembly: GCA_030159175.1. Taxonomy (NCBI): domain Eukaryota; kingdom Viridiplantae; phylum Streptophyta; class Magnoliopsida; order Fabales; family Fabaceae; genus Glycyrrhiza; species Glycyrrhiza uralensis. The sequence continues at coordinate 3,165,631 of BRZY01000008.1, forward strand.
ATGTTTCCATTGCATTTAATTATTCAGTTATTCACTAAGATTAATAATTTCATAAACAGAAGAAGTTTATCTAATTCATTCTAGTACCAATCCCCACAATAAGGAGATAGCCATTAGGAGGAGGATCACTAGCATGTAAGTATTTTTCTTTCCCATTGTATCTTCCTTTCTGGCTTCGTATATGTGACATGGGTAACACTAGATGCATCATGTTTGTGTGGGTTTCAACTTGTATGAAAATGATGCAAATGCATTTAATTTTTGGAGTAGTATAATTGTTATGATCCAAGCACTGGACGCTCAGACTGGACGCAAGCGTTGGACGCTGGGATCGGACGCAGGCGTTGGACGCTGGGATCGGACGCAGGCGTTGGACGCTGGCGTTGGACGCAGGCAAACCGCAACTTGAAGTAACAGCGGAAACTAAGAACTTATGCGAATTCAGATGAGAATAGATGAGATAGAGAAGAGAGTGTTTAGGGAATCAATTAGCTTTTCATTAATGTGATTCATCAACTGATTACAAGTGATTACATGAGTCTTTATATAAGATCTCATTGACTAACATGATCACTAACTAATTGGTTTACAATCTGTTATAAGCAAGTAACAGAAAACTACCCAAGCTAACTTCCCTAACCATAAAGTTCCTAGCCAACTAACAACAACAATTCTCCACCTTTGGCTTGACTTTATGCAACCTGCAACACCTGCAGGATCTTCAAACAATGTTTGAACTTAGGACCAGGCAACGCTTTTGTCAACAAATCGGCTGGGTTGTCATCAGTGCAGATTTTTTCCAAAATCACCTCCTCCTTTGCTGTGATTTCCCTCACAAAATGGAGCTTGACATCTATGTGTTTAGTTCTCTCATGATACATCTGATTCTTAGCCAAATGAATGCCACTTTGGCTGTCACATAACACCTTTGGAACTGCCTCTTCACCCTTCAAACTTGCAGCCATTCCTTTCATCCAAATTGCTTCCTTGATTGCTTCAGTTACAGCAATAAACTCAGCTTCAGTTGTGGACAAGGACACCACATGTTGGAGGTTGCATTTCCAACTCACAGTATTGCCACAGAACTTGAACACATAACCTGTCAATGATCTTCTAGTATCCAAACAGCCTGCATAATCTGAATCAACAAAACCAGTCACTCCATCATCATTGCCTTCATGCCTTGAATAAAATAATCCAACTTCAGATGTTCCCTTTAAGTATCTGAAGATCCATTTCATAGCTTCCCAATGCAACTTTCCAGGCTCCCCCATGTACCTGCTGACCAGACTCATGGCATAAGCCAAGTCTGGTCGAGTGCAAATCATCACATACATGACACTGCCTACTGCATTTGCATATGGAACATTCTTCATGTAGGAAACCTCCTCCTCAGTCTTTGGTGAAGCCTGCTTAGAGAGCTTGAAGTGTTGAGCCATGGGGGTGATCACTGCCTTGGCTTGATCCATATTAAATCTCTTCAGGATCTTGGCTATGTAATTCTGCTGAGAAATGAATAGAGTTCCCCTTTCCTTGTCTCTAGAAATCTCCATTCCCAGTATCCTGCTGGCAGCTCCCATATCCTTCATTTCAAATTCACTCTCAAGTATTTCTTTCACCTTCCTGATCTCTTCCTTGCTGCTGCAAGCGATCAGCATATCATCTACATAGAGAAGTAAGTAGATGACATCTCCCTTTGCTGTTTTCTTCAAATAGACACAGCCATCATATTCACACCTTTTGAAACCATTCCTCAGAACAAAGGTGTCAAATCTTTTGTACCACTGCCTCGGGGATTGCTTAAGGCCATAGAGGGACCTTTTCAACAAGCACACCTTGTTTTCTTCACCCTTCTTAATGAATCCTTCAGGCTGAGTCATGTGGATCTGCTCGTCAAGCTCACCATGTAAGAATGCAGTCTTCACATCAAGCTGCTCCAATTCCATGTTTTCTTGTGCAACTAAGGCCAACACCATTCTGATTGAAGAGTGTTTTACAACAGGAGAAAACACCTCATTATAATCAATGCCTTCCCTTTGTGTAAAACCCCTTGCCACCAGCCTTGCCTTGAATCTGGCCTTTTCCACTCCTGGAATCCCTTCCTTCAGCTTGAAAATCCATTTGCAGGTAACAAGCTTCTTGCCTTTGGGCCTATCAACCAGTACCCAAGTACAATTTTTGTGCAAGGAACTTAACTCCTCCTTCATAGCTGCAATCCAATTTTGTGATTGCTTGCAGTTCACAGCCTCTTTATAGCTGCAGGGTTCATTTCCTTCAATGCTTTCTGCTGCAGTGAGAGCAAAAGCAACCAAATCAGCATAGCCAAATCTGTTTGGTGGCTTGATGGTTCTTTTGTTCCTGTCTCGAGCCAGGAGATAATCCTGCTGATCCTGCTGTGTGATGTCCTCAGTCTGCTCCTCATGATCAACTTCAGGTTCCTCATTGATCTCATGATGCATTGGCTCCACCTCCAACTGAATCCTCTCATCACCAGCTGGTTCTTGTTGCTGATGACATGAGTTTTCATAGAACATTTCAGATTCTCTGAACACCACATCTCTGCTGATCAGTACCCGAGGTTGTCCTTTCTCTATGCACCACAATCTGAACCCCTTCACTCCTTGAGGGTATCCTAGAAACATGCACTTCAAGGCCCTTGGCTCAAGCTTGCCTTGATTTATATGTGCATAAGCCACACATCCAAAAACTTTCAGATTTTCCAGGCTTGGAGGATGTCCAGACCATATTTCTTCTGGTGTCTTCATATCAATAGCTGCAGAGGGGCATCTATTGATCAAGTAAGCAACTGTACTAGCTGCCTCAGCCCAGAAGTGTCCAGAACAGTTTGCATTCGACAGCAGGCACCTGACTCTCTCCATCACAGTTCTGTTCATCCTTTCTGCAAGTCCATTCTGCTGGGGAGTTCCTCTAACTGTCTTGTGTCTGGCAATTCCATGCTCTTTGCAAAAATGATCAAATTCCTCATTGCAAAATTCCAAACCATTATCTGTTCTCAGCCTTTTAATCCTCCTACTAGTCTGATTTTCAACTAGTGCCTTCCATTCTTTAAACTTTGCAAAAGTCTCATTCTTATTCTTAAGAACATAAATCCATACTTTCCTTGAGAAATCATCAATGAATGACAGAAAATACCTTGCTCCACTGTGTGATGAAACTCTTGATGGCCCCCACAAGTCACTGTGAATGTAATCAAGAGTGCCTTTTGAGTGATGCACTGCAGTGGCAAATCTCAGTCTCTTTGCCTTTCCGAAGATGCAATGCTCACAAAAGTCTAGTGATGTTATGTTGTCCTTTCCCAACAGTTTCTGCTTGCTCAACTCCTTTAGACCTCCCTCACTGATATGTCCAAGTCTCTTGTGCCAAAGACTTGCTTGAGATTGATCTACTTCTGAAACAGCAGCAGTTCCCACCAAAGCATTACCTTGGAGCAAGTATAGCCCATTCTGCAGCTTTCCCTTCATCATAACCATGGATCCCTTTGTGATTTTCAGAACTCCACCTTCAGCCTTGTACATGTAGCCCTGAGCGTCCAGCATTCCAAGAGAAATCAAATTTCTCCTCAAGTCAGGAACATGCCTTACCCCTTGCAAGATCCTTATTGCTCCATCTGCAAGTTTCAGCTTGATGGCTCCAATTCCAACCACCTTACAAGCCTTGTTGTTTCCTAACAAGACCTGCCCTCCATTCTTCTCACTATAGTTGATGAACCAATCCTTATTTGGACACATATGGAATGTGCATCCAGAATCAAGGACCCATTCTTTATGGATTTCTCCTTCTGAAACACACATGACTTCTGCACTCTCATAGCCTTCTGAAACAATGTCAGCATCACCATGCTTCTGCTCCCCATTCTTCTTGTTTTTCTTGTTTTCAGGGCATTGTTTCTTGAGATGCTCCTCACTCCCACAGATAAAGCACTTCCTCCTCTTGCCATCTCTTGACTTGGATCTTGATCCCTTCTTGTTCTTGAAATCTCTCTGTCCTGACCGTCCTCTTGAGTACAGTCCTTCAACAGCTTGATCACACCTTTCTTCACACCTTTTCTTCAACTCCTTCGAGGAAAGTGCTGTCTGAACCTCCTCCAATGACAGTGTGTCCCTGCCATAAATGAGTGTATCTGATAGGCTATCAAATTCACTAGGTAGTGATCTGAGCAACAGCAGGGCCTGATCTTCATCATCAATCTTGATCTCAATGTTTTCAAGATCAAGAATGATCTTGTTGAAGTCATCCAAGTGATCCTCCAATGCCTTCCCGGATTGCATCTTGAAGGTGTACAATTTCTGTTTCAAATATAACCTGTTGGCCAAGGATTTGGTCATGTACAGGTTCTCCAATTTGAGCCAAATTGCAGCAGCTGACTTCTCCTTCGAGACTTCCCTGAGAACCTTGTCACCAAGAGATAAAATCAAAGTATTGTGTGCTTTATCAAGCAAGTCCTTCTTCTCCTTTTCTGTCATCGTGTCAGGGAGCTTCTTCTCTCCTTCAAGAGCCTGCTCTAGTCCTTGATGAACCAGAAGAGCCCTCATCTTCATTCTCCATAAACTGAAATCATTCTTGCCCGTGAACTTCTCAATGTCATACTTTGCGGAACCCATCTCCTTGGATCTTTAACCAACCGGAGCTGCTGATACCACTTGTTATGATCCAAGCACTGGACGCTCAGACTGGACGCAAGCGTTGGACGCTGGGATCGGACGCAGGCGTTGGACGCTGGGATCGGACGCAGGCGTTGGACGCTGGGATCGGACGCAGGCAAACCGCAACTTGAAGTAACAGCGGAAACTAAGAACTTATGCGAATTCAGATGAGAATAGATGAGATAGAGAAGAGAGTGTTTAGGGAATCAATTAGCTTTTCATTAATGTGATTCATCAACTGATTACAAGTGATTACATGAGTCTTTATATAAGATCTCATTGACTAACATGATCACTAACTAATTGGTTTACAATCTGTTATAAGCAAGTAACAAAAAACTACCCAAGCTAACTTCCCTAACCATAAAGTTCCTAGCCAACTAACAACAACAATAATCCTGCAGATTTGCATGATAAATTATCTGTTATTTTTTATTCTGGATGAAAACATTAGTGAAGTTGCAATAGTTGGCAGAATTATTTTTTATACATTGCTACAGTGCAACTTTTGTTGGGTACTTTTTCCTTGGTTTCTTTCATTTTCTCTTTCTGTGGTTAGTATGGTCAATGGTGTGCTTACCATATGGCTGTGCTACTTCACTACCAATTTTCTCTCAAAGCAATTTCAAATAAATTTATCAAATATAATAAATCTGTACAAATTTATACAATAGATGTCAATTCATTGCTGAAGAGTCTAATCGTGAAACATATAGGATCATGTGCTTATTTACTCTGGTTAGTTAAGTGGTTGGGAAAGGAAGAGCATGGGAAATGGCATAAAATGCAGAAAGTTTTTCTTTCTTCCAACTGCTAAGCCGCCCATTAAATTGAATAGAATAGATGTAATGTATTAAGGATTTTGGTTGTCATTACTTTGAAGTTTGAAGGTCTTTACTAGATTTGAACATTTTGAAAATAAGTATCATACCACTATATTCAGCATCTTAGGGCCATGTTATATTAAATTCATTCAATTATTCATTTCTGCTTACTTGACTGGAAATTTATAGATTCAATAAACGTGAAGATGATTTTCCATCTCTGAGAGAATACAATGATTACTTGGAGGAAGTAGAGGATATAAGTAAGCTTCTATGATGATGATGCAATTGTTTCACCTGATAATTTTGCTCTATTTTGATAGTTTCCACCCCTTCCTTCTTGTAGCATTTAACTTGATTGAAGGAATAGATATTGCTGCTATTGAAGCAAAGATTGCTAAATACCAGGAAGAAAATGCAGCACAAATAATGGTTAATCGTGCCCGAAAGGTACTTCTGAGAGTGATCTCTTCATTGGTTCAGTCTCTTCAATACATGCCCTTATAAATTTGTTATGCAAGTGCTGATTTCTTGCCATATATTTTATTGTGTTGTTATGCTGATAATAATTAAACAGACTGAAGAATTAGCTGCAGCTCTGGCAGCATTTAAGGGACAACCTGCCCAGACTGATAATGACGTGGTGAGTATCAGTTTCCTATTGCAAATGTTGCCTATATGTGTGTGTGTAGGATAAAATGTATAGGATAAAGTGAGAGATGCCCCCTATACGTAGGATAAAATGTAAAATTATAAATCAACTGTATAAGTTTTAACAATTCCCGTAGCTGTTATACACTTGCATGTATTTCATCTTAACCTCCTCTAGAGTGCCCCCTTCACATCAATAGAAAATCCAGATTCATACATTTTTTTTATTCTAGAAGTTGTATATAATCATAATTTATCATTAATATGCAGTTTTCTAATTGTTTTGGGATACCAACTGTGAGACTTTTGTAACAAGTCTGACCTCCAAGTATAGTTAAAACTTTGATCCTTGAAGCCTTGTTCTTTTGTTCATTGGTTTAACTGTGTTTGCCTCAGCTATTATTTACTAATTTGCTTGTTAAAGGGTTTTCTTTGTTATGTTTGAATATCTATCTAGTTTGTGCTGCCTATAGCTATGGAGCAGATTTGCAGAATATAATGTATGCAAGCATTGATTAGCTTTGCCTATTTTCTGAGACAGGCTTCAAGCCAGAACTCTCAAGCAGGATTTGGTGCAGTTCCTCAGGGGCAATATGCACCTACAATAGCAGGAGGACAACCTAGACCCACAGGCATGGGCCCACAACCTGTACCGCTCGGAGGCGGTGACATGTTTGGCGATGCCGGCGATGATGAGAAAATAAAGAGGCTAAAAGCTGAGAGAGGAGCAAGGGCTCGGGGATAGGAAGAGGGCACTTGAAGAAGCTTTTGGTAGCATGTGGGTTTGTTGAGAGTTGAAACACACATTCATGGATGGTTTGGACTTATTTACTTCAAATGGTGTTCAGATGATTGATTTCTAAATTCTATGTGCATGCAAATTCCAGTATCACAAGCTATTTCACATGAATATAATATAATCTGATACAAATTGGTGTAGAATGTAAGATTTGTTGCATTTTGTTTGGTCAACCATATTAAATTCAATTCTATAATAACTGGTTGCCTTAGTTCATCTTTTTTTTTTTCCTTTCAATTTCATTCTTACTTTTTGTAATATTATTCCTAAATTGTCCATACTTATAAGAGATTTAATTTGTTAACGGCCTTGAATAATTGGCACATATGTTCCGAAGTGAGCTAAAACATGACCTTGTAAATGTCTGTCGCATTCTGTGCATATGAAATAGATAAGATAGAAGATGGATTCAATGTGATTGTTACCACAAGTCTTGCCCCTTGCTCAAGTTTAGTTAACTTGAAGTTGATTAGTGTTACATTACATCACACACTGCTTTATTGCAGAGTCTCAAGTCTTGCCCCTGCTCTCACGTCTAATTGACTTTAAGATATGTAAAGTCTATCTACATCACTTCACTGCATTATTGAACACAAATCTAGACCCTCACTCAAGTTTAGTTAACTCGCACACTGCTTTACTGTACAAAACTCGATCTTGCCCCTTGTTGAAGTCTAGTTGACTTGGTAATGATGTCTTAAACATTAAATTACAAACAAAACAAAAATGACTAGTAAAAACAAAAAAGGATTGTTTTTATTGTTTTCTGTGTAAATATTTAAAAATAGAAAACATATTAAAAATAATATGATGATTAATTAAAAGTAAAAACAGGAAATAGAACCTAGTTAGATATGGAGCATATCTATTTACGGCAAAATTGCTATTTTGATCCTATAACTTATTTATTTGTTTCAATTTGGTCTTATAACTTTTTTGTGTCGAGTTGTTCCTTTAACTTTGTGAGTGTTTGATGATGATTTTTAGTGTACATATATCTCTGTATGTTTATCGAAATGTTGTGTTCTTTGTTTCATATGAAAGTAGACAAAAAGTATTTCAATTTAGGCATTGGAATAACCTAATTTGAATATGTATCGGATTAGAAATTGTTCTCTCAAGTTTCGGATGAAGAATAAATTTCTTATATGAAGTCTTTGTTTTTCTGGGACTAACAGCCTCTGAAAAAGTATACATATCTAACTTGAGAAAATAATTTTTAATCTAATACATGTCCAAACTAGGTCATTCTGAAGTTTAAATTGAAATGTTTTTTGTCTACTTTCATATAAAACAAAGAACACAACATTTCAATAGGTACACAGAGAGATGTGTTCACTAAAAATCATCATCAAATACTTGCGAAGTTAAGGAACCAACTTGACACAAAAAAAGTTATAGGAACAAATTGAAACAAATAAATAAGTTGTAGGACCAAAATAGCAATTTTGCCTATATTTACACAATATAGTATAGTCTATGCAACAAACTAATTTTCTTTAATGTATTTATCTGCACAAATATATTATATTTATACGTTTATGAGCTATCTCTGATGTATTTTTTTTTCTTTCATGGTTCACATGCAAATTCTATCATGTTTAGCTGCAGCTGAATATATCATCAGAGAATTACACTCATACGGTTCCTTATGTTTATTTGAATATTTGTACTGATATATATAAAAGAAATTATTGTTTATTTTTTCATACACCCATATGAATTGTAGTGACATATACTTACTCCGTGAACCTTTTTCAGCTTATAGAAATTTAGTGGTATAATACATGGTTAGCTTTGAGTCTTGGAATTGTATCTGATTAAAGTTACAAACGATTAGCAATAAAATAAGTATAACTATAGCATTAAATATACGCATAACTCCCTTTTTTTTTTACGAGAACTCCATTGTGAATTGGTCAATTATACTTTAATTAACTCACGAATCTCTGACTACATCCATGGATATTGTGAAGAAATTATGAAAAAAGCCCAACATTAGAAGCATGCACGGTAAACTCACTATAAAATAATCTCCCAACTAAATTAAAGAAGAAAAAAGAAATATGGTTTTCGGTTAATTTATTTTTTTCTTCTTCAAGAAATTCTATATATATATATTCCATTTTTTCTTCGAAAAGATAAACAAAATAAGTAAATCGTAATATACTTAATTTGTTCCAATAAAATGGTTCAAAAAAAAATTTGTTCCAATAAAAGAGGGTGGCGTTTATGATGCATAAGCACATAAATTTGTGCATGTGCACAAACAGAGCAGAAATTGGTTGTAGACAGTTTCATCGGTTGTGGGTATTTCAATTTTTCCCCACAAAACAGTCAATAACCAATTTATGTGGCCGAAACTTTCACTATTTAAAGTTTGACCCAAAAACTGAAATTGAAATCATGGCTGGTCCCTAAACTTAAATTTTTTATATTTTGACCCAAATCCATAAATTGTAATCACACCTAGCTCGTGAAATCCCCTGTTTCTCTCCTAAATATTCTTCTTCCCTCTTGCTGTATCTTTTTTTTTTTTTAATGTAGATCATTGGCCGTAGTATATGCAGAATAGTTGACATGAGATCCATTGCTTCCAAGAATTGAGTCCTAGTCACGTGGTTCACTTTAAGCGAACGCATTCACGCCGGTGGTAATATTTTTCCCACACCTGTGAGCTGCTCTATTATTTGAATTCTGGGTCTGACAATTTCACACCGGGAGCCTCACATTTTTCACAGCTGTGGACTGCTCTGGTTTCTTCTCTGCACTTTCGCATTTGGGCCTATCGATTTCACGCTGGGGGTGTCACATTTATCACAGCTGTGGACATCTCTGATTTCTTCTCTGAACTTTCGCATTTGGGTCTGACCATTTCACAATGGGAGTGGGAATTTCTCTACCATCGTGATCAGATCTGGATTATATTTGCATTTGGATCTGACGATGTCACACCACGGGTGGTATTTTTTCCAAAATTGTGAACTGATTTGGATAGTTTTATGTAATCTCATACTTGTGTGTTCGTCTTCACACCACGGGTGGGGTTTCTAGCACAGTTCTGAATTTTTCTACTCTCCCTTGGTGTAACTCTGATAGATTGGGGGTGATTTTATTAGCTTCCCATGTGGGTTTGGCTTGATGCAACTGATAGATAGGGTATGAGGTGCCATCTTTGTTTGGGATGTCTTTCTCTATAATAATGTTTTTGCACGCTATTTCTTTTGTATTAATGGCAGAAAATTGGTCATTTTTGTACTGATAACAATCTTGTTCTATTCATATAGCTAAATCTGGACATATCTTGTGCTCTTCTTTAACTGTCTTCTTAATAAAAAAAAATTGTCTTTTAAAAAAAAAAGTATGTTTCCTTCAAATTAAATTCTGAACTTATTACTTATAACACAAATAATTACTTATAACCAAAAATAAAAAATAAACCCCTACTCAAATAGGTTTTTAATATAATTTTTACTTATCCAAAAAAAAACTTACAACAAAAAAAACCCTACTCATATACTTATAAATTAACTATTTTATTATTTCATGCTCAATCAACCATATATTATATTCATACCACGGCGCTAGGAGGGGTAGCTTTAATGTAGCTAAGGTCCCGAGGGAGATTAATCTATGTGCTAGTAGTCAGATAATACTCCCACCAATGCCATGGTACCCAAAAAAATAATATATTCATACCATACATTAATTAAAACAACAACAACTTCATATGAACAATAGTTTATTATATTTTATTCATATTAAATTGTAGGTTTAAATATATTTTTAATCTCTCATATTTGAATAAAAATTATTTTTAGTCCATCGAATTTTAAGAGTATTTTTTTAGTTCTCAATTTTATGAAAATATGCCACATTTAGTCCCTGACCGGACTCCGTTAAGTTTATAATTGTTTACGTGGCAAAAAGCGTTATACGTAAGTATTTATTATGTGTCTCACTTAACCTAATTGGCGTCCTATAGTGGGTTCAGTGATCCAGATCGCTCCAGCCCTAGTACTCTCTTCCCTGTTCCATTTTTTATGTTGAGCCAACTTAATTAGGACACTAGTTAGGATAAGTGAGACACACGACAAGTGCTTACGTCTAACATTGTTTGCCACGCGTAAGCAATTATAAACTTAACAGAGTCTGGTCATAGACTAAATGTGACATATTTCTATAAAATTAGGGACTAAAAAAATACACTTAAAATTTGAAAGACTAAAAATAAACTTTAGTCAAATACGAGGGACGACAAATATATTTAAGCCTAAATTTTATATCGTAAAATATTCCAAAAAAAAAAGTCTATCTAATGTTATTAATACATGATCAACTGCTAAATTATATAAAGTTGAAACAATTGTTGACTCATTAATTTTGAATATTACAAAAAATTCCATCAAGGAATAATTATAATCCCTTATGTTTCTATCAAAAAAAATTATAACCGCTTATGTAAAAACGATATAATATGGATAAGTAATTTTTTTTGGTCAACATAAGGGTCACTTAGTTAAATATAACTACTTTGCATCTGATCTTATGATTTCAATAATATCATGGCCAATCAACGAAAAATGGAAACTCATTGGGAAAACTTGTAATTTTTCATAAGTGTGTGCTTTTTAAATAATTTATACATCCTCCATACACCAATCAACAATTCTTTATAATACTTCCTTGTTACCTTTTGAAAGAGTTCCCCTTCTCTGATCTTGACCTTTGATTTTAAAAGCATAGAAATCTATGACATTTACATCATTTGTGCATCATGCACAAATTTGTGCTTGTGCATCATAAACGCCACCATAAAAGAGATGGGAGGGAACAAGGAGTATTGCTGGGGACACTGAGAAAAAGACGGGACATTAATAGTCTTGCCTGGTGAGCAAGACTCACTCATTGACTTTATTTTACAAAATTATTAATTGACAACAGTCATTATATACACATTAATTAATTGTATAATATGACACATCAGACATTATTTCATTATTTTTCTTAACTTTTATACCACAAAAGTCTTGCCCCATGCACAAGTTCAGTTGACTTGAAATGTGGTACTCGAAAAAACAGTATCAACTGGGTATTTTACTGTCTATATAACTTAGGCAGCTTTATTTCCAATTCACAATTCAGTAAACACACACACATACTATCTTCCATATATTTTAATAATAATATCCACAAAAACTCTCATTCTTTGGTCACACTCTAACCTCATGGAAGGGTGCAGATTGTTGCAAATGGGAAGGAATTTCATGTGATAATATAACTGGTCATGTCACCAGTTTGATTCTCTTTGCTCAATCTCTGAGAGGTAAGATAGATCCTTCATTATGTGAACTGCAATGTCTAACTTACTTAGATCTCAGTGATAATCATTTAGAAGGAAAGATCCCAAGGTGCATTGGCTCACTCGGTCAGTTGATAGAGTTGAAACTTAATCATAATGAGCTTGTTAGCGTCGTTCCTCCTTCTGTGGGGAACCTTTCCAATTTGCAAACTCTTGACCTTGGGAAGAATCATTTGGCTGCAAATGACCTTCAATGGTGTAAGTTGGTGACTCAAAATCAAGTCTTACTGGACGCAGAACATTGGACGCAGGCGTTGGATGCAAGATGTTGGACGCAGGCGTTGGACTCAGACATTGGACGCAGGCGTTTGGACACTATCTCAAATTCGCTCAAGCGGGATGAACAGGCTAAGTGAGCAGCTTGTAACAGAATCAGTTATAAGTTTGTTTAGAAGTCTGTTGTCAAAGATAGAGTTTGTTTTCGGGGCTTTGGGAAACACTTGAGAGATTTGTGGAGCTCTGCGAGGGTTTCCAATCGGGGCTTAAACACTTAAGGGTCATTGAGAGAAAATTAAGAGTTTGGTGAGATTGGGGATTAGTGTTCTTGCGAGTGTGATTCACCTTGAATCAGTTTAGAAACTAAGAACCAAGAGGTTATCATCAACTGCTGTAATCTGTAATCATTGATCATATAGTGAAGAATTTGGTTGCTCTCTCCCGTGGATGTAAGCTACACTGGCTGAACCACGTAAATCCTGGTGTTCATCTCTCTTCTATCTTAATCTCTGATTTGATTTTACGTTTAATTGTTCTTGAATTCAATTGCGTGAATTTCTGGAATCAAGATTACTGCAAGTTCGTTTTGTTCCATTGTTCGTTCTACTCGCGTTTGTCTTTATTGCTTGATCGTAGGATTCGTTCTATTTCTGCACAATCGAACCAACAAGTGGCGCCGTCTGTGGGAAATTGGATCGAATCAAGAACTACAAGAATGGGATCAGCAAGATTTGATATAGAGAAATTCTCGGGTAACAACGACTTTGGCTTATGGAAGATCAAGATGGAGGCCATCTTGGTGCAGCAGGGAGTTGCAGAAGCGTTGAAGGGAGAGGCGAAAATGTCCTCTTCGCTGACACAAGAAGAGAAGCAACAAATGATTGACAAGGCAAGAAGCGCTATCATCTTGTGCCTTGGTGATAAGGCGCTTAGAGAAGTTTCAAGAGAGAAAACTGCCGCCTCAATGTGGACAAAGCTCGAATCACTGTACATGACGAAGTCCCTAGCACACCGTTTATGTCTAAAGCAACAATTGTATTCATTCCGGATGAATGAGTCAAGATCATTGGTTGAACAACTTTCTGAGTTCAACAAGCTCCTTGACGACCTAGAGAACATCGAAGTGAAATTGGATGATGAGGACAAGGCTCTACTGCTCCTAAGCTCATTGCCTAAAACCTATGAGCACTTCAAGGATGCCCTATTGTATGGCAAAGACCAAACCATCACTCTTGAAGAGGTGGTGACTGCAATACGCACCAAAGACTTGCAAAAACAGCAAGATCAAAGAAATGATGGCGATGGTGAGAGCTTGAATGTGCAGAGGGGGAGAAATGGCAAGAAAGGGAACAAGGGCAAGAAAAGGTCCAAGTCAAAATCCAAGTTCGCAAAGGATGGTTCCAAGGACAACAAGAACAAGTGCTTCAACTGCAACAAGTTGGGGCATTGGCGCAAGGATTGTCCAGAACCGTTAAGGAGGAGGGATCGTAATGACACTAGTTCGGTTGATTCTGCAGACGTAGTCACAGTCTCGGATGGCTATGAATCTGCAGGTGCATTGGTTGTCTCAAGTTCAGAATCGCAGAGGAATTGGGTTATGGACTCAGGGTGCTCATACCACATGTGCCAAGAAAGGACTTCTTCGAGTCCCTAGAGCTTAAGGAAGGAGGCATGGTGTTGTTAGGCAACAACAAGTCATGCAAGGTGCAAGGTATGCGATCCATCTGATTGAAAATGTTTGATAACCGTGAGATTCTACTGCAAGAGGTCAGGTATCACTATGCCAAAAATTGGATATAATATCGCACATTAGATAGCGTTTTTTTTAGTTTGCACTATTTAAAAGAACACGGAAGTCCTAGATAGCGTTTTTCTAAAAAAATGCTATCTAAATTTTGCATTTATTTAATTATAAAAACATGGAAGTGACGTCCATATCGTTTTATTATAAATGCGCTATCTAGCTTAAAACACGGGATTTACCTAGATTGTACACTTTAAAAATACGCTGTCTCATCTTTATTAAATAAGATAATATTTTTACTGTCAAAAATTAAAATAAGATAATATTTCTCGTCCCCGCGCTTTCACTTCTCCCCGCCTTTCATCACTCTCTCACTGACTTCTCTCTCTGCTGTTCACTCTTTTCATCAGAAACGTCGTTCACTCTCACGACTCCGCCATTCGTTCACTCTCTGTTCAACTCGTGAGAAGGTTAGAGAACCTTCGTTCACTCTGTTCAATTTTCTGTTCAACATTGTTAGGGTTGCTGTTTATTTTGGCTTCTATTTTAGGGCGTTTTTATATTTTCGTCTTGGATTGCTGCTGTGTTTAGGGCGTTTTCATATTTGTCATAGAGCTAAGGTGTTCACTTCTTTCCCTTTCAGCTTGTTCTTCTGCATTATGAACCTTTTGATGTGCGCTGTAATTTCGTTTTGGATTGCTCTGTTAAATTTTTATAGAAGATGCCTTAACCTTTTGGGGTTTTATGTCTCGGTAGTGAATTCTAAAGTGTATATCATGCAAATTTTGATTAGGCGTTGATTTTGGTATTGCCGAGGGTGTTGATTTATTGCTATTTCATTTGTCAAGTCTGCTAAAGTTATAACTCATTTTGAAAGCTATATCTGTCAAGGTCTGTTATTGGTGGTTCTCTATAAATATCCCATTAAACCTTCTTAGAGCATAGAGGACTACGTTACCCCAAGATGCTACAGCATCCCTTGACCATTAATTTTAGTTTATCCAGAAATAAAAAAAGGTTGCAATGATTGATTCAATTCATGTTTGAGCTTTTGAGATTATACACTCAGTTTGAAAGTTAATTTACTTTATTCTTTGATCAAAGAGCTTTTATTTGAATTGGTTCTCCTTTTTCCTTATTTTATTCCCTTTATATTTTGGAGCAATGGAGGGTTACCATTGTCTGTTAGTTGTTTATGATTAATTAGTTACGAAGCATGCATCTTTAAGAAATTCATTTGAACGGTGTTAAGTCAAGGGGATGGGATCAGGTGCTCTTAGGTGCTTCTTTTACCATTCTTTTTTCCTTTATTCCTTTTTCTGCATGCTATTTCTTCCATTAGTAATAAAGAAATATGCAGTATGTAGTAAAACATTATCTTACTCGAAGGGCCAACCATTTTTTTATGCATGCATATAGAAATATCAGACTTGGGGGGTCTTAATTTTCCTGTCTATTTCACTCATTAAATGCTCATTAATCAACTTAGTACTAGAACTAAATGATGTTTTTGACTGATATAACTAAATGATTTATGTACTCAGTAGTTGCCTTTTTTATAGACTCACAAATTCCAGCGTGGTTTGTTAGCTTAACTGCGGTATATTTTGGCATTACAAATTTACAACTACCACTTAAATTTGCCCCAACTTAAATAAGGGTCTTTTCATTTTTTTTGGTTGAACAAGGGTCTTTTCTAAAATGCATTTGAAGATGATGGGGCTCTCTCTCCTTTATATCTGTCTCTCCTGGGTTGAGTTGAAGAGTTTAGCCCCAAGGGGTGTAGATGGATAATGTGCTCTGTCTGACTCAACTAATACATTAACCTTATGATATCTGATATAAGACTCTGATAAGCAATATATAGGCACCATAGAAGAAACGATTTTTGATTACTTAGCTCTAGTTTTGATTCCTTGAATGAAATAACAATTGATCTAATAAGGAGTTTGAGGAGATTAATTAAAGTAAGAAGAGAGGAAATTGCATGCCATAAAATGCTAATAGTTACGAATTTCAGCCAACTAAGATAAAATAAACTATCTGCAGCAGTGCTTTTCACAGGGAAGACAGTTTAATGAGGACCTTTTGTTTGTTCCCACCCCACCTCCCATTTTTTATGATGTTATCATTGATTTCATTTGACTTTTTTCTCCTCTTTTCCAGCAGTACCTGATGAGAAAAAGTCCTTAATTCTTAAGATTGTTGAAAGCGTCTCCTCTGGGGTAAGCTTTTGAGAATTTTTAAACTTCCTAGTTCCTAGTTCCTTCAGTATGTGACAGTTTACGTACCATTACAGTATTTATTGTCATAGACTACTTGATCTAACACTAAATCAAAGGTGTCCGAAATCTTGGTTCAATTGAGGTATATATGTGATTTCACTTGTTTGGATTTAATTGTTTCCATGTAACTACTATCTAACTAAGTTGGTTTTCATGCAATTTTGTATGTCATAGTACTTCCCAAGCTATAGGTGTGATCATTATTCTCCAGATCTGCTAAATGAGTTCAAAGAAGATTGGTGTCACTATTTGGTAGATATGAAAATTGTATGACCTATTGTATTTTGGTGAGTTTCATATTTCTACATTGTATATTGGTTTTTAACTTCACTATTTGGTTTGATATTTAAATTTATAACTAATTAATCTCATTTTCAATTTTGCAGTTATAAACATGAATTACTTGGAGATTTCTTATTGAGGGTTTTGAAGATTATTGATGCATATATATATATATACACACACAAACATAGCCCTGAATGTTTTTTTTTTAGCAAACCATTAATGTTTTTGTACATATTCTTGCTTAGTGAGCTAATTAGATATATAATTCTAAGTTAGAAAGTCACTAGGAGCTAATCAATTGTCATCTATTGGATTTTTTGTTGTATAGAATGTTGAATCATATTCTAATGTTTTAATTTTGTTCATATATGTGATATGTGATTATCGGTTGCAAATCAAATTTTGTCTTGTCTAATTTGTTGGATTGCTAGAACTAAAACTATATGTAGGGTGTGAAAAAACAAAAAAAAACATATTTGAGATAGCGTATATTTAGAGAAGTGCTATCTAATTATGACTTAAGATAGCGCTTTTCTAAATATGCGCTATCTTAGGTAGATATGAGATAGCACTTATTTAGAAAAGGGCTGTCTTAATGTTTACCAGCGATAGCCCAAATTAAACACCCGGTCATGGTCGAACTTATCATAGCGTTTTAAAAGCGCTGTCTTAACGGACTCGAGATGAGATAGCGGATTGATAGATAGCGCTAGAGAAGCGCTATCTAATATAAAAAAAAAAAAGCGATGTCTTTTAGCTTTTTTGGCGTAGTGTATGTTCCTGGACTTAAACGAAATCTTTTATCTCTTAGTGTATTTGATACCTTGGGTTATTGCACTAAGATAGAACATGGCATGATTAAGATTTCGCATGGTGCTATGATCATTGCAAAGGGAACTAAAAATAATGGTTTGTATATCTTGAATGGTTCCACTGTGATTGCTCATGCATCTGTAGCCACAATCGCATGATGATAAGACCAAGTTGTGGCATCTTAGACTAGGTCATGTTAGTGAGAAAGGCCTGCATGAACTGTCTAAACAAGACTTGCTTAATGGTGATAAAATAAGGAAACTAGAATTTTGTGATCATTGCATATTGGGTAAACAACATAGAGTTCAATTCGGTGTTGGTATGCATCATTCTAGTAGACCTTTTTGAGTATGTTCACTCAGATCTTTGGGGTCCTTCAAGAGTTAAGACTCACGATGGAGGATCCTATTTTCTCACCATAATTGATGACTACTCAAGAAGAGTGTGGTTGTTTATCCTCAAGGATAAAACAGAAGCCTTCCTTCGGTTTAAGGAGTGGCACACACTAGTAGCCAATCAATTAGGCACTAAACTGAATGTTTTAAGGACTGACAATGGCCTGGAGTTCGTTTCAGAGCAGTTTAATCAGTTTTGCAGGAAACAGGGAATCAAGAGGCACAGGACGGTGACTCACACACCACAGCAGAATGGTCTTGCAGAAAGAATGAACAGGACTATTTTGGAAAGAGTGAGATGTATGATTTTAGGCGCAGGCTTGCCTAAAAGCTTCTGGGGGGAGGCTGCAAACACAGCAGCGTACTTGATCAACCGTTGTCCTTCGTCCGCTTTAAACTTCAAGACACCTATGGAGATGTGGAATGGGAAGCCAGCAGACTACACCAAGCTAAGAGTTTTTGGCTCCTTAGCATTTGCACATGTGAAGGAGGGAAAGTTAGACCCTCGCGCAGTGAAGTGCATCTCCATTGGCTATCCGGAAGGTGTGAAAGGTTACAAGTTGTGGAGATTGGACGCAAGTGGAGGCTCAAGGTGCTTCATCAGCAGAGACGTCACGTTCGATGAAACAAGGATGGCTATGTCAAGCAGAGACAATGATGGAAGCAGTACCGAAACCGTGAGAAAGGAGAAAGCTCATTTTGAGGTGGAGTCTCAGGATCAAAGTGCAGAGGGAACAAGCACTCAACCACTGGAAGAGGAAGATCAATCGCAGCCAGAAGTATCGGACTATCAGTTGACAAGAGATAGAGTGAGGAGGGAATTGTACCTCCTAAACGATTCGGGTATGCAGATCTGATCTGCTATGCTTTGAATGCAGCTCAAGAGGTGGAGGACACAGAACCGAGGAACTTGAGGGAGGCATTGGAAAGCAAAGACAAGCAGAATTGGTTACATGCTATGAAAGAGGAGATGGAGTCCTTGCAGAAAAATCAAACCTGGTCCCTTGTGCCACTTCCCAAAAATCAAAGGGTTGTTGGTTGCAAGTGGATCTTCAAGCGAAAGGAAGGTATTCCAGGTGTTGAGAAGGCGAGATACAAGGCAAGGCTTGTAGCAAAAGGCTTCACACAAGTAGAGGGGATAGATTACAATGAAATCTTCTCTCCTGTGGTGAAGCATTGCTCCATAAGAATTTTAATGGCGATTGTTGCGCAGTTCAACCTTGAGTTAGAGCAAATGGACGTCAAGACAGCATTCCTACACGGAGATTTGGAGGAGACCATCTACATGGAACAACCGGAAGGGTATGCAGAAGACAAGAGTAAGGTCTGTCTGTTGAAGAAGTCTCTTTATGGGTTGAAGCAGAGCCCAAGGTAGTGGTACAAGAAATTCGATGATTTTCTTTTGAAGATGGGGTTCTTACGAAGCAACTACGACAGCTGCGTTTACATACTTAAGAGGGAGGAAACTTGTGTTATCTACCTCCTCTTATATGTAGACGACATTCTCATGGCAAGCACTAGCAAGGACGAGATCAAGTTACTCAAGGAACAACTCAATTCACAGTTTGAGATGAAGGATCTTGGTGAAGCAAAGCGTATTCTTGGCATGCACATTGTAAGAGACCGGAAGAAAGGGGAACTGTTCTTATCTCAGCAAGGTTACTTGAAGAAGGTTGTGGAGAGGTTTCGCATGCATGAAAGCAAGGCAGTCACTGCACCTTTAGGACATCACACTAAGCTCTCAGTTACTCAATGTCCTAACACAGATGAGGAAAGGGAAAAGATGAATTCAGTACCTTACGCAAGTGGTGTTGGGAGCATTATGTATGGGATGGTTTGCAGCAGACCTTATCTAGCTCATGCAGTCAGCATTGTTAGTAGATTCATGGGTAATCCTGGGCAAGCACATTGGGAAGCTTTGAAGTGGGTGTTGAGATATTTGAGAGGTTCACTCAGTTCTGGACTCATGTACAAGAGGTCAGCAGGGAAAGTTGAAGCCATTGTGGGATATGTAGACGCAGACTATGCAGGGAATGTGGACACACGAAAGTCACTTTCAGGTTACGTGTTTACTTTGTTTGGCACTGCAATTACGTGGAAGTCTACCTTACAATCGGTGGTGGCATTATCAACGACACAAGCAGAGTATGTAGCACTTGCAGAAGCGGTGAAGGAAGCTCTTTGGTTGAAGGGGATGTTGAATGAGATGGGAATAGCTCAAGAAAGTGTTGTGGTTCACTGTGACAGTCAAAGTGCAATTCATTTGGCAAGCCATCAGGTCTATCACGAAAGGACTAAACACATTGACATCAAACTTCACTTCGTTCGAGATGTTGCTGAGTCAAAGGAGGTGGTGATTGAAAAGATATGCACAGAAGAAAACCCAGCTGACATGTTTACTAAGTCCTTGCCAAAGATCAAGTTCAAGAAATGCTTGGGCTTGATAAACTTCAGAGAAAATTGATGAAGTTAAGTGGGGGAGCAACCATATCAGAGGATGGATGTTGAAACTCTGAGTTTGATTGGAGAGTGATTTGGAGTCAAGGTGGAGATTTGTAAGTTGGTGACTCAAAATCAAGTCTTACTGGACGCAGAACATTGGACGCAGGCGTTGGATGCAAGATGTTGGACGCAGGCGTTGGACTTAGACATTGGACGCAGGCGTTTGGACACTATCTCAAATTCGCTCAAGCGGGATTCCCAGGCTAAGTGAGCAGCTTGTAACAGAATCAGTTATAAGTTTGTTTAGAAGTCCGTTGTCAAAGATAGAGTTTGTTTTCGGGGCTTTGGGAAACACTTGAGAGATTTGTGGAGCTCTGCGAGGGTTTCCAATCGGGGCTTAAACACTTAAGGGTCATTGAGAGAAAATTAAGAGTTTGGTGAGATTGGGGATTAGTGTTCTTGCGAGTGTGATTCACCTTGAATCAGTTTAGAAACTAAGAACTAAGAGGTTATCATCAACTGCTGTAATCTGTAATCATTGATCATATAGTGAAGAATTTGGTTGCTCTCTCCCGTAGATGTAAGCTACACTGGCTGAACCACGTAAATCCTGGTGTTCATCTCTCTTCTATCTTAATCTCTGATTTGATTTTACGTTTAATTGTTCTTGAATTCAATTGCGTGAATTTCTGGAATCAAGATTACTGCAAGTTCGTTTTGTTCCATTGTTCGTTCTACTCGCGTTTGTCTTTATTGCTTGATCGTAGGATTCATTCTATTTCTGCACAATCGAACCAACAAATGGCTTTCTCACCTTTCCAATTTGAGACACCTTGATTTGTCATCTATATATCTTAGTTGAGCCATTGGTTGACCATCATCAATAACCAAAATCCCTTCTCTATCAGAGCTTCATTTAAATGACTGTGGGCTCCGTCAAGTTAATCCTAAATCATTTCTCCACTTGAATTCTTCTACATCCCTTAAAATGCTCTCTCTTTCGCAAAATGAGTTAAACTCTTCAATTTTGTCATGGGTGGTTAATGTTAGCAAAGTCCTCACTCCTCACGTATTTTGATCTCTCATCTAATTCCCTGCACATTATTCCAGATGGCTTTGCGAACATGACTTCTCTTCAATATCTTGATCTCTCGTATAATGAAACTGAGGGTAGCATGCATGCATACCAGAATCCTTCAAGAGTTTGTGTTTGCAACTTAAAGAGTTATATCTGGATTCCAACAAATTGTCTGGCAAACTCAATGACAGCATATAACAATTGTGTTGTGCACAAAATGGTTTAGAGAGGTTGGATCTGGGAGATAACCCATTCAGTAGTGGGCCCCTTCCTGATTTTTCATGTTTTTCATCCTTGGAGACATTACATCTTCGAAATACCAATATTGTTGGGACATTATCACCATCTTTTGGTCACTTGCCATCTCTTGCATATCTAGATCTTTCCTATAATCAGTTAAATGATTAGTGTTCCATCATATCTAGAGTCTCAAGTCTTGCCCCTGCGCTCACGTCTAATTGACTTTAAGATATGTAAGTCTATCTACATCACTTCACTGCATTATTGACCACAAGTCTAGACCCTCACTCAAGTTTGGTTGACTCGCACACTGCTTTACTGTACAAAACTCTTGCCCCTTGTTGAAGTCTAGTTGACTTGATAATGACGTCGTAAGGATTAAATTACAAACAAAACAAAAATGACCGGTGAAAAAACAAAAAACTATTGTTTTCTGTGCAAATATTTAAAAATAGAAAAAACATATTAAAAACAACATAACGATTTTGTAATAATTAAAAGTAAAAACATAAAATAAAAATAGGAAACTGAGCTGTATCAAAAAAAAAAAACTGAGCCTCAAACCAAACAAAGAGGCCCTAGCAATTGTATTTTTTTTCAGCCATTTTATTTGGCTGAGATTTAATTGTGTTTGCCTCCACTAATATGTGCTAAACTGCTAATCTACATGTTAAAGATTTTTCTTTGTTTTGTTTGAATATGTAGTTTGTGCAACTTTGAAAAGATAGCTTTGTATATTTCATTCTGAGTCAAACGATACAAAGGGCCACAAATATATAGTGGCATCCGATCTTAGAGTAACAAATATAACAAACTGGTCCTATCTACTCATCTATACAACAAACGGATAATCAAGTACATCGATCCTATCTAATCTTATTCAAGATTCAAACAGCATAACAAACCTTCGGTTGTTATCCTCTAATAGCAACCTAGTTATATATGGAGCATATTTACACCACATAGTCTACGCAACAAATTAACTTTCTTTAATGTATTTATCTACACAAATAGATTATATTTATACGTTTATGAGCTATCTCTGATGTATTTTTTTTCATGGTTACATTAAAACTTTTCTGTTTCAATAATATACTTAATTTGTTCCAATAAAAGAGATGGGAGGGAGCAAGTAGAATTGCTAGGGACACTGTGAGAAAAAAACGGGACATTAATAGTCTTGTCTGCCTCGTGAGTGAGCAAGACTCACTCAGTGACTTTAATTTACAAAATTATTAATTGACAACAGTCATTATATACACATTAATTAATTGTATAATGTGACACATCAGACATTATTTCATCATTTTTCTTGACTTTTATTCCAACAAAGTCTTGCCCCATGCACAAGTTCAGTTGACTTAAAATGCGGCACTCGAAAAAACAGTATCAACTGGGTGACTTTACTGTCTATATAACTTAGGCAACTTTATTTCCAATTCACAATTCAGTAGACATACACACATACTATCTTCCATATATTTTATTAATATCCAAAAAAACTCTCCTACGGGATTTGAGTCCATCACCATGTTTCGCTGTGGGTTCATTTTTCTGTTTCTATACATCTATTGTTTATGTGCTGGAAGTTCCCATGCCAACAAGTGTGCCGAGACAGAGAGGCAACCTCTCCTCAAGTTTAAAGCTTCTCTCATTCTTCAAAGTCACACTCTAATCTCATGGAAGGGTGCAGATTGTTGCAAATGGGAAGGAATTTCATGTGATAATATAACTGGTCATGTCACCAGGCCAGTTTGAATCTCTTTAATCAATCACTGAGAGGTAAGATGAATCCTTCATTATGTGAACTGCAACGTCTAACTTCCTTAGATCTCAGTGTTAATCAATTAGAAGGAAAGATCCCAAGGTGCATTGGCTCACTCAGTCAGTTGATAGAGTTGAAACTTAATCATAATGAACTTGTTAGCGTCGTTCCTCCTACTGTGGGGAACCTTTCCAATTTGCAAACTCTTGACCTTGGGAAGAATCATTTGGCTGCAAATGACCTTGAATGGCTTTCTCACCTTTCCAATTTGAGACACCTTGATTTGTCAAGTATGAGTCTTAGTCGAGCCGTTGGTTGGCCATCATCAATAAGCAAAATCCCTTTTCTATCAGAGCTTCATTTAAATGACTGTGGGCTTTGTCAAGTCAATCCTAAATCATTTCGCAGCCTAAATTCTTCTACATCCCTTAAAACGCTCTCTCTTTTGCAAAATGAATTAAACTCTTCAATTATGTCATGGGTGGTTAATGTTAGCAAAGTCCTCACAAATCTTGATCTCTCATCTAATTCCCTGCACAGTATTCCAGATGGCCTTGGGAACATGACTTCTCTTCAACATCTCTATCTCTCAAGTAATGAACTTGAGGGTAGCATACCAGAATCCTTCAAGAGTTTGTGTCAACTTAAAGGGTTATATCTAAATTCCAACCAATTGTCTGGCAAACTCAATGACAGCATACAACAATTGTGTTGTGCACAAAATGGTTTAGAGAGGTTGGATCTGAGTGATAACCTATTCAGTAGTGGGTCACTTCCTGATTTTTCATGCTTTTCATCCTTGGAGACATTAAGTCTTCGAAATACCAATGTTGTTGGGACATTATCACGATCTTTTGGTCACTTGCCATCTCTTGCATATCTAGATCTTTCCTATAATCAGTTGAATGATGTCGATATCATTAATGAAGCGCATCTATCAAAACTATCAGTTCTAGATCTCAGTTTTAACCTATTGAGTGGATCACTGCCATTATTTGGCGTTGCTAAACTTGCCACCTTAGAATATTTGGATCTTTGCCACAATCAGTTGAATGGATCACTTCCACATATTATTAGCCAATTTTCTGGTTTGAGAAGTTTGTTTCTCTCTTCAAATAAGTTGAATGGTGTTATTGGTGAAAAACATCTATCAAACCTATCGAGATTGCAATTTCTAGGTGTGGGTGAAAATTCACTTTCATTCAACCTGAGTTCAAATTGGGTTCCACCTTTCCAACTACGTGTATTATATGCATCATCGTGCATTTTGGGTCCAAAATTCCCAGCATGGCTCAAACATCAAAGAGAACTTGAGGAGCTACAAATCTCTAACAGTAGTATTTCAGGTTCATTACCTAAATGGTTTTGGAACCTATCTTCAAGCTTGACATACCTGAATGTTTCACATAATGAACTTAGTGGAGTCTTACCAAAATCATTACCAAGTTCGAAGGCATCCAACCCAGGTGCATGGGATTTTAGTTTCAACAACTTGTCTGGTCCATTGCCTCCTTTTCCAGAACTTTATGCTTTATTTCTCTCAAATAATATGTTCTCGGGGTCCTTATCTTCATTTTGTAAATCCTCAGCATTGTTTTTTACTTATCTTGACCTGTCTAGTAACATACTAGCGGGGCCACTTCCAAATTGTTGGGGGAAATTTCATCGTTTAGAAGTTTTGGATTTGGCAAAAAATTATTTATCAGGGAGAATACCCAACTCAATTGGCACCTTACGACAAATGAAGTCGATCCATTTGAACAACAACAATTTTTCTGGTGAAATTTCACCTTTGACTCTTTGTAGTAACTTGACATTCATTGACTTTGGGGATAACAGTCTCCAAGGAATATTACCAATGTGGATAGGCCATCATCTACATCAATTGATTGTTTTGCGTCTACAGGCAAATAAGTTCCAAGGAAACATCCCTGCAAGTCTGTGTGATCTATCATCTCTTCAAGTATTGGATCTCTCTAAAAACAACATAATAGGGGAAATACCACGATGTTTCAATCATATAACTGCATTATCAAATGTGGAATTTCCAAGAGAATCCATTTTCTACTTCCCATATTCAGTAATCCATGTAGAAAACGAAAAAGGCTTCTTCATTGACAATACAATATTGGCATGGAAAGGTGCAAATAGAGAATATGGGAGAAATCTTGGATTGATGACAACTATTGATCTTTCTTGCAACCACTTAGCAGGAGAGATACCCCAAAGCATAGCAAAACTTGAAGCATTAGCTGGTTTAAATCTTTCATGGAATAATCTAACGGGATTCATTCCAGACAACATTGGTGATATAGAAATGTTAGAATCACTCGACCTGTCAAGAAACCATCTTTATGGTAGAATGCCAACAAGCTTTTCGAATTTGACTTTTCTCAGTTACATGAACTTGTCCTTCAACAACTTATCAGGTGAAATTCCATTGGGCACTCAACTACAAACTTTTGATCCCTCTACATATGTGGGGAATAATGGCCTTTGTGGCCCACCACTCACAAACCATTGCCCAGGGAATGTGATTTCGCCAACTGGAAACCCTGATGAACATGGAACAAATGAAAACGAAAATGATGAGCTCATAACCTTTGGGTTTTATGTTAGCCTGGGGCTCGGATTTTTTGTTGGATTTTGGGGAGTTTGTGGAACTTTAGTTATAAAAACTTCTTGGAGGCATGCCTACTTTCTGTTCTTTAACAACATGAGTGATTGGATACATGTGACACTAGTGGTATTTGTGGCTAGAATGAAGAGAAGATTCCGAATCCAAAACTAACAGGTAAAAGGCTTTGATGTGTCATAGTTTGTTATGATAGGAAATGATTCATTCCTTATTGTGCAACATTGTTGGATTATGTTTCAAAATGCATAGATATTTGTTGGAAAAAAAAATTTACAATTTGAACATATTGAATTTATAATGACTGTTGAGATGATATCTTTTTCTCCATATTTGGTAGGTAAAGCTTTATTTGAGATGGTGATACGCAGCATTGTCTTCGTCAATATTATAGAGAGTTCAGTTCCATTTGACACGTTTGTGGGTTGATTTTCTGCCTTATTTTCTTTTCTCTTGTACTACCATCTTTAATTTTCTATTTAATCTATTCTATAAGTCAATAATTCATCTTTCTTGGTGTAACTTTCATATGTTTACTAAACTACTTTCTCATGTATTGTTGTTTATTCCTTATAGTCTGGTATGTATTATAGAAAAGAAGAATGTGCTTGAATATATCATTTTTGTTTTTTTTCTATTTTCTAATTCTGTCTTATTTAATCAATTTTTTAATATTTTTACATTGCACTAGAATTTGAAGGCCGGAAACTTATGAAATTCATAGCTATTGGATACTTTTTTTTATAAATATTGTATTATTTTTACATTACGAACTCCCCAAATACTCTAAAATTAGTACTTTTTTTTCCAGAAATTCATACATTTTGTTAATTTTTTTATCAACAACATCTTGTTAGTTATTGAGTAGTGAATTGATGATATCGGGTAATGCCCCATATAATTTTTGCGATTTTTGGATTTTTTTTTCACACTTTTGCACGGCCATTAGTACCATCGGTAACTTCTTTGCTACCGTCGGCCTCAGGGCCATCGATAATTTAACTCTACGGAAATCGAACCAAATGGGCTCCCGAGTCCCAAGGCAAGTTATTATTTCAAGAGTTCATATTTGAATATACATTTTATAAAAAAGAAATGAGTATCATGGCACTTTTATCATTTTTCTCCGGCCATGTCTTATCAGATTTTTCCATTTCTGCTTACACAGTATATTTATAGATTCAATAAACATGAAGGTGTTTGTCAAAAATAAAATAAAATAAAATAAACATGAAGGTGATTTCCCATCTTTGAGAAGCTACAATGACAACATGGACAAAAGTAAGTTTCAATTATCATGTTCACAGGTACGGTGTTTCACTAGATAATTTTTGCTTTATTATGATTATTTTGTCACCCTCTCTCCCTTTTGCGACATTTAACTTGTTTGAAGGAATAGATGTTTTTGCTATTCAAGCAAAAATTGCTAAATCAAGAAGAAAATGCAGAACAAGTAAGGATTAGTCGAGCTCGAAAGGTACTTCTACGAGTGGCCTCTTCCTGCATTGGTTTAGTGCTTTAGTCCCTTTTGTATATTCCTTTTATAAGTCTTTGTGATTTGCAGAATCATATATGAATCTTTTTTAGGATACAACTCCTTCTTCTCAAAAATAGTGAAATTTACATACGTTATGCAAGTGAGGATTTTCTGCAATGTTCTTCAATTAATTGTTATAATCGTAATAATTAAATAGGCTGAAGAATTAGTTACAGCTCTGGTAGCATGTATGGAATAACCTGCACAAACTTATATTGATGTGGTGAACATTAGCTTGCTATTTTTTTAATTGATTACTATTCCTTTTTTGGTATAGTATACTAAACTTGATCGAGCTTAGTCTATAATTCAAGAATGTGTATATTTAGTTTCCTCATATATGTTACTTCTTCAATTAGCATTTAGATTTTACAAGCCTATAAAAGGTTATTGATACAACTACTTCCTCTGTTTCATATATGAAAACCATTATTTGTTTTGTTCTTAAATTAAAATATGGAGGCCCTTTGATCCACATTTGACAAGTAAAAGAAAATCATTGAAACATGGAAAGTGAAGTATTGAGTGGTCGGTGGTAACAGCAGGATTTTGCAACAGATAGCCTGCCAGAAAGAAGGGGTATGCTAGTTTTGGATACTAGCTTTGAAATTTTTTGTGAGAGACTTCTCTAGTGCTAACTGCACATTAAAGGGTTGTCTTTGTTTTGTTAGAATATCACAGGCTGTAACTCAACTCTCAAGCAGGACTTGTGATTGTTTCTCATGGGCAGTATGCAGCTACATTTCCAGGAAGAGAGCCCCGACCGACAAGCATGGCCCCCACTAACCTTTCCCACTTGGAGGGGATGACATGCTAGGCTATGAGCTGAGATTCCTAATTGGAAGCATGTGGATTGTTGTTGAGACTTATGTTCATGGAAGGAAAGCCTTTTAAGGCCATGCAAATTGATCCAGTGTCATGAAAGCTATTCACAATGATATTTTGATGTCAATTTGGAAGAATTTAGGATTTGTTTTATTTTTTGTTTTGTCAACCATATTTAAGCTAGTTATCTGTTGTTAACAAATTCTGTTAGATTAGTTATATAGGTTAGTTGTAGTTTATCTTTTCTTTTCTTTTTTTCCTAATAAGTCATTGATTGTATTCCTCCATAAATACCTTCCTGTACTCATTCTATTTTCTTAGTTCAATGAAGTATTATTCAGTCAAAATACCATTCCATATCTTTCATAAAAGCTACATCAACATTTTTGTCCTGGTATCAATATTTGGTAGGCAAAGCTTCATTTGAGAGAGTGATATGCTTCCATGTCTTCATTGGTATGATTGAGACACATGTTCCATTTGACGCGTGCAAAAGTCTTTTGTGGGTGACTTTCTTCGTTATTTTCTTTTATCTTGAGCATTATCTTTAACTTTCCACTTAATATGTTGCAACAAGTCATTTGTCTTGGTGTAATTTTCAAATTTCTGTCACAGTACTTACTTTCATGTATAACCAAAGATGTATTATGTATTGTAAGAAAGAATGATGTGTATGAATATATCATCTTTGTTTTGGAGGACACATCACATTCTATATACGCTCTCTGAACATGGTGGTTATCGATCAGGTTCACCACCCTTTGTTCTCTGACCTTTAGGCTTCTCTCAATAAATTGACCATGTTATCACCAGATTTTGAGGGAAAAACAAGGTGTCTTTTAGCATGGACCAATGCTAAATTGGTCAAGTCCTTTTACACCTACATTTCCAGGAAGAGAGCCACAACCTACATTTCCTTGGAGGGAGTGACATGTTAGGCTATGAGTTGAGATAGGATCTAGCAAGGGCTGGGGGATGGAAGTCCAGAAGTAAGCTACAAGAGGGTAGTACCTGAAGAATCCTTTGGAAGAATATGTGGAGAAACATGTTCATGGAAGGAAAGCCTTTCTAAGGCCATGCAAATTGCAGTGCCACATAAGCTATTCACAAGAATACTCTGATGTCAATTTGGGTTAATGTAGGATTCATTGCATTTTTGTTTTGTCAACCATATTGAATTAATGAATGGCTTTAGCTCATATTTTCTTTTAAAAAGTTATTTATATTTTCTATTGTTGAACATTTAATTTGCTAATGGCTTCAATTCCGGCATATTTGTTATATTAAAATCTTGACTTTGTTAAGTAAACTGTAATGGTAGCTATACCAAATCATCTACCAAGAGAAGAGAACTATGTGGTGTATAGCTATTTAATAAAGTTGAACTGTGTAAACTGAATTTAAATAAAGAAAGTAACCCAAAATCAAGAGAAAAGGAAGTACAATTTAAGAATTATATAAAATTTTGAAGTTACATGCAGAAACATAAAGAGAAAAGGAAGATTCAAAATACTTGGAAGGGAAGTAATCAACTCAGTGCAGAATGTGCCCCTATTCTCTACATTTCTCCTATTCGGCAGATGTTTTTAAAACATTTAGATTAATAGATAGTGTTTACTACTTTAATAAATAGGACATAGAAAAGTACCTTTGAATAACTCATTTGGTGGTTTATTCACAAACAAGATTACAATTATAACTCCAGTCAGCTGAATTATTTGAAGTTGGCCATTCTGTCTTACTAAAAACATTAATGATGTATTAAAATATAAAATAACAAGCTAAGCTAAATGGAGGAAATTGGGGAGAAACCTACACAATGTTTTGTCCTGTCATTTCCTAAGTTCTTCCTAGCCCTTTCTAAAGTCTAAACCATTATGAGTGTATGACATCACAGTGTAATACATTTTCAATTTGTGTACCAAACCATAAACATATAAATATATAGATACATGGATAGATATTGATTTGTCATGCGCCAGGTAGCCCTGAGCATGTGCGGGGTGATTTGTCACATTTAATTTTTAAATAGTCTTGCTTTGATATCTATTGAAAAAGATTTTTTTAAGAACCTTGATTATGAAAAGATTATTTGTGATTTTGCAGCAAAAAAATCTAAGAGAACAAATTTTCAATGATTATGAGGGCACCATGTTCAAAATTCGCACAGGGCCGGCTCTGTCATGCGCCGGCCATTGTTTTTTATTTCAACCTTCATACATTTAGGGATGTAGAATAATTGCAACATCACATTGGAATGCCTTTTTTTGTATTTTTTATATATCCATTTTTATTTTAAAATAAAGGTTTTAATATGTTTTTGGACCCTCTAAATATCGGCGTTTTGAATTTATTCCCTCTAAAAAAAGTCAAAGTTTTTTGGTCCTCAAGATATCAATTTTTTGATTTAGGTCCCTCTTTTGCGTTGACTACTGATATGACACACTAAGGTCCCTGTAAAAATGCTGACATGGCTTACATGCATCTGACGTGGCTTACATGCATTGCCACATCAAAGGGACTAAAATCAAAATTTAATATTTAAAGGGACTAAAATCAAAACTTAATTTATTTAGAAGGACCATGTGACATCAATTAGACTGCCACCACCACTCCCTCTCTCTCTCATTTTCTCTCTCTCCCCACAGCCCCCACCACCACCACCACTCTCTCTCTCTCTCTCTTTCTCTCTCTCTCTCTCTCCTCTCTCTCTCTCTCTCAGCCCCCACCCCCAACCCCCACCACCACCTCGAAGATCAACAACAACGACAACTCCACCATCGCCCCAAAACCTCCAAGCCCCTCATCGCCACAATTTCACTCATCGCCATCCTCTTCCTCACTCTCACCTTGGCTTTCGCCCTCGCAACTCTCTTCCACCACACCAACGCCGAGTCACACAAGTCCCTCAACTCGACCGAGTCAATCTTAGCCGTGTGCAACATGACTCGCTTCCCCGACTCATGCTTCGCCGCCGTGTCCTCCTCTGCCGAAAACCCCACCGACCCAGAATCTATCCTCAAACTCTCCCTCCGCACCTCCATCAACGAACTCACCAATCTCGCCTCGTCGCTCGGAGCCAAGGGCCACGCGTTCACCACTAAAGCCTTGTTGTTTATATATATACTTTAAGAAAAATTGCAGGAGGGTTTGAGATTTGTATGTTATGGTGTTAGAATGTGCAACTGTAATTGTATCATATGTATGTAATTGTAGGGGTTCCTTTGTTTGTTATTGATCTCATTTCATGCTTGTTAAGATGTTTTGTTTTGATTTATTGGAGAGAGAGTGTGTGGTGGTGGTGGTGGTGGTGGTAGTGGTGGTGGGAGGGGGCTGTGGGGAGAGAGAGAGAGAAAGAGTGGTGGTGGTGGTTGTAACACCCTCTTCCACGAAGGCATTACACTTAAGTAACCAACCCTCTAATGCGGAATTAAAATTTTTCTTCTGATCTTTCTTTTGGAAAAATACTGTCAAAAGGTATATTAATTTTCACAAATAGATTTTTCTTTATTGTTTTTTTTTAAAGAAGTACTTAAGTGAACAGATATCAAATAGTAAATAGCATAGGGAATAAAATTCGTTTATTAATAATAGAGTGTATCATATACATGAAACCTTTTCTCAAATAAGTACAGACTCCCTATGCTGGTCAAACACTAAGAACTTCTGCAAGAAGCTCTAACAAGAGAACTCTAACTCAGAACTAGGACCCGTACGTCCTTCCACTAGATTAACTCGTCTTCAGAGTACGTCTCAATCCTCGAGCCCTGACAGGTCCACCCAGCTAGTGGTTCATCTATATGAATCATGTTCCAAAGAGCACAAAACATATAGGCAAGAGTCAAAATCTCTTTCGCAGTTATCACCATAATCATACAAGTAGCACATCACAGAAATTCATGCAAAATCATACAATGACCATTTATAGCAGAAATCACTCACATATGCATAATGTAGCATAACCAGTTTAAGTCACACAGACACCTCTTCACACAGAAGTCACATCTCATCTTCACATATACAACATAGGTCACACAGACACTAGTCATACAAATCACCATATTCAACTTCACACAGAAGCATCACCGTTTCACATAGAAACATATCACAAGAATTCAGTATATATACACACACAAAACACTTCTATGGGCCCCTTTCTTCATAACAGATTCGACACACAGTCACGAGCATTGAGCCCGCACTCCATGGAGATTGCTTTGTTTTGCACACAGCAGTTGGCACACAGCCCGGCACATAGCCCTTTGCACACAGCACTTGGCACACAGCCCAATAAAACACAATCCATAGATATCCAGTCCAATGACATTCCGTCATAGACCCTCACATAACACACAGCATTAAATGGCACACAACCTTTCCCATAGCACACAACATGAAATGGCATACAGCCAATGAAACAGCACACAGCCTCTCACACATCACACATCATTTAATGGCACACAGCTTATGGCACATAGCCTTCCACACATCACATAGCACTTTTCATGTCACCAAGCATTTACATTCCCCAATTTATATTGTATTCTCTTTTACTTTTATAGTTCACTTAGGAAAAATCTTTTTAAGGAAAACTTTCTATAATTATGTTTTGACCCCAAAATATACAAATTTTCATTTCTGCCCCAAAATTTCTAGAAATTACACTTTTGGCCCAAAAATATTCCTTTTACAAATTAACCCTTATATTTTCAAAAATTACATTTCCACATTCTGTTTTGCAAACTTTCCAAAATTACACTGTTGCCCCCAATCTTTCAAAAATTACATTTTGACCCCTTGTACCCTCGTATACAGTGTTTTCAGGGAAGAAACGTTCCCACCTGTGAAAATCCTCACACCCAGGGCGTGAACAGTTCAGGAAACTTGGCTAAAAATCCGAAAATTGATTTTCCTTTTAGGATTTGATTCTTTACTCCATTCCTATCATTTTTAAGTGCCAAAACCAGATTTTGGCTTTCTGAAATTTGGTCCATTAAATTGATTTTCAAGAAAACAACTAAGTTACCATCTAGAGATTGAATTTTCTTGAAAGACATAGTTTAAACTTATCCATCTCTCAACCACCACCACATAGGATATCATAGCCATGACTCTACTAGGGATCATACACCACCAAGCTCATGAAAAATCACTTCACTCACACATAGAAAATTACTCCATCAATACATAATAAATCATTCACCAACACACCAATAATCATGCACCTCAAGCCAATATATATATGTATATACCTCAAACATCCACCACCACATAGTAAAATCATCACCCAAGAACATATGAAAAATACCCTCTTAAGAAACATAATAAATCTTCCACCAAGAACATGAAAATCATCATCAAGCACAAGAAATCACATCCAATACAAACTTATATAATTATGGTAGCTAGAGAGAGTTTTCCCTTACCTCTTGGCCTTTCTCCTTCTCTTCTCTCTTTTCCCAAATTTATTATCACAAAGCTAATCAATCACCAATAGTCCAAAACCCTAAGCTTATTGCTCTTGAAAGGATAAGAACACCTTGATAAATCCAAAGCTTTGATGGAAGTTTAAGTGTTTAAAGTGGATTCCCTACACTTGATTATTGTGTAGAGGATCAAGAACATATGCTAAGAAGTCATGGAAGCTCATGAAAATGGAAGAAGTGGAGGGAGGAAGAAGATGAAGGCTTAGGGAGAAAAGGAGAGAAAAATGGTTTTGGAAAGAAAAGGAAAGTGATGAAAAATGAACAAGTCCCTCTCCCTCTCCCCCCTCAATTTCGTGGTCCCTCTTTCCCCTAGGAAGAACCATGGTTACTTTTCATTAATCATGGTTAAAATGAGTCATTAATAAAATATCAAGCCTTGGATGCTTTTCATTGGTTAACAATTGTGACTCATGGAATTAAAAATGTTCCACACTCTTCCACACCAAACTAAGGGGGCTTCAGCTGTCCAAGAAAAGGGTGAAAATATTTTTCACCTTAACCATGGTAAAAGGTAAGTTTTCAAGGTAATTAGATGTGGTAACTTTTGTATTTCATAGTAAAAATTGTCCAAAAATTACCTATTGAGGTAAAAAGCTCTCATGACTCTTATAATAACCTAAGACCACGAAATTAAGGTGCTAAAAAGGTCTGGGTTCATAACAATTAAGTTTAGAAGCATTACGGTAATTTTTCGGTTTTACCGTAACCCGTAAATTAGGGTTAAAATCAACTTTCTCTGAAAAATCCCAGAAAATTTCTAAAAATCATAAATATTATAAAAACACCATTAGTTACTCTTTTGGTTGATTGTGGATCATTCCCTAAGCTTCTGGCATTCACCTGTTCCCCCGTTTTCCCTATTCTCAGTCTATAGGGACGAAAACTGCAATTCTTTGTCTGCTATTCTAAAAATTCCCAAAATAACTTCTAAAATTTTAAAATAATGTAAAAGCATTATTTGGATCCTCAAAAACACTTCCCAACTTGTTCTGGTCTCTAAATCCACTCACAGTTCAGCCTAGTCAACTATAGGGATCAAAATGGTAATATTTTTATTCGTTTCTCAGAAAATTCCCAAATAAATTTCTAAAATCCTCAAATATTACAAAATCACTATTGGCATCCTCAAATCATTTCTCTGACTCTAATTAGGGTTTCTATATCATTATATTCTTATTCTGACAGTCAAAACGTCTACAGACTTTTCCGTTTGACTTTCCACGTCAGCTCTAAACCACTTTTAATCTCATCAAAATCTTAATATTGACAATAATCCCCCTTTACTAACACTCTATCTCTCATAGTGAAAATTTGGTGGTCTGATTGATGTCACATGGTCCTTCTAAATATATTAAGTTTTGATTTTAGTCCCTCTAAATAACTATGAATGACGTGTCAGCTGATGTGGCAATGCATGTAAGCCATGTCAGCATTTTTACAGGGACCTCAGTGTGCCATGTCAGCAGTCAATGCAAAAGAGAGACCTAAATCAAAAAATTGATTTCTTGAGGGACAAAAAAACTTTGACTTTTTTTAAAATGACTAAATTCAAAATGTCGATATTTAGAGGGACCAAAAACATGTTAAAGCCTAAAATAAAATAGCAAAATGTGTAAATTAAATAATGCACTTTGTTCCAAGAAGAAGATGGGAAAGAGCATATGCCACTGTTGGGGAATGGGGATACTTATTTTACACGAGAAAAGGAGGAACAAAGTGATGCATGTTTCACACCTTTTTTCATTACGGAGAATCTTGCCTCTTAGCTCAAATTTAGTTGACTTGAAGTCAATGTTTTTTATTCATTGGTCTAAAGTGCTAGCTAGTGTGCTACGCAATGATCAATATAATAAAGAAGAACAACTAAATATAAAATATTATACTTTGTTCCAAGAAGAAGAGGCGAAGGAAGTCAGGAACATGCATTGTTGTTGGGTTGGGAAGATAAGGATGCACCACACAATACTTTATTACACAAATGTTGTTTAATTTATTTATTTGATTGACGCTAGTGAAGTGAGCACGATTGGATATTGATATCAAATCAACAATAATATATAATAAACTAAAACCGTGTTAAGTTACTTTCAGTGCACTGAAAAAACATTATGGAAAAGTATACCAATGTCTCAGTTGACAAGAAGTCTGCCACGATTTTTTTTTATATTGGGCAATGAAATAAAGAATGACACTTGATTAACTTTTTTCCAAAGAAAGTTAATCAAACTCATTCATTTTTTTTGGGTCAAAGAAACAAACTCATTCATTTTGTAAAGATGAAATTGAATATGCATGATGTAAAACCAATCAATTCACCCAATGTAATCGTTTGAACATTATGATGAAAAAAAATTGAAATGAACTTAAGAAGTCTGATTTTTGGTTAATTTATTATTGCCTTCTCCAAGAAATTTTATTTTCCTTTCCCCCAAAAAAAAGGAAATTTTATTTTCCATTTTTCTTTTTAAAAAAACTTAACATACATAAATACTATCTCCGGTTCCAATTAGAAGAAACAAATACCTAATTCATTATGACTAAGAAAGAATAATTAAGTTAATTAATTTTAATTAATTTAAATTTTATTCCAAAAACATCATTGCTATTAAATGGTTATAATAGTTGCACATATTTACATGAGAACTTGATCTCATAATAAAATAGGAATATAAAAAAATTTTAATAATTAAAATATTTAATAATAGATCAATATTTCTTATAATATAGACAAAAAAATAACCATAGTTTCTTTTATAGTAGGAATCGGACTTCAGTTCGAGAAAATAGATGGGCCATGGGTGGGAGCAAGTAGTATTGCCGGGGACACTGAGAAAAAGAAGGAACAATAATAGTCTTGCCTCGTGAGCAATTAAAACTATAATGACTTTTTAAATAGAGTAATAAAATTTGGTGGTATTTAATTGAGATTTTTTACAATTTAATAAAAGTCTTTTGGTATTCAAAAATAGAGATGGCAAAAAAACTCGTACCCACGGATCGATATCCGCGGATAAAATCCGTTACGGGTATGGGGCGGGTATCTTAACGGGTACTCGCGGGTAAATTAACGGGTACTTGAGGTATCCGCCAATAAATGGGGATGGGGGTGGGTAGTGAGGTACCCGTACCCGTTATTAAAATTACAAAAAATATCCTTTTATTTATATACATACCTAAAAGTCTAAAACACCAATGCACAATTTAACAAATATTAGAGTGTGATACAATACTTTTAGTTATTGTCTTGCTTTGTTTTAATATTGAACAAAGTGACTCCAAAATATATATTATTGTTGTGTCATGTATTAATTCTCACATTCATATTTTTCATTTTATAGTTTTATTTGTTTTTATTTAATTGAACAATTATTGATATAACAATTAACGGATACCAATTTATTTTAATAAAATTTTTATAGAATTTTTTAATTTTTTAATATCCATGGATATCAGCGAATACCCGCGGATTTCACGGGTACCAGCTAAAATCTAGATAGCGGGTACCCGCGCGGGTATAGAGCGGGTACGAGTATATTAAACGGGGCGGGTAGCGGGGAGCTACTGCCCGTGCCCGCCCGCTCCATTTACATCCCTATTCAAAAAATACAGATTTTGATAGATTATTTTGTATGATGAATTTTGTGTTACTTTTCAGTAAAAATATAAAGATTAGACTCATCTAATAATCTCAGCCAAACCCTTGAGACTTTTCAAACATTTTTTCTTGCCGTTGCAGTATTGCTAGACTCACCAGGTAACTCTTCTTTGTTGTTCTTCTTTTTTCCTTTTCACGATTGATTTTCTTTAAACATTCTTTCTACATTGAATATGGTTGGCTTGGATGACAATGTTGTAGATATGTGTATGCACATTCTTTTTGTACTTTACTCCCTCAAACACTAGAGTAACCAGACGCAATTTTTCTATCTTTTTATTTCATAATCTTTCACTACAAGTTTCTGGCCAAATGTGATTTTCCTATTTTTTAACCCTATTTGTATTTACTTCTTTAAAATTAATATAATATATTTATCCTTTTTTAAATTTAAATTATTTTTCCATTCGTGATCCTCTTTTTATTTTTATAAATATAATAGTTTTCTTAACAGATTTTATTCTTATTTTTTGTTTCTATAAATTTTCAGACTTCATTCATATTTTTTTATAAATTTGATAAATATAGTAGTATTTCTTGATATATTTTATTCATATTTTTTTGTTTCTATAATTTTTAGGATATAATTTTTAAAATTTTATTTTTGATAAATAAAAAGTGTTTTTATTGGTTTCTCATTTATTTATTTTAATTTTGTTTTTATTTTAGACCAAACAACTATTTCATTTATTTATTTTATATATATCTTATGTGGTGTGTTTAACACAAGCAAAACTTCTGTTAGCATGTTCAACACTGTATAACTTTCTTTACAAAAAATGTGGTTCTGATGAATTTTCAATTGACCGAGCCAACATGCAAATCTTCATCAGACTTCATCTGACTTCATCTTCGGTATTGTCGGTTAACGAAGACTATAATTTTGAGCTTGCAGACGAATCTTCACATTTAGTATTACCAGTTAATAAACATTATAATTTTGAACTTATTGTTCAAACCCAAGAGCATGAACGAATATGCTAATGCATAGAGGGCTAGTATGACTCTAGATATGCAAAAAACTGCTACTTAGGAGGAAAATAAGATAGAAACAATTTCTTTATTATCGTTTTTATTGACTCTTGTAACTTTGAATGTTTGCTAAAAATCCATGAGATTCTTTATAAATCCATAAAGTCCTTTTTCTTTTGAACCAATCCATAAAGTCCCTTTTTTTTTAGCCAATTCATAAAGTCCTTTTAAATCATATAAATTTTTATCATATAAAAGTCTTTTAAAATCCACAAGATTTTTTTTAAAATTCACAGGACTTTTTAAAAACAATCAGATAAGTTATTATATTCCTACATAATCTTTTAAAATCTGAATCCAATACGTCTCCCTTAGAAAAATACCTTTGAATAACTCCTTTGGTGGTTTATTCACAAACAAGATTACAATTATAACTCCAGGCAGCTGAATTATTTGAAGTTGGCCATTCTATCTTACTGAAAACATTAATGATGTATTAAAATATAAAATAACAAGCAAAGCTAAATGGAGGAAACGGGGAGAAACCTACACAAAATGTTTTGTCCTGTCATTTCCTAAGTAAGTTCTTCCCAGCCCTTTCTAAAGTCTAAACTATTATGAGTGTATGACGTCACAGTGTAATACATTTTCAATTTGTGTACCAAACTATAAACATATAAATACATAGATACATGGATAGATATTGTCATGCACTGGCTATTTCAACCTTCATACTTTCAGAGATGCAGAATAATTGCAACATCACATTGGAATGCCTTTTTTTTTCGTATTTTTTATATATCCGTTTTTATTTTTAAAAAAATATCAAAATGTGTAAATGGTGCACTTTGTTCCAAGAAGATGGGAAATGGCATATGCCACTGTTGGAGAATGAGGACACTTACTTTACACGAGAAAAAGGAGGAACATAATGATGCATGTTTCACACATTTTTTCAGTATTGAGAATCTTGCCCCTCAGCCTCAAATTTAGTTGACTTGAAGTCAATGCTTTTCATTCATTGGTCTAAAGTGTTTAACAGACATGAGATTTAGTTTCTTTTAATTGTTGTCTATAAATGGTGCTAGCTAGATTGATCACTTCACAATTCAGTTGACACACACACATACTATCTTCCATATATTTTAATAATAATATATCCCAAAGAAAACTTTCCCATGGGAGTTGAGTCCATCACAATGTTTCGCTGTGTGTTCAGTTTTCTGTTTTTGTGCATCTGTTGTTTAAGTGCTGGAAGTTCCCATGCTATCAACAGGTGTGCGGAGACAGAGAGGCAAGCTCTCCTCAAGTTTAAAGCTTCTCTCATTCCTTCTGTCGATCCTCAAAGGCACGCTCTAACCTCATGGAAGGGTGCAGATTGTTGCAAATGGGAAGGAATTTCATGTGATAATATAACTGGTCATGTCACCAGTTTGAATCTCACTGCTCAATATTTGGGAGGTAAGATAAATCCTTCATTATGTGAACTGCAACGTCTAACTTCTTTAGATCTCAGTGATAATCGTTTAGAAGGAAAGATCCCAAGGTGCATTGGCTCACTCGGTCAGTTGATAGAGTTGAATCTTAATAATGATGAACTTGTTGGCGTCATTCCTCCTACTGTGGGGAACCTTTCCAATTTGCAAACTCTTGACCTTGGGTTGAATCATTTGGCTGCAAATGACCTTCAATGGCTTTCTCACCTTTCCAATTTGAGACACCTTGATTTGTCATCTATCAATCTTAGTCGAGCCGTTGGTTGGCCATCATCAATCACCAAAATCCCTTCTCTATCAGAGCTTTATTTATATGACTGTGGGCTCCGTCAAGTCAACCCTAAATCATTTCTCCACCTGAATTCTTCAACTTCCCTCAAATACCTCGATCTTTCAGGAAATGAGTTAGACTCTTCAATTCTGCCGTGGGTGCTTAATGTTAGCAAAGTCCTCACATATCTTGCTCTCTCATATAATTCCCTGCACTGTATTCCAGATGGCCTTGGGAACATGACTTCTCTTCAACATCTTGATCTCTCACATAATGAACTGGAGGGTAGCATACTAGAATCCTTCAAGAGTTTGTATCAACTTAAAGAGTTACATCTGGATTCCAACAAATTGTCTGGCAAACTCAGTGACAGCATGCAACAATTGTGTTGTGCACAAAATGGTTTAAAGGGGTTGAGTCTAGGTGATAATCCATTCAGTAGTGGGTCACTTCCTGATTTTTCATGCTTTTCATCCTTGGAGACATTAAGTTTTCAAAATACCAATGTTGGTGGGACCTTACCACCATCGTTTGGTTACCTACCTTATCTAGAATCCTTAGATCTCAGTTTTAACCAATTGAGCGGATCACTTCCATATAATATTGGCCAACTTTCTAGTCTTAGAAGGTTGTTTCTCTCTTCAAATAAGCTAAATGGTGTCATTGGCGAAGCACATCTATCAAACCTATCTAGATTGATAATTCTAGATGTGGCTGAAAATTCACTTTCGCTCAACTTGAGTTCAAATTGGGTTCCACCTTTCCAACTGTATGCATTATATGCATCATCGTGCACAGTGGGACCAAAATTCCCAATATGGCTCAAACATCTTCAGGAACTTGAGGACCTAGAAATATCTAATAGTGGTATTTCGGATTCATTTCCTAGTTGGTTTTGGGGAATGGCTTCAAGAATGAGTTACTTGAATGTTTCACATAACAATATTGGTGGATCCTTGCCAAAATCTTTGCCAAGTATGAAAACAATACCCCTCGACATGAATGTGTGGGATTTTAGTTTCAACAACTTGTCTGGTCCATTGCCTCCTTTTCCAGAACTACTTGGCCTATTTCTCTCGAATAATATGTTCTCAGGACCCCTAGCATCTTTTTGTACATCCTCACCACTATATTTAACTTATCTTGACCTGTCTAGTAACTTACTAGCGGGGCCACTTTTAAATTGTTGGGGGAAATTTCAACAATTACGAGTTTTGAATTTGGCCATAAATAGTTTTTCAGGAAAAATACCCAACTCATTTGGCACTTTACGACAAATTGAGTCGATCCATTTAAATAATAACAACTTCTCTGGTAAAATTCCATCTTTCACCCTGTGTAATAGCTTGAAGTTAATTGATATTGGTGATAACAATCTGGAAGGAACATTACCGGTATGGGTAGGTCAATATCTACATCAGTTGATTGTTTTGCGTCTGCAAGAAAATAAGTTCGAAGGAAACATCCCTGCAAATCTGTGTAATCTATCACTTCTTCAAGTATTGGATCTCTCTAAAAACAATATTACAGGGGAAATACCACAATGCTTCAATCACATAATTGCTTTATCAAATACAAAGTTTCCAAGAAAAACCATTTCCTATTTCTCAGTCACATTTTTCGTTGATCAGAATGAGCATGAAATTGGCTACTTCGATGACAAAGCAATATTGGCATGGAAAGGAGCAAATAGAGAATATGGAAAAAATCTTGGATTAATGACAACCATTGATCTTTCTTGCAACCACTTAACAGGAGAGATACCCCAAAGCATAGCAAAACTTGTGGCATTAGCTGGCTTAAATCTTTCATGGAATAATCTCACAGGATTAATTCCCGACAACATTGGTGATATGGAAAGGTTGGAATCACTTGATTTGTCAAGAAACCATCTTTATGGTAGAATGCCAACAAGCTTTTCGAATTTGACTTTTCTCAATTACATGAACTTGTCCTTCAACAACTTATCAGGTGAAATTCCATTGAGCACCCAACTACAATCTTTTGATCCCTCTACATATGTGGGGAATAATGGTCTTTGTGGCCCTCCACTCACAAACCATTGCTCGGAGGATGTGATTTCGCCAACTGGAAACCCAGACAAACATGTGACTAATGAAAATGAAGATGAAGATGAGCTCATAACCATTGGATTTTATGTTAGCCTGGGGCTAGGATTTTTTGTTGGATTTTGGGGAGTCTGTGGAACTTTAGTTATAAAAACTTCTTGGAGGCATGCCTACTTTCAGTTGTTTAAGAATATGAGTGATTGGATACACGTGACACTAGTGGTTTTTGTGGCCAGAATGAAGAGGAGATTCCGAGTCCAAGACTAACAGGTAAAATTCTTTGATACCTCCTAGGTTGTTATAATAAGGAACGATTCATCACTTATTATGCACCAATGTGTACTATGGTTTAGAATAAAAACTTATCTCAGAAAAACTAAAATATATAGATTTATCACTTGCACAAAATCAAAGACAACTGATATGATATATATTTTTTCTCAATATTTGGTAGGTAAAGCTTCATTTGATAGAGTGATATGCTACCATGTCTTCATCAGTGCGATTGAGACACATGTTCCATTTGACGCGTGCAAAAGTCTTTAGTGGGTGACTTTCTACTGTATTTTCTTTTATCTTGAGCATTATCTATAACTTTCCACTTAATATGTTGCAATAAGCCATTTGTCTTGGTGTAATTTTCAAATTTCTGTCAAACAATTACTTTCATGTATAACCAAAGATGTATTATGTATTGTAAAAAAGAGTGATGTGTATGAATATATCATTTTTGTTTTGGAGGATACATCACATTATATATGCTCTCTGAACAAGGTGGTTGTGGATCTGGTCCACCACCCTTTGCTCTCTGACCTTTAGGCTTCTCTCAATAAATTGACCATTTTATCACCAGATTTTGAGGGAAAAACAAGGTGGCTTTTACCAAGGACCAATGTTAAATTTGTCCATGGTGGTCAAGTCCTTTTATGACCATTGCTATAATCAATTAAAAAAAATCAACGTCCACGATTTTGGAAGGGCATAAATATCAAATGCAACACAATTACTTGGAAGTAGCTTTGAGTTAGAGAAGATTTTCCGCAAAATAATAGGGACCTTTGGATAACAAGCTTATCTACTGCTTATGGTATAAGCCGTATGGGCTTCTTTTATAATCGAAGAAAAATTATAGTGAAACTTATTTTATATAAGCCATAAGCTTCTTGACCAAAAAAAAAAGGCATAAGCTGTTTTTATAAGCTATCATGGCTAGCTTATGAAAAATAAACCCCAAAATAGCTTATGAATCAGTCATAAACTATGTTTATAAGCTCTGCATAAGTCAATCCAAACAGACCCTAAAACTTTAGCATGGATGACAATAATGTAACCAAACCATTAAATACAAGGGTGCTAGTAAATACACCACACAAAATTTGTCATTTACTTCACTTTAATATTTTTGGTACTGAAAATTTCAAAATTATCCATTTTTAATATCGCGTTTTGCTACTTGAGATTCTGAAATCGCATTTTTTTTAAACTCGAGTTTTCGGAATACAAAATTGTACTTTTTGAAATACAAAATTGCATTCCGAAAACTCAAATTTCTGGAATGTATGCGAAATTGAGTTTTTATACATTACAGAAATTCAAATTTTAAGAATAAAAAAAAGTCTAAAAACTCTAGTTTCCGAGAAATATGCGATTTTTGAGATCTGATGTGTTAAAACATGATATTAAGATAGAGTAATTTTGAGAATTCAAGTGTAAAAGTTTTAAAGTGCAGTGTATGACAAAAAGTGTGGTGTATTTACTGGCACCCTAAGTACAATTCATTAGAAATTATGCCCAATCACAATTGCTGCTTGCACACCTTAAGCCTTTGTTTGGATGAGATGAAAGTGGGAGGAAAGATTGTGAGAAGATGGAAAACACACAATTCAA
This sequence comes from Glycyrrhiza uralensis, assembly GCA_030159175.1. Taxonomy (NCBI): domain Eukaryota; kingdom Viridiplantae; phylum Streptophyta; class Magnoliopsida; order Fabales; family Fabaceae; genus Glycyrrhiza; species Glycyrrhiza uralensis. Next base: position 3,210,027 of record BRZY01000008.1, read on the forward strand.
GAAATATTCTCTTGTTTGGTATGAAAGGAAAATAGAGAGAATGGAAAAAAATTATTGGAAATAGTGAAGATTCCTTTATTTCAAAATTGGAGAGAAAGGAAAAAAAGGACAAAAATTATATCGCTAATTCCAAAAATACCCTTTATTTTTTATCACATTTAATTTTTATTTGAGGTTATTTGTGTAATTTTATAAATATTTGTTCTTTCATCTCACTTTCTCTCATACCAAACAACAATAAAATCATCTCATTTTCTATTCTCTTCCTTTCCTTTCATTTTCTTTCCTTCTATTTTCTTTTACAAACCAAACATAGGGTAAATCTCGGCCACCAGGCTATATTACTCACACGTTAAAGGGGCACCGATTTCCATCTAAATAAATCAATCTCAATGACAAAACAAATTGTTTTACTATACTTCAATATTTATGTTACCTGCAATAGCAATGAAGTTGGTAACACTGCAATCAATTTTACTTCTTCCACATTAGTTGTTATTGCTCTTGTCCCTGTGATTTCCACACCATGCCTAAGTAACAACACAGGTTTGAGAACTGGGATGGAAGAGGTGCACTATTTGCAACTGGAAGTGGTGTAATGACTAATAAGGGCAATGTCTGGAATGAGAAGACAGAGAATATTCATTATGGCTGCTAGAATTCTAGATCTAATTTCCTTTTTAAATGTGATCTGTCAGCACTGCGGAACAAATTAAAAGAAACGGAACTAATTAAAAATCATCATTTACAAGTAGAAATTGAAAGATAACAAACAATTTGACCTGCATTATTTGAACTCTATCGAAAAAGATGGAAATGTATTCCATATTTCCCTTCCCCCGTAAGGCTTCTCCACAAAGTCAAGACTTGTGATGAATTCCATTATAGAAAATAAGCATATTAAACACCATTGATGATAATTTGGCTCTCTATAATCCTAATCATGCTTAAAAAATGAATATTGTACGTGAATCAATATGGTTTCAGTTAAGTTTGGTGTAAATTGCCACAATAGCAGTACAGTAAAGCACACTGACATTGGTATTGCTTTCACATAGCTCCACCATTTAAGTTTAGCAAAAGCTTATATTCAAACCTTGATATTCCATTTGGTCACAAATTCAATACACCTGAACCACACAGTATAAAGTCTTGCATGGTACTTAAACATATTTTTAGTTATCCTAAATAAGAAAATGTATTCTTTTAGTTACTCAATTTTAAAGCATTCTCTTTTAGTTCTTCATTTTTTTAAATAGACTATCAACATGGTATTTGACACCTTATCATTTAACCCAAAAAGTTATCCCGAGGAATTATGATTGATTTTTCAAGAAATGGAGGACAAAAAAAATATTTTAAAAATAAAAGACTAAAAATAAACAATCAGTTTTACCAAAAACATACATTGATTCTTGATTATCGAGTGAATCACAAAAATCGTCAATGAAATTATAAAGTATCGTTAATTTAGTTTTTAAAATTATTAATATTTCAGATTAGTCTCTAAATTGAAAATTATTTGTCACATATATTTTTTTGAATCAATCAATTTAGAGCCTGTTTTAATTGATTATTTTAAAAAAAGTACTTTTTTAAAAAAAATAATTATTTTTAATGATTTTCTATCTGTTTGTTTTAGCTTTTAAAAATCATTAGAATCTAAATTTAATCAGAAATTCTAATTAAAATAAAAAGCTATCTAGAGTTACTTTTCAGAATTAATTTGATTTTAATGAAGAGAGAGAAGATTAAAAAAATAATTTTTAGAATTATAAACAAACACAAATAGATTATACTTTACATAAAAATCTCTAAAAAATAATTACTAAATTATTTTACAAAAAATTACTTATTTTTTAATCAATAACAAAATGGTCTTTAGTCTCTAAAATTATCCGATAAAAACTAATATGATTAAAGTTTTTCAATTTTAAAAACTAATTTTAAAAATTAAATTTATAATTTTTCTATAATTTCAGTAACTAAATTGGTAATTCAATAGTTGATTATTTGTTTAATTGTTAAAAAAACAAAAAACTAATAAAACTGCCGAGAAAAACAGCGGCGTGTGTGAATAGTAGAGGTGTTAAAGTGAGCCAACCCGATTGGCTCACCACGGGTTGAGAGAAAAGTGAGCCGAGCTAGGTTGGCTCACTTTTTTAGTGAGCCAAGAAATACTCAACTCGGCTCAATCCACCATGAGTTGGTGGGTTAAGTGAGTTGGCTCACGAGTTGGCCCATTAATTTTTTAAAAAATAAAAATAAATGTAAAAATATAAAAAATAATAGAAAAAAAATTAAATATATTAAAATCTATTTTTTCAAACATAAGTCTTTTGAAAAAATCAAAATCAGCATAGTTGAAATTACTAAAAATCCATTAAACAACATTAAAAATTTTAAAAAAAATAAAAAAAACGGGTTGGCCCGGCTCACCACGGGTTGACCCACATCAACCGGCGGGTTAAGTGAGCCGAGTCCAAATAACTCGGATAAATATGAGCCTACTTTTTTGCAACTCAGCTCACCGATAAGTCGGGTTTAGACGAGCCGACTCGCGGGTCAAACCCTATATTCACTCCTCTTGTGAATAGTACCATGAAAAAAGAAAAAAAAGTGTTAGAGTTTTTTTTTTTCATTTCTAATTTAGTTTTGACGACGGTCACGTCAGCGAAGCCGAAGCTGGTTTCCATTAGAAAGGGGGAAAAAAAACAGCACTTACTTTACAATTAGATCCTTCTCCCTCCTCACCTCCCAAACCCTCATCAAACCTTCAATCCTTCTCCGAATTCCATTTCTCTCTTTTTATATTTTCAATTATTATTATTATTTGTCATCTCATCACAATCAATCAATCAGAAGAAGAAGAAGAATCAGAAGCAGAAGAAGAAAAAAGAAAGGCGAATGATAATTTTCTGAATCGAAATTCAAATGAAGGCAGGGAGTGCTGCCAAGTTGATCGTCGACGCTCTTCTTCAGCGCTTCCTCCCTCTCGCACGACGTCGTATCGAAACCGCTCAAGCCCAGGTATCTACATCAATTCAATTTACACTCTCCCAATCTCTCTTTTCAATCATCAACAAACACTTCTTCTGTTTCTGTTCCTTCTTATTCTTCTTATTCTGTGGTTGGTTAATTCATTTGGCGTGCGGGTCCACCGTAGGATGGGCAGTACCTGCGACCATCTGATCCGGCCTACGAGCAAGTTCTCGATTCCCTCGCTATGGTTGCGCGCCACACACCTGTCCCTCTTCTCGAAGCCTTGTTGAGATGGAGAGAGAGGTTAGTTAGCTTCATTTCATTCATTTCTCTTGACCGTAATTAACTAACAATCAACCATTATTGTTATTATTATTGCCAACTTAATTGGTATATTTTAGGGTCTCTTTAGATAAGCAGCTTATTTAAGCAGTTATAATATAAATTATTTTTATAATTGAACAGGGAATATGATAAAAATGATTTTATATAAGCTGAAAGCTATTTTGGAGAACTTATAAAAATAAGCTCAAAACAGCTGGTCATAAGTTATTTTCATAAGTTCTTCCAAACACTGTCACAAGTGCTTATGTTAGTATATAAACTTTATATAAGTCAATCCAAACACCTCTTTTTCTGTTGCGAAACTGGGGTTCTGCTTATTGTAGTGAAATAACTAACTTAAATTACCATTTTTTTTTGTGCTTTACTATTGTAGTGAATCCCCAAAGGGTGCGAATGATGCATCTACGTTCCAAAGAAAGGTTACATATCTTTCTTCCTTTTTTCTTTATCCTGAAACATTAACACTGGCGCATAGAGACTATCATATGTTATCGATACATCATGACATGAATGTCTGTAGAATTTCTAATTTACAGCATACATGTTTTGGTTTTGTTTACGAACTGTGGTTAATTAGTTAGTTAGTTCTGAGATTTATGATAGCATTTATTTATTTATTTATTTATTTATTTGTGTGTGTGTGTGTGTAATTCAGCTTGCAGTGGAGTGCATTTTTTGCTCAGCATGCATCCGCTTTGTGGAGTGTTGTCCACAAGAGGGGCTTACTGGTTTGTTACTTTGTTTGTAACTGTATTATTGTGTTTTTTCCCAACATATTATGTGCATTTGAGTTGTTTTTACCCCACCTTTTTATGCTGCAGAGAAGCTGTGGTCTGGACTTGAAAATTTTGTTTTTGACTGGCTAATAAATGCTGACAGGTAAAGCTGTTGTAGATGATAAAAGCAACTCTGTAGCTTGCTCATAGTTAGTAGGAGAATTTTTTTTCTTCTAATGTAACTATAATCACTCCTAGATCAATTGGTCAATTTTCATTCTTTTGTGTCTAAATAATAATAATATAATATACTGTTCGAACACTGTTTCGCCCTTTTGTACAGTTCAGAATTTTGGAATATGTCACTATTCTGGATTACTTCTTTCTGAATTCTTCAGTTATCAGTTCCAAAGTTTTGCTATATTGTTAATAGCTCATTTTCGTGTAGAATGCTTCAACTGTGAAGGAAAAATAGGTTGAACACAAACTTCTGTTAATCGTAGCTTGTGCAAAGTTTTCCCGAGCGTTAAGATAGTAATTGTTGCTTGTTGAAATCACTCTAGAGCCCTCTAATGCACTGTATCTTATTATCCTAAAATCAGTGGCACATCCCCTCTGTTGTCAACCGGTGCTGCATTGCCCCTGGCCTATATGTTTTAGGGGGTTGTGCTTCCTTTTAGTTTTATAAGTGCATTGGATAAACCCCCTTAAAAATTCCATGAGTTTTAGAAGCCAAACGGACAACTTTGTCCAATAAAAGATGTGAGAAGAAAGATAATTCTGATTAAAAACTGGCATTTCAATACAGTTCTTCAACCAAAACCTTTTAAAATGAATATAAAAACAATGCTGGCCTAACCCATTGCTAAATTTTTTGCTGAAATCCAATTACAAAGCTGCCAAGCAACTTCAGAACAACAACAAAGTTTGCCTCTTTGTCACGGTTTTCTAACTTAAATATAGCTGAAACAACTTCATGGAATTTTCAAGTCTGTAATAGTTGTGTAATCTTGAAGCAACTCTTCTTCTCAGTTTTATTTTTAGGGTGCTCAACATTGCAAGTGTTTTCAATATAGTTAAGTCTAACTACAAATGTGATTAAATTGAAGGAGTTATTGTTCTCATTCAGAGTAGATTGGGTTGTTTAAGAAGTGAAGTATATAGATTCATGATTAATTTTCCATAGACCTTTTTATTTTCTTATTCTTATATGACATGTGGTGTGAACTCAGAGAACTCTTGTTGCAGGGTTGTTAGTCAGGTTGAATATCCCTCGCTGGTTGATCTGAGGGGGCTTCTTCTGGATTTAGTTGCTCAACTCTTAGGTGCTCTATCCCGCATCAGGTATCTGATCTGTCATTGAGTTGTACTTGAAACCGATCCAGAGATTGAAAATTGTTTGATGATTATGATGTTAAGATAGTTTTAAAGATTACATCATCTGTTAATCAAATTCATTTGTTTTTTTATTGTTTTTTATACTTATACAAAGTTTGCCTGGTTTGATTAATTAGAAATTGAACTGATCTGATTTTAAACGTTTGTTTTGATCATGCGTTTTTTTTCTTTACGATTTTCAAGTTTGATGATCTGTACTCACCTTTGATTATGGTTTAGTTTAGTCATGGCCAATAATATGAAGTTGAGCGATTATTGTCTTGCTTTGTGTCTCAACTCTCAACTAACATTTGTTTTGATCATTCGTTTTTTTCTTTACGATTTTCAAGTTTGATGATCTGTACTCACCTTTGATTATGGTTTAGTTAAGTCATGGCCAATAATATGAAGTTGAGTGATTATTGTCTTGCTTTGTGTCTCAACTCTCAACTATGAAATCTTTTGTTATTTAATGGTATTCCTATCTTTTTTTTGTAGGTTTAGTTCTGTTACTGAGCGGTTTTTCATGGAACTAAATACTCGTCGAATCGACACCAGTGCTGCTAGAAGTGAAACACTTAGTATCATTAATGGGATGCGCTACCTGAAGCTTGGGGTATGTCTAAAACTAAATGTTCAGTGGAAAACATTACATGATATTGGTATAATTATAAGCTCTTTCTCAGGTTAAAACTGAGGGTGGTCTGAATGCATCTGCTTCCTTTGTGGCAAAAGCTAATCCTTTAAACCGTGCTCCCCATAAACGGAAAAGTGAGCTTCACCATGCTCTATGCAACATGTTGTCAAATATCCTAGCACCTCTTGCAGATGGTGGGAAAAGCCAGTGGCCACCTTCTGGTGTAGAGCCAGCACTTACATTGTGGTATGAAGCTGTTGGTCGTATAAGAGTTCAGCTCATGCATTGGATGGATAAACAGAGCAAACACATTGCAGTAAGTGGTTCTCTTAACAGTTTTATTCTTTTTCATTGCCTTCTAATGCCGAGTATGATTAAGTTTTTATTTCATTATTTCATTCAGGTTGGATACCCATTAGTAACTCTTCTTCTGTGTCTCGGTGATCCTCAAATATTCCACAACAACTTAAGTCCTCACATGGAGCAGCTCTACAAACTTCTTAGGGTAAATTCAAATTCAGTTCAGATAGGCTTTGTTTACATTTGAATCATGACAAACAATAAACTTCACTGAGTTTATTAGGTTGGAGGTTGAATGAGATTCAAGCTTGAATTTCGATTTAACAGTTATCTCACATAGTATGCATGGTTAAATGCTCATGTTTCAGCTAAGTATTAATCATCATTGTTAAACTTATTTTTACACGAGACAGTAAAGATGAATATATATTTACAAAAAACAAAATTACTCTTGTTCTCTTTCCTTTCTTTTTGGTTTCTTCTCTCTCTCTCTCTCTCCCCCTCTCTTATTTTGGGAATCATTCTCTTAAAAATTTAGCAAGAGAAATTCTAAGGATGAGTTTAAATTTTTCAACCCCACATTTTTGTTTTTATTTGTTTTAATGTGGTATATCAACATAAAATGCTTTCTCTTTTATGGTATTGCATATATATATTTATATATATTTTAATTGAATTTCCAGTATATAGTTGTTTTTTTGACTGGACACATGTTTTTATGTGTGTCATAAATAACTACTAAATACATGGATATATAAAATTGAGTCTCTAATAAAAGGTGTTTCCCCCTTCTATTTTTGGTGACAAAATGAAATTCCAAATAATCATTTTGTTTAAAATACAATTAAATTGGGTGACTACACAGGAATTTTTCCTTTCTCTTTTCTGATGAGTATTAGAATCATTAGAAGATGCCATGGGGACTACTCACATAGAATATGAGTAACAAGTGTTCTATGATATGTGAAATTTGAAAACCTACTTATTGGAGAGTAGAATAATTTCTAAGTTTGCGCCCGCTTAGCAGCTTAACTGCATAATATTTTGGGTTGAATTAATTAATTATTTTACATATAGTGGCATTGGGACCTCTTTGATCATTTAATTATTTGTTTGAACCTTCACATCCCCATTCGAACTAAATCTAATTGCAGGTTAAGGATAGATTATGCTTTGTTTAGGCTTTTAGCCCAAAGAAATTTCACTTGGTTAATGATTAAATCCATTTTTTATTGCTTCTAAGATTTTAAGTATTTAGGTTGGGATTAGGTAATCCTAACTGTTTAGTCGAAGTCCATAAGGGATCTAGGCAAATTCATATTTGAATCAATTTGATACAGGACAAGCATAACAGTAGTGAAAAAAAGGTACACCTGAGATACCAAGAGATACCTCAATTATAAAAACTTTCAAAATAGCCAAAATAATATAATCCATATTCCTTTTTTTTTTTTACATGTATCGTAAATGTTCCTAATCCGCACATCATCATCCTCTTTTTGGGAGTTCCCAAATGCATTTAGTCCAAGGAACAGGCAAGGTGGAGAAGGGTCATAATTGTCCTTTTTCTTTCCCTGCTGAAAGCAGCCATGTAGATAATTTATCTTAAGCTCTTAATATGTATAAATGGGTAACTAGAGTTGATAATTACTTTATTATTTCTCTCCATTGTGGTTTCTAATTGTATGAAGAATCTATTCCCTGGATGAATCATGCAGGATAAGAATCATCGTTTCATGGCTTTGGATTGTCTTCATCGAGTTTTAAGGTTTTACTTGAGTGTCCATGCGGCTAACCAGGCCCCAAATCGTATATGGGATTACCTAGACAGTGTAACATTACAACTTTTAGCAGTTCTAAGGAAAGGATTGCTTACTCAGGATGTTCAACATGATAAACTTGTTGAATTCTGTGTAACTATAGCTGAACATAACCTTGATTTTACCATGAACCATATGATACTGGAATTGCTTAAGCAAGATAGCCCCAGTGAAGCAAAGGTTATTGGTCTTCGTGCATTGCTTGCCATTGTGAGATTGCCTTCAAGTCAGCATTTTGGTTTGGATATATTTAAAGGTACAATTAGTCACCTGCCTAAAATAATTGTACACGGTTATATTTAATTGAAATGATTGTAGCGGTCTATTTTTGTAATAAAACTTGATGCCTTGTTGAATGAGCAGGTCATGATATTGGGCACTACATTCCGAAAGTGAAAGCTGCCATCGAATCAATATTAAGGTCATGTCATAGAACCTATAGTCAAGCACTTTTGACATCTTCACGGACCACAATAGGTAAATGCTTCTCCTATTATATGCTAGCTGAATAGAAGGTATAGTTCAAGTAGAAGCATAACAGTGGAAAAGGCTGAATCAAACATGGAAAACGTGTTTCTTTATTTATGACTTGAGAAGAATTTCACTTTGATCACACGTTTGTATTTAAGTCTACTGTAAAATTTTCTCTTTATTTTATTATGTAAATGTAAATTTAATTTGAGTGAATCAAAAACATAATTTGATATTTAGGGTTTATTTGGTTCTATTCAATAATAATAATAATTGCATACCACTTTCGTAATTACTGTTTTAATTTTTTTAAATACAAATCATGAACCTAAGGGAATTATCCTTGTTTAGAATGCTAGCATGTTAACACACTATGTTTCTTGAATCGGAAGGCTATCTCTCTTAGTACTATTTTTTTCACATAATAGTTTGTCTTGTATACAATTTCTAGGATTTCAATCAGTTATTTTTACAAAAAAATCTGAAAAATAAAAAATGAAGGCTTAATTGCATTGTTTGTCCTTTTAGTTTGGACTGTGTGCGATTTTGGTCCCTCGTGTTGTTGTTTTTTTTTTATCCAGTTAAGTCTTTCTATTTTAAAAATTAAGCAACTATGGTCCCTGTCACTTTTTCTTAAGTCTAATATCCTTAAATTCTAATTTTTTTTCTCAAAATATTTGGGGGTTATGATGAATTCAAGATATGAAATTTTTTTAAATGTCTAGAAGTTAAAAATTTAGGAAATTTTGATAAAATTTGAAGAATTTTGTAGGATATGAAATGAAATTAGGGCTTGAAGAGGGGAAATAATGGGGTTTTTTTATTGGTGAGTTTTGAGTAGAAGAAGGTTCAAAACAATTTAATTGATTCAATTTGTGAAATATTTGGATAAGTTATGAGAATTGAGATTTTAAGTAAATGAAAAGTGATGGAGGGGTTTAATTTTAACAATTAAAAAATTGAGGGACTAAATTCACTCAAAAATTTATTGGGGAACAAAATCACACATTAGCTATAATAGTAAAGGGACTTAAAGTGCGATAAAGCCAAAAATGAAAAACCAGTTAATTTTCTTCTCAGAAGATTATTTTCCATTTCTGCTTTTAATTTGTGTTGCTTGTTAAAAAATTTATAGTGAAATAAAATTTTATAACTTAACTCTAAAATTATACATATGGAATTGTTAAAGCACATGTAAAAATTGAAAAAAACTTAGATATGAGGTCTTGAGGGTAGTTAGTCTTTTCACAAATTGTACGTAATAGTTATAGGGGAGTTGCAAATATTCAGGTCTGCCTTTTAGAACATTTCTTTATCATGCTTGGTATTACATGGAAATTGGAAAGTATAACTTATTTCAATAGGATGGGAATTGCTTTCTAGTTCATTAAATTTTTTTGTTGAATTTAGAATCTGCATTTGCTTCACTTCTGTATTTCTTGCTGCCATCATGACACATTGAGAAGTAACTATTTTGTAGATGCTGTCACCAAGGAAAAGTCTCAAGGGTATCTGTTCCGCTCTGTGTTAAAGTGCATCCCCTATTTAATAGAAGAAGTTGGGCGAAGTGATAAAATTACTGAAATAATACCACAACATGGCATAAGTATTGACCCTGGTGTTCGTGAGGAAGCAGTGCAAGTACTAAACCGTATTGTGGAATACCTACCCCACCGTCGTTTTGCAGTAATGAAGGGCATGGCCAACTTCATATTAAGACTTCCGGATGAATTTCCTCTCCTCATTCAAACATCATTAGGGCGCCTGTTGGAACTCATGCGCTTTTGGAGATCTTGTCTTATTGGTGATAGGATGCAACTTGATGCAGTATCTCTGGGGCATGAAACTGAGAGGTTCAGAAAATCTTCCTTCCAACAATCAGGCGAAGCAATTGAATTTCGTGCATCAGAAATTGATGCAGTTGGCCTCATATTCCTAAGTTCCGTTGATAGTCAAATTAGACATACAGCATTAGAATTATTGCGTTGTGTTCGTGCATTGAGGAATGATATCCGGGACCTGAGGATTCATGAGCAACCGAATCATTTTTTGAAATATGAAGCTGAACCAATATTTATTATTGATGTTCTGGAAGAACATGGGGTACACATCTGCCTTTATATTTTATGTTAAGGTCCAGTTTTGTCAGAATGTTCTTTTTTGCCTTGTAAATTTTTTTAAATATATGGGTATTTCAGGATGAGATTGTTCAGAATTGCTACTGGGACTCAGGGCGACCATTTGATTTGAAACGAGAACCTGATGCTATTCCTCCTGAAGTGACACTTCAATCTATAATTTTTGAGAGCCCTGATAAGAACAGGTGGGCTCGGTGTCTTAGTGAGTTAGTCAGATATGCTGCTGAGCTTTGTCCAAGCTCTGTTCAGGAAGCAAAGTAAGTATGTGTTTCTTTTTTCCTTCTGCCTTTGCTGAAGTCCAAGATCTGAAGAACTTGAGATGTTTTAGTGCAAAATAATGGGCAAAAGATACAAAAAGCAATCAAAAGGAAACTGATTTTTTGGTTAAGTGGCCATGAAAAGATACTAAATTTCTTTGTTTGACTGATCCAATCATAATCTTGTTACAGTTGTCAAATCCCTTTACATTGGATAGATACCTGATAAGTAATGAAACTCAACCCTCAAATACATCTTTTCTCTATATGATAAAAGAAGTTAACGAACTTGAAGAGAAGAAAAGTAGAAGGATTTTGGAGGATAAGGAATCCTCTATAGCGAAAAAGGGAAAATAATAAACAGAGTCAAAAAGAAATATCGATGGAGCAAGGAACCCTTGCACTAAACAGAAGCCGATCACTAATCTTGTTTCATATCAGCTACTTTGTCAATGAAATGTCCTTAAAAATATGAGGATTATGTTCCAACCAAATGCCCTGATAGGAGCATAGATACACTGCTATAAAAATTTAGGCTCTTCACTTGTACTGAAACCACTAAAGGCAGTGAACAAAATTTGGTTGAAGGACTTAGGGAGCACTCAACATTCACCAAAACAGCCCTATTACATATATAGACAGCATCAGAGGTATGTCGAAGACATGAGTAACAAATTCTGAACATGCACCGCAGATAAATTGGGAGCCTTATGTGACTTGCAAACATGCCAAATGTTATTAATTTTTTTTTAATTCTATTAGCTACCTCAGTAAAATAAAAACTTGACCTTCAAGGGAGATTTGGACTTCCAACTTCCAAGCCATTTATCAAAATTTGCAAATAGCTCTATTTAATGACTCAGAAATTGAGAAAAAGGATTTGACTGGAAACACCAAAAAAGGATCAAGAGTCTGAATCCTTTTATCCCATTACAAGACAAATGAAAAGCGTGAATGCACCCCAAAAAAGTCTTCAATTCAAAACACCAGAGATATATATTGTCTTGGATATTTGAATTTTTGAATTAATTTTCTTTTTCTTTTTGTGGTTTTTGAGAGAACAGAATATTGTCACTTGATCCATGGCTGGCCTTACCTTGAGGGAAAAGGCTTTGATTGTTCTATAATCTTAAAATTTTCATTCTACCTATTTAATTTATTGTTGTATGGACTATGGAGTACTTGAGTGTGTGAGACTAATGATTAAACTAATGTTTTTAGTTTTTTTACTGGTAACTTTCAATTTTTTTATAATAAACTTGCTTTTGAATGCTTTACGATTATTATGGAGAAAAAGTGACTTTTACTCACTTATATCCCCCCATTGTTCAGTCTGTTCCTAATTCCCAGCCAAGATTTTGTAATATCACTTAACTTTGGGCAGGATAGAGGTTATGCATCGTCTTGCTCATATCACACCAGTTGAATTGGGTGGAAAAGCTCATCAATCACAAGACGTTGATAATAAACTGGACCAGTGGCTTATGTATGCCATGTTTGTCTGTTCATGTCCACCAGTTGCTCGAGAGTCTAGTGGAGCAACCAAAGATCTTTACCATCTTATTTTCCCTTCACTAAAATCGGGATCTGATGCACATGTTGTAAGTACTCCTCATTAAACTTATCTATAAGCCTATCATCACAAGCAGACTATAACATTGAAGATGAAGAGTTGCATGCATCACTGCCAAGTCTTTTAGTTTCATTTGATTAAAACTATTTTTAGTTCCTTACTTTATTAAATGGTGAGAAAAACCAATCAATATAAAGGCATTTAAATTCTCTACTGTCATTAATTTGCCCACTACTTTTGATGTCTCTATTTATTGCTAAGGAGGTTTCTGATGTAGCATGCAGCCACCATGGCTCTTGGCCGCTCACACTTGGAAGCTTGTGAAATAATGTTCAGTGAGCTTGCATCTTTTATTGATGAGGTTTCTTCTGAGACAGAAGGAAAACCAAAGTGGAAGGTATGGTTACGGATCTTAAAATTTGTTTTTATTTGTCTATCAACCATTGAGGGACATAGTAATCATAAATTATAAATGATATGCTAATATGATACTAAAAGAAATCAATAAAATATTTTTAGAATTTTGAATTCTTAAACCTTTTTAGCATGTGTGAACAATGTTAAAGATTATATGTCATATTTCAACTTAAAAGACATGAACTAATAAAATATTTTGTTTCATTATTGCTTTTGTTGCTTCTACAATTTTTGAAGTAGAATTTGGCACTTACAAGTTGTATTTTATATGGATACAGAGTCAAAAGGCTCGTCGGGAAGAACTCCGTGTCCATATTGCAAATATTTATCGTACTGTTGCAGAAAATATATGGCCTGGCATGCTTGCACGCAAGCCAGTTTTCCGCCTCCATTATCTTAAATTCATTGATGAGACAACCAGACTAATATCAACATCTCCTGAAAGTTTTCCAGACATGCAACCATTCCGTTATGCACTTGCTTGTGTTATAAGATCCTTGGCCCCTGAATTTGTTGATTCAAAATCTGAGAAATTTGACGTTAGAACTAGAAAGCGCCTATTTGATCTTCTTCTCTCCTGGTGTGATGACATAGGAAGTACATGGGGTCAAGATGGTGTCAGTGATTATAGACGTGAAGTTGATCGTTACAAGTCTTCTCAACATGCACGATCAAAAGATTCTGTAGATAAAATATCATTTGACAAAGAATTAAATGAACAGGTTGAGGCAATTCAGTGGGCATCCATGAATGCAATAGCATCACTTTTATATGGACCATGTTTTGATGACAATGCAAGGAAAATGAGTGGCCGTGTGATATCTTGGATTAATGCTTTGTTTTTGGAGCCAACACCAAGGGCTCCATTTGGTTTCTCACCAGCTGATCCAAGAACTCCATCGTATACCAAGTATCAGGGAGAAGGTGGCCGGGGAACAGCTGGTCGTGATAGGCTTAGGGGTGGACATCACCGTGTTTCTTTAGCAAAATTGGCTTTAAAGAATCTTTTGCTTACAAATTTGGACCTGTTTCCTGCCTGCATTGATCAGGTAATATTTTCACTTTCTATTGTGCATCACATCCCATCAAGCATTGTGCTCCTACTGAAGAAATTACAATGAAGTTTTGTATCTGTTTAAAATCCACTGAGTGGGTGTTTTATACTACTTTTCAAGTTTTGTTCATATGATATGTAAGGTCATTCATGAACTTTTGCCTAATAACATTTGTTTGAGATTTTTCACAATGCATTTACCAATGTGATTTCCAATCCACTATTAGATGTAGGCTTGGTGCTATTTTTTCTCCTTTATTAACGTCCATTTGCCGATATCCCAAAATTTGTAGAAAAAAATGTGCACTTAAGCCTTTATGAGAGTTGTTCCTTGACATGAAAGGTTTAATAGTTCGATCTCTGTTATCCCCATTCTTCTAATAAAAGTTCTGCACATGGTATAAGTGGGCATTTATACTGTCCATACTTAAATCCAAAAGGCTTTTGCATGAGGAAGTATGTTAGATTGCAAAGGCATTCATGAGATTTGACCTAGTAGCTTAAAATTTTAGGAGAATGGCCTTGACAATTTTCTATGTATTTTTCTCTGTTATTCAATATATTTTTCATTTCTTTTCATACTTCATGCAATATAATTTTGATATTGCATTTTACAAATGTACCCCACCTTGTGAGGAAAGGCTTTATTTCATGAACATTACTTTATTCTATGTATTAGATTAGATCACATAGACTTATTATAAAAAAAATTTAACACAGTCATTCTTAATTTTAAAATTTATTATATTTAATTTTTTATGGTTTCTATTTTATTGCTCATGATTTGAAGTACTTTCGAAAACCATAGTGCAATGCAAAACATAAATCAGTGTATTTTTACTGAGTGCATAACATGATAATGTATTTATTATTTCATAGCAACTAATAAAAAAATATGATCATCAGACAGTTTATGATTGGGAAAAATATTTGTATAAAACATTTGTTTTATGAAAACATGATAATATTTAAAAAAAAATTAATATAAAATATAATGCTTCTTCCATGAATGGGCATATTTCTATAAACTTGATTGGCAAGCGCTCAGTAGTTTGTTCTATATGATATGCAGTTTTGCTTTTAAAACTGTTGCATGATCTAATTTCCTTAAGCCATGCCCTTTTGATTTTGTGCTGAGCTATTCATCTTGTCCATTTGATTTCCTATTTTTTCAGATCATGCTTCCCTTTATTATTTCTCATGTGGACATATCTGCTTTATCGTCAACATTAAAGCTTATACAACTTCATTGTTTTTTTGTAGTGCTACTACTCTAATTCTTCTGTAGCCGACGGGTACTTCAGTGTACTGGCAGAGGTCTACATGCGTCAAGAGATACCAAACTGTGAAATACAGAGACTCTTGAGTTTGATCCTTTACAAGGTAGTGGACCCATCAAGGCAAATTCGTGATGACGCCCTTCAGATGCTTGAGACACTTTCTGTTCGTGAATGGGCTGAGGATGGCATTGAGGGCTCAGGTAGTTATCGAGCTGCTGTTGTTGGTAACCTTCCTGATTCCTATCAACAATTCCAATACAAGCTTTCCTGTAAACTCGCCAAAGATCATCCTGAACTTAGCCAACTTCTTTGTGAGGAGATTATGCAGAGGCAATTAGATGCTGTTGATATAATTGCTCAGCATCAGGTCTTAACATGCATGGCGCCATGGATTGAGAACCTTAATTTCTGGAAACTCAAGGAAGGCTGGAGTGAAAGGTTATTGAAAAGTCTTTACTATGTAACATGGCGACATGGAGACCAATTTCCAGATGAAATTGAGAAACTTTGGAGCACAATTGCTAGCAAAAATAGGAATATCAGTCCTGTTTTGGATTTCTTGATCACAAAAGGCATTGAAGATTGTGATTCAAATGCATCAACCGAAATAAGTGGTGCATTTGCTACATACTTCAGTGTTGCAAAGAGGGTAAGTCTATATTTAGCGCGAATATGCCCTCAACGAACTATAGATCACCTAGTTTTCCAGTTGTCTCAGCGACTACTAGAGGATAGCATTGAGCCAGTCGGGCCAAGTGCAAGTAAGGGTGATGCCAGTACAAATTTTGTCTTAGAATTCTCACAAGGTCCTGCAGTGGCCCAAATGGCATCGGTTATGGATAACCAACCACACATGTCCCCATTGCTTGTAAGAGGTTCTCTTGATGGACCACTAAGAAACGTTAGTGGGAGCTTGAGCTGGAGAACAGCAGGTATGACGGGCCGGAGTGTCTCAGGTCCATTAAGTCCAATGCCTCCAGAGTTAAGTATTGTTCCAGTAAGTACAGGGCGATCAGGACAGCTCCTTCCAGCACTGGTTAACATGTCAGGACCCTTGATGGGGGTTAGAAGCTCAACAGGGAGTTTGCGGAGCCGCCATGTTTCACGGGACAGTGGAGATTATCTTGTTGATACTCCAAACTCAGGTGAAGATGGACTGCATGCAGGGGTTGCCACACATGGTGTGAATGCAAAAGAACTTCAATCAGCCTTACAGGGTCACCAGCAGCATTCACTTACACATGCAGATATAGCACTGATTCTTCTTGCTGAAATTGCATATGAGAATGATGAAGATTTCCGGCAATACTTGCCTCTACTCTTTCATGTCATCTTTGTTTCAATGGATAGTTCAGAAGACATTGTCCTAGAGCATTGCCAGCATTTGCTTGTGAATCTACTATATTCCCTTGCAGGCCGTCACTTGGAGCAGTATGAGGTGGAAAACAGTGAGAGGGAGAACAAGCAACAGGTTGTGAGCCTGATTAAATATGTACAGTCAAAGCGAGGAAGCATGATGTGGGAGAATGAGGACCCAACAGTTGTCAGAACCGAGCTGCCAAGTGCAGCACTTCTTTCTGCCTTAGTTCAGAGCATGGTGGATGCTATCTTCTTCCAAGGAGACCTTCGTGAGACTTGGGGAGAAGAAGCACTCAGGTGGGCTATGGAGTGCACATCAAGACACCTGGCCTGTCGTTCGCATCAGATCTACCGAGCACTTCGACCGAGTGTAACAAGTGATGCTTGTGTATCCCTTCTTCGGTGTCTCCATCGATGTCTGGGAAATCCATTACCCCAAGTTTTGGGATTTGTCATGGAAATTTTAATGACGTTGCAGGTTATGGTGGAGAATATGGAGCCAGAGAAGGTGATACTCTATCCTCAGCTATTTTGGGGGTGTGTTGCCATGATGTACACAGATTTTGTCCATGTCTACCGCCAGGTTTTGGAGCTCTTCTCTCATGTGATTGACCGATTATCTTTCCGTGATCGCACAACAGAAAATGTGCTCCTTTCAAGCATGCCTAGGGATGAACTTGACAATGGTGATTTGGGAGAATTTCAACGTACAGAATCTAAAAGTGGCTATGAACCTTTACAAGAGGGGCATTTGCCAGTATTTGAAGGGGTGCAGCCTCTTGTTCTTAAAGGGCTTATGTCAAATGTCAGTCACAGTGTCTCTATTGATGTCCTTTCTCGTATCACAGTGCATTCTTGTGATTCTATATTTGGTGATGCCGAGACAAGACTCCTGATGCACATTATAGGGTTACTCCCTTGGCTCTGCCTTCAACTGAGCAAAGACTCGGTGATAGGTCCTGCTTCCCCACTCCAACATCAATATCAAAAGGCCTGCTCTGTTGCTGCCAACATTGCGATTTGGTGCCGAGCAAAATCTATGGACGAATTAGCTACTGTATTTATGTTTTACTCTCACGGCAAGATCAAGAGCATCGAAAACTTCCTGGCTTGCATTTCACCACTACTATGCAACGAATGGTTTCCGAAACACTCGACTTTGGCCTTCGGGCACTTGTTAAGGCTACTAGAAAAGGGACCGGTCGAGTATCAACGTGTCATTCTACTCATGCTTAAAGCTCTCCTCCAGCACACTCCAATGGATGCTACCCAGAGTCCACATATCTATGCAATTGTATCCCAGCTGGTGGAAAGCACGTTGTGTTGGGAAGCACTAAGTGTGTTAGAAGCCCTTCTACAAAGTTGCAGTTCATTGACTGGCTCTCACCCACATGACCCTGGATCATCATTCTTTGAAAATGGAACTGAAGACAAGTTTCTAGCTCCACAGACCTCATTCAAGGCTCGCAGTGGACCCTTGCAGTATGGTATGATGGGAATGGGATCAGTTTCTGCATTAGGACAAGGTGGGTCAACTGAGTCTGGGATGTCACCAAGAGAGGTAGCTTTGCAGAATACTCGACTGTTTCTCGGTCGGGTATTGGACAGAAGTGCAATAGGTAAGAGAAAGGACCACAAAAAGTTGGTCCCTTTTGTGGCCAATATTGGTAACCCATGATTGTATAACTACTATACATTACATTTGCTGTATTGTGTATATATTATGTCCATGATGAAGTATAGGGATTGCTCCAAGATAGGGGTTGTACATAGGCACCTAGATCCTGTGATGACAGTTTTGTAGCTTGATGTGTAGTTATAGACAAAATATCCTTTTGATGTCAAATATCATGCATAATTTAAATTCGATGATAACAATATTTTATCTTACAAGTATGCTTCTTCATGTACATTTCTTTGTCTGCAAAGTTTGAACAACTTATATTATCATCACAAAAAAGGACGGTATTCTTTTATTTTGCCTATAGAAATTTCCTAGAAGCAATATGTTATGGTTAGTCGCTACTCGGTAACGATTAAGAATCTAAATATTCATAGTAGACCTTGTAAGCTATTGGCCTATTGGGGTTCAATGTAATCGATTGATTTTCATTATTTTATTTTATAAATTAATTGGAACAGAAAAAAAAATGAAATTGAATTTATGGATTTTTGTGTATTCTAGCATTTAATTCAACATCACATAAAAATGAGTTATATGAAGTGTTTGTCCCAAAGAGTCAAGGACAATTATTAAGAAATTTATTCAGAATAAACCCTCAATTTGATTTTTCGAATATTTAGCTGTAGCCACAATAATTCTTGAAAGATTTTTTAAACATTATAATGTCATCATATCAGTACTTTAAAGAATTATTTTACTAAATCACTTCTTCAAACATGTAAAGGTTGCATTTTTATATTTTTTTGGTGAACTGACATTTTTATATTTGATGTCAAAAATCTTAAGATAACTATTTGTATAATCTGAGTTGAGTTGGTTGGACCTACAAGAGAACTTATGAGAAAACATTTTAGTAAATCTTAAAATTATAATTATATTTTTCAAAACTAGAAGATTTTAGAAAGAAAAGCTATTTTTTATTTTATTTTATTTTATTTTTGGGTAGAGGAAGGCTAATCTTTTTTTTTTTTTTATACTCCATTTCGTTCCCCCCCACCCCCCGGGGCGGCTCAAGAAGCAGTGTACTCTAAAGAGTTGTGAGAAAAGTAGTTGCTAGGTTGTTTCAAATTCAATTCAATTCAATTAAATTCAATTGGTGGCGCCCTCATAAATTGCTCACGCAGTTGATACATCAATCAATTTATAGTTGGGTGGTTCAGTTTAGCGTTAAACACGCGAGAGAGTCACCCATTCTTGCATGCGGCGGGTTCGGAATGCGGTTTGGCGCCAAAGGTTTCCATTGGTTGATGATAAGTCCCATTGATTTCTCACTCTTTGCGTTGGATCTCATAATCTCTTTTTGGTGGACTCATTTCCCAAAGGTAAGAACCCACGTTAATTTTACTAAAATATATTACTACTAGCTAGAGAGTGTGTTGGAACATGTCTGGTTTAGCTTTTCTCTTTATCCCATTAGGGTTTCTTTTTCCTTTGTTAATCAGTTTTGACTGATCCCAATTTTATCAGCTAACTAATGCACGAGTCAGTTTTTAATAATATAGAATATTATTTAATAATAATAGTGCTAATAATAATAATAATTCAATATTATCATTTATTATTAATTATATTAAAAAAAAACAATGAAAGTGTGGGGAATTTGGTAGAAACTAGAATCTAAGTTTGTTGCGTGGTGGAGCTAACACAACCTTGTTTTAGTAGAAGTAGAAAGATAAGGTGCGAGGTCGACATAAGGGTAAAGCAGTCCAAACTCTTATTTTAAGTCTACCAATAGAACATTTAATTAATATTAATTAATTAATATTAATATTTAATTTAATATTAATATATATAACATTTATTTGTTTTTTTTCCTTTTTAACTTCGTCTTAGCTTTGTATACCAAAAAAAAAGCTTTTATCAATAGTTGTCACTTGTTCCAGCTTTGTGGTTAGTAGCGTGTTTTTTTAATGGGACACAGCACAGGGGTTCGCTTTATGCCTACAAATGTGTTGGGCCGACCTTGATAAGATGAGGGCATAAAAAAAAAAGGAAGACAAACTGGCAGTAGTTCGGTTATTATCAAAGATTTTATGTCAGGGTTATAGTTGCAATTTTATTAATTTTGCCATCTTATCCTCCAAAATAAATTGAAGGCCTAAACTTGATGCAACCATGTATGTATCACGTTATTCTTGGTGGTGGCTAACGGTGAATGTCCTTCACCCAAATTTTGTATCTTAGATAGTTGCCCAACACGTTACATCAATTTGAATCCATGCATTTATGTGTGTGTTTCTCTCTCTCATTGATTGAGTTACAAACAAACTGTAATTGCCTCACACGCAAAAAAAGTAACAAAAAAGAATGTAATCATCTTCAGTCAATCTTCACCACCTACTTTCTCTTGCTTCTAATTTTTCCTCCCTTTCTTCATTTTGTTTTATTTTGAACTCACCTTTCTGGATTTGTTGGATTCAATGCTTATTTTGCTTGAGATATTTGGGTTCTGAATAATGACCCATATAATGTTCTGGCTTTATTGAACTTTTATTGGGTATCAAAATTTGAATTTTGATTCTTTTTCCCTCACTGGATTCCGGGGTTGCTCCAAAGTTTGAATATCTTCTCCAAATTGAGAAATGGGTGTGTTTTGTTTTTGACATAGTTGTAAGAAACTAACTTGAATTTTTCAAAAAAAAAAAAAATACAGCAGAGAGAAGACTTGATTGCTGAAAATGACAATTGGAAGTCTTGCACCTAAGGCAGAGAACAAGGCAGTTGTTGATGAGAATGCACCTTTGATACCTAAGGAGACTGATGCTGGGTTTGATGATTTTAATGGAGCTTCATTTTCTGGGGCTGTTTTCAACTTATCCACCACAATTATTGGTGCTGGGATCATGGGCTTGCCTGCATGTGTGAAGAAATTAGGGATGGTGGCTGGTCTTCTTGCTATAATCTTAACAGCATTGTTGTCAGAGAAGTCGATCGAGTTCATGATTAGGTTTTCCAGGGCAGGGAACCTTGCTTCTTATGGAAGTCTCATGAAGGATGCCTTTGGGAAATATGGAAAAGCTCTGGTGGAGATATGTGTTATAATCAATAACATTGGTGTGCTGATAATTTACATGATCATTATTGGTGAAGACCTTATTCTCTTAAGTCTAGTACTTAAAATTTTATTTGTGGTGGACTTTCATTGTTATCTTAGGTGTTGTTGGTTTTAGTTGATTAACCATCAATCTGTTCAGACAAGAACTTAAGGTTGTCTAATTCAGTTTTTTTTTTTTTCATATTGTAGGTGATGTGATTTCTGGAACATCTTCAAATGGAATTCACCATTCTGGTATCCTTGAAGGATGGTTTGGTGTCCATTGGTGGACTGGCCGTACATTTGTTCTCGTTTTTGTATCACATGCTGTGTTTGCACCTTTGGTCAGCTTTAAGCGAATCGGTGAGTGTCCTTTTCTTTCATCAGTTGATATTAAAAATGAAAACTTATTATTAGGAAAATGACTGAAACACTGGCTTAAATGCTTAGAGATCCATGCACAAGTTCTAATTTTTGGACCCTAAGAGGTTCCTAAGAAAGCTTTTCCATCTCAAATTGCCTAAAAGTATATGTTGAAGTGTTTACAGCCAAGTTATGTGCATTACTTAGGTTATACTTGGATCTATAATGATGAGTGGAGTGAAATAAAATAGAATGTTACCATATGCTGAAATGGATGAAAGCTTTAATTTCATTGTTTGAAAAGTGAGCAAAATGGTAACGAGATCAATAAACAATAAGTTGATTCCGCTATGACTCAACTTAAGGTAAGAAAAGAGGTATTAGATGGAACAGCTTTCATTCCATTCCTCCTATT
Organism: Glycyrrhiza uralensis; assembly: GCA_030159175.1. Classification (NCBI taxonomy): domain Eukaryota; kingdom Viridiplantae; phylum Streptophyta; class Magnoliopsida; order Fabales; family Fabaceae; genus Glycyrrhiza; species Glycyrrhiza uralensis. Next base: position 3,232,249 of record BRZY01000008.1, read on the forward strand.
TTTAATAACAACAAAACAATAGTGTTAAGGATTAAGATAAGTTGGGAATCCCTATTAATTACATGTTAATAGGGATTCATATATATATATATAATAGCAGAAATTAAAGAAATGAAAAGTTGAAATTTTAGGAAAATAGTGTGTTGTTTTGTTTCCATGTATACTATATTTTGAGTATGAGTGTATTGCACATTGACACCTGAATGACATTGACATGACATAGTAGTCAAGTATTACAGTTTTAGGATCATTCTATTGCTTTGATACTTTATACCAGCAAATTAATTCCTTTATAATTCTGTCCATCCAACACATTTATAACAAATATACCTGCCTGCTCTGTGGTTGTTGCAGATTCATTGAGATTCACATCTGCATTATCAGTTGGATTAGCAGTTGTTTATCTTGTCATTGCTGTGGGAATCTCAGTTGTCAAGATTATAAGTGGAGGCATTGGGATGCCCAGACTCTTCCCAATCATTACTGATGCAGCGTCGGTTTTTGAACTGTTCACTGTAGTTCCAGTCCTGGTGAATGCCTATATCTGTCACTACAATGGTATGAAAATTTTTCATACCTTGTTGTTTTGAAACTCATTTCCCTTGTTTTAATGTTTTTATGCAGAATAATAGACTTGTGTAATTCTAAGTTGGTTAATGATTTGCGTGAAAAATGTTGAGGTCTTCTGGCAACTCTTTCCATAAGCCTCACCTATTCCATGTCCAACTAATTTGAAAAGAAACCATATATGCGTGTCAATTTTTGATGAGCTAAAGTTGATATTCAAGTTGTTTTGGTTTATTTCTGACTTTGATCCCTTAGTCCTAACTGGACACACTAGAATTTGTTCATCCAATCATATCCTTTAACAGTTCAATTCATTCTATGTTAACAGCATGATGAATGAAAGTATACATTTTGCATCCAATGCTTGGTTGCTTGAAGTGGTCATATAAATTTCAAACTGATTCCCACATATACTAATAAATGCTTACAACTATTGCAAAAGTTTCAGTTATGTGCAAGCATGACATGATTGCAGTTAGCTATCTAGATCCACTTGTTTGCTTCATGGATATATAGTCTGATGGTTGCATTGTGTGCACTCTTTATTTGCAGTTCACAACATAGATAATGAACTGGAGGACTCGTCACGGATGCATGGGGTCGTACGTGCCTCCCTTGCTCTATGCTCTTCAGTGTACTTACTGACAAGCTTCTTTGGGTTCCTGCTATTCGGCGATGGAACTCTTGATGACGTGCTCGCCAATTTTGATACTGATCTTGGGATTCCTTTCGGTTCTGTGCTCAATGATGCTGTTCGTTTTAGCTATGCTGCACATCTTGTGCTTGTATTTCCAGTTGTTTTCTTTGCTGTGCGGGTTAACATAGATGGTCTCATATTTTCTTCATCAAGGCCTTTGGTTCAAGATAACTTTAGATTTGCATCAGTTACTATTTTCCTTGTTGCCATTATCTTTCTGGGAGCAAACTTCATACCCAGCATTTGGGATATTTTCCAGTTCACCGGAGCAACAGCTGCTGTTTGTGTAGGATTCATATTTCCAGCTGCCATCACTCTTAGGTTAGTTTGGTCACTGAATTCCTTTAGTCCAGTAAGTAATGAATTTGATTTTCTAATATGGTTTTTCTGTTGTCTTTAGACATGTATTATGTATACTTAATGGGAGAGTCAGAGAAGAAAAAAATGTTAATAGAAATACATATTTGATTGATAAAAAAATGCATACTTGATTGTAGGATTTTGTACTATTAACTTACAGAGAGGAAATAACTAGCCAAAAAGGATGGCATTAACCTGCTTGTTTTTTTGGTAAATACTAACTGGATATTGAATTTACAGAATCCTTGACATTGAAAACTGCAGAAAATGGTTGTAGTTGCAATGTGCCATTGTCTTGTACAAGCATGCCACTTGGTCCTTAATAGTCTATATAAAGGAATTATGAGGAAGTGTTAAAAGTTTTCCTCAACAGGGTGTAGTAGTGATTTAAGAATTCTGAGATACTAATCATTCCCTTATGTTAATATAGCTTTATAAAAGGTTTTCTGTTTATGCTTTTGCTGATAATTAATTAACTCAACAATTATCATTAAGCGTTATCTTGTTCTTACAGGGATCGGTACAACATAGCAACTAAAACAGACAAGATTCTATCTGTCCTTATGATAGTTTTGGCAGTCTTGTCAAATGCTGTGGCTATATACAGTGATGCCTATGCCTTGATCAAGAAAAATAAAACTTAATGTGAATGGTTTCTTGACAACTTTCTTTAATAGCTATCCCACAGTACAGGTATGTCCATATACTTTCAGATGAAAGGTACAGAATTTGCAGGGTTATTGTTCAACTATATAAACAAAGCTACCATATGTACAAATATTCTTCAAAAGGGTGTCAAGGTCTGCAGGCTGTAACTTGTTTGTGATTGTGGAGGTTATTGTTGATTTGAGTATCCTCTATTTTTAGAGGCTTCATCTTCATTTTCCTCATAAATGTAAGAGGCAATTGTTGACATTTGTATGTGTTATTACCGGCTAAAGGATTGAAGGGACACCTGTGGATGATTGTGAAAGAATGGTTCAGTTCAAGCATGGAAGGCAAAAATGAAATTGAATATTATGGATTTGAAAACGTGTGGTTTGTTTAATATAGTTTGTTTTCTAAGTTTTCCTAGCAATAGAAATGGAACTTTTGGTGCACTTAGTGTTGCACAAGTTCTTGTGTAATTAAATATTTTCCAGATAAAATGTTTTATGTATAGAACATATTAATAACTAGGCAAATTTATTATAGAACACATAATTGATGTGTTGACATGGACATGCTATAGTCGACGACTTTCCTTGGCTTTGAGATTGGTCCAATCTTCTAAGGTGGTTTCTAAGGTGAGGGGCCTTGCAAGGCCCTCACCGGTGAGGAAACAATAATTACCATTAGATATAATAATATTTAAATGAATGGATGAGGTTGACTAGAATAACAGGTTAGTAACCTTATATAACAAGTTTATGGTGAAATCTTAAAACATCCCCAACAAAATCAATTATTACAAAGAAATAGAATAAATATCCCAATAAATATTCGTTGAAGAATCCAAGCACATGTCCCTCCTCCCACTTGCTCTCCCCTGAAGCCCCTTCTCTCCCGCTGCAAATTCTCCGACGCCAAGTCCCACCTCTTCTAATCGCTGCAAGTCCCACCTCATCGGGGCAGCCTGTAGAATGGCAATTTGCCAATCTGGGTGTAGAAAAACATTTTTCATATATATATATATATATATAGAAGTCAGTCTTCCAGCATGTTGGTGTCATGATTCATGAATAGCTATACAGCACACGAAACATCTTTGATATGGTCTCTAATTTAATTTCTCAGGAATCTTTGATAATATCATAGGTACTGAATCACAAATTAAGAGGAAGAGCTTTTATTTTTGACCAACTAGCTGGTACGCTTTACAAAAGGAAAGATATATCACTTGATGATCACTCGCAGATCGATATGCACAATCATGCAATCCCCTAATATCTCTATCTGACATTCTTAATTACATGAGAATTAAAGTAGGTTGAACCATTATTAACTACTAATGAAAAAATTAAAGCATCAATGCTTCTCGCCTTGAGAACCATTTAATTATATATCAACTAACCTCAGGAATATTTTCTAGCTCGGGCTTCCAGGGTCTTCCATGCTTGTTTGCATTATAATGGTATCTATCCTGTTCCTGCTAATCGCTGTTTTGCGTTTTCTTGGCATTACCTCCACCCAATCTCTGATTAAGCGACAGTGTATGCAAAACGTAATAACCCAACCGTGGACTTTCTTGCAATTTTGCCAATTTTTCATTTTTGGCCCTATATAATTTAATATTACGTAACAGACCCCGTGTAAACCTGCCATATCAGGTAAAATGACTCTCTTCACTAGTGAGGGCCTTGTAAGGCCCCTCACCTTAGAAGCCACCATCTTCTAAATGTGATCTTTTGATTATGAATTGTTTGTTTTAAAATATATCAATAAAAAGGAAGCAATAAATTCTATACGTCAATGTATTTTATTCAATATATTTTAATTGTTCCAAGTTATCTCAGAAGAAAATACTTTATAAATATTTTAAATAATAATTTAAATATATTAAAATTCAATTTCAAAAACCTGTCATTGCATCTATTTCATTTTCAAAAATGATTTTTGGACAACCTACATGCTATTAGATATTTGGAGGGAGATAGGAATAAAAGAAAGATGAATAATAGATAAATAATGTGATAAAAATAATGATAAAAAGATGTATTAGATAGGGAGACTTTTAGCATGAGGGGCCTCACATGGCCTTCACTGGTGAGGGGTAAAAATGACCTGTGGTTGCAGGTAAAGCGGGTACAATTTATAATATTAAAGTTTGTAGTATCAAAAATATAAAATTAAGTAAAATTGCAAAGTAGTACTGCTATATGATTTTCCAAAATCACATAATGCTCATTGTCTAGCGAAAAAACACGAGGGAGGGTCATCGGTGCCCAGACAACTGGACTGTTTCAAGTCCACTACAATTCGAAAACCATATTTCTAATTTATAATATTTATAAAACAAAAGATTTCATACCAGCTTGTGCCTTCGATTCCTCTTGCTTTGTTTTCTTTTCCTCTTCCTCCAGATCCAACAACGGAGCGAGCATATACAAAAGCCCCATATGCCAAGGTTGAGCGGGCCATTCTTGAGAGAGGAGAAAAAAAAATGAAGCGGCACAGTTGAAGTAGCACTCTAATACATTAAATAGAAAAAGAATGTAGTACTCTGATTGCATTATTGTTGGTTTTCTTAAAAGATGCTTGAAATTGTTTGTGTTTTCAGTATAAAAAGCCAGAGACAGAGCGAGACTTCCCTAGTCCCTTTCATCTTCATTTCTATCTTTTTTTCGGGTTGAGATTTATTTTTGGTAATTGTAACTATCCATTTTGTTGTTCGTTAGGATTTATTTTAGTTTTATTTTGTATTTATTTCTAAATTGATTTTTTGGGTAAAGTTTTCATAGATTGTTAATTTTTTAGATAGATCTTTTGGGTAAAAATGGAATAGAGAATAGGGAAAGAATGGAAGATAGATAATAAATTCAAAAAAGTGAATTGTGGCAACCTAAAATATTAAATAATCGATAGATTACTCAAGTCGATCTCAATAGTCGAAGTATTTTATTATTATATTTAATAGTATTTTTTAACCACCGTTAGATTGATGTTAGAAATGAATAGATGTGTAAATATGTTTTTTTTTTTTTTACACTTGGGTCAATAGAGTAAACAACTGGATAGCTTGACGGCTGAGTCAATGCATATCCTTAGCGGTGGTCCAACATTGTGTAACAGTTTCAATCAATCAATCATACCTTGTATTTTGTTGATACGTGTGTCTCTCTCTTTCTCTTTCCTTGATTGACATCCAAACAAACTGTAATTGTCAAACACCAAAAAATAAGTAGTAATCAATTTTTTCGTTCTTTGCACCTTTGCAAGTTTTTTTGAACTCACCCCAAAATCCCTCTGGCTTTGTTGGGTTCATCTCTTATTTTGCCAGAGATATCTGCACCGGTGCGAAATAGAAAATATAATTCAGTTTTTAAATCTGTTATTAGTATATCTGATTTAAAAAATAAACATGGTGATAATTTTGTAAATAGCGATAAATTTTTTAAATCAATTGTATAAAAAATTGATTTAAAATGTATTTTTATTTTTGTTAACACTTTTTTAAAACGATATATCTAAATCGATTCATAACTAATTTAAAAAGTACTTTTTACTCGATTTAAAAAGTTTTTTTGTATTAGTGTTGGGTCATATAGTGTCTGGCTTTATTGATTGAACCTTTATTAGGTATATCAAATTTTGAATTTTTATTTTAATTTTCCATTGGATTCCAGGGTTGCTCCAAAATTTTGAATCTTTTATTCAAATTGAGAACTGGGTGTGTTTTGTTTTTGATAACTTTGTTAAGCTGATTTGAAATTTTCAAAAAAAAAAATCTTGGTAGCTGAAAATGTCTATTGGAAGTCTTGCACCCAAGGCAAAAAAGAAAAAAAATCAAGGAAGAACAAAACAGTTGTTGATGAGAATGCTCCATTGATACCTAAGACTCAGGAATCTGATGCAGGGTTTGATGATTTTAATGGAGCTTCATTTTCTGGGGCTGTTTCAACTTACCCACCACAATCATTGGTGCTGGAATCATGGCCTTGCCTGCGGCTGCATGCCTGAAAAAGTTGCAAATTTACACAAACTAAAAACTTCTGTGAAAAAATAATAATATAGAAAAAATTGGTAAAGAGAATAAATATTTTTTAGTTATTATAATATTTTTCAGTGAATTTGAGTATTCTCACGCTTAATTGTGAAGACTAAAAACTTTAATTATTTTTTGTTATTATAGATTTTTTTTATTTTTCATTAATTATTATTATAAGATGGAAATGAGAGAAGAAGAATTATATTGTTAGAGGAAAAAGTTTATCCGTATCATTGACACGTGTATCTTATTTTTTGTAACCCGACCACGAAAACCTTCTTTTATACTACTATATTTTAGTAATTAGTAATAATAGATAGATAGTTAATAGAATTAATAGATAGATTGGTGTCAACAAAAGAGTTTAATATTAATACTACTATAGTACTCCCTCCTTTCCTTTTAATAGGTTGTTTTAGGCTATTTTACTATAACTAAAGAGTCAATTAATTGATAAATTCTTTTTTATTATATTTTTGTTTAATTAGTTTTTGGAAGTAAATGAATTAATTAATGTGTTCTATTATTTTCAACTCGCTATTTAATTATTCAATTAGTCTTAGACATATTCACATTCACATTTGTATATTAGTAATAAATTTATGTTGTTGGAAAGTAAAATAATTTTTAAGAGTATATATATCATATTTAATTAGTCTTTGAACTTCTCAATTATTACATTAATCAATTTATGAAAAATATGTAAACAATTAATAAGATTAAAGGTATAATTGTCAAAATATAACCTTAAACTATCAAAATGATAAATAAAAAATAATAATTTTTTTCAAAAAACTGACAGATAAAATAACAGAGTATAATTATATTATATTATATTTTCGAGGTGTAAAAGTAGTAAAAGTATTAAAAAACGGTTTTTTTGGAGTTTTACCCATTTTTCTAGTAGTAAAGAAAGCTTTACCTTTTTTTTATCAAAAAAAACAAAGATTTACCTTTGGAAAAAAAAAGGGCCTTTCCTAACTGTTGTGACTTGTGTCCCCACCACGAGTTAGTGCGGGTTAGAAGTGAAGCTGATTCGCCATAGTAAAGAAAGCTTTACTTTCTTTTTTTTTTAATTAAAAAAAGGCTTTTCCTTGAGAGTTGTGACTTGTATCCTTACCACGAGTTAGTGCAGGGTAAAAGTTTGTAAAAGTTTTCTAAGTTACTTTTACATAATGCAGCTAATATGTTCCTGGGTTGCAATGTTGTCTCTAATGCAGCTAATCTGTTCGGTTAATAAGAGAAATTAAAAGGGAAAAAAAAAAGAAAGTGAAAGTGAAAGGAAAGAAAAATAGTAGAAAATGAGATGATTTTTGGGGGAGAGAGAGAGAGAGTTAATGGCGTCAAATCTTGATTTCTACGTTTTCTTACCAATTTGGAGGTGAAAACATTTTTGTGGGTCCCACAATTTAATTTTACTTTCCTTCTCTTTTTTATGCAGCTCCAAACGAAGGAAGGATCTCGGTTTCCGTGTTTTCCTTTCTTACCTTTTCATTCCTCCATGTTTCAGCCATTCCAAACGAACGCTTAAGGCTTCACTCTAAATTAGGAGTGTTCGTAGGATGGGTTGGGACAGTTTATATTCTTCTCTTATCTAGCCCAAAAGTTTAACCAGGTTAATTCTCTGGACCCGAATCGTGTCTTCAACCTGATATAACTCAATGATGTGCAGGTTCAATGAAGACCAAGTCTAAGTAGAACAAGACCAATTTGACCCGAAGTATGTGATAAAAAACAACAGACATCATATATTATTTTTAGACAAATATTACAAAATAATATCGAGACAAAGAAACAATGTTTAAATCCATTTTTTTATAAATTAAAACAATTATTGAACTAGATTAAACTATGTGGAAATACAAGCAATGCCCAAGATACTTGTAATCCACTGAACTATATACTTGCAATGCAGGGCCATTCACGACACATGAAAAATTTGTTCCTAATCCGGAGGCGATCACAACTGGGAAACAATTCACATCCCAGGTGTGAAATTGTTAGTCCCAACCCATAGCACAACAAACTTTAACCAAATTCGTTCACACCTCTAGTGTGAAACTGTCAGACCTGCATTTGACTTTAATGTCAATGAGTGTTTGTAAATATAGCATAATAATTCTAAGTATTACATAATAACTGGAACGGGCCGGGTGACCCGAAGGTCAACCTGAACTCAGCCCGGCCCAAAATAGGATTATTAGTTTGGATTGTCTCTAGGATCGGTCCAATACTGTTAAATATATATATAGGCTTAAAGCGAACTTTGAAGTGATGCCTTTTATACATCAAAGTGGGAACATGTAGAGTGTTGACCACTGAGTCGAGACCATTACTAATAAATATATTTAGTTTTACATATACTATTAGTAAATAAAATTTTGTTAGTAGACCTAAAACAAAGACTTAGGTCGCCTTACTCTTGACCCGGCCCTATGTGTCTCTTTTATTTTGACAGGGGTCTTGTACACCCCTACTCTGAATAGCTTTTGTGAACCGAACCCTTTCTATAAATTAATGAGTAGCCTCTTCATTCTGAAGCAATCTAAATCTTTCAATTCGAAATGGCTTCCTCTTCCACCAAACACAGCAAAATGACCCTTAAACTGCTCATTGACACAAAGCTTGAGAAAGTTGTCTTCGCTGAAGCATCAAAACTGGTAATCGATTTTCTCTTCAGTTTGCTCTCTTTGCCTGTTGCCACTGTCGTTGGGCTCCTAGGTAGTAAGAGTGGCATGGTGTTAGAAAATCTCTATCAGAGTGTTACGAATCTCAACGAGACTTACTTGCAAGAAAACCTAGATAAGAATGTACTGTTGAAGCCCAAAGCTCCGACATTTTCAACTGAAATCTTTGGCCTTCTTCCGCTAAATGCATGCAATGAGGATGCCGTTGACAACAACTTAGAAGCTTCATTCCACAAGTGCAATAATTGTCACTCCTATGTTGAGTGTGATAACAGGAATCGATTTCGACGTATTCAGCGTACAATGTATAGTGGATTTGAAGATAGTGAAATTGAAGAGCCAAGTTATGATTATGTTCAAATTAGTAAGCCTGCTGTAGAGGAAAATTCCATGAAGAATGGGTTTGTGAAAGAGACTGTAACTTTCATGGTGATGGATGATTTAGTCATTCAGCCTATGTCAACCATATCAAGTATTACATTGCTCAACAAATTGAATATCAAAGACATTAGTGCATTGCAAGAAAAGGAGGTTGAGTTTGGGATGGCTGAGGTATGTCATGTTCATAATTAACACACATTTATATCGTCAATTTTGATGCCCTTAATGTGTTATATATATATCTCAGAATGTATTTCTATTTCTATTTCTATTCTATACAATATACATTGGTGTTATAAATGTTGGCAATTAAAATTGCCTTACTAGAAGAATGCAGATCTAGTAGATATAATAAAAACAGGACACACAGGACACAATAACACAAAACAGAATCTTTTTCAACTCACAAAGCTTGGCCTTTGTTAATGGCCAACTTACAATTTTTTTCAAAGGGAACTCGCTGGAGTCTCCCAAAGTAATTCTCTATGTCTTACACAAAACTTTGAAACAATAAGTAGATAAAATACAAGCTGTCCTATTTATAACAAGATTAGGTTGGTTCTTATTTTTAAAACCGACACATGGCCTAGCAATTCCTATTAACAATGCAGCTGTTACATATAAGTTTCAATCTATCCAAATACTTAAGCATAAGCTATCAAATTTTCTTAATAGTTAACCTTTGACAAAATAGTTTCCATGCCAGCAGATTCTGGTTCAATAACAGGTGGCCAAGTTTAGTCTCTAACAATAAAAGTTCACATATCTGCATTTTCATTTTTATCGAATCTTTTATGGTATTGGTTTGTTCAATTGATTTGTGCTAATTTTCTGTACTTTTAAATAGGCAACCGGTCTGCTTAGGGCTTCACTGCAATCAAAGATGGTCTTGACAAGTGTTTTTCTGAAGAGCAAAAATATGGGATCATAAGGAATAGTTTGAAGGAATGGTTTGACCTTCTTATCCTCAAAATGTGAAATATGGCATCTTGGTTTTGAAGTTTTGGGCGCTACATCTTTATTTGCGACGTGCTCGGATCCGGATTGTTAATTAAGTGCTCTATTTGCAACTTTAAACCATTGTCATGTTGTCAATTGTGTTGTGTGTGTGAGAGAGACTTCATTAATAGCATCAACTTAAAGTAAAAAATATCGTAAATTTTAGGATTATTGAAATTTTAATCTTTTATAAACCTATATTATAATTATTCTAGTATTCTTTTTTTGCAACAAATTGGTTATATTATATTATATTATTGAGTAGATTAACTTTTTATAGGCATTAAATTTTATGAATTCAATCATCAAACTAAAAGATCTTATTGAGTATATCAAATCTGTACATCTTCAAAAACTTTAAAAATTGTTTAATACAAATAAAGTAGAAGTAACTTCGATTCACGATATACTATTTGTTTTAAAATACAAATAAAATATTGCCTTTAAGATTGTATAGTTATGAATATATAATTTATCTAATATTTAATATCCATGATCATTAAGATAATATGACAATTTTGAAGTTCATAATATTAAAGTTTGTATTGTCAAAAATGTAAAATTAAGTGAAATTGCAAAGCAGTACTGCTGTATGATTTTCCAAAATCACATAATGCTAATTGTCCAGCGAAAAAACACAGGAGGGAGGGTCATCGGTGCCCGGACAACTAGACTGTTTCGAGTCCACTATAGTTCTAAAGCCATATTTCTATTTTATAATATTTGTAAAACAAAAGATTTCATACCAGCTTGTGCCTTCGATTCCTCTTCCTCTGTTTTCTCTTCCTCTTCCTCCAGATCCAGCGAGGGAGCGAGCATATATATATATAAAAGCCCCATATGCCAAGGTTGGGCGGGCCATTCTTGAGAGAGGGGAAAAAATGAAGCGGCACAGTGGAAGTAGTACTCTAATCAATTACTATAATAATATTTGGTTAATGTCACATCGGTGGTTTCCCGCGTGGCTCTTTCATTTTTGTTTTTATTTTTTTAATTTTTTAAATAATTAATCTTTAATTATTATTGTTATTGTTATTATATAAATAATATAATTTGTTTTAGAAAAAAAATATAATCTATTATTTATCTATATATTATATAGGCTTAAATCTATTTTTAGTCCCTTATTTTTCACTGAGTTACTTTTTTAGTCCCTCATTTTTAAAACGTGACTTTTTCATCCCTCATTTTTCGAAAATGGTCTCTTTTAGTCTCTCGGGCCATATTTTAAATTCGAAAAGTATCTTTTAAATTTATACTTTGACCCCTCCTAAGTCTGATGCTCATTTTAACCTTTTTTCGTTTTCCTCCCCCTCCACTGATGCATCACGCCCCCCATCCCCCCACATGGCCAAGGGAGGAGCTTCGTGCGGCCAAGGGAGGCTGTGCACAATGGCGAGAAGGGAAGCAGCCACTGCGATTACACAAAGAGGAGAACGAGAGAGAGGCCACATCTCATGGTGGCTTCAAAAAAGGACGTTGGAACTACTCCTAGAGGGGATGGGGGCCATGGTGCATCAGTGGAGGGGGGAGAACAAAAAAATGGGTTAAGGTAAGCATCAGGCTTGGGAGGGGTCAAAGTATAAATTTAAAAGATACTTTTCGAATTTAAAATATGGCCTAAGGGACTAAAAGAGACTATTTTCAAAATATGAGGGACGAAAATGTCACGTTTTAAAAATGAGAGACTAAAAAAGGAACTCAGTGAAAAATAAAGGACTAAAAATAGATTTAAGCCTATTATATAATTTTTGGTTAACTATTGGTACAGTATTCCAGCACAGTAGTAATCTATTTTGTTTTAAATTTTTTATAATTAATTATTCTTTTTTACCATCCTATTTATTACCTATTAAGAAAATAAAATTTATTGAAATACGTGTCAAATTTTAAATCTCTCAATTCCTCATATCGTTTTCAACATTGCATTCTCGCCTCAATATAACAATATTGTATCTCACCATTTTTAAGGTTGTAAATTAATTTTTCTTTACCAACTGATGTTGTCGTAAGTAGTTAAAGCCTCTCGCCCCTTAACTAAGGTCTCGGCTCTGTCGTGAGGCGGTGGAATACTCCTCGATGTAGAATACATTTTTTTAATTTTATTTTGTAATAAATAATATAAGCGTTTGTTTAAAGTTTTTATTCAAGTTTTTTTGTTACTGTAAATTTTTAAGTTGTAAAATTTTTTTATTTAATTTTAATTTTTGATAAATAAATATTATTTTTTACAAGCTTCATTAAAAAATTTTTACTCCCTTGAATTATCAGATTGTAAAACTATATTTTTTTATTTTATTTTTGATAAATAAATTACTTTTTGTTTACGAGTTTTATTCATATTCTTTTATTCGTGTAAATTATCCTGTTAGAAAATTATTTTTCTTTAAATATTATTTTTGATAAATGAAATGGTATTTACATACATGTTTGAGTCATATTTTGTATTCCTATAAATTTTTAGGATACAAAATTATTCTTCTTTTATTTTTTGCTGAATAAAATAGTATTTATTTACAAGACTCATTCATTTTTTTTTCTATAAATTTTCATATAACGAAAATGTTTTTTATTCTTATTTTTAATAAATAAAATGGCATTTGCTTATAGATTTTATTTTTTTATTTTATATGAATAAAATAATTTTTTTCTTATAGATTTCATTTTTTTGTTCATAAAAGTTTTCAGTTTGCAAAAATATTATTTATTTTTTAATTTTTTTAAAAAATAAAAAAATATTTGTTTATAAATTTTATTTATGTCTCCTCTATTGAGTGGGATATTATTTAAATTATTTTTCTATTTCTTTTGTTAATCTGATTTGACCTTCATTTTTTTTATCGATATTGCCATTTTTTTAAAAGGATATAAGCAATTGTTGATTGCTTATAAAATGAAGTTTTCATATTTAATTAAGATATATTATACCAATGTTACAAAATCAATATTATTATTGATTTAGAATATATCATATATCATCAAGTTATTATTTAAAAAAAATTTCATGTCATGTATAAAAAGTTAAAAACCAATGCGGCTCGCCGACCCATGCGAATGCAAGGGTCAACGGTCTAGTACATTAAATAAAAAAAATATAGTACTCTGATTGCATTATAGTGGATTTTCTTAAAAGATACTTGAGTTTGTGTTTTTAGTATTAAAAAAATAGAGACAGAGGGAGACTTCCCTAGTCACTTTCATCTTCATTTCTATCTATTTTTCGGTTGAGATTTATTTTTGGTAATTGTAACTATCCATTTCGTTGTTCATTGAGATTTATTTTGGTTTTATTTTGTGTTTATTACTAGATTTATTTTTTGGGTAAAGTTTTCATAGATTCTTAATTTCCTAAATAGATCTTCTCGGTAAAGATGGAAGAGAGAATGGAGAAGAATGGAAGACAGATAATACGTTTCAAATAGTGAATTGTGACAAACCGAGAACCAAATTGTAACTATTTTGGCAACCTAAAATATCAAGTAATCAATATGCCACTCAAATCGATCTCAGTCGTCGAAATATTTTATTATTATATTTAATGGTATTTTTTAACCACCGTTGGATAGATGTTAGAAATGAATAGATGTGTAAATATGATTTTTTTTTATTTTTTTTACAATTGGATCAATAGAGTAAACAACTGGATAGCTTGATGGCCGAGTAAATGCATATCCTTAGCGGTGGTCCAACATCGTGCAACAGTTTCAATCAATTATACTCCCATTGGTTCAAATTTGTTGTGATTTTAGTTTTTATTTTTGTGCCAAAACTTTGACTATTTTAAGATTTCAAGAGATAATTTATTATTATTTTTTAATTATACCTTTAATATATTTAATTAATTTTGAGTGGAGAAATAAATTAGATAGTTGAAAATGATGAATAATAAATAGGGTCATTTTAGTCTAAAATTTATTCAATTAATTATTTCTTAATCTATATATCAAAACCTTAAACAACTAAAGATTTGAACCGGAAGGATTACCTTGTATTTTGTTGATAATACGTGTGTTTCTGTCTCTTTCTCTCTCCTTGATTGACATACAAACAAACTGTAATTGTCAAACACCAAAAAATAACTAGTAATCAATCTTCACCGCCCACTTTCTTTCTTTTGCTTCCAATTTTTCCTTCTTTGCACCTTTGCAAGTTTTTTTGAACTCACCCAAAATCTCTCTGGCTTTGCTGGATTCATTTCTTATTTTGCCAGAGATATTTGGGGTCATTCTGGCTTTATTGAACCTTTATTGGGTTTATCAAATTTTAAATTTTTATTTTTTTCATTGGATTCCTGGGTTGCCCCAAAGTTTGAATCTTTTCTTCAACTTGAGAACTGGGTGTATTTTGTTTTTTGATAGAGTTGTTAAGCTGCTTTGAAATTTTCAACAACAAAAAAACTTGATAGCTGAAAATGACTATTGGAAGTCTTGCACCCAAGGCAGAAAGGAAAAAAATAAAGGAAGAACAAAGCAGTTGTTGATGAGAATGCTCCATTGATACCTTAGACTCAGGAATCTGATGTTGGATTTGATGATTTTAATGGAGCTTCATTTTCTGGGGCTGTTTTCAACTTATTCACCACAATCATTGGTGCTGGAATCATGGCCTTGCCGGCATGCCTGAAAATTTACACAAACTAAAAATTCTGTGAAAAAATAATGATATGGAAAAAATGGGAAAAGAGAATAAATATTTTTTTAGTTATTATAATATTTTTCGGTGAATCTGAGTATCCTCACTTCAATTGTAAAGACTAAAAATTTTAATTATTTTTTGTTATTATAGGTTTTTTTTATTTTTGATGCTTATTATAGTATCCCCGCGCTCAATTGTGAAGGCTAGCATGAAGCGCCACATGGTGCTTCATTTTTGGAGCACTGCTTTTGACCAGGTAATAGCAAGTTAGATGATCGGATAAAAATATTTGTACTAAAGCCCAATATTATTAAGATTAACATAAACAGCACAAAATCTCTAATCTGAAAATCAACCCCACCCTTTTCTACCCCCACCATCTTCTCCCTCCCGTGTTTGTCCATGATCCAAACAGAAAAACAACAACACCATCGACAACAACAACAAAATGCAGAACAAGATTCATCATCTTAGATTCAAAACCCTCATCCCAGAAATTCACCCCCAGCAAACGTCATAGAAACAGAACATCGCAAGGACTAAGAACCTCACAGAAACAATTAGACACCACACCTTCCTCTTTTGCACCTTCCTTCGATTCTTCCCTCTTCTCCACACCTTTCTCTTCTCAACCACAACAACAACAACAGTACATCGTGAAGCAGGAGCACCACACATGTGGAGGTGCAGGAGCACCGTACCGATGGAGGTGCAGGCTTGGTGCGACATGGCAGCGTGGGGGGAGGCGCAGCGGGAAACAGAGAACGCCGCCGATGGGTAGCAGTTGTGGTATGTGGTGGGATGCGCTGGTGAAGACATGGTGCGGTGGTGCTCGATGGAAGGTCCACGGATGGCAGTGGTTTCACCGCTTCTAGATCCTCCATGGTGGTTCTTGCAACACCCTTTCTCCAAAAAGGATATTACCCCATAGTAACCAAAAGTTTCGCAAATACTTAGAAAATATTTTATAAAAGATTGAAAAGCTATTTCAAAAATGCGGGTAAATTTTTTTTTCGTTTTCATAAAAGAAGATGAGAAGGATGGAGAGTAAAATCCCTTGTTTTCTTATTAAAGATTTTAATTGTAAAGCAAACCCTCATGTACAGAAAAGTACTTCCTCTTATATATATATATATATATAACATGATATTTTACAAAGGAGTTTGTTCTAAGACAAACTTAGATTTTACACTGCAAAAGAAAAAGAAGTCAAAGCTACTCTAAACTAAAAAGTACAAAAGTGGTAAAAGAAAAATACATGATACTATGTACAGTCGAGCCATGATCCTGTTATCTGCACAAAAAGGATCTACTACCCTAAAACCCTAACTCAAATACATTTATGGACAAGACTAGGTAGACCCTCCTAATCCAGGCAAGCTAGGGTGTAGGTGCGGAACCCTAGTTATCGGAACCCAATCGAAGTTGAATCCGGATAGATCTGGTCTAGGTAGAGTGTCACTAGTAAGGTCAGAGGTAGCCCAAGAGTATATAGACTCTTCGGGTTTCTCTTCGATTTCCTCATCCGACAAGCATTCGGATAACCAAATGATATCTTCGGATTCTGATTCAGATGGAAGGGGTAAAGGGGAATAAGTTGGTGGATTCGCTTCTCCCAGAGGCGAAATTGGTACGTGACCTACAGAACCCTCAGTTCTTGCAGGTGCTACTGTGGAAGTATCTTCAGAGGTTCCATCTTGGTTTTTATCTGAGGATTTATCCCTCGACCTCGACGGTACATGACCAGAACCATTTCCATCATGTTCCGAAGGATGTGAACTACCACACTGTAACCACTATCCCCACTATCAAAGATCATGTCATCTGAGATAGTTTCTAAAAGACTCAACTGATGCTAGGGTAACTTAACATCTAACATCATTTGTTCTTGGATGGGTAGTGGGTTTGGTGGGGCTCTACCTCCATTATATATTATTTCCACTGTTCCTACAAACCGACCCCACTATGTGCTAGGACATATTTTCCACAATATGCAGTCTCCTCCTTGAGGTTCTATGGTTAGGTGTCGGACAGTTCCCAATCCCTTGTCATGTGGGTCCATCTACTCAGTCATGTATCAATAGAACAAAGAAGGCAGGGTGAATCTCTAACTCAAATTAACAGAAATAGTACAAATATTTTATCAAACATAGACCACACAGCACTCAACTCAATCATAAAAAACAAATAGCTAACATAGACAATCAAGTCATCCAAATCAACATAACAGTATAGCAAAGCGTTGGAAAACACACAATCAGATCTCAAGTAGACATGTCTTACCTTGTATCCAGAGAACCTGTAAAACAATACATTTCACAAGAATATATCTCATTAATGTTTTATCAATGCATGCCTCTTCTATAATTCTCAAATCACACCGATGTAGTGCTCCAAGGAGACTTTTCCAACCTTAACTCCAGTGAGCGATCGGCTGCTAGTAAACTTGACAGCATAAACAGGGAATCCCACTTTGGATCCATGAGAATACTTTGGAATATTGCATTTAAAATTTAATTCCTGATCAGAAATAGAACTGTCGATCAGATTTATCCAAGTCAGGTATTTGATTTGTCTCGGCTCGAGGATATTCATCGACACGACCTTTTGAGACTTTCGAAACTTAGATAATCCCAGTAGACAATTGTAGTCCAACAGAACCTATTTTCAACCCCAGCCTCTAGATTGTATGCTCAAACGTCTTTATGCAAATGCACAGGATATAATTCTCTTCAATTCCTCTTTGATTCTCTTTGTAAAATTTTCTCTGTTTTACTATCTCTTTTCCCAAAAATCTCTGTATCTTTTCAAAGCTCTTTGTAAGAAACAAATCAAATCCTTTTATGGAAAGACCACTTGTATGAACAGATAACTGTTTTAAAATCACTGTTTCTCATAAAAACTCTATTACTGTATACTTTAAAAACATAAGACTCTTGTCTCTTTTTACTGCTTATTACATACTAATTCATTATCTCGGCTTTATTTATTTTAAGTTGCTCAACAGGGTAATCGGCGTAAAAAGAGTTATTAACTGTATTACAAGAAAATCAACCCAGGGCATAGCCACTTCGGATTGATCAAGAGAGAAGAGATCAACAGTATTTAAACTTATATCCTCTTTTAAAATAGTAGATGTCTGTTCTCAGTTTTTACATAGCTTCTTGGTAATGGATAATTACACGACGGCTGAGCCGACTGCGGTAATCAGTGTTCAGCTTTCTTGAGAACTTAATACAAGCTTAGTGATCGAAATTAAGCTGATTAATCATGGCTTAGGTTTACTTTCGAAGATGAAAAGATTACATGACGGCAGAGCCATCTTTGGTAATCAGTACCTCAGTATAGAATCAATTCTATGCACTAAGTGAACGTAATCAATTTATTTCTCTTCAGAAAGATTTAAGCTTTATTTATCTTCTAGGAAAAAGGCCCGTTGAAAGTCTATCTCACTAATTTCCACTGCCGTAGAAATTGGAAATTAAACTGAGTTATGTGCATATATGAACAGATTGGATACCCACTCGATATTTTCCACAAATAATATAATGATAGAATTAACCGAGAATCCATTACCGTTACATTATATTCTGAAAGATGCTATAATAGTAGGTTCGCCGAGAATTCATTACTATTACACTCTTTTATCCATTTCAATCTATTTATATATACAGTATTAAGAAAATTGCTTCTTTCCCAATCTTATCTTGTCACGTATATACCGGGTTTTCAATGTTAAGATTTTCCCAAACAGTATATCAGCACAAATCCCAGGCCAGAGAGAGACGAACTACTTTAGCCCCTTCAAAGGTCTCTCTTCCTTTCTAGACAGATCCTTACTGATAAACCATTTATCTTAACTATAACCTTGTATATAAATAACAGATACTATTGGGGTTTTCACAAATAATAATTGTATTTTTCTTGCGGTAAACTCTCGTTTGAGGTATATTTAAAATTCATCATTATAACGGTATGTGTACAAAAGTTCAAAGGTGATTTTGCCATAGCTTCTCCTCTTACTTGAAATTTCTATATAAATTTGGGCATTATAAATCTACAATTTATAAATAACACAAAACAATTAAAATAAGACTATAAAGCAATCATAAAGCATTTTTAAATAAACAAAAAGCTATAAACATACAAACAAGCAATTTCACACACAACCAAGATCAAACTCATACTACTAAAATTAAGATGAGAAGACAAACCCCTTACCTTGTCCAAAATCTTGATGAAGAACAAAACAAGAACACCAAAAGAAATTTAGGAAACTAAGAGGAAAAGAGAGAAAACTTATATGTTGCCTTGCTTCTTGATTTGGTGTGAGTGAAACTATGAAGCAAGGACCCCTATTTATAGTGGTGGAGGGGCGGCCAAGGAGGGACCAAGAGGGAAATAAATAATTGTGACCTCATGCACTTTTTTAGCCTATATGTCATAATGCTTAAAACATAAAAGATCCATTTTTCTAATTGGTTAGTTTAGGTGACTATGCATGTGAGTCATAGGCAAAAAAGTTCATCCAAGGACCCTCATGGAGTGTGGATGTCGACCACTACAAGGACAAGGGGGGACCATTGGATCAAATAGTAAAAACTTTATGTTTTCGTAAATAAACGGAAAACTGGTGGCATTCTACTCCTTTTGCAAACAGATCTTAAAAATAATTAGTTAAAAGGTGAGGACTCATTAGAAAATTTCAAAAATAATATCTAATAGTCTTAAAGACTTTATACAAGAGTTTCTGGATTTTTACAGTAAAGGATAGGCTCTATAGTTTGCACAAACGAAGGAAAACGGACGCGCCGTAAGTGCAAAACAGTAATTTTTCAAAAAATTCCAGAAAAATCCCTGAAAAATCATAAATTTAATATAAACACCATTGGTCTCTCTTAAAATCTGATTTTGAGCCTTCATTGACCACTGAAAATCTATCCTGGTTTCCGTAAACTTCGTTTTCCGTGTTTACAGGGACGAAAAATGTAACTCTTTATCTGTCTTTCAAAAAATTCCAAAATAAATTTCATAATTCACAATTCATAAAAAATATACAAACATGGTGTACTGTTCCAGTTTTTCATTTTGACTTTGTTTTGGCATCCGTATCAGTTTTTAGCTCTTAACGTAAACTGCAGAAACCAAAACTGTAATTTTGGAAATTAGTTTCTCCAAAAATTTTAGAAAAATTTCAAAAAATTATAAATATTATAAGAAACAACTTTCGTGAAGAAAGATAATTTTCTAGGTTGGTTTGACATATTTTTACCAATTAAATCTTTTTCATCTATTATGGTAAGTATGATTTTCAAACGTCGTAAGAAAAATGATTGTTTTAGGAAAATGACTTGATAAATATTTTAAACCCCTAATTATAAGACTACAATAATTTTCTTATCACCTAATTCATAACAGATCATTTAAAACAGACAAAAGATGGGAATACAGAAAACAGAAGCCTATAAAAACGTAACTATTTTTCTATTCACAGTGTAATACTTAACCGTAACTGGTCATTTTACTTTTCTTAGATTTCTATCAGGTCCTTGTAATTCTTATCTCATCTATTTTTCTATCTCTGGTATGTATCATTTTCCTAACTAACAGACTACGGAATTCTGTCTAAAAGAACTAAAACCACAATTTCTTTATTTCCTCCTCTTAAAATCCAAACTTAATTCCTAAAATCTTTATATGTCATCAAACTATTATGTCTTCCCTCAAATACCTTTTGGAAGTGTTGTATGAATTTTTCAAATTCATTTCATTATTTATCCTAATAATCAGAATGTCCGTATATAATCTCCTGACTTCCGTATTTAGTTCTAGACTACTAAGTTTTTATCCGAAAAACATCAAAGTAGTTTTAATCCTCTAAAATTAACACTCTGTCTCTTAGAGTAAAATTTTAGGATGTTACAGTTCTCGATCTCGATGGGTTTCTCGATGGTTCTCTGGTTCTCAATGTCGATGGTGCGAAGATGGTTCTCTGGTTATCTGGTTCTCCGCCGGTCGCCCCCTCACCATGCGTCGCAGGCCATTGTTTCTCGTTGTGTGTTGCATAGTATGTGTCAAACCATTGTTGCTTGTCGGGTGGGTGGGTTTTTCAGAGTTTTTCAGAGTTGCTCCTTGTGCAAAATTAATAAAGGGCTTTTGAACAGTAAGGAAAAAAAGGGTTTTAATCGGTTTATATCTTAGTTTGGGTTACTATAGTGGCCGAAAATGGAGGCTGAGGGTGGTGGTTTTGGGTTAGAGGAGGGTTGAGGAAGAAAGACGAAGATGGAGAAGAGAGAGAGAGAGAGAGAGAGAGACAAAAATTCAAAAATTTGATATATTTAAGGGACTGATTTGAAAATAAATGGGCTAATTTGAAAATAAACAAAAACCTGCACATCCTATTGTCTATAATAAACGTGAGCCGTCGATCACTTTTTGTACTATATCTAACAGTAAAAATAAGTGATGTAAAAATAAAGCGCCCAGAAGGTACCTCATGCTAGTCTTAACTTTTTTATTAATAATTATTATGAGATGGAAATGAAAGAAGAAGAATTATATTGTTATTGTTAGAGGAAAAAGTTTTTCCCTATCATTGACAGTTTGACACGTTTTTGGTAGGTTTGGCAATGGGGCCCGAACCCGTGGGAACCCATCTGAACCCGTCCCGACTTTGACGGGGAAAACCCGTTTTGACTGGGGTCGGGGACGGGTTCGGGTTTTCCCCACATTTAAAAGTCGGGGTTGGGGAAACTAATACCCACCCCAAACCCGCCCCAAACCCGCCCCGTACATTTATTACACTTATAATATAATATTTAATGCATTAATATTATAAAAAATTACATTTTTAATTCTTTATTTCTTCATTATTATTTGTCTAACAAAATATATTAAAAAATGTCTTAAAAAATAGAGTATTAAATTTCTTTAATTCTATCAAAATTAAAATTCTAAAATAAAAATTTAGATTCTAAAATACTAGGTGCGGGTGTGGGGGCGGGGCGGGGAAACCCGACACCCGCCGGGGGCGGGGATGGGTGTTGATTTTTCAACCCTAACCAAAATCGGGGGCGGGGCACAGAAACCCGAGCACTATCGGAGGCGGGGACCATTCCCCGTCCCCGCCCCGTTGCCATGCCTAGTTTTCGGTGAAACACAACCAAATTCCACAGAGTTCAGCAGAGAGAATGGGGACAAAGCACTCCACCAAAAAAATATGCTTTCAACAAAAGAAACCAGTCAACCGCCCCCATAAAATTATTTTTTTTCCTCCAAATAGATAAATTTCAACAACCCATAAAAAGAACTCACTTGGTTCCACACAGCAGCAGCAGCAGGAAAAAAAATAAAAATGAAAAAAAAAAGTGTATCTTAAAACATAACCGGACCACAAAAACCTTCTTTTATATTAATAATAGAGAGATAGATAATAGAATTAATAGACAGATTGGTGTCAACCAAAAAGTTTAAAAAAAATTTGGTACATTAAAAGTTTAAAAATTAATACTACTATAGTACTACTCGTATAATTATATTATATTTTCGAGGTGTAAAAGTATTAAAAAACATTTTTTTAGAGTTTTACCCATTTTTCTAATAGTAAAGAAAGCTTTACCTTTTTTATCAAAAAAAATAGAGCTTTACCTTTAAAAAAGGTTTTTCCTTGAGAGCGGCTTTTCAGGTGATCAAGTCCCTAAGTGGACCATGATACTCCGGTGGGCCAATCACCTTCTATTAAAGGTAACTGCACTTATTTGAAAAACACCTCACATATTGTATTTAATTGTGTAAGTACCCCAATGTTTTTTAAATTTTTAAAGGTAAACCACGTAATAATTTTTTTTTACAATTATTAAGTTAAGCAATTTTTGTTTAAGAAAAAAATATTTGTAATGTTTTAGAAAACAGTGTTTTATCTTGGTGAGAAAACAAAGTCCAAGAGCAGAAGTAGAGATGTCTGAAAATGTAAGGGCAAGGTTTTGGTAGCCGTCATCGCTCCCCGCCGCTCCCCTTTGTTTGCCGCCGATATCTTACCGTTGTCTATTGTTCCATTTTCGATTTCGCAGTCCAAAGCTCTATTGAAGGACAACGCCACTTCACACGATTTGTTTATTTTGACAAAAAAACATTAATATTGATTATTAAATATTTTTACAATAAATTAAAACATAATTCCGATTTAATTTATACTTCTGTGCTACAAAAATAACTTTATGCTTTCAAAACAAGTTAGAATATATTTTTTAACAATAAAACCTAAAAAATATCTACTTAATCTTATAATTTAATTTAACTGCAAGAAAAAACAAGACTATAACTTGATAATTTGTTGTTATAAAAGTACAATAAAAATACAAATGTTGATTTATTTCCTTTTGTAATTGGAATAAAAAATTTAACCGGTCCCTTATAATATTTACACCAATTTTAACTACTGGGGCAACTTTTGTAAATATAAAATTTATAATTTAATAACTCTTCAAGTCCTTTCTTGCAAATATTAAAAACTTGTAACTTCACTTGTGCAGGCATCCCGTACACAAATGTTGAAGTTAGTGGATATTTACTTGTTATTTGTTTTCTGTTCTATTATCCTATTAAATAGGGATTGTGGGCGTCAGTTATTTGATTTAGTCTTTCCTTCTTTGTTGGTCTTTTAGTTAGTGCTATCAGCCCACGTTTTGTGTGGCAGTTGTGGTGTAAGGCTATTTAAAAGCCATATGTTTTCAATTCAATAACAGAGATTGTATCCCAAATTTATTTTGTCTTTCTCTGATACTCAACATTTGGTATCAGAGCCTGGTTAGGGGCCAGGTTACTTGAAGCAGCAGTCTTCTGTGAACATTGGCAATGGCGTCTGAAGGGAGCAGTAGCGGATTTGTGCAGCCAGCAATTCCAAGGCTTGATGGTCATTATGATCATTGGAGCATGTTGATGGAGAATTTTCTGAGATCAAAAGAATATTGGGGGCTGATCGAAGATGGAATTCTAGAAGTAAGGGATGAAGCAATCTTGACTGAAGCACAGTTAAAGGCAAGAAATGACTTGAAGTTGAAGGATCTGAAAGCAAAGAATTACTTATATCAAGCAATTGATCGAGTTGTTCTTGAGACTATCCTCAAGAAGGACACTGCAAAAGACATATGGGACTCCTTGAAGAAGAAGTATCAAGGTACAAGTAGAGTCAAGCGTGCTCAATTACAAGCTCTTTGTAAAGAATTTGAAATTCTGCACATGAAAGTTGGAGAATCTGTTGATGAGTATTTTGCAAGGACGCTGACAATTGCAAATAGGATGAGGATGCATGGAGAGAAGCTAGAAGATGTGACAATCATAGAGAAGATTCTACGCTCTATGACCTCTATGTTTGATTATGTGGTATGTTCGATAGAAGAATCTAATGACATTGACACAATGTCAGTAGATGAGTTGCAAAGTTCATTGTTGGTGCATGAACAACGTATGACAAATCACATTGAGGAAGAGCAAGCTCTCAAAGTGACTCATAATGGAAATTTTTCTGGAAGAGGTAGAGGCCGAGGAAGCTTTAGAGGAAGAGGAAGGGGACGTGGTCGTGGCACCCGAGAAGGAAGCTTTGACAGGGCATCCATTGAATGCTACAATTGTCATAAATTTGGCCACTTTCAATGGGAATGTCCTGATAAAACAGAAGGAAAGGCAAACCTTGTTGAAGCAGATGAGGAAGAAGTATTGTTGATGGCTTACATGGACAACAAGCAAGCTCAAAATGGAGAAATATGGTACCTTGATTCTGGGTGCAGCAATCACATGACAGGTAACAAAAACTTGTTCTGTGATTTAAATGAGAATTTTCGAGAAAAAGTCAAGCTTGGCAATGACACCAGCATGAGTGTCATGGGAAAAGGAAGTGTTAAAGTGCAGATGAACAAAAAGATGCAGAATATAGGTGATGTGTTTTATGTACCAGAACTTAAAAGCAATCTGATCAGCCTAGGACAGTTGCAAGACACAGGGTGTGCAATTGTAATCCAAAAGGGAACTTGTCAAATTCATGATCCAAAGGAGGGACTAGTTGTTGCTGTCAAGATGTCTGGAAATCGGATGTTCCAACTCAAAACAGAAACTCTTGAAGATCAAACCTGTCTCAAATCATCTATTCCAGATTCCTCATGGTTGTGGCACTACAGGTTTGGACATTTAAACTTCAATGGACTCAGAACTTTGCAGCAGAAAAAAATGGTGAAAGGGCTTCCTCAAATTGAAACTCCATCTCATGTATGTGAAGAATGTGTAATTGCAAAGCAGCATAGAAAATCATTTCCTCAAGAGAGTACCTGGAGAGCTAGTCAGATTCTACAACTAGTGCATTCAGACATCTGCGGTTAGGAATGGCAATGGGTAGGGTATGGGTAGGGTACTATAGTACCCGTCCCCATACCCGCAGTTTGAAAAAATACCCGTACCCGTCCCCATACCCGCGTGGGTAGCAACTTTGCTCCCCGTACCCTTACCCTCTGGGTACCTCGGTACCCGTACCCGTACCCGTTACCCGCACTTTCACGATGAAAAATGAAAAATTAATTTCTCAAAGGTAACACATAATATTATATATGATAAAAATTAAGTACATATTACAATGCATAATAAGGTTCTGAAATACAATACATAAAATCAAACACGAACATTAAATAAATTTTACAATAAACTTCTAAAATAATAAATTCATTAACTTGCAGGTGCTGAGGCTGAGCTAATACTATCCAAAATCTGTTTAAAAATAATGTATTACATTAATTAGTTTGAGATTTGGAAAGTGGGAACATTCTAGGTTTAGTTTTGGTAGAAATGTATTAAATTAATACATATTTATTTCTTTGGATGCTAACAACAAAGAGCAAACAGAAAAACGCAAAAAAAAATAAACAACACATGATACATATATATTTATTTTTTTGAAGGAGGATACGTATATATTTATTAATTTGATTCATATTTATTAATTTGATTCATATATATAAATAATTATAAATAATATATATATATAGTGCGGGTCTGGGGCGGGGTGGGTACTAAGGTACCCGTACCCGCACCCATCCCCATTAAAATTTGCGGGTAATTACCCGTACCCATGCCCGTACCCATTAAGCGGGTAATTACCCTCCCCATTGCGGGTAAATTTTGCGGGTGCCCATCGGGTCTGGGTCCAATTGCCATCCCTATCTGCGGTCCTATGGATCCAACCTCCAACAGCAATAAAAGGTACTTCATAACTTTCACTGATGATTTTAGTAGAAAAACATGGGTGTTTCTAAAAGAAAAATCTGAAGCCATTGATGTGTTTAGGAGATTCAAAGCAAGAGTTGAAAAGGAGACAAGAAATTATATTCAGTGCCTTCGAACAGATCGTGGGGGAGAATACACATCTAGTGAGTTTGCAGCTGTGTGTGAAAGTAATGGGATCAAGAGGCAGCTTACTGCAGCATACACACCACATCAAAATGGTGTGTCAGAGAGGAAAAATAGAACCATCATGAATATGGTGAGAAGTCTGCTAGCAAACAAAAATGTACCAAAGACTTTTTGGCCAGAGGCAGTTAATTGGAGTGTTCATATTCTTAATCGAAGTCCAACATTTTCGGTGAAGAATATGACACCAGAAGAAGCTTGGTCTGGTCAAAAACCAACTGTTGATCATTTTAGAGTATTTGGCTGCGTGGCTTATGTGCATATTCCTGACCCAAAGAGAAAGAAACTTGATAATAAGGGAGAGAAGTGTGTACTGTTTGGTGTGAGTGAAGAATCTAAGGCCTACCGTCTTTACAATCCTTTAACTAAGAGGATTTCTGTTTCTAAAGATGTGGTGTTTGACGAAAACAGCAGCTGGAATTGGGAAGGCAATGATAAGGGAAAATCAGTGGCTCTTGAACTTGAGGAAGATGAAAATGCTGATGTAGAAGAGAATGCACCAAGTGATGGAGAAGAATCAAATGAATCTAGTTTTGATACTGGAAGTGAGGCAGCTGAAACTTCACTAAGAAATATGCAACGTTCAAGGAGAAGACCAGTTTGGATGGATGATTACACTAGTGGTGGAGAGCTTTCAGATGAAGACACATTGGCTCACTTTGCCTTATTAGCTGGAAGTGATCCTATTTCATTTGATGAGGCAATTAAAAGTTCAAGATGGAGAAAGGCTATGGATGCAGAGATTGAAGCTATTGAAAGAAATAATACATGGGAGTTAGTGGAGCTGCCAGAAGGAGAAAAAACGGTGGGAGTAAAATGGATTTACAAAACAAAGTTGAATGAAAAAGGAGAAGTTGACAAGTTCAAGGCTCGTTTAGTAGCTAAAGGGTACACTCAAGAGTATGGAGTTGATTATTCTGAAGTGTTTGCACCAGTAGCAAGGCTTGACACAATAAGAATGGTTATTTCAATGGCTGCCCTGAATAAGTGGACTATTTTTCAGCTTGATGTGAAATCTGCGTTTTTACATGGAGAACTTATGGAAAAGGTTTTTGTGGAACAGCCACCAGGGTATGTAAAAAAGGGGAGCAAATATATGGTGTATAAGCTGAAGAAAGCTCCTTATGGTTTGAAACAAGCTCCACGAGTTTGGTACAGTCGAATTGACACCTATTTCAGCAAGGCTGGTTTTCACAAATGTCCCTATGAGCATACACTCTACATCAAAACTGGAGAAAAAGGTAATCTTTTGATTGTGTGCTTATATGTGGATGATTTAATATTTACTGGAAATGATGAATGCTTATTTAGAGAGTTTAAACAGTCCATGATGAAAGAATTTGAGATGACTGATTTGGGAGAGATGAAGTACTTTCTTGGCATAGAAGTGACTCAATCTGCAGGTGGCATTTTTATTTGTCAAAAGAAATATGATCAAGAGGCCTTGGAAAGGTTCAAAATGAATGATTGTAATCCAGTTCAGATCCCTATAGTTCCTGGAACTAAAATTACTCGGGATGTTGAAGGAGTGAAAATTGACAGCACCTATTATAAGCAGATGGTTGGAAGTCTGATGTACATGACAGCCACTAGACCAGACTTAATGTATGCTGTCAGCCTCATTAGCAGGTTTATGGAAGCACCAACTGAACTCCATCATCAAGCAGTTAAAAAAATACTTCGCTACTTGAAAGGTACCATCAACTATGGCATGTTTTATAAAAAGAGTGAAGGAAAAGAGTTAGTTGGTTTTAGTGACAGTGATTATGCTGGGGATTTAGATGATCGCAAAAGTACATCTGGGTATGTCTTTCTCTTAAGTGGAGCTGCTGTCTCATGGTCTTCAAGGAAGCAACCTGTTGTCACTTTATCCACAACTGAAGCAGAGTTTATAGCTGCTGCATCATGTGCTTGTCAAGGTATTTGGCTGAGAAGAATTTTGGAAGAGGTAAACTATACACAGCAAGGTCCAATTATGTTGTTTTGTGACAACAGTTCAACTATTAAATTGTCAAAAAATCCAGTTTTGCATGGAAGAAGCAAACACATTGATGTGAGGTTTCATTTTCTTCGTGATCTAACTAAAGAGGGAGCTGTGAAACTATGTTACTGCAGAAGTGATGAGCAAATTGCAGACATTTTAACAAAACCACTGAAGGCTAATTCTTTCATGAAGTTGAGAGCATTACTTGGCATGTGTTCCATTGAAGAAATAAACTGATAGCTTATGAGCATTCAGTTTAAGGGAGAGTGTTGAAGTTAGTGGATATTTACTTGTTATTTGTTTTCTGTTCTATTATCCTATTAAATAGGGATTGTGGGCGTCAGTTATTTGATTTAGTCTTTCCTTCTTTGTTGGTCTTTTAGTTAGTGCTATCAGTCCACGTTTTGTGTGGCAGTTGTGGTGTAAGGCTATTTAAAAGCCATATGTTTTCAATTCAATAACAGAGATTTTATCCCAAATTTATTTTGTCTTTCTCTGATACTCAACAATCTGCACCGTCCTAACAATAAATTGTTATATGAACAGCTATAACATGTACTTGTGTATCATGGTCCACTTAGGGACCTGACCACTTTGAAATGGCACCTTCCTTGAGAGTTGTGACTTGTACCCTACCACGAGTCAGTTAGTACGGGTTAGAAGTGAAGCTGATTGAAAGCTTTACTTTTTTTTTAAAAATAAAAATGTTTTTCATTGAGAGTTGTGACTTGTATCCCTACCACGAGCTAGTGCAGGGTAGAAGTGAAGCTGATTCAATATCCAGGGAGAGTCAAACTAAAAGTTTGCAGCCAGCTGTCACTAAAATCTCAATTGAATGCGATGGCATAGAGAACTTCCATTCCATATTTCCAAGTTATATTGAGTAGAAAGTGAAAGGAATGAAAAAAAATATATTTAAAACGACATAATTATCCCAAGTGGAGAGAGAGAGAGAGAGTTTGGAAACACGGTAGAGTTAGTGTGTGCTTGGAAACACGGTAAAACTGAGTAAATGCATGTTCATGGACAGAAAACGCGATTCTGGGGTGTTTGGATCATTTTTTCTGAAATTGATTTTGGGGTCCAAATTGATTCTAAGGCGAAGCAGGTGATTGTAGCTTTCATGTTGGAATGCAAATCAATTCTGCTAGTTGATGGATAGATTTTTCCTCTACTCCTTCATTGCCCTTCTTTGAGTTATTTCTTCTTCTCCCTGTTGGATGTGCGACCCCTGCTGGGCCATCGTCACAGTCCCGTCCTTTGCCGTCATGGTGCCTCCAGCATGTTGCACCGTCCTCTTTCTTCTCTCTGTTAGACTTCCTTCTCCCTTTCTTTTGTTGGTTGTGTGCCACACACCAACACCTATTTGGGGTAATGAGGTTATTTGATTTTTAGGGTTATCTGATGCTGCTTAGCAAGGTGGATGTTTTTTTTTTCGTCAAAGCACACTCTTTTTATTTTAGTTGGGTTTTTTGTTTGGACTTAAAGGGATACATAAGGCCTATTGTTCTCATTTGCTTATATTTTTGCTTTAGTTTAATTACGTTAGGGTATTGACCAAAAAAATTACGTTAGGGTCAGACTTTGGGTGTTTGATGTGTGCAGTGCTCTGTATGTGTGACATGTGAGTTTTGTTAGTTATGACAGAAGGTTATGGGTGTTCCAAATGGGCTAAACCCAACTCACTCAATGATATCTTTTATGTCTGTATCTTTTTTGGTGTGTTAAGTGTAAGTTTTTTTGTGTTTTAGCTGTTTTGTTTTTTAGCTTTGCTGTTTTCCTCGTGTGTAGTTTGTTACAGATTGGTATAAGTTCAGCAACGTGTCTTGGATAGGATTGTTATATTTTTTGTGACTCTGCATATGCTGTTTTTCTTGTTGTAGATACCGTATAGTTGAGGTTTTTTTCTTTTATGAACTTGTTCATGTTGACCAAAAAAAAAGTTTAATTACGTTAGGATTAGGATAGGAATAAATACAAAAGAAAAAATGAAGAAAGATTTATTGAAAAGAAATTTAATAATAATTATCTAAAATGGGGAAAAACAAAAAAATTTATACACACCCATGTTAGTAATTGTACACCTAAAATCAATTTTGATCCAAACTATTCAGACAATATAAATTGATAAAAATTAATTTTTTAATAAATATATTCAAACATAAATTACGTTACATTCAATTCATTTTTAACCAAAATCAATTTGACAAAATCAATTTTTATCACTGTTGAACTAAACACATATTTAATGTCATCCAATCTCGATTTCTACGTTTTCATACCAATTTGGAGGAGAAAACTTTTCTGTGGGTCTCACAATTTAATTTTACTTTCATTCTCTTTTTTATGCAGCTCCAAACGAGGAAGGATCTCGATTCCGTGTTTTCCATTCTTACCTTTTCATTCCTCCATGTTTTGGCCATTCCAAACGAATGCTTACCCTATGTTTGATTTGTAAGAGAAAATAGAAGGAAAAGAAAGGAAGAGAAGAGAAAAGAAGAGAATAGAAAATGAGAGGATTTTTTGGTTATTTGGTATAAGAAAAAGTGAAAGAAAAATGAAAGAAATGGAAGATAAAAGTTTTCCCTTCCCTTGTTTAATTGAGTAGAAAGTGAAAGGAATGAAAGAGATATATTTAATAAATGATATAAATATCCATTTGTAAATATGGATTCATGGTAAAAAACAAATAACTATACTTTTAATGATTCTTAATTTTAGATATTTTAAATATATTTTTTTGTTATACAATATTAATAAAATAATTTTTGATAAATTTAAAAATATTTATTTTATATTTTAAAACATTTATTTATTTAATAAATTAAAAAAAGACAATGAGAAATATTTTTGGTATTTTGATTTAAAAATCCATTCCCGTACTCCATTTCCTTCCAAATTGGGAAGAAAACAA
The DNA here is from genome assembly GCA_030159175.1 of Glycyrrhiza uralensis. Classification (NCBI taxonomy): domain Eukaryota; kingdom Viridiplantae; phylum Streptophyta; class Magnoliopsida; order Fabales; family Fabaceae; genus Glycyrrhiza; species Glycyrrhiza uralensis. Next base: position 3,263,611 of record BRZY01000008.1, read on the forward strand.
TTTGAAGTGGGCCCCACGTGCTTTTTTCCTTTCCTTCCATAATTGCTTGAAACCAAACAAGGGAAAACATTGGAAAATGTGTTTTCTTTCTAGCCTTTTCTTTTCTACTCTTTTTCTTTGCTACCAAACAAAGGGTTAACCTTATGTTTGGTTTGTGAGAGGAAGTAGAAGGAAAAGAAGTGAAAAGAAAGGAAGAGAAAAGAAAGCAAGAGAATAGAAAGTGAGAGGATTTTTTAGTTGTTTGATATGAGAGAAAGTAAAAGGAAAATAAAAGGAATGGAAGATAAATTTTTTCCCTTCCCTTGTTTGATTGAGGAGAAAGTAAGAGAAAGGAAAGAGATATATTTATTAAATGAGATAAATACCCCTTTGTAAATATGTATTCATGTTAAAAAATTTAACTATACTTTTAATGATTCTTAATTTTAGATATTTTAAATACATTTTTTTGTTATACAATATTAATAAAATAATTTTTGATGAATTTAAAAATATTTATTTTATATTTTAAAACATTTATTTATTTAATAAATTAAAAGAGGGCAATGAGGGATATTTTTGGTATTTTGATTCAAAAATCCATTCCCGTACTCCCTTTCCTTCCAAATTGAAAGAGTTAACTGTCATTTTAGTCCCTAAAATTGTAATACGATCTCACTTAAATCCCTGAAACTAACGAAAGTACAAATTAGCCCCCTGAAATTGTAATACGTCGGTCAAGTTAGTCTCTATCGTACAATTTTAGGGACAAGACCGAGTTAACCCGAAGTATGTGATCAAAAGCAACAGACATCGTATATCATTTTTAGATGAAAATTGTAAAATGATATCGGGACAAAGAAGCAATGTTTAAATCTTTTTTTGATAAATTAAAACTATTATTGAACTAGAGAAAACTATGTGGAAATACAAAGCATGTCCAAGATACTTGCAATCCACTGAACTACATACTTGCAATGTAGGGCCATTCACAACACATGAAAAATTTGTTCCTAATCCAGAGGCGATCACAACTGGGAAACAATGCACATCCCGGGTGTGAAACTGTCAGTACCAATCCATAGAACAGCAAACTTTAACCAGATCCGTTCACACCCTGTGAAATAATTCACACCCCTCGTATGAAACTGTCATGCCAGCATTTGACTCTAATGTCAATGAGTGTTTGTAAATATAGCATTGTAAATATAGCATAATAATTATAATATTACATAATAATTTGGACGGGCCGGGTGACTCAAGGGTCAACCCGAACTCAGCCTGGCTCAAAGCTAGATTATTAGTTGGACTGTCTCATTGTCTCTTTTATTTTAATGGGTCTGGGTTAGACTCAATTCAAAGTCATTGAGTCGAGACAAATTGACGAGTCGGACCGAGTTTTGTACACCCCTACTCTTAGAGCTGGCAAAGTGGGATTTCGGGCGGGCCCGAGCTCGGCCCGCATCAAGTTCGGGTTTTATCGGGCCGGACCAAAAAAAACTCAGATTGAAAACGGGCTCGAATTTGTGTGTCCGAGCCCTTTACTTTTCGGACTCAGACTTTAGCCTATTTTTTGCAGGCAGCCTGCTTTGGGCTTGTGTTTTATCAGGTTCGGACTTTATTGAACCGAGCCAAAAAGACCCAGATTAAAAACGGATTCAATTTTATATATCTAAACTCTATATTTTTTGAATTTTTTTTACCCGACCCGCCAAGTCCGGCCTATTTTGCCACCTCTGGCTACTCTAAATAGCTCTTGTGAATCGAACCCTTTCTATAAATTAAGGAGTAGCCTCTTCATTCTGAAGCAATTCGAAATGGCTTCCTCTTCCATCAAATACAAAATGACCCTTAAACTGCTCATTGACACAAAGCTTGAGAAAGTTGTCTTCGCTGAAGCATCAAAACTGATAGTCGATTTTCTCTTTAGTTTGCTCTCTTTGCCTGTTGGCACTGTCGTTGGGCTCCTAGGTAGTAAGAGTGGCACGGTGGGTAGCTTAGACAATCTCTATCAGAGTGTTACAAATCTCAACGAGACTTATTTGCAAGAAAACCTAGATAAGAATGTACTGTTGAAGCCAAAAGCTCCGATTTTTTCAACTGAAATCTTTGGCCTTCTTCCGCTAAATGCATGCAATGAGGATGCCGTTGACAACAACTTAGAAGCTTCATTCCACAAGTGCAATGCTTGTCAATCCTATGTTGAGTGTGATAACAGGAATCGATTTCGACGTATTCAGCGTAGTATGTATAGTGGATTTGGGCCAAGTTATGATTATGTTCAAATTAGTAAGCCTGCTGTAAAGGAAAATTCCATGAAGAATGGGTTTGTGAAAGAGACTGTAACTTTCATGGTGATGGATGATTTAGTGATTCAGCCTATGTCAACCATATCAAGTATTACATTGCTCAACAAGTTAAATATCAAAGACATCAGTGCATTGCAAGAAAAGGAGGTTGAGTTTGGGATGGCTGAGGTATGTCATGTTCATAATTAACACACATTTATATTGTCAATTTTGATGCCCTTAATGTGTTTTATATATATATATATCAGAATGTATTTCTATTTCTATTCTATACATTGGTGTTATAAATGTTGGCAATTAAAATTGCCTTACTAGAAGAATGCAGATCTAGTAGATATAATTAAAACAGGACACACAGGAAACAATAACACAAACAGAATCTTTTTCAAGTCACAAAGCTTGGCTTTTGTTAATGGCCAACTTACAATTTTTTTCAAAGGGAACTCGCTGGAGTCTCCCAAAGTAATTCTCTATGTCTTACACACAACTTTGATACAATAGCTAGATAAAATACTAGCTGTCCTATTTATACAAGACTAGGTTGGTTCTTATTTTTTAAAACCGACACATGGCCTAGCAATTCCTAATAATAATACAGCTGTTACATATAAGTTTCAATCTATCCAAATACTTAAGCATGAGCTGTCAAATTTTCTTAATAGTTAAGCTTTGACAAAATAGTTTCCAGCAGATTCTGGTTTAATAACAGGTGGCCAAGTTTAGTCTCTATCATCCTCCCTTAAACTTGGCTTGATCATTCCGAGCATGTTCTTGAACTTTAAGAACAAATTGATCTTGAGTGGCTTAGTAAAGATGTCTGCAATTTGGTCTTCCGATGAACAATATTCAACCACAATCTCTAATGTAGTGATATTTGATGCTGATGTGTTTGCTGCGACCATGAAAAACTGGATTTCTTGTCAAAGCAATGGTTGATTTATTGTCACAGATATTCTTGTAGGACCATCTTGTTGATGTTGTAGCTCGGTCAGCATTTTCCGTAACCAAATTGCTTGAGTAGCACAATTTGTGGCCCCTATAAATTCTGCCTCTGCTGTTGAAAGCGCAACTACTTGTTTCTTGGATGACCAAGAAAATACACTCAGTCCCTAGATAAAAAGCATAACCTGAAGTACTTTTCCGTGTTTCAATATCACCTCCCCAATCGCTATTTGTGTATCCAATCAGTTCTGTCTTGTTAACATTTGAATAAAAGATACCATCATCAATTGTACCTTTAATATATCTTAAAATTCGCTTGGCGGCTTGCTAATGAGATTGTCGTGGTGAATCCATAAATCTGCTTATAGGTCCAACTCCATAAGCTATATATGGTCTTGTTGCTGTTAAGTACCTTAGAAGACCCACTGATCTTCTGAAATTAGCTGGATTGACAAAGTCACTCCCACCTTCCTTTTCAAGCTTCAATCTTTCTTCAACTGGTGTCATTATTGGGTTGCAGGCTTTCATCTTAAACTTTAAAACATCAACTGCATATTTCTTTTGTGAAATAAAAATTCCTTCAGACATTTGTTTAACCTTAATGCCTAAAAAGTAGGACATTGAGCCCATATGAGTCATTTCAAATTGTGCAATCATATTCTCCTTGAATTCAACTAGCTATTTGAAGTTATTGCCGGTGAAGATTAAGTCATGCACATACAAACAAACAATAGTGATGTCTCTATTCTTGTTGTTTTTGACATATAACGCATGCTCATATAGACTCCTATGAAAACCATTGTCGATAAAGTATGTGTCTATACAAGTATTCCATTCTCTGGGTGCTTGCTTTAATCCATAATGTTTTCTTCAACCTATATACCTTATAAGTTTCTCCTTGTTTTAGACAAACTGGTGTTCTTGCGTTCCTTAATGTTACATATAAGTTTCAATCTATCCAAATACTTAAGCATGAGCTATCAAATTTTCTTAATAGTTAAGCTTTGACAAAATAGTTTCCAGCAGATTCTGGTTCAATAACAGGTGGCCAAGTTTAGTCTCTAACAATAAAAGTTCACATATCTGCATTTTCATTTTTATCGAATCTTTTGTGGTATTGGTTTGTTCAATTGATTTATGCTAATTTTCTGTACTTTTAAATAGGCAACCGATCTGCTTAGGGCTTCACTGCAATCAAAGATGGTCTTGACAAGTGTTTTTCTGAAGAGCAAAAATATGCCAATCAAAATGTGAAATATGGCATCTTGGTTTTGAAGTTTTGGGCGCTACATCTTTATTTGCGACGTGCTCGGATCCGGATTGTTAATTAAGTGCTCTATTTGCAACTTTAAACCATTGTCATGTTGTCAATTGTGTTGTGTGTGTGAGAGAGGGACTTCATTAGTAGCATCAACTTAAAAGTAAATAATATCGTAAATTTTAGGAGTATTGAAATTTTAATCTTTTATAAACCTATATTATAATTATTCTATTATTATTTTTTTGCAACAAATTGGTTATATTATATTATATTATTGAGTAGATTAACTTTTCATAGGCATTAAATTTTATGAATTCAATTATCAAACTAAAAGATCTTATTGAGTATATCGAATCTGTACATCTTCAAAAAATTTAAAAAATGTTTAATACAAGTAAAGTAGAAGTAACTTCGATTCATGATATACTATTCATTTTTAAATGCAAATAAAATATTACCTATAAGATTGTATAACTATGAATGTCTATTTATTTAAAATTTGGTGTGCATGATTGTTAAGATAATACGACAATATTCGACCTAGTTACCTCTTAATATTTATAAATTAAATTTAAATTATTTATTTTAAAATATATAAATAAAAAGGAAGCAATAAATTCTATACGGCAAATATTTAATTCAATATATTCAATATATTGTAGTTGTTCAAATTATCTCAGAAGAATATAATACTTTACAATTTTTTAAATAATAATTTAAATATATTAAAATTCAACTTAGAAAATTGTCATTGCAACTAATTAGTTTTTTTTTCAAAAAAAGAATTTATGGACACCTATATGCTATTAGACACTTTCATAAAGATAGAAATAAAAGAGAGATTAGGATATGATAAGAAAAAAATAAACATCAATGAAGATGAATTTGCACTAATGTATTGCAATCATCCGATTGCTCTCTCCTCAAGTGATTGGTTATTTTAGTTTTCGTTACATTTTCATTTTAAAAAATATGTCGTGCTAAATAGCACTGCTGGAAAAAATTAATAAGAAGAAATATTAGACAGATATTTGAAATAAATGGATATTTAAATATGATTTTTGTTTCATTTGGGTCAATAAATAGAGTAAGGAATAAACATCTATTTTAGTTTTTGATAGTATTAAGTAGTATTATTTTGGTCTCTACTAAATAGAAAATTATTAAAAAAATTTCAACTCATATTTTTTGTTGATCACTTCGATCCTTGTTGTCAAAAATATAATCACTTTTAAAGACTAAAATAATAGTAAATAATTACTTTTAAAGTTTAAAGTGATTAATGACTACCAGTTAAAAATCTTTTAATAATATTTTACTTATCAAAAACTAAAGTAATACTGTCAACACTTAGAAGCGAAAGTAACTATTTACTCTATAGTAAACTAACTAGGTTGATGGCTGAGTTAATGCATATCCTTAGCTGTGGTCAACATTGTGCAACAGTGTCAATCAATTATACCTTGTATTTTATTGATCCGTGTGCTACTCTCTCTTTCTCTCTCCTTGATTGACATACAAACAAACTGTAATTGTCAAACACCAAAAAAATAAGTAGTAATCAATCTTCACCCCACTTTCTTTTGCTTCTAATTTTTCCTTCTTTGCACTTTTGCAAGCTTTTTTGAACTCACCCCAAAATCCCTCTGGCTTTGTTGGATTCATTTCTTATTTTGCCAGAGATATCTGGGGTCATATATTGTCTGGCTTTATTGAAATTTTCAACAAAAAAAAATCTTGATAGCTGAAAATGACTATTGGAAGTCTTGCAACCAAGGCAGAGAAGAAAAAATCAAGGAAGAACAAAGCAGTTGTTGATGAGAATGATCCTTTGATACCTAAGACTCAGGAATCTGATGCAGGGTTTGATGATTTTAATGGAGCTTCATTTTCTGGGGCTGTTTTCAACTTATCCACCACAATCATTGGTGCTGGAATCATGGCCTTGCCTGCATGCCTGAAAAAGTTGGGGATGGTGCCTGGTCTTGTTGCTATAATCTTTACAGCAATCTTGACAGAGAAGTCAATTGGGTTCATGATTAGGTTTTCAAGGGCAGGAAACCTTTCATCTTATGGAAGGCTCATGGGGGATGCCTTTGGGAAATATGGAAAAGCTCTGGTGGAGATATGTATTGTAATCAATAACATTGGTGTGCTGATAATTTACATGATTATTATTGGTGAGGACCATTTTCTCTTAAGCCTAGGACTTGAAATTTTTATTTGGGGTGGACTTTCATTGTTGTCATTTGTTTTGGTTTTAGAGGCAGTTTGGATAATTTTTTTATAAGCACTTCTAATGAGTTTTTGAACTACTAGTTTCTCATATAAGTTGAAATCAGCTTTTACACTTCTATTTTTTCAAAAGCTATCGTTTTTAACTTCTCCATAAACACCTATCTACTATTAACAACTAACTTTTCTATAAGCTAGAAGTTGGGTTTCTGTATCCAAACAAGACCTTAGTCATGGTTTTAAGTTGCATTCCACAACTGCATTGAAGCTGCAACAGCCTCCATGACCGCAATTGCAGTGGCATCAACTGCAATATTTTGCAATATTAAGGATTTTGACATAACCACAATCGCGATTTAAAATCTTGGTTTTAGTTGAAAAAGATTGTTTAATTCAGTTTTGTTTTGTTCATATATTGTAGGTGATGTGATTTCTGGAACATCTTCAAGTGGAATTCACCATTCTGGTATCCTTGAAGGATGGTTTGGTGTTCATTGGTGGACTGGCCGTACATTTGTTCTTGTTTTTATAACACTTGCTGTATTTGCACCTTTGGTCAGCTTTAAGCGAATTGGTGAGTGTTCTTTCCTTTCATTTATTAAAAGTAAAAAATAACAACATATTATTAGTTGATTCACTAATTTATTTGCTAACTGCTAAAAATGACAGGCCTGTAACTTAGATGATTGAAACATTGGCATACATGCTTCTAGTGCCATGCTTCAATTCCAATTTTTTGACCACCCTAAGAGGTTCTTGAAAAAGTAGTTGTCATCTCAAATCACCTAAAAGTATATGTTGAAGTGTTTACAGCCAAGTTAAATCAGCATTAATTAGCTGTACTTGGATATCTAATAATGATGATATGAATGAAATGGAATAGATTAAAATTACCATATCATTGTTTGAGTATTTTATGATGAAATGGATTAATGCTTTCATTTCATTTTTGATACTGAACAGAAAGGTATGGAGAAAAGTAAAGAATAAGTTGATTCTATCCCATTCCCAAATTTGGCAAAGATAAGTAGAGGCATTGAATGGAATAGATTTAATTAGGTTTCATCCCTTTCCACCCCGTTTTAGAGAATTAAGTACAACTACTGTCATTTCATTCCCTCGCTATTCCATCTCTTTCCATCAATCCAATCATAGTGTATAGGGCTTGTGGCTTGGGCTACAGAGTGCGTTGATTGCGCAGCTCTTTGATAATTCCCTGTCGGCGTTTATGTGTAGCGCTTTCAGGTCCTATCCATTCAGGGCTCCTTTCTTGAAGAATATGCCTCAGGTAAAGTCTAAGATAAGTTGGGAATCCCTATTAAATGCATGTTAGTTGCTCATATTTCTATTTTTTTTTCAGTTTTGTCATGGTTTGAAAATATATATTTTTTGGCAGAAATTAAGGAAATGAAAATATCACCTGAATGACATGACATAGTAGACATGTATTATAGTTTTAGGATCATCCTATTCCCTTAATACTTTATAGTACATCTTGCATTTTTGTACAAACAAATTAAATCCTTTGAGCAATATTTTCTGTGTTACAAGCTATGCGATTTGATCATAGGAGAAGTCTCTTATCATGATATATTTAGGCTCATCTTTCGAAAGTTATAACAAATCCATGAAAATTTTAATTGCATGCTCTGTGGTTGTTGCAGATTCATTGAGATTCACATCTGCATTATCGGTTGGACTAGCAGTCGTTTTTCTTGTCATTGCTGTGGGAATCTCAATTGTCAAGATTATAAGTGGAGGCGTAGGGATGCCCAGACTCTTCCCGATCGTTACTGATGCAACATCAGTTTTTGAACTTTTCACTGCAGTTCCTGTACTTGTGACTGCCTTTATCTGCCACAGCAATGGTATGAAAAGTTTTCATACCTTTGTTTAGAACTCATTTCCCTTGTTTTAATGTTTTTATGGAGAATCGAGTAGAGATTATTGTAAAAATGCAAGTGTGGATTGATGAAGTCCCACACTGATTAACAATGAGTTAAGTATTGACAATATAGGTGTGGAGACCCATATACTTGTAGCCTTAAGGTTTTGGGTACAGTATGTGGTGTCGGCCCACTTTTTGTGGTCTCTCGCTTTTGCCCATTGTTGAGCCCACTTTTCTGACAATTCTTTCGATAAGCCTAACCTTATTCGATGTCCAACAAATTAGAAAAGAGAATATCAAAGAAGATAAGATGGTTTGTACCATGCGTGTCGAACTTTGTTGAGCTAAAGTTGATATCAGAGCCTATCTTACACTAGATCCATTATCAGACCATCCACCAAGCCCAATAGCACTGGGCATGAGGGGGTTTATTGGGATTGGGAAAACCCAAGCCCCACATCGACTAGAGAGAGTATATATAGCAAGGGCACCCCTCACCTTATAAGCCGATTTTGTAGGGATGAGTTAGGCCACTAAATCTAAAACAGTTATGTGGGAGAATGACACGATTGCAGTTACAGTTAGCTATCTAGACTCTAGATTCACATGTTTGCTGCATGGATATATAATCTGATGGTTGAATTACGTGCACTCTTTATTTGCAGTTCACAACATAGATAATGAACTTAAGGACCCCTCACAGATGCATGGGGTTGTACGCACTTCCATTTCTCTATGCTCTTCAGTATACTTACTGACAAGCTTCTTCGGGTTCCTTCTATTTGGCGAAGGAACTCTTGATGATGTGCTTGCCAATTTCGATACTGATCTTGGAATACCATTTGGTTCTGTGCTCAATGATGCTGTTCGTGTTAGCTATGCCGCGCATCTTGTGCTTGTATTCCCGGTAGTCTTCTATGCAGCGCGATTCAACATTAACGGTCTCATGTTTTCTTCAGCGAGGCCTTTGGTTCTAGATACCTTCAGATTTGCATCAATTACTTTTGCCCTTGTTGGCATTATCTTCATGGGAGCAAATTTGATACCCAGCATTTGGGATATTTTCCAGTTCACTGGAGCAACAGCTTCTGTTTGTGTAGGATACATATTTCCAGCTGCCATCACTCTTAGGTGAGTTTGGTCACTGAATTCTTTTAGTCCATTAAGGGATGAATCTGATTTTCTAATATGGTTTTTTCTGTTGTCTCTAGATATGTATACTTAATGGGAAAAGAAGAAGAAAAAAAGTTAATAAAAATACATATTTGATTGATTCACTTGATTGTAGGATTTTGTACTTTGACTTGCAGAAGAAATAACTAGCCAATAAAGACAGTATTAACCTGCTTTTTTTGGTAAACTAGTCTATGGACCCGACCCATACACAGACGGGTTTTTTTTTATAAAAATTGTAAAAACAATTCAATAAATAAAATAATTTTAGTTGGACATAAAGAATTGGAGAGGTGACATGTGACATAGTCTTGGAAGTGACACGTATCACAGCTCAGGAGACCAGTGCCTACTTTCTTATACAATAATAGTTGATGATTAATTGATCAATAATTAATTGATTGAAGTAATTGATAAAAAGATATTAGAGGTAACACATGTCACACCCCGAAGGCTTGTGATGCTAATTCTGAGTTATCAAAATCCCTCACATAAAAAACTGCAGAAAATGCTGCTAGTTGCATTGTGTCTTTGTCTTCTAATACCTAACCTTACCACTATGGCCCATATAGTCTATGCAGTTAGAGGTGTCAAAGTGAGCCAACCCGGCTCACCCGGGTTGGCTCACCACGGGTTGGGAGAAAAGTGAGCCGAGCCGGGTTGGCTCACTTTTTTGGTGAGCCAGGAAATACTCAACCCGGCTCAACCCACCCCGAGTTGGTGGGTTAGGTGGGTTGGCTCACGGGCTGGCTCACGAGTTGGCCCACTAATTTTTAAAAAGATAAAATTCAAAAAAATATTTTAAAAAATGCAAAAATAGAAAAAATAATAGAAAAAAAACTAAATACATTAAAATCTATTTTTTCAAACATAAACCTTTTGAAAAAATCAAATTTAACATAATTGAAATTACAAAACATCTATTAAACAACATTAAAAAAATTAAAAAAATTAAAAAAGAAAAAAGAAAAACGGGTTGGCCCGGCTCACCACGGGTTGGCCCACCTCAACCCGCGGGTTAAGTGAGCCGGGTCCAAATAACCCGGATAAATATGAGCCTACTTTTTTGCAACCCGGCTCACCAGTGAGCCGGGTTTAGGCGGGCCGGCTCGCGGGTCAAAACCCATATTGACACCTCTATATGCAGTGGAGTTATGTGGAAATGTTAAATGCTTTACTAAATAGAGGGGTAAGTAATGATTTCAGAATTTTGAGATGTTTATCATTTCCTTTATGTAGCTATATAAAAAGGTTTTTTGTTTTTATGCTTGTGCTGATAATTAATTAACTAAAAAATCATCATTTAAGAGTTTTCTTTTTACTACAGGGATAGACACAACATAGCAACTAAATCAGACAAGATTCTATCAGTCTTTATGATAGTATTGGCAGTATTGTCAAATGCTGTGGCTATATACAGTGATGCCTATGCCTTGATCAAGAAGAATGAAAACTTAATGTGAATGATGATTTTCTTGAGACTCTCTTTAATAGCCCACTGTACAGGTATTTGCATACTTTCAGATGAAAGGATCAGAATTTGCAGGGCTATTGTTCAACTATACAAAATTATTATTTATTTTTCCTATTTTTGAATCTGATGGGTTGATTATGATATGAACAAAAGCTACCTTGTATTATACAAATATTCTTCAAAAATATGTGAAGGGTATGCAACATGTTTAAACCCCTTTTGTAATAGTATGCTCTTTGCTTTTGTAATTGTAGAGGATTCTTGTTGAACGTGTCTATATTTACTTGGCTTCATCTTCTCCCTCATAAATGTAATATATTTCCTAGTGTGATGGAAAATCCAAAGTCTTGTAATTGTTTGAAAAAAAATTCGTGGATTAATTAATTTTAATTTTAATTTTGAAATTGTAAAAAATATGATTTTGGTTCCGAGAAATTAACTTGATAAAGATTTGAAATTTTGAATTAGTAAGTTATCATTACTAAGATAACCTTTAAAATTAAAATACAATGCGACACCAACGAGTTATTCACTGATAAATTAACCCTTTTCATTTAAGCAAATTGATTATATATATTTTAGGGCAACGGAAGCAAATTAATTCATAATATTTTGTAAAGGCTCAGCAGTCCAGCTAGCACACATAAAAATAGCGAACACCCACCCAGTACGTGAAGGAAATTGTGCCAATGGCGAAAACTTGTGCAATATAATTTACAATTTAGAATGACAAGAACAAAAATTATGCGCATTTTTACATCAATAATTTTTCATATAATTTACAATTTTTCTTCTGGCTTACAATTGAATTTCAATTTTATTGATCATTTTTCATAGAATATATGCAGTGTGTAGTGAAACAAATTTTGTGATAATTTATCCGCATTTTCATAGATTTTTTTCACTTTTTTTTTATCTTCTTTTCCTTTAAACAAGAAAAAACAATCACACGTTTCCGAGGACACCATCCTTTTTGCTTGCTCTCCCTCCTTTGCCAAAGCCACACTTGTTTCCGAGAATTTTTCAATACTAGCAAGGCTGGCCCACAATGCATCAAAGGCTTCCAGCATAACGAGTAAGCCTTCCCACATAAGTTCCAGGCTTTGCTTTGATCATGTCATGCCTTGAGATAATGGCCTGTCCCTCGGCTCTGGTCCACCTTGTCTGAAAAATGCTCCATTCATATACTCATCATTGATTGATCTCCATTGCCAGTTCTTCCACTCTGCACCAAACACCGAAACAGCAATTTATTATTAAGGGGAACCATTAATCAAAGGCACCAAGCCAAAAATTTGCTGGGGGTCAATAGTTGTAAATATTAAGTCAAAAATTTACTATCCACATATAATCTATAACTATAATAATCTATAATCTATAACTATAATAATGAGGATGTCCCTTTTTAGTGTACACATTTTTTTCTATTTTACCCCTATATATAACTGTTAATATATAACTACTAACAAACTGAAATCTAGATAAAGCAAAATATTAAATTATAAAATTGTTACAGCTATTTAGGCACCACAAAATTGCTATTATATCATCATACTTCACTACATTGCTTAGTTATAAAGGTTTAATTGTTATTCTTTTTAAAATCTCTAGTTCATCTTAAATAATCCTTCAAACTATACCCAAGATTGAAAAATGAATACAAAACAAGGACATTACCTAGTTAAAAACACATTCACTTTCTTGTTACTTGACTGGTGGCACTAAGAAAAATAAATAAATGAAAACAGCATGAGAAGCAAGGGAATTTTTCCCTCAATCATCTTCATTGTCATTCTTGGTTTTGTCCGTGTGAATGTGCTTTTGAGCATTATACATTTCAGCAACCTGAAAACAAGTGAGTAAAGCATGACCAAATAATTAAACTTCCAATTTTCTCCATTACTCTTTTTCAATCTCCATCATATATACTGTTAGTCAGATAATGAAGATTGTACTTTACCAGCTCGGACGATGAGGCCTGTTCAGGAGCTTTGTCGGGCCGAACTCGAAGTGGGCGTGGACATCGAAGAGATATGCCCTTTATAGGAAATGTAGAAGTACCACCAATAATAGTATTTTGAATCAAAAAATAGGTACCACCAATATTATTATCAATTGAACAAGGTTAACAGGCAGAATTCCAATGTAAAATGAAAACTTGTGACACTTCCATCATCAATTCATTGTTTCTAATACCTTATTTGAATCTACTATGCCCACCGCAGCTTGGTAATCAGGACTAATGGTCAGATCTGAAGCTTTCACCTCCCACACCTAGATGGGATAAGAAAACATATAAATATAACTAATGTAAAAATATCCACTACAGTGAGCATAATGCAATTTTATTGGATAAAAAATTAAATAATAAAAAATAACAAGGTATTGGCAAAAATTTATGTCAACTCTAGATCCTTCCACCTATTGTTTAAAAGTCACATTGCCGGAAAACGGTTAAACTTCGTATCATAAGCTTACTACGCTGCCCTGGGAATTACAAAGTGAAAACGAACATCCACGATTTAAGTGTAAGCAGACCATGACAGTATACCCCAGTCCCACAATATGAAAATTCTTCCAGATCTTCCATTGAAGCAATAGGGAAATTTAAAACAATGGCATAGTAATACCAAACAATAAGAGGCCGAGTATAAGATGATCCATTAATGTTGATAAGTTAAAGGACAGTATTGGAAAACAAAATGAAATTGCCAAGAAATGTCAACATCATTCTTACCTCACTGGCTTCAAACCAAACATCAGGAATGTTTTTTTCACCACACCGATAGTATGTCTGAAATCAAGGAGTGTGTTCCAATAAGTTCATAAAATATTTAACGGGACTCAAAAGGTTCAGACAGAAAGAAGAGCAAGGGACCTTTGGTTTGGGAATCACTTTAGAGCGGAGGATAGCACAACGTTCTTCCAGCATTTCTTTAGTGAATTTAGTTCCTATCCACCATAACATGAAGATTATAAGAGATAATCAGAGAATTTAAGTTTAATACGCAAAAGAATTCAGTAGTCGCTTGACAACATGAAAGCACTCACCTACTTTACAAATACTTTGAAATTCTTCATTATTGTTGTCATAGCAAGCAAGGAGAAAGGAACCATAGACTCCTATAAGACATCATGTCACCAATTCATTTTAGACCACTTTGAGCTAAAGGTTTATAATAGCAGTATATACAAAATCCACAAGGGCCTAGCCTTGTTTAGAGGAAAGTGAAATATTGGACGTATATAGGCATCACCACATTAAAGAGTATGTTTCATGATCACCTGTACGATTCCCATGGCCATGGAAACCACCAATAGGTACCAAATCCAGTGTGTCCCCTATACTGCAAACTAGAGCCAATTAATAAATAGAAATCCATTAATTTAAAAGTAAATTAAGGGAAAAAAAATATCACATCCTTACTTTTCCAGATAATCTTTCTTCAGTTTTAGCCAGTTCAGTGAATACTTGGAAGGTTCATATGTGGCATCTTCATTTAATGTTTTAATAATTAATCCCTCGCAACTGCAAATCAAGAGACAAGCCAAATGATAAAAATTATTGTTCAAATTATTGCAAGAGAAACCAGAATTGGAAGACCTGTTAAAAGTTAGATACACTTATGCTGAAATGATGCATAGAATTTTAACAAATCATGAAATTTCTATCTATATGAATTTACACTAAACTAAACCAATAAAGACCTTGCATCAACAGCTTTTTCAAGAAATTTTTGTACTTCCCTAACATCATTTGATGTCACTGATGTTGCAAACTGAAGAAATCCACATTCTTCCTCAAAAGAGGCATAGAGATGCTGCAGAGAGAAAAATAAGCCCTCATCAACATGTAGTATTTTCTTATATATAGTATTTTCTTATATAAAGAGTATATGATATTCAATGAGTAATTATTTTTGAACATTAACATTTGATGGTAAACAGTATGAAGAGATCCCTGCCTCCCTAGCAAACTGAAAAATCTTTAACGTGGTGCTTGGTTGGAGGGAAGTGGAGGGGAGGGGAAAGATTATTTTAAATCTTTTATGTTTGGTTGAATTTTTTGGAGAGGAGCAAAAATCCCTCCTCAGTTATGTTTGGCTCCTCTCCAATATTGGGGGAATTTGGAGGGAAAGAAGATAGGTTTAAATATTTTAAATGCATTGACTTAACTATCCTTGCATGCATTGTAACGTAAAAGGGCATAAAAAGTAAATTTGCCTCCCCCTCCATTAAAATCATTCCCCATCCCCTGCTCTCAACCAAATAGGATATCTAATTAAATCCCTCCCCTCCCCTCCATTAAAATACCTCCTCCTGCCCCTTCACCCTAAGAGTGTTCTGCAGCTAGAACTTATTGCATTTACATTTGTTATAAATATTGGATTGAGTACTAACCAAAAGGTAATAATGTGGCCACCTATAATGTGGAACAACTTTTAGGTTTCCACCAACTCTATCACAGACTTAACAAAGAAAACAATAAAAAGAAACTATTGGTAGGGAAAAAATAGTTACCTCTCTACGGATTTTCAGGTTTTCCTGAAGAAGTGCTTGGCCATTAAGATACAGCAAATCAAAAGCAAATATGCAAACATCAACCTTTATGTCACTCATAACTACATTTTTGCGAGCCCGAGTACTAAGAACCTGTCAAGATATTGGGTTATAACATATGTCTTATCAAGATATTAGGTTATAACTTAGGTTTAAACTAACTCCTCAAACAATATCAGAAATTGGTAAGTTGAATTCCATGATGGGTAAAATAAACTACGTATTGAAACCTATAATTAAGTGATGTATCGAAACCTATAAAAATACAAAACCAACATTGAGCTTACCTGGAAAGGAAGGATTTTCTGTTTTGCACAATCATATGCAACAAGTTCACAATCAAGAACAAATGATGATACAATTGTTTTCTTTAACCTGTTCACAAAGAGTGAATATCAAAAACTGACAAACTGTGAAGTTGAAAAACTGTATTGGGAAGCAACTGGTGTCCTTATCAGTATCACTCATTGAGTTTGTTTCTGTTAGAACATCTGAAAAATATCTCTACACGTCCTTATTCTATCTAAAAATATGTTATTCTCAGATCATATCTTTAGATTAGTTTCCATATTTCCTTATATATATCACAATTTGTTTCCTTATTTAATTTAATTAGATCTAGCATTCTAGCACTAATAGAAATGAGGATTAGTGTTTTATCTTCTGTAATGACAGTGGAAATCCCAGCCTGTAATACAAGACACAGACGCAGAAATATAAAAGAAAACAATAGCATGGGAAGATATGAGAGTACCCAATTCTCTCCTAAGCCTTGCCTAATTACAGCCTACTCTACTCCCCCTCATTCTTATTTCCTCTCTCTTACCCACAATCCCCGCACCCATACCTCCCTCCTTCCCACTACTGCAGCTAGGAAGTTAATTAGGATCAGATGCATTGCACCTCACCATGCCGTCATCTGGTGCTCCCCTTTCTTGGACCTTCTCACATAAGCTTAGGTGATTTTGAGCCTTGGGTTCACATCACAAGCTTAAAGCTTAGTAAGCTTTAACATGAGGAGTGTTAGAATATCTGAAAGATATCTCAACACATCATTATTATATTATAAAATATATTAGAGTATCTTAAATTATCTCTCAGAATTGGTTTCCTACTTTCCTTATATGTCATCATAAGTTGTATCCCTATTTAACTAGGATTGTAGTCCAGTAAAGAGTATAGATGAAAATAAGTGCTCTGTCAATTATAATGAGACCCAAACATATCATCCACATCATATCAATATAATTTTATTATTTTGAATATTGCTTTTCATCCCTTTATAGGACTAAACACTATAACTTCAACAATTCCATTAGATGCAACTTCATGTTGTAAAGGAAATGTTCATAACTGGCCCAAAAAGATGTTGTTGACCTCAAATGTAATATTCTTAATTAATTAATTCAGTTCTTTTTACCTTGAAGCTGCAGCAACAACATCAGGAAACTTTTCAGTGTTCCGTTCAGCACTTCTACTGTAAATCTCAACTGAGCCATTCTCCATGTAATGTATCTGTCTTAATACAGCCAATATATTACTGCACAAAATAAGTATCATGAGCAATATACATCTGAAGGAAAATTTGAACATGAAGCATCACCTGAGCACGCTCTCCGTCGTATTTGTATTCACAGGTAAACCCTACATCCTGGAATCTGTTTAGAATTTCAGATACACTCGTGATTGCTTTTGACAGCATAGGCCCAACTGGAACTCCAAGAGTAAAATTACATTTCTTTGGAAGACCCCAGACACCATCCGTAAGCAGTGCAGATACTATTTTGTCATAGTCAGGAAGAACAGAATATACTTGTTTAACAATCTTTGCAGCCTGATGCAAAACAAACCCAAAGTAAAAAAATAATAATAATAATCTATTAGGGAAATGGTTGGTATCATCACTATTATAGTGATGACTATAATCACCGACACCGACATCTATTTCAACAACTGTTTCAACAACAGCTCACCATCTCCAACTTTTAGTGGAGATGCACCGCAAAGGCGCGAAACCAAAGCAAACATTGCCATTCGCCCCATCCTCACAAGAATGAGTCGCTTGAACTAATTCACTCAATACCATATTTCCCAATCTCAATCAGATTAGCTTACCTCTTCTAAAGGAGACTGAACTCCAGGAGGCGGTTTTGAATGTTTTTCAGCATACACTGCAGCTTGGCCCAATGCAGCTAAGAGAGTTTGCTCAGCACATCCGATGCGCAAATTTGTCTAGAAAACAAACCCTAAAAATAATTAGCAACATCCACCAGATTATGTCAATAAAATTACAATCTCAACCTGTAACAAACGGATTAGATATAAAGGTTCACAGTCAGTTGCAGCAAGAAGAAGTGACTTTATATGATTCTTTTTCTTCTCTTGACTGTCTTTTCCAACTTCCTGTACACAGTTATAAATGAGCGGAAATTAGTAGCAAAATTCTAGCTCTTGACAACAAAAGTGTTCCAAAAATCGCAATAAATTCCTGTTTCCTTCTCTTAGAGGATAGAGACAATGTCTACTAACATCCTATATTTTTCAAGGTACGACGTATCATATTCATATCGGCATATGGACCGAAATATTTGAGAAAAATTAAACTTGTGTAGACAGCACTATGCGCACTAACATCTAAAACAAGCTTAAATAGAGGGGAATAAGTGAATAACACAATCTATAAATAAATGGATGGTAACACACCCTGGCAATAAGGTGAAAGGTGTTGAAAACCTTTCTAATGGTCAATGGTTCAGGTTTCCGCATCATAGACTGTGACGATCGGCTAGCTTGGACAACTAAGCCCAAGTCACCTTTTTCCTGCACACACACACACACAAAATTCAAGGTATTATATTGTACTACTACTATGTGAAGAATACGACGAACAAACCAATGAAACAACGTTACCTTATACTGCTTCCTAACCTGCAACCGAGTCGTACCACACACCTCGGAAAGTGCCTTGATGATGGAAGCGTCGCCGATTCCCAATTCCAACCCTTGGTGTGGGGGAGCAATCCTGTTGGCCGAGAGATAGACGACCAGAACGAGATCCGCAGGGGTGGCATGAATCACGGTCCTCAGACGCAATGTCAGTGGTCGCAATCCTTCCGGTCTCTTCGGAGATAATGTTGAATGCCAAGGAGAGGAACAGGAAGGGCACGGGTTGGCCCTTCTCCCAACAAACAACCGAGCCGGGATCAAACTCCGAGGGCTTCATCTTCAGCCGCGGAACCCGCTTCTTCAGTTCGGTGATCAACTCCAAGGAAGAAGAAGAAGAGGCTTTGCAGAGAGTCTTGTTTGGCGGTTCCTGCTCCTCGGGGGTTTTGAGGTTGTTAGGGTTTTGGGGTGATTTTATTTTCTTGAGAGATGGAGAAGAAGGAGGAGAAGGCTGCCTCTTCTTCTTAGGGGCGGCCCGTGCGCCGCACATGAGGGCGTCAAACGCTGAAGGCGGCTGCTTAGACATGGAGAAGCAGGGCTCACAGAGAGAGGGCTTTGACCTCTGTAATATAATAATAATAATAATAATATTATTACTAGATTATTATATATTTTATTGTGTAGTAGATTAGATCAGATTAGATTTAACGGATTAAATAAATTAATTAATTATCTAATCTAATCTGTCTGTTATGACTAATATCATAATGTTTAGCTAATCTTTAGAGTTTAGACAGTATTCCCGCCGAGTTTCACTAAAAAAAACAGTTTTCCCGCCAAGTTTTTCCCTCTTAATATGTACATTTTTCAAAAAATAATACTCATGTGCCTCAAATTGAGTAGTGTTAGTGTCGTGTTCCACTGCTTTCTCTCTCTCTCTTTTATGTATTTCTTTTAAGAATAATTTTAAATTTTTTATTTTTATAAATTCTTCTAATTACTAAATGGAATAAGTATTAATTATTTTTTATGTTTCTAGGATATTAGTTGTATTCTCTTTTTTACTTTATAAAATAGTAAAAGAATATGTATAAAGACTTATAGGAGGATATAACATTTCTCTTCTTTTAATTTCAATGTTAAAAAATTTGAACCAATATAAAAAAAAATTGAACCGATTCGGATAGTCTCAAAGCGTGAAAAATTTGTAATTTTTTTATTGGGTCGATACGGACCATTGGAGTACCTGCACCTAGAGCTGGGTATATGGACCGAGACTCATTAGCGACCTATTTAACTCGCATTCTGCGCGGGCCACAGGTCCTAAAAATTGAAGACGATTTAATTATAAACCTTTTTGGCTCAGCATTTAAACTGTAAATTTAACGAATTTTATCCGCGAGCTTACGGATTGGCCCGCAGGCCTTTTCTAAAAAATAGACCTTTTTAATTGAACCTAATTAATACACATACACAACATAATAGTCGATCAAGTTACTTAATTTTTTCTTTTCTTGGAATATTTTGTTATATTTATCTCCTTTTTATTATAATTTAGTTACTGATATGGAATTTAAATAAACATAATTATTGTTATCAAAAAATAATTAAATAATAAATAAATGAACATAATTACATTATTTTTTTATAATATGTCTGACGTATTTGCACCCGGGGTGTGAAATTTCCCCAGGTGTGAACGAATCTGCTAACCGGAACTCTAGAAGTCACTTCGTTAGTTATATACTTATATACAATATGTTTGACTTAATCACATCCTATGTGTAAAATTTTCCCCAGTATGAACAACTCTGTCTTGATGTTTTTCCCATTTATTTTAATTTTTAATCACGGGCCACGGCCCCGCCTGTTAGCTGTAGGCCCGTCGGTATGGATGTGGGCCTACACATCTCAGTCCATTTGTTTCGCAGGCAAGGCTGGCTCAATCCATTTATATTGCGGGCTTTAGTGGGGCGGGTATAAACTGGCTAGCCAGCCCCGCATACCCAGCTCTACCTGCACCGGTGAATATCCTTAATTACAACTATTGGGAGCAAACAACCAGGGACACGTGAAGAGTTATTTAACTATAGACACTCATCTCTATGAATGACAATTAAATGCTGCTTTGGAGTCTTGAAAAATAGATTTCCTAAGTTAATGCCTCCATATAAACCTTCTAGACAACAACTCATAGTGAGTGCATGTTGTGCTATTCACAGTTATATACACAAGTGAAATTTGCGTGACAATTTATTTAGAATATGGGAAGAAATTAATCCAATAGAAATTGATGCCATGAATGGAGGTCCTGACATGAAAGGAACAAACTTAAATAATGACAATTTGTCAAGCTGTCCGACAAAGGTGCAACAAAAATGGCATTTTATAGAGATCATATTGCAGATTGGATGTGGGCACAACATAACAATTAATTGATGTATAAAAAAAAACATAACAATTAGTTGAACCATTTTCATTAATTACG
Organism: Glycyrrhiza uralensis; assembly: GCA_030159175.1. NCBI lineage: Eukaryota > Viridiplantae > Streptophyta > Magnoliopsida > Fabales > Fabaceae > Glycyrrhiza > Glycyrrhiza uralensis. The sequence goes on from BRZY01000008.1 coordinate 3,284,803, forward strand.
ATAATAGACCTTATTTAATTAATTGAGTTGTAAATTCATCTTGAATATTATATTGCATTTATTTTAAATGGTTTATTTACAATAAATTTGTTATATGTTTGGCTTTAATCTTATTCTTAATATTTATTAAAAAATATATCTAGATTCTCTTTATTTCAAAAATTATGAAAATAAAATACAATCAAACGACTTTTCTATTTTTATGTTTTAAAAACATGCTCTCAAAACAAATTTATCAAATAAGTTTTTTTTATTTTCTCATCTCTAAAATTGTTTTCAAAACTATACTTACCAAATAAATTTTATTTTTGTTTTGTACTGAAAAATAGTTTTGCAAAAGTATTTTCTAGAATAGTTTTAAAAAACAAAAAACCAAAATAGAATCAAACAGACCTTTAGTTTTTCACAAAAATCTGTTCTTAGATTTTTGTTTTTAAAACCTTTCAAACAAATTTTTTTTGTTTTTAAAACAATAAAATTGTAACAAATTTCACTGTCAAATAAGTTTTTAATTTTTTTTAAAAAACAAAAATAGTTTTCAAAAGGAGTAATCAACCATTATGCATGGAGAGTGGGTTGTTGGTTTTTCAGGAGCTTGCGGAATTGCAACCAACCTTTATGCTGAACTTACGGCAATTTTCAAAGGCTTGCAAGTTGCTTGGAACAAAGGATATAATATTGTCATTTGTGAGTCTGATTCTCAAATTGTTTTGGATCTAATTACTCAAGGAATTCCTCAATATCATCCTTATGGTCCTCTTGTTGAAAGCATAAGGCGTTTTAACTCCAAACCATGGGTGTTGTCTTTTCATCACACTCTTAGAGAAGCTAATGGTTGTGCAGGCTGACTGGCCAAGACTTATTCTTCGGACGACATTCCTTTCATGCTCTGAGATGTTTGCCCTCCTCAAGTAAAACTTGTTCTTCTAGCTGATGCTATGGGGCTCATAATTAAGGATTAGGACAGTTTTTTTTTCTGTTTTTATTTCCACCTCATAAAAAAAATCAAACATGCCCAAAGTTTTTTTTATCTTTGGACAACAATAATAATAGTACATAAAATAAGGTGACTTATAGGGTGGGTGAGCAAAATTTTGTCCCAATAATGGGTCAGTCAAAATGACCCACTATCTTACGTAAATCCAGTTTTATACCTAATAGAGATTATGTACCCTTTAAATTGATGATATATTGAAATGTACCAAATACTCAAGTGAATTTCATTAATACACATAAATTATCAAAATACATTATTGACCTAGCCTTTTTATGATATTTGTATTCTACACCCACCTACTAAAATAAAAATAAAAATGGGTTATAAATCCCGATTTTATCCTAGACTAGATATGTTGAACTTTTCAAAGAGACACATGACAACGGAACTTAATAGTATCCTTACTATTGTGCTTCATATTGTTCTTCATATTATTATCTCGGTTGTATTATGTCTTTTAATTCTCTATCGACTTTGGACTGTCTTTAAAACTATGTACGCGTATTGCTGACATTGCGTTCAATAGATTAAGGTCAGAACATTGTGACTATATCTATTTAATATATTTTATATTTTAAAATATAAATTTAAGAAATAAAAGCAACCAATAAGAGCACTGATTTATGGATCCTCAAGCAACACCCGGTCAACACCAGTGATGTGACATATTCAATACATTAAGTGAGTGTTAATTGGGTGATCAGGTGTCCATGAAACATTTTTGAACCAATAACAAGCGAGAAGTTATCAAAACACTTTAACATATACAATTCTAGCTTTTTCCATAATTTAACATTGCACTTACACTTAGTCAATTTTGATATTTTAAATGAATTTTGGCCTACTTCAGTAATTTACAATAACCATTGGGTCTTTTCGACATTCTTTTATAATATTGTGGCATAAGTAAAAAAAACCCAGAGCACTTCATTGCAAATATTTTTTAGATTATGTTAACCTTACAAATGGGTTGCTAGTAATCTATCCTAGCCATTGAATTTAATATTCATTATATCAATGGTGGAAAAATTGTGACCCATTATTGGGACAAAATTTTGCTTACCCACCGTATAAGCCACCAATAAAATAAATACTGCAGGTAAGTTTCCTCCTTTTCAAAACCAAATGAAAATTTGACAAAAAAAAAGAAAAAAAACAAAAGGAACATATTTTTTCAAAAATGTTACATAAACCGTCACTGTACACCTACTACACTCCTAATCCCTATTTCACTCATTGTCATCGGATGTTATGCAGGTGTATAGGTATCTGCGTACCAGAGCCATTTTTTTTCAGTCCCAAAATCTCATCCCCTGGCTCCACTTCTAGTCCTCGTTCATTCGCTTTAATTTGATGCGTGTTGAACAGTGAATGGTTCCCCCTTTCGCCTTCAGCTTTTAAAAAAAATGTTTAATTATATTTTTGGTTCTCTTACTATTATTATTATTATTATTATTATTATTATTATACAACTTTGATCTTAAATTTTCAATTGAACAAATTTGATCCTTCTTCTATCACCGTATCATTCCACTTTTAATACCTCAAGACTATATGACAATATAACACACATGAGATAAATTTGACATTAAATCAGGTAACTATAAATTATAATGACTTAATTTAGTATCAAAATAGTCCTCTGTATGTAGCATAGACTTTGATGTTAAAAACTCAATGAAAGTGAGTAAGAGACCTAATCGCAACAATTAAAATAATAAAAGACCAAATTCACTTAATTGAAATCGTGACCAAAATTGCAAGATTAGAATAAATTAAAGACCAATGGTGCAATTAAGAAAAAATAAAATGGTCCCATATTGGTTGCACTGCATCTTTTGGTGCTGGGCATGCACGGACTGCCACACTTTCCTCATCCACAAACTCAAAAAGCAACCATAGAAAGAGAGAGAGAAAGAGAGAGCCACTTGCGCTGGTGGCCCTGTAAAATCCAACATGGTCGCCATAGTCATAGGTGGTTGTTGAGTGAAAAAAAACTGTACCATACACTGTTTCTGTTTGTGTTGTGTTGTTCTGTTCCCCCACGTTACACGGTTTCCCTTCTCTTTCCCAAAAACAAACCTTTTTCCCTTCCTCTCTCTCTCAATTAGCATGTCTCTAACTCTAACCATCAAGCTACAACTAGCTTCTCCTCACCTAAACCTCAACAACAACCATGCAAACAACAAGATAATAAGCAACAACAACACCAAGATTTGTTATCCCAAATCCATTTATAGCACCAACCCATTATTCATTACCCCAACGAAGTGTTGTAGAGTACTTAAGCGCCGCTCCATGATGATGATAAAGAGTTCATTGATAGAACCAGATGGAGGGGCATTGGTGGATCTTATGGTACCAGAGAGCCAAAGGGGTTCTAAGGTTTTGGAAGCTGAGTCACTTCCAAAGGTGAAGCTTTCAAGGGTTGATTTTGAATGGGTGCATGTGATAGGGGAAGGTTGGGCTAGCCCTTTAAAAGGGTTCATGAGGGAAGACGAGTATCTTCAGAGTTTGCATTTCAATTCCCTTAGGTTGAAGGATGGTGTGGTCAACATGTCGCTCCCCATTGTGCTTGCCATTGATGATGATACCAAGGAGAGAATTGGGTCTTCTTCACACGTTGGGTTGCTTGGCCCTGATGGAGATTGTGTTGGTATTCTTCGCAGGTTAATAATTAGTCTTACTCTTGCAATTTTCCTGGTTAATTTTAGTGTTTTCTACAAAGTTTTAGATTGCAAAAATGATTTTTTTAATACCCAAACCCCAATATATGCCTCGAGAGAGATAGGAATAGAAGAGAGATGAGTGATAGATGTGACAGAAAGAGAAATAGAAAGAGAAAGAGGTGTTAGTTGGGTGTTGAAGACGAATTAGTGTTCAAAAATCACTACTTTTTAAATTGCTATTGTGGTCACGATTACAGTGAGATCACAGAAAACACAGACAAATGTGGTTGATGTGGCAAGAATTATTATGGTCATAAAGACCTCAAAAACCAAACCTTTATGTTGTGGTCATGGTTACAGCGCGATTCTTGATGTTACAGAAAACATATCCTTGATGTTACAGAAAACATCGACAAATATGGTTGATGTGGCCACAATTATGGTCTTAGAGATCTTAAAAACAGTTGTGGTTGCAATCATGGTTGCCGCCATTTAAAACCATTTTTTCTAGTTGATTATTCAATTGTTGTTATGTTAATTTTATTTTACTGTATAGTTTAATGATTACAAGTGTAAAGAGGAATAGATATGCTGTCACAGTCTGAGGTGCATTTCCTTGCGAAAATAGGCCTTTGTGATTGATCCACAATTCTCTAGCCATGTCTGTATACTCTAGGCTATAGAATAAGGTGAAAAGGGATCAAGAGTAGTTAGGTAATAGGTTTGATATGGGTTTGTGAAGCTTGAAATCATTCCCCAAAATTTTTGTGCCTTCTTCCATGGGGCTAAGATAAAGAATTTTGAGAACATGCAGAGCAAGCATGCTGCTACAATAACATATAAATTGAACAATAAGCATTATCACTTGTCTGTTTGAACTGTACAAGACTATGGTTTTTGTACAGCTAAGAATCTCAATTGGAGGTTAACTAAAAGACTGAGTGAATGATAAAATAAAAATTCCTATGAATTATTGCCTTATCATAAATTACATATTTTTTCGCATGCCTTCAATTTTCAGTCTTCAATTTTGCATTAACTAGAAGTCATGAAATCATTTTGAGATGTTATTTTGAAAATAAGATTATTGAATTGCTTTGGTTATCTAAATAAGTTCCTGTCATGGTGTCTCTTGACTTTCATTAACCCTTAAACACCTTTGCAGTATTGAAATCTTCAAGCATAACAAAGAAGAAAGAATAGCTAGAACTTGGGGAACAACTGCTCCGGGATTGCCCTATGTTGAGGAGGTCATTACCCCATCTGGTAATTGGCTTATTGGGGGAGATTTGGAAGTGCTAAAACCTATCAAATATAATGATGGTCTTGACAACTACAGGCTCTCTCCCAAACAACTTCGCGAAGAGTTTGATAGGCGTGGAGCTGATGCAGTTTTCGCCTTTCAGTTGAGAAATCCCGTGCATAATGGTCATGCCTTGTTAATGAACGATACTCGAAAGCGCCTATTGGAAATGGGTTACAAAAACCCAATTTTATTGCTTCATCCTCTTGGAGGTTTCACAAAGGCCGACGATGTGCCCTTAGATGTCAGGATGGAGCAACATAGCAAGGTATTTTCCATTGTTCTTCTCATATGGCATTGAGTAATAATAATAATAGGAAAATGCTTAGTTGCCCAAAAAGTTGTCGCGCGAAAATAGACGAAAGCAATTCAGCTGTTGATTTTATCTGATTTTTCCTTGTATTCCATTAAACACTACTGCTATGTATTATTTCTTTGAAAATTATAACTGTTCGTGCAATTCGTGGATCCCCCCATTTGTGCCATGTAGCACTACTGATAATAATAATAATGTGTATATGCCTATAACAATATATGCTGAGAAATGACCTTGGAAGTGATTGAACTGTCATTCAATTTCAGCTATCTATTCATTTGTAATAGTTCTATCCATGAGTTTTATTGACTAATTATCGTGTTCTTTTTTTTTCTTTTTAGGTCCTAGAAGATGGAATTCTTGATCCTGAGACTACCATAGTTGCCATATTTCCATCACCTATGCATTATGCAGGCCCAACTGAAGTACAGTGGCACGCCAAGGCACGGATAAATGCAGGTGCCAACTTCTATATCGTTGGTCGTGACCCTGCTGGTATGGGTCACCCAACCGAGAAAAGGGATTTGTATGACCCTGATCATGGGAAAAAGGTGCTCAGCATGGCTCCTGGTCTTGAGAAGCTTAACATTTTGCCATTCAGGGTAAGTAGTAGATCACTTTTACACATGACTATAGGTTCTTGCTTTTGCTCCTCTATGAGATTGTTCATTTCAATAATGTCTTCTTCACAATGCTTTCCTTCATCTTTTGTACACAAAGTTTCAATTAAGTCGATACTTTATCAATCAAATGCACTTCTCAGGGATGCATACCATACCCCATGTCTCTTATTGTTTGAGATGGGAAATGACATATTTTCCTTTCCCATTAATATACGACGAAATTACTTTCTTTAAGTTTAACGTGCTACCTAAAATTATGTTGATAAATTGTTTGTTTCATTTTATGATTTTTAAAGCACACATATGCCAGATGTTAACAGTTGCCTTGTTTTCCATTTTAAATTACAGGTGGCAGCTTATGACACTAAGGAAAATAAGATGGCATTTTTCGATCCTTCCCGTTCTAAAGATTTCCTCTTTATATCTGGAACCAAGGTATTTGATTCCCTACTATTCATTAATCTGATTCAGGCTCAATCAACCTAAAATTTGGACTTTGTCATGACTCATTAATACTTAATTTGTAATCACATAAGTATGTAGTCCATGTATGGTAGATCCTGGTTCCTGCTTCTTGCTTGAAACTTGAAATTACTAAAGCAAGGCACAAAGTGTAGCATTGGGATTATTTATTAAATTTTATATGTTTATCTTCAGAACCATACATGATTAGAGAATGTAAAATGCAAAATATTAAAAAGATGTCGGTTCCTGTTGATGTGATTTATGTGCCTCTATATAAGAGAGACATAACTAAAGTCAAAGCCCTTAAGATCCTATTTGTTCTGTTACTTGTTCACTACATGTGTCACCAAATTGGTTCTGAAGTCTTTTAAGTTTTGACAATTAGACAACTGTTTTTTACTAACTAGTGAATGGACCCAGCCTGTATAAAGTACGGATCTTTTCCTAACAAAACAGTAAAAAAATATCCCAAGAAACAAAACAATATTGGAAATAAAAAGAGTTAGAAGAGGTAACATGTGTCATAGTCTTGGAGGTGACATATGTCACAGTCTGAAAGACCAGGACCTACATTTCTTATATAGTAATTGGTTGATTGATCGATCATTGATTTTTATATTTTCTTTTGTGATTTATTTTCTTAGATGCGGGCTTATGCAAGAAGTGGGGAGAATCCACCAGATGGATTTATGTGCCCAAGTGGATGGAAGGTTCTTGTCAAGTACTATGAAAGTTTGCAGGCTGCAGAAGAGGCACAACAGCCTGTGTTATCTACTTAGACATATATATTAACTAGGACTAGAAGTTTTGCATTAATTAATTGATTCTTAACTCTTTAAGCAAGAATGTTAAGAGTACAGTTCTGACTTCTGGGAGTGCCAATTTTCATGCATGGTCTTCCAGCTTCATCCATGATCAAGAATTCAGGAATGCGCAAGCATATTTGAATTTTTTCTGTAACATATTGAATTATGTTTTTATTTTTCCTTGTGAATTTACTATGATCAAAGAATTTGTTGTGGTGCATCAGACATAATTGATATTTTTTGGTATGTAATCCAAGTCAAGCCAGGTGAACCCATATAAGGGTGTAAAGTTCCCTCGACACCTATTTTCTCCATTCACAGGGCATGAACCTGAGACCTTACTGAGGGGAACTAAACTTCTTGTCACTTGGACCAACAAACATTGGTGTAAGATATAATTGATGGTACTGATGGCTATTTACCAAGTGTGATGGTGTAGAATGTGGTTGTGAGAACACACTGCAAAGTGGGGACAAAATAGTGAAATTCGGCCACAAAAGAGGAATTAATCGGATGGCCAATGTTATGTTAGGGTATCATTCAATGGACCACATGGGCAGTTGTGGTGTGTTTGGATAGAGAATTTTAAGGAGGGAATCTCTGTGTGTTACTATATCAAATGTTGTATTATTTTTTCATGAGAATCAAATGTTTTATTTTGATATTTCGCATAAAAGAAATTAAAATTCTGAATTACTTTTTTTTAATAAAAATCAAGAATTTAAAATTAGACTAAGATTGTCAATATACCCTTCATTCAATTTTCTATTCATAGCCTTAGCTTGCTTTTAATTTTTTTCCTTTACCGGATATTACTACAAGCATAACTCTCGGGTTGTAGTGATTGTTCTCTAATATACACGTATAATTCCTTTGATGTCAAAATTTACTTTCATTTTGACCAATGATATTAGGGTAAATTGACTCTCCTATCTCTTGGGGAAATAAATAAATAAATATTACAATTTAGTCCATTATAATATAAATAAAAGTTTTAATGGTAATAACTTTGAATAATCATTTTAGAAATATTTTGTCACTGATAATTTACATTAAACTCATCATTATTATTTTATCATGTTAAAAGATAAAATGAAATTTTAATTTTTTTTGGCTTAAATATGTTCTTATAATATAGGGACATTTTCATTTTTGTCTTTATAATAAAAGTCAAACAATTTTGGCCCCTTTATTTTTTTTTCATTTTAGTCCTCAAGTAGAATTGGTCGGTTCATTTAAATCCACCTCACCTACCACCCGACCCAGGGCTTGGGGTGAGATGACATAGGTCTCTCTTAGGTTAACCAGAGGTCTTGGATTCGGATTTAGGTCATAAAAATACAATAGACTTAAATCTCGTGTGGTAGAACTTTGCCACCTCTAGGGTCTTATTCGGTTCGAAGAGATTAGTCCTCGTACGCACGCGGGAATACCCTAGTCTAGACCCAAAAAAAAAATTCATCTCACATTCTCACCTTAAACACCTCAAATGACACATCATCAATTTTTTTACATAAGCAAAACTGTCTCTTCTCTCTCCTCCTAGATCAAAAATAGAAAAAAATACATAGGAAACTTGATTATAATAAAAAAAATGCACAAGAAACTTGATTATATTAAAATTGATTAAAGTATAATAAATATTTACTTATAAAAAAGGGAGATTTTGATATAAAATGGGGAGAGAATATAATTCTAGATTCTCTGAGGATAGAGAAATGTAATTTTCTCTTTTAACATGAGATACCAATCATATAACACACAGGGTTAGCCCGTGACAATTTTCTATAACTAAAAACATATTTAAGCCATTAATTGATTATTTTAATGTGAATCTAAATAAACAGAATTTTTCATCTACATCTAGTCATGTAATAATGCAGTTGCATTCACCAAAAAATAATAATGTAGTTGCTCCCTTCATTAAAGTAGTTTAGCTTGCCATGATGGAAATGGAAGTTAGAGAGAAAATAAAGAACAACTGAAACAAATCCACTAATCAAGCGGTTGCAAAACGCTCCGTTGCAGTTAGGGCGTGTGTCTGTATCATCGGAATCTTCAAATCAGTGGTTGAATCAACGGTATGATTTTCATTCCTATTCTCTCCGAAATTTTGGTATTATTTGTGAAATTCTGATTCTGCTTTCACATACAATTGTTTCACATTCTGCAAGTTTTGCTTCAATTCTGTTTTCCTCACGTTCAGTGGATTGATTCACTTTGTGCTGTGGCTGCAAAATTTAAAATTTGTGAGTTTTTTTTAACACTTGACTTCCCTCCCAGGTTTCTGGAACAAGTGGGGGTGTGTTAGAATGAGCACTGAAAGTGAGGGAGTTGCTGCAGCATCTGCTTGTGATGTTAGTGTTGATCTTGAAGGTGGTGTTGTTTCATCATCATCATCATCCAATGTAGATGTAATGGGAGGAGATCTGGGTGTTATTAGCAGCACAATGCTTGCAAGGTTGGATTTAAGTTTGGCATGTTTCTCTGAGAAAGTTTCCAACTTGAGCATCTTTATGATGCATCTGGCAACCATGGAGAGTGAATTTGAGGCCTTGGTTTCGGAGAAGGATCACAAGGGGATTGGTTCTTTTGAGAAGGGTCTTGAATTTGATCTGTTATGTGGGGTGTTGGATTCAGAAGTCAGAGAGTTGGATGGATTTTTGGACTCTCTTCGTGCCGGGATTGATGAAGCTAGAGAGAGGGCGTGTTCTTGCACTCACTTGGGAGAGGCTTTCATTGCCATGCAAGACAAGTCGATTGATCATGAACAACATTTGAAGCAGTCTGAAGAGCAGTTTACTGAAGTTAAGATACAGTCGGCTAGTTTCCGGAGGACTTTGTCTTCTTTTAAGATGGTAGAGAATGGTATGTAGGGGATCTCATATCATTAATTTCTATTCAAAATTTTCAATTTCATGAGGTTGTTAGAAAAAGGGTATTCTTTTATGTCTGTCGTATTGTCTGGGAGTTCTCTTCAATTTGCCTGTGAAATTGTTTTGTGAAAGTATCGGGAACTTTCCTGTGTAAGAATATATTTATGTGAATGAGTATGCATTTTTTTATAAAGGTTTCTTTTTATTTTGTTAACGGATGTTTGATGACATCAGGTAATGACGAAGCAGGTGAGATCGTCAAAGAGGGCGATAAATCTTCCAATGTAAATGCAGAGATAAAACTACAAACAATTGGGCAACAAAGACATATTCTGAGAATGCTAGAGAAATCTTTGGCAAGAGAAATGGATCTTGAGAAGAATTTATATGATTCGAGAGAAATTCAGGAAAAGCTAAAACGAAGGATGTTCTCTTTAGAGGAAGAGCTAGTTCGCATGGAGGAAGAAGCTACTGATGTTTGGGGAAGATGGTTTGAGTCAGACAATGCATGTGAGATCCTGATGGGAATTTCTAAAGGTCTGTTGGGTAGACTCCAGATTTCTCAATTAAATTTGAATGGCTTAAATCATCGTGAATTAGAGCTTCGAGTTAAGCTTGAAACTTTGGTAGAACAATTGAAAGCCAGGGATATTAGTACGGACAAGATTGAAAGCAATACTGCCGAATTAAACGGCTCTCTTCTAGGTCAGACAGACGGTGAAGATGATAATCCGAAAGATGCTGAAGATAACTTAATCGTTGCCAATTCTGAGGTCTTCACTTTAAGAGATAAGGTGTCTATACTTGAGAAGCAGCTAAAAGAATCTGAATTTCAGTTACTGAATGTGAAGGCCTCTGCTGATGAATATCAGAAGCAGTATAGTGCTGCATGTTCTGAAGTAAGAGATATGGGAAATCTTATTGTTGAACTGAAAGAAACTGTATGTAATGCCGAAAGTCGGGCTGATAATGCAGAAGCTAAGTGTAATTTATTGACTGAGACTAATTCAAAACTCAATGAAGAGTTGACTCTTTTGAACGGTGGTGGAGGCACGTCTATGAGAGTGGATTTGCTTGAGAGTCAGCTGAAGGAATCTAATCTACGATTGCAGAACGCAGTAGCTTCTGCTGAAGCTAGTCAGAAGAAACAAAGTATGTCGTATTCCACTATAAGAGATATGGAAAATATGATAAAGGATCTTAAGTCAAAGGTTTCAAAAGCCGAAAGTCGGGCTGACAATACAGAGGAAAATTGTATCGTATTATCTGAATCTAATGCTGAGTTACATGAGGAAATAAGCTTCTTGAGGTGTAGATTGAAGAGTATAGAGGGATCACTGCACCACGAGGAGGAAGCAAAAATGACAACTGCAAAGGACATTGGAAAGCAGACCAAAGTTTTAAAAAAGTTGGTAATGCAGCTGGCTACTGAGAGAGAGCGTCTTAAACAGCAGGTATATACCAAGATAGAGAATTCATTTCTTGTTAGCCAAATTAAAAATCTTTCATGTCCTGTCCTATCAATGTCATGTTTGTCGGCTGCTAGACTCTTCTCAAATTCATTCTAGTCCTTTGCTATACTGCTTTAAGAATCTTCCATTTTGGCCTCACCCCTCGACCACTTTTGATTACTTTGATTTCGTATGCATCTCACTTCTATAACCAAGTCGATGCCTTGATATGGTATGGCTACATCAATGATATGGTGTACATGCCTATTTCCCTTACCCCTTGTTATGTACTTCTTTACTGCTTTCATATGCACATGTTCATGTGCATAAGCGCAATAAGTGTGACAAGACTCAGCATTTTTTTTCCCTTTTTCCATTTTATATTTTAACATTTTGATTTATTTTTTAATACGTGATGCACGCGGGCAGGGGGGGGCTCTGATTAATAGGGTAAGAAGATTAAGCAGTACTGTAACACACTGACTCTGAGAGAGGAAAGACTATAGTACTGTTTAGCAATAAAAAGCACTTTCGCTAGATACCAGAAAGAGAAGAGGGTTTAGGTTGAGGTCATCTTGACCGATAGGGCGAGGAAAGGCAAGAGAGCAGAAGAATCCACCTTGTGCACTGTAGTTGTTCCCTTATTCTTTATGAACATGTTAATGATCTTGATAAATGATATAGAAAAAGATCAATAAGCAATAAGGCTTTAAAGTAACTCTGCTTGAGTTTTTTAATGATATGCTGAAATGTGAAATATTACAAAAGTGAAGGCCCTTTGGTATTTAGAACTTAAAATCTTAGCTAAGCTATACTGAATAAGTCAAGAACTTAGTTGTACCACTATTTGGCTTGCTGAAAATGTTGTGTTTTATCTACAGTTATCTTCCCTAGAAAGTGAGAACAAAATTTTGGTAATAAAGCTGAAGCAGGCATATAACGAGGCTTAAGAAGCGAGACTTCAGCCACTGGCCATGAGGTTGGTACTTTGAACTTTGTTGACTTGCCTTTGGATTTGCACTTGTAAATGACTGATTTGCAAAGAATCTCTTAACTAGTTAACTTGAAAAGATTAATTGGCTTAAAATATATGGCCTGTTTCCATTTTTTTTCAAAAAGTTTTATGCGTTCTAAAAAGAGTATCTGGATAATATTTGGATGTATATAAATTATAAATTATAAAATACACACAAGAACAAAAAATGTTATCTCTAGTCTTGTTATTGGTTAAACAGTGGTGCAGAGACAATGCTATTAATGGAAAACTGCTGGTGCCTGCCTTCTTATAAACATTTGAAAAAGGAAAATTGTTGACTCAAATTTTGGGTGATTGATAATGGCTTTCTCTTCTCACCATATAAATGTGGATAAGGAAAAAAAAAACAATTCATTTTATCAAGTACTGAACTTTAGAAGTATGTTAGTTCCTGCCTTCCTGGTTCTGAGCAGAGTTCTATTCCAAAGAGAGACTTGTCTAAAATGTTAGTTGTTAGTTCCTTTCCAGTGTTTCTTTTTCCCCCTACATTGTTCTCCTATAATTTTCCATAGGGAGAAGTACTATACTACCGTACCATGTAGCATGTACAATACATAAAAAGAGTACCATGCAATGTATATATTATATGTAAAAAAAAGTAGTAAATTTAACATTTTGTCATTTATGTGAAGTTTATAACTTTTTACAGATGTGAGCAATAGCATCAAGATAAAAACAGATTTAAATATTCAAATTACTAAAGAAATTCTATGAACTTTAAAAAAAAGTAGGGGTGATAAGAGAATTTCAAAATTTCAATCTATGAACCTTCTCATTTCCCAGGTGGAGAGGAGTTTCAAAAAAAAAAAATCTGCAAAAGTTAATGAAGTGAAGCCTGCAGATTCAGATGTCAGATGTTGGGAGTGTGAAGAAAACAGATGTAGGAGCTCTTGGTTTTTCATATTTCTTCTTGTTTTACATCTCATTTGTATTTGTATTTCAATTACATAAGTTTGTTGTCTGTTTATGTAAAATGATTATTTACAGGAATATTTTATTCTGTTTATAGGTGTTTAATGCAAAGCATTAATTAAATTTTGTTATAAGTTTGTTAAGATGCTTTCTTGTGGTAAATATAACATATATGATCCCTTCTTTTCTAACAAGTCTTGTCAGGCTACACTTTTCTGTGTCTGGCTTGTTTTATTGTAGGATCAGGTTTCTGGATTGTGACTCTTGTTTTTTTCGACTTTTTCTTTTACTAGAGGGGTGTGTTACGAAGTTCAGAATTGATGTTTTACCATGAGGCAACGGTTAGGATTTCATTTTGCTCACTTTATACACGAGGTGTTTGTTAGAATTTTGCATCATTTGTCCATTGTATTCATCCGGGTTTGATTTAAGGTTATGTTTTCCAACATGGATTTTACCAACAAAAAGGATAATTGATAGAATTAACAAAAATGTACAATAAAACTGCAATAGTCAGTATCACAGATTAAACCATACCATGAAATTGTTGGATGCGGGCAAGTTGGTCCCCTAATATTAGTGTTAGGTTATATTGCATCTTAGTTATAAATTTAAATGTGAATTTTTAAACATCTCACGTAACCTTTACTATAAAAGGCAGAAAATCATATTGGATTTGTAATTAAAAATGCAATATGAACAATTGATTTGAGTATAATGGTTGTAATTAAATATTCTCATTTCTCACAATAATCACAAGTTTTCACAATAATTATACATAGGGATATATAATTTATTTATGTCAACAGACAAAATTAAGGATTCACGATGATATTCTTATTCACTACACGACCGGAAAACATTTATTTTTTAAATGGTCACGCAATAGGAAATTTTCAAAACCCAGTATATCAGGTAAAACGCGGAGGAGTCCGGTAAATTAAAATATGGGTGCACCATAATAACTTTTTGTAATTGCATTTTGGTCCAATTCCGTTCTTGTTCTTTTCTTCCTCTGAGGCTGTGGATTGCAGAGTATACTCTGCGATGAATGTTTGAATGTTTCTATACTATTATTATCGTGTTAGAAATAATGCCAAAGCTATGCCTTTTTGTTGGTTTTTGACAATGCTAGCATTAACCTTAAAATCGATCGAGAAAGATAATAAGAAAATTTCAAAATAGTTTTATATAAAGGGGTGTATTGGATTGAGATTTTAAAAGACTATTTTGTCGTAAAAAGTCTTGTAGATTTTGTAGATTTTAAAAGACTTTGTAGGAATGTAATAATTTATCAGATTTTTTTTAAAAGTCTTGTGGATTTTAAAAAAATCTTGTGGATTTTAAATGATTTTTATATCATAAGAATTTATAAGATTTGAAATGACTTTATAGATTTATAAAGAATCTCATATATTTTTAACAAATTTTTAAAGTTATAAGAGTCAATAAAAATAAAAAAATTGGTTGTATCTTATCTCCTTCTAAGTAATAATTCTTCACATAAGTCATACTAACCGGTAATACTAAAAAAAATATTGAAGGTGAAGATTCGTTTGTTGGCTCAAAATTATAATATTTATTAACTGGTAATACCGAAGGTAAAAATTCGTCTACTGGTTCAATTGAAAATTCATCAGAACGACATATTTTACGAAGAAAATTATGTAGTGTTTCACATGCTAACACAAATACTTCTTGTGTTAAGCACACCACATTATATATATATATATATATAAAATAGTTTTCCAGTCTATAGTAATAATAAAACTATAAAAATAAATGAGAAATCAGTAAAAAATATTTTTTATTTATCAAAAATTAAATTAAAGAAAGAATTTTATATCCTAAAATTATAGAAATAAAAAATATGAATGAAACATGTTAAGAAATGTTATTATATTTATCAAAAATAAAATTAAAAAAATTTACAGCCTAAAAAATTGTAGAAAAAAATTATAAATAAAACCCGTTAAGAAAACTATTATATTTATCAAATAAAAAAGTGGATAACGAATAAAAAAATAATTGAATTTTGAAAAAAGATAAATTTATTATATTAATTAAATTAGTAAATACAAAGAATTTGTAAAAAAATAGAAAGATCACATTTGACCATAAACTATTGTGGAAGATTTTGAAATAAAAAGATGGAAAGATCAAGTTTGGTTATTATAGTGTTTGGGGAGGTAAAGTACATAAAAAATGTACACACACATATTTACAATGTTGTTATCCAAATATATTCAACGTAAAAAGAATGTATAAAGAAAAATAATCGGGAAAAAAAAGAAAAAATTACTTGGTGAGTATGACACTGTTGAAATGGTAGGAAAAAAGTCTGTAAAGTCTTGAGGGTTTGGATGAGATTGTTGGATGGGTAAGATCTTTATATTTTACACTAAAAAGTCCCACGAAATCCATCATGCAAAATAATCCTTTAAAATCTGTATATTTTTGAATACCAGGAAACTTTTTTTAAGTTGTAAAAAATCTCAATTGAATACTACCGGATTTCATTGTCCTCTTTAAAAAGTCATGATAGTCCTAATTGAATACCATTAGATTTCATTGCACTATCTAAAAAGTCATGATAGTCCTAATTGAATACCACAAAATTTTTTTATATTATTAAAAAGTCTTCATTGAATATCACAAAATTTTTTCATCACAAAAAAGTCTATCAAATTTTTTTACAATCCCAATCCAATATACCCCCTAAGTTTCATAAGATCAATGTTTGAATACAAAATAAGATGCAGTATTTCTTTATTGTACTTATATTTATATATATATATATATATATATATATATATATTATTCTCTTCCACAAACACACACTATGACTGCATCGCTATATTCCAATTCCCAAATTACAAACAACTCTGATATATTAACACCTCTTAATTTTCAACACTCATTTAACACTTCTTTTTTTGTTTTATCTCTTTCTTCTTATCACATCACTTATCTATCACATCAATCACTTATCTCTCTTCTATTCCTATCTATCTCTAATGGTCAATTGGGTGTTTGGGTGTCAAAATATCATTTTTGAATTGCAAATATCACACGAACACGTATTATCTTTGTGACAATGGCCACAAGTAAAGGGTGGAGGTTGAAAACTACAATTTTCATTACAATCAGGAGCACTACAGGGGGCCGCATCATCCAGTCCTCTTGCTTCCTGTTTCACACCGTTTGACATTCTCGGAGAGCAAAGTGATTGTTTACTGATCTTATATCAAATATCAAATTAAAGAAATAAATTAAATAATTATACATACATATATATATATATATGTATATATATAAAAGCTCTCTCACTTGATATACTCCCTATATATATATATATATTAGAATATCAATTATTAAATTTTTTGCAGGCAGAAGCTTGACAGACCAAGCATAGCATCTAATAATGAGTCCAAGGAAGAGAGCACCCCTCATTCATAAGGGTTGGTTTACAGTTTACGTGTAAACTGTAAACCAACTTAATAAAAACTGAGTCAAAGCACTTTTTAATCCAATTTCCACTTCGCTAGATACCAGACAGAGAAGAGAGTTGAGGTTGAGGTGGCACTGGCACATCTTCACCGATAGGACAAGGAAAGGCAAGAGAGCAGAAGAATCCACCTAGAGCTCTCTACTTGTTCCATTATTCTTTATAAACATGTAAATGATCTTGATAAATGAGGTAGAAAAATATCATTAAGCAGTAAGACTTCAAAGTAGCTCTGCTTGAGTTTTTTTAATGATATGCTGAAATGTTAAATATTCCAAAGGGAAGGCCCTTTGGTATTTAGAACTCAAAATCTTAGCTAAGATAGCCTGAATAAGTCAAGAACTTAATTGTACCACTATTTGGCTTGCTGAAAATGTTGTGTTTTATCTACAGTTATCTTCCCTAGAAAGTGAGAACAAAATTTTGGTAGTGAAGCTAAAGCAGACATATATATAAGGAGGCTTAACCGCTTAAGAAGCTAGTGAGACTTCATCCACTGGCCATGAGGTTGGTACTTTGAACTTTGTTGACTTGCTTTTTGATTTGTACTTGTAAATGACTGAAATTTGCAAGAATCTCTTAACTAGTTAACTTGAAAAGATTATTTGGCTTAAAATATAGGGTTTGTTTCCATTTCTTTTCAAAAAGTTGATGCGTTCTAAAATGAGTATCTGGATAATATTTGGCTGTATATAAATTATAATTATAAAATATACACAAGAACAAAAAATGTTATCTCTAGTCGTGTTATTGGTTAAACAGTGGTGCAGAGACAATGCTATTAATAGAAAACTGCTGGTGCCTGCCTTCTTTTAAACATTTGAAAAGGGGAAAATTGTTGACTCAAATTTTGGGTGATAATGGCTTTCTCTTCTCACCATATAAAGGTGGATAGGGGAAAAAAAAACAATTCATTTTATCAAGTACTGAACTTTAGAAGTATGTTAGTTCCTGCCTTCCTGGTTCTGAGCAGAATTCCATTCCAGAGAGAGACTTGTCTAAAATGTTAGTTGTTAGTTCCTTTGCAGTGTTTCTTCCCCCCCACCCGCCACCCCACATTGTTTTCCTATGATTTTCCATATGGAGAAGTACTATACTACCATACCATGTAGCATGTACAATACATAAAAAGAGCACCATGCAATATATATTATGTGTAAAAAAAAAAAGGACTAAATATAACATTTTGTCATCGGTGTGAAGTTTATAACTTTATACAGATATGAGCAATAGCATCAAGATAAAAACAGATTTAAATATTCATATTACTAAAGAAATTCTATGAACTGTAGGAATACTAGGGGTGATAATCGAATTTCAATCTATAAACCTTCTCATTTCTCAGGCGGACAGGAGTTTCAAAAAAAAAAATCTGCAGAAAGTTAATGAAGCCTGCAGATTCAGATATCAGATGTTGGGAGTGTGAAGAGAACAGATGTAGGAGCTCTTGGTTTTTGCATATTTCTTCTTGTTTTACTGCTCTCATCTCATTTGTGATTTATTTGTATTTCAATTACATAAATTTGTTGTATGTTTATGTAATGATTATTTACAGGAATATTTTATTCTGTTTATAGGTGTTTAATGCAAAGCATTTTGTGTGGTAAATATAACTTATATGATCCCTTCTTTACACTTTTATGTGTCAGGCTTGTTTTATTGTAGGATCAGGTTTCTGAATTGTGACTCTTGTTTATTTCGACTTTTTCTTTTACTAGAGGGGTGTGTTACGAAGTTCAGAATTGATGTTTTACCATGAGGCAACGGTTAGAATTTCATTTTGTTCACTTTCTACACGAGGTGTTTGTTAGAATTTTGCATCATCCGGGTTTGATTTAAGATTATGTTTTCCAACATGGATTTTACCAACAAAAAGGATAATTAATAGAATTAACAAAAATGTATAATGAAACTACAAAAGCTAGTATCACAGTAGACTGTCAATTTGGTCCATCAAATTGTAGGACGCATGCAAATTGGTCCCCTAATATTAAGAATTAAGAAATTGAAAAAAAAAGCTCCTAAAATTGAGAATCGTACGTCAAGTTAGTCTCTCTATTACTGACTTAGCACATTTTTTAAATGGTCCATGGATGAGGAAAATTTTAAAACCCAGTATATCAGGTAAAACGCGGAGGAATATGATAAATTAAAATGTGGGTGCACCATAATAACTTTTTGTAATTGCATTTTGGTCCAATTCTGTTCTCATCCTTCTCTTCCTCCCCGTCATCGTCGCGTACACTGTTCATCCCCGCATGCCTTTGAGGCTGTGGATTGCAGGGTATACTCGGCGATGAATGTTTCTATACTATTATGAAGGTTTTAAAAAATAGTCTGAAATCAAAATTGTGCCCACAACATAAAGATTTAGGTGAGTCTTTGAAACCTCATTGCAATCGCAATTGTGGCCATATCAACTACATTAATCCGCAATTTTTTTTAATATTAAGGATCGCGATGTAACAACAACTGTGACCGCAACTGCGATCGCAATTTAAAACATTGACAATTATTATCATGTTAGAATGCCAAAGCCATGCCTTTTTTGTTGGTTTTTGACAATGTGGAAGAGGGTGACGAACTTCCGTCGCGGACAATTGTTGCAGAGCGAGAAGGTTCTTGTTCAATACCTTTTACAACATTATTTATTTTGAATTGAGTAATGATACATAGATACCTCAATAGTGTTACCACCCATCCAACACCTCTCATCTATATCTATCTCTCTTTTATTGTTAAATCATACTACCTATTACATCTATCACTTCTCTTTCTTCTATCTTTTTCTCTCTCTAGGTGTATACACCTATTAGGGTGTCTATGAAACATTTTTCTTTTGAATTATCACTTGCTAATCAGCCATAAACTAGAATGCATTAACCTTAATAACGATCAAGAAAGATAATAAGAAAATTTCAAAATAGTTTTATTAAGTGTCGTAAGATCAATGTTTGGATACAAAATAAGGGGTGTATTGGATTGGGATTATAAAAGATTTTGATAGACTTTTTTGTGATGAAAAAATCTTGTGGTATTCAATCAAGACTTTTTAATAATATAAAAAAATCTTGTGGTATTCAATTAAGACTATTATAACTTTTTAGAGAGTGCTATGAAATCTAATGGTATTCAATTATGATTATCATGACTTTTTAAAGAGGCCAATGAAATCCGGTGGTATCCAATTGAGATTTTTTACAACTTCAAAAAAGTCTCCTGGTATTCAAAAATTTACAGATTTTAAAGGATTATTTTGCATGGTAGATTTCGTGAGACTTTTTAGTGTAAAATATAAAGATCAGACTCATCCAACAATCTCACTCAAACCCTCAAGACTTTACGGACTTTTTTTTCCTGTCATTGCAGCAGTGTCATACTCACCAAGTAATTTCTTGTTTTTTCCTTTTCCCAATTGTTTTTCTTCGTACATTTTTTCTACGTTGAATATACTTGGATGACAACATTGTAAATATGTGTATGTACATTTTTTATGTATTTTACCTCCCCAAACACTATAATAACTAAACTTGATCTTCCTATCTTTTTATTTCATAATCTTCCATAACAGTTTTTGGTTAAATGTGATCTTTTTATTTTTTTCAAACTATTTATATTTACTAATTTAATTAATATAATAAATTTATCTTTTTTCAAATTTTAATTATTTTTTATTCATTATACTCTTTTTTATTTTTTAAATATAATAGTTTTTTTACAGGTTTCATTTATATTTTTTTATTTCTATAATTTTTCAAGCTGTAAAATTTTTTAATTTTTTTTTATAAATATAATAATATTTCTTAACAAGTTTCATTCATATTTTTTATTTCTATAATTTTAGGATATAAAATTCTTTCTTTAATTTAATTTTTGATAAATAAAAAATAATTTTTACTGGTTTCTCATTTATTTTTATAATTTTATTATTACTATAGACAAGAAAACTATTATATATATAGGGGATGTGTCAAGTGAGAGGAGTTTTAATATGAGAGGGTGAGAGGATTAAATCTGGACCGTATAACCATACATAGATGGTTGGGATTAAAACTTAGTGGTCACATGACCACTTAAAATAGTCATGTGACTTTATGTTTTAATCTTGACCATTTATGGTTTGATCTTATGGCTATGATTCACTCCTCTCATTCTCTCATAATAAAAGTCCTCTCATAATATATACGGAGCATATCAAGTGAGAAGACTTTTATTATGAGAGGATGAGAGGAGTGAATCATAGCCATAAGATCAAACCATAAATGGTCAAGATTAAAACATAAAGTCACATGACTATTTTAAGTGGTCATGCGACCACTAACTAAGTTTTAATCCCAACCATCTATGTATGGTTATACGGTCCAGATTTAATCCTCTCACCCTCTCATATTAAAACTCCTCTCACTTGATACATCCCCTATATATATTACGTGGTGTGTACACAAGAAGTATTTGTGTTAGCATGTGCAACACTACATAATTTTTTTCGCAAAAATGTCATTCTGATGAATTTTCAATTGAACCAGTAGAAGAATTTTTACCTTCGGTATTACCAGTTAACAAATACTATAATTTTGAGCTAGTAGACGAATCTTCATCTTCAATATTTCATTGAGTATTACCGGCTAGTATGACTTATGTGGAGAATTATTACTTAGAAGGAGATAAGATACAACTAATTTCTTTATTTTTATTTTTATTGACTTTTATAACTTTGAATGTTTGTTAAAAATCTATGAGATTCTTTATAAATTCATAAAGTCATTTCAAATCCTATAAATTTTTATAGAGTAAATCGTCATTTTGGTCCTCCAAATTGTAAATCGCTTCTGAACTGGTCCCTGACATTAAAAAATAGGCAAATAGGTCCCTTAATTTGAAAAACGTCGGTCACGTTAGTCCCCACGTTAGTTTGGATAGGTTAACGTTAACCGACTTTGTGACGTGGCACGTTAAGTGCCACTTGGCATACATGTGTACGACACATGTAATCCAACTCATCAGGGATGAATTTGACAGCAAAACTGGCAGATTGAAAGACGAAACACCTTCGTTAAAAACCATTGCCCATCAGTTTCATTGGTTACTTTACCTTTACCACCATCCACACACTTGCATCAGCATCATCAAGGGGAAGATCTTGCAACGACTGCAACAACTAGCAATGGTGTTGAGATTGTACTAACAAGAAAGAAGAAAGAGGAACAGCAGGAACAGAAGAAGAAAGACGTAGAGGGTTTGTACCTTCTCACCTGGATGCTTCGCTGTGTAGATCAGTGCTTAAAACCCAATCATGTTCTTCTCCTTCCTCCTCTAAAAGAATAAAATCACAAACAACTCAAAAAAGATGAAAAAAAACAGAGCGCATGATTTGAGTTCACTGAAGAGCACCTTCTACCTTGAGTTCACCCAGAGAGCTTGATGAATTAAAAAAAATTCGAGAATTATTTATTACATCTTGATCTGTTTTATGTTTGTGTGTACTCTATAAATACTATATGCATATAAGAATTACTCCATACTGTATTGAAAACTTGACCCAAGGCCAAGAAGGTTGGAATGAGTGGTCTCTCTAAAATCAATTTTGGGTTTGTTTTGGTCAAAAATCAATTTTGGGTTAAACAAGTCTTCAACAGTACACCCAATTATCTCTAGTTTCTAAACCCACACAAAGATCCTTTGTAACAGCTTGCAATATATCACTTACTTATGGGGAAAGAACCGATCCATACCCTTCACAGAGAAGAAAACGAAGTGGTGCTTAGGTGTTAACTAGGTAGGAGGAGGTTGAGTTATGGAGGTGATGTGATGATGCTGATGAATATGAGAGGATCGATTTCCTCTTTACTCTGTTCTGTTCTACGTTTTTGCTTATGGGGATGAGATGGTGAGAACCATGCCAGAGGATAAAGAAAACAGAATTGCAAAGGTTTGCCAATTTTATAGTCAAATTCGTCCCTGTTGAGGTGTCTGTACACGTGTGTGACAAGCTGGCACTTAACGTGCCACATCATCAACTCTGTTAACGTTAACTTACCCAGACTAACGTGGGGACCAACCTGACCGACGTTTTTCAAATTAAGGGACCTATTTGCCTATTTTTTAATGTCAAGGACCAATTCAGAAGCGACTTACAATTTGGAGGACCAAAATGACGATTTACTCAATTTTTATAATATAAAAATCATTTAAAATCTACGAGAATTTTTAAAAAAAATTTGATAAATTATTACTTTCTTACGAAATTTTTTAAAATCTATATGAGAAAATAATTTTTAAAATCTCAATCCAAATACACCCTTAAGATGCAGTACTTCTTTATTGTACTTTTATATATATTATTCTCTTCCCCAAACACACACTGTGACTGCATCACTATATTCCAATTCCCATTCCCAATTAATGGCAAATATCACACGAACACGAATTATCTTCGTGACAATGGCCACAAGTAAAGGGTGGAGGTTGAAAACTACAACTTTCATTACAACCAGGGGCATCACAGGGGGCCCCATCATCCAGTCCTCGTGCTTCGGGTTCCACAACGAGTCCCCTTGCTTCCGATTCCATGGACATATCTACATACACAAAGAATTAATAAATTGACATAAGGCCAAAACACTTAAAATATTACAAAAACGTAAAAAATTAAGAAAAAGACAACGCTACATAAAATATATATAAGAGTAAACGCTAAACGGTCACTTTAGTATTTAAAAGTGTCAGAATGTGTCATTCTGGTTCTTGACAGATATAAAATTGAAAAAATCATAATTTGATGTCAACCGTTAGTCATTTTTCCCGAAAGTAATTATTTATTGTGATTTTAGTCCCTAAAAGTGATTATTTTATTGACAGCAGTGATCAAAGTGACGAACGGCCGATACCAGTCAATAACTTTTTTCTAATTTCATATCTATCCAGGATTAAAGTGATATCGCCTGACACTCTCGGTTTACTCAAAAATATAATCTTGCATATTGCACACGTTGCATATGTCAAAGAGTTGAAGGATTAAAACTAATTGAAGTGAAAAATCACGATGTGAAGCATACCTGATGCAAGGATGAAGAAAGCCAACAAGAATGCCAAAACCAATTTGAAAGCGGAATTCCTTGTAGTCTCCATCTTGCTCGTAGTATATGTTCGTTCATTAGACATATGTTTATATAGACAAAATGGTGAGACCGCCTTGACCGTCAACTATTTTTCGTTGGTGCGTGCATGAAATGTAAATATGATATTATATTAAATATTAATTAGTGTGTTATATATAAATATAAAGGAGTAAATATAATTCTAAAAAAGAGAGTAAATATAACATTGGTTTTATTATTGATTTGCTAATTTTTCGATATAACCTGGGAATTAAAGTTTTGATTTAGATTTGATTTCTTGCTTATTTTGAGAGGTCCCAATTAGGTGTCTTTCTAAAATATGTAATTTTTTTTTAAAAAAAAAATGAGATTCTGTACTTAATAAGGATATTTGTTTTATTCAAGGAGAAAGTAATTATATTTGTTAACTAAAAATTAAAGAATCATATCAAAAAAACTAAAAATTAAGGAAATAAATTAAATAATTATATACATATATTATAATATCAATTATTAAATTTTTTAATCAATAACTGTAATAACTCTTTATTCTTTTAAAATGAATCCTTTACTTTGAAATAATATGAATCTTGAAAAATTATAGTTTTTTCTATCAATTCTCTTTTTTCTATCCATAGAAAGAATAATTGCATAAATTCTACGCATTTTAATTAGTTTCTTTATCCTCAAAAGATAAAGTAAAAATATTATTTAATCACATTAAATTTAAAATTTTTAGTATCTATCTATATCTTTATAAAAATATTGTTGGACAATTCTGACATTTTATCCTTTAACATTTTTTTTATGATATTGTATTTATGGCTTTGCCTTTTCTATATAGTGGGACTTAAATTTTTGCTATAGATTTAATTTCTTGATTATTTTCAGAGGCTGCAATTAGGTATTTTTCTAAAATATGTAATATATTTAAAAACTGATATTTTGTATACTTAATAACGATTCATTTTATTCAAGGAGAAAATAATTATATTAGTTAACTAAAAATTAAATAATTATATATATATATATTATAATATGAATTATTAAAAAAATTATTTTATATTTGTTTATTCTTTTTTTTGTCTAAGAAGATTCATTAAAACATGAGCAAAACACAAACCCAAATGACAATACATAAGACCCAATATCAAATTGTCAAAGTCAAACTTAATACGGTGTCTCTAAACATTCACATATCCAATCATGGACACACACCTGACTAAACACTAACAGAAACTAAAGAACTAAAAACGAAAACTAAAGACCACTAACAAAACAAAAACATCCTTCAAATCCCAATTTTACCCTAGTTTCTACAACCCAAAAGAACTATTAGAATTTAAGCCTGGCCCATTAGGGTTTCTAGGATCCATAATTAGATAGACAAAAATGTCCTTCTTCTTCATCCTTTATCTCCATTGCCTATAGTTTCTTTGAAACCCACAGGCCATGCCTAACCTGTAGCCTCTAAAGCCGGGGCATGATGATGCCAAAGGCAATAGCAAATGAGACATTGTTCTGGTTCTGGTTTTGCTTCTATCAGTGTTTCAGGGTACACCACATTTTTGGGCAAACTAGAGCAGACTTAATTCAAGTTTCAAACCCTAGGCAAAATGGAGTGAGAAAGATACACAGAATTCCAGTGGTGGCCAGGTAAACCTGTCAACAAACCGAAGGTGGCTCCTATGATGAGGGGGAATGAGAACCAGATCTCTTGCAGGCAGAAGCTTGACAAACAAAGCATAACATCTAATAATGAGTCCAAAGAAGAGAGCACCCCTCATTCATAAGGGTTGGTGCCACATGGAAACAACTTCATCATTTAATAGAAGTCAACTAATTACAAAAACTAAAATAAATAAAAAAATTTATTGGCTAAAAATAGTTAACTTTTTTATAAGAATTAAAATAAAAACAAATTTATGTTACAGAGACTAAAAATTTATTTAAGTCTATTTTATTTAATTTTTGGGTGAAATTACCACCTCTCTCACCCACAACTAGTCAACTACAAACATTTCTTTCCCACGTTCTACTCTTGAATTGTTGGTGGTGGTGACTCATCGAGGTCCCTGGTCAAAGCAAAAAGGACTTTGTGAAAGCGAACACCGCACATCTCACAAACACAGGGAGAAGAAGAATTTTGCAACCCTTGTAATCGTTGGTGCTGTTGGTGCACCGCGCAATACACACACGCACAGAAGAAGAAAAAAGAATAAAATTCGCACAGAATCGCATTGCAATTCAATTCACATCACATCACACACTTGAAATTATCCGATTCGAAAAACTATGTCCCGTTATTCCTCCAATCCCTTCGCATCCACTCACTCCGATTCCGACTCAGTGAGTTGCTTCGTCACCGATCTCTTCGAAACTCGCTCCTCCCACCACCGCTCTCGTCCTTGTTCCTGCGATCACATTAACCCATTCTCCGGTGTCGTTTGCGATCTTCATCACGGGGAACGAGTGTTAGGGTTAGGGAATGAAATTGAAACCCAAAATAACGACAACAACGACGGGGTTTTCGATTTTCCGGCGGAAAATGGTCGTGATTCCGGTGGGCTTAGGGTTGTTGGGTTCGGTTCAGATTCCGATTCGAGTAGCGAGGAGGAGGGCGAATTCGGTTCTGGAAGGAACGGTGATGATGAGGGGGTTGTTGGTTTTGATGATTTCGATGTTCGATTGTGTTGGGACAGTCTCTGTTTGGAGGATCATAGGAGCCTTAATGAATGGGAGGAGGTGGAGGAAAGGGTGAATGAAATTGAGGTTGAGGATCAATCGGTGGCGTCCGGGTTCGATGAGGAGGATGAAGAGGAGGAGCCGGGCGAAGAGGCGCTGAGGTACTTGGAGTGGGAGATTCTGTTGGCTGTTAACAATTTGGAGAGAAATTCGAATTCCGTGTTGTTGGAGCATGGGGATGATGAGAATGTTGCTAATGTTGCTGATTCGTATTTAGAGTTTCAGGAGGGTTATATATCCGCAGCCGATTATGATGTTCTTTTTGGGCAGTTTTTGGAGAATGAGAGTGTCTCGAAGGGCAGCCCTCCGGCTGCCAAGGGTTTCGTGGAGAGTCTCCCGTTGGTGGAATTGACGGAGGAGGAGTTGCGGGGGAAGGATGTGGCGTGCGCCATTTGCAAAGACGAGATTGTGTTGGAGGAGAAGGTGAGGAGGTTGCCTTGCTCCCATTGTTACCATGGGGATTGCATTTTGCCGTGGTTGAGTATCCGCAACACGTGCCCTGTTTGCCGGTTCGAGTTGCCCACGGATGATCCGGATTATGAGCAGAGTAAGACTACCTACAGGGCGGCTCGTGATCTGTTGCAGCTTGCAACACAGATGCAGTTTTGACTTTGATGCTTGCTTCAGGTTATATATACCACCCCCAAGTTTATGTAAATAGCAGTTGGCTTTGTCTCATTGTCCAAATGATGATGAGAAGTTAAGAACAGATCTTTGTAATTAGTCTTCATGTTGTGGTGGTTTTGGAATAAGTTTTATATACCATATTGCATGCACTGGATGGATACTCAAGATATGGATTCCTGTCAATATTCAAAAAATTAAAGTGTGTCACAAGAAGGACCATGTTGATGGATTAGTATTCCTTTTTCATAAACTTATAATTATTGGATTTGAGCATCACTCTGTTCAGAATCATGATGTATATAATGTTGGTCATCTGTATGTATGTCTGTAGTTTACCTTATGCTGACCCTTTTTCGAAAGAGTTGCATTTCTAAAAGGAAAAGGAAAAACGTCTATTAATATTATTCCTTAGTTGAATGGTATTGTAACATTGTGTAGGTTAACATGGTTCTTATTCATGTATGTATGTTCCCCTTTTTTTCTTTGTATCAAGAAAGGTGTTATTCCATGATTTCCATCCTTACATTTGCAGAGATTTTGCCCCTTTCCCCGTTTTTAATGTTCCTGGTGAGTTCTTCCTGGACAAACATGCTATATGGATATGTTTATGTACAGTATGCCAAACACGTGGACCATAAGTTTACTCATTATTGTTTCTCCATGACTCCATCAGAAATCTGTCAGTAATGCATGGTATCCTACACAGTAGGACGGGAATAGCATGTCGGAATGTGGCTTCTGAAGCATCGCTCATTTTCTTTTTGTTGTTAAATTAGCTATGCTGTTACCTCACCCTATTTTCATTTGTGTTTTTCTTTAACACTTCTTTTTCTATGTTCTGGCACAGACGGATAGCTTGTTGGTTTTGTTATATAAACCATTCATCTTTGCATTGTCTTCTCGAGCTATATACATTTGAGTAATAGGTGTCTTTCTTTTATCTAATTATTAGAATTTGCATCAGGTTGATATTTTAATTATGCTTAATCTTTTGTATAGTTGACATTTTAGTGAGGTCAGATTAACACTTGATACTTCTGTTATCTAATAATTTTTGCTTTGTTTTTCCTTTTAGACATTTTGTAACATTCTGTAACTGTAGGTCAGATTGAGACTTGACATCTAAAATTATTTCATTAGCCAATCTTAATCTTATTTGCTTAGTTGCTTGGAGTTGACTACCTAGCTTTATTTCAGGCTTCTTATATTTCATTTTTTATGTACAGCTTAAGATCACGGCTGTGACTTTATTGGGCATATATTTTGGAAGTCTAGCTATCCTAGAGGGAGAAATGCTTGGTTGTTTGTTTATTTTATTTTGCAACCTAAAGGATTTTAAAACAGCTGTCGGACTGTGAAAAATGCATGATATTTAATTTGTAGTAAGTATTCTTTAATGTCATATTAATTGCCCAAGTCATTAACATTCTTTTCAAGAGGTTGCTTTCTATTCTTTCAGTGTCAAACATTTTTTCTTTCGATTTAATTTATCTTAAGTTTTCTTCTGATTTTCTATAGCGCTTTCACCTTATTGGGTTGGAAAATAGTGAGATTGATCCTTCAGAAGAGGAAGGCATGATTCATATCACCTCTACCTTCTTGTTTCACTAAATCCTATCATTTTTTTTTGTCTTTTTGTGTGTGTGTGTGTGTGTGGGGGGGGGGGGGGTGTTAAATTTTCCAAGGCTTTTTCCTCAACCAAACATGGGTTTCAAAGGAAGATTTGGCATGGTACCTTATAGTTTTGATGCTGATTTCTGGTTGATAACAAAATATTATATGCCTCATAATAATTTTGAAATTATTCTGGAGGATGGACTATGATTTCATAATTTATTCTGCATTAACTGTTACAATAATTAGCTTTCAGTTCTGTATTTTACAATATTAGATCTCACTCTCACTCTCTCTCTCTTCATGCTCTGCTTGCAAGTGCCAAGCCATTGCAAAAGGAAAGCAAGTAGTCCTGCTTCTAGTGTTTGGGCTCATTTTAAGGAGGGAGATAAGACTAGTTGTAATTGTTATGTCGAAACATATGCATGCAATACTACTAATCATAAACAAACTCAAATAAACATTTGAAAGTTTGTGAAAAGATTCCTAATAGAGAGTTCGAAAAGAAGCAAAAAAAAGCCATTGTATTTGAAAAATAGAGTGAGTGTGATCCTGTTACTGTGAAGCTTAGGAAATTTAGTCAAGAAAAGTTTAGAATTGAGCTTATCAAGATGTTAGTTAACGAACTATCATTCAAGTTCGTTGTGAATGTAGGATTTATTTAGATGTTTCATGACTGCAACTTAACCTCGATTTAAAATTCCTAGTCGTAAGACAAATGCTTGAGATTGCATGCAATTTTTAATAGAAGAAAAAATAAAATTGAAATTGAAATTTATATAGTTACAATCATTAAATGGTTTCACTGACAACTGATATCTGGACTTTAGAATATGAATTGTGTGTGTGTGACTGCTAATTATATTGGTGAGGGATGAGAATTACATCAGAAGATATTGAGCTTTGATTTGCTTTTTGATCATAAGAGAAAAACCATAGGGAAAACTTCTAAAAAATGTTTGAAAGTTGGGGGTATTGTCAATGTATACATTACAATAGTGGATAATGTTTTTTTTTGACAACACAATAGTGGATAATGTTAGTTCTAACAACACCGTTTTGACATATTTTGGTTAGGAATATGAGTCACTAGTTATAGTACTATATTGAAAGGGGAGTACAGACATTGAAGATGTGCTCACATTGTGTTTAATTGTGTGTCATGGGATGGAGGAAATAGATTTCTCTATTGATAGGATCAGTGCTTTTTGCAAGTATGTGAGGTCCTCTGTAGCTAGATTTATTAATAATTAGAAAAAATTATTAAATTTGTTAAGTAGTTATTTATTTCTTAAAATGGCCAACAATTATGAATAATGTTCTATATTAATCATGAAATTAAAAATAAATTTGTGAATGTTTTTTTATTTTTTCAAGCATGAAATTTTAATATTATGAAATATTTTGAATTTTTTTAATATATTCCCATTCAAGTTGTTCAATAAATAACTCATAGGTTCGACCAATAACCCATTAATCCAGTATTCTAACCAAATCAATACTTGGTCGGAGTTGTACAACATTGATTTTAATTGTGACGGGAATAAACTTGTCTTATAGTACTATAGTTGGGGATAGGAGTGTAAATGAGCCGAGCTATTCATCAACTATTCGGACTCGGTTTGTTAATTGCTTGTTCAAGCTCGTTCATTTAATTAAACAAGTCAAACCCAAGTTTAAGATTAGGTTTAATTATTTAAATGAGCAAAGTCCAAACCTTACATGTTTGATATTAAGAACTCGTGAATAACTTATTTACATATATATATAATCAAAAATTAAAATTACATAGATACTATGTTTTGTATAAAAACATTTTTATATAATTTGACAATGATAAGTTTTTATAAAAATATATTTTTAAGTTAAAATTTAAAAATATAAAAAATAAAGTGAAAAAAATAATATTTCAGTTGTTATAACTTTTGAGTTTTTCACTCATTTGTCCTTTTTCTTTGTCTCATAATTTTCAAGGATTTTTTTTGACCTTTTTCCTCAAGTGTTTTCTACTCCTAAACTTTTATTCTCCACCTAAGAGTTTAATTATGAACTTTTTATTTACTAGATTATCTAAATATAATAGTCTAAAAATTTTAAATTTCATATACGACATATTGAGCATTAATCTTTATCAAATATTAAACCTATAAAAATTAAAAATATTTTAAAAAAAATTCATAAATGAGCCCGCAAGCCAAAATCAAGCTTTATTTTTTTAACAAGCCCAAACTCAAGCTTTTAATTATGCTCGTTTAAATAAATAAAGCCAAGCTTGAGCCGCTAATTATTTTCACAAGTCAAGCTCAAGTTTTAAGTGCTCGAATCGGCTCGACTCGTTTACACCCCTAGTTGGAGATAGCAAGATAAGAATTATTTTTTTGGGTAACCATATTATTGATGCTAAGTGTCCACTTGCTTCGTTGATAATTAATTCTGCCGAAGAATCTGATTGGCCACTTTTAGTGGAATCTTTCCTCTCAACTACATTTTTTTCATTCATAAAGCTCGAACTCAAAATCTTATTTAAGAGATCCAAGTCTAATTCTACTCGGACCAATATAATATTGGTAAAATAAGGATTATTTAGTTCCCGTAGTTGGAATTATAAAAGAAATGAGACATTTATTTCTGGTATTATTTTTGTTAAGAGGCTAAAGTACAAATCAAATCATTTTGGATGCCTACAGTTTGGTTGAGAGAAATCCAACATTGTAAAGCAGATGAAAAATAGGATAACTACTGGTGCTGCTTTTACTCAATCATTCTTATCTTTTACTAAAAAAAATGCAATTCTTGGTGGATGCAAGCAGAGACAACAGTCAAAACTTTAAAAGAGAGCAAAAGATATACTAAATGAATTGTGTTTTCACTAGCAATAATTGTCATTACGCCAATTGTTATCACCCATGTAAGTGACACTTAAAAGCGTGAGAGATGAGATCTTCCCATAAGCTTGTCATAACACCAATAATATAGAATTTAGTAACCACTTTGTTAAGTTACGAAATAAACTTTTGAACTTTAGTGGTGTTGATGAAACTTTTGGTGAGAGTGAAATTGGGTCATGTAAGACCTCGAGTCAGAGTCTCGTGGATAGAAAAAAAAAATATAATTGAAAAAATAGACCCAATTAATGGTAGTCGGTCAGATTTCATATGTAAAATTGGTGGATATTACTTTGCACTTACATCAAGGTGATCCAAAAATAAGATTGGTGGATATTACTTCGCACTTACATCACGGTGATCCAAAACTAAGATGGTAATGACTTGTGTGTTTAGTTTAACTTAAATTTGATGATATTATCGATTTTTTTGTACTTTTTAACAGAAAACATTTTGTTAAAAAAATACTACCTCTAGTTCTATTTATAAGAAACAAAATGTAGTTTTTTTATCTTTTTTATAAGAAACAATATATTGTCTTTAACAAAATTAATTGTTTTTTTTTCAATTTTACCCTTATTAATTATCATACCACTTATTATACTATGTCACTTTTAACAATTTAATATAAGAGTATTTGTGTAAAAAAATTTAAAATTATAAAATCATTAATTAAAATTAATACATTTTAATGTAGTCCTTAATCTGTATAATTTTAATATTATATTTCTTATATATAGCACTAGGACCGGAGGTAGTATTTGTCTAAAAATAATATGAAACAACCATGCACGTGCATAAGTAACTTTTGTGTGATAAATCATTGAAGTCAGAAATGGAACTATTGATAAAAGTGCTCAAGGTTTAGTGACACTGACCAATACCTTATTAATGTTTCAGCAAAAGCCCAAAATTTAGCAAGCTAAGGGAGGAAAAGAGCCCAACTTTTTCTCTTTTTTCCCCACTTGATAATGGACTTGGTTTGACCAAAAAAAAAAGATAATGGCCTTGGTGATTAGATGGTCAAATTTATCATCTTCTGAGCTGAGATCATTGAAAAGGGAAAGAAGATAGACAAAATTTAATTAAAGCAAGAAAAGCAACGATCTTTGTGATAAAGAGCAATAAAAAATGGCGGAGACAAAAAAGGGGGCAAAACTCACTCTTCTAAACCTCTTGGCCCATGATGCCATTTCGATCTTTGACGGTCAAAAGCTTTCTGACCCTATCATCAAGAGTAAAACATGGGGAAAAAGATATTTTTATTTCTTTTATTATTATGTTTTAGGAAAAAATAAATAAAAAAAATATGATACATACACATATAATAGAGAGTATAACTTATTTTTCAAAAACATAGTAACGAAAGAAATAGAAGAAAAAAGAAATGGAAATGATATTTTTCTAAAATACAAAGTCCTCAAAATATCACATACGTAATAAAGGAGGTTATGGAGAAAAGAAACGTTAAGTAGAGTTTCTCCTTTTTTGGATCATTCTTTAGTATCTATCATTAAAGTTTGTAATTATACAACTAGAGTTGTCAATCGTTATCTATATCTATATAAGAAAATTAACCCCTGTTCACCATGTTGTGACACGTGTCACTTCTCAGGTCATAACATGTGTCATATCTATATTTTTTTTATTTTTAAGTAATATTGTTTTGTTTATGAGATTTTTTTACTGTTTTTGTTATAAAAAGACCCGTATTTTGTACGGGTCGGGTCTATAAACTAGTTATCAATATGAATGGTTACCCTTAAGCATTAAAGTAGGGGAAGATATAATGAGCTGGTTAAACTTGTTAATTTAATTTCTAACAAAAATGATTTGTGGATACTTATACACCATCCTATACACTTTGTGAGAGATAAGAATAGAAGATAGAGAAATGAGATATGCTATAGATGAGTGATGTGATAAGAAAAAATGAGATAGAAAGAGATAAATATATTAGATAAGTGTTGAAAATGAGTGAGTGTTTAAGTATCATTGTTGAATTTCTAATTTAGAACAAGTTTGTATTAGCTTCTAGTTTATATCAACTTTTTAATTGAAATTGGCATTTAATTTCTAACTAATGAAAATGTTGTTATAAGTTTGTAAATGTTCACGGAGAAAGTAAACGAGATAGTTTTTGAATTTTTTTTGTTTTTCTCAATATATTACATCTCATTTTACCTAGAGATATTTATGTCATTTTATATATGTACTCTTTTCTTTCCCTTTTCTTTCTACACAACAAACAAAATAATAGTTTTCTGCTTATTTTTCTACCAAACAACTAAAAGATCACTTCATTTTTTACTCTCTTTTTTTCCTCCCACTTTTCTTTTCCAAAACCAAATATGGAGCCTTAGATATTTCAACTCAACACATGTCATTCTCATAGGCAAAAGATTAACCATGTGAGCCAACGGTTGGCATCAGTAATTAATATATGGGTTAAATCTGTTTTTAGTCCCTCATTTATCATTAATTTTTTATTTTAGCCCTTCACTTTCAAAACTCATTTTTTTAGTCTTTCAGTTTTTCAAATCTTGTCACTTTTAGTCCCTCATTTTTAAAACTCATTTTTTTAGTCCCTTATTTTTGAAAAAGTGTCACTTTTAGTCCATGGGGGCCATATTTTAAATTTGAAAAGTATTTTCTAAATTTATACTTTGATTCCTCCTAAAGCTTCATGTTTACCTTAATCCGTTTTTCCGTTCTCCTCCCCCTCCACTGATACAGCGTGACCCCCTATCCCCGCGCGGCCAAGGGAGGAGCTCCGCGCGGACAAGGGAGGTTACGCACAATGGCGGGAAGGGAGGGGGCCACCAAGATCGCACAATGAGGAGAACAACAGAGAGGCCGCATCTCATCCCTCCTTCGAGGGAGGACTTTGGAACTACTCCTAGCAGGGATGGGGGTCATGGTGCATCAGTTCAAGGGGAGGAGAACCGAAAACGGGTTAAGGTGAACATTAGACTTTAGGAGAGATCAAAGTATAAATTTAGAAAATATTTTTCAAATTTAAAATTTGGCCCTAGGGACTAAAAGTGACACTTTTTCAAAAATAAAGGACTAAAAAATGAGTTTTGAAAATGAGGGAGTAATTTTATTTTTAAGAGACTAAAAGTGACGAGATTTGAAAAACTGACGGACTAAAAAAATGAGTTTTGAAAGTGAGGGACCAAAATCGAAAATTAGTGATAAATGAGGGACTAAAAACAGATTTAACCCTTTATATATGTATGTCTTCCAAAGATATATGCAATATCAAATTGATTATAATATTTTTACCATTAAATCACTACTTAGGAGGAATTTGATGACATTAATTATCTTGAATAACCGAGTCAATATGACATTAAATCAACGCTCCTCGTAAGCCAATGGGATAGAGCCCATAGACCTCACAAAATGACCCTAATATATATATATATATGGGAAATGCGGGATGGACACCCATCTCACACCCTTTCCACACCTATCACTTCATTGGGATGAAGTGTGAGAGAGGTGATTGAGTATATGTATATCATCACCCTATATATATAATGGAACTCAACTTGATCCACAAACGTGTGCTCATTAGTGATGGTCTCTCTGGCTTGCATGGGTAGCCAACATATAAATGACATAATATTTTCAAAGGCTCTCTTAATCACAATATTAGGGGTTTGATCCCCAGACTGTGTGTATAAAAGAATATTCCTAGATTGTGTGTATAAAAGAATATTTAGTCTTTACAGTTACACATATAGAGAATATTTGAGTTAAAAAATAAATTCAAAAGCGATGTGATGCGCCTACCTTTGTAAATTATAACACAAACAACAATAAAGTGAATTTGACTTTTTTAAAGTTTGTAAATTGTAATTGTAATCCAAACACACTGAATTTAAGAGAAGATAACATCTAAATTAAAAAATAACTGACAATTTATAATTTCAAAGATATCGTTATCAATTTTTCAATTTCATAAACCAACTTGCAACTTCTTACAATTTTAGAGACCAACCTAGAGACTCCACATGCCATTTAATTATGTCATATTTGATTGTACAGCCTTTTTACTAAGCTTTAAAATAATCTTATAACATCCTTTCTGGTCTCTATATATGATTGGTGGGAATAACTTGTGGTCCTTCTTTGTTGCAAAATGCTAAAAGTATCTTTAAGAGGCTAAGATTGAAATGGCTGTCGCTTTTCACAGCAGTAAACTGTGGAATCTTGATGACTGTCTCTACCGTTATAGGCAATTTATACAATAAGTGATCTTCTGGTGGATTTATTACTTTACCATTCTTTTTTGTTGTTTTGGTTTACCATAAATTGGAGTTACAATCACTAGGGAAAATAAAAGAAGAAATAAAACAAAGTTGTCATTGTTTTCGTTTTCATCCACAGTATTTCAGGGGAACTGAGGAAGATGACCCTTGGACTAATCTGTAGGTCTGGTCACGGATTGTTCTATTACCAGAATCAAACTTGAGTACCAACCGAGTCTATTCTCTTAAATCGAGCACATTAATCACTTATATACAATCTCGTAGTTAAACAAAGTTGTCATTTTCATTATTGGAGAAGTAGCCCTTTATGATTCCTTAGTGTCCCGTTGGCAATGAAAGATGGGACTCATTCCCTCTAGAAATCTTAGCTATGTATGTGGCTCTTGAGAGTGGTTTTGGTTCAACATTTCTACCCTTCCCTTATACAGTCCAGAGGATATTTTTTAAAGGCTAAGTGGGGGCTAATAATTATTATTTCTTCAATCATTATTGGTTTGAAAAAATATATAGGGTCTCTCGAGAGCTAGTGTCCCTTTGTTAGCTTTCTTGTTTGCTTTAGCTCAACTCTCCCTTCTCGTTCGTTCTATTCAAGGAAGCACATATATAATATATGTGTTATATTATAATTATAATATTATTTCTTAAAATTATATTACATGATATAATGAGATCATAAAATGTGATGAGATGTATGCTTTTTTTTCTCTAAGGGCTGCCTCTCCCAAATGGTAAATCAAATTCCTAATCACATATTTAAGAGATCCGAGCCATTTATCACTCGGACCACACTAGTTTGGTTGATGAGATGTATGCATTAGTCCCTATATATTATTTTTGCTGCTCTCTTTTAATTGGTCCCTAGCTTGTTCTCTTATATTACCAATTAGAGTATGTCCATTAATCCTACAATTAACTTTGCATTTTTAACTCTCTTTTAATGGGTCCAAAGATGCAACATAGAATTTAAGAACTTTCACTATTTTTAACTCTAATTGTAGAACCAAACTTGAGTTTTTAACTTACTTTTAGTGAGTTTCACAATTATACTTTGTCTTTTATAAGGAAAATAATTTTTAATACGTAAGAACCGGTTCATATACATGTGGCAACCACATCAGCAGTCTTCAATAGCATAAACAATAAGAGCTGGTTACATAAGAATCACTATTGGGGATGACCTTAGTTACTTACCAGTACCGTGCATGGTAAAAATAATACTCTGATTGATTCCATTTTTTTTTTGGTCATTGATTGATTCCTTTTCCAATTTGTATTGTTTCGTACAATAACTGTTTTGTACCGAGGAGAAGTGTTTATTGAGGTCAGTCCGAGGGGGGAACCTCCACTAAGCTAGCTCTGCTCAAGGTACAATCAACACAGACAAGTCCAATATATTGTAGAGAAATCTTCATGTGCAGTGCAGGAAAAATGGGACTTGCATGTGTAGCCCACCAATAAGCATATAATTTATTTATCAACTCATCAAAATGGTGTGGCATGATCGTAGTATGGCAGATACTTGAGTCCCATAAGTACGACGTCGGGAGTTTGATCTCTAAGCCGTATATATAGAACTATAGAAGAGTATTTATTGGGGGAAATCAATCCCTTAAATGGATCTCAATATTTTGAAAGATTAATTAATCTCTTAAATGAATATCAATACTTTGAAGGATTTGTCAATTGCGCGTGGAGAATATCCATTTGGGTTCACCAAAAAAACTAGTTGTAAAATAACAAAAAAAAATTACCTAAGACTTTGTTTGGATAATTTTTCCTATAAGTATTTATCATATAGATTTATGAACTAATAACTATATAAGTTCAAATTAGCTTTTACATTTCAGTTTTTTTCAAACTCTCTTTTTAAACTTCCCCTTAAGCATCGATTAACTATTTAACGACTTTTCTTTTCTTTTATATATGAAAAAAATAAGAATGCAATGCAAAACTAACTTTTCCATAAATTAGAAATTGAGCTTTTAAATCCAGACAGGACCTATGTTTATCCATTCTTAGATGTTAGGCAAAGCAAAAGGGTTGTGACACCTTTTGTGTTTCTTTTGATTCAGAGGCCGTGTCACGACAAGAATTTTTGGTCAAGAAAGCACTGAGTATTATGAACAATTTGGTTGAGCCTGAAATTAATTGCTGGGACATGCATCACAGGCATTGTTGAAGGGAAAGACAGATAAAAACAAAACCACAAGAAGAAGGAAGCAGGGGACAGACACAGAACTGACATGAAAGAACAAGATACTGATAAGAGGGTGCATATCGCAGCATATCAGGATACTAATAATTTCTAATGTTATTATTATAGAATCTTATACTTCAATTTGGGATTCAAGTATATATATGGTTTGTCAATTGTGTCATCTCATGTTTAATTTGGAGTGAAAGAAAAGTGTATCACGCATTATGCTTCTATTAATAATTTGACTTCACCTTGCTTTGGTTTTAATAATCAATCCTTGACTTGCATCCAATAGCTATTATTATTTTTTTGTTTTTGGCTAATGATGTTTTGACATGAAATCAAATTGAGTTTTTTGGTTTTACCATGGTAGTAGGCCTCTACTTTTACCCATACTTTAAAGATGATTTTTTCCATTGTTAGACTTTTATTGCAATATAGGTTTCAGCATTATACTTTTTGAATTTGTCCTTTTTAAGTTAGTTGATTTTTTTAAC
Source organism: Glycyrrhiza uralensis (assembly GCA_030159175.1). Classification (NCBI taxonomy): domain Eukaryota; kingdom Viridiplantae; phylum Streptophyta; class Magnoliopsida; order Fabales; family Fabaceae; genus Glycyrrhiza; species Glycyrrhiza uralensis. The sequence goes on from BRZY01000008.1 coordinate 3,323,707, forward strand.
TAGTTTGAAGAGTTTCATATTAATGGGAAATAATGAATGGACCCGACCTGTATAAAGTATGAATTTTTTTAACAAAAACTCAAAAAATAAATCAATTTTAGTTGAAAAAATAAAAAGAACTAGATAACACTTGTTATAGTCTAAGAGGTGTCACAACTTGGAATACCAAAACTTAGTTTTTTATATAGTAATTGATTCAATTATTGATGATTATCTATATCTATACCATTATGGGGTTACCATGTGATCAGAGCTTAGGGAGAAGATAGTTTTCTAATTTTTTTAATCACTTGAAGTACAAGGTTTTAGAGTTTAGACAGACTGCTAAATGTTCTTCCATGCCCATTTTTTTTTATTTGATTGGATTAATTTATCAATGCATACTTTGAGGCTTGTAGTTGGTGTAAGAGTACACTGAATTACCAATATGATTGTGTATTACGATGTAATCAGATTGACTAATTAAGTGGCTGGTATTAAATGGCAGTGTCACTTGAACCATTATAATAAAAATCAAATCAGTTTCTAATATCATAATCATAATTAATAATAAAATCAAATCAGTTTCTATGACCATAATCATATATTAACGATCTCTTTTAAGTAAGGTCTTGTGTTCCCTTAAGTAAGGTTTTATATTCGAGTTTTATAGATAAAAAAAATGTGATTGGGAGGAAAGACTCCACTAAAAATAGCTAGCCAGATTTACCAACAAAAATTAGTCATCAATAAAGTTATTGAATACTTCGCACCAATGAATGATAACTCAAAAAAAAAAATTAACAATCTCTCTGCCACTGCAAATACCCAACAGATTTCAAGAGTTTGTAAAATGGTTATTGGATAATTCATTACATGCTGACACTACCCCGTTAGCAGCAACACCAACTTACATATATAAATGACAATTTAACTTTTGATGACGAGAGACATTTTTTTGTGTTACCCGCAATAGAAAATTGGGGATACTGTATAGGTTTTATGGCCAATTTGCATTAAAAAAAGAACCACTACCTTTCTTATCCACATTATTGCTAGTGGCCCAAAACTAAACCTGCCAGAAGTACGTAAGCCATGTATTAATTATTTATTATTAATTGTACATGCAAGTAAAATGCTGCACCAAGCAAATAGCTAATTAATACTTGGTGATCTGCATTGAGATTGTGGAGCACTAGTACCAAGTACAGAGAGTTCTTTTAATTTTTGGATATATATCCAAAACTCTTGGTTTTACTCTTTGAGTAAACAAGACCATAAAATCAAAATTGAACTACTTAGGGTATGTTTGGATTGACTTATGCAGAGTTTATGAACACAGTTTATGACTGATTCATAAGTTGTTTTGGGCTTATTTTTCATAAGCTACCCAGGATAGCTTATCAAAATAGCTTATGGCTTATATAAAATAAGTTTCACTATAATTTTTCTTCGATTATAAAAGTAGCTTATATAACTTATGCCATAAGCAGTAGATAAGCTTGTTATCCAAACAGGGCCTTAATCCACCACTAAAGCTCAAGTCAATAAAAACATAATATGGAGAAATGCTAGCAACACTCTGGTGATCAAATAATATATAATTAGGTTTTACTTTTCTCAACTGAATACAGATTAGCCTAGAGTGTTTTCTCTCTGAGATACCGTGGGTAAAGAAAAAAAAATATAAAAAAATACTAACAACACACTCTTTCTAATGTATTTTTTATGATCAGTTGAAATTCATATGGATCTCATTACTTTGAGAATGAATTCCACCAAATAAGATATGAGACTCACATGATTTAAAGGGCTTGCATGAATTTCCACCATGCAATCATAGAAAATATATTAGAGATTATGTTATTATCACTCCTCATATTCAAATTAAATAAAGCATAGGTGAATTACAGAAATTAACCAGTTGTTTTGACATGGTGATTATGTATATATGTCTAATACAATACCCTTTAGTACTGTTTTACATGGTAAAGAACATAAAGCATGCAAAATGCAATATGCCTTTGAGATTCTCTTGCGGAAAAAAAAAATTGTCATATCGAAAAGCTGATCAAGTCCTAAAGTACTACTTGCTAGTACTGTCCAATATCAAAGATTCTGTTGTCTTGATCTTCTTCTTTCCTCTGAATTTGTGAAATTGGTTTTGTTTGGTCTTTAGCTCAACAATGTGTGATGCCTTGGGTAATTTTGGTTGATATAAAGGGAAGAAATGAATTGATTGATTAAAATTGCTTGTGTGTATTTGATGAAATCAATCAATTCCTTGTCACACAAAGTGAAAAGAAAATGTGGGTTGTCATAGTGGGGTGCACATACATAATTTCATGTGACATCTCCAACCCATGCTTACTCCCCCTACCCTCTAACCCCAAATTAATTAAAAAATTAAAGGAGAAATAAAAACCCCACCAAACCAAAAACATTAGCAAGATTAAAGAAGAATGAATATATAAATGACCAAACTATAAAAAAAAAAGTAATAAACATATGGCTATCATCAGTATGCATACAGGTGGAGAAAGTTATTTAGTGCATCAGAATGTGTAAGTTATTTTTAATAAGGAAAATACTCTATGATATATTTTTATCTTTCCAAAAAAAATAATAGAATAAAAACCTAAAGTACATGCGTCGTCATTGTACGATAATGGAAGTAATTTAATTTGTTTTAAAAAGAGAGCTTCAATCTGCAAATAAAATGACAGATTTTTATTTTATTTTATTTTATTTGAATATTTATTTACATATAGACATATGTTTGCAATGGGGAATGATGTAACCTTAAATATATGATTGCTTGTGAACTGCTCACAGTGGGAGAGAGAAAATGATGTCAATATATTATTGAAGAATAACAACAATAGCTGTTTGGATTAAAAATTAACTTTCACTTTTTTGGTTACTCCAATAATGGTAGAACAGGTATCCCAATAATATTGAGCAGGGTGTTGATGATGAGGATTACTAAGACAGGCCTACCAGAAGATTACTTAACCTAAATTGTAAACAGTTTCACTCTGTCACAGCCACCGATCAATGAGAAGAGTATATATATATATGTGTGTGTGTGTGTGTAATTTCATGGAAGTCGTACAAATCACATAAAAGGAAATAAATTGTTATTGCTTTCTGTAACTTTGATATTAAATTGGTATTTTTTTTATCCTTAAAGAAATAAACTAATATAATATAATGATAAAACAAATTTTAGACTAATTAATACTATTTTTTATTTTAAGAATTAAATTCTTTGTTTGATAGGCTTAAGAATCAAATTCATAAATTAATATCAATTTAAAGATTATATTTTTTTCAGGATAAAATAACTTATTGATTTTTTTTAGAATTGATTAAAACTAAAGATATTTAAAGAATCCAATAAAACATTTGTAAGATAAAATATTATTTTATTGACGGAAAATGTAAAAAAAATATTAATCAACTAAGAAATAAGTTTTTTTTAGGGAACTAAGAAATAAGACATGTACCAAAAAAAAAAGAAAAGGAAAAGGGACAAGGGAATGATTGAATTGACAGGGGAGCAATAGGGTGAGAGAATGGTGGAATGGCTACCCATGCGTGCTCGTTAGCATGGACCCCACAGGTAATATCTATCGTGCGCCCGCGTCTCCTCTGCCAACTTTTCTGTTTTTTTCCTGAAATTATCTGCCAAGTGTCGACCCCATAAAATAAACACGTATATAAAAATAATACAACAGCTCATGATTTATTAAACCCCCAGCATTTGGACCAAAAAAAAAAAACCCAGCATAAAATAAAATATGTTTAATTGCATTTTTGGCCCTCAATTTTTATATTTGCGTGAATTAGGTCCTCCAGTTTTTAATTGTACGAATTGGGTCCCCCAGTTTCATTAATTGTTGCAATTGGGTCCCCCCGGTGAACTGACGGAGCATTGAGGGAGGGACCCAATTGCAACAGTTAATGAAACTAGGGGACCTAATTCGAGCAATTAAAAACTGGAGGACCTAATTCGCACAAATATAAAAAATGAAGGGCCAAAAATGCAATTAAGCCAATAAAATATTCACTAAAGAAAAACTCAGCATAAAAAACAATATATCTTTTATTATTTGTAACAATTTAATATATTATGATTTCGTCGTCAAATTAAAAAAATATAGGGTTAATTATGTTTTTAGTCTTTTAAAAATTGTCAGATTTGAGTTAGGTCATTTAAAAAAAGGTCAAACTTTTATAGTCTTGTAAAAAAAATTTGTTTGATTTAGGTCATTTGAGTGAGTTGACTTGCTAAGTGACATATTTTGACTCAATCATCATACCTACGTGACACGAAACACTGACGTGACAATATTAACTTTTGAATTTAGTCCTTCTAAAAATTGAGTTTTGATTTTAATCCCTCTAAAAATTGAGTTTTGATTTTAGTCACTCTGATTTTTTTCTCTCTCTCTCTCACCCCACCACCACCACTACTCTCTCTCTCTCTCGTTTTCTCTCTCTCTCTCTCACCACCACCACCACCACTCTCTCTCTCTCATTTTCTCTCTTTCTCTCTCTCACCCCACCACCACCACCATTCCATTTGAAAATTAAGCAACATGTTCATATGAAATCAACCCTCAGAAATAATAAGCACATATTTTAGGTACAATTATGCTGCCAGTGCGCCAAGGGATATAGAAGAATCAGAAAATGCATATAGGCACAAAACAAAGACAAAGGCCATCAGCCATCACAGTAAAAAATAATGCTTCAAAGTTTGCAACTTTGCATTGAAATCTTGAAACCCAGAATCCAAATTTCCTGTTTCTCCAAAATGAAGCAAATGGGAAATTACCGAAGAAGAAGAAAAGAAAAGGGCAGCAAATAAAATTGAAAGGGGTTAATCAGAAAAGGGAATTTCAGACCTGGTGTTAGAATTATAGGAGGATGAAGTGTTGTGATCATGATGACACCGAGGAAGTTCCCTCATTTCTATGGAAAATTGAAGATTAAAGAAGAGAAGAAGAAGAAGAAAAAAGAAGGATCAAATCTGAGATGTTAGTTCACTGTTTGGGTTCCTACAAAGATGGCAAGTTCTTTCGAACAACACAGACTCTCTCTCTCTCTCTCTCTCTCTCTCTCACTCACTCTCTTTCTCTCTCTCTCACCCCACCACCACCATTGATTTGATATTGATTTATCAAGGTTCACGATTTGGACACGGCCATGAAAACGAGAGAGAGAGAGAGTGGTGGTGGTGGGGGTGAGAGAGAGAGTGCTGGTGGTGGGGTGAGAGAGAGAGAGAAAATGAGAGAGAGAGTGGCGGTGGCCGGGGGCGAGAGAGAGAGAGAAAAACCATAGTGACTAAAATCAAAACTTATCAATTTTTAGAGGGACTAAAATCAAAATTCAATTTTTAGAGGGACTAAATACAAAAGTTAATATAGCCACGTCAGCGTTTCGTGCCATGTAGGCATAATGACTGGGTCAAAATATGCCACCTAGCAAGTCAACTCACTTAAAAGACCTAAATCAAACAAAAAAAATTTTAAATGACTAAAAAAATTTAACTTTTTTTTAAATGACTTAACTCAAATCTGACAATTTTTAAAGAATTAAAAATATATTTAAGTCAAAAATATATTATGATTTCGAACTATTAAGAAGAAAAACTTTAAAGCCTTGTATTGAAAAAAAAAACCTTTTTTTGGTCAACAAAAATAAACTTTAAAGCAACCTAATTTTGTTTATTTTATTTTAATATTTTCATAACTAAGAACTATTCTAGAACTATTTCGAGGAAACAGGTAATACATTTTGGAAATAATAGAGGGGCTAAGCCCATTAATCATTAAATTATATTTATATTATATATAAATATAATTTTTAATCAATTAATCAATAAATGTACAAATATATTTAAATTGTTATTATATTTTATTATTTTTAAAAAAATAAAACACACACCATGTTGTATTAATTTTGAAACTAGGATTTGTCTGGTACGGATGGTAGCATAAGACAAGCAACTCGTTTCTTTTGCCCAATAAAATAAATATCAGTAAAGGTTTGCATAGAATAAGTAATTGATATTGAAGACTTCTTTCATATATATAAAAAGTTACTAGAAGGTGAGTCAATGAAAAATGGTATTTTGTATATGAAAAATGGTGATAAAAAAAAGATATAGATTAATCCATCATTTCATCACTATAAGGGATAAATAAGTATTCACCGCATAAGGAAATAAAAAAAAAAACTTAATACGTCTGATTTTTTTCTTACAATTTCATATTTACTTCTTTAATTTGCAGCATAGATTTTTATTAATTTCTTAGAATGCATTTAACTTTGTGTTCTATTACATGTCAATTGTTAGTGTTTGTTAGAGTTCTATGAGGATTTACTGTGCATATCACAAAGGAGTTAAAGTGAGATTGAAGGAGATTAATACTAAAACTTAAGATAATGTGTGGCTAATCAATGACATTAATTTGCACATGGTTGAATTTATTTGCTTTATTTTGTTGTACTTTTCTATCTAAACAAAATTCATTTTTTCTAAATTATTCAATTGAAAAATTACATTGCAATTTTTTTAAGTTAAATTTTTATTATAAATTATTTCAAAATTAATTTTACCAAAATTCGACTTGATCACAAACCAGTGACCAAAAGAAAATGATATAACATATCTATGAAACAAATGGCAAAGTCAATTTGTGGACTTTCGTTGTCTACTTGTCCTTGTGTGTATAACATTTTGATTTATTTTTTTTTGGTCAAAACTGATATTGCATATAGTAAGTACATGTACAATGTAGAGTACAAGTATAAAGGTCAGTGACAGACACACTCTCTCGTCTCAATCCTTCATTATATACACGAATTAATAATTATAGTCGTAGATCAAATGAGAATCAGAGAAAATTAAAGTGAAGAAAAAACAAATTTAGACTAGTTAACTGTAATTAAATTATGAAAATTATGTTATATATATCTTAGATTTTTTGCCTACCACTCATCCATTACTATTGACATGGTGAGTCAAGTTGATATCTTAATTTTTAGGCTAACTCAATACAAAACCAGTTTGTAAAGTGAGAGGCATAGTTTACATCTTCTAGTTAATGTGAGACTTGAGTTTTAGGGCCTATTTAGATAAACAGTTTATTTCAATACTTATAGTATAAACATTTATTTAGAAGCTTTTTTTATAATCAAAGACAGAATGTGGTGAAACTGATTTCATATAACTATCCTGGAGAACTTATGAAAATAAGTCCAAAATAACTTATGTTTTCATAAGTTCTGTTAAACACACGGATAAATATTTATGTTAGTAGATAACTTATTTCATATAACTATCTTGGAGAACTTATGAAAATAAGCCCAAAACAACTTATGTTTTCATAAATTCTGTTAAACACACGGATAAATATTTATGTTAGTAGATAAACTCAAATAAATTCTACATAATAATCCAAACATGACCTTATTTAATATACATATACACCTTTAAATATATATAAGTTCCCACATGCGTCAGGAAAAAAAATGAATTAAAGAATAAAGAGAAAGAGAGATGGAGACAAAGTAAAGAACAATGGAAAGACAAAAATGAAAGAGGAGTCAAAATCTGTCTAATGATATTGTTGACCATTCAGTCCACTCAACCAGACTCTCACTAGCCAGCTACACGGGGAAGTGCAAGTAGAAAGCGTTTGTCTAACGAGATTTTTGGTTTCTCAACCTTGTGAATGTGCAATTTGGGTGGAAGATGCAATAGAAAGTACCATTCCCCTGCTCATTAATTTTCCACCATATGTTGTGTATGACCTTTCTCCACTTGTTTGGGTTGAGTGGTTAAGATCAATCTCATCTCTTTTCCATTTTTGTCCTGAATGAGTAAATTTGCACCAGTATATATGGAATTTTTTTTCTTCACCCACAAATGAGTGAAGTAAAGCCTAGTTACGAATTGTTTCAAATCATCACAAATCAAATTCGAATACTAACTAAGTCATAGGGTGCCAATTATATACCTAGTAGTCCAAGAGAAAATAAATATTTATTATATGTAACGGATAACAAATGCTTGAATCAAAAGATGGGATACAATCACTATGCGATATTTAATGAGCCTACATGGAACGGAAAAATATGTATGATTGAAAAGTGGAGACGATAATCATACATGATGGGGTGGCCAATTATAAAGTGCCAAATTGCATATTTGTGAGGTTTTGTTCATTTTTTGGGTACTGTAAGCAATTACCATTTTATATTTCATATATCATGTTGTTGATAAAATAAATCATGTAATACCAATTAGTGAACTAATTTATGTTTTTCTACTAAACTAATTTATGTTGCTATTAAGGTTAGCATATGTCATTTTTTTATATAAAGGTAAGCACATGTCATTTTCTACCCCAAATAAATAAAATAAAATAAAGGACATAAGCCTATCCTAAAAGGAAGTGGCGGTGATAGTGATAAACTACTGCTCATGATCAGCACCAATAAAAACTGTTTCTAACCTTTTCTCCTTTATCAAGACGTATCGTGTTTTAACTATATGAATTACTTTTCGAAAAGAAAATTACTACATGAATTAAGAAACAAAATGAAATTTAGGATTTGCCATCGGTCCTGAGACTTAATTTGGGGCGATGTGCGAATTTCAAAAATGATGTTTACATAATCATTTGAATATTGTTATTCTAAAATTATTTTTTTCTACAAAATTATAAATAATCAATTCATAATTAAAGTTTTCTCAAAAAATCATTTTTGAATCAAAGTAAGACTATTATGTCTATCTTGTGACATAGTAAATCACAAATTAAATTTTGACAATTTTAATTTAGAAAATCTCCTTTCAGTGTATGTAATAGTAGAAGTGATAGTTAATTTGCATGAATACAAGGTTGGTAATGTGTGATTTTTTAAGATAAATAAAAATCAAAATGTGTAACAAAATCAAAACACCATCATACCGTTTTTGAAAATTCGTAAGCGTTGGTGTAAGAGATGTTTGTACCATTTATCATTATTGGTGTGGAAGTTTCTAAGAATACTTGTCAAATTGTTTAAGTGGATATATATAAACAAAAAACCGACAATATATAAATGAGTAGTGATGTGTTTTTTTATAAGCAAAATGGTATATTAACTAAAGGAGTACAAAGCTTATTTCAACCCATTGCACATCACTACAACACTCTTAGCTCAAAGTCTGTAAACATTTTATAGAACAAACCAAATGTAATGTAAACAAACTTTTACAAACACACCCTTATTTTTATAGATATAGTTCTTCTAAAGTGAGTAAAATGTAAAATAAGTAATCTTAATCATTAATGAGAAAATCAAAGGTGATTTGCTATATATGTACTTATAATACTAACTCTTGATTTTTTCACCGATGGTTGAGATTAATTACTTTACACTCCAACGTGATTTACTCACTTTAGAGGAGTCATATCCTATTTTTATTAATAAGCCCATACTCACTTATTTTTTCACGTTAATTAATGTGAAATAACTTTGAGAATATACCGGAAATTAAAAGATGAAAACGTAAAACCTATATTTACCACTTTTTAGGAGCTAAAAATAAAAATAGACACAGCGGCATGATGCATTCAGCATTTCGATCATACAATTGGGCATGTGGAACTGAATCTTCTATGTATATATTTTCCCCAGCCGTGATTACTATTGAACTCGTCATTTACCAAACCACACCCTACTAAATAACAATAAGTGATTGCTGATCGAAGATTTGGCTTCTATTTTGTTGGAACCAAATTGGTTAAAAGTGTTTTTAATACAAAAAACTCCCTAAGTGATTTTATGGTTTTGATGATAACAAAATATATTAAGGTTTTTACAAAGGATAATCAATTTGTATTAAGCTTGTACAATGCATAACAAAGCTGCCTAACTAAGTTTATTGCAGTCTGCGTCCAATAAATTAGTTCATCATAACATTGGTTCATATTCAAAGTCTGAGAAGCTTTGCGTCCAATGTTGGCACTGGAGAGTATGCGTCCAATGCTTGAGCAGAAGGAAGAAGCCTTGCGTCCAATGTTGGCACTGGAATGGACACAAGAATTCTGCGTCCAATGCTTGAGCAGAAGGAAGAAGCCTTGCGTCCAATGTTGGCACTGAAATGGACACAAAAGTTCTGCGTCCAATGTTTGAGCAGAAGGAAGAGTTCTGCGTCCAATGTTTCAGCACAAAGCAAGCAATGTTGTGCGTTCAATAAATCAGTACAAGGCACAAGGACAATTCTATAAGTCCAATGATCAGAACATAAGTCCAATGTTCAGGATGTGCTCTTGACCAAGGTACAGAATGCTGATCGTCCAATGATATATACAAGGCAAGACTGGCATAAGTCCAATGATAAGAACAAGGCAATACTGGCAGAGTCCAATGTTTTTATGAGAAGCAGAATTGCAGTAAGAGTTCAATGATTTCCAAAGGAACAGATTCAGTGAGCATGAAGGATAAAAGTCCAATGTTCAGTGTGAGCAAGAGTGCAACTCTGCGTCCAATGAAACTGAACAAACAAAAGAACTGCTCTGCGTCCAATGAAGTCAGAGTTACTCAAGCACTGTTCTGCGTCCAATAAATAAGAAGGACAACAATATTGCTTTGCGTCCAATGGAGCACAAGGAAGCAGATTGACAAAGGTACATCAAACGATTGTTCTGCGTCCAATGAAGCAGAAGAACAAGTGTACAACAATCAACTTTGCGTCCAATGGAAATGGCAAAAGTCCAATACTGCCTTGCATTCAAATGGAATAGATTGGTAAGCATCAGGTATGCGTCCAATGTTTGCATGAGTTCTGTGCAAATTGGTAAGTGCAAAGGTATGCGTCCAATAGATTCTATATGCTGCGTCCAAAACGCAGAGTCCATTACATGCTATTTATTGCTCATGCAATTAATATGAAACATATTTATTGAGCAAATGATTTGAAATAAATAGCTGTACACAATGCTTTCTGTACATCTTTGACAACGTATGTGAATGTACTTCTGAAAAGCATAAAGTACTGTGGAAAGTGTACTAAGAGAGAGAATGTACTTTTAACTACTCTATAGATCTCTGAACACACCTTTCTGCTTTACACAGTGTATTCTCTCTGTCTCAATAAGATATTATTATTAACCACTGTACAATTGAGACTTTGAGTACAGGTTGCTTCTGATTTGGGAGAAAGAAACGCAGACATGCACAATGAAGAAGATCTCCTCAGAGCAACGGGAAAATAGCATTAAATGCTATTAGAGAACGGTAATATTTATGAAGGCTGAAGCTGAACTATTCGAAGAACAAGTCTGAAGCTTCATCAAAGCCTATAAATACCGAGAAGCAAGAAGAAGAATACAAGTGACTGAAAACGAAAAAGAAAGAGCTGAACTGCTGTGCAATCTTTTATACTCTGATTAGAAAAGTCTTGTATTTCTTTATCTTCTTGTAAAAGAGAGTTTGCTTAACTCTCAAAGTGCTTTAGATTTCATATCCTCACTTGTGTGAGTTAGACAGCACTTGAATCAAAACTCTGCTGAGTTGTTTAGCCTGAAGAGGCTGTGTTCAAAGAATACTTGGGGTTTAGCCTGAAGAGGCTGCGTCCAAAGAATACTTGGGTTTTAGCCTGGAGAGGCTGTGTGCAAAGAATACTTGGGATTTAGCCTGAAGAGGCTGTGTGCAAAGAATACTTGTATCTATCTGGTTTGATAGTGAAATCTCTCTAGTTTGAGGGGACTGGACGTAGCTCTTAGGAAAGGGTGAACCAGTATAAAAACTTGTGTCATTTCTTCTTTCCCTTAACTCCTTTTATATCTGTGTTTATTACTAACAAAGGGGATTGAAATTGTTTTTATTCAAACAAGTTTTTCAAACCAAAAGGGAAGCATTCTGTGCGTCCAATCTTTAGAAAACCTGTGCGTCCAGTTTTTATAAAGACTCTGTGCGTCCAGTGTTTTAGCACTCTGTGCGTCCAATATTTCAAAAAGCACTGTGCGTCCAATATTTAAACTAAGCTGTGCGTCCAACGTTTTTAACAGCCAGTGTTCATCTTTTGCGAAAAGTTTTAAAAGCTTAGAAACACAATTCAACCCCCACTTCTTGTGTTTCATCTTGTTACCTACATATTTAACCCACACATGTATACATATTATTGTTTTTGGATGTCCCCATCAAGTAGAAATGGCGCTTGAGTCATCTAATTAATTCTTAAACTTTCTTCATTTGTCTCTCATTTACGAATTTAGAAAGTTATGAATTCATAGAATTAGCTTGGTGGAAATTTAAATAGAGGTGCAGAGAGGATGCGAGTAAATAAATTCCATGTAAACAAAAGTAAATACTATATAACTCTATCAGAAAAAAATACTATATAACTGGAAGATTTATTTAATTAATCTAATAATTCAAATTTTTGATGATATATAGAATCGTTGAATTTTTTTTTGAATAAGCTAAAAATATTATTAAATTAAAAATGCTAAAACTTGAGCACAAAGTATATGCCCGGTTTTAGATAGAGTGTAATGTATTGTATTGTTTAGGCCCAATTTGGATTAATTTCTAATTCAGTTTTATATATAGTTGACACAAAGAGTCAAATCTTATAGGACGAAAAGTCCTAATTATGTACGGTGGATCAAAAAAAAAATGTTTAGCTCTTTACTTGTAAAAACATAATTAAACTTATAGGTATTAATTTATGAAGAATTTAAAAATGAGACAATTTTTAAAAGAATTGAGATCGATGCAAAAGAAACTTAACTTAATTATATATGAGAAGTTATTATTTAAAATAGTCATATATATAAGATTCTAATTTTATCTTTTTTTCACAAGTGTTTATAAAAAAAAATTTATCCAAACTATCTCTTCGTATTATGATTTAATTTAATATCGTGATAGCAGTTTTAACTTATAATGGTAATTACGGCCATACAGTTTTTAAATTATAAAAAATTATAGATAAATACTGTTGATGCAACCGTAATTATAAGTCGCAATATGATTAAAACCTTAATTTACAACCACATTTGTGATTAGTTTAAAATAAACACTATTTAGTCCATTAAAGTCTCCATCAACTTAACATGTCTTTCTCAACCTTGTTTTCCCACAATTTCAGCCATTTATGATGTCAATTAAGTGAATACTAATATTATCCAACAGAGAATCAGCTTGGAAATAACACACACTTAAGTTAAAATATAATATAAAAACGCCTTTGTTAAACTCCAAATCTTTTCTCGTGCTTGCTTTCAACGAAACAGTTTTCCATTAGAGTTATTATACTTCCCATGATATGAAATGCCTTTGTCGCTATTACGTAAGCCTATTTTTTTCTTCCAAAATGATTATTATATCCACAAACCCAAATCGCATTCACCCTTTGGTCCACTTGTGTGCATCATGCATAATCCACACATGACATGTCAACACATGTATGTATGTATGTATGTATGTATGTTATGTACATATACAGTAAAATGCCTTTTAGACTAAGCAAAGGGATAACTAATTAAATCCATCGCATACACATCATATATTTGTGAATTTGGAACAACTTATTTAAGTTTATTTTACGACATTATATATATAAGTGTTTGGAAGAGTTTATAAAAATAGTTTATGATATGTTTGTAATAAATTTTCTAAAATCACTACCAGAAAAGATTGAATTATCAATGGAATCTAGAAATAAAATAAAATTACTCTTTAATTTTGTTATCTCTAACACTTATCGACGAAATTAGAGATAAATTTTTTTTTTGCCTCTAGTTTCTGTCATAATTCAATTTTTTTAGTAGTGAATAACTTATAGAAACAACTAATACAAAGATAATTATATAGTGTTTAAGTCCATAAACTCTTATACCATAATCACTCGTCGAATAAGCACTTAATAAAACTTTTATTCAAACACACTTTGTATATATATGCATGATGACATTCCATCAATACAATAAGCATTTAACAGAACTTCAACACTGTTACTCTATACTGTTACCCAATTAATGGGGCCAACCAATTTCATCACCATTTTGATCATCCCTCCCTATATAATACCCACTCTACTCACTCTCTCTTCCTCCTCCTCAAAACCAATTGAAGAACAAACTCCCCAATATCACTCTTAAACTTCCTCCAACACCCTCCAATCCTTAATATTCTCAATTCATATATTACATATTTTCACATATATTGCTAGCTAAAACCATGCAAGCAAGCAGAGAAGTAACAGCAGGGCTAAACTATTTGCTCCCTTCAAACTACCCATCTCCTTATAATCCATCAAACTACAACATCAATCCCACATTTCAAAATCTCCAAAGACTCTCTAACCAATTGTTTGGCAATAACAATTTCCACAACATCAATCATATTCATCATGATTTTACCAGTCCTCCTCAGTCATCATCATGCATAAGCAGCAACTCCACAACTTCTGATGAAGCAGATGATCAGCATCAGCAACTCATGATCAACAATGAGAGGAAGCATAGGAGGATGATATCGAACCGCGAGTCGGCTCGCCGGTCAAGGATGAGGAAGCAGAAACACCTTGATGAGCTTTGGTCACAGGTGGTTTGGCTAAGGAATGAGAATCACCAGCTTGTGGATAAGCTGAACCATGTATCAGAGAGCCATGATCAGGTCCTTCAAGAGAATGTTCAGTTGAAAGAGGAAGCCTCAGAGCTTAGGCAAATGATAAGAGACATGCAGATACATAGTCCTCCCTGCAATATCCCTTCCTTCACAAATATCACCACAACTTTGTTGGAAGAAAATAATGATGATGTCAATTGTTGCAGCTCAGAGTATCTCAGATCTGATTCTTCTAATAACCAATCCATCTCAAGGTCCATGGACCTGCTTGGCTAAATCAATAATTCGAAGGACAAATTAGAAATTTCAGGCACCCCCAAATTTTTAATCTATATTTTTTAGATTTTTTTTTGTACTTTTAATTTTGGGTTTTTCTTCTTCTTCTCTGTTTGTGTTGTGGAGTGTCAAAAACCTGTAGTGATCTTTTCCTCCCTTCTGAGCCGTGTGAGGTGAAAAGATAAATGGTGGCAATAACATGTTTTTGGTTTTGAGTAATCTTTATTTGATCCTTTTATACTTCATTAACTTTGACACCACCTCTCCTTCTATAAAGTAAAGGTACGTGCATGCTTGGTTTTCAGCCGAAAGATTGTAAAAATACGTTTAAGCACCCAAAGTAACGGTAGAGTCCTTTTTGGGCAAACAGACTTTTAAACCCAAACATATATTTACAATTGAAAATAAAACATTCTTGCAATCTCTATTCTCTAAATTTTATGTCTTTGAGCAATAAAGAGGCTTAAGAGTTATCTATAAGCCTGCTTTGGTTTAATTGTTATAAAACCAACTTGTTGGACTACCCCAGAAGTGTCAGAAATACCATCAATATGGTTCCTGCTGCCTAGAAAACAATATATAGATTATATAGAAAGCCTTCATGACCTCATCTTCCAGCAATAACCAAAAAATTGTGGACAGATATAAAAGGAAGAAAAAAGAGAAGACCAATATAACATAGAAGATATGAAATTAAACCAAAGAAAAAAAAATCTTATGAATGTGAAACAAACACAATCCTATATAATATTGATTTTGGGTGTAAAATATACATCATATAATAGAAGTAATAATTTCAGGTGGAATTGGACTGGGGGAGAGGTGGACATGACAGAGATAAAAGAGTGTCTGTAGTGGTCATTGGCTGATGATAGAAAGTTGCCATAAAAAGGAAAACATTTGGACAGGCCACCCACTAGCTAGAATTCTTATCATGCATCACTATTTTTTTGTTTATTTGTGGCTTTTTCAGAGCTACCCTTGACTGCATATTATTGGAAAATAACTGAAAGCTTTGGTTATTATTTACTTTCCCATGTTTTGACAGGGATACTATTACTACAGAAGCTGTGTGTTGTTGGGCCAATGGCCAATGATGTCCCATTTCCCCATAATATGGCTCTTGATTGACAAAAAATCAATTTTAAAGAAATTAATGTAAATATATGTGTTTGTACACACATACACAGAAATATTATTTCACCCATAATGTTCTTGATTAAATTTTTTCTTTCTTTCTTGTGGGTATCTTTTTGACATTTCCCTTGTGGCCCTCTCATGTTGCAAAATCTTAAGGGAGCAACACCTGAATGAGATATTAACATCATAAAAAAAAAGGCTTAAATATCTTTTTCGACATTGCAAATATAATGAATTTCATTTTTAGTCCTTGTAAAAACTTTTGTTTGTTTATAATCTCTGCAATATCTAAACCGTCTCTTTTTAGTCCCTACCGTTAGTTTTTCGCTGACATGGCTAACAGATCTCCAACACTACTGCCACGTTGGATTAAAGTTGCCATGTGTCCTTATTGGGATGATGACATGGACACTAGGGCGGTCCATCTTTTCTTCTTCCTTCTCTAAAGATCTCCCCCGCTGCCCCCAACCCACCCCTATACATTGACCTGCAAACCCATGCACCTCCGGCACCCAACTACATCACTTCTTTTTTTTTTTTATTAAAACACCTAGCCACATCACTGAAACACTGTCATTTGTGTTGCTTGCAGTGATGTTGAAACTGTGTGCCCCCTGTTCACATCGCAAACAACCCATTGTTCAGGAACAAGTGTCGTCAACTCCGGCTGGCCCCATGGAACCAATCTCCGTAACCCACATGGCGAAGCCACCGCGAACAGAGACCTTATGTGCCATGCCATCGTCTCCGACATACACCGGATCCATCGTCTTCGTCCCATAGCAGATAACGATGTACGTAATCTAGCAGAGAAAGAAGAACAGAGAACCAAAAAAAAATTACAATATTCGACCAAAAAAATTGCAAGATGAACAATGCACATACACTAGCAGAGAAAGAAGAACAGAGGACAAAAAAAAAACTAAACTAGAAACCTTAACGCATCGTTGGATGAGACCAGTGGCGTATCCAAGACCCTGGGCCAGTGGGGGCAATCCAATATTGTTAAATTCGGATTAATTGCTGACTCGATTAAGATACTATGTCAATGGGTTATTGGTCGAACTAGTGGCCATTAATTTTTTTATAGGGGAGAGGGAATCGAATTTTGGTGTCAGAGGCTACAAATACTAAGTTCTACCAACTGAGCTAGTACCCGGTGGTAACTAGTTGAACCACATCAACCAGTATATATTAAATTATTTATTTTAAAATTTGTTAGATTTATACTGCATAAAGAGATATATATTAATAATACCCGTTCAATATTCGACTAAAGTATTTGGTCTAGGGGTCAAAATAAAATTTTCATGGGGTCAAAATTAAAAATACATAGATAGTAAATGAAATTTTTAAATGAAATTTTTAAAAATTGAGTGGGGGCATCTGCCCACACTGGCTTATATGTGGGTCCGCCCCTGGATGAGACTGAGTCTCAAGCATTGCACACCGTTCATATATACCACTACCACTTTTCATGTATTACGGTCTTACATATTTGATATTTCCATTTTTTTTATGATATTCCTTGAATTATCAAGTTTTACAAAGCCTTTGTGATAAATCATAAAAAGGGTCTCTGAACCAAAAAAGAACAGGGCTTCAAAAAAATTCAAAAAACCACTAACAAAATAACAAGGCTTCAACAATGCACCCAACAAAGAAGAACAGAGAACCAAAAATATTATACGAAGAACAGTAAATAGCAGAAGGACTGAAACCCCATTCATCTCCACGCACGACCCTTCTATGAAGCTCCAAACCCAAGTCGAAAAAAATCGGCGGCCAGAACTGCAAAATGTTCTTCATTCATCAACACTGCACCTGGTTGCGAACCATGTTGGGGATCCAAGGAAGGGTGGGGGTGCGTTGGGGGCGGCGGGGGAGATGTTTAGAGAAGGAAGAAGAAAAGATGGCCCGCCCTAGTGTCCACGTGTGCATCTGAGCTGGACAGTCACGTCGTGTTCATTAATTGACGTGGCAGCTGACATCTGGAAACCCGTCGTCCATGTCAGCCATTCCTAACGTCCGTTGACGGTAATGACCATTACGTAACGGAATTTTAATTATAGGAAACAAATTTTTTTACAGAGACGAAAAGTGAAAAACATCCATTTTGCAGGGACTAAAAATGTATTAAGCCTAAAAAAAATTAAGCACAAATTTTCAGCAGCTAGTAGGTCGGTGATGCTTTGCTTGCTGCTCCAAGCTAAAGCCATGTAGAGTGAGTTGGTTCACTGATGCCCTTATCAAAGGATTTAGAAACAAATCATAAAGTTGGGTATAAGAGGTTGATGCGCTCTGTCTAAAGGATGTGTTCGGCTAGCTAGTAACTGAGCTCGATCCCTGGTAGTGACGAAAGAACCCGTAGCCAGACTTTACTTACCTCCCCACTAAACACATATTAGTCGATAGCTCCCTTTCCTCCTTCGAATACTATGAGTGTAAAAAAAATTCAAAAGAAAAAAAAGTAGCGGAAAGCCTAAATAGTAAAACACTAAATAGGCTTGGCCATATTTTAGCCCGTATTATAAATTAAAAAGTTTCAAACGTAACAAATGAGAAGATCACGGTGATTTCTATCTACATATACATGTTTTTCTATAAACACATTTATCCTGCGGAACTATTAGTTTCGTAGGTGTATTTTTTCCGGACACACACACTGCGAAACTATTAGTTCCGCACGTTATAATTTACTGCGAAACTAATAGTTCCACGCGTTGTAATTTAATTCCGACACACACATAACGAATCAAAAATGTTTGCAGAACTATTAGTTCTGCAGTGAATTACAACGTGTGGAACTAATAGTTCCGCAGTATATGTGTATCCGAAAAAAAATACACCTACAAAACTAATAGTTCCGCATGATGCATGTGTTTATAGAAAAACATATATGTATAGATAGAAAAACCCAAAGATCACCAACACAAATTGAGTCTAACGACCTTTGACCAAAAAAAGAATTTTGAGTCTAACGATTTCAGGTTAAAGAAAAATGAAAAAATATTAGTCTCATCATAATTTCAAAATTGAACATGAAGAAAAAAAAATTTAAAATTTTATTTTATTTTATTCCATTCAATTTTTATAGTGAAGAGTTTAGATAGTTTATATGAAGTCATAAATTTAAATCTCATTGCCTCCACTTTACAACAAAAAAACAATACACAATCCATTCAATTTTATCGTAAAACTCAACTTTTATGTAAAAAAAAAGGAGATAACGAAACACAAACTATCTTGATCATAGAAATTATGATATCATGTTATAAGTTAACTTTTCTAAAAGTTTAAGTTGTTAATTAGATAAAGGCATATAAGTCTACTCTTTGTTGCATATTTAACAAAAATGATTAAGATGTCTCGATTTTTTGCCATAAATCTCTTTTAAATTTTCATTTTTATGTCATTCAAATCCATTAATTTCCATTTATTTGGCAAGGATTTGAATTTGAATCAAGAACAATAGAGAGAGACTAACACGTCTAGTCTGCGCTGAAGTTGAAATCATATCCATGTGTGACGTGTTTTCTTTAACCAAGATACAAGATACATAGATGGATATTGTTAAAAAGTGATTGAGACTCAAGATGTATTTTGGGCCTTAAATTTGGATTATAAAACTCTAAAGAAGCCTATGGCTTGGTGTCGTTTGATTTTGGGCTGATATATGATTTGATGATTGGCCTAGAATGGAATCTTCAATGCCAGCCCCATATTTAAGATTAAAAACTTGTGTGTACTTGCCTAGAAACTAGTTGGTCATGTGTAATTTATTCCTTATACTTTTCTATTTAAAATTAGTCTATAAACTCAATCCGAACAAAATATGAATTTTTAAAAAAAATGTAACAAATAACAATTTTAGTAGAAAATTGAAAAATTGAAAATGTGACACGCATCACAGTATAGGAGGTGACACATGTCACAACTCACAACATGAGAAATTGAGGTTTAATTTTCTTATATAGATATAAAATAAACGTATATAACCTTTAAGTTTGGTACTAATGTGCTGAGCCAATAAGGATAGGAAGGGCTTTCTTAAGCAGAGTCAGTATCGGGATTATGCCTAAGGTGCCTAACCTTTATGAACCAAAAACTGAGTAATTATTCATAACTAAGAAATTAATTATTCATAACCAAAAACTTAGTTATGAATAAAGTTTTATTCATAACTAAGGCTTTTTTTTTGCAGGATAACTAAGGCTTTTGATATCCAAAGTAACCCTCATTTTACTAAAACTTAATTTTCTTACTACTTGAGCCATAACTTGCAAGTATATATAAACTTATTTAGCACCTAACTGAACCCATGGGTTTAGTTTAGTTCTAGTGTTTAATCAAAAGAAAATTTCTATTTTAAAAAAAAATCAAATTGATTGACTGGGATGAATTTTCTTCTCAAACTAGTTTTATAAAAACCTTTTACAAAAATTCGTGCTAAACACAAGATACAAGGTGCAGGAGTCCGATCAAAAAAAAGATACAAGGTGCAGGAGCGGGAAAATTAATTGGCTGATAAGAAAAAAGAGCTAAGTGAACGTTGTTACTTGGTTGCGTGTTGATAATCAAAATGTTGAGAAGTTAACATATGGCAAATCCAAAGTCAACTTTAAAGTCTACATTTGTCTAGTGAGAGGTTAACTTTCCAATATAATAATTGAATTGATGATCTACCAAGCCAAACCCTCTTTTTGAAAAAAAAAAAGAGTAATGATATTTATACACTTCAAAAATTAATCTATCCATCCAATACCTCTCATTTCTATTTATATCTCTCTAACTATCACATCATATATCACATCATTTTATCACCTTTTTCTCACCTCACTCTATCTCTTTCTAGTGATATACACTCCAAGAAATGTCTATCCATCTTTATTCGAAAAAAAATAAGAATCCATGAGAAACAAATGAATACTACCAACTAGTATGTCCTAAAAAGAAACATTAGTGTAGTTAGTGTAAAATAAACAAAACAATCTATCTATCAATTTTTTTTGGGTAAGGGATCAATCAATTAGCCACACATGACACAACCAAAAAAATAAAACAACAACAAATAGACAAAAAAATGGAAAGTCAAAACAAGGAAACAAGTTAAGCACACTATGTCGGTGGTCGGGTGTTCGATTCCCAAGTTATGTGTCTAGAAGAACACCAATCTATTGAGATATATCAATTTTTTAAATGAATTTTAATATTTAAAAAAATTAATCTTTATAATTACGCGTGGAGGATATCTAATTAAAAAATACGAAGAAGGAAACCTCCATGAATTTTAACAATAGAGGGAAGTGAGATGAAGCCCATAGTTGTTCTTTGGATTCAGGCTCAGAAGCATTAACTAGCCCACCTTCTGCACATTCCGCGTACCATCCATACCATACACACAATCAATCTACAACTCGCACTGCATTCATTGCATTGCATGCTCTTATCTCATCACTTCAGCACCGTCTTTTTCCCAATTCTGTTATCGATTTTGCCACTTTCCATTATCCACAATTCAATTGATTATTAAAAATTAAAACACACACACACAACACATACTGAAAGCACACACAGATTCTTCTTAATTGTTGGATCTGACCCTGCTCCTCACAGTTGGTGAATCAATCAATTTTTTTTTGGGTGCTAAGTTAAAGATCCAATGGCTGTTGCTGCGAGAGGAGGCAGAGGTGGATCTAGCTTCCGTGGCTTCTTCTCGTTTCGGATCTTCATCTCTGCCATGTTTTCTCTCCTTTTCATTGCCACCCTTTCAGTTCTCTTCACCACGAATCCCTCCACACCAAACGATGACTCTGTAAGTTCGTTCCTCTGTTTTTTCATGCCCCCTTTTTTTTCTGTTTTTTCCAATTTTGTGTGCAAAGTTTTGATTTTGATTGAAACCCATTTGAAAGTTGGTTAATTGAGAACGACCCATTATTGTAGATTCAGTTTGAAGCATAACCCACATGGTAATTTGAGAAATTGAACGAAACCCCGTGTTAACGGTTTAGGTTTTTTTTTGTTTTTGTATTTTTGGTCACAGGATCTTCCCACGACTGGTAATGCATATGTGCATCGAACATTTTTGGCATTGAAATCTGACCCTCTTAGGACCAGAGTTGATTTGATACACCATCAAGCTAAAGATCACATAACACTAGTGAATGCCTATGCTGCTTATGCTAGGAAGCTCAAGCTTGACATAAATAGGCAATTGAAGATGTTTGATGATTTGGCGCGAAATTTCTCGGATATCACGCTGAAGCCGACGTACCGGGCATCGCTGTTTGAGTCCGATGGTCCGATCGATGAGGATGTGCTGAGGCAGTTCGAGAAGGAGGTTAAGGATAGAGTGAAGATTGCAAGGATGATGATTGTTGAGGCGAAAGAGAATTACGATAATCAGTTGAAGATTCAGAAGTTGAAGGATACCATATTTGCTGTTAATGAGTCGCTTGCCAAGGCGAAGAAGAATGGGGCATTGGCGAGCTTGATTTCTGCCAAGTCAATTCCCAAGAGCTTGCATTGTTTGGCGATGAGGCTAATGGGTGAGAAGATTTCGAATCCGGAGAAATATAGGGATGAGATGCCTAGGCCAGAGTTTGAAGATCCCAATTTGTATCATTATGCAATATTCTCAGACAATGTGATAGCTGTGTCGGTGGTGGTGAGATCTGTGGTGAAGAATGCAAATGAGCCATGGAAGCATGTTTTTCACGTGGTTGCAAACAGGATGAATGTTGGAGCAATGAAAGTTTGGTTCAAAATGAGGCCAGTTGAAGGTGGTGCATTTTTAGAGATAAAGTCAGTAGAAGAATACACATTCTTAAATGCATCGTACGTACCGGTGTTGAGGCAACTCGAGGCAGCGAAAATGCAGCAGCATTTATTTGAGAATGTAGCTGAAAAAGCCACAAATGAAGCACATGACATGAAACTTAGAAACGCTAAGTACCTGTCCATGTTGGATTACCTTCGGTTTTATTTGCCAGAGATGTACCCGAAATTGAATAAGATCTTATTTTTGGACGATGACGTGGTGGTTCAAAAAGATTTGACAGGTTTGTGGAAGATTGATTTGGATGGGAAGGTGAATGGTGCTGTTGAGGTCTGTTTTGGCTCTTTCCACCGATATGCCCAGTACTTGAATTTCTCTCATCCTTTAATCAAGGAGAGCTTCAATCCAAAAGCCTGTTCTTGGGCCTATGGTATGAATATATTTAATCTTGATGCTTGGAGGCATGAAAAATGCACAGAAAATTACCATTACTGGCAGAACATGGTAAATTTCTTTTGCATGTAGTTATAACTCGTAACTCTTTGCTTCTCTATGTTCTAATAATTTTGTACCGGTAAACTATGTCAATTGCTTTCCCGAAAGCCATTATTTTGCTGAAACAGTTGTTACCTTCGTACAATTACTAGCTTGGTTACTGTAAAGTGGAATTCACTAATTTTTTTTTCTTTTTGTATTGATTCTGTTATCAGAACGAAGATCAGACTTTATGGAAATCGGGGACACTTCCACCCGGTTTGATCACCTTCTACTCCACAACCAAGTCACTGGATAAATCATGGCATGTGCTTGGGTTAGGATACAATCCCAGTATTAGCATGGATGAGATCAACAATGCTGCAGTCATTCATTACAATGGAAACATGAAACCTTGGCTCGATATCGCTTTGAATCAATACAAAAATCTCTGGACCAAATATGTGGACAATGATATGGAGTTTGTGCAGATGTGCAATTTTGGCTTATAGTTGAGATCAACACACTGCTGTTATAGTCATAATCTTGACAGATGATGTGTCCATCGTGGTTTACCGTATTCTTACAGTATTGAGAAAATCTCAAGTTAAATGTTGCTCATCACAGAAAAGTTCTGTGTTGTCATCGCGTATCCTATAAGCTGGGAATGCCATCTGATAATTTATTGTTGATATTTTCAGATGCTAGGCAATAATTTTGATAAACTGAATTTGGAAATGTACACGATTTAGTTTTTATTTTCTTTCTCATTCTCTAGTTTGGAGCATATTTATCATTTATTCATTTGCTGATGGTATGGTTATGATCTAATTAATGAGAAGGCACTACTGTTTATTTATTTAATTTAATACACCTCCTACATACGATTTTTTGTATGTTTCTGGACATGCCTCTTTGTATTTCCATTATTGATAAGCTACTTATCATAGTGAAAAGCCATGTAGAAGCATACATATCGTTTGCAGGGATTTTGTGTAGTTACAACTTTGGAGATAGGTAGTTTTTCTGGCTTAGTTTTCTGCAAGTTGCTTTGTTTTAGGAATATGTCATTTATGGATCTTAATATTGATTAGATAGTTCGTTCTTTGCAAATATTGGTTAGATGGATGTGTAGAGTGTTTGAGTGGTTCTTTTTAAATTAGTGTCTATTTTTTTTTTTTTTTGCTATTCTAGATTTTGATTTGCTGTATTCATAGGAATATCTGTTATCTCAGTATGTTCCTCTTTCAGTGACAGTGAGTAACTGAATAAGCATGTTTTGTTTTGTTTGGATATCAGTGCTGTCAATGCGATTTTTTACACCCAAAAAAGTAGGCATAAAACGAATCAATAAGAAACTTTCCTTAAGTCTCAACTTTCAAGTGATGAATACAGCTTTTCTTTTATGCCAAGCATATGCTGGTGGAGCTGAAAATGTTATTGGTGTTATTGTCCCAAGGCGGAGGCTCGAGTGGTGCTCAAATCACAATTGACACATGGCACTTGGGCCGTTATAGTTAAGTAGAAAAGTTACATCTTGACTAACAACTATAGTTTTTGCCCTAGTAGTTAGCTCTCGATCCAACAATTACTATCAGAGCCAAAGTCACATGTTCGATTGCCAACAGGAGCAATTGATGACTTAAATAGCCTATTCCCACATGCTGATGATGATTCTTGTTTATTGCCCTCGTCTTTCTTTAAATTCTCACTCTTGGTTGTGCAATTTGAGTAATGATCCTTATGACAAAATGAAATTTACATGAATGACATGACAAAACACTTTTTTTTTTGGTTTGAGGGGAGATCGCTCTGACACCACGCAGTGTCCCAACGCTTTCAACGAAGGACTAATCTGCGCTCGTCCATAGAGGCTTGAACTTGTCAAGACATGGTTTTACCCCTGGGTGGAATTGAACCTACTACCAACAGGTCGACCCCCCCAAAAGTCCTAGTGTTCCACCACTAGGCCAAGACTCCTTAGTTACATGACAAAACATTTAGTATCCCTGCGGTATACATTTTTACTTATTATCTTTTTCACTTTTCACTTATTCTTTTTATCAAGAGTTTTAATTAATACATAAAAGATTTGTACCCTATAGCAAGGTTTTAAATCAAGGTCATTGCGACCGTATCAGTTGCATTTATCTACAATATCAAGGATCGCAATGTATCCGTGATTGCAGCTGCAATTTAAAACCTTGCCCTTTAAGCATTGAAGTTGATTCCTGATTTTCAAAAGGCAAAAATAAATATGGATGGTGTAACCTGACCTGACCAAATCTCTAACATGGAACCTAGCACTTTTGCGCAAGGCACTGCGGATATTCCGAGATAGAATAGAAATATCCTTAAAGCAAATCTATAAGGAACAAGCACAAACAAAAAGGAATAAATCCAAGCCTGAAGAGGCCATGTGTTCATAAAAAAACAAAAAAACTGAGTCTCCGGGACCTTGCTAGGACTTCCCTGTTCCATATCATAAACATCACACGAATACAATCCCATCAAGAACCGCCAGGACTCGGTAGCTATCTCACTAAATGGTATAGTGTACCATATTTGGAGGGCTATAGATGGGTAAGAATGTAAGCATATTTTTTTATCTTAATTTATTCAAATAAAAAATTTGACAAGTTATTTATATATTTATTTATTTTGCATTACTTAACAGAAAAAACATGCAAATGACAATATATCTCAACATAGAAATTAAGTAATTGACAATAAAATATAAAATTATTTTTGGAGGTAGAATAAATATGATGGTGATAGTGGCATAAGTTATGCGAATTTTTTATATAATATCATATTAAATATTAGATTTTTTATTTTTCCTTTCTATTTTTTTGGTCTAGGCCAGGGTATCCCCCGAGCGCATGCGGAGGCTAATCCCTTTGAGCCGGGTAAGACCCTATAGGCGACAAAGTTTTACCACGCAAGTTTTAAGGCTACTGTATTGTCATAACCTGAGTTCGAACCCAGGACCTCTGGTTAAACTGGGAGAGACCCATGTCATCTCACCCAAGCCACTGGTGGTATTTTTTTTCTTTCTATTTTGACATGAATAATCATTCCTTCTACATTAAAAAAAGTAGATAGACATCTTTCAATTTTTGAAACAATAAAGAAAAGCATTCATGATAAAA
This sequence comes from Glycyrrhiza uralensis, assembly GCA_030159175.1. Taxonomy (NCBI): domain Eukaryota; kingdom Viridiplantae; phylum Streptophyta; class Magnoliopsida; order Fabales; family Fabaceae; genus Glycyrrhiza; species Glycyrrhiza uralensis. Next base: position 3,350,149 of record BRZY01000008.1, read on the forward strand.
GATGAATAACAAAAAAAGATAACAGAATAATAAATAAATTAAGGTGACTTCTAAAGTGAGGGGGCCAGTAATATCCGTTAGATATATTATTTATTAAATGGATGGATGGGATTGAATTGTTTTACCGGTTAGTCACCAGATATAACAAGTTTGTGGTGAAATTGCGAATTTGCAACAAATGAAGTAATTATTAGAAATATTCCCCTTCAACGGCGCGATGAACAAGCGGCCAAAGACAGTGAATCAAGTCTCTGAGCGCGGTCGAATAACGCAGTGGAAGATGGTTTTAGTTAGTGAAATATTCCCCTTTCAATGGCCGTGAAGTGCATCAAAGCTTTCCCCCTTTCAACGGTCGTGAAGTGCATCGAAGCTTTCCCGATTTGAAGAAGCCCCCACAACTGCGCGATGAACAAGGCCGAAGACGGGTCTCACGCTGTGTGTGAACTCTGTTCTGTTATATTTGGTTTCATTTGTTTGAGATTTGATTTGATTTTAGCATATGGGGAATTGCAATTTGATAGCGCAAATAGACGTGGGAGTTTGTTGGAAGTGGTTCAGGTTCTTACCCATATGAATCTCATTGTGAGAAGAGATTACATTTCCCTGATGGAGAGGTTTACGAATGGTACGGGGTACCCTTTGGAATTCTCAATTTTCCATCAATAAACACCATCGCTTTGCTAATATATGTGTTCTATTCCTCTAATCTTATCTCTTCTATTTTTTTTTTGTTTTGTTTTGCCCACTAGCTGTACAGTTTTTCATGTAACAGATCAAAATGGGAAAAAGTGTCTTCAAGATGATGTAGCTGACCACATTCAACTGGTAAACCAATATGAAACCATTTTTACTTTGGCATTCGTTGTGCTTATGTTGGTTCGTATATAGTTTGGCAGTGAAACCAAGATTAAATCTAAAATTGATGTTTTCTTCTTATCTTATCCCCATTTTAACAGCATCCAGTTTTGAGTCATCATAGATTCTATCACCCTTTCTTATAATCAATGCTCATATAATGTCTTTATGATGCTCAATTTTTTCAATTTTCACCATAAAGTTGTGTGAATTCATGAACTTGAATATCTGCTATTCAGCTTTTAGTCTTTGTCCTTTGATGGAAAACAAGGGAAAAGAGTAGTCATTTGTCAATGGAATTGAATTATCTGGGTAACTATATAAATCATGGATAACTTGGAGTTGAATTATCTGTTGCCTGGTCTGCATATTTTATTTTTTTCCCCAACAATGCTTGATTGTGCTTATGATCTTTCTTTTCAACAAATCAAATCAACAATATGTTGGGGTTCAAGCTGTGGCAGAACATACCGCGGTGAAGTTAACAGGACGAGATAGGCCAGGACTGCAACGTGGTAGCAACAGAAGTCTGGATCCACAATTCAAGAATACCATCTTAAAATTCGGCCGGGGCTCACATCTATCCTTCAAAATTGGCTTGAAAGGTGGAGACTCCCCAGCTATATAAACACTGCACAGGCCCCCTGACCATCCAATGTGGGACTCCCAACACGCCCCCTCGAGTCTAGGTTCCACACCATAGGCGAGGGCTAGCGGTAGTATCCACACCACCGAGAGGAATCCGGGCTCTGATACCATCTTAAAATTCGGCCGGGGCTCACATCCACCCTTCAAAATCGGCTTGAAAGGTGGGGACTCCCCCAGCTATATAAACAGTCTGGATCCACAATTCAAGAATGGTGTCAACAGGGTTGTCAATAGACAATCCAGACTACTGATAAGTATCCCCCAGCTATATAAACAGTCTGGATCCACAATTCAAGAATGGTGTCAACAGGGTTGTCAATAGACAATCCAGACTACTGATAAGTATCTAAGCACTTGAGGAACCCTGAACCAAACACTTAAATACTCCACCGAGCATGCACCCCATAATACCCAAGTTCCTATCATAGCATCGCCCCTGAGAGCCGACGTCCTCGGCAGCTTTCACTTCACGACACTTCACTCAACTTTCTCATTGGTCAGGATCCTCCACCGGTCAGAACCCTACACTGACAACCGGACTCTGATACCAATTGATAAGTATCTAAGCACTTGGGGAACTTAAATACTCCACCGAGCATCCCATACTACTCGATATGGGACTTGGACACCCCATAATACCCAAGTTCCTATCAATTACCTTGCTGAGATTAAGTAGCTTCAATTGTATGTGCTGAAAGGAGACATCGATGAGAAGAGTGCCAACACTGCTGTTTCTGTTGGTTCTAGTCACAAGGAAAGGAGGCTGCATCAGTTGATGTATGCGGATCACGATTATGACACATACAATGGGGTTTATGTGTCAACCACAAGTGACTGGAACAAGCTCCATGGCCCTGTATGGTAGTGACAGGAACAAGTAAGCTAGAAGATAAAAGGATAATTCCGGAGTACTATCCTTATGGTAGTCATGGCCCTGTATTGTTCTGATAAGCACTGATGAAGGGTTAGGGGAAATTACTATATTGCAGTTTGGGAAATACGAATGTGGACCAAATTTTTACCATACTTGGTAGCCCTGGTTTAAATTTGAACGTTAGCCCCCTCGCTGCATCGTAGTAGTTACCAATACTGCATAATTCAATGTAAATTTACTTGGTGCAGACATGATTGACCATATTGTCATTGATTGTTACCACTTTTCCCTTGTATTCCTTTGACAATTTCTTTTGCACTTACAGAACACTTTACCCATTCATTGTTTTTGTATCTGGACTAGCGTTTAGCTATTTTGTAATGATCATCGCCTCAAAAAGGGCCTTTTTGGGTGTTGTCTTGTAAGGCTGTTGCCATTAAATATTGTGTGAACATTATATTTCAATGAACATTAAATCGTAATGCTTTTTTTAGCTTTCAATCTCATTGTCATGAACATTATATATAAAAAAACCACCAACCGAATAATTATAAGCCCCCCCTCTCTCTCTCTCTCAAAACCATTGTTATCCCGAAAAGCAAAATTGAAAATGGATGGAGATTAGCGTTTTCACATCTGCGAATATTTTCATACCGTGAGTGTGAACAGCGCTGAGAGTGAAGCTTGAACTGAATGAATAGAAGCCTGGAACAATCACACTTGTAAAAAATACCACACCCCCGGTGTCAAAGTACCAGTACCTGAACCAAAAAAAGCCACCACCGGATATACCTGTAGAAGTTTTCACTCCCCTATCGTAACCAAGATATTAACCTGGGATGGGCGATAGTTGATAGAAAAACGCGTTTGTATAATTGTATCCTGTTCTTCTTGTCTGCGTTTCTTGGTGGTATTTTTTTTCTCTCCTTTTCTGATCTGCCTTTTGTAACACCCTCTTTCCTAGAGGATATTACACTTAAGTAACTAACCCAAATGCAAAAATTAAATTTTATTAAGCTTAGTTTTCTTTCGGAAAAATATCGACAAACTTATTTAATTTTCACAAATATTTTTTTTAAAGAAATACTTATGTGAACAGACACCAACCAATCATTCGTTCTTCTTTCTATTAGATATTCTTTTCATGAATAAACAACAAATAAAAAACAACATAGGAAATAAAAAAATTTCTCTTATTAATAATAGAGTGTATCATATACATAAAACCTTTTCTCAAATAAGTACAGATTCTCTATACTGATTAAGCACTAAGAACTTTTGCAAGAAGCTCTAAGAAGAGAACTCTAACTCGGAACTAGGACCCGTACGTCCTCCCACTAGGTTATCTCATCTTCAGAGTACGTCTCAATCCTCAAGTCCTGACAGGTCCACCCAGCTAGTGGTCCATCTATATGAATCATGTTCCAAAGAGCACAAAACATATAGACAAGGGTCAAAATCTCTTTCGCAGTTATCACCATAATCATACAAGTAGCACACCGCAGGAATTCATGCAAATTTATACCATGACCATTTATAGCAGAAATCACTCACACATGCATAATGTAACGTAACCCATATAAGTCACATAGATCACCATTCCCAACCTCACACAGAAGCATCACCGTTTGACACAGAAATATATCACAAGAATTCAATATATATATATATATATATGTATCCACACAAAACACTTCTATTGGTCATTTCTTGATAACAGATTCGACACACAGTCGCGAGCACGTAGCCCGCACTCCATGGAGATTCCTTTTCCCAAACTCTTCATTTATTTGACACTCAGTCACGAGCATTTAGCCCGCACTCCATGGAGATTCCTTTTTCACATAACACGAAATGTCACTTAGCATTTCCAAGAGCACACAACTCTTCTCACACAGCATTTGGCACACAGCCCTTTTCACACAACACGAAATGTCATTTAATATTTCCGAAGCACATAGCTCTTGGCACACAGCCCTTTTCACACAGCATACAGCATTTAAATATCACATTCACATAGCCTGTGGCACACAGTCTCTCACATAGCACACAACATTTAATGGCACACAGCTTATGGCACATAGCCCTTTGCACACAGCACACAACATTTAAAATAGCACATAACCTATGGCACACAGCCTCTCACATAGCACACAACATTTATATCACATAACATTTCTCAAATCACACATCCTTCACATACTACTATATTTAGGTCACACAGACTTTGTACCACACAGTATTTATATCACACCGTAGTTATCACATAGAATATATATAAATCACACAGAATTTATTTAACTTCCCTTATTGGCACTTAGTCCCCCAATCATTTTTTATCATCCATTTCACAACCTCCTTAAGCACATAGCTATTCCTCCATTTAAACTTTATTCCAAAATGTCCTTTTACGTACTGGATTCATTATTCTTGAAACCCCCAATTTATATTATATTTTCTTTTACTTTTATAACTCACTTAGGAAAACCTTTTTAAGAAAAACTTTCTATAATTATGTTTTTGGTCCCAAAATATCCAGATTTCTATTTCTGTCCCAAAATTTCTGAAAATTATGCTTTTGGCCCAAAAACATACCTTTTACAAATTTAGTTGTTTTTTTTTTTGAAAAATCACATTTCCACTTCCTATTTGAGAACTTTCAAAATTATACTTTTGCCCCAAACTTGTTCAAAATTATGTTTTGACCCCTGAATTCTTGAATACAGCAGTTTCAGGGCAGATAAGTTCACACCTGTGAAAACCCTCACACCCAGGGTGGGAACAGTTCTGGAAATTTGTCCAAAAATCCGAAAATTGATTTTCCTTTTGGGATTTGATTCTTTAATCCATTCCTATCATTTTTAAGCATCAAAACCAGATTTTAGCTTCGTGAACCTTGGTTCATTAAATTGATTTTCAAGAAGACAATTAAGTAGGCATTTAAAGAGTGAATTATCTTGAAAAACATGGCTTAATTAAGCTTGTTAATCTCTCTCCCTCATCCATATCAATTTTACCATACACCATATCATCTCTCCATTTTTAATATACTTCAAGCTTATAGGAACAATCATCTATTTCACATGATTCATAGATTAAAACAATAGTCCACCCATTTTAAAGATTATACACCTCAAGCTTTTGAACAAATCCAAGCTTCAAGCCAATATATATGTATCAAACATTCACAATTACATAGGAAAATCATCAACCAACAACTCACACGGAACCAATCCATTCCAAAATACATCACCATCAAGATATAGGATAATCACTTAATAACCTCTAAGCAATCACTTCAATCAAACACAATCATGTGAATGCTAATAACTTGCTAGAGAGAGTTTCCCCTTACCTCTTGGCCTTTCTCCTTCTCTTCTCTCTTCTCACACAATTATGTTCACAAGGCTAAACCTTCAAAGATCACAAGAACAACACTTCAATCAAACACAATCATGTGAATGCCAATAACTTGCTAGAGAGAGTTTCCCCTTACCTCTTGGCCTTTCTCCTTCTCTTCTCTCTTCTCACACAATTATGTTCACAAGGCTAAACATTCAAAGATCACAAGAACAACACCAACATAAACACAAATCAAAAGGGTTCATACCCTTCACAAAATAAGCCCTAACCCTAGATGGAATAAAAGGAATAACTTATTCTAAACAAGACCATAAAGATGGTAACTTATCCAAGGTCCAAAACCCTAAGCTTATTGCTCTTGAAAGGATAAGAACACCTTGATAAATCCAAAGCTTTGATGGAAGTTTAAGTGTTTAAAGTGGATTCCCTACACTTGATTATTGCATAGGATTTCAAAATCCATGGTAGAAGAGGCTTAGGAGCTCTTGAAAATGGAAGAAAACTAGAGGAAGATGATGGAGGTTTAGAGAGAAGTTAGAGTAAATGGTAGTTTAGAGAGAGATAATATCATGAAAAATGGAAAAGAACTCTTCCTCCCTCTCCTATGCTGTCCGCCCCCTAACCCAAGGAAAACCATGGTTTTCTCTTTATTAACTATGGTTTAAACTAACCATGACACCTAATGAGTAATTTATAAAATATCTACCTTTGGCTTTTTCTCATTGGTCCAAAATTATGAGTCAAAGTGTTCAAGAATTTTCCACTTTATTCCCTCAAATTCTGGCGCAGCCTGTCCTAAAGGGAGGGTAAAAATAGTTTTTCACCTTAACCATGGTAAATGGTAAGTCTCCAAGGTAATTAAATGTGGTAACTTTTGAATTTCATAGTAAAAATTGTCCAATAATAACCTATTGAAGTAAAAAGCTCTCATGACTCTTAAAATAAGCCCTAGGCCACGAAATTAAAGTGCCAAAAAGGTCTTGGTTCATCAAAATAAAGTTTAGAAGCATTACGGTAATTTTTCGATTTTACCGTAACCCGTAAATTAGGGTTAAAATGAACTTTCTCTGAAAAATCACAAAAAATTTCTAAAAATCATAAATATTATAAAAACACCATTGGTTACTCTTTTGGTTGATTTTGGATCATTTCCCAAGCTTCTGGCACTCACTTGTTTCCCCGGCTTACCCTGTTTTCAGTCTACAGGGACAAAAACTGCAATTCTTTGTCTGCTATTCTAAAAATTCCCAAAATAATTTTTAAAATTTTAAAATAATGTAAAAACATGATTTGGATCCTCAAAAATATTTTCCAACTTGTTCTGGTCTCCAAACCCACTCACAGTTCAGCCTAGTCAACTACATGGACCAAAACGACAACATTTTTATCCGTCTCTCAAAAAATTTCCAAATAAATTTTTAAAATCTTCAAATATTATAAAATCAATATTGGTATCCTCAAATCATTTTTTTGACTCCAGTTAGGGTTTTTATATCATTATATTCTTATTCTGATAGTCAAAACATTTACAGACTTTTCTGTTTGACTTTTCACGTCAGCACTAAACCATTTTTAATCTCATCGAAATCCTAATATTGACAATAATTCTCCCTTATTAACACTCTATCTCTTATAGTGAAAATTTGGGGCGTTACACCTTTTCGTGTTTATATCTCTTTTCTGAGCTACCGAGTGTCGGGGACTACTTTGCAAATTGTGTTATTTTGTAAAACTGGCATTATAAAAGTTACATATTACAGGATATACCCGGCATCAACCTCCTATAGCAGGTCAACCCTCACCTTAGAAGCCACCATAAATTAAAAATTAATAATAAACATACTGAAAGTGACAAGATAATGATACGTAGAATCCAAATATTTTTTGGCTTAAATAAATTTTGGTCCCTGTAATATATATACATTTTTGTTTTGGGCTCTATAAAATTTATTTTACTATTCCTGTTCTTATAAAACTATTTTTCTCCCTTTTAGTCCTCGCCGTTAACTTATGTATGTTAACACCAAAATTAAAGAGACTAAAAGAATAAAATTTTAATTTTATAAGAATATATGTACTGCTATATCAAATTTTAGGAATCAAAAGCAAATTTTAGTACGTATAAAATTAAGTTTTTGTTCTTTTAGTCTCTATAATTTTGGCCAAGGTAGCAATGAGGACTAAAAGAAAAATAATAATTTTATGAGGACATAAATAGTAAAATAGTTTTGTTAGAGACCAAAATGAAAAAACAAGTATGTTACGGGGACCATTTAAGCCTTAAAGTTATTTCTTAATTAAGTTGCCTTAATTGAAAAACCTTTGAATAAGAATATAAAAATATTTTCCTTCCCTTCAAAAAAATATTTTTTCTTAATTTATTTAAAACAATGTATTAGTTTATTAACATTAATTACCATATAAAATGTAAACGAGAAAGAATATATCTCATTATAGAAATTGTTATTTTCTTGTCAGAAAAAGAAATAATTATTCTATTGAAAATACTAATAATAATAAAATAAAAAACACCACCGCTATTGTTTACGAAATAAATCCAACAAGGACGTTTTGCACTTTGCAACAGCAAGTGGGGAGTGGGTTTCGCCTCTCAATCTCGTGCGGTGGTTACAATTGCAAGCCAACCTGATGATGTGTCCGCGGAGTCAGTGATGGAGAACAAATCTGCAAGGAATGAAGAGGGAAAGGTAAGCAACCAACATCACAATCATAATCATAATCATATACCTGATGATCTTGCCTTCTCTATTCTATCAAAACTGCCTGCAAAATCGTTCAAGCGATTTGGATGCGTACGCAAATCATGGGGCCTCTTGTCCCAAAACCTTCATTTCATGAGCGTCTATTGCAGCCATTTCATATCTAGAGACCATCATTATTATGATGACACATCTCTTCTCTTACTATATACAACTATACCGATAGTGGCAGGTGAACTGGTCCATAGCGAGTTGTATTTACTTTCTAGTGAGAGGTTTGAGAGTAGGGTCAAATTAGATTGGCCACCTCCATTTCAAGAGAGAGACGATTATATTGTTATTTATGGTTCTGTTAATGGCATTCTTTGTCTCGGGCAAAAGCTAAGGGGGAAAAATATTGTATTGTGGAACCCAACTACCGAGGAATTCAAGGTCATTCCTCCTAGTCCTATTGAGTCAGAACCTTATCTGTTTGATTCGGCCTTTCCTTATGGATTTGGTTATGACCATGTTAGAGATGACTATAAGGTGATTCGGTTTGTAGATTTTATGCCACTGAAAGAAGGGTCATGGAAAAATTGGGAAGATATATCTAGCAACCCTTTGTGGGAGATATATAGTCTAAAAAGTAACTCTTGGAGGAATCTTGATACCAATATGCCTATTTGTAATCCTAAATTTTTTTATGTCCCAGGAGTGTATATGGATGGAGTGTGTCATTGGTGGTGTCTGGCTAGCACAAATGATGGTGAAGACTGTTTGGTGTCATTTGACTTGAGCAATGAAGTGTTTTTTACAACACCCACCCCCCCAGACATGGACGATATTAGAGCATTCACAAATTTAACAGAGGGTAGTTTTCATTCTGGATTCGTATTTAGACAATTGGTGGTGTTAAATGGATCAATTGCTTTCGTATCATTTTATACACCAAAGACAACTACTTTTCACATATCAATTTTGGGTGAACTCGGTGTGAAGGAATCATGGACTAAAGCCTTCATTGTTGGGCCCTCACCTTGCCTTGAACGTCCTATCGGAATGGGGAAGAAGGGTGATATGTTCTTCGTAAAAAAAGACAGTGCATTAGCTTGGTTTGATTTAAGTACCCATATGGTGGAGGAGCTTAGTGTTAAAGGAGATGAGTGTTCCTATCAGATAGTAATTTATAGGGAAAGCCTTCTTTCGATTGGAGAAATAAACAATTAATTGTTTTCTTGTTTCACCCTAGAGACTTATGATTGTGGTTATCTGAATTTTACCTTGTATACAAAGTGGCTTGTAAGTTAAGCATATCATAATTGTTATCAAGTATATGACAAATTAAGAATCCATTTGATAATATGAATACTGCTTTATCAATTTTATTCTGAAGTTTACTCTCTTTTTATTTACAAATTGATCTGATTTCTATTTCAATTGTAAGAATGATCTTTTGCCTTTACTGAATGGCCTCCTATTTTATGTGTTTGGGAAACTTGATAATCTAATGAGCAACACATCTCTCTTTGAGCTTCTTCATCTATGTCACTATGTTTAATTTTGTGTTTTATTATTAAATAAACCAACTATGGGAATCTAATGAAATATTATCTATTTTGTTAAATAAACCAGCTATGGGAACCAAAATTTCATCCATCTTTCCTCGTGTTTTTTCTTTCAGCCTGTTTCCTTAAACACACTCTTGCAGTTTATGATTTGGTTATGCTCAATCTTACTCTTTCTGTAACTCCTAAAAGTTGCTTTGGGTACAATGCTTGGCATCTGGGGAATAATTAAGCAAGGAAAGATAAGGGACACATTTCCTGTGCAGACTAAAACAATGGAACATTAATTCTTTTACTGATGCTGTTAAATTCTTTAGCATTACCCAAAAACTTAAACCATGGGGTTGAGTTGAATCAATTGATTTTTTTGATAAGGGATTGAATCAATTGATAAAATTAAACTTGTGTGATCATCCAAGACAGGGAGGAACCATTTTAAATGGTTTAGAAGGGATATATGGGTGTTGTAGGATATACAATCATAATAATCAATCAATTCTCTTTGCTCTATACTTTCCATTGTGATCATGAGTTGAAACCGAAAACAATAGAGAACTTGCTATACTGTAATGAGATCTTGTATCATAATGATTTAATGTCATCTGTTATTGTATGCTAGCTATTTGATAAAAAGGTGGGGAAATTGCAGCTGTTTGATGAAATATTAAAAAAAGTCGAGTCTTCAATGCGTGAACTATTGACTTGAGTTATTCTTTAGATCTATTGTTGATTTTTTGAGAGTTAAATACGTTTTTATTCTCTATAAAATTGGTCAAATTTAACTTTGGTCACTATAAAATAAAAAAATTATATATTTTTAGTCTTTACATTTATGTAAAAAAATTATACAAATTTGGCTTTTTACATATTTCCGGTTTTGAAGACATACCCTTGCTTGATATCTGCAAATCCAGGAACCTATAATCTTGGTCACAGGATCTGATATGAAAAATATCAGGATTAATTTCCCATGACTGGTAATGCATACGTGCATCAAACATTTTTGGCATTGAAATCTGACCCTCTTTAATTAGGACAAAGTGCATTTGATACACCATCAAGCTAAAGATCACATAGCACTAGTGAATGCCTATGCTGCTTATGCTAGAGATGTACCTGAAATTGAATAAAAATCTTATTTTTAATTTAAAATTTGTAGAAAAGTTTCCAGAAATATTTCGTGCAAAAAAGTCCTATGAATTTCCAAGTAACTTGGTTTGCTGTAGATTTTTCTTCAAAATCTTTCTACGAATTTAAATCTACAGGCAAATTCCTATGAAACGTCATCCAAACATTTCTTACCGACTCAAATTCGCATAAAAACTCATAGGAAATGTCATAATTTCTTGCGGATTTTCCTACGAACTTAAATCCACAGAAAATAGTTGTATTTTAAATGAATCTGCAGGACATTCTTGTGAAAAATTTGCAGATGAATCTGCAAGAATATAGCAAATTTCTAGTAAACCTTTTTTTAAAAAAAAAAAATAGTTGTCATCTATTAGCTTTAATTTATTTTTATAATGTTTGAATTAAAGCTAACTCAGTAATGTTGTGGAATATCATTTGATCTAATTCCCAAGAATCTTTTTTCTTAAAAAAAATGCATATGAAACCAAATAGGATCTATTATATTAGTTTGTGTAAGAGGGTGACTCAAAATCAAGTTTTATTAAGTTCAGATTCGCTTAGCTCAAGATTTTTGCTTAGCGCGAGATGTGCAGACCTCCATGCGTTCCTTTCTGGCCCAAATTTGCTTAAGCCATTCTGGCTTGCTTAAGCTTAGTTCACTGGGTGGCGTTCCTGCCCCAAATTCGCTTAAGCGAATCCAGCCCGCTCAGCGCGCAGTTTAGTAGCAAAACCACAGTTCCTGATGCTGTCAAATTCACTTAAGTAAAATTCTCAAGCTAAGCGAGCAACTTGCAACAGAATTAGTTATAAGTTCGTTTTTTGAAGCCTATTTGAGGGGTTGGTCATTTGTAACTTTGGGAACACGTATTAGGGAGTCTTATGAGCTCTACTAGGGTTTCCAATTGGGGTTTAAAACACTTGAGGATCAATTGAGAGAAGATTGAGAGATTGGTGAGAATGGGGATTGGGTTTCATGTAATTGTGATTCACCTAGAATCAGATTAGGAACCAAGAACCAAGAGATTATCATCAACTGTTGTAATCTGTAATCATTGATCATCACAGTGAAGAATTTGGTTGGTCTGGATGTAGGCTACACTGGCCAAACCACGTAAATCCGGGTGTTAATCTCTCTTCTACCTTAATCTCTGTTTTGATTTTATGTTTAATTGTTCTTGCATTCAATTGCATTAATTTCTGAGTTTAAGATTACTGCAACTTCGTTTTCGTTCCATTGTTCGTTCTACTCACTCTCTTTATTGCTTGATCGTAGGATTTGTTCTATTTCCGCACTATCGAACCTTACAAGTGGCGCCGTCTATGGGGAATAGATCGAATCAAAAACTACAAAAGCAAGATTTGATATAGAGAAATTCTTGACTAACAATGACTTTGGCTTATGGAAGATTAAGATGGAGGCCATCTTAGTGCAGTAGGGAGTCGCAGAAGCATTGAAAGGAGAGGCTAGAATGTCCTCTTCGCTGACACAAGAAGAGAAGCAACAAATGATTGACAAGGCAAGAAGCGCTATCATCTTGTGCCTTGGTGATAAGGCGCTCAGAGAAGTTTTGAGAGAGAAAATTGCCGCTTCAATGTGGACAAAGCTTGAATCACTATACAAGACGAAGTCCCTAGCACACCGATTATGTCTAAAGCAACAACTGTATTCATTCCGAATGAATGAGTCAAGATCATTGGTTAAACAACTTTCTGAATTCAACAACCTCCTTGATGACCTAGAGAACATCGAAGTGAAATTGGATGATGAGGACAAGGCTCTACTGCTCCTAAGCTCATTGCCTAAAACCTATGAGCACTTCAAGGATGCCTTATTGTATGGCAAAGACAAAACCATCACTCTAGAAGAGGTGGTAATCGAAATACGCACCAAAGACTTGCAAAAACAGCAAGACCAAAGGAATGACGACGATGGTGAGAGCTTGAATGTGTAGAGGGGGAGAAATGGAAAGAAATGGAACAAGGGAAAGAAGAGGTCCAAGTCAAAATCCAAGTTTGCAAAGGATGGTTCCAAGGACAACAAGAACAAGTGCTTCAACTGCAACAAGTTGGGGCATTGGTGCTAGGATTGTCTAGAACCGTTGAGGAGGAGGGATCATAATGACACTAGTTCGATTGATTCTGCAGATGTGGTCACCGTCTTGGATGGCTATGAATCTGTAGGTGCCTTGGTTGTCTCAAGTTCAGAATCGCAGAGGAATTGGGTTATGGATTCAGGGTGCTCATACCACATGTTCCCAAGGAAGAACTTCTTCGAGTCACTAGAGCTTAAGAAAGGAGGCATGGTGTTGTTAGGCAACAACAAGTCATGCAAAGTACAAGGTATGGGATCCATCTGATTAAAAATGTTTGATAACCGTGAAATTCAGCTGCAAGAGGTTAGGTACGTTCCTGAACTTAAACGAAATCTTTTATCTCTTAGTGCTTTTGATTCCTTGGGTTACTGCACTAGGATAGAACATGGCATGATTAAGATTTCGCACAGCGTTATGATCATTGCTAAGGGAACTAAAAATAATGGTCTGTATATCTTGAATGGTTCCACTGTCATTGCTCATGCATCCGTAGCTAGCCAATCGCATGATGATAAGACTAAGTTGTGGCATTTTAGACTAGGTCATATTAGTGAGAAAGGCCTGCATGAACTCACAAGACTTGCTTAATGGTGATATAATAAGGAAACTAGAATTTTGTGATCATTGCACATTGGGTAAACAACATAGAGTTCAATTCGGTGTTGGTATGCATCATTCTAGTAGACCTTTTAAGTATGTACACTCAGATCTTTAGGGTCCTTCAAGAGTTAAGACTCACGGTGGAGGATCCTATTTTCTCATCATATTGATGACTACTCAAGAAGAGTGTGGTTGTTTATCCTCAAGGATAAAACAGAAGCCTTCCTTCGGTTTAAGGAGTGGCACACACTTGTAGCCAATCAATTAGGTACAAAATTGAATGTTTTAAGGATTGACAATGGCCTAGAGTTCGTTTCAGAGCAGTTTAATCAATTTTGCAGGAAACAAGGAATTAAGAGGCACAAAACGATAACTCACACACCATAGCAGAATGGTCTTGCAGAAAGAATGAACTGGACTATTTTGGAAAGAGTAAGATGTATGATTTTAGGCGCAGGCTTGCCTAAAACCTTCTGGAGTGAGGCTGCAAACACAGCAGCATACTTGATCAACCGTTGTTCTTCGTCCCGCTTTAAACTTCAAGACACCTATGGAGATGTGGAGTGGGAAGCCAGCAGATTACACCAGGCTAAGAGTGTTTGGTTCTTCAGCATTTGCACATGTAAAGGAGGGAAAGTTAGACCCTCGCGCAGTGAGGGGGAAGGTGGTGGAGGGATGTGGAGGTGGGAATGAGGGTGGTGGTGGAGGAGGGAGGAGAAGGAGGTGGGGGTGGTGGAAGAGGGGTGGTGGAGAAGGGGAGAGAAGGAGAGAGACTAAATTCAAAACACATTTTTTTAAGAGAGACTAAATTCAAAATATATTTTTTTTAAGAGGAACTAAGTTCAAAACTTAATACTTATATAAGTATGTGTCAGGTGACGTATAAACCACGTAGATGCCACGTAGGAGTTTTATAAGGATCTCACAGTACCACATCAGCGGTCAACTCCTCCAGGTACTAAAATAAAAAAAAAAGGACAAAAAAAATTTGACTTTTTTTATAGAGACTAAATTCAAAATCAAAAATTTTACAGGGACTAAATTAATATTAAAGTCATACATTAATATAAACCTTGTCACTTCAAAATGCTGCTAAATGTAATTTTTATCCGTATAAAATTAAGTTTTTGTTCTTTTAGTCCCTATAATTTTTTTTTGAGTTGCTAGTCCCTATAATTTTGGCCAAGGTAACAATACAGACTAAAAGAAGAAAAAATAATTTTATAATGACATAAATAATAAAATAAGATTTATAGGGTACAAAATGAATAGTATATATATTACGGGGACCAAAAAATTATTTTTAAGACTTAAAAAGTTATTTCTTAATTAAATTGCAAAATTGAAGAAGCCTTTGAATAAGAATATAAAAATGTTTTTTATTAAATTTTTTAAATAAAAAAATTAACAATGTATTAATTCGTTTACATTATTATTGATAAAAAAATCGTTTACATTATTAATTACCAAAAAATGTAAACGACAATATATCTCAATATAGAAATAATTATTATTCTCATGTCAAAAAAGAGAAATTATTTTTCTATTGATAATAATAAAATAAAAAACACGAATGCTATTTTTCTTTACAAAATAAATCCAATCCAATTGCAGGGACGGACTGCACTTTGTAACAACGAGTGAGGGTGGGTTTCACCTCTCAATGTCATGCGATGGATACAATTACAAACCAACTTGACGGTCTTGCTCTATCGGAGTCAATGATGGAGAAGAAATCTGCGAGGAATGAAGAGGGAAAGGAAAGCAATCATAATCATAATCATAATCATATACCTGATGATCTTGCCTTTTTCATTCTTTCAAAACTGCCTCCAAAATCTTTGAAGCGATTTGGATGCATACGCAAATCATGGAATCTCTTGTCCAAAAACCCTCATTTCATGAGCATATTTTGCACCCACTTCATATCTAAGGATCATCCTTATTATAATGACGCATCTCTCCTCTTATTGTATAATACTACACCGGCTATGCCAGGTGAACCGATCCATACTGAGTTGTATTTGCTTTCTGGTGAGAAGTTTGAGAGTAGGGTCAAATTAGATTGGCCACATCCATTTCAAGACAGAGACGATTATATTCTGATTCGCGGTTCCGTTAATGGCACCCTTTGTCTCGAGCAAGGGATGACAAAAATTTTATTGTGGAACCCAACTATCAAGGAATTCAAGATCATTCCTCCCAGTCCTATTGAGTCTGTACCTCATCGGCGCCTTTTCACCATTCCTTATGGATTTGGTTATGACCATATTAGAGATGACTATAAGGTGGTTCGATTTGTATACTTTATGCCACCGGAAGATGGGCCACCAATAGATGTATCTTTGAACCCCTTATGGGAGATATATAGTCTAAGAAGTAACTCTTGGAGGAAACTTGATGCCAATTTGCCTCTTTGTTAATCCGATTGGCTTAGTGTACCAGGAGTGTACATGGATGGACTGTGTCATTGGTGGTGTAGGTCTACCAGAATTTTTGATGAAGAATGTTTGGCATCATTTGACTTGAGCAATGAGGTGTTCTTTACAACACCCACCCCCCGGACAGGGATGATATTAGAGCATTTAGAAATTCAACAGATGGTAGTTTTTATGATCTACTAGTAGTTAGAAAGTTGGTGGTGTTAAATGGGTCAATTGCTTTTATATCATATTATACACAACAAGAGACAACTACTTTTCACATATCAATCTTGGGTGAACTCGGTGTCAAGGAGTCATGGACTAAAGCCTTCATTGTTGGGCCCTTACCTTGCCTTCAACATCCTATCGGAACGGGGAAGAAGGGCGACATGTTCTTCATAAAAAACGACGATGAAATAGCCAGGTTTGATTTAAGTACCCATATGATTGAGGAGCTTGGTGTTAAAGGAGAGATGGATGTCTGTCAGATAGTAATTTACAGGGAAAGCCTTCTTTCAAATAGAGAAATAAATAATTAATTATTTTTTTGTTTCACCCAAGAGGTTTATGACTATGGTTATCTGAATTTTACCTTGTATACAAAGTGGCTTGTCAATTACTCATATCATAATTATTATTATTATCAAGTATATGAATATTGCTTTATCAATTTTATTCTGAAGTTTACTCTCTTTCTAATTACAAATTGATTTGGTTTCTATTTCAATTGTAAGAATGATCTTTTGCCTTTAATGAATGGCCTCCAATTTTATGTACAGAGAGCTTACACTTGGGAAACTTGATAATCTAATGAGCAACACATCTCTCTTTGAACTTCATCATCTATGCCAGTATGTTTAATTTTGTTCTTTATTATTAAATAAACTAGGTATGGGAACCAAAATTTCATCCATCTTTCCTCATGTTCTTCATTTCGGTCCTGTTTCTAAAACACACACTTGCTGTTTATGATTTGGTCATGCTTAATCTTACTCTTTCTGCAACTTCTAAAAGTTGCTTTGGCTACAATGCTTTACATCTGGGGTTTAATTCAGCAAGGAATGATGAGGGACACATTTCCAGTCGCAGATTGAGACAAAGGACTATCAATTCTTTTACTGGTGCTGTGGTGCTGTTAAATTCTTTAGCATTACCCAAAAACTTAGACCATGTGGTCGATTTGAATCAACTAATAATAAATTAAACGTATGTGATCATCCGGGACAGAGAGGATGTAACATCCCGGCTGCTTTTCGGATTGACGACTGTCCCCACACACCAACACGGGTCTTTTCAGCATGCTTTGTCCTCACTCACATGTTTCCCAGGAAACTTCCCAGAAGGTCACCCATCCCGAAATTGCTCCAAGTCAAGCACGTTTAACTGTGGAGTTCTTAAGTGATAGGCTACCGAAAAGAAGATGCATCTTGTTGGTATGAGTAGCGCGAATCAATTCTATTAAGCTTTCCTCAACTGTACAGTCCCATACCTGCACAGTCTTGGAATTCCTCTCATTCGGGTATGATTTCGGTTCATTCATGTACCCCTTCGCCTAGAAGCCTGCCAGGAGCCGCTCCTTGTCCGTGCCTCTCTGCATCGGCGATCACTCCCCGCCCTCGTCGGCCTCAGGGTGTCACATGCCCACCAGCTTTCGTCTGGTTCGTCCCCGAACCATACCGTACTGGGAGAGGACCGGCTCTGATACCATTTGTAACATCTCTGCTGCTTTTCGGATTGACGACTGTCCCCACACACCAACACGGGTCTTTTCAGCATGCTTTGTCCTCACTCACATGTTTCCCAGGAAACTTCCCAGAAAGTCACCCATCCCGAAATTGCTCCAAGTCAAGCACGCTTAACTGTGGAGTTCTTAAGTGATAGGCTACCGAAAAGAAGATGCATCTTGTTGGTATGAGTAGTGCGAATCAATTCTATTAAGCTTTCCTCAACTGTACAGTCCCATACCTGCACAGTCTTGGAATTCCTCTCATTCGGGTATGTTCGGTTCATTCATGTACCCCTTCGCCTAGAAGCCTGCCAGGAGCCGCTCCTTGTCCGTGCCTCTCTGCACCGGCGATCACTCCCCGCCCTCGTCGGCCTCAGGGTGTCACAGAGGAACCATTTTAAAGCTCCATGTAGGGTGATTGAGCAGGTGGTTTAGACTCTTAGAAAGGATATATGTGTGTCGTAGGATATACAAGTAGAATAATCAACCGCTTCTCTTTGCTCATACTTTCCATTATGTCATGAGTTGAAACTGAAGACAGTAGAGAACTTGCTATACTGTAGGTTTTACTCTTGTTTTTTTTTTTGGTCAACAGGTTTTACTCTTGTTTGAGTATACTGTAATGAGATCTTGTATCCTAAAGATTTATTGTCCTCTATAATTATATGCCAGCTATTTGATGAAAGGGTGGGGAAATTGCAGCTGTTTGATGAAATGTTTATGTGCTGGTGTTCCTACTTGAATATTATAAAAAGATGAGTCTTCAATGCGTGAACCATTGGTTTGTGTTATTCTTTTGATCTAGAGTAATGATACTCATACACCCCAAAAATCAATCCACCCATCCAACACCTCTCATTTGTTTCTATATCTCTCTAACTATCACATCACATATCACATCATTTTATCACTTTTCTCTCACCTCACTCTATCTCTCTCTAGTGGTATACACCCCAAGGGGTGTCTACCCATCTTTATTCTTTGATCTATTGTTGATTTTTT
Organism: Glycyrrhiza uralensis; assembly: GCA_030159175.1. Classification (NCBI taxonomy): domain Eukaryota; kingdom Viridiplantae; phylum Streptophyta; class Magnoliopsida; order Fabales; family Fabaceae; genus Glycyrrhiza; species Glycyrrhiza uralensis. The sequence continues at coordinate 3,369,131 of BRZY01000008.1, forward strand.
AAGAGTTAAGTACGTTTTTAGTCTCTATTAAAGTGGTCAAATTTGGTTTTGGTCTCTATAAAATTTTTATACATTTTCAATTTTAGTCCCTATATTTAACAAAAAGATAGTGTATTTTTAGTCCTCACTGAGGACTAAATGAATATACTTTATATCTTTTAAATATGGTTTGAAATTTATGTTTTACGTGATGAAATGACCAAATATCCATGTGATGTTTTATTAAATTTCTTTTGGAATGTTAATTGGGAGTTGATGATTGATTACCTTCAACAATAATAAGCACTACACACCCCCTCACACATCGACTCTCAACAACACTCCACACGGGTGATGGCCCACTAATGGATCTAGGACTGGCTCTGACACCACTAGTAAAATTTAGGCTTTGGGTCTAACTCATTCCTACAAAATCGGCTTATAAGGTGAGGACTGCCCAAGCTTTATAAGCACTACGTTAGCCATATCATTAGTCGATGTGAGACTTCTTAGCAACTTATACCAATATTTTAGTGTTATAAATAGAGAGAAGGAGGTGCAAACCATTTTTAAAGCCCTCTGAAGTCCTCTCCCAATAATCAAACATCCATAGGATTTGACAATTTGTATTAATTAGTTTGAGTTAAAAAGGTAAAAAAGATTACCTTTAAAATTTTGTTATTAACACATAATTATATGCTATAAATTCACTTTAAAACAGAAAAATAATAATTGGGTAGTTCATAAACCCTTCGGTTCAACTACAATTTTTGCTATTTTACTTTTTTACAATTCATCATCACTTTTAAGGATTTGTTTGACAAGTAGATCTCATCCTCTAGCAATTAGTAGATAGTGGACTAAAAAAAATAGACCTATTTGATAATAGATAGCTTATAACGTTTTTCTAGTAATGTTTGAGTTTATAGCTTATAGCGTGTGTTTTTTTCTCTCATTTTTATTCTCATTATTTTTATTAACATTCTTTCTTATCCTCTATTGAATAAAATAAAAGATAACTATAATAATAATAATAAATAAACAAGTAAATAAATAGAACTATAAATAAATTGAATTTAATATAGTTTTTTTAACTAATAAAAATCATTTTTATGAGATCAGGACATATAATAAATAAGAAAGTAAATAAATAAATTATATCATTAAAATATAAATTTTAAAATTTTTACTTCTAAATATCATAATAATTAACTTATTATTTATAAATATTTAACCATATTTAATATTGATTAAAGAAATATAAGCAATAACTAAAAATATATTTTTGTGCCTTTTTACATTTATCAATTAATTTAACCGTTAATTTTACCAAACACTTCAAATTTAATTTAGTAGCTTATCCGGTATCAACTACCTAATCCGCTATTTGTGAGCTTATTTGCTACTTTTTGTCAAACAAATCCTAAGTGTATATTATTTTTGTCTTCATTTTTTATATACGACTTTCTATATCACTAACTCAATGATCATTCTGTTTCCAAGTAATGAATTCCTAAAACTCAAAAATACTATGTTTTATTTTGCGGCACGTCAAGCTCAAGGCCGGCCCACGAGTAAGGCAGCCCAAGCTTTTGCTTTAGGCTCACCCAAAAACCTAGTTTTACTATTAATATTTAAGGATCTCGTCTTAGTGGCTAGAGTCTCTTTTTTCGCCTCTGACGTTCAGGGATCGATTCTCGCTTAGCTCCTCTTACTTTTGAAGGAATAAATGCAATAAATAACACTCTCCACTATTTATGTGTCACATTTATATCATTTATTTTCTCTAAAAATATAATAATAGAGAAATCAAAGAGGATCCCAACTCCTTACTTTTAAGGCCTCTCATTTTTTGGTTCAAATCAGCTTCTCGTGCGCAGTGATATTTTGGAAAAGAAATATGTTCAATAATCGCGTTAGGTGGGATTTGAAACTGGTCTGCAACGTTTTTAAAAGCAGCAGCTACCAATATGCCTTGATGCTTGTAACTAATTACTGAGTGCTACATATGTATATATATGTCCCATATATCAAAATTTGTTTTAGGCCTACCATTGTGCTGGGCTGGCCCTAGTAGAGGTTGCCATTTTTATTGCATGTTAATGTTCACTTCAACATCCTCTGGTTCTTTTCTTTTCCCATGATTTTTCTCTTTTAGGAATTGATACAACTGTTTTTTTCATTTATTTCAAATGTCAAAATAAATATATAAAATTAATTTGATAATTTATCAATTAAATCTAAATTAATTAAGTAAAGATTACAGTACTCTATTATCACTTTGAAGTATATTGCATAGGTAATGTGTGTTTTTTTTACAATAAGTAATGTGCATTTTTACTACCACCTTGTGAAGCTCTAGAATAAAGAGAATAACTATAAAATGGATCCTTAGAAGTATAAAAATAAAATAAATCCATAGTAAAACATTGAAGACATTTTTTTTATTAAAAATACTGTTTGGACACAATGACCGATAATAGATGCAATGGAACATGCGCAATTCCTCCTTATGTATGACTCTTTAGTAATTACCAAGTAAAGATGTATCCTTGTTTTATTAATTTGCGTGCTCTCAAATCAACAATTACTTTTAATGAACACTACTCACTTTTAACCACGCCAAAATTGCAATTGATTAGTTCAAATCAACCGAAGATAATAAATTAATATCAAACTCTTAGTCATCATTTCATCAAGTTACACTATTGAGTTCCAAATAGTATCCTATTCAATACTGAAAATAATATTAATTACATGTCGGTTATTGAGCTCCAAATAGTATCCTATCCAAATAGCATGCAAAAATGTACTCCTTTGAGACCATGTATGTTACTGGGGAATTGTTTTTAAGCCCCAATTCTCTTGACTGGGTTTTGAGTTGATAAAAATATACACCTCTTTGAGATTGATGGATTACTGAAGATTATCTTAGCATTTGACTAGAACTCTTTAAAACCATATAGGTTTTGGGGTTGTACTTTTAAGATTCGACTCACCTTAGATTCCAATTTGCAGGAGGGAAGATGTGTATTCTTTTCTTTTTTGTGATGTTGATCATCTAACTATGAACTCTGTTTATATTTTTTGGATTGGACACTACTTGTGCTTTTAATTCTATTTTAATGCATTTTGGCTTATTAAAAAAAATATTAATTACACCTTTTGCTTCATTTGGCTCATTATTCAGTAGCAACTTGGAAAAATGGATGAGTTTAACTGTGTATGTCAAAGTGAATCCTTTTTCAGTATACTGTTTCAGTTCAATTTTTTAATTTCTCTATTGTTTCGGTTGTCAAATAAAATGAATATTTGGGGAGAATAAAGAAAATAGAAATGCTGATTGATCTCTAATTGTTTAACTTTTTTAAATATGGAAATAATGAGAAAATAAAAGTTGATTGATGCCTGATTAATTGGGTTTTGTTTTGTGTGATAAAGCTTGCCTTTTTCTATCTTTGGGGCCTGTCACGTTATTCTTCCTTGTTCTATATATGGCTTTATCGTCAAATCAAATGAGAAAAACTTATATTCCATTTTAGTTAATTACATGAAATGTTAGAGAGGTGGAAGCTGATTGTGTGTAGAGTATGAATCTGTACATTCTGCCCTTTTTCATTTTATTTTTCTTATTCTTAATTTTTCCTCAAATAAAAAGATTTCCGGTTTAAAAGTGTGTGAAATATAATGGAAACAAAAATGAATTGATTCTCCCATCAGCATTTATTTACAAACAGAGCCGTGGGAAACTCCTACCGAGACTTAATAACACCCCCACCCAAAATTATATATGCTAGCTATATGGCTAGCTGTTTAATTATTACTGATCAGGGAAAAAAGATAGAAACTGAGGGGAAATACTGAATATGCCTCTTTCTCATTGATAAAATGTGAAGAAGTGATTTATACATAGAAAGCAATTAATTTCAAACAGAATTAAATAGTAAGCAATTATACACGTAGAAACAGGACATGCAGCACGCCAACAACTTATATATGCATGAATCACATGAGCATTACTTGTAGATGAATTTGAATATAGGATAGCACATCACAGAAACACTAAAAAATGCACCTACCCTACAAGGGACTAAAATTGCCAAAGATTGAAAAGATCCTATTAGCCATTAATCAATATTGCCGTGAAGGATTATTAGTGATTGCTATTAATAACAAAATTTAAATCCCCTCTCCCCCATTTTTTTCACATTATTATACCATAATTTTATGATTAGGGGATATGCTTTGTCATTGCTACTTTTTTCACATATACATATCCAAGGCTGGAATTGTTCAATTTGTTAAAACTATTCATTTCCTTCAAATACGTCTGATCTCAGCCACCGGAAATGTAATGTCATAGTATATACACGAGATCTACAATTTTAGGAAAAGTAACGTGGACTTCATTCATTTTAAATATACAAGAAGATATAATTGGCCATTGTATTCAATCTTGCAAACTCATGGGACCGCATGCAATTGGAAAAACGTGTTAATTAGCTGACACAAGATCGATCTCGCAAGTAATTTAGTGAGTGTGAGAAGCTGCCTCTAGCTCATTTGCTCACCCATAAATATTAGTCCGATCCTTCCATGTACAATTGACTGATCAGTTGTTAGTTAATGCAATCCAGATTTCTCTCTTGTGTTCATACTTTCTCCCTCTCGTTCCTTGTTACTTTGACATCTTGTGCTTTTTGTGCTATATATATAGTCGTCAATATTTCTCCCAAAAACATTTCTCACTGCAAGATATTCACCATGCAGTGCCACCGATCACTAGTGATTTTTGTATTTTCTTCGGTGCTTGTTCTGTTAGCAAGTTTATCTCATGCATCGACATCATATGATTACTTAACGATGGCCCAACAGTGGCCGCCTACGTATTGCATGAGTAAAAAGAACACAAATGAATTGCATGCACCGTCAGTTCGATACCTAAAGATCAATTCAAGATTCACGGCCTGTGGCCAAGCAACAAGAATGGCATACGACTGTGACCCCAAAAATAAATTACAAAACAATGTAAGTTTTTATCTTTATATACTAAAATTTTATATATATATATATATACCTTGAATAAAAAAAACTGATATTTTTATTATTTCTTAATTAATTCAGTTCCCTACAAACATGGTGACAGACCTGGACAGGGAATGGCCGAATTAGTAAATTTTGACTTTTGGTCATACGAATGGAAGCAACATGGGACATGTTGCATCAATACCTTCAAGAACTCAAAATTTTGACTTGTTGAAGGAACATGTGCTATGTTGCCTCCATTCGTATGACCAAAATTTAAAATTTACCCCTGAGAGATTCGGCCATTCCTTGTTCAATTGGTCCACAATGTTCCGTTCAAGATATATATATATAATAAAATTTTAGTGTATACATAACGATAAAAACTCACATCTTTTTCGTTTAATTTGTTTGACCGGTCACAGTCGTATGGGTCATTGAAATTCTTGTTGCTTGGCCAATCTTGCATTGATCTATAGGTATAGTATTGGGCTGACAGTGCATGCTTCAGGTGTGCCTTTTTACTCATGCAATGGGTAACAGACCACCGTTGAGCCATAGTTAAGTAATCATATGATTTTGACAATCCTGTCAGTAGAGCAACTGAAATTGCAAATATCATCACCAGCATCATGCCCATGGCTATCTCCAGAACGATCAGAGAAATGTTTTTTGAATATATAATTAAGGAAATTAGGAAAGCCTTGCAAGAACTTGTATATAAAGTCTGCCAGCGATCACATATATATATAAGAAGTTTAGTACGTGAAGCTTGTCACACTCACTAATTAAACTTGTGAGATCGATCTAGTAACACGTTTATCTGCGTCGCATGCATTTCTTTTTCCAATTGCGGTCTGATGAGTTTGCAATATTTAAAATGAAGTCCACGTTAATTAATTACTTTTCCTAAAATTGTAGATATCTCATGTTTATAGTCTATACTATGACATTACATTTCCGGTGGCTGATCGATGAGTATTTGAAGCAAATGAATAATTTTAACAAATTGAACAATTCCATTAATGTTGGATATATATGTTCATGTGATCGGGAATGACGATGGATTTCCAACAATATATGTGAAAAAAGTAGCAATGACAACGCATATGATCCCCTAATCATAAAATTATGGTATAATGTGAAAAAAGGGGGAAGGGGATTTTAATTTTGTTATCACTAACAAGCACTAATAATACTTCACGGCATTGATTAATGGCTAATATATAGGATCTTTTCAATCTTTGGCAAATTTAATCCTTGTAGGTAGGTGCATTTTTAGTGTTGCTGTCATGTGCTATCCAATATTCCAATTCATCTACAAGTAATGCTCATGTGATTCATGCATATATAAGTTGTTGGGGTGCTGCATGTCCTGTTTCTACGTGTATAATTGATTAATTACTATGTAATTCTGTTTGAAATTAATTGCTTACTATGTGTAAATCACTTCTTCACATTTTATCAATGAGAAAGAGGCATATTCAGTATTTCCCCCCTGTTTCTATCTTTTTCCCTGATGAGTAATAATTAAAGAGCTAGCATATATAGTGTGTGTTTGGTTCTGCGGTGACGAAAATTGATTCTAACAAAATTGATTTTGTAAAATTGATTTTGATTAAAAGTGAGTTGAACGTAACGTGATTTATGTTTGGATACATTTCAGAAAAAGTGATTTTTATCAACTCTTGGTGTTTTGATTCTGACCTCCCACCGTGAAAGCTAGATATACCAGCTTCAACTTGGAATTGATTCTAACAGCAAAAGCAATTCAAGACAAAAGAGCCAAACACCCCAAAATCAATTTTCGTTTGCTGTAACCGTGCGTTTGCTTGTTTGTAACGGGGTTCCAAACACCCACATAATTTTGGGTGGGGGTGTTATTAATTCTCGGTAAGAGTTTCCCACGGTTCTGTTTGTAAATAAATGCTGATGGGAGAATCAATTCATTTTTGTTTCCATTATAATATTTCACACACTTTTAAACAGGAAATCTTTTTATTTGAGGAAAAATTAAGAATAAAAAGAAATGAAAAAGGGCAGAATGTAACAAAAAGAGTAGTAACTTAACAATCCTTCAGATTCATACTCTACACACAATCAGCTTCCACCTCTCTTTAACATTTCATGTAATTAACTAAAATGGAAGATATGTTTTCTCATTTGATTTGATGATAAAGCCATATATAGAACAAGGAAGAATAACGTGACAAACCCCAAAGATAGAAAAAGGCAAGCGTTATGATACAAAACCCAATTAATCAGGCATCAATCAACTTTATTTTCTCATTATTTCCATATTTAAAAAAGTTAAACAATATTAAGAGATCAATCAGCATTTCTATATATTTTCTTTATTCTCCCCAAATATTCATTTTATTTGACAACCGAAACAATAAGGGAAATTAAAAAAACTGAACTGAAACAGTATACTGATGAAAAAGGATTCACTTTGACATACACAGTTTTAAACTCATCCATTTTTCCAAGCTGCTACTGGATAATGAGCCAAATGAAGCAAAAGGTGTAATTAATATTGGTTTCAGTATTGAATAGGCTACGATTTGGAGCTCAACAGTGTAACATGATGAAATGATGACTAAGAGTTTGGTATTAATATAATATCTTCGGTTGATTTGAACTAATCAACTTGGGTGTGAACTATTTGAGTGAACAATACAATTTTGGCGTGGTTACTTAGGCTATGTTTGGATGGGGGTTTTTGGAGGGGAGGAGAAGATTTATAATCCCTCATTACCTTGTTTGGAAGTTTTTAAAATTAGAAAAAAGTTTTATATATTGGTGTCTATTAGCTTCTAAAATAATATTTCTTTTATCCTATTAAAGCCAAATAAGATAATTGGGAATTATAAGCCCTCCTCTCCCATCTCCTCCCCTCCAAAACTCTCCAAAAACCCCATCCAAACATAGCCTTAAGAGTAAGTAGTGTTCATTAAAAGTAATTGTTAATTTGAGCACGCAAATTAATAAAACAAAAATACATCTTTACTCGATTAGTTGGTATACTAAAGAATCATGGGTGAGTCACAACAATCGCATATCAACGTATAACACTTGATCAAAAAAAATATCAACGTATAACATATGGAGGAATTGCTCATGTTCCATTGCATCCATTATCGGCTATATATTGTGCCCAAGCAGTATTAATTTACAAAAAAAAATGACTTTAATGTTTTACTATGGATTTGTATTATTTTTATGCTTCTAAGGATCTATTTTAGTTGTTCTCTTTATTCAGGAGTTTCATAGGATGGTAGTAAAAATACATACTACTTATTGTGAGAAAAAATACATATTACTTATGCAATATATACTTCAAAATGATAATAGAGTATTGTATTTTTTTACTTAATTAATTTATATTTAATTGATAAATTATCAAATTAATTTTATATATTTATTTTGACATTTGAAACAAATGAAAAAGCAGTTGTAGCAGTTCCTAAAAGAGAAAATCATAGAGAAGGAAAAAACTACACAATATTCAAGTGAACAATATGCATTAAAAAAGTTGGCAAATTTGACGTGATGCAAAATGAAACAGTTTTTTAGTTTTAGAATTCATCACTTGGAGACAGAATGATCATTGAGTTCGTTATATACAAAGTAGTAATAAAAAATGAAGACAAAAATAATTTACACTTAGGATCAGTTTGGCAAAAAGTAATGGATAGCTTATAGTGAAGAAGCTGACTGATAGCAGATTAGGTAGCTAATAGCGGATAAACTACTAAATTAAATTTGAATTGTTTGGTAAAATTAACAGTTAAACTAACTGATAAATGTAAAATGACACAAAATGACATTTTTAATTATTGCTTATATTTCTTTAATCAACATTAAATATGGTTAAATATTTATAAATAATAAACTAATTATTATGATATTTAGAAGTTAAAATTTTAAAATTTATATTTTAATGATATAATTTATTTATTTACTTTTTATTTATTATATGTCTTCATCTCATTAAAATGTTTTTATTAGTTAGAAAGAATATAATAAATTTAATTTGCTTTATTTATTTTATTTACTTGTTTGTTTATTATCATTATAATTATCTTTTATTTTATTCAATAGAGGATAGGAAAGAATGTTAATAAAATTAATGAGAGTAAAAACGAGAGAAAAATGTATACTCTATAAGCTATAAACTCAATCATTACTAAAAAATGTTATAAGCTACCTATTACCAAATAGGTCTAACTTTTTAATCTGCTAATCGCTAGAGAATGAGATCGACATGCCAAACTGAGCCTTAAAAGTGATGATGAATTGCAAAAAAAGTAAAGTAGCAAAAATTGTAGTTGGATGGACCGAAATGTTTATGAACTATACCATTATTATTTTTTTTCTGTTTTAAAGTGAATTTATAGCATATAATTGTGTTAATAACAAATTTTTAAAGGTAATGTTTTTTACCTTTTAAAATTAATACAAATTGTCAAATCCTATATATGTTTGATTATTGGGAGAGGACTTTGGAGGGCTTTAAAAATGGTTTCCACCTCCTTCTCTCTATTTATAACACAAAAATATTGGTATAAGCCGCCACGCCACACCCGTCCAAAACCGCTCTCCCAAACAAACCCTAAGAAAAAAGAAGAAGAAAGAAGAACAGATTTGATGTGGGCATATAACATTGGTTTCGTGTGATGGGTGAAGAGAGGAAGAGAGTAAGCTAGGGTTTTTCTCTTTTTTTTTTTTGGTCGAAAGATTCAAGTATATTAAACAAAGGCCAAGCCCCAGGAAATACACAGGTTTTTCTCTTAATGGGTAATGGTGTGGGGTGAGTGTGTGTTTTTTGTTTGGGAATTTGTATTTACACATACATACTAATGGTTGCGGAACTATTAGTTCTGCATTGAATTACAACAGAACTATTAGTTCCACATCATGTATGTTTCTAGAAAAAAAATACCTGTGGAACTATTATTTCTGCATTGATTTACAACGTACGGAACTATAAGTTTCGTATCATGTATGTGTTTGGAAAAAATATATATATACAGAACTAATAATTCCGCATTGAAGTATGTGTGGATAGAAAAGTACATATGTGTAGATGAAAAAAGGGCTTTTTGTTTTGGGGGTGAGGAAGTAGGACGATGGGCCTCTAGCCCAAGCTTCATTCTTTCTTTCATTGCTTTTTGTATTTTTAAGAATAGTGGGAAATATTGACAAAAAAAACAATAGTGGGAAATGATTGACCAAAAAAAATGAATAGTGGGAAATGGGAATTGAGCCACACAGGCCCAGACACTTTTTTTTGGGAATTTATATCTGCACATACATATTTTGCTATCTGCACATACATGTCTGTGGAACTATTAGTTCTGCGGGTGTATTTTTTTTCAACACACACACTCCGTGGAACTATTAGTTCCGCGGGTTGTATTTTTTCCAATACACACACTCTGTGAAACTATTAGTTTCGCGGGTTGTAATTCTCCACGGAACTATTAGTTCTGCAGGCATATATGTGTTAAATTACAACCTGCGGAACTAATAGTTCCGCGGAGTATGTGTGTTGAAAAAAAATACACTCGCGGAACTAATTAGTTCCGCGGACATGTATGTGCAGATAGTAAAGTATGTATGTGCGAATATAAATTGCCTTTTTTTTTTCTTCTCCTTCATTTTTAAGTGCATGATAAACATTGCTAAAAACAATGCATGATAAAATTTTGACCCAAAAAGAAATGCATGATTAAATAAAAATGTAAGTAATCAAAGTCTCTCGACAATTGAGAGTCATTGTATTCTAGAAGGAAGAAAATGTCAAGTAGGTAGATTAAGATTTATACTTGACAGCAATTCTCTTGGGATCATTGACAAGAAGGTAAGAGTGGTTATCTATCTAGATATGCAGCAAAGAAAGTGAGCACAATGTCAATGGCTTAAAGAAGCCATTGACAATGTTATCTATGATAAATGATAAATAGTTGACTTAAATATATTTTTAGTCCTTTATTTTTCATTGAGATCCATTTTTAGTCCCTCATTTTAAAACGTGTTTTTCTAGTCCCTCATTTTTGAAAAATAGTCTCTTTTAGTCACTCGGGTCATATTTTAAATTCAAAAAGTATCTTTTAAATTTATACTTTGGCTCCTCCCAAGCCTGATGCTCACCCTAACCTGTTTTTTCGCTCTCCTCCCCCTCCACTGATGCACCGCGGCCCCCTATCCCATCTAGGAGTAGTTTCAACGTTCTCCCTCGAAGCCACCATGAGATGCGGCCTCTCTCGTTCTCCTCCCTGTGCGATCGCGGTGGCCGCCTCCCTTCTCACCATTGTGTGTAGCCTCCCTTGGTCGTACGGAGCTCCTCCCTTGGCCGTGCCGGGATGGGGGACGCGGTGCATCAGTGGAGGGGGAGGAGAACGAAAAAAAACGAGTTAAAGTGAGCATCAGGCTTGAGAGGGGTCAAAGTATAAATTTAAAAGATACTTTTCGAATTTAAAATATGGCTCGAGGGACTAAAAGAGACCATTTTTCAAAAATAAGAGACTAAAAAGACGCGTTTTAAAAATGAAGGACTAAAAACAGACCTCATTAAAAAATGAGAGACTAAAAACAGATTTAAGCCTAAATAGTTTGTCTTACTTATAAGGAAGAAAGGCAAATTCAAAGGAGCAAATCCATGCATAGTAAATGACTAGCTAGAATGATCAGTAACATCTCCCAAGCCCTGCACTGCAAGCAATTACATATAGCATATGAGAAGAAACATCCACTGTATCATTGAGATTTCCCTGCCTGTTTGTTGAGATGTTTAAACTTCAAAGGAATAAGCAAGAAATTTATGCGCCTAATTTGAACGAAATAATAGAAAAGTGAGTGATAAAAATGTGGAGGTAAAATGTTCTGTCTTGTATCAACAAATAAAGTTACAACAAAACAGAATAGAGGCAGTAAAATGATACAGCCATGTAAGCAGCAGACAGAAGTCTCTAACCAAGATTTTCTCCTTTGACTCAACCAAATGGTGACACTGTTTTCATTTGAAATTCGAAACAACTGTAGTACAATTGATAGAGATTCTTAATATGAGCCATTTAAACCCGTAAGCTTTATTTTAGATGTAAAAATACAAACTCCTCTATGAAAGAATCCCGTGATCTTAATTGTTTCCTTGAGCAATATAGCTGGTTGTTTGTTTATGTAATGTATTTGTTGCATACTATTAATCACTGTCTTCTCTCTGCAGAAACTAGGTAAATTGTAGAAAGGAAGTTATTCTGATACACAATGGGCCGTTATCCCATAGATTCAAAATCATTGAGTTATGGTAGAGTGAGAAGCAACATGATACGCACCCAAGCACTTGGGGAACCCTCAGTTAAAAAGCCAGCTATCAAAGGGAAATAACCAATCACTTAGTACTCCACCGAGAATCTCATACTACTCAATGTGAGACTTAGACACCCCATAATACCCAAATCCCCAGCATAGCACTGCCCCTGAGAGCCGACGTCCTTGGTTTATGCATTCGGGTAGTATGTTTAAGGCTCAAAATGTGATGAATCAGTTAATCTCTCTTGAGAATTATCTGTATATCTTTTAGACCAACATAAAGAGCAAGAAATCTATAAATTTTCTTCATGGGAATTGCATGAAAAAAAACAGAATATAAGACAACAACTTCTTCATCCAAGTTTATGAGGTCATACTAGCCAATTCATTAGATTTTTGTGCTTTTATGGGGATTTATTCAAGTAACCTCTTTGCAATCCTTAAAGTCAACAAATTAACACACAACTGCATGAATACACCATAAAAATTCAAAAGGATGCAGGGGATATGACAGCAACCGTTTCACACACGAACGCAAGATCGTGCATTTGTGAAATGCATCAAACATGATACTTTAACAATGGTGCTCATAAGTAAACCAAAATATTCATAGTCAGTGAAACAACCATCTCAGCTCTGTCTAGGCATCTTACTCAGTCCTAATTATGCAGAAAATCTCAGACATCGTGTAACATTTTGCATGTCTCAAAACCATACAAATTCATGTTACTTCTTGCATCTTATTTTGCACTTTGCACTAACTCCTTAACAATCTTTACAAGAAAATTCAACCATTTTCTCAACTGACCCCTCAAATTTCCTTCTCCTATAATGTCCCCAGTGCTCATCAAAACAAAACTAAAGTTCCAAAGCAGAATTCAATAAACAAGAAGAGTTCAACATAGAACTCTGTTATAAAAATATTATTATTTATTTATTTTAAAATTATTTATTTACTTTTATCTTCTTTGACTTGGTCTTACACCAATTTTTTTTCTCTCTCCACAAGTTTGTAAATTGTAACTGATTCAAAGTCCAACGTGCAATTCCTGCCATTATTATAATTTTATTTGTTGTTACAGATACATACAGCCATTTTGATTTTGTTATGTGGGGGGTCAGTCTTTCTTTCTGGGGCTGCAACACCTTCAACAACACTTCTCATTTCTTCAAAATTCTCTTCTATACGCGTGCTACATTTAGGCAGATTGTGGATCAATATATGTGAAGCAGCTTTGCATACTACTAATCATCGTCTTCTCTCTGCAGAAGCTCGGGAATTTGTAGAGAGGGAGTTATTCTGATCATATCCCATAGATTCAAAATCGAAGTTTGGCTATTCTGCTTGTGTTGGTAGTAATTTTGAGTTATTGAAGAGTAAGAAGCAACATAAGAAGGCAAACTCAACTGCAGAACCCCAATATGAAGGTAAGACACTAGTTAGTTACATGTTAGCTATTCTGTGGTGGATCATTTAAGCCTTCATTGAAGTGACAAGGTTTATGATGTATCCATCAATATCACAAGTATCTCTCTCAATTTTCTTCAGAATCTACATATCGTTTGCAACTTCCCCAAAAACATGTTTCCTGCAACATCATGTGAAAATTGGACAACATGAAAAACCCAAACTTTGAGTAAAGGATATAGAAGTCAAAAGGGGAATCTACTAATCAAATTGGGTAAACAAAAGGAGCAAAAGAAGAAAATTACCATTTACCCCTGGAAAAATCACCACCCTGTCTGGACATGAAAACAAAAATTCGTATTATCCTATACTGAAACAAAAGATTTATAAAATACTCATATGCTGATAGTTCAGAAGTTTTAAACACAAAGCAACATGAGAAAGTAGAAAATTTAAAAACATCAACATCATCCTCGTGTTTTAAATAATTGTATTTGTGTTCATGTTTAATACCCAAAAAATGCAAGAGATCAACTGCGAGGTCCGAGGAGCATAAAAAATAGTTCAACATGAAACTAAGTGGTGTGTGTAGAGACTAGAGAGAGAGAGAGAGAGAGAGAGCAAGCCTGAGGGAAAATTAATGCTGACAAGTAAAGCGCAATGCGCAGTATGTTTTGGTGGGACATGGAGGAACTATTTTTGGATGCAGTTTGCCTGAAACCACTGCTCTGCCAAACATTCAAGGATTACCAATGCCATCAATGCATTCTATGAGCAGTTCTGGAGACTTTGATGCAGCTTCTATCAAGTGGCATAAGTCAAAAAGGAGTTGATCACCAAGGAACAAGAGCCTTTATCATTCTATGGAGGTGAAGGACAGCTACCCTATACCAGTGAATGATCCTTAGTCATGTGGACAAGAAATGTTGTTTGGTCACATAAGCCTTCGGCTCTTTGTCAATACTAATTGATCTTTATATATTCTGTATTTTGTTTCTTAAAGCTCATTTGTTAAGCAGTTGAAGAAATTGAAAAATATTCTTCATTAAAAGGTAAATGATTCACACTAGTCCAGAAAGTAGATAAAGAAACAAACTGAACTCCAAATACCGTGACAAGGGAACTCAATGCACAAGAACTCAAAATGTCCTTTTTTTTAAAAAAAAAAAATCTCTTCATTCTAAATAAGATTGACAAACAATAGAGCATATCAAACCAATGCACAATTTACTCACTCATAAACATGTCTTGCGCTGTTTACAATATAACAAAGAAACCATTTCTACTGTCATGTTATGCACCCTCACAACAAGAAGCATATAAGACCATAGAAAATCAAGATTTTACCAAGATGCCTTCTTTGCTTTTTGTTTCTATTTCTTTCTTCCTTTCTTTTAGACAAAAGCATTGTCTAGTTATTCCAAATATGAATGTCAAACACACCATAAGGCACCATAACATGAAAACTCCCTCGCCGTGGTTTGCTCTATTTTCTCACAATGACAAGGTTTATCCATCACTAAGCCAATTGCCAACAACACAGATTTTTTCATCTTTTGTAGAAGGAAAACCTATAAAATCAAACCTATAACATGTGACAGAAGACTATAAATCCCAACACAACAGACCTTTACCAAGCACAAGCATGATAACGATTAAAAAAAAAACTCACCTTCAAGTGCACAAAAATAGAGAATCAATAAGCAAAAAAGTGACCAAACATTCATAACTGTCAACTGTTAAAAAGTAATGCGAAATTAAAATCACCCCTTGTATTTTTTTTGGTGAGTTACCCCTTGTATTGTTGCCACAGTTTTTCTGCAGCAAGGTTCCACAACTCTAACGGTTACACATCACGTGGATAATTGGTCATTCAATCAAGTCAAACATAAACTTCAATCGATATTTAAAAAATATAAGAAGTGTTTGCTTTTAATCCCTAGTGAGGGACTAAAATTACACTATTTTTTTTGTTAAAAATAGGGACTAAAACTATATAAAATTATTTCTATAGGGACCAAAGCCAAATTTGACCAAATCATAAAGAACAGAATTAAACATAGTGGCATAGATGATGAAGTTTAAAGAGAGATGTGTTGCTCGTTAGATTATCAAGTTTCCCAAATATAAGCTATTTATACATAAAATTGGAAGCCATTCAATAAAGACAAAAGATCATTCTTACAATTAAAATAAAAACCAGATCAAATTGCAAATAAAAAGAGAGTAAACTTCATAATGAAATTGATAAAGCAAAATTCATATTATCAAATGGTTTCTTAAGTTGTCATATACTTGATAATAATCATGATATACATAAAGCTGAAGAGGATTTGAACAAAATATAAAGCTGAAGAGGGATTATGGGAAAAAATCATGGAATCTGTGCTATCCCATTTTTTCTCTGCAATGAGGCGCGTGGAAGAAAATGGCCAATGGAAGCCCAGCCTAGATGGCCGCAAGTCGTTTTGCAGCGCAGGGATAGCAGAAGAAAGAAGAGGAAAACTGCACAATAAAGGGAAAAGAGGGTAATGTGGCTGGAGGCAGTAAATGGCGTGTGAGAGAGAAACTTTTATGTTTTCTAAATAATGTTTTTAAAAAACTAAAAAATGTAAAAATTAATAATGTAGTTAAAATTGTGTGCTGATTCATTAATTACACTCTTCATGTAATGATGAGTTACCAGCTTTAATAAGCCTGATTAAATTTTTTTCTATCAATCAAATTGCAAAATTCATTTTACACAAATTCAAAAATTGCTATAAAGCTAGCCGGAAACCAAATACTTCATTCAAATTTGAAAACTTACTATTTATAGAATAAATGTATAAAAATGGTTAAATAAAACTCTTATTTTAGAGTGTCACCTCATCACACTTTCCCTTATAGTTAAACTTATATTTACTATGTATGGATTTATTTTGGAATCTTAATTGGGAGTTGATGATCGATTACCTTCTACACCTCCACCCCCGCCAAAAAAAAACCTACTCGCCATGTTGGTATATAAAAGAATGGATGTAGGACATTTGAGAAATTTTGCCAAATGATTTTCAAATTAAATTTTATCTTTACAATATTGAAATGACCATATTTTATTTTATTTGTTTAAGGAATTCAACAGTAAATTTAAACCAACCAAAATTTATCGTAATCTTCTTCCTAATCTCCTTTAATAATTACACTTTCAATAAATAATGCTTTCCTTATTCCAGCTTAAAAAATGTTCTTTGCTCAACAAAAAATATTCTTGCAACTAAGCATACCTTTCAGTCCTTGAGTATTACTACAAATGAAATAACTGATCCAATTTGATGCTTAATGTTGCCACATTCTCGGCCCACAGAAAAATTGGTTTGCTACTTTGCTTAGCGTATGTTTGAAAATCATTCAAAACGCAGTTTGAGGCATAATCAACATAAAAGCTAGTTAGAGCTGCTTCAGAGTGGACGCATGTCCATCAACGGAATCAAACTGGCAGTTATATTTATCGCTTTTCCATAGCTTTTCAGTTTGTTGGAATACTACCTATCATCCACTTGAAATGCAGGTTTTGATAAAGTTTTTTAATGTGAAGTGATCAAGGAATTATCCAAAAATGAGGAATTCTTATGAATCGAAAAAGAACAAAGATTCTTTTGGCTGCTGATCATGTCTCTGATTCTGTTCCCACTTTGACACCTTCAACGGTAACAACTTGTAGCAATGAAATGACCAAGCTATTTGAAATGCTTTCAATTTAAAGCAAGAGGATTGAGTGAGTGCTCTGTAAAATACAAATGAATGATCCAATTATTGCAATTTGTGTATTACCGTTAGAGTTGTGGAACCTTGCTGTAGAAAAACTGTGGCAACAGTACAAGGGGCGATGATATCATGGTTACCCTAAAAAATTTTATTGCATAAAATTACCACTTCTTCACTGTGAACACCCAATTTTGTCTAGACTCTTCAAATTTTCAAAACATAACAAAAAGGATTAAGTCGTTTTTGACTTAATTGCATTTTTGGTCTTCTAGTTATTGTGTTTGTGCAATTTGAGTCCTCCAGTTTTCAATTGTGGGAATTAGGTCCCTCAGTTATCTCAATTGTTGCAATTAAGTCTCTATCACTATGTCGTCCAAATTTTAACATCTAGAGTCTATGTGGCACACGTGAGGATTGATTTTACACTAAATCGGATCACATTGGCACTGAGTCGTGACATTCTGGCACTGATGACATGACAAAGACTCTCAAAAGTGAAAAATTTTAAGCAACATGTATTGCATCACGTGTTCCCCTACTTGCTTTGAAAAATCTTCTGGCTAACTACATCATGCCAATGTGACCTGATTTAGTATAAATCAGTCCCCACGTGTGCCACATAGACTCCAGATGTTAAAAATTGGACAAAATAGTGACACGAAACTTGATTGTAACAATTGTGATAATTGAGGGACCTAATTCGCACAATTGAAAATCGGGAGACTCAAATCGCACAAACACAATAACTGGGGGACTGAAAATGCAATTAAGCTTTTTTTTTTATCTTCCTTACATTTTTTTATCAGTTTTTTTTTTAAAAAAAGGAGAAAAACCGTGTTTGTGTGGCCCAATTCCCACTTCCCACTACCTACTATCCTTCAAAACAAAAACGAAATGAAAGAGAGAAGGAAGCGTGGGCTGGAGGCCCATCGCCTGATTGGGTTTTATAAAACTTGTCTTTTTCTATCTTTGGGGTTTGTCAATTCTTCCTTATTCTACGGCTTTATCATCAAATGAAAAACTTATCTTTCATTTTAATTACATGAAATTAATGTTAAAGGAGGTGGAAGCTGATTGTGTATAGAGTATGAATCAGATGGATTGTTAAGTTACCAATTTTTTACATTCTGCCCTTTTTTCATTTTTCTTTCCTTATTCTTTTTCCTCAAATACAAAGATTTCCTGTTTAAAAGTGTTAAATATAATGGAAACAAAAATTAATTGTGTTATAAAACTTGCCTTTTTCTATCTTTGGGGTTTGTCACGTTATTTTTCCTTGTTCTACGGCTTTACCATAAAATGAAAAACTTAATTTCCATTTTAATTACATGAAATGGAACCAAGACTTCCTTTTGAGTTCATTTTTCAAAACCTAATTGCAAAACTTTGTTTTTAAAATGAGAAAAATATTATTTTACTTGCAAGAAAATTTTTAAATATGTGCACAATATTTTGAAAAAAAAACAACTCTCTCTCTCTCTCTCTCTCTATATATATATATATATATTATTCAGGAATATGAGTTTGACGACAACGTTTATTAAGAATAAAATCACATATTTCATAATTTATTTTTTAAAAAATCAATTCAGGATTTAAAAGATAAATTTATGAATGGTAATAAAATTTTTTTTGAAGAGTCAAATACAAATTTATTTTAATTAAATAACTTAGATACAAGTTGTACTTAATTATATTCAGCTGAAGCAATACAAGCTGTTCACAAATGTAGTGGGAAACTCCTACGGATACAAGAGAATTAATAACACCCGTACCCAAAATTATATATGCTACATGGCTGTTTAATTAATTACAAACAGAAACATAGTAAGCAATACACGTAGAAACACCGACAACTTATATATCAGATGAGCATTACTTGTAGATGAATTGGATAGCACATGACAGCAACACCAAAAATGCATCTACAAGGACTAACATTGCCAAAGATTGAAAAGATCCTATTAGCCACTAATCAATGCCGTGAAGGATTAATAATTGTTATTAATTTAACAAAATAAGAGATGTTCATGACCAGAATTCCATTGAAAACAGTCCTGGCATCCTTACTTATTGCCATTTCAAAATCACAGGTAACACCTTATTTTTTTTTATTTTTTTTTTTAGGGACACACACAGGTAACACCTTAATTAATGACCAAGACTTTGTTCTTATGTTTTTTTCAAGAATAAGAATGAAATTCTCAACAATACTACCTGTACTGGATCTGATACTGTGGACCTCGATCTGAGTCATGATTGCACTCTAGCTACACATTTAATTAAAAGTAAACCAAAAAAGACAAAAATATATTCATTGGTTGCACTCTACACATTG
Organism: Glycyrrhiza uralensis; assembly: GCA_030159175.1. Taxonomy (NCBI): domain Eukaryota; kingdom Viridiplantae; phylum Streptophyta; class Magnoliopsida; order Fabales; family Fabaceae; genus Glycyrrhiza; species Glycyrrhiza uralensis. The sequence goes on from BRZY01000008.1 coordinate 3,388,945, forward strand.
TGACTGGTTTTTGAACATGCGCACACCTCAAACTCGTTGCTGTACAGGTAATTAACTTAGCATGACACGTTCAACAATTCCCCATATAGAAATCAGCTTAGGTACGTGTCTTTTCATAATATTTCTGCAAAAGAAGGATACATATATAATTACGTCAACAATCATATGATTTAACTCACTAATGAAACAAATCCACCCTTCAAGTAGTTCAACCACTTACATATTACTATATATACGCTTTTGTGACCTTCAGATGATGCACCATGCACCTCCACACATCTACGTACAGATAACACTAACCATACTTTGAATAACAATTTAATTATAGCAGATATAGCCTATAAATACAGCTTGCGGCTTGTAAGCTCAATACACTTTCAAGTTCGTGTCCATAATCTCACACTGTCAAAGTTCGTGTCCTCTTCTCTTCTTCATTAATTTCTCCAATCTCACACTGTCAAGTTTGTTCCGGCCGTTTAATTCGCAAAAAGATTTGTGTCTGCATTATAGTCACCATGTACCACCAGTCACTAGTGATATTCGCATTTTCTTCCCTGGTTATTCTGACAAGTTTGTCTGAATCATCTTATGATTACTTTACGTTGGCCCAACAGTGGCCGGCTACCTACTGTATGAGTAAGAAAAGCTCAAGTTATCCATGCACGGTCAGCCCAATACCAAAAGAATTCAAGATTCATGGTTTGTGGCCGAGCAATAATAGTGGCAATGATCCATATGACTGTGACCCGTCGCAACCATTAAAAAAATTTGTGGTAAGTTTATCTTTATATATTAAATTTTTATTATATATATCTTGAATAAAAATTGATATTTTTATTATGTCTTATTTCAGATCCTTCCAAAGGTGGAGATGGATCTTAACAAGGAATGGCCAAATCTATCTGGAAAAAATTATGATTTTTGGGCATATGAATGGAAGCAACATGGGACATGTTGCTTGAATAACTTCAAGTTAGCTACTTCGTATTTTAGCAAAGCATTGGCTATTAAAACAAAGATAAGTCTTGTGACTATCCTCGCAGCAGGAAAAATTGCCCCTGGTACAACCCTTATTGATAAAGGCTTGGTTGAAGCAGCAATAAAAAAAAGTACAAATAAAATCCCTGAACTTACTTGTTACGGGGATCCACAGCAGGGATCAAAGTCTTATCTTCTTGAAATAAGACTTTGTCTAGATAACAAAGGAGTCAATTACATTGATTGTCCAGTTCGTCCCTCAAGTAATTGTCCCGCCATGATATACTGGCCGGCTTAATATGATGCACATATATAAATGAATATGGTGGTGTATTTTTTGTGTTTTCTAGCCAAATGAGGGAACATATAGTTAACCCCCTGATTGAATTTTAATGAAAATTATTTCTATTGCAACCCATTTTTCTTTTGCAATTTATATTTGCTCTGTTAAATATGACAACGTATTTTGAAGTGGGGTTTTAATAACTTTCATTCATTTGAGACGAGGTAAATGTATGTTTAAGGTTTGGTACACATTGAAAATGTATTACACTGATGCCATAGACTCATAATAGTTTAGACTTTAGAAAAGGCTAGGAAGAACTTAGGAAATGACTTGACTAAAAGTTTTGTGTAGGTTTCTCCCCAGTTTCCTCTATTTAGCTTAGCTTTTTATTTTATATTTCAATACATCATTAATGTTTTTATTAGTAAGATGGAGATGGCCAATAACTTCAAATAATTCAGTTATCTTGCTTGTGAACAAACCATTAGCAAGATGGTAACGCATATATAAGGGAATAGTAAGGGATGCTCCACCTTTTTACTCTTGTTCGCATAACGTTTTCTAACTCCAAAGCCAACATGTGCACTATATGTGAGCCAAAATTGATAAGCTGTCTCTATATTATCGAATTCCATACCAACACTTGGCTTCCAATCAACATTTGAAGATGTCATGTTTGATCAAACGCCCCAAATAAAGAACCTGGCAAGTGCATAAAAGAATTATTATATCTAATTATTTTATTTCTACATAACAATCATATCGAATTGTTCAACAACCCCTTAACTAAAACATTTATTATTTTATTACAACAAAACACTTCCTATACTTTTGTGTAAGGTAAATACTTCTTCCCTGTATTGAATTTAAATTTCAAGCGTTACGTCAAAAAAAGAAAAAGATGTGCCTTCAATTCTTTTATGCATATGAAAGGATGAAACACGTTTGAATACTTCCCAAATGCACAAATCAAATGTTGAATATCCTAAATAAAGGTGATCTACACAAAAAATGTGCCCAGAGCCGTAACACAAAAAATAAAAGTGATCGACAACATGAATATCCCCCTCCATTTTTCTGGGAAAAACTTCCCACAATACATGTGAACAGTGACAGTGAAGTCACCAACCTTTATGCTGACAATGGCAGGTTGTTGGGGCGGCAAAGGCAGCAGCGAGGCACGGCGGCGGCGGAGCACGGTGACGGAGGTAGCGGTGGCAGCTGCTGGATAGGGTGGCGGCGGCAGCAGTAGGGTCCTGGGCAATAGCTTCTCGGTCACGTATGTCGAAAGTGTCGAAGTGGAAGGCGTTTGCGTTGCTGTGGTATTGGTTTTGAAATTTAAGATTTTTTATTTAAAAAAGACACGTGGCGAAATCTGGATCATACAGTAAATCCAACGGCCCACAAGCGCTGAAAGGCATGGTGCCTTTCCCGCGCTAAAGGCACTGAATCTGCTCCCGGCCCGAAGCCCCCGATGCTAAATATTATTAGAGATTAATTAGATATAATGATATATGCCGACATTATAATCTTTTTCTTGGGTCAAAAGTAGCTATATATATGCGATCCTCTTTTTTTTTGGTCGAGCTATATATATGATCTTGATCAAATGTGATTAGAATTGACGTTTTCTATCTACACATACATATTTTTCTATCTACACATATCTGATACAGAATTAATAATTCTGCAAGTACTTTTTTTTTTTCAAAATTATACATGATACAGAACTAATAATTCGGTAGATATTTTTTTTTAAAAAAACACATACATTATGTGGAACTAATAGTTCCGCAAGTTGTACTTCAATGTAGAACTAATAGTTCTGCAAGTATATGCAACGAATCAAAAATACTTGCGAAACTAATATATAGTTCAACATTGAAGTACAATGTGCGGCACTTTACGCATCATATATGTTTTCAAAAAAAATTACAAAACTATTAGTTTCATATTGAAGTATAACGTGAGGAACTATTAGTTTCGTAATATGTTTTTTTTTAAATGTTAATAGTTTGCATCATGTATGTTTTAAAAAAATATCTATAGAATTATTAGTTTCATATGCTTTCGTATCAAGTATGTGTTAATAGAAAAATATGTATATGTAGATAGAAAATCCCTTAAAATTTGGAGGTTCACTACTTCAACTCTGCAGGCCCAATGCAAAAACAATTACGGATTGGTCGACTTTGTTATTTCAATTACTACGTGGTTCTGAGAATCATAGGCCGGTCAACATGCTTTATGTCCTCCCACCACGGTAGCTCATACGGTTTGTTGATAAAAAAAACATGCTTTTTGTATTCCCCATTTTCCAATTATGATTCTACACTAGAATGGTAACCACCATAAATCTAGTCCATTCAATACTTTATTAATTTATCGATGGTTAATATTGAGATACGCTGAGGTATTTTCAGAATGGAGTACCATACACCATTTTACGTCTGGGTTTTTTTTCCGAAATGGTGTACCATACACCATTTTATGGCACACCGAGACATAAATTGGAGTATCATACCCTATTTCAAAAATACCCTTGTCGATCGGTTTTTAGTCTATTAAGACATTTCTTCCACTAGATGTATAAATAAGCTAGACTGAGCTAGACTTTTTTTAAATCAGTTTGACTTGTTTAAAAACTCTACATGTTACTCGTCATAGGCTTTTTTTAAGTTTGGTTTGACTTTTTTGGAAACCTGATTTAGCCAGTTAACCTATTTAAAAGCCTGGTTACTATTTAAGTTTTCAAATAGGTCACCTATTCATAAAGTAGGTTATAACAAACTATAAACTATAAAAATTAAAATCATTGTTACTAAAACACATGAGACATAGAGGTAGGTTAAACTTCATAAAGGCATGATCTTACTTGTTTCTATGATATAATTTTTTTTTAGAAGGCTAACCTGGTATCCATGGCAGCTTATTTAAAAGTCTATTTTGCAATGAAACCTAACTTTATCCTTAAACTTTATATGTTTAAGTCTTTAAACAAGTCATGTTTAAAAGGTAAATAAGTATATGATATTAACACCTTACAAAAAATCCAATACAGTATTACTCCATCAACAAAGTTATTATTTACATATTCTTAAATAGGCCTATTTGGTAGGCTTAAAAGACTTTTAAAATAGCCCAAAGCTTGACTGACTTTTTTTAGCAAAATATTGCCTAGAGTATACAGACATGGCTAGAGAATTGTGGATCAATCACAAAGGCCTGTTTTTCACAAGGAAATGCACCTCAGACTGTGACAGCATATCCATTCTCTTTACACTTGTAATCATTAAACCACACAGTAAAATAAAGTTAACATAATAACACTTAAACAATCAACTAGAAAAAATGGTTTTAAATTGTTGCAACCATAATTGCAACCACAACTGTTTTAAGGTCTCCAAGATCGTAATTGTGGTCACATCAACCATATTTGTCTATGTTCTGTAATATCAAGGATCGTACCGTAATCGCGACCACAATATAACGTTTTGGTTTTTGAGGTCTTTATGACCATAATTTTGGCCACATCAACCACAATTATCTATGTTTTCTATAATATCAAGGATCTCACTATAATCATGACCACAACTGCAATTTAAAGAATAGTGATTTTTGTACACTAATTCATTTCCAACACCCGTATAACACATCTTTATCTTTTTATCTCTCTTCTCTTCACTGATCTACACATCTATCACTAATCTCTCTTCTATCCCTATCTCTCTCAAGGTATATATTGGGGTATAGGTATCAAAAATCATTGAGATTTGTGAATTGTGATTGATGGTCTAAAGAGGCATCACCTATTACGTGGATTGAAGGAGGAACACCTATAATGTGGACTAAAGGGGGAAACTATGTATATTTAAGGTCTAGTCTCCTGGTTGATTTGGGCTCCAAGGGATGGCAAGAGATCAATAGAGCTGCTATATAGAAAACTTCCAATTTGGAATTCATCTACACAGAACCTCTGGAAAAAAAATTTGGCGCGGCAGGAAAATGACATGATGAGCTTGAATCCTCAAGGCTAACGCATCGTTTGGTTGTGCTGAAAGAGAAAGGAAAGAATGAGAGGGAAGGGAAAGAGAGAGAAAAGAGGTATTTTCATTCGTTTGGTATGCATGTAAAAGAGAGAGGAAAGATTGTATTTTGTGGGATCTACCAGAAAATCCTTTCCACCCATCAAGGCGCGGAAAACTGGTAGAGGGAAGAGATTCAACTCTTAAAAGACGAAAATGCCCCTATAGAGTGTGCACGTTTGATTACTTAATTAGTAATTTTATTCGGGTCAACTTATTTAATTATTTTAACACCGCTACATTTTTTTTGAAGGATTAATACTGCTACGTTACTGTTCCACACTACGTTATGTTGTTATGCAATGTTCTTCATATCAATATTTATTTTTTTACAAAATCATTTTCCTAGTAAATTTTAAATTTAAAAATAATAAATCTATTAATATTTTAAATTTGTTGTAAATTATATTGGATGTTTATTCTATTTTCTTTTAAGGCTTTAACATGTTTTTGGTCCCTCTAAATATCGGCATTTTGAATTTAGTCCCTCTAAAAAAAGTTAAAGTTTTTTGGTCCCTCAAGAAATCAATTTTTTGATTTAGGTCCCTTTTTTGCGTTGACCGCTGACATGGCACACTGAGGTCCCTGTAAAAATGCTAACATGACTTACATGCATCTGACGTGGCTTACATGCATTGCCACGTCAGAAGGACTAAAATCAAAACTTAATATTTAGAGGGACTAAAATCAAAACTTAATATATTTAAAAGGACCATGTGACATCAATTAAACCACCACCACTCTCTCTCTTGTTTTCTCTCTCTCTCCCCATAGCCCCTCCCCCTCCCCCACCGCCATCGCCGCCACCACCACCACCACCCACACACTCTCTCTCTCTCTCTCTCATTTTCTCTCTCCCCACAACCACCACCACCCACCCACCCATCCACCCTCTCTCTCTCTCTCACACACACACATTTTCTCTCTCTCTCTCTCCCCACCACCCCCACCACCACCACATATATGCATCTTTAACCATGATCTATTTCAAGGTCATCCAATTAGTCAAAAGAAGTTCAAGGAAGGTGGTGGTGGGGGTGGGGGAGAGAGAGAGAGAGAGAGAGAGAAAACGAGAGAGAAAGTGGGTGGTGGTGGTGGTGGTAGTGGGGAGCCATGAGAGGAGGGAAAAGAAGGAGGGGGTGCTTGTTGGTGGGGGTGAGAGAGAGAAAACGAGAGAGAGAGAGAGAGAGAGTGGGTGGCGGTGGTGGGTGTAGGTGGGGGTGGGGGGAGAGAGAAAACGAGAGAGAGAGAGTGTGTGTGTGGGTGGTGGAGGTATGATTGATGTCATATGGTCCTTCTAAATATATTAAGTTTTGATTTTAGTCCCCCTAAATATATTAAGTTTTGATTTTAGTCCCTCTAAATAACTATGAATGACGTGTCAGCTAACGTGGCAATGCATGTAAGACACGTCAGATGTATGTAAGCCATGTCAGCATTTTTACAGGGACCTCAGTGTGCCATGTCAGCGGTCAACGCAAAAGAGGGACCTAAATCAAAAAATTGATTTCTTGAGGGACCAAAAAACTGACTTTTTTAGAGGGACTAAATTCAAAATGCCGATATTTAGAGGGACCAAAAACATGTTAAAGCCTTCTTTTAATTTATTTTTAATTTGCTCTAAATTATATATATTGGATAGGCTTTAACATGTTTTTGGTCCATCTAAATATCGGCATTTTGAATTTAGTCCCTCTAAAAAAATTCAAAGTTTTTTGGTCCCTCAAGAAATCAATTTTTTGATTTAGGTCCCTCTTTTGCGTTGACCGCTGACATGGCACACTGAGGTCCCTGTAAAAATACTAACATGGCTTACATGCATCTGACGTGGCTTACATGCATTGCCACGTCAGAAGGACTAAAATCAAAACTTAATATTTAGAGGGACTAAAATCAAAACTTAATATATTTAAAAGGACCATGTGACATCAATTAAACCACCACCACTCTCTCTCTTTCTCTTGTTTTCTCTCTCTCTCCCCATAGCCCCTCCCCCTCCCCCACCGCCATCGCCGCCACCACCACCACCACCACCACCCACACACTCTCTCTCTCTCATTTTCTCTCTCCCCACAACCACCACCACCCACCCACCCACCCATCCACCCTCTCTCTCTCTCTCTCTCACACACACACATTTTCTCTCTCTCTCTCCCCACCACCCCCACCACCCCCACATATATGCATCTTTAACCATGCTCTATTTCAAGGTCATCCAATTAGTCAAAAGAAGTTCAAGGAAGGTGGTGGTGGTGGGGGTGGGGGAGAGAGAGAGAGAGAGAGAGAGAGAGAGAAAACAAGAGAGAGAGTGGGTGGTGGTGGTGGTGGTAGTGGGGAGCCATGAGAGGAGGGAGAAGAAGGAGGGGGTGCTTGTTGGTGGGGGTGAGAGAGAGAAAACGAGAGAGAGAGAGAGAGAGAGAGAGAGAGAGAGTGGGTAGTGGTGGTGGTGGTGGGTGGGGGTGGGGGGAGAGAGAAAACGAGAGAGAGTGTGTGTATGGGTGGTGGTGGTCTGATTGATGTCATCCTGATTTTAGTCCCTCTAAATATATTAAGTTTTGATTTTAGTCCCTCTAAATAACTATGAATGACGTGTCAGCTGACGTGGCAATGCATGTAAGACACGTCAGATGTATGTAAGCCATGTCAGCATTTTTCCAGGGACCTCAGTGTGTCATGTCAGCGGTCAACGCAAAAGAGGGACCTAAATCAAAAAATTGATTTCTTGAGGGACCAAAAAACTTTGACTTTTTTTAGAGGGACTAAATTCAAAATGCCAATATTTAGAGGGACCAAAAACATGTTAAAGCCTATTGGATATTAATTTGTAGAGTATATATTATATTTTTTCTTTATTATTTCTCATTTGGGAATATTATTAATTTGACTTAATTGAAAAATAAAAAATCTTGCTTAAATTTAATAAAAAATCATTAATGAAATATATAAATATTTAAATACTTAAATGAATACATATGGTCATTTTTGTCATTTTATATAAATACTTTTTTCTTTTCTCTCACTTTCTTTCCAATCAAACAAAGGAAGAGAAAGATTTTACTTTTCTTTCCTTTCACTTTCAATCAAACCAAACAACTAAACAATCCTTTCACTTTTCACTCTATTTCTTTCCTTTATACTATCTTTCTTTTCACTTTCTTTTCTTTCACTTTTATTTTACAACCAAACATAGTGCAAAGGTTAAGTTCTCACTTCTCATGGGGTTGAATCCCTTAGAAATGAGCATACTTTTAGTCAGTCTGTTTTGACCTAGATGCATTGGTTTTAGACCCCTTTTTCCCTGCCTTTTTGTTGAGATGCTTGTGATATAAGTTTAAACTTCAAAGGAATAAGCAAGAAATTTATGCATCTAATTTGAACGGAATAATAGAAAAGTTAGTGATAAACACTTGACACCACAACATGTGTGAGACTTCTTTTCCTAGAAATGAGAAACAGTTCGTATATTACAAACAATTACATTTAGCAGCACTTTGAAGTGACAAGGCTTATAATGTATTCATCAACATCACAAGTACCTTTCTCCTTCTCGACTGTATGCTGACTTTTTGCTTTAGTGATTTCAGTACCACAATCAATAATTTTAACTGGCTGGGTAGATTTCCTATCAGATGTTCCCACCTTCTCAATTTTCTTCAGAATTTACATACTGTTTGCAACTTCTCCAAAAACATTTTTTTTATGAAAAAGCAAAATTTTATTAAGAAAAACACAACTAAATCAGAGAACAAAATATGTCCAAATTTAGCTACATAAAAGAACAATAATGATATAAGTACAAAAATGACCAAAAACATGTTTCCTGCAACATCATGTAAAAACGTGAAAAATGGTCAACATGAAAAACTCAAACTTTGAGTAAACAAAAATAGAAAAACAAGCATGCATGGACATTGGACGGTAACAGCAGCAACAAAAAACTGAAAAACAGCATACGTTAAAAATTTTAGGGGGTGTCGACAAAAACAAGAAATGCATATTGCAATGTCAGAAAGGGGTACAATAAGATGATGCTGGACGCTGGTGCTTGAATGTAATAAAAAACTGAGATCCATTCCACTATTAACCATAGAAAGACACCAGGTCCAAAATTTCTATCTTCTTCTCAAATGTTGAATATATATAGAATCCTCATCACTTAAGATGTAAATTTACCTGCAAATTTTCCTCCATATCTACTTTCTCCACCGGTGCCTGTCAACCATACAAAGCTCATTCCTTGCAAGTCTTGGTAAAGGATATAGAAGTCAAATGGCGAATCTACTGACCAAATTGGGTAAATGATAGAGAAAAGTATAGTATAGTGTATTGATATGCAGAAACAGAGCCTGAGATAGTGTAATCCCAATCCTGAGATACAAAAGAAGAAGAATACAATAGAAAAGGGTAGAGCTATTCGAGATGCTCCAATCTACCAAGTCCTAAGCCAAAACCAGCCTACCCCATTTTCCTAGCATTTCTTTCTTTTAACTATCCCAAATTTCTCTCTCCTGCCCAAGAAACCCATCCTCACATGCCAACTCAGCAGAGTTGGTTACAACTTTCCCTCCACTTACTTAGTATTTTTATCCTCTACAACATACCTCTTACTAATATTAGTGATACTATCAATACCCCCTCCTCTAAAAATTCACCTTGTCCTCAAGGTGAAAGTAGGGAAAGCAGCCAACAAAAGATCTTCCTCCAGGATCCCAATGCTTGAAACATAACAGACAACTTATGCATGAAGTGTAGTAATCTGGAGCTGCATTGTTTGAACCACCAGCGTCCCATTGCTTAGAGTGTGTTAAGTCCCATTCCTTAACCCCGATCTTGATCTTGGAGTTGCACCTTAACCACTCCTGCCTCGACAATGTATTTGTTCCTTTCGTCATTCCGGTTCCCCCAAGTTTTGCAATATGCAGTTTTTGGAAAATAACAGTAGCTCCCTTAAGGTCTAAACTGCCAGGTATCATCCAAAAATCACAGAACTCTCGAGCTAGAGATTTTCTATCTTCTATGAATGCCTGGAAACGCTTGCTTGCTTCACCCAGTGTCAGATCATGTCCAAACATTGCAAGTGCAGTCAAAATTTCTCCTCTCAACATTGCATCAATATGACTTTCACCTTGTTTAAGCACCCCACCAATCTTCTCAGCAAAATACCAGAAATAGTTAACAAAGAATTGCTGGATATAATGTAGACATACTGGTACAACATCAGCTACAATCCTTTCAACCTTAAAACTTTAAGTAATCAGATTAGACAGCACCGTCTAATCAGGTTTCTCCCTGTCAAATCCCATCAATTTAATCAAGGAAATCAAGGATGCTTGGTGAGCCATACAAAGTACATCCACATCATCTAAAATACCAAATCGGTCTGTTGCAAATAAGAAGTGTTTCACTATTGAGTTTCTAAGTTTGGCTGTAAGTACCTCATCATATTTCATCCTGTAGAAACCAGTATGATCCACATTAATTTTAATCCAACAACTTACACTTTCATCTTCAGTAATCTGAGAAGCCAAGAATTCTTTAACATCTAGTGTTTCAGATTTTGTTTGCAAGAGGGAATTCTTATGGCCATCATATGAGACAAAGCATAGCCTTATTGGATTTGGAACAATCCAATGGCCTTCTCCTTGAGCACCACTTGGCAAGAATTGTGACTGATGAAACTCTAGTTGGTGATTATTGATTTTAAGAGGCACAACAGCATATCCCTTTTGCCTTGTCCATGAGGTCATTAACTTGTTCACAGGCTCACCAGATCCTCCCTCAAGAGCAGCCCATAGATCCTCAGTCTTAGCATTTGAGCAGCCATATTTTTTTATATATAAAGCTAGTGACTGCTGAAAACATTCTGCACCAAGATAGCTTTGGAGCGCCTTGATCAGACATCCTTCAAAGTTGCCCTTGACTTCTCTCCCCACATAAAACACCTTCTTCCTCTGAATGAGATCTGCAGCGTGCCCCTCACAGCACTTGATGTGTACCCATAGCTGACCTTCAACTTCTTCCCCCCTTCCATATATATTTCGATCTCTTTGTTGGCTGGCTGGGTTTGTTTTACCGAAAGTTGTAACCTCTGTGTGGTGGACCAAAAACAGGGGATGGGTGATGTTTTTGTAGGCCTCTTCTTCCACAGTTCGGGCTTGTACCATTTCAATAGTTGGGCCCAAGAAATTGGCTCTCCCATTTACTCTGATCGCATGGTTGCCACCCCATGATAGTTCCAGTGGGTCCTCACAATCAGGCACCCACATCTTTATCACACTACCTTTGTCTTCTTCCTTCGTGCAACTGCAACAACGAAATCAAGCTGCAGGTCGGCAATCGCTTTGCCCCGGAACTGCATCACGAGATCCGCCGCTACAAGTGGGGAGTGCGACCGCGGATTTTGGTGGTGGCTGCCGCCAAGCCTCCTCCCTTTTTAGCGGTGGCCGCATCAGAATGACAACCACATCCGGCGGTTGCGGTGGGGGTAACTCAACAGGAACATCGGAGACCCCTAGTGTGGTCACCAGTGACGGCTCCACCCTCTCCCTCGGCAACCTCAAATCGAATGACTCCGACGACAGTTGTGGGTTGAGCGAAGTGCGGGAGACCCAAACCTGCGCGGATGCCGCAATCTCCTTTCCTCCTTGCGTTCCCATCACGCCCCCCACAAGGATCTTCTTCTCCCCCATATCTGCCTTCATCGAAGAAGCGTCCACCAGCACCATAGGCGACCCTATTTGTTCGTCCACTGGTGTCTAGTTTCTCTTCTTGGTCGAACTCACGCCCGGTGGTTCTGTCGGCGTCGGTGGGTCGTCCCCCTTGATGGAGATCCCTCCCTCTCCTGCTGGTTCTTCCTCCCCTTCTCTGATCAAAAAACGACGTCGACAGTGTCGTCTTCTAGTGTTCTCTCTGCTCGGAGACCGATGTCGACTGGATCGTCGTCTCGCCTGTGATTTCCTTGCACCAGCAGCTTGTGCATTTCATCCACCGCTCGTTCTAGGTTCTCCATGCGAGCTTCCATCGAATTGTGGGTGAGTACCATCGTAGCTCCAGGACCGTTGGCGATGATACCAATTTGATAGAGAAAAGTATAGTATAGTGTATTGATATGCATAAACAGAGCCTGAGATAGTGTAATCCCAATCCTGAGATACAAAAGAAGAAGAATACAATAGGAAAGGGTAGAGCTATTCGAGATGCTCCAATCTCCCAAGTCCTAAGCCAAAACCAGCCTACCCCATTTTCCTAGCATTTCTTTCTTTTAACTATCCCAAATTTCTCTCTCCTGCCCAAGAAACCCATCCTCACATGCCAACTCAGCAGAGTTGGTTACAACTTTCCCTCCACTTAGTATTTTTATCCTCTACAACATACCTCTTACTAATATTAGTGATACTATCAGTAAACAACAGAAAAAAAAAAAAGCATACCATTTACCCCTGGAAAAATCACCACCCTGTCTGAAACAAAAGATTTATAAAATACTCATATGCTGATAGTTCAGAAATTTTAAACTCAAAGCAAGCCTGAGGGAAAATTAATGCTGACAAGTAAAACACAATGCACAGTATGTTCTGGTAGGACATGGAGGAACTATAGCAATTGAAGAAATTGAAAAATATTCTTCATCAAAAATGTAAATGATTCACACTACTCCAACAAGTAGATAAAGAAACAAACTGAACTCCAAATACTGTATGACAAAGGAATTCAATGCACAAGAACTCAATAATATCCTTTTTCCTACAAAATTTCTTTTCATTCTAAACAAGTTTGACAAATAATAGAGCATATCAAACCAATGCACAATTTACTCACTCATAAACATGTCTTGTGCTGTTTCCAATATAACAAAGAAACCATTTAATGGCCATGTTATGCACCCTCACAACAAGAAGCATATAAAAGTAAGACCATAGAAAATCAAGATTTTACCAAGATGCCTTCTTTGCTTTTTGTATCCTGTTTCTTTCTTTCTTTCTTTTAAACAGAAACCAACAACTAAACAAACAAAAGCATTGTCTAATTATTCTAAATATGAATGTCAAACACACCATAAGGCACCATAACATGAAAACTCCCTCGCCGTTGTTTGCTCTATTTTCTCACAGTGACACAGTTTATCCATCACTAAGCCAATTGCCAACAACACAGATTTTTTCATCTTTTGTAGAAGGAAAACAAGACCCCAATGACAATAAAATCAACCCTATAACATGTGATACAAGACTATAAATCCCAACACAAAAGACCTTTACCAAGAACAAGGATGATAACGATAAAAAAAAAATTCACCTTCAAATGCACAAAAATAGAGAATCAATAAGCAAAAAAGCGACCATACAATCATACCTGTCAACTGTAAAAAAGCAATGTGAAATTAAAATCACCCCTTGTACTTTTGCCACAGTTTTTCTGCAGCAAGGTTCCACAGTTTTTCTGCCACATTTTTAATTTAATAGCACCACAGCATCAGTAAAAGAATTAATGGTCCTCTGTCTCAGTCTGCGACAGGAAATGTGTCCCTCATCATACTTTGCTGAATTAAACCCAGAATGTCAAGCATTGTAGCCAAAGCAACTTTTAAAAGTTGCAGAAAGAGTAAGATTAAGCATGACCAGATCATAAACTGCAAGAGTGTGTTTTAGAAACAAGACTGAAAGGAAAAACATGAGGAAAGATGGATGAAATTTCGGTTACCGTAGCTGGTTTATTTAACAAAATAGATAAAATTTCATTAGATTCCCATAGTTGGTTTATTTAATAATAAAGCAAAAAATTGAATAGAGTCATAGATGATGAAGTTCAAAGAGATATGAGTTGCTCATTAGATTATCAAGTTTCCGAAATATAAGCTATTTATACATAAAATTGGAGGCCATTCAGTAAAGGCAAAAGATCATTCTTACATTTGAAATAGAAACCTGCAGATCAATTTGCAAATAGAAAGAGAGTAAACTTCAAAAAAAAATTTGATAAAGCAATATTCATAGTATCAAATGGTTTCTACATTGTGATATACTTGATAATAATTATGATATGCATAATTGACAAGCCATTTTGTATACAAGTTAAAATTCAGATAACAACAGTCATAAACCACTTGGGTGAAACAAGAAAAATAATTAATTATTTATTTCTCCAATCGAAAGAAGGCTTTCCCGGTATATTACAATCTGATAGGAACGCTCCTCTCCTTTAACACCAAGCTCCTCCATCACATGGGTACATAAATCAAACCAGGCTAATTCACTGTCTTTTTTTATGAAAAACAGATCACCCTTCTTCCCCATTCCGATAGGACGTTCAAGGCAAGGTAAGGGCCCAACAATGAAGGCTTTAGTCCATGATTCCTTCACACCAAGTTCACCCAAGATTGATATGTGAAAAGTAGTTGTCTCCATTGGATAATATGATACAAAAGCAATTGACCCATTTAACACCACCAACTGTCTAATTATGCATGCAGGATAAAAACTACTCTCTGTTGAATTTGTGAATGCTCTAATATCATCAATGTCTGGGGGGGCAGGTGTTGTAAAGAACACCTCGTTGCTCAAGTCAAATGACACCAAACAATCTTCATCATCATTTGTGCTTGGCAAACACCACCAATGACACACTCCATCTATGTACGCTCCTGGGACATAACAAAATTTAGAATAACAAATAGGCAGATTGACATCAAGATTCCTCCAAGAGTTACTTCTTAGACTATATACCTCCCACAAGGGGTCGCGAGATATATCTTCCCATTTTTCCCATTGCCCTTCTTCCGGTGGGTTAAAATCTACAAACCGAATCACCTTATAGTCATCTCTAACATGGTCATAACCAAATCCATAAGGAATGGCCACAACGCGTAGATAAGGTTCAGACTCAATAGGACTGGGAGGAATGACCTTAAATTCCCCTGTAGTTGGGTTCCACAATACAATTTTGTTCTCCCCTAGCTCTCGCTCGAGACAAAGAGTGCCGTTAAAAGAACCGTAAATCACAATATTATCGTCTTTCTCTTGAAATGGAGGTGGCCAATCTAATTTGACCCTACTCTCAAACCTCTCACCAGAAAGCAAATACAACTCTCTATGGACCGGTTCACCTGACATAGTTGGTATAGTAGTATACAGTAAGAGGAGAGATGTGTCATCATAATAAGGATGATCGCTAGATATGAAATGGTTGCAATACATGCTAATGAAATGAGGGTTTTCGGACAAGAGGCCCCATGATTTGTGTACGCATCCAAATCGCTTCAGAGATTTTGCAGGAAGTTTTGATAGAATGGAGAAGGCAAGATCATCAGGTATATGATTATGATTATGCTGTCGGTTGCTTACCTTTCCCTCTTCATTTCTCATAGATTTCTTCTCCATCGCCGACTCCGACAGATCAAGATCATCAAGTTTGCTTGCAATTGCATCGATCGCATGAGATTGAGAGGCGAAATCCACTCCCACTCGTTGTTGCAATGTGCAATCCATCCCTGCCATTGGATTGGATTTATTTCGTAAAGAAAGAATAACAATGGTGTTTCTTATTTTATTATTATCAATAGATTAATGATTTGTTATTTTACTAATACAATAACAATTACTATATTCTCGTTTAATAACCCAAAGATCATAATTTTTATCATACTATAATAATGCTGGATAAAGTCCATTTTTATAAGCACAAGGCTAGACTAAATACAACTGTGAAAGCAACCTACTACATAATTACAAAGAAAGAAAGAATCTATAATAGCTACCCAATTTATTTATTTTTTTGGAAGAGCTATCCAATTTACAAGAGGCACCAAATTCCCAAAATATATAGCACCACCACTATCAAGACATGTACACATGACAAGCAAACCAACACCCCAAAACCGTGAGTGTAACAGAAATGAACAAAAACAAATAATACAATAAGATTGGGTTTCAATCCAAAATGAGACAGGGCAGGAGAACATGAGTTCGTAATAAATGACTAAACCCTGTGAATACCTAACACATAACCCATGGCAGCAACCTTAATAAACTAATTAACCCATTCTCCTGTAATGTAATTTTACTGAGTGCCAGAGAGAGAGAGGGGGGGGGGGGGGGGGGGAGAAAGAGAGAGAGAGATGATGAAACTAACCTAGAAGTGGGGCGCGACGAAGATGAAATTGGTGGCAGTGTGGGGTGCGACAGTGAGGCAACTATCTGTGGGTGCTTCTCTCTGAGTGTGGCGCCATGTAGAAGAAGATCTCCAACTCTCGGTGTCTCCGTTCTTTCTTCCTTCGAATGGGGGTGGGTGTATGGGTTTCAATTGGGGAAGAGGGAAGGGAAAGGATTAAGTGTATAATAGTATTTTACTGTCCAAAAGAGTTATAAAGTGGAGTGTATGTTTAATTTTTTTTTTGTCAAAGTGTATGTCTAATTTGTGGAATATATTTAGGTAATTTTTATCTATATATACATGTTTTTTATGGGTTTATTTAGCATGGGAAGATTGGGTTTTGACCCAAGATGGGAAAACGGTCATCGACTAAGTATCCCCTGTTACCAATCCGTTTTTTTGAATTTTGAAAATTTCCCTGAAAAGAAAGTATAATTAAAAGACAGCCCACAGAGACTTGAAAATTATAAACTGAGGAAAAAATTATACTTTACCTAACCGATAGTGACAAGAGAAGCACGGGATGCCTAAACCTGCGACACCTGCAGACTAAAGTACACCAACACCTGAGACATAGTCACACAAATGACTGCTAGCCAAACTTTCAACGTACTACTCCCACGCAAATGAAATTTTGAACAAGGCACAATACCACTTCAAAGCCAAGACAAATATTTCAATAAAATAATTAAATATTAGTTTTTGTTACTTTAATTAAATATTATATTTTTTATCATTAATATTTAATTAAATTTCATTTCATTCGCAATTTAAATTATAATTCAAATATATTAAATTATTACTTAAATAAATATTTAATTATTTAATTATATTATAATATTATAATAACACCCTTTTTTCATAGCCATCCTGATATTTATTTACTAACATTAAAATTAAAAGACTTTATATAAAATAACAATTATTCAAATTATAACTTTATTAAAGATAAACATATTTTAATGTTATTTTCACTAAATAAATGACATTTACTACTTAATTTTATACCGTGATAGCCCTCTTCTAGTAATCGAGTCAATTACATGTCGACCTAAACCCTAACTAACTATAAGTCTAACCCATTAACCCTAACCCAATCATACCGTGTAGTAAGTAACTCGGCTACACCTCCACCACTCATTCCTAACTACGGATTAACTAAATAAGTCTTATACCCGTGATGGCCCATTCTCGCCAACATGTCAATTACACTTCTACCTAAACCCTAACTAACTACAACTTTAATCCATTAACCCTAAATTATAAACCCTTCGCTCAAAACCATAAATTCAACTAAGCTTATATAACAAAAACGTGTTCTATTAACTCAATTACACTTCTACCTATGCTACGTAACTAATAAATTAACTAAATAAACTTTAAATCATTCCTAGCTATGTACTAATTGTAATTAAATTCGTATTCAATTAACCAAGTTTGAATCACAACCTTCTAAAAACTTCATTAACCTAAGACAATTCATTACATAATGACTCTTCACTCTGTACTGTTATATCTAAACTAACTAAAATTTTAGTTTGCATGTTGATACCTTCACCCCATCAACATTAAATGCTTTAATAAATTCTTTTTAAACATTAATTGAAACTATTAATGTGTAACAACCTCTTTCAATCTGTCACCAAATGCCCCGTTTTATTGTTCCCCACACGATACTTGAATTCAGCGGACAATGCCACAATGGGTTGCATCCACCAATTAAATTACATGTACACAAAGGTAATTTCACACTTTGCCTATTCCTAACTATAACGCGGTGTCCATAAAACGTAAAAAAAGATTGGGCGTCGGTAAATACACCCCCATTTTTAGACATACACCCCACTTAATCCATTAAATTCCCAAACTACCCTCATTGATTTGTTTTTTTTTTTTTCAATTTTGCACTTTTACCGGAAACTCCATTTCTGGAATGCATTTTTATATTTTTACCAGAAACTCGAGTTTTCGGAATACAAATTTGTATTCTGGAAACTCGAATTTCCAGAATATATATTCTAGAAACTCAGTTTTTCGCATATATTTCGGAAATTCGAGTTTCCAGAATATAAATTTGTATTTCGGAAACTCGAGTTTCTAGAACACAAATAAAAATGTATTCCGGAAACTAAGTTTTCGGTAAAAACGCGAAACTAAAAAACAAAATCAATGAGGGCATAAAAGTAAAAAACCATTTAAAGTGAGGTGTATGGACAAAATGGTGGGGTGTATTTACCGGCACCCAAAAGATTAAACAAAAACCAGGTCCATTAAAGACAAAAATAAGGGTCCAATTAAACTAAACTCAGGTCCAGTAAAGACAAAATAACGGTCCGACTAACCTAAACCAAGGTCCAGTAAAGACAAAAATAACGGTCCAATAAATGGCCATTATCTTCGCCAAAAAGAAAACAATTTTATCTCCTTCTCCCTCATTCAACGATAGCAGTAGATTAAAGGACCTAATTGAGTAATCAATCAAATTAATGATTAACATAAACACTATTGGGAACAAATCGAACAATAAGACAAATCGAACATTACTGAAAATTGTACTTGCAAATTATAAATATTCATACTTTAAATTTTTTTCTTGTTCAACGAAATCATGGTAAAATAATAAATTAACCATAATCATGGTTATTATTTACGCATTTCCAGTTATTTATTAACATAAATTTTTTTGTAAGTTTTAATAATATGTGTCCACTAATGTCATTAACCAACTATATGAGGACTATACTGCAATATATTGAAAATATTTTTGATGAGAGAGAAAACAAGTTGCCCTTCTCAAATCTCAACCATTAAAATATTTTAATATTAAAATTAGCGGTCCAGAATGACTGACCTTTTGTGGGAAAGTTTTCAATCTTCCCATGTTAAATGGACCCGTTTTTTATTAATACATATATTTTGTGAAATTATTAATTTTATAGGTGTATTTTTTGGACACACACATAATATAGAATTATTAGTTTCGCACGTTGTAATTCAATGCAGAACTAATAATTCTGTAAGTATTTTTAATTCATTATGTGTGTGTCTGAATTAAATTACAACGTGTGCAACTATTAGTTCCAAGTTAAATTACAACGTGCAGAACTAATAGTTTTACATTATATATATGTCCAAAAAAAAAATATCTACAAAACTAACAGTTCTACGAGATATATGTGTTGATAAAAAAACATATATGTGTGTAAATAGAAAAGCCCTGTATTTATTCAATTCCCGTGTTTTTGTCTGGGGGGAGGACGTGAGGCATGGCCGATGGGCCTCGAGTCCAGGCTTTATTCTTATGGAGTGTATTGAATTGTTCACTTTTGACCAAAAAAAAATATTATTTGTTATAAAAAAGTTTTTTAGATTTTGTAGATTTTAAAGTGGATGTATTGAGATTTTAAAAAATTATTTTGTCATAAAAAAGTTTTATAGATTTTGTATATTTTAAAAGATTATATAGGAGGATCCATTTAACATGGGTCAATTGGTTTTTGACCCAATATGAAAAAACGGTCATGCACTTACTATTTCTTGTCACTGACCGATTTCTGTATAATTGGAATTTCTCCTCCAAAAGAAGATAATATTAAAACAGAGCCTCTAAAGAATTAAAAATTGTAGATTAAAAAAAAATAGACACATGGTGGAATTCTTCCATAGGATTCCTCTCTCCCCCCACCAACACAAATGTCAGCTCATTCACTGCAATGCTCGAGCTTCCGCCAACACAATCAATGGAACTCCTTCACTTGCCGGATATGGATGAAGCCTCCAGGTTGAAGTACTCCCTGGCCACTTGAATGACGAAGGGATCGCTCTCAGCCACGAACCACTGCGTCGGGGTAGAGGTCGAGCAGGATGTGGGTCTCTTAGATCTACAAGAGCTTTGATTACTGTACCCAAAAAAAACTCTTAGATGAAAGAAATAAAAATCAAAATCAAAGAAATATCTCTTTCTTCCCTTTATATAATATTCTTCTTCCGTCCTTTCCCTTTTTTCTTTGATTTTGATTTTTTTCTTCTTTTGGGTTGCTTTTGGTAATTATTGCCCAGATCATCTTCTTTTTTTGGCATTGATTGTTTTTAGGCGTTGTTTTATGGTACTACTTCCTTTAAATCTTCGATTTAGTTTTTTTAATGACTAGGTTACTAGGTTTTGATTTGCATCTAGGTTCTGGTTTGTGCATTTGGTTTCTGGTTTGTGCATCTGGTTTGTCCCAGAAAGAAGTTCTACAAAAGCGGAAACGGCGGCAAGAGGTTTCTTCCCTGGGCAGCGGTGGCGTCGCAGTATTCTCACTAGTTCTTACGATATCCCCACCCCATATGACAGTGAGCAAAGGGTCGTCGTTGAACAAGGAGCACAGGTGGTGGAGATGCGAGTAGAGAGGACAGTCGCTGTCCAATGGCGATCGTCGTCGGGGAGGCCATTCTCGGGAATGAAAGGGGAGGAGTCGCCAACAACACTGACACCAACGCACTTCATCGAGAAGACCATGCGGAACCGCTACTTGCTTTCACCGTTTAGTCTGGTTCTCCTTGCCGGCGTTGGTGCTTGAGTCGTTGATGATGTCAGCGACGCTGTCATCTCGCAGTTTGCCGTCGTGGAGGTAGAATGTTCTGAAATGCGGAAAGATTGTGTAGCAAAGTCCACAATGTTCTTGAATTTTTTTGTAACACATCTGAACCATTGATTTGTTTATTAATAAATCCAATGGATTTTATTGGTCATGCACGGTGAGAGACATGCTAGGGGAGACATGCTAGGGTGAGGCTAGGGTCTCTCACCCTAGCAAATCGAAGTAGTTGGTATCAGAATTAATAATTAATTTATAATTAATGTGCTTAGAATAATAATCAATTTTAGGCTTAAATATATTTTTGGTCATTCATTAATCTGATTACGTCATATCAACAAATATAAAATTTTATAATTAAACAAGATTTAGTAATATTATAGAACTATGGACCTATTTTTGCAATTTATGATAACTAACTCCACAAAATCAAGTACAAGTTACCATTTCATCATCTCCACCGTTTGTTTCATTTTATACTAATCCAACAGTGTACATCTAACATCACCACCATGGCGATGTTTTTTATGTCCCCATAATAGACGGATCCAACAAAAAAAAATGAAAATTTACCTCTATATCTACTTTCTCCACTAATGCTGGCAACCATATTAAGGTTGTTCCTTGCAAGTTTTGGTAAAGACATATATTTCCTTTGAACTTAAATATGAACAAAAAAATACATATATTTGGATCAAATATAGTCTAAATATATATATATATATATATTTTTATATTTAAGTACAGAGGAAGTATAAGTCAAAAGGGGATCGAATCTAATGACCTGTGCCCATAAATAAGCAATATAGGTCATTGTGATGCGTTGGGAATGGTGAAGATGGGAAAGTATAGTGTGTATGCAGGTGCATGTTAATGTGAGTGTGAAAATAATATGATTGGTGAGATTAGGTGAGAACATGAGGATGAATTAGGTGTGTGTTAGTGCATGGTAGGCATTGAAGGTAGTACTTGTTGCGTGTACAAGACAAAAGCACAGACCCGCTCACGGAAAACAACACATGGATTCCCAACTCATTCGTTTTTCTGTGTACGAAATTTTGTTCGTTCACTTTAGCATTTTCCTAGATAGAATAAGGGCCTGTTTGGATTGGCTTATGCAGAACTTATGAACACAGCTTATGACTGATTCTTAAGCTGTTTTGGGCTTATTTTTCATAAGCTACCCAAGATAGCTTATCAAAACAGCTTATGACTTATATAAAATAAGTTTCACTATAATTTTTCTTCGATTATAAAAGTAACTTATACAGCTTATGCCATAAGCAGTAGATAAGTTTGTGTATCCAAACAGGGCCTAAATCTTGTTTTGACAAGAGAATAATAATTTCTATATTTGAGAAAAATTAGATTAGAGAGACACAAGTCCTATAAGGCAGGGAGAACCACTAATATTAAAGAGAATTTAGACTTCATATTTTAAATTGGCTTAAATATATTTTTAGTCATTTAAGTTTGAAAAATTATTACTTTTAGTTCTTCAAATTTAAAATATATGTTTTTGGTCTTTTATTTTTAAAAATATTCATTTTTAGTCCTTGGGGTCATTTCTCAATTTGAAAAATATTTTTTAAATTTATATTTTGATTCATTTTAAATCTCGATTCTCACATTAACCCCTTTCCCCTAACTTCTAAAGATTTTCTAAATTTATATTTTGACTCCTTTTAAATTTAGAAAATATTTTTAAATTTAAAATATGACTCCAGAGACTAAAAGTGACACATTTTTAAAAATAAAAGATAAAAAACACATGTTTTAAATTTGAGAAACTAAAAACAACAATTTCCTAAACTTGAAGGACTAAAAACATATTTAAGCATTTTAAATTTGATCAAAAGACTTCACTTTTAAAAGAATTTCCTTCACTCTAACAAGTCAGATATCATTGTTATTCATATGTTTTATCATGATCCAATAACTATTAATTTTTTAATAAATTATATCCGTCAAAAAAATAAATAATAATTATAAATTATTAGTGTCACTATTTCTTTATAGAATTCAAGTAGAAATAGGTTATCCTAATCTTATCTTAATTTTAATACAAACAAGAATAACAGATATAGACTTACATGATCATATCTAGAAAAAAAATGGAAACACTTAGTTTTTTTCTATTCATTATTATATATAAAAAAGAATATATTATAATATATATATATATATAATAATTATATATTTAATTCTTTTTTATTTTATAGTTTTTTTATACAGCCAGAGCCCAGCTAGGTACTGACATGGCTCTTTTTTCCCATGAATCCTGGATAACAATGATTTATTTATTTTGAATGTATTTGATCTTTATTAATTTAAACATGATTAAACATAAATCAAAAATGACTTTTTGATTACTCATTCTTTTGTTTTCGGGTAACGTAACGTATCTAAAAAAGAGAATGGAACTATGTATGGAGTATAACATAATATCCCAAAAGAAAAGGAAATTATTCTAATCATTATATATATTATGAGTAATAAATAATTAATTTCGAAAAACAGAAAAGAAGAGAAGCTAGACATACTGATAACAAAGTAACAAACCATTTGACACACCATTTCAGTCAAAAAAAAAAATCTTCCACACACCATTTTGCCTCTCTTTCTCCCTATTTCTTAATTTGATCCTCTTCCTCATTCTCACCCTTCAACAATAACATACATGATACACCCTTTTTTTCACAACACTTTACAGCAGCTTAATTATTTTTTACCTTTGTGCGTTTCAATTTCTTTTTCTCATTCTTAATTAAAGTACTCAATCACAACATGGATTGGAATGATCAACAAAACAAGCTCGATGATTTGTTGCACCAGGTATTAATGTCAATGTAATTTAGCTCTATATTGGTTAGGGGCAAAAATATGCATGTTACATTGCTGCTACTGCATGATACTGCATATAATAAATGGTTTCAATTGAAATATTGATGTTACGGGTTGTGGGTTTAATCACTGACATTGCATTATTGGTTTGATGTACAAATAGAATTTGTACAGCTTGTTAATGTACGATCATCTTCCAAATTAACAACTGGATAAAGACAAAAAAAAATGACATTTTATCATGCATTATATATAGATGGAACATATTAGAAAAAATGTTCCTTAAGAACTATAATCTGATCTTTACCCTCTTTTTGAAAGTAACTGAGGACTATGGAGAGGATGATGCATATCCATTATATAAAATCAGGCTATGAATTATGAGGCAACAGAGAATCAGTATCACTACAGAATCACAAATTTACAATATTCATCAACATTCCCAAGATTGTCCTCCTGGCCATCACGTACGTGGATGTATAGTTACTAATTGATTAATTGATTATAATTCAATGTTTGACTTTGAATATATATATTTTGCGCTTACTGCTTGATTGCCAGTATGAGAAAATATTCATCAGTGTTAGTAAATTATAATATTGTTTCAAACATTTTTTAGTGGACTCTAGTTTTTAAACATACTTGAGATCTACTAGCATTAAAATTTAATATGTCAAAGGCGAAGTGTTAATTTGAAAACTGAAATTGGAAGTTTAACTTAATTTAATTTGAGGAGGATTTCTTTTTGTTTTCATAAGTCTAAATTCATTGAATAAAAAATTTCTCTGTGTGAGCATAAGAAATGCCCAAAAAAAATCCAAGAATTACAAGTAAGTTCATAAGAAATCTTTACAAACAAACAAAATCCGACATATCAATAGGGATGACAAAAAAACTCACAACCCGTGGATATCCGCAGATAAAACCCGTGATGGGCACAAGGTAGATAGTATAATGGGCACCCACAAGATAAATGAGTGAGGATAGATATTGAGGTTCCGTATCCGTAGGTACTCGCACATGCAAATAATATTATTTAAATATTCTTTTATAGAGATATCCTTCAAATATTTGACAAAAGATTTTGATAAAAAATTTGAAAATATTAAAGTGTAATGTATTAATTCTTAAGTATTGTCTTGCTTTGTTTTAATATATTGAACAAGTGACTCTAGAAGGTTTTATTATTGTGTGATGCATTAATTCTTATAATCATGATTTTTATGTTGTAATTTTATTTGTTTTTATTTAATTGAGCAATTACTTATATGACAATTGGGTTAAGATCATAATTATTAATACAATATTGTGTGAAAAATAATTTTTTTTAATAGAAATATATTTTTTTAAATTTTTTTTGATAATATTCATGGGTATGTGTGGATATCACAGGCACTCATGGCTGCCAAAATCTGTCTTGCAGGGTACCTATGTGATAATGGACGGGTGGCAGCAGGTAGCTACTACCCGTATCCATTGACATCCCTACATATGAAGTAAAGTGGTCAAAGAAATATTCATCCAACTAAATCTATACCGAATTTTACTAGGCTCTGGGAGTCTAGAAATGTGGCCCAAAAGACGGGATGACCCACCCAGTTTGATAGACACTACGCCTAAGTTGAGCTGGGTATGCGGGCCAGCTTGGTCCGTTTAGGCCTGGTCCGCATTGGCCTACACTTTGAGCAGGTTGGACTAGCCCGGTCCGCAATGTAAATGGGCTAAGTATTTGAAGTCCACGGGCTAACGGGTTGGCCCGCGGACCATGAATAAAAAACTCAAAAAAAATTAGTAAAATTAAAAATATTATTGAAAAAACTTGAAAAAGGGGTAGAATGAAACCGATAGAAGATCTTTCGTAAAACTGGAAGGGGAACATGAAAGAAGAAGATTAGCCTGCGATGGAGCTAAGCAGATAGCAATTAAAGGCTCAAACGGAACAATTTATTTAGCAAAATTAAAATTGTTTGGTTGACATCAATAGTAATAGTTTCATTAAAAAGAAGCAGCAAGTGCATTGAGAAAAGCTTCACACTTCGTTGAAAGGGAAATAAAAAGAAGAACCAGCATTGTAATTTCACTAATATGAATGCTTAATGCGAAGCCATCTATATGTAAGTTAAAAGAGTGGGAAGATTACTGTAAAGGCAAGAAATTGAACATGTCAAAAATGGGGGTCACAATTGAGAAAAATCAAACCATCCAGCAAAACAATCCAAAACGGAAGAAAGAGGAATGCAAAGAAACTAAAATGAACCAAGCCAAAATTAAAAGGATCATCTGATTCTTATTTTTTTTAATTTTAATTTCAACAATTGCACCCCCAAAATAAATAAACAATCAATCAGGTTGGTTATCCGCAATTGAAAACCTCCCCACCCATGGCCATAGTAACAGAACCACCTCCTTCATCCCAATTTAAATCCAAAAAGAGAGAAACCATCGTGCAGCATCGCACAACCTAAACTCAGATAAGCAAGCCACCGTACCAAAAAATCCCTAGTATTCCTTTCCTCAGCATAAGAATGTAGCACACAGACGGCAGGCAGCACGAGACTTTTACTCTTCCAGTAAAAATAATATAAGCATGGGCCCACGGACCAGCCCGCAAAACCGCGGGTCAAACCCGTTTAGCCGTGAGTTAAACGGACCAGGCCAAAAAAGTCCGCATTTAAATGGGCCAAGATTTTCAAGGCCCGTGGCCCGCGCGGGCTGTGGGTTATGTGGACCGTCTGCGGACTAAGGCCCGTATACCCAGCTCTACCCCTAAGAAGGAGGAGAGTGATTAAGGTGGCCCAAAAGCCTTGACTGCATAGCACAGGTGGTTAAGGTGCTAGGAGGCTACTTGTAAGGGGATGACAATTTGGGCTGGGTTGGGCTCGGCGGGCCAACCCGCCCAACCTGCCAAAAAGGGGGGCTGGGTTGGGATTTTCAACCCACAACCCGTTTAGGCCCCCCAAGAATGAGTTAAAAATAGGTGAGCCCGCATCGGGGTGGGTTGGCCCGCGCAACCTGTTTTGCTTTTATTTATTTATTTATTTTTGTTGTGTTTTTTCAAATTTTTTCCATTTTTGGGCGGGTTAGGCAGGCCAATCAGCCACTTCTATAGCCCATTTCCTATTTTTTATGTCTTTTTTTGTTAATGGCAGGCCAACCCGCCAACCCACGGCAGGGCAGTGCTGATATCTTTCAGTCCACTTTTTTTGGAGAGCCAATCCGCCTTAGCCCATTTTTGGCGGGCTGCAGGTGGGGTGGGGGAGGGCAGGCCCGCTTTGCCATCCCTACCCACCCCACACCCCCTCCCCCAAAATCTCCACCATATGACCCAAAAAAAAAGGCGAGGAGTGATTTCCTATTGACAAAAAAATATAAAACATGAGTGATTTCCTGCACCAGAACTATTCACAATTGTGTATTCCAGAAAAAAAAACTATTTGCAACTGTGAAATTTGTGACACCCCAAGTGAGGCGTCCAGTGGATATCTACGCTAAAAAAAATCCACAGGATAGAAAACTCCTTCAGTAATCAATTGAGACCTCCATAATCAGAAAATAGTTGCTTGAAAATTTTTAACTTAATTACACTTTTAATCCCTTGAATATAGAATTTGTACAATTTTGATCTCCATCTTATTAAAATTGTGCAATTTTAATCTCTCAATTAACTTTACATTCAATAGTTAACAAAGATACTGAAGTGACATTGCACTTTAGAAATAAAGGCTTAAAAGATGCAAAACACCATACATGTTAGGTTCGAACTCTGGCGAATAGGGTGCAAAGACCAGCATCCTTACCACTGCACCACATTATAAATTAGTGTTATATGCGGTAAACATAATATATATATAGCGTAATAGATTTGTATAAAAAAATGGCTTAATTGCAGTTTTAGTTCCTCATCTTTTGTATTTGTGCAATTTTAGTCACCTATCTTTTAATTGCACCAATTGGATCCTCTATCTTTCAAACGTGTGCAATTTTGGTCCAACCGTCAATTCCCTAACAGAGTTTGCTAACTTGACAAACGACGCTGACGTGGCAATGACAACATGGAGCTTATGTGGCATCTCTACCTATGAAAAGGACAAAGATTTTGTTTATGTGGCAGAAATTGAATGAAGAATGATTTACTTCATGGAATAACTTCTCAAGTACTCATCAATTTTTGGTAGTGGTTGTAAAAAAACCAAAAATTTACCTATGAAAAGGATGGTGATCGATTTTTGGCAGTGGTGCTGGGGAGAGGGAAGGGGAACAACATGAACCCTAATCCCAAATTGTAATAAAACATTTAAATTAAAAAACCTAAAATTTTAATTAAAAAAATTAACATTTAATTTTAAAAAATTAATGGGAATTGATGAGTTGCCACATAAGCTCCATGTTGTCGTTGCCACGTCAGCGTCGTTTGTCCAAGTCAGCAAAGTCTGTTAGGGAATTGACGGTTGGACCAAAATTGCACACGTTTGAAAGATAGAGGACTCAATTGGCGCAATTAAAAGATAGGAGACTAAAATTACACAAACACAAAAGATGAGAGACTAAAACTGCAATTAAGCCAAAAAGAAAATATATATAGCGTAATGGATAAATAGTCAACCAAACCAATTTAATAACAAGATTAGATTACTTGTTTTCCAAGAATAATAAATAATTGCATAAAAAAATTAAATAATAATAATAAAGCGTTCTTTAAAACTGTAAAATTGAGGATTTGGGTATTTTGGCATTGTGTTGTAGTAGTAATTAGTGACACATTTTTTTATCTGATTAGTGTTACGCTTATTTAATGTTTGATAGAGGATTTTTTTTTTATTTTTGATAGATGATATTTTTCTTTTTAAAATAACATATTCACACTAATTAAAAATTTTAGTTTAACTTTATTTAGTTTTCTTAATCTTATCTAGAAAATAACTTTTATTCCCAAAACTGTTCTTTATAATAAAGGTGTCATTAAAATTAAATTCTAAATTAAATGAATAATATTCTTTAGATGAGTTTATTAAATAAATTGAAATTAGTAAAGATTTGCTTAATTTTTGGACCCCTATGTTGAACATTCTCGTGACTATATTTTTTAGTTAGTTTAAATGTGTCAATTTTATATTCATGTTAACAAGCATTATTTTGAAATAATATTATTTAACTGTTTATTATTGTTGAAGAATGAGTATCCACTTGTCAAGTATAGTATATATAATAAAATGCTGAAGTATCTTGCTGCTAATGAGTTGGTCCAGTGGTTGCTTCTCCTTAGTACATTCCGTTGGTCTTGTGTTCGAGATCCTTAGAGTGTGTTTGTTTCAAGTTATTTTAATTTATTCCCGGGAAAATGAGCTTGGGAATATAACATTCCTATGTTTGTTTCAAGTTTTAAAAAACTATTCCCGGGTATCAATTATTCCCAGGAATCTCATGCATTCACATTTTTCTTATTTTTATTCCCATGCTAAAATGATGGGTATCTTATATTCCCATGGGAATAAGAGTAGTTATGAAACTTTTCTAATAATAACTTCCCACTCACCACACATTTTATCACATTTTTTTTGAATTTTTTATTTTTAAATTAATAAAATGTAAAAACATTCCTAGGAATATATATAATGCCAAACACATTATAGATTATACCTAGGAATAATATAACCAGTAATAGTATTCCCAGGAATCACATTCTCGGGAATAATTAACTACTTACACAGTTCACAGGAGTAGCAATGACATGGATCTGCAGGGGAACGTGTCAAAAGGATATTGAGTGACTCATTTGCATGTTAAAACTAATATATATGTACACAATAGCACGATATTTTAATTGTTTGCTTTTTTGTTTGCATATTTAGTCATTGTTATGCAAATGAAATTAATGGTGATACTTTTTTGAGGTGTTTGGATCCCACCAGTGTAGAACCAATTTGGCGTTGGCTGCAACAGAGGGAGAGGAGTTTCCCCTCTTTTTCTACTTTTATTCTTCCTTGTATACTTTCATTGATTTCTACCAAAAGTCTCCAACTATATTATAACTTTGCGTGATCCTCCAGTAGTCCACTTGTGGTAACTAAAGGGTATCTATGAATTTTGCGAATGAAAGGTATAGCTCGGAAGTATTGCTCAAAAAAGGTATCTCTACTTGCCATTATTAGAAGAAAAAATGTCATAAGAAAGATAAAAATGCTAGTTTAAACCAAGCAGCCTATCTTTAAATGTCATAAGAAACATCATATGATTCTAAGCTTGTAGGTGCAAAAGGAGAAGAAACATTTGCTGCATAACCACGAAAAGCATTGCATTAAAGGCAAGAACAACTGCAGTTTAGTATTGTTGAAGCCACGGAGCCAATAACAATTTTCAAACACACAAAAATTGAGTTTGCAGCAATAACTATTTTCAAACAATTTTCAAATATTTGTATAAGAATTAGTGAAAATAATAATATTATTTTTACTGTTTTTTAAGCAAAATGAAAATATTTAAAAATAAGAAACAAATTAAAAAAATGATAATTTTATAACAATCCAGAGCAGCTCACAACTGGGAAAAACTTTACACCACCTAAGATGGGATGGGAGTGCAATTCAGTATTCTCTCGAGAGATAAGAGTGTAATTTACTCTATTTATATTAAATTGTTAGCAAAATATGAATATAAAAAGATAAAAGTACAATATTATACTTTCACAATTTTCCCCCACACAAGTTCAAACCTTAGTGTAATGTTAATAGTAAATGATATATTCATCAATAATTCGACATCTGAACTTATCCCAAAAGTCTCCAACAATGTTATAACTTTGCACGATCCTTCACTAGCCCACTTGTGGTAAATAAAGGGTATCCATGAATTTTACGAATGAAAGGTATAGCTTGGAAGTATTGCTCAAAAAAGGTATATCTACTTGCCGTTATTATAAGAAGAAAGGTCATAAGAAACATAAAAGTGTAAGTTTAAATCAAGCAACGTATCTTTAAAGGTCATAATAAACATCATACAATTCTAAGCTTTTAGGTGCAAAAGGAGAAGAAATATTTGCTGCCTAACCACGCAAAGCACTACATTAAAGGCAAGAACAACTGCAGTTTAGTATTGTTGAAGCCACATAGTCAATAACAATTTTCAAACACACAAAAATTGAGTTTACAACAATAACTATTTTCAAACATTTTTAAAATATTTTTGTACAATAATTAGTGAAAAAATAATATTATTTTTTACTGTTTCCTATGCAAAATAAAAATATTTAAAAATAAGAACCAATTAAAAAATAATAATTTTATAACAATTCAATGCAGTTCACAATTGTGAAAAACTTTACACCACCTAAGATTGGAGGGGAGTGCAATTCAGCCATCTCTCGAGGGAGGGGAGTGTAATTTACTCTATTTATATTTATATTAAATTGTTCGTAAATTGTGATTATGAAAAAATAAAAGTACAAAATTATACTTTCACAATTTCCCCCTTGCATCGCACGAGTTCGACATTATGTAATGTTAATAGTAAATGATATATTTGTTAATAATTGCATAACTTGAAGAATCAACTGAAGAGTTTGGTACAATTTGACATCTGAGCTTATCCCAAAAGTCTCCAATAACTTTGTGTGATCCTCCCCTAGTCCACTTGTGGTACTAAAGGTTATCATGAATTTTGCTAATAAAAGGTATAGCTTGGAAATACTGCTCAAAAAAGATATATTTTTTTGCCGTTATTATAAGAAGAAAGGTCATAAGAAACGTAAAAGTGTAAGTTTAAACCAAACAACGTATCTTTAAATATCATAAGAAACATTATATGATTCTAAGATTGTAGGTGCAAAAGGAGAAGAAACATTTGCTACATAACCACGCAAAGTGCTGCATTAAAGGCAAGAACAATTGCACTTTAGTATTATTGAAGCCATGGAGCTAATAACAATTTTCAAACACGCAGAAATTGAGTTTACATTAATAACAATTTTCAAACAATTGTACAAAAATTAGTTAAAAAAATAAAAATTATTTTTACTGTTTCCTATGCAAAATGCAAATATTTAAAAATAAGAAAATAAATTAAAAATGATAATTTTATAATTAATAAAAAATAAAAAATAAAAATAAAAATAGAAAACGCTTCTCACACGATCACACCTGTGTCTATATATACATTGTTTCTTCCTCCATCGATCCCTCATCACAAAGTCTGCCACTCACTATTCCCATTACTTACCATTTCCGTGTTTTTCTTTCCCAACTGCCTGTTACTTTCTTTCTTTCGAACGATGGATAACACTGGCCCTGGCCTGATTCCTTTCTCTGTAGTTGAAAGCATCATGAATAAACTTACCTCACCACACTTCCGTGAATTGGGACCGATTAAAGGTGTCAATGATGAATTGGACAGAATTAAGGGTGGAATTGAATCCATCAAAGCAGTGCTGCCTGATGCCGAGTTCACACAATTTCTAGAGACAGAGACAGGTGATGTACGACTCCGGATAACAAGGCCCAAAGAATTCTGGATAAAAATGCTGAAAGATGTACTTGTTGCTGCTGATGACCTCTTCGATGAAGTTGCCACTGAAAATTTGCTGAGACTCAAACGCGATGGTGGGACTGCGAGGAAGGTACGTAGTTTCTTCTTCTCTTCCACAAATGCAATTTCTTATCGTAAACGAATTGCTCGTGAAATAAAGAGGATAGCAAAGAAGGTTAATGATATAGTGGAACGTATGTCTCGTTTGAAAATGAGTCAGTTTAATTTAAAATATGAGAGTGAGCGGCAGGCAACAATTTCTTCCTTTTTCAAAACCGCAAGTGAAGATCTGATTGGCAGAGAAGATGAGAAAGTGAAGCTTGTAAGACTGTTGAGGCAACCGCAAGGAAACGAAAATGTTTCCTTGATTGCTGTTGTAGGTGCCGCTGGCATAGGCAAAACAGCGGTTGCTAAAATGGTATATGCTCATGAGGAAATCAAAGAGTCCTTTGAAAAGCGAATGTGGGTGAATGCTTATGGTGATGTGAGAGCTAGTGTGAAGAAAATTATAGATCAATTGTTAACTAGTGACGAAAGAAATGATAAAGAATCATTAGATTTAGAAGTCTTGCTAAATAAGCTTGATGATATTTTAAATGGTAAAAAGTATTTGTTAGTGTTAGATGGTATCTGCATCGAGTGGCATGAAACATGGACTCAACTGAAAAATCATTTGATGTGTGGGGCTCAAGGTAGTAAGATTTTAGTAACCACGCGTAGCACAGTTGTCGCCAAAGTAATGAAAGTCAACTTTTTGTTTCATTTGAAAAGCATGAGTGACGAAGATTCTTGGAGTTTGTTGAAAGAATTGGTGTCACACTATGCTCGCGGTCTAATGAACCGTATGCTAGAACAAGAACCAGTTGGTAAAAAAATAGCAATGAAGTATGGTGGATTTCCATTGGCAGTTAAAATAGTGGCACGCACATTATATCTTAATTTTATAGACGAAGAAAGTGAATGCATTAATGTTTTAGAAAAAGATTTTTGGGAACTGGGTCGTAGCGATGTGTTATTGACTGCTCTTAAGTTGACTTTCCGAGACTTGTTGCCCCGATTGAAACAATGTTTTGCTTATTGCTCTGTGTATCCTAAGGGTTGGGAAATTGGAAAGAATGAGTTGGTTCAATCATGGATGGCACAGGGTTACCTGGAATGTAACGATGATGAACAGAAAATGGAAGATGTGGGCAATGAATTTGTTGAAACTCTATTAAACTATTCCTTTTTTAGAGATGCGAAAATGGATGAATCTGGTAGTTTAGTTAGTTTCAAAATGCATGGTTTGATTCATGATCTTGCATTGGTGGTAGCCGGCAATGATTACTGTCACTTGAATAGTGAGAGAAAAGTCAATACACCAGCCATGCACATGTGCTTCACATCTGAATCTGACACCATTGATTTGTTGGGTTCATTAGATGCGAGTACTAGTAGACTGCGAACCTCAATTTTTCTGCCGCGGGCAGATGATCGGGAGTTTGCTCAGATGACAAGAGAGTTGTCTGTTATTTTAAGATTCAAACGCTTGCGCATGTTGAATCTGTCTCATTCTTCTTTAAAGAAGTTGCCAGATTTAATTGGCAGATTGAAGCATTTGAGATATCTTGACTTATCTTGGTGCATAAAACTAGCAAGTCTTCCCAAATCGATAGGCAACCTCGTTAACTTACAGACATTGAAGTTGACTGGTTGTGAGACACTTGAATTTTCCACTGAAGTTGTCACAAAGTTGATCAGTTTGAGGCACCTTGAGATTCATCGTTGTAAGGCCTTTGAAGACATGATGCCGGCTGGACTGGGGAAATTATCGTCATTGCAATCCTTATCAAGGTTTCACGTGGTGGCTGCTGATGATCAGAAGAAGAAGAAGAAAGCTGGCAAACTGAATGAGTTGCAGAACCTGAACAACCTAAGGGGCAATTTAGAGATTAGCGGTCTTGACCAGGTAAGAGACGTGATGCGGGAATCGCAGGATGTAAATCTGAAAGACAAGAATCTCCTTGTATCCTTGGATTTAGACTGGGGGAATCAAGACGAAACAGGGGACAGCTTACAACTACTAGAAAACCTTTGCCCCCACGAATGTCTAAAAAGATTGAAGGTGCTGTGGTATCCAGGTCATAGGTTTTCTGATTGGGTTTCTTCCATCGACCATCTTTCTCACATCTACCTCTTCGGATTTCATAACTGCAAGTCTCTCCCACCATTAGAGTATCTCCCACACCTCAAGTCTCTTGAGATAGGTTCTATGAAACGATTGAAGTTCATAAGTTTTGAAGAGTGGACTGTGCGGTATCCAGAAAAGTTCTTCCCATCTTTGGAGAGACTCCAGATTAGCGGTTGTCAGAACCTCGAGGGATGGCGGCTACCAGGTGATAGTGATTTTTGTCGACGGTTGATGATAATATATCGTCAAGTGGCTCATCGTCTCTCTCAATTAATAATCAACAGGTGCCCAGTGTTGGTCTATCTTCCTAGGTTTCCAAATGTTGAGGAATTGCAATTGCAATTATTTCCGTATATGTTGTACCCATTGGCAGAAACACTGGAGCCATCAGTAACACTGCCGGAGGAGGACGTCGCTCCTCTTTCAAAGCTCAGGTCGCTGAAGATAGAAGGCAAATCTGTGGCCATCATGGCTTATCCACATCGATGGAACGAAAACTTTACTTCTATTGAGCATCTTGAAATTGGGGATGTTGAGAATTTGGAAGATTGGATTAAGGGCAGTTTCCCTTCTCTGCGGGAAATCGTGATATACGATTGTTATTCGAAAGCTTTGCCGGATAAGATGTGTGACTGGCAATCACTTGAGCATATCAAGATACTGGGATGCCATAAATTGGCGTCGCTGCCGGATAGAATGACTAACCTTACCAATTTAAAGACACTGGAAATCTCGGATTGTCCACTCCTAGTTGAAAGGTGCCAGAGGGAAACAGGAGCAGATTGGCCCAAGATTTCTAAGATCCAGCGCAGAATATTGAAGCTAAATGAGAGGCGCTAAAGGTATATATACTGCATTACTGCTTGCTTACCTTTTCAAAACTAGCAATTTTGTGGTTTGAATTTCTATCCTCGCTAACATTTACAGTTTGAATTGATTGGTGAAAAATAGGATATAGTAAGAGAAGCTAGCACATAGTCAAATTCTTTTTAAATGTTTAAACAGAAACTCTTTTTGAAACACTTATAATCTGTTTCACTTCCATTGTCTCTTAAATTTATTGCTTTTATTTCATTTTTCATATTTAACTGGTTTCATATTTTCCGAATGTAGTAGAGAAAAATTTTCCAATTGCAATTTTTCTTCCGTGCTTATTCTGGCATTCTTAATTTTAAATTCAAGGTACATTTTCAATTTGTGGGCTTAGATAAGAGGATTCTAATGTGTATGAATATTTACAATGTATTATTTGGATGTTGTATGTAGATATTCAAAGAATCACACACACATATGATGAGTATGCTGATGTGGAAGTATATGTATGTTTTCTTCAGTATTTTTATGTCTAATAGATATTACTCATGAAGTTTTGTTGATTTTGTTAGGGTTTTGTAGATTCATCGAGCCAATAGCAAAGATACGATGTCTAATGTGAAACCAAATAGTATCAAATATAATGGATAAAGATAAAGGTATTTACAAAACTTAACCAACTATCCATCTCTGAATCCATAATGTTGACTTTTTTTTTATGTTGATGGACATGCTGGCAGGGCTCCATTGATTACGCAAGTAAATTGGATTCCTCCTATTTGTAACTTGATCAAGTGTAATATGGATGGGGCTACCAAAGGCGCCCCTAGTTGGTCTGCTTGTGGAAGAATTTTCAGAGACTATAGGTGCTAGAAGTGTTAGTCATCCTATTAGGATACCTTATCTACTAGTTAGTTATTTTATGTTTTATATGTTAGTTTGTTATTAAGCTTGTTGCTTTGTTATCTTTTCTGTATCTCCACTTCTGTTGCTCTATATATTAGAGCTTGTACATTTCTTCTTCAATTAATGAAAGGTATTATTCAGTGTATGATTTGTGCTCCAATATGGCATCAGAGCCTCGTTCGACCCGCCTGAATTCCGCAGGCTCTGATAGTCCTTACGTCTTAATCTTTCTCCTTCTTCTTCCTTCTTTCAACCCACTTTCCCAATACCCTGTTTTTCCTCTCTTTCATCAGCCATGGCAGAAGAAACTACTCAAACGAATCCCAGCAAAGATGACATCAACGATGTGATGAGTCCTTACTACTTGCACCCTGCTGATAGCCCAAGGATGGTTCTTGTCTCCCCTCTATTGAATCAAACTAATTACCATACATGGAGCAGGGGATATGTTTCGTGCTCTCTGGTCCAAGAACAAGTAGCCAATCTAGCTAAAACTAGTTTTGACAAAAAAAGAAAGTGAAACACAACATATGAACATTAGTAGGTAAAAAGACAGTTTCTATTTTTGGACATCATATATGCATGTATAAGAGAATGCATGGATTACCGAAGAAGGTTTCTTATTTGAACAAAAAAATATAAAATTTAACACTTGGCCCTTGCCCAAAAGAAAAACGAAAAGAAAAAAATAAATGCTATCGCACCAGTGACATACATACATATAGAGGGCACAGAGACAAAACATACAAACATCAACTCACTGCTCAAGTTCCATTTTCATTTTTTTTTCCTTATCATGCAATTGAATTTATTTTCTTGCTATAATGGGGAAACATCATATTATTAAGTTAAAAAAATATGACACCAATGTAATATAAACTTATTTTAGAAAAAATACATATTTAGATTCCACATTATAAATTCCATTCATTTAAAAAAAATCTACAATTCTTCTTTTTTTTCACAAAAAATTATTAAATTTATGCTTAAATAAGTTTTCGGTCCCTGTAGTCCTTTAGTGCTAGGTGGCACATTATGACCCAGTCAGCATGCCTACTTGGCAGAAACGCTGATGTGGCCTATATATGTTTAGTCCCTATAAAAATTTTAAATTTTGAATTTAGTCCCTCTCAAAACTGAGATTTTGATTTTAATCCCCCTTTTCTCCTCCACCACCACCACCTCCTTCTTCTTCTCCCCCCTCCCACCACCACCCCCCTCCTTCTCCCCCCTCCTCCACCCCCTCCTTCTCCCACCACCACCACCGCCTCCCTCCTTCTCCCCCCTCCTCCACCACCACCACCACCCCCACCACTCCCTCTCTCTTCTCCTTTTCCCTCCTCCTCTCTCCTCCACCACCACCACCCCCTCTCTCTCTCCTCCGTTTCCCCCCCTCCTCTCTCTCTCTGAAGTGAAAAACAAAAAGAAATCGAAGACTCTTCAGCCAATCCCCACCACCTA
Source organism: Glycyrrhiza uralensis (assembly GCA_030159175.1). Taxonomy (NCBI): domain Eukaryota; kingdom Viridiplantae; phylum Streptophyta; class Magnoliopsida; order Fabales; family Fabaceae; genus Glycyrrhiza; species Glycyrrhiza uralensis. The sequence goes on from BRZY01000008.1 coordinate 3,426,733, forward strand.
TAAATGATTTCTCATACAATTTCAAGTTTCAATGACAGAAACTTCAAAATCGATGAGCAAACCAGCCCTCCATTATGCATAAATACCACTGAAACAGCTTGTGCGCAAGCCCCTCCAATCTGGGTTTCTGTTCTTCGAAATTTTTTATGAAAGTATCAATGGAAGTTTGGACTCAGTTGATGTGCTTTGGTCCCTATAAAAATTATAATTTTTGATTTTAGTCCTTATAAACATGTAATGTTCATATAATAGTCCCTGCAAATATAATTAATTTTGATTTTAGTCCTTAAACTCAACATAAGGTCCACGATGAACCCTAACAGCTTCAAGCTAGATTTCTCTCACATGGTGCTTCGATCACTGCAGACACACTACAACAACAAAATTACGATAATCAAAATTTCACAAAAACAACAAATTGAACCCCCACAATGGACCAAACCCGGGATAGTAGTAGAATTCATTCGGGTTCCTTGAGTTGAGAGAGAAAACGAGAGAGAGAGAGAGAGTGTGTGTGTTTGTGTGGTGGTGGTGGTGGGGAGAGAGAGAGAGAGAACGAGAGAGAACGAGAGAGAGAGGGGGTGCGGTGGTGGAGGAGGTGGTGGTTGAGGAGAGAGGAGGAGGGAAAAGGAGGAGAGAGAGGCGGTGGTGATGGTAGTGGTGGTTGAGGAGGGGGGTAGTGGTGGTGGTAGTGGTGGGAGAAGGAGGGGGTGGAGGAGGGAAGGAGATGGTGGTGGTGGAGGAGAAAGGAGGATTAAAATCAAAATCTCAGTTTTGAGAGAGATTAAATTTAAAACTTAAAATTTTTACAGGGACTAAATTCAAAACGTATATAGGCCACATCAGCGTTTCTGCCACGTAGGCATGCTGACTGGGTCATAATGTGCCACCTAGCACTAAAAGGACCAAAACAAAAAAAATATTTAAAGGACTAAAATAGTTTGACTTTTTTTTAATGGACTAAAATCAAAATTTGGATATTTAAAGGGACCGGAAACTTATTTAAGCCTTAAATTTATAAACATTTTTGTCATAATTTTCCATAAATGTAGACCCACTTTAGCAAATTATTAAAAGATATTAGATATAAGGTACAACAGGTAGCCCATCAAAGATCTTAACCGTTGGTTATTTTTTAAACTAAGTCAAGGATCTATATTATTGAACGGAACCATGGTGGCGACTTTTTTACAGTCACCGTGCTAGACGGCACCATTAGAGAAAATACATTTCGTACGGAAGCTTTTGTTCTGTTATAATTATCACTGAATTTGAAAACAATACTTGTACGGTGTTTAACTTGTGGAGTAGTATAAGAGGATATGGATAAGGTGGCTTCTATGTTGGTCTTGTATCCTAAGTTCTCCATCAAGGTGAAGTGGACCATTGCAATGTGGATACCATTGATATATAAGTATTATATTTAATGGCTGAGATCATTCACGGGCAACCTTAACATCAGGTTTAGATGTATATTTAACGATATTGCAGTGGGGGTCAACCAATATATTGAAATGACAGTAATATCTAAAAAGTTGTTGTATTATTAAAGTTGGCCCATTTTTAAAAAAAGCTTGTGATATAGCCCAATTTTGTCCTTTTGTGATACTGTATGTGTTTGGATGAGGTAATTTAAGGGGTAATGTATTTTTAGAGGGTAATCAAAATACATCAATTAAATTACCTTGTTTGGATATTGTGTGCGTAGGAATTTAAAATGAAGCAATTTTTAAGAGGTATATTTTTATAACCAAATTTGAGGAATTTGAAATAACACTCAAAAGTAGATAATTCTAAATTCTTTTTTCACTTTTAATCTGACGCAGCTCTGATCAAAATCTAAAAAACCGTTCAAAATTCAAAAAACTTCTCCCTCTTTCTCTCTCCCCTCTGTTGTTCTCTCTCGCTTGCTCTCATTTCCCCAACACGCTAGGGATGGCAAAACGGCCCAGCCTGCCCAATTTAAGGGCGGGTCGGTAGGCCGACAGTATGGGCCTTTTTGGCGGGCTGGAAAATCAAAAGAAAAAAATCATTTAATTTTTTTTTTAAAATTAGGAAAAAAATTTATTCAACCTGACGCCCCGGCCCACGGGTTGGAAACCTCAACTCGGCCTGCCATAAAGTCAGGTTAGGCAGGTCGGGCCAATTTTGCCACCCATACCTCTCGCTCTCGATAACTCGCACTCTCCCCCCCGTTTTCTCTCGCTCTCTCTACCCCCCTCTCCTTCTCTCTCGGTCTCTCTGTCCTTCTATCTCTCTCTCGCTCTCCCCCTCTCTCGTTCTCTCCCTCCCTCTTACTCCCGCGCTCTCTCTCCCCCTCGCTGTCCCCTCTCTTGTTCTCTCCCTCTCTCTCTCTCACTCCCCTATACCTCTCTTTCCCTCTCCCTCTCTCGTCTCTCCCCCGTCTCTCGCTGTCTCTCCCTATCTTTTGCTGTCTCTTGTTCTCCCCCCTCTCTCACACACTTTCCCTCTACCCGTCCTCTCTCTTGTTCTCCCCCTCACCCTCTCTCTCTCCCCCTCCCTCTAGCTCCCCCCACTCCCTCTCTCTCTCCCCTGCTCTCACCCCCTCTCCTGTTGTTGCTCTCCCTCACTCTCTCTTTGTCTAGCGCTCTCTCTCTCTCGCTCACTAGAAAATGGAGTGAGAGGGAGGGAGAGAGGGGGGATGGGGAGAGAGCAGCGAGAGAGATGGGGAGAGAGAGGAAGATAGAGAGCGAGAGAGAGGGGAGAGAGCGAGAAAGAAGGGGAGCCTGAGAGAAACAAAGGGAGAGCGAGAGAGAGGGGGGGAGAGAGGTAGAGTCTAAGAGAGAGGGAGAGTGGGAGAGCGAGTTAGAGGGAGAGATTTTCCAGAGAGAGCTAGGGCGAGGGGAGTGAAAGAGAGAAGATGGGGAAGAGAGAGCGAGAGAGAGGAGAGAGAGAGAGAGGGAGGGGAGAGTGGGTGAGGGAGAGAGAGAGCGAGAGAAATGTTTTTCAAAGAGAGAATGAGAGAGTTAACAAAAAAATGTCTCACACAAATTATGGAGAATTTTAATTATTATATCCAAATAAAAAATTTTAAGAATAAAAAAACTTAATTACTCTATCCAAATAAAAAGATTTGAAAATGTAGGAAAGACAAAAATACCTATGTTTATAGGGAATGGGAAGAGGTTTTCAATCCAGTAATAAAATAATTTTAATCTGAATATACAAAATACGTATGGAATTATTTTAATTTTAATTTAACAAAAATAATTAAATCTGAGTTAATAATGGTGACACAACATTAAAACGATATTTTATTTATCAAAAATAAAATTAAAAGAAAAAAGAGACTATTTGCGATTTTCATATAATTGTAACGTCAATTTTTATAATTGATGGAGTTTTGGACATATTAACCTATTATGACAACTTAGGAGGAGGGAATTATAATTTAAAAAAAGACAGGATTACTTGTTATCATAGGTCATGGGCCCACTTCACCTTGGTGGAAAAGTTAGGGCACAAGACTAACATAGAAGCCACCTATGGATGTGGATAATTATGTGGGCAGATTGTCCACAGAAATGGACATGTCATCTGATATGGCACCGAGTGGAGAAATAAGGTTATGTAGATTGTTGTGAGAATTTGAAGCTTTCACCACAGATAATATCTACGTAAATAATTGTTGTTAAGTTTCATTGGTCATGGTCAAAATTTTGTATAGAAATACGTCAATTTTAATATAATCAAAAGTAATAACCAAATTCACATTCAATGATAAGGTTATTTCAATTCACAGTTTCAGCAGAATACTAATAATAATACTTTAAGTAGTGTAAGTGTAATAATAGGCTTAAATATATTTTAAGTCCCTATAAAATTTTGAATTTGTTTATTAAAAAAAGTCAACGGTTTTTAGTCCTTTAAATATTTGTTTTGTTTGGTTTTAGTCCATATAGTGAGTTGGCACATTATAACTCAATTATCATTCCTATGTGGCACGAAACGCTGATGTTTCTAACGTCATCTTAAAAAACCTACGTGGCTTTATATAAATAGGTGATTGCTGTAGTACCCATGTAAATTTTATGGATATCGATACTCAACCTATAACAAGATGCCATGTATACTTCTTTTGCCATATCATCTTGTCATTTTTATTTCTATTTATTTGTAAACATATCCCTTTATTTTTATTTATTTACATATACATCTCTTTTATCATTTTTGAAAAAAAATTGAAAGTCAGTTAACCCGTGACGGAAATGGGTCTCGCACTAATTAGAAAGAAACTGTATCAATTCTTTACTGTTTCACTACCATTTTCGTATCATTCAAGCTTTGGTTCGACTCAATTTGATACAATTATTTTGTGGGTTTTATACAAAATCATGTTTATAGCTATTATAGCACGAAAACCCTAATTTATAAAAATCAAATCATGAGAAATCAAGCTTCAAATCGCGGCGTATATGAACCCTATTCTTTCATTGTTTTCTTCGAATTCTCTCTCTACAGTCAACAAAAATTCACGAAATCAGTGCCAGTAGATTCGTATTATCTTCCTCTACAAAAGCCCTAAGGTTTCAATTTTCGATTTTAAGTAAATCATGAATTGAAAATTTTATCCATAAATAAAATTAACGAAAATAAATAAAAAGCCCTCAACGTATAGATACTTTTTTTTGTTAAAAGTTGTTTTTATTAGTAATTATTTATTGACAATGCCACTTAACTTAAAGCTAAGCAAATTCGATGCACCAAATCAGGAGTTCGTGATGTCCTTGGACGAGTGTAACAGTTTGTTGTTTCGTGAAGAACAATGATATTTAATATTTCACTGCAATTTGTTTTTTCATTATAATATAGGGATATATTTACAAATAGATAAAAATAAAAATAATAAAGTGACATGGCTACTGGAATGCACATGGAAAAAAATCATTGGTTAGGTATATATGGATACTCATAAATTTATCTAGGTATCATAGAATTTGCCTAATATTATTACAACAACTAAAACACATTAAATGGAAATCAGTTTCCAACCAATAAATGTATAATAAATGCTTGGTAGTGGAGGAAAACAGAGAGACATGAACTACAATAATTAAAACACAATAATTAGCTCAACCCACTAATCCGTCATATTAATAAATACCAAATAATTAAAAAAAGCAAAAATATATACTCCCTTTGTTCCTTTTTATCTGTCGTTTAAGGTTGTTTCACCACAACTAAAGAATCAATTAATTGATAAATAGTTTCCTATTATACCCTTATTTATTCACTATTCTATTTGTTGGTAATAGTAATTAGTCTTTGAACTCTCAACTATGCATTAATCAATTTTATGAAAAATATGAAGAACAATTAATAGGGTTAAGGGTATAATTGTCAAAATACAACCTTAAACTATCAAAACGACAGATAAAAAAGAACAAATTTTTTCTCAAAATCCGACGGAGTATATAATAAGGAAATGTCAGAAATAAGACAAATTTAAGTGGGAATTGAATAGATAATGAATTCAGTACTCTCCTACTTTTATATTTAGAGATAGAAGAAAGAGCACGGCTATATTAATCCACGTTTCTTCGCAAGGAAGGAATAAGATTTCACGGAAGAAATGCAAACCTCTAAAAAGAGGCGCAATAGCGAGAACATAAACACCAAGATTGGGATAATTGCAGATGCAATGGCTGCTATTACGATCCAACGGTAACCCTTTAGCATCAGAGCAAGCGCAGCACAAAAAGCACACATCATGGATACCACAGACAAGAAAATGGTAAGGAGGCCAAAGAGTAACTTGATGGGCAAGTTCGTGATGAAGTCTTCCTCAGCATAACGCGATGTAAGGATCCCAATAAACGTCAAAACCGATGATGAAGATGCAATAAGGGATAGTGCATCTGCTATTATGAACAGAGAAAATGCATTTTTACCTATGAAGATGGGTGAGCCATTATCTTGATTGTTTCCTCCTGGCACAGTGAAAGCCGCAGCGAACATGATGGTGATGATGAGAGTGCCCACAATTGTGAAGGAACTTGCCGTGTCTTTGGCCCATTGACGACCCTCATTCACAAGCTGCTCATGGCTTTTGGTAAATAGTTCACTAGGCTTATTACCATCTGCATTTTTAGCTTCCTTGCACATCGGGGGCACAATGCTCTCTACTGCCTGTACGGATCAATAATAATTTATCAATCATGTTAAATTTGATTATCCAAAAAATCATATTAAAGGATAGTGAAAGTAAATAAACTTTGTTATGTACACATAATTACATCAATTAACGAGTTTATATGATTATAAATTTTTTAGTAAAAATTACATATAGAATTTTTAAAATTATGTACATATTTAAAAAAAATGATAATTTTTTTTTTGAAAAGTCAAAATGCATTTAAGAGAGATTGAAAGCACAAGAAGTGCCCAATTTAAATAATACAGAGTAGTATACATAACCAAAAGACGACCCTTCCAAAATTGAAAACCCCCTAGTACAGATGCACTCCACCACATTGAAGGCTAAGAAAATCGAAATTATAAAGTATAGCCTCAGCACTTACATGGTCTCAAAGGGTTCTAGTCAAATGTCAAAGTATAGCCAGTAACTCATCAATCTCAAAAGGATATATTTATCAACCCCAAAACCCAGCCAAGAGAAAGGGGACTTAAACACAATTCTCCAGTAATCTACGTGATAAATTAATGTGATTAATTACCTTAAACCATTGAAGTTCTCTTTGCATTTGAAGAGCTGCATTGGATCTGCGACCATGGCCAGAGGAAGGCCCTAATTCTGCTACAAGGTGCAGTAAGTTATTTCCAAACACGTCTATAGATGTAACTAACCCTTTCCCACCCTCCATCTTGTATATGAGTTTAAACACTTTTTCTTGACGATTCAAAATTGCATGGGCAAATATTCCTCTTTTATTTTTGTCCATCGCCCAAAGAAGATCTGGATTTACATCCCTCATTGACTCTATGAACTCAATAATTCCATACTTGGCTGCCTGTAACATAGCGTCGTGAACTGACCAGTGATGCAGCTCTGATACGGATGATATTTTCTCTATTCTTTTGCTCAAACATTTTATTATCTCACGTACTAGGCAATGGTTCATTTTTATCTCATATATTTTCTTAATACCTGAAAGCATTTGAAGTTTAAGAAGGAAAACAATAATTAAATAGAAGACAAAATGGGAGGAATGAAAAGAACCATATATATATAATTTGTATGCACTGTCAGTGTAATAATTTTTATATAGACATCCAATCATATCTCACTATAAATATATTTTAAAAATTATTATTACGAAGTGACACTATGATAGAATATGATTGAATATATGTGTCAAATAATTACACTGTCAATACATAGTACTTAATTAAACTACACACACGTATATGCACAATATTTAAAAAAAATTAAAATGTAAACAAGAAAGGCAACCGAATTATTTAGGAGCCTTCATGATTGCACGTACCAGGTAATTCAATTAAAAATGGAGTTACAAAGAACTGTTGAAATTGTTCAAAAGATCGATGGAGATATGACCATACAGGAGAAGATTTTCTTATAGCACCACCAAGAGAATTAATCAACCTGCAGCAAATATTACCTGAAGGAAGTATGACATAGTGTTAGGGTTCACAAACTGATTTAACCAATAGCCAACCTAATTAATTACTTATTTACATAAAGTTTATAAAAAATAAAGTAACTAATTTTTTTTACTGTATTAAAACACTATATCACATTACTTGAGATAATTACCAAAACCCTTTATTAGGAGATGGAAAAAATATTCCCCCACACTCCTAATTTTCTCTATTATTTTAAATGTATCCATATGATCACTTATGAATATTGATCAATTAAAAAAAAAGTTGTATATCATCCGAATAAGGAAAATTTTGATGTAAATTAAATGTCCTAATCTGATTTGTTAATGTTATGTCCGATACATTCAAGTAATTGTTACAAAACTTGATAGAAGCCATAAAAAGAAAAATAAAGAAACTAGAAATATAAATTATATTGATGTAATGAGAAAGGATAATTACAAAGTGATAATATCAAGCCTTTATATAAGCTAATAAACTACTAACTAATTTCTAACCACCTATATTTCTAATAGACTCCAGCAAGCTGAAAATGCTAACATACACTTCAAGCCTGGGATGAAGTGAATAAACATGCATGCAGCAGTTAGGTGTTTTAGTAGGTCTGTACATTTAAAATAAAATGAAATGTTTCAATCAAATTTATATGTAATAAATCTCCACAATAAAGTATGAACAAAAGTGAAGTTATATATTTTTTTTAAAAAAACTTTATCTAAATTAAAGCATTATAAAACCTCTCCATTAATAGTAACTGGCAACTCCCTTAATAATTCTAAACTTATGTAGATTTTCCAATAGTAACCAGTAACCACAGTAACTTATGTGTTAGTCTGTTAGATTCCTAGCTTACATCCCTTAATTAGTTACAGTTTACAGGGATGAATTGGAAATTAAGTGGAACATACCTGCTAAAGCGTCTGCATTTGACCCTTCATCATGCGATTCGATGTAGATTCTTTTCGTTCCAAGGTCTATGTATGTCGGTGGCCACAAAACTGTAATTAAAATATATTAGGAAAATTAATATTTAATCCAATATTTTTTTTAATACACAAAATCATTATTAGTAAATTATCATTTAACTACGTTAATACAAATTGAACTCTTGGATGCCTTGTTATCTTTCATAGCAAATGGAATTAACATTTTGCTCATTAATTAATCATTCAATTAAAGACAATTTTTACTTTAATTTCTTATTAGTTTGCAATTTTTTCTGGGACCATTTCTCAATTTGTGCATGTCATCCTTGAGTAGGGGCCATGCAAGGATAAATAGACGGTATAAATTTAAGGGTTTTGTCACAAAAAAAATTAAGGGTTTAAACAATTTTAATATCTAAGAGTAGTTTAAATAAATATATATTGTATCATATGAATTTGACTTAAACCGCGATGATGGACGTAAATGGTTAATGCGTTCCGTCTAAGGGATGGGCTCGACTAGAACTAGGGTTCGATTCCTGGTGACAGAATAACCGTGATCAGACTTTACTTATCTCTCGGTCAAACACATATTAGTTCAGGGTCTTTTTGTCTTCGGGATATGTGAGTCTAAATAAAACAAATATGAATTTGATTTTTCTAAAAAGTAGAAGATTTTAGAGGTTAATGCTTAAAATTAAATAACAAAATATTAACTCAACAATATCAATTATGTCATACATGAACCAAAATTGTGTTTTTTTGGATAGTTTAAGATTTTTAATTTACACTCTAAAGAGAAAATACATATATTTGACTTACATCTATTCTAAAACTTTCGAAAAAATCTAAATTGTCATTAAATTTATTGGAATTACATTAACTTAATTCAAAATAGAATAGAAGTATAGAATATAAAGAATTAAAATATGCAACAATAACAAATACTCTATCTAAAACATACTCAAATTAAAATTAAATTTAAAAAATAAGGAAAAATCTCAATAAATGTAACATATATATTATAATAATATATATGATAATAGAAAAAGCACGTATTTTTTAAAATAAAGACTGTATCCAAGATTTATCATACAAAAAAAATTAGCCTCCGCTTATAGATGAATTTTTAGATCCGTACCTTGTCACCAACTCAACTGGAGATTCAGAAGATACAACACCATTTCCACTCTAATTAAAATATATGTATGTCACCTACCGGATGAGGAGGTTTCTTAGTGAAGAGAGATGAACGTACTTTTGTAAATAATCCACTGACACCAATTAAGTTGATCAGTTCCACTAGGAAAGGCGGTAGGGATATGAGCCAATCCATATATAGGCGGCCTACTTTCATGATCATGAGATTCATAACTCAAGGGTAATTGTGTACCCTGGTATTGAAGTAATGATACGGCAACATCTGTACCAGGATAAATGCAACCAATTAGCTCATAATAAAATACTATCTCCATTCCTCTATATAAAAACTTTTTAACTAATTTATATCTTTTAAAAAAATTGATTAATTTAGTTAGTATAATTTACATAATTTTTTTAAATTGTCTTTAGTGTTATTGAAACTTATAATCTCTCTCTTCCCACTATCTCTTAAACTTTCCCAATCCTCATAGGAGAGAAAAAGATCTATAGCATTTATAATGTGCAATAAATAAAATTATATTAGTCAAAAATAATTAATGCAAGGGCTTTTTTAGAAATGGTCTTATAAAAAGTGACTTGAATTTTTTTGTAAAGGTTCTTATATATAAGGATGGAGGTAGTGATAATGGTTTAGGTACTCTTTGAAATCTCGCTATGACCACAATTGTGGCCACATCAACCGTATTTTTTCTCAACATCACCGCAAGTGCAATTTAAAACTTACTCCTGCCTAAAGAGTTGGCTCTGGTGACCTCCCTTGGGAAAGAAAACAAATTATTTTTAAACTTCTAAAATCAACTCTTACCAAATATTTCTGCCTGGATGCATAGTGAAAGAAGCCTAGCGCCGTAATGACAATTGTTGTCAAGCAAGCTGGACCACTTATTGTTGGAGAAAAGAGACCTAGTCATTTGTTTGTGTCCCTTAGCTGCTGCAAGAAGCACTGGGATGTCCCCTTTATCATCATCTGCTTTGATTTTCATGTATAGTAAATCATCTCCTCCTTCACTAATCATCCACTTTGCAATCTTCTTGTCATCAGTTACAGCAGCAAGAGCAAGTGGTGTGTATCCTTCCCAGTCCTTCTCTGTCAACAATGATGGCTCTATCTTAACCAACTCCTCCACTATCTTCTCTTGCCCTGCATCCACCGCAACGTGAAGGACGGTCCAGCCGTTAGAGGAGGATTGTTGGAAGATAACATCTCCGCCGCTGCCAATGATGGACTTTGCTTCATCCCATAAGCCTTTCCTCACCGCAATTTGAAGCTGGCCAAAGACATCATGAAGATGCCCTTTCTCAATATCATCGTTTTCGGCTTTTAAATCTTCGCTGAAGGCAGCTTTCAAGTGATTCCAGGCTTCTTTGGCTGTTTCACATTTTCTTATTTGGCTGAGAGTTTGATATCCACATGATAGTTGAATGGCATGTAAGGCCTGCCTATTTTTAAATTCCCAACTTCGGTCTTTAGTCTTCAGATCACCCTCAACAATATTGTGCCAGAGACGTTTGCCCATCAAGTAGTTTTTGACGAGTATGCTCCAGTTCAAGTAATTATCTGTTGTAAGTGCTTCAAGAACGATCCCCGTCGACGCAATGTGTGCAGTAGCCATTATGACCTGCTTCATAATATCACGGCTCAAATTAAAAGCAATTACTCAGAAATGGATAGACTAACCAACCACTTAGGGTGTGTACGAGAGAGAGAGTGTTTTGGATGGCTTACACCAATATTTTATTTTTAGGGTTAAGTATATTTTTCGTCTTTCATTTTTTTAGTAATTTTTGTTTTTAACCTCTTAAATAAAAAATATATTTTTTTAGTCCTTTATTTTTAAAAAATGTCACTTTTAGTCTTATATTTTAAATTTGAAAAGTATTTTCTAAATTTATATTTGACCCCTCTTAAATCTTAATTATCACCTTAACCCCCCTTTTTTCTTCTCCTCATCCTCCCCCGATGAACAAAGGCCATAAAGAAGAGGCAGCCATGGGAGGAGCTCTGTGCAGCCAAGAAGGGAAACTGCACGCGGCCAAGGGAGGCCGCGCACAACGGCGAGAAGGGAGGCGGCCATCGCGACTGCACTGGGAGGAGAACGACAGAGAGGCCACATCTCATGACAACTTCAAGAGAGGATGCCGGAACTACTCTTAGGGGGGACGGGAGGTGTAGTGGTCGAAGATGTCGCGGTGCTAAAGGGGAAGGGGGACGGGAAGGAAAAATGGGATAAGGTGAAAATCAGGCTTTGAAAGTGGTCAAAGTATAAATTTAGAAAATACTTTTCAAATTTAAAAATAGCCGCTAGGATTAAAAGTAACACATTTTCAAAAATAAGAGACTAAAAAAATATTTTTTTATTTGAGAGACTAAAAATAAAAATTGCTAAAAAATTAGAGACCAAAAACAGATTTAACCGTTAATTTTATAGTTAGAGAATGAAAAATATTTTAAAACCTTCCAAAGCCCTTCTCTACATCTATTTATAAAACTAAAATATTATTGTAAGCCCTCCAAAAACTCCCTCACAAAACGCCCTTAGATAAGAAGGAGAAAGAACCAAGAGACTAATCTGATTCTAACCTGCTCGTGGTCGTCGATGCTGAGTAAGGGAAAGGGCTAGTTAAAGCGAGAGATCTGAGAAGACTTTCACTCTGTCTGAACTCTCACTGCTGAGGAAAGCTAGTGTCTGTAGGCGACGGGGAACTCCCAAAATGAGTATAAAAAGACTTTCTCCCTGCGTTTGGTATAATATAACAGAAATACCAAACAAAGAAACAAGAACAAGAGTAAGAGAGAATTTCTTCCATTTGGTTGATGAGAAAAGGAATAAATGTGGATCCCGCCATTTTTCTGGCCCAATCTTCGCTCAACTGCATAACCAATTGGGAATTAGAAGCAACAACATCAGATGATTGATTCTAAGCTTGTGGTAACTAAAGGGCATCCACGAACTTCGCGAGTGAAAGGTAGTTTGGAATTGCTCAGGAAAAGTTCCTCAACATGCAGTTATTGCAAGAAGAAAGGTCATAAGAAAAACCAAGCAAGGTATAATCTTTAAAACACACATTACATCATATGATTCTAAGCTTGTAGGTGCAGAAGGAGAAACCCATTTGCTGCATAACCAAGCAAAGTGCTGCATTAAAGGCAAGAACAACTGCACTTTAGTATCACTGAAGCCACGGAGCCAAAAACAAATGTGAGAGGAATGCTTTCATCACACCAATAAGAAACTTCATGGCACTGTAAACAACTTTCAAACACACAAATTGAGTTTATGGCAATATATATAACAAAAGAAGAAATTGAGTACTTTGTAGCAATAACAATAAGGAAAACAATTTTCAATCACACAAATTCCGAAAGGCCTATTCCGATTGGTGACAATGCTTGCACTCAATCTATATCGGACAATCTTTACGAGCCTTTCAACTAGCAGGGAAAATCTTAACTAATTATAGACTCATATTAAGTCTTGTAAAATGAAGCTCGTAGAAAATTTAAACCACACCCACGTACAACAATTCTTCAATTCCAGCATCACATAAACAAATAGCACAAATGGAGCTGATCATGGAATGTTATCAAAGAATTCAATTGTTATTATTAGTAAATGGCATCTAATTAAGTGTTTCAAAAAAAAATATGTATGAGCCGCAGTGGCGGATCCAGGATTATGAGTTGGTGGGGCCAATATATTTATAATACTAATAATAATAATACATATTATGATATATAAAGTCATAAATGTTAAAATCATAAAATTGTAGTTGTCAAAAAAAATCATAAAATTGTAATAGATTAAGAGCTGATATGTTCTCTTGGCTAGGTTTTGTAATGAAAATGCGAAGAAAAGATGACGAGGGAGCGGTGTATGATTGTGCCGAAAAGAAAAGATAAAACTCGTAAATGTGTTAAGAAATGTGGGATGGAAAATTTGCGATATTGGGTCATTGAGGTTATTTTGATTGATTATTGATTAGAATTAAGGAAAGAATGGAGATAAGTTTTTAAAAGCATCTTGCAAGATCAAAATTCAACATATGTCTATCGAAAGTATAAAAAATCTCAAATGAAATAAATTAAATAAATTTAAAATTATATAAAATTTTAAATATTACACATTTAATTCAAATATATAAAAATAGATGAACAAAATATTTATTAAAGCTAAGGAATTGATTTGCACACTTTTAATTATATAAAGGTTTATCACTGTATATATTATTTTAGAAATTAAAAACCTATAAGTGGGGGCAAATGCCCCCAATGTGTTGTACGTAGATCCCAATTCTAGCGGCTAATAAATAATTAATATTTAGGTGAGAGAGAGTAAATAAAAAAAGGGAAAAAAATTGAAGACCTTTTGCTCCCGTGCAGGATCGAATATAGAGGTGCAAAGCGTTACCGCTGGGCCACGGCCTCTCACGCTGCTTGCTCTTAACATACATTAATAGCAAAAAAAAAATGTGGGCCTAGAGCAAGGCTTGGGCCACCTTACCCTTAGGCTGACCCTTTTTTTACGCCAAGCCAAGTCTAAGCTCAAGTTTTTAACATATGACTGCTATGATTTTGCTGCAAATAAGGATGTGCTGTTGGGACTAAGTGAGTGTGACATTTTAAATAGAGCTAGCGTGTAAGTGCACAATTATAGAGAAATATATCCTAACTTATAAGTTGACACCGTACACTATATCTATTGTTTGCAACATGCCAAAAGAATACCTACAAAAAAGACAAGCTAATAGCTTCTAGCTTCACCCCCCAAACTACCAAAACCACAACAATGATCAAACTAAGAACCATTCACAACTGTAAAAGAAATCTCATCCCTGGTGTGTATGAAAATGTAGAGTACTATCCAGAGGAGTTCACAATTGTGGAGAAATTTTCATCTCCGGTGTGAAAACATCAGACCCCCAATGCGACTGCGAAAATGCAAGAGTATAATCTAGAGCAGTTACAATTGTGGATAAATTCCCAACACTGGTGTAAAGTCATCATATCCAAATGCGAAAATGCAGAGTACAATCAAGAGCATTTTGTCAGTTCACAATTGTGGACATATTCCCACCCCTGGTGTGAATTAGTCAGACCCAACTGCAAAAAGGCAAAGTACAATCCAGAGCATTTCACAGCTGTGACAAATTTGACACCCCGGTGTAAAACGACAAACCCAAGACAAAATTGCAAAGTACAATGCAACAGTTGATAACTGGGGAGAAATTCTCACCTCCATGTGAAAATGAAGAATACAATGCTGTTCACAGTAACACCCTGTAAAAACAATGGCCACGTTAAAAGAAAGTACCCATCCTATGACACAACACCAAGTGAAACAGCCAAACAAATGCGATGAAAGTGGCAAAACGAGACTAACATGCAGAGGAAATAATGCAGGGCCGAATAGACGTAGACTGCAGACTTTAATACCAATTATGCAGCAACATAGAACCAACAATGAATTTATGCAGGGCTGAACAAGTAAGCCGCAGCAAGTCATATCCACATCACCTATGGGTACGTACTAAACCAACATGCTTAACCAAAGCCCACATCCCCTATTTTCTTTTTGATAAATCCCCAAACATTGCCAGGGATTGGAGATTGATTGAAAGAATTAATTAATAACACACGTGAATGTCATAAACAGAAAATTAATAAATTGAACCCTGTAAATGTTTAACATGAACAGAGGTTAAACCATAGAGCGCAGTCTCACACATATTCCACTCAGCTCATGTTTCAGTAAATTTTAATTAAAGTACAGTTAATGTATGAAATCAAGACAAATAGATTTTAACTAAATTACTACACTCATGAAATTATCATTGCAACATGTCTAATCAGCAAATTAATGCCGAGCTCGTACAGCTTAAGCTTTGCTCATTTAAACATTCGAGTCTAATTTTAAGATTGAGAGTTTTACTTGTTTAATTAAACAAATGAGTTTGAACAATCATTTAACAAATTGAGTTTGAATAGTTCACAAATAGTTCATCTCATTTACACCTCTAAATTTAGATCAGCGGCTAACACACACCCAACTAGAGCTGGGTATGCGGGCCGGTCTGCCCGTTTAAGCCCGCCCCGCGAAACTCACACCGAGGTCTCAAAACTCACACCGTGTTGTGCCACCCACCGATACTCACCGTTCAAAACTACCGAGGCAGAGACACGTCGACGGCCCCACATCACCTCCCCATTATTCTTTTTCCTTAATCTCTCTGCCTGTCCATTAACATCTTTCCCCTCTTTTCTAGAATTTAGAGAAAATTTTCTTCCTTGTATCTTTGTTGAAGACTGCATCTGTGAAGAAATTCCTATCAGTTTTATGCATATTTTGTCTAATGCTCAGTTTTATTTGTCTCGCTGCAAATTACTTATTTTATTTCACTCATGTTAAGTGCTCTTTCTAAAATTTGTGGAACTCATTGTTTAACGTAGCAAAATCTGCGGATCTTCAGCTTGAGCTTAGAATACAGTCATGTCTAGTTGAATTGTATAATATCCATCAGCATTTATTATTTAGTTTGCTATTTTTGTACTGCCATGTTATTGAATCTTCCTCATTTTGGTCATTTTAGATAACAATCACATAATGGAGATTTAAAATGAATAATACGTTTAAATCAACCACCGTTAATGCAGATAACGGATATTAAACATATTCTCAGTCTTCAATAATAAACTCATACTAATGCCATTTCCGTTTTGCAATTTACATAGCATTCTTTACTAATTTATAAATTATATCTTCTATAAGTACCATTTTGCAATATTACAAACTTTCTCTTAATGAGTTTTGCAACAAGTAGCCCATTTGAAATCTCAACCATTGAGATAAAAAATGTTTAAATTAGCGGTTTCTGTTCATTGACCCATTGTGGGAAAGTTTTTCTGCTTTCACAAGCTAGTCGGACCCTAAAAAGATATTGAAAGGAGAAGGGGATTTTTTTTTTCATTTTTTGATTTCATGATCTCATTCTCTGACATGTGAATATGAATGCAAATGTTTGGATAGATATGCTTGAAACAACTTGTTTAATGCATTGTCACATAACATACGTTATAACGCCTCAGAACCTGATTGTATTATAAACAAAGTTTTAATTTCAAGTACCTAAATTTAGGATCATTGGAATTTTGTTGGAAGGACTCAAACAATTATGTTTGAGCCAATTCACCTAGAGAGATGGATTGATTCAAATGGAAGTTTGAACTTTTTCAATCTAAAATCTAAATGCTCCATAGAGTTGTTTACAAAGTTTGATAGTAGAGTTATGGATGGGAGAATGCACTGCAGAACTTGGATGGAATGCTGGTAGTTAGGAGGTAGAGTGGGTATGTTGTTTTCTGTGCATAATTTCAGGGGATGTGTGATTGTGTTTTTCACACCGGGGGAAGGAAAAATCCCACAGATGTAATCGTGTCTCGCAGAAGGATACTGGAAAGACTTGTCAAATACAGTTTCGATCACACCGGGGGTGCGATAAAGCTCAGTTGCTGTGATCGGATCTGTTTTCTGTCTCGACGTGAAAGTTAGGATTTCAACCGGGGATGTGGTTATTCTCACAGGCGGTGATCCGTTCTGTTTTTTGTGTTTTGGAGGGGTTCAGGTTCACTGCATCAACCAAAGGCAACGCCAATCTCAACGTGGTTGTGGAAAATATCACAAGTATGAATACCTCTGCTTATTATATATGTAACAAGCAGATTTTTTACATACGGGATGGGGCTGATTACACATGAGAAGGGGTGCTGATCTGATTAAAGCAAAGGGAGCTAACCTTTATCCTTTTTCTTAGAGTTGGGGGTTATCTTCAATCAGTAATCATTATCTCTTGGTTTTGTAAGGCTTTGCCAACAAGTCTTTGGGTGTTTTCTATATAGTAGAACTGTTTTGCTTTGGCCAATGTTTGTAATCTTTTTCTGGTTTTTGGCATTCCATATTCCTGGACCTATCTTTAATGCAATTCATTTGGCATATAAAAATAAAATAAAAAATAATAATAATAATCTAAATGCTCCATTTATATGTTAAAAAAAAGGCTGTAACACACTCAAGATGTTCATGGAATAATTATATCTGATTAGGAAGTAATTTTATTAAAAATCAAAGAATGTATATTACAATAAATATCATTAAAAGAATGAAAACTACAAATCGAATAATGATCTGATCACATCTACATAATGATTTGTGAGATTGCTTAGATTACACAAAATAAAATACCACCCAATATATATGACACATAGTCTTCATCTACCTCTTCATCTTACTCAAAAAACTAAGGAATGGTTTATCTGGGACAGGTATCAACTTCACAACCCAACCAATTGGCCAAGAAACTGCAGCAAGACCAATACAAATACCCCACTGCCCCCAATTCAACCTCTCAGTATCAGCAAACTTCTTGAGAAACTCAACCATCACCACTTGAAGTACTATTGTTACCCCAACAATTCCCAAAAACAACTTGCTCCGATGTATGCCTTTGAAAACATTCCTCTTCTCCATCTTCCTTGCATTGAACTCATTGAACACTTGACATAGAACAAATGTATTGAATATCAATGTGTCATTCACCTTTGATGTCACCCCAAAGATAGACTCACCTTTGAATTGAAGGGTAAGCAAAACTGCTATCTGGTACAAAGCTTGTGCCAATAGATTCCTCCACATGATGTTGGTGATGAGAGGTTTTGTTCTACCAACTGGTGGCTTATCCATCAGCTCCATTGTAGGCTTCTCTGTGGCAAGAGCCAAAGCACCTAATGTGTCCATGATCAAGTTCACCCATAATAATTGCACTGCTGTAAGTGGAACTTCCCCTGCTGAAACTGCAGCCACAAAGTTGATTGCTAGTGCAGCAACATTGACTGTTAATTGGAACTGAATGAATTTCTGGATGTTGTTGTAAACACATCTCCCCCACCTTAAGACCGTGACCACGGACGCGAAGTTGTCGTCCAATATGACAATATCTGAGCTCTCTTTGGCGACTTCAGTGCCTTGAATTCCCATGGAAAGTCCAATATCTGCTTCCTTGAGTGCTGGTGCATCATTTGTGCCATCCCCAGTGACAGCAACTACATGGCCTTTCTGTTTTAGGCACTGAACCATTAGGAGTTTGTCAAAAGGAGAGGACCTTGCCATCACACAGATCTTGTCCACTTTCTCCAACCTCTCTTCATGTGTGTAGTTCCGAAACTCCTCTCCTTCAACCACTGCTCCGACCGTGTCCTGATTAGGCTGGAGTATGCCGCATTCAGTGGCTATAGCCTTTGCAGTGAAAACATTGTCACCTGTGATCATTTTGACATTCACCCCGGCGCTTTGGCAAGCTTCCACAGCTGTCTTCACCCCGGGACGACATGGATCCTTGATACCAACAAGTCCTAACAGTGTTAAACCATTGTCTTTGATCACCACATTTTTGTTGCCTCCTTCATCTTCATCATCTCCAAGCTTCTCTTCTGCTTCTGCCACTTCTGCATGTGCCAAAGCGATACAACGAAGACTACTAGCCGCCATACCTTGAATAATGCGTTCGAATTCCAACATGTTATCCTTGTCAAGATCTTTCACAATGCCAGATGCATCATAGTATCTTGAACACATCCTCAGTACCATCTCAGCTGCTCCTTTCCAATGTGCATTGACTGTGTTGTCTGCATTCCTTCTCAACAAAACACCACTTCTTTTCTTCTTTGAGTTGAAGGTCTCAACGTGAAGGATGGAACAGCTCTTTGTCAAGTGCTCCATGTCCATGTTCAATTCCAATACAGCCCAAGATAAGATTGCCTTTTCTGTTGGACTACCTGAAAACTCAAATTCAGAATTACCTGATTCTTCAGAAGAATTGTTGTTGTTGTTGTTGTGCACCCCACCAGTTGTGTTAAGAGCCACTCCTTCTTTGATCAATTGGAGAACAAATGGAGCAACTTTTGAGTATGCACTTTCTACCACAGGCTCTAGTCCAAGCCAAAACTTGGTCACCTTCATCTGGTTCAAAGTGAGTGTGCCTGTTTTATCAGTGCAAATAGTAGTGGCAGACCCCATTGTCTCACATGCAGAGAGTTTTCTAACCATTGCTTGATCAGCCATCATTTTCTTCATTGAATAAGCAAGTGTCAATGTCACAGCCAATGGAAGACCCTCAGGGATTGCAACCACAACAATGGTAACAGCATCAGCAACAATCCCAACAACAGCATTCATCACATCATCAAAACTAGTCTTGTTACTCCCACTACCAAAAAACTCCCTAGCCCCATTCTCATCCTCTGTGTTCCCTGTGAAGTAACGAACAAGCAACACGACAAGTACCAAAAATGCCACAGCCAAACCAACCTTCCCAATTGATGATGTGAGCTTGTTAAGCCTTGATTGCAAAGGTGTCTCCTCATCGATGTCGCGGCTTATGGAGCTCATCATATGTCCCCATGTTGTGTTCATGCCAACTGAGGTAACAAGCATCTTAGCATACCCATCAGCCACCTTTGTCCCAGAAAACAAAAAAGGGTTTTGGCATCTTCTGCTGACCTCAACATGATCACTCTCCCCTGTCATGCTTGATTCATCAACACTCAATGAGTGTCCATCTATGAATAACCCATCAGCTGGTACCATGTCACCAATCTTCAAACAAACAACATCACCAACAACAACCTCAAAGATTGAGACTTTTTGGCGTTTCCCACTTCTAACAACATCAATTGGGATATCATTGCTTACTTGAGAGAGTTTCTCAAATTGTTTGTTCTGCCTGAAGTTGCTTATTGAAGACATGGAGATTACAATGAAGACAGCAACAAAGATGCTACCACCATCATACCAACCTTCTTTGAGTCCATGCTCCTTGATTCCAAAACCAAGGGAAAGAGCAGCACAAGCCAAGAGGATGAGAATGGTTACATCCTTGAAGGATTCAATGACGAAATGGAAGAAACCTTTGGAAGGTGGTTTTTTGTAAGTGTTGGAACCAAACACTTGTTTCCTAAGTGCAATGCTTTCATGGTCATCACTACCCTTTATGCCAAACTCAACGTTGGTGTCAAGGGATGAAGCAACCCCATCAACCCCACCATGTTTCTGAAGAATGTCAATGCTTTTCTCTTTCACAATCTCTGTGAGAGTTGCTTGGTCAATTGTGAAGGAGTTGGGTGGATTCAAATCAACCACGGTGAATGATGGTAAAGGTGAGATTTTGAATTTTTCTTTGGTTTTGTTGAGCGGAGTGGTGAAGTGTGACATGAGAGCTCGAGAACAATAGATGGTCATGAATGCAGTGTGCCATCTCTTTTTGTTGGGTTCAGTAATGGTGTTTGGTGCATTGAGAAGTGTCTCAATGCGCTTCAAGATTGTTGTGAGCATGGTAATTGACATGGTTAATTCTCAAGTCTCAACAACAGAATTAACACAACAAATTTCAAGGGGTAAAGTTTAAAATGATCGAGAACTACACCAAAACAACAAGAGGAGAAGAAAAAGAAGAAGTGAAGACACAAAGAAAAATGATCTTTGGATTAAAATACGAGAGATATGAGTAATATACGTGATAGACGAGTAATGTGACAATATAAGAGAGATATAGAACAAAAAAAAAAAAGAGGAGTATTAGATGGGTGCTAAAAATTGAGGGGTGTTTAAGTATCAGAACTCACAAAATGTATGGAGAATTTTACACAATTTGTTTTGGAATGGAAGAGTAAGCAATGCAGCTATAACCAATGCTTCGTATGTCAAACGGATGATGTAAATTGGTGAGGACTAATTAGGAGTCAAAATATTGGATCATACACACTATGGTTTTAATTTGCCTATTGATGCTGTAACATGATCATCATATTATATATGTTATATAGACATGCATACGCGCTTGCTTATAGATGGAATTTCTTAGCCTTCAAGAAGTATATGATTCCTTTTTTGTGTTCATATATACCGCTTTTTCGAAAGCAATGAACATCAATTTACCGTGTTACGGGAGTATCTACGAGGATTCACATATCAATTTTGCATTTTTTTTTGTTTTGTTTTGGTTGAAGGATGTTACTAGGAAGGTGGTGGTGAAATACATAAAAGTTCTCCATATATTCCCAAGCGATGAAGCTAATTAGCACTAGCCACGCCTTGCCCGCGTCTCAGTTCTTTATTCTTTTTTTTTCCCCCTTCTTTTAGTGGAGTATAACTTAATATAGTAAAGTTAATAATATTATTCTAAGAATTATGCATTAATGATATTTGTCAAAAAAAAATATTATGCATTAATATCGTTATCCTAAATATGGTATATGAAAATTCAAAGGTAGCCATATTAAGAGCCTCTTTCGTGGCCCTTTGACCACATTTTTGACCCCCAGGAGCAAAGATATATCCTAATTTAGACAAAAATAATAATATTGTGATCATTAATGTGTACGGGATGTAAATAAATAGTCGAAATTCTCATTTTTGTCGCGTGTTGTTGAAATGTTGGACGTAATCAATGCGACGCGGCAAATCGCAAATAAAACTTCTTGCCGAGGAGTGTACATTTAATATGGAATGGATAAGGTTCAATTAAAATAATAATTCCTTCAAAAATAAAATTTAAAATAATAATTAGTAACAACAACAACATTGGCTTTTGGTGTCAACATATGCCGACTAGCTCTAAAAAAATCGTGGCATTTTTAATTTAATTACCTTTTAGGCGAATTTAGGTATCATACTTGTGCAACTGTAGAGATTAATTTATTAAGTTATTAAAGTTTATTTAAGAACTTGATTAATAGATATTCTTTCATACATACACCCTGCAATTGACCCCTGACATTTTAATTCACTTCTGAATTACATCTTTTTGATCATATAAGGTCTTTTTCTTTTGACAAAAAGGTCATTGTTGACAAATTGTTTTAATGTCAAATAAATTAATTTAAGGATTAAATATATTTTTAGTTTCTCCATTTGAAAATAGGCCACATTTAGTCATTTGATTGACTTTGTTAAGTTAAATGCAGACTTACACCTAAGTATATCACCTGTTTTATTTATCTAATGTGACATTTTACGTGGATTAAACAGTCCATATCTCTCCAGGATTTTTTCTTTTTTACTCGATATACAACCTTAGTTTGATTGTGAGTCGCAGCAGTAACAATCATTGTAGTTAATCATTATTTGAATGAACCAAATCTTCACAGTTATTTTTCTTCATTTTTAACGTAATCTTGATATTTGATTATTTATTCATTTTGAGTGCAAAATATAATTAAGAAACGAGCAATAGTACTTTGACTTCGCGCTATCTCTAAATATTGAAAAATAGTAGGCATGCACATTGTGCAAGCATTAGTAATTTGGTCTATGGATAGAAATTAATCAGGCTGTATCCAACAAAGTTAAATTAAGCTCTTGGACGACGTACGTATAGCAAAAAAATTTGTTCGGTTTCGTTTAGTCCAAACTAATTAAAAATTAACTATAGGCTTATATAATTTGTACACTAAGATAGTTTTTAGATAAATTTCTGAAGCACTTATAGAGAAAGAAACATTAAAAATAATATTGTAATAACTATATAAGTTTTTTCAATAAGATTTTAATATTATAAAAATAATGTGCAAATTAATGTTATTAATTAACTTATTAAACCCAAATTGTTGTGAAAATAATTGAAACGAGAACAAAACATAGAGACATAGAATAATAGATATAAGGGAAAAGAGAGAAAGAGAGAATATTTTATTGCTTTGTTTCAGGGTACAAAACATGTACAATGAGAGTAGTATTTATAGTCACCAGGAGACCTAACCCTAATGGAGGAGATCCTATCATAATAAAGGAAATACTAGTGAAATGAAATATTCTCTCTTAATAGGAAATAATATCACCTATATCAATTTCTTCAAGAATCGACATCCACCAAATATTCATAACACTCCCCCTTGGATGTCTATTAAGGATATGCCTCATTAAAACCTTACTAAGAAAAAACCCGGTGGGAAAAAAAATCTTAGTGAAGGAAAAAGAGTACAATATCCATTGCGTAAGATCTGCCTCGTTAAAAACCTTGCCTGGAAAACCCAGTGGGACAAAACCATGGCGAAAGAAAAAAGAGTGCAGAACGCATCTATTTCTCCCCCTCATGAAGACAATCATCTCTAAGACGAAGGCCACTTCGTTATACCAGTTGCTCAAAATTTTGCTCAATAGCGACTTTGAAAAGAGACTTTTCCTTCATCTGAGCAATGCATGCGGTATTGTCCGCATATGGGACAGTTGCAATTATTTTTCCAAAAGATAAACCACAAATCTCTTGTATGTGTTGAATCATAGACTTCAACCAAGTGCATTCATGACTTGCCTCATGTGGTGCCAAAGTTTTCGCATGACTTGTTTGTGATTCGTAAGGTAACAAAACATATGTTTGATTCCATTCCAATGTCTTCATGACTTACGGAAGAACTATATCTTACTAATAACAAATAATATATCAAGATATGTATAAGTAACAAGGTACATTAGTGTCTCAATTGCACTATGATGTGGTACTTCTGGACCAAATAGTTCTTTATCATTTTCTCGAGGTCTAAAATGACATTTGTTCACTTCTAGTGACATTACTATCATTGGAGTACACAATGAATGTGAATTGTTCATATAAAACCTCTTTAGCACCTTTGTCATATTAGATTAGAAATATAAGATATTCTATAATATTTAAGAATATCTAAAGAAAATATAATTCAAATAATTATCTTAAATAACTTCAATATTTAACAGGGATAAATATATGATATAATTACCATAATAAAATAACATGCATAAAAATTCTATTCTCCAAATACTCAATCTGTAATTCCACACAAAACTTTATCATTCATAAGTCTTTCATCTCAAACTATTTCTTTAAGAAATCTATAATTTTGGAAGCTCTTCGGGAGTTTCGGCCGGCAATATTTATGCCAATAATATGAATAGAAATTATAGCAAAATCATTTCAAGATCTTTTCCTTAAAATATATGGACAAATGAAGTCTTTTTTATATCCTCCCTTTTTCAAATATCCACTGAGGCGATTATGCGCCCAAATTGTTTTAGTCCATAGAAAAACTTATTCTATTTGATTGAGTATTCTTCTCGAGAGCTAGAATTATATGCTTCAGGCATATTAAATCTTTCAGGGAGTTTTATATAAATGTCATTATCAAGTGAGCCAAACAACATCCATCAAATGTAAATTGAGCCATTCATATGCTACTACACTAGCACTATACCTTGTCAAAATCAAAGCCAGGTCTTTGCGATTTTCAAAATCAAGATCAATCTTTATATCCCATAATTTCTCTTTTCTCATTTTGTTTTCACACAAAATTCTATTTGTATCCAACTGGCTTTACGCCTTCAGGTTTTCGGACTATAGGTTCAAAGAATTTTTGCTAGCAAATAGAGTATAATTCCGCTTCAATAGCGTCTTTTTATTTTTGGCCAATCATTGTTTTGTCTATAATCCTTAATAGACTTTGTTTCATGATCCTCATTATCATTTATCACATCTAGCGCTATATTATGAAGAAAATATCGTCAACGTTGACTTCCTTTCGGTTCCGTCATATTCCATTCATGACATAATTTTTTGAGATCTCTTCATTTTCACAAATTTCAGGTACCTGACCAGTCTCTTCTTGGACTGCAAAATCAGTTATGTCTGATAACTCTTCTGGAGTGTCAATATCCTCAAATGGGTCATTTTGCCTTTTAGCTCCATTTTTTTTTGTTTGAGGATTTTTATCTTTGGAACCGATAGTCTACCACGCTTCATGCGTGATTGTCCAACTGGGACATCAATTTTGATTGGAGCAACAACAGCTGGTTTAGTCATTTTTTCAGTGAATGCATTTTGTAATTGGTTTGCTAAATTTTGCAATTGAATTATCTTTTGAACTTCTGGTTCACATAGTTTTGTATGAGGATCAAGATGATAATTCATTCTAACTTCTTCTTTCCCAGCTGCTTATTCTCTCCCCCTAATGTTGGGAAAACTAACAATTAGCAAACCAAGTTGTAAATGAATCTCTAATATACTGGCTCAATGTATTTTGCTAGCTCAAGATATTTTATTATAGATAGAGATTCTTAACCAACGTATATATTCCCAACCTTCTTTGAAGACCCATCTTAGTGTGTTGTGATGGAGCAACACATCTAAAAATTCTTACATTAAAGATATTAGGTCTCTGACCAAAACCAAATTTAAAGGGGGAGACTTGTGAAAATTTGTTGGTCTAATGCAAATACAAGATTAGATATCCCCAAGTAGAAATTGCAAGTTTTAATCTCATTAGTAATGATCTTGCAATTAACTTTAGTATTTAATGAATGAATCTGCAGGATTATCATTTTGTGTATGAACATATGCTACAGGATGTTCAATATCAATTTCAATAGATATATAATACTCATTAAATGCCCGAGATATAAAATAAATTACATTTTCAAGGTGTATTTTCTTCAAGAAAATGAGCTCTTAATTAATTAATCTCACAAACGTCTGGTTGCGAGTTGACGACAAACAAACAAGTGACCATCTAGTTGATGCATCAATTAAAATTATATAAAATATAGATGGTCCGCATGGTGGTTCTATGGCTCACAAACATCACCTTGTATATATTCTAAACGTGTGAGAGAATCATTCTCTTTATCAACTTCTAAGATTTTCTTGGGGAACGAATAGTGCTTAAGATATTATCAAATTGAAAAATCTTCTGGCTCTTCAATGCGTGTCTAAATGAATTTTTAATCATTTCTCGCATCATAATAGACTGGGATGGCCCAACCAGTCATATGCCAACAAGAAACTTATCATAGTTTGTAAACTTCTGGTTTATAATATGTAGTTCAATGCTACAAAGATATTCAATATCTCTTTTATTTCTTGTTTCAACATGGTAACCATCTGAACGGATTGAAACTAACAATATGTAACTTTGTTACTTCAAGTAACAATACATTAGCTCTTCTGGAGCCTCAAATTATCTTTATAGTATCATACATGGTATTAATATTGGTTTCTTGCATTACTAAGAATATATTAACTTTGTTATTTTAGGTAATAATACATTGGCTCTTCTAGAGTCTCCAATTATTTTTATAGCACAGGATATAGTAGTAACATTGGTTTGTTACTTCATGTAACAAAATATTACTTTTTCTAAAGCCTCCTATTATCTTAATTTATTGTAATAGATATATTAATAACATTGCTTTGTTACTTCTGGTAACAATACATTTGCACTTCCGGAGGCACACCAATTATCCTTGTCGTACTAAATGTACTAACATCTATTCCTTGCATTACTAACAATATATTAGCTCTTCCGGAGCATTCAGTTATTCTCATTATTGATGTTAGTGCAAAACTCATTCTTCCGCAAATAAAATTAAAAATAAATAATAAATAAACATAAAGTTCAATTAAAGAATAAAAACATACAAAAAAATTGAGATTTAATAACATTAAAATATAAGTAAATAAATCAACGAGTAAGTGATATTAATATGACTATAATCATAATCACAATCTTCATAATCACAATATTTGTTTGAATCTTATTGAAGATCTACAAGATGTTTTGGCATACGACAGGTATGCAACCAATGACCCTTGCCTCCACAATATGTTTGCTATTCTGTTCACCCTTTTCTTTTTCATTATTTTTACAATTTCTTTACTTCTGGGAAGAAATGTCATAACTTTGACCTTATATTCTTTTCACTATTTTTCCACTTCTAGGGAAAAATGTTATAGCTTTGGTCATATATTGATTAGATGCTTTATTCTCTTCTTTGATAATGTCTTCAAGACCATTTGCATCTAAATGAATTTTAATACGCATTAACAAGATGAGTAATTCTTTTCTCATAATTATAATAATCACATGACTCTACATTCACTTCTGGGAATGGAGCAGTGCTAGTGGGATGGGTCTTAGTATTTCCAATAAATATAATACTCGTGTGTTGCTTCCTTCACTTCTGGGAATGGAGCAGTGTCAATGGGATTGACCTCGTGATTTTTCATCAAAAACTTATTATTTTGTTCGACCACAAGAAATCAATTCAAAATATTTCGTAATCATTTTTCTTCAATAATGCTACTGTAGGAGCATATTAGATGCAAAAAAAGGTTTCTATTTTGTAATCAATTTTTCGAAAACTGAGTCAAATACATACCTTAAGTCTTGAAATACCCTTTTGGCAAATGTCTCAAAATGCAATTCCAAAAAAACACAGGCAAAGAAATAGTACTGATCGAATAACTATATAAGTCTCATCTTCTCCTTTCACACAACACCTCCAAGCTTTCGAATCTCAGTTGGTTAGAGTCTGGTGCTGATAACGTGTTGTGAAAATAATCGAAACGAGAACAAAACATAGAGACATAGAATAATAGATACAAGGGAAAAGAGAGAATGAGAGAATATTTTATTGTTTTGTTTCAGGGTACAAAACATGTACAATGAAAGTAGTATTTATAGCCACCAGGAGACCTAACCCTAATGGAGGAGATCCTATCATAATAAAGGAAATACTAGTGAAATGAAATATTCTCTCTTAATAGGAAATGATATCACCTATATCAATTTCTTCAAGAATTGACATCCACCAAATATTCATAACACAAATTTTGTTCCCTACAATAAGTCTAGTATGATTTGATGTTTTTTTAAAAGAAAAAATTTATTAAAAAGAAAGCAACTAAATCAGATTACGCATGCACAAATTTAGCTACATAAAAAAGAATAAGACTTGTTTGCTATACAAAAACGACTGAGCTCCTACCATTATTTAAAAAGAACTAGCGTCCAAAGACAACATTATAGGGAAAGACATCCCAACTAAGTTGGCACTCTATACTCTATCTATCATTTGCAGCACGCCAAAAGAATACCCACAAAAAGACAAACTAATAAATTCACCCCCCCTCCCAATTTACCAACACCACAAAAATCAAAATCAGAACCATTCACGACTGTGAAATAAATTCCACCCCTGGTGTGAAGACAATAAACCCAAATACGAAATTGCAGATTCTATCCAGAGCAGTTCACAACTGTGGAGAAAATCCCGTCCTTGGTGTAAAGTCGTCAAACCCCAAATGTGAAAATGCAGAGTTCAAGCCAGAGCAGTTCACAATTGTGGAGAATTTCCCAGCCCGATGTGAAGTCGCCAAACCCAAATGAGAAAAAGTAGAGTACAAACCAGAGAAGATCACAGCTGCGAAAAAAATTAACATCGCCGGTGTGAAGACGACAAATGTAAAAACGAAATTGCAAAGTACTATCTAAAGCAGTTCACAATTTTGGAGAAATTTCCACCCCGTTTGTGAAGTTGTGAGGCCCATTTGCGAAAATGCAGAAAACAATCCAGAGCATTTCAGAGTTGTGAAAAAATTACCACCGCCTGTGTGAAGACGTCAGACACATACTTTGTCTGATTTTATGTTAACAGAATTGATTTTAAAAAAAAATTGAGTTTAAAAGAATTGATTTGTGTTTGGTAATGATATTTTAAAAGTGAATTCAGGAGAATTGATTTCATCTGAATGATAAAAGTATAATCACTTTTGTTGAGTAAATATAAAAAAAATTGTGTGTCTCACAGTCTCAACGCAAAAACTATAAATTCTTTCTTCCATTGCAGTCACTTCTACCAACTCCATAATCAATTTTATTCAAAACGAATCTAAAACACACACACTAATTATTATAGCAACCACACCTAGAATTGATTATGAGCGTACTCAAGGTGATTTTGGAATCTAAAACAAATGGGTACTTATTAGCTAGGAACTGATCAAGAAACTTCCTCCATTCTATCGAAAAAGGAAAAGGAAACTTCCTCCATGTGATAAAACAAATGCGCGGGATTGGATGCTTCATTTCAACACAACTCAGCACGAAAGAATCAACAACAATCAACAATCGTTTGACAATTTAACATGTCTGCTGAGCACGACATCATTCCGGTTGATCTCAACAAGCCTACTCTACCAGAAAATGCGATTGATGAAATCATCTTCAAATGTATGGTTTTAGAACAATTTCAAGTAGCTATAATGATAGATATATTACCTCCTAGATGGAAAATGTTTTATGAATATCCTCACACATAAAACCAAAGAGTTTTTTTTAGAGAGTTTAATTACTCAATTTCGTATAGATGAGAAAGCCCGAAAACAATATAAAATAAAAATTATGAGGTTTTTATTATTAAATCCACTTCCGTTGTCCTGAAAAGTATACCTTCCTCATGAAAGTTTAACTGATATAACTATGGTAAGTCTGGCTATTTGGCTAGAAACTGCCGACTTAAGGGTCAATATTGTTGGTGGATCCGAGGGATGGTGGGTAAACACTGACGCAACACGTCACGTCTACTATGATATGTCTCTGTTAAGACTTATTTTATTGCTAAGAATTAGAAAGTGTTTTGGGACAAGAAAAGTGGAATTGAAGTTTATCTCTGGAAAGAATGTGGTTCTTAAAGATATTGTGTATACTTCAGAAATGATAAAGAACTTAGTTTCGGGTTATCTTCATAACAAAGTCGGGTTTATTCAAACCATTGATACTGATTTATATACCCTTACAAAGAATAATATTTTTGTAAGGAAGAATTTTGCTAGTGATAAAATGTTGAATATTTTTATTAAAATGTCTTTATATATATCAGTATTGATATAAATTTTTTTAGTTTTTTAAACATGGCCTCGTTTATAATTAATATTGTCGTTGTGCCTTTTTTTAATTAATTTTGGATTAATTTCCATTAGTTAATTCTTTAGCCGTTGGAAGCATATATTCTTGGGTTTTTATTTGTTTTAATTTGGTTTATTGGCTTTTATTGCTTTAGCCATTGGATGCCATTAGCCTTTAGATGTTAATTGGTTTTGATTTGTTTAATTGCTATTAAGACAATTTAGTTTTTTTTTCTCCCGTCTCATGCTTATAAATAGAATAGCACACATGAAAAAAAATTATGAGTGATTTGGAATTAATTCCTAATTTGCCTTTATTTGATTTGCAAATTGTGATTTTTTTGGCCAAGCTAAAATTACTAAGACTTCTTAAAAGTCAGTTGATAGAGGAATTGAAATTCTTGAATATTTGTTACTTTTTGATATATGTGAATTTGGTGGAGTGCTAACTAGAAATAGGAAGCATGATTTTATAATTTTATTGATGATTGCTCCAATTTCACATATGCATTCCTTATGAAAAATAAGAGTGATGCTTTTGATATGTTTACATTCTGATATATGCATTGATCGTAATGTTATCACATATGAATGTATTTTTATAGACTACTTTGTTTATAGCAAAGCTTATTTTTTTTTTATTTAAATGAGAAAATTGTTATTGGATCAAATGATGTTGATTTTTATGAAGACCGTTTTCTATTTAAATTGAAAAATAGTGGGGGTTCTACTTCTTATAGTGCACCAATTAGAACAAGTATTTGTAATTTTTTTTAGATGAACCTATAAAAAGTAAGAGCATCTGTGACTAAAGGTTTTGGTCCTGATTTTTTGTTTATAATGTTGAAGAAGGTACTTCCTATATCATGGTTTTGTTGTTTCTAGTGCCTAGTGGTGATATTAAAGTATGTAATTTATTTGGTCTGAAACAAGAACCTAAGCAGTGGTATGAGAATTTGATAATTTGATCATCTTACATAGTTTTAATATTAACGAAAGTGACAAGTGCACATTTTATAAATTAGATAATAATGTTTGCACTATTATTTGAATATATGTGGATGACTTGCTTGTTTTTCGTTCTAATATTTATGTTGTGAAAAATGTCAAAAATATAATTTGTGAATTTGTTTTCATGAAGAACCTTGGTGATGTAAATGTAATTCTTTGAATTAAAATTACTAGAACTGAAATGGTATTTCTTTTTAAAGAAATATATTTACTTTGATTGTAAACCAACGTGTAGCCTCTATGATCCTAGTGTAAAGATGTTCAAGAACACAGGTGACAGTGTTAATCAATCTGAGTATGCGAACATTATTAGTAGGCTTCTATGTTGTTGATTGCACTAGGCCTGATATAGCTTATGTTGTGGGGTTACTACGTAGGTTTACTAGTAGTTCTATTAATGAGCACTAGTGTGCTATTCAGAGGGTCATGAAGTACCTTAAAAAGACTATGAACCTAAGATTACATTATCAAAAGTTTTCCACTGTACTAGAAGGTTATGGCGATGCTGATTGGAATGATTGCACAAGCAACTGCTTGTGAGGAATCGGCGTGGTTGAAAACACTTGCTGCTAGATATTTCTATATGTGAAAATTAATACCAGCCACATTGATCCATTGTGATAATACCGCGGCTATTGCAAAGATTCAGAACTCTTATTCTAATAGTAAGAGGGATCAAGTGAGGTCTGAAGAAAATTTGGCTAATCCTTTGACGAAAGGACTAGTAAGAGAGACGGTTTTTCAAAACCTCAAAAGGAATGAGACTGATACCCATAGATTAAATTATCTCTTATAGGGGTAACCCAACCTATGGACTGGAGATCCCAAGAAATAGGTTCAAAGGGTAATAACAACTTATAAGGAGATGTGAGAATCATGCTATGATATTTCGTTTAAGTCTCATTCATAATTTTTAGAGCATGATATCATGTAGTGTTGAAAGGTTGAATTAATTTCTTAATGAGTTCTATACTCTATTTGGAGTGGGGTATCTAGCTACAGGAGTACTCTTGATAGACTCACCTATGTGAATGTGAAAGTGATGCCGCTTTCTATGGAATTTTGGGCAAAATTTCTAGAGCATTCACTATACTAGGATAACGTGTATGGCCGTAATGCACGGGTTTTGAAACTACACCCTGAAAGATTGTGTGTGTGATGTTGTTAGAGATAGAGTTCAAGACTATGAGTCACTCTAGTAAAATCTAAAGCATCAATACTACGTAATTGTTCAAGTCTACGGACACCATTGTTTATGTTCAATCTTATTTTATATTGCTCTAATGCTCGATGAAAAATATTTTTTAGAAAAAATAAGTGGGGGATTGTTGAATATTTTTTTATAAAAAATATATATTGGTTTAGAAATTAATATTGAAGGCTAATTATTTTGGCAATTACTTTATTAGAGGCTTTACGTTTTTAGTTGTTGATATGAACGTTGCCTTCATTATTTTATAGCCAATACAATTAATTGTAATTTATTTGGTTTAATAGCATTTAATATTTGTTTTTAACACAATTCAAGTTTTTGTCTTGTCTCATGCTTATATAAAGCATGCAAAACTGCCGTACATGATAAGATGAAGCGAAGAAAGTTTCTGAAATAGTGAAAAGATTTCCAAAGTTTTATGTTTAATTTTTTTTTGAAATACAGAGCAGTTTGAGTGTTTAGTGGGTGTTGGTTTGTTGGGGTTTTTTTTTCTGTCTAGAGAGTTCCCAAACTCAGTTTTGGAGGGTTATTTTATCCTGGGATGACGGGGCTGTAGACTGCTGCACACATCGGGCAGAGCCACAAAATGTTTTAAATAAAACGACCTAGTCTGCGACTCAGCCTTATTTACTTGCCTATTTATTTATTTATTTATTTAATTTGTTTGTTCGTGATTCGATATTTGCAGCAACAAATACACAGTTGCCGTAGTTAAACATTTCAAACAATCTAATTAGATATCCAAGGAGTCTTGGCCTAGTGGTGGAACACTAGGACTCTTGGGGGAATCGACCTGTTGGTAGTAGGTTCGATTCCACCTGGGGGTAAAACCATGTCTTGGCCAGTCCAAGCCTCTACGGACGAGCGATTAGTTCTTCGTTGAAAGCGTTGGAACACTACGTGGGTCGGAGCGATCTCCCCTTGAACCAGAAAAAAAAAATCTAATTAGATTGAACGGCTTATCTTTGAAATATTTAATCAGTTGATTGCGACAGCTCCTTGTTGGTAGAAGCAGGTAGAATTAATCGATTTTAGTGGAAGAAAAAAAAAATTAGCTTGTGTTGTTTTTGCGTTTGGATACCTGGAAAAAAAAACAGATTCCCAACATCTCATTAGATAAAATATTCCGTAAAAGAGAAGAATTGAAAGAGATAGAGCAGTTTTATCAATTAATAAAACTTTTAATTAATTTGATAAATAATAAGACAATTATTTGATGATTAATTTTTTAAGATAAATAAAATTTACATTTAAAAGTACTCTTTATTTATTTGACTAGAGAGGTTCTTCTTTTCAAAACGAAAAGAGAAATGGCGAAAAATTTATTATGTTTTTTGGTATAAAATTTATTTAATTTTAATTTCACACTATATATAAATTTAATTCCATAAGAAACAAATAACTTTAATAGAAAATTGCATAAAATATAATTAAAAAAATTTCCCTACTTATTTTATGATCTCATCAACCAGATCTCTGTAGAACGAATAAAAGTCATCATTAACCTGTAGTCCTGTATTGTCGTCCCATGTGATTACTAGCTATCTATATTCTGTATATTGAGTATTCATTCCACATGCATGTGTCGATGATTGCAAATCGTTCAGCTTACGACACTACTAGAAATTTGCAATTTTCTTGTGGATTTTTTTTTTGCAGGAATTTTATGTGGATTTTCCTTCCATTTTGTTGAATTTACTGTTTTTCATGCATATTTGAATTCGTAAGAAAATTCTTAGAAATTTTTTCCATTTCATGTAGATTTTGCTATATATGGAAATGTATCCGCAAGAAAAGTTTTGATATTTCCTACGGAATTTGTTGTGGAATTTTGTTCACACAGGATAAAATCCTAAAGTAAAAATCACAGCAAATAAACTTGGTTCTAGAATTGTAGAAAATTCCGTAGGTAATAGCTGTGGATTTTCATGCGATTATTTAATTATTGTATTTATTAGTTATTATTAATTTTAATGAAATTAAAAATATTACATATATTATTAAATAAAACTTTCGAAGACTCCAGTACTCCTTCACGCTAAACAATCATTAACAAGTAATGATGTGGGTTTTGACCCAAAAAAAAAAAGTAGTGATGTGGGTAGAATTTTTTTTACAAATTAATTATTTGTCTTTTAGCTATGGTTGGAGGCCGTAGGTGCAAGTTAATGCCTTTTAGCACAGACAAATACAACTAGTGTGTCATCCGTAGGTAAAACCTTTCAAATCCGTTTGTTATTTGCCCCTTAAAGTACATTTACCTACGGAGCTGTAGCATGTAGTGACAGATTTTGTCCGTCAATAACCATAAAATTTCTTCTTGTGGCAAATTTTTCTTCCGGATTGACCTGTAAAATATGTTTGATGCAGATTTTTCCCAAAAGAGTGTAAAATTTACTAAAAGCGTACACTTTTTTGGTGTGGATTTTGCTATAGAAACTCTACAATTACTACAGACATAATCCGCAGGAAATTTCATTCGGATTTTAAATTCACAGGAAATAAATTACCCACGAAGGTTTGATCTGAGACCATATTACAAAGAAAATTTTGTAACAATGGATTTTCTTTTGTAAAATCTATAGAAAAATCCGGAGGAAATCGTTGAAGTTATAGTAGTGCGAGAAAATTCAAACATGCAGTATATGTATAAATTGTAGCAAATCGATGAAACAAATTGTAACAATTTACAGAATAAAAAAATTAGCTTTGAAAGGTTGCGTTTAACTTGCATGATTGAATAGCGCTGCAATAGAATCTGTATATGTCCTGAATTTAAAATTTAAAATGAGAAAAACTCCTTTCTTTTTAGAATTTTTGCATCTATTAAAATTTAATTAATATGCATTGACGGTACAAAAAAAATTTATACATACATCTAATTATATCTTACATTGTAGATCTTTGTGTAAATATTTTAGAAGTTATTGTTACGAGGTGGTACTAATACTATAATAGAATATGTTTAAATGTCTGCGTAAAATATTTTTACGCTATCAATCCATACTAATTAAACTCTAAAAGAAAAGCATTAAAATCAGTTTTCAAGCACCTACCCTACCACCTTAAAGCTTGTCTATAATACAAAATACACGGTTGATAGTCGCCAACGAATATGGTTGAATTTGATGTTTTGAAAAAGAGATGCTCCCGTGTATCTTCCAAATTAAGAAACATTTTTCTGATTTACGCAATCGAGACGTGGCGTCTCGGAAGCGTGTGTGCATTTTGCCCTGCTTATAATTATAAGACAATTTCTATGGTCCTGTTGTAAAAACAACGGTTTTGGGGGTTAGAGGTGGACATGTCATCAAATTAGCTGAGTTGGGGAAAATGAGAAGCTCTTTACATGAGACGTTGTAGTTGTGGTGGCAACGTATAAAGACACGCGTTAGAAATTATATATAACAAATAGATAGATATCAAGGATTGTGTTGTAATCGCGACCACAATATAACGTTTTGATTTTTGAGGTCTTTATGACCATAATTTTGGCTACATCAACCATAATTATCTGTGTTTTCTGTAATATCAAGGATCTCACTATAATAGTGACAAAAATTGCAGTTTAAAGAGTAGTGATTTTTGTACACTAGCTAATTCATTTCCAAAACCCATATAACACATTTTTATCTTTTTATCTCTCTTCTCTTCACGGATCTACACATCTATCACTGATATATCTTCTATCCTTATCTCTCTAAAGGTATATATTGGGGTATAGGTATAAAAAATCACTGAGATTTGTGAATTGTGATTGATGGTCTAAAGAGGCATCACCTATTACGTGGATTGAAGGAGGAACACCAATAACGTGGACTAAAAGGGGAAACTACGTATATTTTAAGGTCTAGTTTCCTGGTTAATTTGGGCTCCAAGGGATGGCAAGAGCCATTAGAGCTGCTATCTGGAAAACTTCCAATTTGGAATTCATCTACACACAACCTCTGGAAAAAAAAATTGGCGCAGGAAAATGACATGATGAGCTTGAATCCTCAAGGCTAAAGGTTTAGTTAAGTTCTCATTTCTCATGGGGTTGAATCCCTTAGAAATGAGCATACTTTTAGTCAGTCTGTTTTGACTTAGATGCACTGTATTTAGACCCCTTTTTCCCTGCCTTTTTGTTGAGATGCTTGCGATGTAGTTTAAATTTCAAAGGAATAAGCAAGAAATTTATGCGTGTATATTTGAACGGAATAATAGAAAAGTGAGTGATAAACACTTGACACCACAACATGCGTGAGACTTCTTTTCCTAGAAATTAGAAACAGTTCATACATTACAAACAATTACATCTAGCAGCACTTTGAAGTGACAAGGCTTATAATGTATTCATCAACATCACAAGTACCTTTCTCCTTCTCGACTGTATGCTGATTTTTTGCTTTAGTGATTTCAGTACCACAATCAATAATTTTAACTGGCTGGGTAGATTTCCTATCAGATGTTCCCACCTTCTCAATTTTCTTCAGAATTTACATACTGTTTGCAACTTCTCCAAAAAAAATTTTTAAAAAAAAAGCAAAATTTTATTAAGAAAAGCACAACTAAACCAGAGCACAAGATATACCCAAATTTAGCTACATGAAAAGAACAACAATGATATCAGTACAAAAATGACCAAAAACATGTTTCCTACAACATCATGTGAAAGACTAAAATCATTTTGAGTAAACAAAAATAGAAAAACAAGCATGCATGGACAGTAACAGCAGCAACAAAAAACTGAAAAACAGCATACGTTAAAAATTTTAGGGGGCATCGACAAAAACAAGAAATGCATATTGCAAGATCAGAATGGTGTACAATAAGATGATGCTGGACGCTGGTGCTTGAATGTAACAAAAAAACTGATCCATTCCACTATTAACCATAGAAAGACACCAGGTCCAAAATTTCCATTTTATTTATATTAATTACCAAAAAAAATACGTAAACTGAGAATATATCTCAATATAGAAATTATTATATCTTGTCAAAAAAAAAGAAAAAGAAAATATTATTCTATCTATTCTATCTATAAAATGAAAAACACCACTGCTATTATTTACGGAAGATGTTGAGCATGAATTGCACGAAGGGTGAGATACGGGTCCAGTCCACGAAGGGTGAGATACAGGTGAGCGAATCGATGTCGCCGGGAAGCCCATGGCCATCCTGTCGAAGAATTGCTCCACCGTGATAGCGCCGCCGTGGGGAGGGAAAGTATCCTGATACGGTCGATTGCGGTGTTTTCGTGACCTACGGGATAAAAGTCAGGACCAATTGTCCACGTAAGCAGCAACATCATTCATATGAATTGCACGAATTACATTTCGTAAGAAATCAACATTTTCCTTTGTCTATTGTCTTTGTCTATATAAATAAATCCAATCCAATCCAATGGCAGGGAGTGACGGTTTGCACTTTGCAACAGTGAGTGGGTTTTGCCTTTCGATCTCATGCGGCGATGGTTACAATTGCAAGCCAACCTGATGATCTTGATCTGTCGGAGTTCGTGATGGAGAAGAAATCTGCGAGTAATGAAGAGGGAAAGGTAAGCAACCAACATCATAATCATATTCATATACCCGATGATCTTGTCTTCTCCATTCTATCAAAACTGCCTTCAAAATCTTTGAAGCGATTTCGATGCGTACGCAAATCATGGGGCCTCTTGTCTGAAAACCCTCGTTTCATGAGCATGTATTGCAACCATTTCATATCTAGCAATCATCCTTATTACGATGACACATCACTCCTCTTACTATATACTACTATACCAGCTATGCCGGGTGAACTGATCCACACCGAATTGTATTTTCTTTCTGGTGAGAGGTTTGAGAGTAAGATCAAATTAGATTGGCCACCTCTATTTCAAGAGAGAGCCAATTATACTATATGATTTACGGTTCTGTTAATGGCATTCTTTGTCTCGAGCTAGAGCGAAAGGGGGAAAAAATTGTATTGTGAAACCCAACTACCGAGGAATTAAGGTCATTCCTCCCAGTGTTATTGAGTCTGCACCTTACGTTTCGGCCATTCTTTATGGATTTGGTTATGACCATGTTAGAGATGACTATAAGGTGATTCGGTTTGTAACTTTTATGGAATTGGAAGAAGGGCCCCCCTTGTGGGAGATATATAGTCTAAGAAGCAACTCTTGGAGGAAACTTGATGTCAATCTGCCTATTTGTTATTCCATTTTTTTTATGTCCCATGAGTGTACATAGATGGAGTGTGTCATTGGTGGTGTCGGCCTAGCACAAATATGGTGAAGACTGTTTGGCGTCATTTGACTTTAGCAATGAGGTGTTCTTTACAACACCCACCCCCCAGACATGGATGATATTAGAGCATTCAGCAATTCAACAGAGGGTAGTTTTTATCCTGGATGGGTATTTAGACAATTGGTGGTGTTAAATGGGTCAATTGCTTTCGTATCATATTATACAACATGGCCAGAGCCAACTACTTTTCACATATCAATCTTGGGTGAACTCGGTCTAAAGGAATCATGGACTAAAGCCTTCATTGTTGGGCCCTTACCTTGTGTTCAAAGTCCTATCGGAGCAGGGAAGAAGGGCGATATGTTCTTCATAAAAAAAGATGGTGAATTAGCCTGGTTTGATTTAATTACCCATATGATTGAGGAGCTTGGTGTTAAAGGAGAGGACCATCCCTGGCAGATAGTAATTTACAAAGAAAACCTTCTTGCGATTGGAGAAATATATAACTAATCGTTTTTCTTGTTTCACGCAAGATGTTTGTGACTGTGGTTATTTGAATTTTACCTTGTGTACAAAGTGGCTAGTCAATGATGCATGTCATAATTATTATCAAGCATATGACAAATTGAGATGCCATTTGATAATATGAATATTGCTTTATCAATTTTATTCTGAAGTTTACTCTCTTTCTATTTGCAAATTGATCTGGTTTTTATTTCAATTGTAAAAATGATCTTTTGCCTTCACTGAATGACCTCCAATTTTATGTATAAATAGCTTATATTTGGGAAACTTGATAATCTAATGAGAAACACATCTCTCTTTGAACTTCATCATGTATGACACTATGTTTTATTTTGTGCTTTATTATTAAATAAACCAACTATGGGAATCTAAATAAATATTATCTATTTTGTTAAATAAACCAGCTATGGGAACCCAAATTGCATCCATCTTTCCTCATGTTTGTTCCTTTCAGTCTTGTTTCTAAAACACACTCTTGCAGTTTGTGATTTGGCCATGCTTAATGTTACTCTTTTTGCAGCTTCTAAAAGTTGCTTTGGCTACAATGCTTGGCATTCTGGGGTTTAATTCAGCAAAGAAAGATGAAGGACACATTTCTTGTTGCAGACTGAGACAAAGGACCATTAATTCTTTTACTGATGCTGTGGTGCTGTCAAATTCTTTAGCATTGCCCAAAAACTTAAAGGTTGAGATGAATCAATTGATAAAATTAAACTTGTGTGATCATCCGGGTAGGGAGGAAACATTTTAAAGCTCCATCTAGGGTGATGGAGCAGGTGGTTTAGAAGGGAAATATGTGCGCCATAGGATATACAAGTATAATAATCAACCACTTCTTTTTGCTCTATACTTTCCATTGTGTCACGAGTTGAAACTGAAAACAGTAGAGAACTTGCTATGCTGTAAATTTTACTCTTGTTTTGAGTATACTATAATGAAATCTTGTATCATAATGATTTATTGCCCTCTGTTATTGTATGTCAGCTATTTGATGAAAGGGTGGGGAAATGGTAGCTATTTGATGAAACGTTTATGTGCTAGTGTTCCTACTTGAATATTATAAAAAGACGAGTCTTCAATGCGTGAACCATTGACTTGTGTTATTCTTTAGATCTATTGTTGATTTTTTAAGGGTTGAGTACGTTTTTAGTCTCTATTAAAGTGGTTTAAATTTGGTTTTGGTCCCAATAATTTTTTATACATTTATATTTTTAGTCCCTATATTTAACAAAATAATAGTGTAATTTTAGTCCTCACTAGGGACTAAATACATACATTTTATAATTTTTAAATATGGTTTGAAGTTTATGTTTGACTTGATGAAATGACCAAATATCCATGTGATGTTTTATTAAATTTCTTTTGGAATCTTAATTGGGAGTTGATGATTGATTACCTTCTACACCTTCCCCACCCCCACCAAAAAAAAACTACTCGCCTTGGTATATAAAAGAAGAATAATGTTTCATAGATACCCCAATATGTATATACACCCAGAAAGAGATAGAAGAAAGAGAAGTGATAGATGCGGTAGATAGTATGATGTGACAATAAGAGAGAGATAGAAAGAGATGAGAGGTGTTGGATGGATGGTGATACTATTGGGGTGTCTAAATATCATTACTCATAAAAGAATGAATGTAGGACATTTGAGAAATTTTGCCAAATGATTTTCAAATTAAATTTTATCTTTAGCATA
This sequence comes from Glycyrrhiza uralensis, assembly GCA_030159175.1. Classification (NCBI taxonomy): domain Eukaryota; kingdom Viridiplantae; phylum Streptophyta; class Magnoliopsida; order Fabales; family Fabaceae; genus Glycyrrhiza; species Glycyrrhiza uralensis. Next base: position 3,467,845 of record BRZY01000008.1, read on the forward strand.
TCGAAATGATCATATTTTATTTTAGACTTAAATATGTTTTTAGTCCCTCATATTTGGTCTAAGTTCGTTTTTAGTCCCTTAAATACCAAGAATATTATTTTAGTCCCTAATCTTTTGAAAATCAGTCACTTTTGATCCCTGGGGTCATATTTTAAATTTGAAAAGTATTTTTTAAATTTATACATTGACCTCTCCTACAGCCTGATGTTCACCTTAACCCGTTTTTCCGCTCTCCTCCCCCTCCACTGATGCACCGCGGCCCCCATTTCTACTAGGAGTAGTTCCAATGTCCTCCCTCGAAGTCGCCATGAGATGCGACTTTTCTCTTGTTCTCCTCCCTGTGCGATCGTGGTGGCCCCCTCCCTTCCCGCCGTTGTGCGCAACCTCCCTTATCCGCGCGGAGCTCCTCCCTTGGCCGAGCGGGGATGGGGGGCCGTAGTGCATCAGTAGAGGGGGAGGAGAACGGAAAAACGGGTTAAGGTGAACATCAGACTTTAGGAGGGGTCAAAGTATAAATTTAGAAAATACTTTTCAAATTTAAAATATGACCCCAGGGACTAATTGTGGCACATTTTCAAAACATTAGGGACTAAAATAATATTCTTGATATTTGAGAGACTAAAAACGAACTTAGGCCAAACATGAGGGACCAAAAACATATTTAAGCCTTTATTTTATTTGTTTAAGGAATTCAACAGTAATTTAAACCAGCCAAAATTTGTGGTAATCTTCTTCCTAATTTCATTTAATAATTACCCTTTCAATAAATAATGCTTTCCTTATTCCAACTTAAAAAAATGTGCTTTGCTCATTAAAAATCTTGCAACTTTTTTTTTGGGTCAAAAAAAAAATCTTGCAACTAAGCATACCTTTCAGTCCTCGAGTATTACTACAAATGAAATAACTGATCCAATTTGATGCTTAATGTTGCCACAATTTCGGCCCACGGAAAACTTGCTTTGCTATTTGCTTAGCGTATGTTTGAAAATCATTCAAAACGCAGTTTGAGGCATAATCAACGTAACAGATAGTTAGAGTTGCTTGAGAGTGGACGCATGTCCATCAACGGAATCAAACAGGCACTTATCACATTTCCATAGCTTTTCAGTTTGTTGGAATACTACCTATCATCTACTTGAAATGCAGGTTTTGATATAGTTTTTTAATGTGAAGTGATCAAGGAATTATCCAAAAATGAGGAATTCTTATTAATCGAGAGAACAAAGAAGATTCTTTTGGCTGCTGATCATGTCTCTGATTCTGTTCCCACTTTGACACCTTCAGCCGTAACATCTTGTAGGAATGAAATGACCAAGTTATTTGAAATGCTTTAGTGTGTTTGAATGAAGTAATTTAAGGGATGGAGTAATGTATTTTAAGTGGGGAATTAAAATACATCAATTTAAATTGAGGTGTTTGGATAATAAATGTGTAAGAATTTAAAATGATGTAATTTTTTGGAGAATTTTTAACAACTAAATTGGAAGAATTTGAAATAATACCAAAATTGTAAGAATTCTAAATTCCTTCGTTTTTGTCTCGCTCGCTCTCTCTCTAAAAATTTTGTTTCCGTCTCTCTCTCAATCATTCGTCCCTCTCTCTCTCTTTCGCGTCTCGCTCTCTCAAGCTTGAGCTAGATCGTTTCTGTCTCTCTCTCTCGATCATTCGCGTCTCGCTCTCTAGCTCTCTCTCTCTATTGTTCACGTCTCGCTCTCTCGAGCTTGAGCTCGAATGTTTTTGTCTCTCTCCCCCTTCTCACTCGCTGTCGTCCCTCTCTCTCCCACTCTCTCCCCCTCTTTTCGCCCTCTCCCCGATCCCTCCCTCCCTCTCTCCCCCTTTCTCTCTCCCTCCCTCTCCTTCCCTCTCTCTACCTCGCTCTTACTACCTTCTCTCCCTCTCTCTCGCTATCGCTCTCTCCCTGTCCCCCTCTTTCTCTCTCTCTCTCGCTCTTTCTCCCCCTTTATCTCTTGCTCTCACTTACTCCCTGTCTCGCTCTCCCCCTCTCCCTCTCTCTCTCTCTTCCCCCTCTCTCTACAAGGCAGCAACAACATGTACGTTGATGATATAGAATAATGGACCACATGCTTCTTTGAACAAAGATAAATATTATTCGATCTATGACTCCTACCTAAATACGTATCTGTTATTGTACCCATATGTGACAGTTTTCTATTAACAAGATGCAAGGCAATTGTTTTTACTGCTATATTTCATCATTAGCTTCGCTATATTAATTATTAAAAATGTCAACAACTTGTGCTAGTGTTTTTACTAGTTAAATTGACTTGTAGCATGTATTTCTTGAGCTCTGGAAGCATAGTGCAACCAATTGTAAGCTTGTGATTTAGATAGGTGAGGAATTGATCTTGGCTAATCGATCTGACTTTTAATTTGTGTGGACAAATTTCTAAAATTTCAAAATCATTATCTCCTGGTCATCATTGAGTGTTGGAACAATCATAGGCTATATTTGGTGGACTTCTCAGAAATTCATGGTCATGGATGTTGACCAAGATGATCGATCATAAGAGACTAAACAATGTGATTGCTCTACCCCTGCACAAGAAGCTACTCAACCAAAACAGTTTGATTGATAATTCTTTTGAGCAAGAGTTTGATTGATAATTTGTACCAAGTTATAATTGTACTGAGTCCTTGTATTTTTTTTAGAGAGCAAGAGGGGGAGAGATAGTGAGAGAGTGAGGGGGAGGGGGAGGGGGAGTGAAAGAGACTGCAAGGGGGAGGGGGAGGGGAAGTGAGAGAGAGAGAGGGGGAGGGGGAAAGAGTGATCGAGAAGGAGGAGTGCAAGAGCAAGAGGGGAGAGGGAGCGAGAGAGAGAGAGGGAGTGGTTTTTCAGAGCAGAAGAGAGGGGAAGAGGGGGATAGTTAACAAAAAAAATCTCATGCAAATTATGAATAATTTTATTTATTATATCCAAATAAAGAATTTTAAGAATGAATAAATTTAATTACTCTATTCAAACAAAAAAAATTTAAAAATGAAAAGAATTCAATTGCTTCATCCCTTGAAATTTTGAATTGCTCCATCCAGACATAAATCTAAAGCAAGAGGATTGAGTGAGTGCTCTGTAAAATACAAATGAATGATCCAATTATTGCAATTTATGTATTGCCGTTCGAGTTGTGGAACCTTGCTGTAGGAAAAGTGTGGCAACAGTACAAGGGGTGATATCATGGTTACCTTAAAAAAATTTATTGCATAAAATTACCACTTCTCCATTGTGCACACCCAATTTTGTCCAAGCTCTTCAATTTTCAGAACATAACAAAAAGGTGTTTTTTTATCTTCCTTACCTTTTTTTATCATTGTTTTTTTAAAAAAAAACTGAGAAAAACCGTGTTTGAGCATTTCCCACTATCCTTAAAAAAAACGAAATGAAAGAAAGAAGAGAATTGATAAATACACCCCAGATTTTTGCCATACACTTCACATTTATTCAGGAAATTACTATTATACCCTCATTGTTTGGGTTTTTTTTTCCTGATTTCGTTTCTTTTCCGGAAACTGACCATACACCCCCAGTTTCCGGAATACAGATTTGTATTTCGGAAACTGGATTTTCCCGGAGTTTTTGGAATATAAATTTTTCCTAGAGTTTCCGGAATGCATTTTTGCATTCCGGAAACTCAGTTTCCGGTAACAACGTGAAATTAAAAAAAAAATTAACCAAATCAATGAGGGTATAATGGTATTTTCTTTTTTAAATGTGGAGTATATGTCCAAAAAAATTGGTGTATTTACCAATTCCCAAGAAAGAATGAAGCGTGGGCTGGAGGCCCATCTCCTGATTTGGTTTCATAAAATTTGTCTTTTTCTATCTTTGGGGTTTGTCGATTCTTCCTTATTCTACGGCTTTATCATCAAATGAAAAACTTATCTTCCATTTTAATTACATGAAATTAATGTTAAGGGAGGTGGAAGCTGATTGTGTGTAGAGTATGAATCTGATGGATTGTTAAGTAACCAATTTTTTACATTCTGCCCTTTTTTATTTTTTTTTTCTTATTCTTTTTCCTAAAATACAAAAATTTCCTGTTTAAAAGTGTTAAGTATAATGGAAACAAAAATTAATATGTGTTGCCTTTTTCTATCTTTGGGGTTTGTCACGTTATTTTTCCTTGTTCTACGGCTTTATCATAAAATGAAAAACTTAATTTCCATTTTAATTACATGAAATGGAACTAAGACTTCCTTTTGAGTTCATTTTTCAAAACCTAATTACAAAACGTTGTTTTTAAAAAAGAGAAAAATATTATTTTACTTGTAAGAAATTTTTTAAATATGTGCACAATATTTTGAAAAAAAAATAACTTCATATACATATATATATATATATATATATTCAGGAATATGAGTTTGACGACAACGTTTTTTAAGAACAAAATCACATATTTCATAATTTATTTTTTTAAAAAAATCAATTCAGGATTTACAAGATAAATTTATGAATGGCGTAATAAAAAATATTTTTGAAGAGTCAAATACAAATTTATTTTAATTAAAGAACTTAAATTCAAGTTGTACCTAATTACATTCAGTTGAAGCAATACAAGCTGTTCACAAATGTAGTGGGAAACTCCTACGGATACAAGAGAATTAATAACACCCGTACCCAAAATTATATATGCTACATGGCTGTTTAATTAATTACAAACAGAAACATAGTAAGCAATACACGTAGAAACACCGACAACTTATATATCAGATGAGCATTACTTGTAGATGAATTGGATAGCACATGACAGCAACACCAAAAATGCATCTACAAGGACTAACATTGCCAAAGATTGAAAAGATCCTATTAGCCACTAATCAATGCCGTGAAGGATTAATAATTGTTATTAATTTAACAAAATAAGAGATGTTCATGACCAGAATTCCATTGAAAACAGTCCTGGCATCCTTACTTATTGCCATTTCAAAATCACAGGTAACACCTTATTTTTTTTTATTTTTTTTTTAGGGACACAGGTAACACCTTAATTAATGACCAAGACTTTGTTCTTATGTTTTTTTCAAGAATAAGAATGAAATTCACAACAATACTATATACCTGTACTGGATCTGATACTGTGGACCTCGATCTGAGTCATGATTGCACTCTAGCTACACATTTAATTAAAAGTAAACAAAAAATGACAAAAATATATTCATTGGTTGCACTCTACACATTGTGACTGGTTTTTGAACATGCACACAACCTCAAACTCGTTGCTGTACAGGTAATTAACTTAACATGACACGTTCAACAATTCCCCATATAGAAATCAGCTTAGGTGTCTTTTCATAATATTTCTGCAAAAGAAGGATAATTACGTCAACAATCATATGATTTAACTCACTAATGACATAAATCCACCGTTCAATTAGTTCAACCACTTACATAATACTATATATATATATATTAAGTTAAAAAATAAACCATATATATGCTTTTGTGACCTTTAGATATATATATATATATATATATATATATATATATATATATATATTAAGTTCAAAAATAAACCATATATATGCTTTTGTGACCTTTAGATGATGCACCATGCACCTCCACACATCTACAGATAACGCAAACCATACTTTGAATAACAATTTAGTTAGCAGCTATAGCCTATAAATATAGCTTGCAGCTTGTAAGCTCAATACACTTTCAAGTTCGTGTCCATAATCTCACACTGTCACGTTCGTGCCCTCTTCTCTTCTTCATTAATTTCTCCAATCTCTCCCTGTGCTTTATTCCTGTTTAATTCCCAAAAAGATTTCTCTGTGAATTGTAGTCACCATGTACCACCGGTCACTAGTGATATTTGCATTTTCTTCACTTGTTCTCCTGACAAGTTTGTCCGAATCATCTTATGATTACTTTACGCTGGCCCAACAGTGGCCGGCTACCTACTGCATGAGTAAGAAGAACACAAGTTATCAATGCACGGTCAGTCCAATACCAGACAAATTCAAGATTCACGGTTTGTGGCCAAACAATAAAAATGGCAGTGATCCGTATGACTGTGATCCGTCAAAACCATTAAAAAAACAAGTGGTGAGTTTATCTTTATACACTAAAATTTTATTATATATATCTTGAATAAAAAATGATATTTTTATTATATCTTATTTCAGATCCCTAAAAACATTGAGAATGATCTTAACAAGGAATGGCCAAATCTATCTGGAAAAAATTATGATTTTTGGGCATACGAATGGAAGCAACATGGGACATGTTGCTCAAATAACTTCAACTCAGCTGCTTCGTATTTCAGCAAAGCACTGAATATTAAAAAAAGCAAAGATCTTGTGACTATCCTTGCGGCAGGAAAAATTATACCTGGTACAACCCTTATTGAGAAAGGCATGGTTGAAGCAGAAATAAAAAAAAGTACAAGCAAAACCCCCGAACTTGCTTGTTATGTGGATCCACAGCCGCAATCAATGTCTTATCTTCTTGAAATAAGACTCTGCCTAAATGACAAAGGAGGCGAATACATTGATTGTCCTCGCACCTCAAATTGTCCTGCCAAATTATACTGGCCAGTGTGATGTGATGCATTGGTGAATATATATATAAGAATGTAGTGGTGTATTTTTGGTTTATTCACTTATGTAAGGGACAAATAAGTCAAGTCATAATGACAGTTTTTTTACCGTTTCCATTTTATAACTGAACTCAGTGAATTACCACAGCATTCAATTTTTTTTTATCAAAATGAGTTACCGCTGCATTAGTGTTTTGATTTTAATGAGAACAAAAAGTAGAAAATAAGATATACGAAAAAATGAAATGAAAAAAAAAACTTTTACAAAGTAAACAGTTTCAAAATTATTTCTCTCCTCCTATGTGATTGTCAGGAAAATAAAAGAAAATAAAGAAAAACTATACACATCTATATATGGAATGATATAAATATCTTATAATAAAAGGTGGATTAAACCTTATTCTAGTGTAGACTTCTTTTATATAAAAAGGTTGAATTTGTAAATATGAATATTGCTCTCGCTTTGCGTTTTGCCATTTTGGGTTTTTGTGCTGCCTGCTGCTCTTATATATATGAGGTATATATGCTTTTGAAACTACTTTCCTTAACAAAATATATAGCCAATTATTAAGTGAAGACTCGAGAAAATGATGAGAAACCAACACAAAACCAACTTACCATGAAATTACCTCTTGGGTTCTACTGAATTAAATGTGAATATATGATAATCGATCGACTTAATAAAATGGAAAAAAAATGAAATTGTGATTTTTTTGGACTTGTAATGAGGCTGTGGGGATGAACTATAGGCCTACTGGTTTATCATTTATCTCCCCTCCATTATAATATAAAACATTGTTTATAACTTAGCATATTATTATTGACCAAAAGAAAAACTTAGCATATTATTTTGCTAGTACGTACATTTTGTATATTTCCTTTTAATTGGATATATGTTATTGATTGTGATTTCTTTTCAAATATCGTGAGTGTTTTGCTCTTGATTTGCCTTTGTTTTTACAATTAATTGGTGCTGTGGAGCTGCGTCATATGTGAGTTGTGATTAATTTCATTCCGGTTTTTTGTTGCTAGTAATTACATTGGTTTTGGCCATTTCGTGTTATGATATTTTCATCGATCGGTTTGTGTTTTTATGTTAAATAAATAAGTGTATGCATGTGGATATAAATTGCTTTACTCTTTTTTTATCAGAAAAAAAGTGTGGATTTAATTAAGATCTACCGAGGTTAATTTGAGGTTTATTATTCGGAGGATATTTGTTACCCAAGCTGTTGACTTGTTTGTGTTTTTTTTGACAACAAAGGTATTCATTAATTCAAAATGGTAAAATATATCGAGAACAATACAGATTCAACATCGCTAAAAACCAAAAGGATAAATCTGTGAACAAACTCACAACACCCAAGTTAATAGCAAAACACAGCAAATTGCCTACAATAGTAAAGCACGACAAAATGCCTACAAAATTAACAAAATTATAAGGGTCGGAATACCAATGTCTCCGGATCTGTAATGTTGGCGCCCAAATCATAAGTGGATCTATACTGGATCGAAGCATAACGACCAAGATGGACCAAACGAACACCGCACCAAGACGGGAAAGCAAATGAACACCGCCGCATGCAGACGACGAAAACACGAAAAAACACCCAAAAAAACACCATATCTATGTGGATGAATCACTTATTTAAACAAAGACAGATGAAAAACTGTGTAGAGGGTGATTCTAGACCAAAAAATGGCCCAGAACTACCCCTCCGGTGGAAGAGGAAGAAAAGGGAACGGCGCTAGCTTCTCGTATGGCGCTAGGTTTTTTCTAATGTTTTTGACTTGTTTGTGTTTGAGATGTTATTTTATTTTTTTTAAAGCATTTGAATCATATAATGTTGGTTCTTGAGCATTCCATGTAGTAACTTATACTTAAAATCCAAATTTGGTATTTAGATATTGTATATTGAAAATTTTCTGATTCAATCATCTATCGAGGGTGAGCACGACTTCAACACTTTTGTGGCATAATTACTTGTCTATGCCTCTGTGCTATAAGCCTATAACGGACTTGGGCCAAGAATTTGAAGAAGACACACTTGAAAGGGGCTATGTATAAACAGTGTCATAGTTATTACTTATTTTATAGTTTCAACAGGATAAATTGTCCTTGTACAATATTGAGAAATTAATTTGTTATATATATATATATGAGATCCATGGGTAAACAAGTGCAATTTTGGGATTTAATTCATAAGAAAAATAGAGGTGACATTATTGCCCAATTTGGGTATATCCAAGTTATTAGAAGTTTTTTGTTTTCAATAATTTGATGAGTTTGTTGCAAAAATATTTTGTGGCGCTTATTAAATTTGTGTAAATTTTTAGAGGTACCATAAATTGTTGTATTATACATATGGATTTTCCACTATATTAGAAGAATATGGTGATGATAATTTGATTTGATTCATATGAGAATAAATCTATAAGTGGTGGACTTAATTTAATCTTATTGTCACTTAGAAGACATCTTTTTTTTTATTTGACTTAGAAGGCATCTAAGCAGACATGTATAGTCCAATTCTTTTTTTTGGTTAAACCTGTATAGTCTAACTCTTTTTTTTAGTTTTGTTAATTTTAAGGACCTAAATGAGAGGGCCTTACAATTTCAAGGATTAAAGTGAAAGTTTACTCTTTTTATTTGTTATGGGTGAAATAGAAAATGGAGAGTTAGAAAATAAATAAGAGAGAGAAAACTGTGGGACCCATATCTTTTTTAAATCTCCGCTGAACTGAGAAATGGAGAAGAAAGACATCATTTTTTTTCTTCCAGTTTTGACATATGCCCTTCTCTGTCACTCACTGCTCTCTATTAATTCAATTGTTTGTGAGTAGAGCTGCCAAAATGGGCTTTTGGGTCGGCTCGAGCGTGGCCCATATCGGGCTCGGGTTTTATTGGGTCAGGGTAAAAAAAGCCCAGATTGAAAACAGACTCAAACTTGTGTATTCGAGCCCTCTATTTTTTGGGTTTTTTGGGATGAGCTCAGGCTTTTAGTGTATATTTTTGGGCCGATCCGCTTCGGGCTCGAGTTTTATCGGGTCAGACCAAAAAACCGGATTAAAAACGGACTCAAATTTATGTATTTAAACCTTCTATTTTTTGTACTTTTTCAGCCTGACCCAGTGGACTCGGCCCATTTTGTCAGCTCTATTTGTGAGTGCTAAAATAGGAACAATTTCTGTAGAAGAGAACGGAGGAAAAATTGGGGTGGGCGAGGTGGGTATATTGGTGTGGGGAGGAAACTAAAAAGTATATTTCAATTATATACAATTACCAAATTTATGTTAAACTGTTTAATTTAAATAATATACAATTAATTAATTAATTGAATTGCTTACTTAAATATATAAAAATTAAAATTAAATAATTTTCAAAGAAAATGAATTTCAAAACAATATAAAATTATATGTTGCTCTACTTAGTTTTATTCATATTTTTTTGTTCCAATAAATTTTTAAGTTAATTTTTTTAATTTTAATTTTTATAAATAAAATTCTATTTACTTAAAGTTTTGATTCATGTTTTTGTGTTCATGTAGATTTTTAGATATGAAAATTATTTTTGTTTCAATTTTATTCTCGATAAAAAATAGTGTTTACTTATGTGGTTATTTTTTTATTTTTATAAATTTTCAAGTTGTAAAATTATTTTTTTAATTTTATTTTTGATAATAAAATAGTGTTTGCTCATGGGTATATTTCATATTTTTTGTTCTTATAGGTTTCTAGGTTGCAACATTATATTTTTTTAAAAATTTATCTTCAATGAATATAGTAGTTTTTGTAAGAGTTTCATTAAAAAAAACATTATTCCTATAAATTTTTAAGTTGCAAAATTGGCTTTTTAAACTTTATTTTTGTTATAGATTTCGTTTATATTATCTCTATTAAATATAACAAATGACTATCAATCAAAAAATTATTTTAATTATTTTTCTATATTTATTTTGTTCCTCCTATTTTGCCTTCATTTTTATCAACATGAGTAGTTATTGATTGCTAAAAACATAGAGTTTCAATATTTAAGTGAGGATACATAATGTCATATAACTAGTAGTACTATTATAAATTTAAAGTATGTAATATATTAAATTATTACTATATAAATAAATTATTTCAAATTATGTATAAAAAACTAACATGAGTCATCATCCCATGCGAAAGCATGGGTCAACCATCTAGTTTTTTTTGCCTTCATAAAAAAAAACCATCTAGTTTTTTTCAAGTGTTGATTGAACCACTTCACTAATATACCAGCATTGGCTTCGCTTGAGAGGGATCGCAATTCTATGAATATTATTAGTTAATGAATCAATGTATTAGTTTGGACGACTGAAATGAGTTACACTTTCCATGCAATGCTAATATTTGTTTGTAGTATGAGTCCCCTGTGTGCACAGGTGCTTGCGGGGAATAATATCTTCAAGTCAGGTAGGACTTATAAGCAGCAAAGCTTTATCATGTGAGATTTAAAGTTGTTGTATTCTCAGTGCCATACCGAAAATGACAAGATAAACAAACTTTACTATTTGTGTCCTATAATATCACTACTAGAAAACTTGCCTTTAGTGATCAATTTAGAGACAAAAAAATATCGGTCAAGGTAGAGATCGACTTAGAAACCAAATCATAGATTTTTTGACCGGCATTCTGTTAATCTCTAATTCAGTCACAATAATATGTTAGAGACTGAATATTTTAATAGAATTAGTGACCAGTATTTCAGTCATTAATTTGCTAAAAATTAATTGTTAACTTTGTAAAAGAATTTGCATTAATTAGTGACCGATTTACGATAGCTTTGAAAAGACAGATTATCTATCTTTTCTTTAATCTCGGGCGAAATATGATCGGGAGGTGCCAATTCAAAACCCTCCGGTAAAATCAGAACTGCCCCCACATTCAAAGCCCCCCTTTTACCATTAGCAAAAACTTGTTCCACTTGCATATCATAAGGAATTCTATACAACTGCTTCAAATACAATATCAGGAAGTACCGTTTGTGGAACCTCAGTACGCGCGGTCATTAAAAAAATATACTATTAAATATGTTTTTGGTCTCTGTAATTAGGAATATGTTTGCTTATAGTCCCATAATTTTTTTCTCTTTTTAGTCCTTCATTTCTGAATATGTATCATTTGTAGTCTCAACTATGACCATTTTTCAAATTCAAAAATATTTTTTTAAAATTCATTTTCACCCCTCTTAATTTTCAATTTGATCTCAATTTTCACCCAGCCATCCTAAAAACATACTTAACCCAATTCACTGTATAGCAAGTTCTCTACTGTTTTCAGTTTCAACTCATGACACAATGGAAAGTATAGAGCAAAGAGAAGTGGTTGATTATTATACCTGTATATCCTACAGCAAGAATCTAAACCACCTACTCCATCACCCTAGTTGGAGCTTTAAAATGGTTCTCTCTGTCTCGGGTGATTCACTCAAGTTTAATTTTATCAATTGATTCAACTCAACCCCATGGTTTATGTTTTTGGGTAATGCTAGAGAATTTAACAGCACCACAACATCAGTAAAAGAATTAATGGTCCTTTGTGTCAGTCGTCGACTGTGACAGGAAATGTGTCCCTCATTTTTCCTTGTTGAATTAAACCCTATAATTTCAAGCATTGTAGCCAAAGTAACTTTTTTATTTGGGTACCATGGCATTGGTGGGAGTATCCTCCGGCTACTAGCACCGAGACTAATTTCCCTCAGGACCTTGGCTGCATTAAAATTATCCCTCCCAGTGCTGTTTTTTTATATCAAACCCAAGGCTCGAACACGAGACATTGGGATGAAGACCAACTGCAGTTGTCGGTCGGACCAACGGACGTTGGTTAGCCTAAGCAACTTTTAGAAGTTGTAGAAAGAGTAAGATTAAGCATGACCAGATCATAAACAACAACAGTGTGTTTTAGAAACAAGAATGAAAGGAAAAGCATGAGAAAATATGGATGAAATTTCGGTTACCATAGACAAAATAGATAATATTTCATTAGATTCCCAAAGCTGGAGAAGATAGTGTCATAGATGCAGAAATTCAACGAGAGACATGTGTTGCTCATTAAATTATCAAGTTTCTCAAATATAACTATTTATACATAAAATTGGAGGTCATTCAATAAAGGCAATTGAAATAGAAACCAAAACAATTTGCAAATAGAAAGAGAATAAACTTCAGAATAAAATTGATAAAGCAAAATTCATATTATCAAATGGTTTGTTAATTTGTCATATACTTGATAATAATTATGATATATATGCTTAATTGACAGGCCACTTGTATAAAAAGGTAAAATTCAGATAACCACAATCATATATAAACCTCTTGGGTGAAACAAGAAAACAATTAATTATTTATTTCTCCAATTGAAAGAAGGCTTTTCCTATAAATTACTATCTGATAGGAACGCTCCTCTCCTTTAACACCAAGCTCCTCCATCATATGGGTACTTAAATTAAACCAGGTTAATTCACTGTCTTTTTTTATGAAGAGCATATCGCCCTTCTTCCCCATTCCGATAGGACGTTCAAGGCAAGGTAAAGGCTCAACAATAAAGGCTTTAGTCCATGATTCCTTCACACCGAGTTTACCCAAGATTGATATGTGAAAAGTAGTTGTCTCTTCTGGATAATATGATACAAAAGCAATTGACCCATTTAACAACACCAACTTTCTCATTACGCTTGCAGGATAAAAACTACCCTCGATTGAATTTCTTAATGCTCTAATATCATCCATGTCTGGGGGAGTGGGTGTTGTAAAGAACGCCTCATTGCTCAAGTCAAATGACACCAAAAAGTCTTCATCATCATTTGTGCTAGGCAGACACCACCAATGATACACTCCGTCCATGTACACCCCTGGGACATCAAAAAACTTAGGATCACAAATAGGCAGATTGGCATCAAGTTTCCTCCAAGAGTTACTTCTTAGACTATATATCTCCCACAAGGGGCCGCGAGATATATATTCCCAATTTTTCCATTGCCTTTCTTCCAGTGGCACAAAATCTACAAACCGAATCACCTTATAGTCATCTCTAACATGGTCATAACCAAATCCATAAGGAATGGCCGAAACGTGCAGATAAGGTTCAGACTCAATAGGACTGGGAGGAATGACCTTGAATTTCTCGGTAGTTGGGTTCCACAATACAATTTTTTCCCCCTGTAGCTCTCGCTCGAGACAAAGAGTGCCATTAACAGAACCGTGAATCACAATATTATCGTCTCTCTCTTGAAATGGAGGTGGCCAATCTAATTTGACCCTACTCTCGAACCTCTCACCAGAAAGAAAATACAACTCGCTATGGACCGGTTCACCTGGCACAGCCGGTATAGTAGTATACAGTAAGAGGAGAGATGTGTCATCGTAATAAGGATGGTCGCTAGATATGAAATTTTTGCAATACACGCTCATGAAATGAGGGTTTTTGGACAAGAGGCCCCATGATTTGCGTACACATCCAAATCGCTTCAAAGATTTTGCAGGCAGTTTTGACAGAATGGAGAATGCAAGATCATCATTTATATGATTATGATTATGATTGTGATGTTGGTTGCTTACCTTTCCCCCTTCATTTCTCGCAGATTTCTTCTCCATCACCGACTCTGATAGATCAAGATCATCAAGTTGGCTTGCAATTGTATCCATCGCATGAGATTGAGAGGTGAAACCCACTCCCCACTTGTTGTTGCAAAGTGCAAACCGTCCCTGTTGGATTTATTTCGTAAAGAATAGCGGTGGTGTTTTTTATTTTATTATTATCAATAGAATAATTATTTCTTTTTTTTGACAAGAGAATAATAAATTCTATATTGAGATATATTCTTTCTCGTTACATTTTTTATGGTAATTAATTAATGGAAATAAATTAATTCATTGTTTTAAATAAATTAAGGAAAAACTATTTTTATATTCTTATTCAAAGGCTTTTCCAATTACGGCAACTTAATTAATAAATAACCTTACGGATCAAAAATAATTTTTTGTCCCCCTAATATACATTTTTTTTTTCATTTTCATCCTATCAAATAGGAATGACAATGGGTTCCGGGTATGGTACTATAGTACCCGTCCCTATACCCACAATTTGAAAAAATACATTTATCCAGACCCGTACTCTTGTGGGTAACAATTTTGATCCCCGTATCCTTACCCATTGGTACCTAAGTGGGATTCTCGCATTTTAACTATAAAAATTCAAAATTAATTAACTTCTCAAATGCAACACGTAATATTATGTGTCTCAAGGACGCGTTGAAGGAATTTGTCAGTGACGGACGCTGGAACGAGGCATATTGGGTTCGATGAAGGAGGTTTGTCATCGCTGATCAAGGAAAAGAGACAATAGTAGCTCCGGTGAAGGAAGCATGATGAAGCAAGTTTGTCGTCACTCACAATAAAGACGAAAAGTACAATGAAGAAAAACAAAGAGTCAAAAAAAAAATTCATAGTAACGGAAAGGAAAGAAAGAAATGTGTCACATAACTATAGTGTCTTGTACGTGCGTTACTTTAGGATTAGAAAGTTTATAGGTACCCGTACCCATTCCCATCAAAATTCGCGGGTAATTATCCGTACATGTGCCCATTAAGCGGGTAATTACCCTCTCCATTATGGATAATTTTTGTCATCCCTACTATCAAATTTATTTTACTATTTATGTCTTCTTAAATTTATTTTTTCTTCTTTTAGTCCTTATTGTTACCTTGGCCAAAATTATAGGGACTAGAATAACAAAAACTTAATTTTATACAGACTAAAATTTTTGCTTTTGATTCCTTAAATTTGACGTAGCAATATATATAGTCCCTATAAAATTAAAATTTTATTCTTTTAGTCCATGTAATTTTAGTGTTAATATAACCGCGAGGACTAAAAGGGAGAAAAATAAATTTATAAGAACACGAATAGTAAAATAAATTTTATAGGGACTAAAACGAAAAATATATATATATTACAAGAACCAAAATTTAAGCCAAAAAATATTTGGATTCTACGTATCATTATTTATCTTGTCATTTTCAGTTTATTATTAATTATTACTCATTACTTTACTTTTTAGTTTTTATCTTTTTTTGTTGTAATTTATCCTTTATCTTGAATGCTTTTCTTTATTTTTTTCAAAAATTGAAAGACGAATATCTACTTTTTTATGTAAAAGGAAGGATAATTCGTGTCAAAATGAAAAGAAAAAATAAAAAAATCTAATATTTAATATGATATTATATAAAAAATTCGCATAATTTATGCCACTATCACCGACATATTTATTGGAATTGGATTCCCTGCTGTAGCATATGTCTTTCTCTCTCTATTTGTATTTTTTATTTTTATTTTTGGGACAAATTGAATTAGTGGTCAAGATTTAAAATTGTGCAATATCAATGGTTAAAATGGCATCAACAGTACCTCCAAAAATAATTTTTTATTTTATTATCAATTACATTCTAAAAAATGCTAAACGTTACGAAAGTTAACTGCACAAGCGAAAACGAAATTATGTTGCATTACATGATTGGATTTCTTAGCCTTTTTTTTTCACGCAAACTAAGCTGTGATTGGTTGGGTGGTTCCCTACAACATACTTTGGATTTAGCAACATTTCTCTTGGATTTAGCAACATTTTAGCAAATGTAGTATAAAGCTCATGTTACTAAAAGGCTTTAGCAACACTTTTGAGTACCATTAGTAACATTTAAAAAATGTTACCAAAAAGAGGCTTTTTTTTATGAAGTAATGAAATAAAAAGACAACAAAGCAAAAAAACAGAAACAATTAAAAGCGAAGACGATGAATGCCTATAGCATCAGCAAGCATAACCGAATGAAGCTGCTGTGGGCAGAAGTCCCAAAGGAGGAAATCATCATCCGAAGAGGCTCCTGTTTTTGCAAACTAGTCCGCACATGCATTCCCTTTCCGAAGAGTGTGAGTAAAAACAAGAGTCCAATCCTGAGTAGTAAGCCTCTTGATGCTATTAATCAAATTAGCATGAGGGTGAAACTGATCCACTTCTGTAGTCACCAAGGATATAGCCACCTGAGAATCAGACTCACAAATGACTAGTCTGAATCCCATATCCCAAGCGACCCTAAGTCCATGATAAATGGCTAACAATTCTGCATTAATATTGGTGGTGTAACCACAAAAGCCTGAGAAACCTGACACCCATTCTCCATTCATGTCTCTGAGAATACCACCAAAACCAGACCTACCTGGGTTGCCCAAGGAGCTCCCGTCCACATTCAATTTAATGTAAGCTTCAGGTGGGGTGTGCCATTGAACAAGCCAAGGCTGCTTGGTTTGGATGTTGGTACCAAAAGCCTTGACAATATCCATGTGCAAACAAGTTATTTGGTTCAAAGAAAACCAAACTGACCAGGAAACATCATTGAAAATCTCACTGTTTCTAGCTTTCCATATTATCCAACAAGCGGTGGCAAACAAGGAGTTTTGAGATTGTGACATAGTGATTGATATTGATCCATTCTGAACAATCCAAGGAGTAGAAATCCGCTTCATGATGGAAAGGTAATTTGGCCCACACAACACGTGCCTTACTGCAATCCCTTAAAGTATGAATGATAGTCTCTTGATCTAAACCACATCTCTGACAAGAAGGGTCATTGGTGACATGTCGACGGGCTCGAATGGCATTGGAGGGAATAGCTTCATGAAGAGTTTGCCAGAGAAAGAATTTAATGTTCTCAGGTAATTTAAGCTTCCATATCCAGGCCCAACCAGTTATGGGTGCATGAGAGGTGTCCACGTTACCTCTAGTTAACCATGTATACCCAGCTGCAGAGGAATATCTGCCTGTGTTAGAGGCATCCCAAATCACAGTGTCGTCCGTCTCGGTGTCCACAAAATGGCTCATAATTTTCATCTTAAGAGTGGGTGGTATGAAAGTAATAATGTCATCCCAATGCCAAGTATTATTATACCAAACATCACACACTCTAAGATTGATATCATGTATATCCACATACGATCGCACAATCGGGTGTCCTCAATCCACCTATCATACCAAAGTGATATTTCTCCCTTGCCAACACGAAAAGAAAAGCCATCCTTTAGGCTAGCCATAGCTTTCATAATCGATTGCCAAACATGAGATGATCCTGACACACAATTAGCATGCAATATACTTGTATCCTTAAGATACTTGGAAGATAATAATTGCACCCACAACTTATCACCACTATGAATCATATCCCATACCTTTTTGCCCAATAAAGCCACATTTGTCTCTCTAGTTTTGCGTAAACCAAGACCCCCATCCTTTTTTAATTTGGATGTGGTGTGCCAAGGCACCCAGTGGGACGAAGGGCCACCCCAAACAAAACGCCTGACACAGGAGTCCAAGGTTCACAAATGCTAGAAGGCAACCACAGGTGCTGCATTGAGTAAATGGGAATAGCCGCAACCACTGATTTGGCAAGAGTGACTCTTCCAGCTGTGTTGAGGAGTTTTTCTTTCCATCCTGCTAGTCTACCATTAACTTTGTCCACAATGAATGCAAAATCACTTTTTCTCAACCTTCCTGTCAACATGGGAAAGCCTAGCAACACTTCAAAGTACCATTAGTTACATTTAAAAAATGTTACCAATATATATTTTTTGTAACATGTAAAAAATGTTACTAATCTGAACACATTACAAGAGAAAATGTTACTAACTTACAAAAAAAATCTATGCATAGCAGATAGAGCAAAAAATAGAAATTCCCATTGATCAAGGTGCATAATATCCACAACTCAATATCAAGACCAAAATGTACATCCCTTTGGTCATAATATTAAAACCATGACTTAATTCTTACAAAAAATTGACCCCCTAATGATCAAACTACAAATACGGTATGAAATCCCCTAATAGCTTAAAAAATTCATACCATTTGCATCTTATAATTACAAAGGTTTTCAACCACTATAAAAAAAGTGTCCAATTCCAAAAGGTTCAATTCAGGAAGCAGGGTCATCACTCATCAGTACCCTGCAAGCAGAGTCACTCTGTTTGTCCATCAGAAGCTTGCTAAACACATTCTTTGACTAAATCTTCAACCCTTCTGCCATCCTCCTCATAGCACACTTGTACTCATTCAACAAGCAGTTGCAATAGCAACAAGAGAAATAAGCACTTATTTCATATTTACCCAATCATTTCACCCTAATTATAAAAAACACATTAAAATGAATAGCACAAATAAACACTAATATGAAAGAAGGCAGAAGTACATAACTACCAATGTTAAAATTTAAATCATAAAAAAACAAAGATCCTTCTCAATTATATATTAAAACAATCTGAATCAGTAAGTAATACCAGACGAAAGATTTATAGTTCAGTTAATTTTGCTCCCTAAATAAGAAAAATATACAACACCAAATATGATTGATCTCCAAACTAGACATCTGAAAAAATAAATTAAAGATATTGACATTATACCAACAAGCAATAAAAAACACAACTTCAGCAAGACAAAATTCTCTCCATAAGAGATAAGACCTGTTAAAACATTACCTTGATTGGAGATACATGTATTCCGCCCAATATTTCTGATTGGCCAACTCCATGAGCAATTCCTCTGTAACGCTGATCCATAGGAAAATAATTCAGCCCAATATCTCGCCTATAAATAATTCATCATCCTTTCAATATTTGTTAGGAAATATGATCAGCAACGTGATACATTAGTTTGAAAGAACATGGTATTAATTTAGATATGTCCTTTTGTGAAAAGGGAGAGGGAGAAGATTATGGTGAGTGCATGTTTAGGGAGTCTTAAAGTATTTATAGCCAAGGCACACTCATAGGTACATGGATAGGGGAGGAAAGAAGCAGACATGATTATCAGCTGTTAGCTTACCTGATTCTCATAAACTCTGGATATCTGCTCTAAACTGGTCTTTCAAGTCTTTACAAACATCAGAAGAAACAGGAAATTAGTACATATTAATATAAACAAGCCCTTGATACCCTCAGTTTCATTGCCAAGAAGCATTAATATCAATTTCCATTATGTGATAAATGCAACAGGGGTTTTAACTAATACATTCAAAACTCACTAAAAAGCAATAATAACCCTTAGTCAATTTTCATTCAGACAAGGCAACCGCATAGTACAACTTCAACTACGCAAAACCATTTTAAAAACAACCTACAGAATCAGATAAAAAGGAAGATAAAAAATTGCATATGCAGACTTACAGAAATTTCCTTAGCGCACACACATATACAAACGCAAATATCAAGTCAAGTATTAAAATTTTAGAAGTAAATCAGTAGAAAGAAGTTTTATTGATTACAGAGATACTCTTCAAGCATGCTGATTCCTTTTTTAAGTTAGCTGAGGGACAAATGACAATATGGTAGGACCGAAACTTTTAATCCAATGGCATAGGTAGTGACTGTTGGGTAAAGGCAACATTCCCCTGCCATTGGCTGCCAGTGGAATGTTATATTCACCACTAAATGATTCCATTAATAATTAAGTAGCTATAATAACAATCAATAACTTATACCTTTGTCTCACTTTTTTGAAAATCTTGAAGAGAGCCTTAGAAAGAGCCTTGTCATAAATAATTTTAAAGAGCCATCAATTGTCTGCCATATCAAATCAAGAGGATTACATAATGATACAGCCAGAAAGAGGACAACTGTGCAAGGGATTACCAAAAGTAGCAAGAAAAATAAAAGTATCAACACATGCTACAGAAGTAGTACATGTATTGTGACATACTACAAGAAACAAAAGTAGTAGACATGTTCCCAGTATACAGTATGCCAAGTATTACTAACTTATAAATGAGGAGTTAAACAAACCAATTGTAAATCTAACACTAAATTCCAAAAGTCCTTGTAGAATAGAAAAGTAATCAAATATACTGAAAGCCATAACTAAATAAATATAACATGGAAACATACACAAGCAAAGCCACACTTGGGTTTCCAAGAATAAACAGAACCTGCAGACTTGGATCATCAGCTTGAATGTCCAGTATTTTACAGGGGTAACTAAACAAAATGACTCATAAATTATAAAATAAATACTATTGTCATCAAATTTGGTTGAGATAATTATTACACACCTTGACACATTGCATGATCAAAGATTAGCACACTTTCTAGCCTTGATAAGCAAATTATTGTCCACACCTGTGCACTCATTCAAATACACTTATAACAATTAAGACTTTAAAAATGTGAGTTAAAATAGAAGGATCAGTTTTAACTGAAAAATTACAACAAAAACTAATTCCAATCTTTGCCCCCAAATTCAAAGGATACCAAACTGAGTCATGGAGCCTAGTTATATACTCACAAAATTTAGACCAAACGCGCGAGAAACATCCCTTCCAGCAAAATGATTATATATAGGCATACAGGCCCCCAAAACCGTAATGTTCCCCTTTGTTACATCAAACACAGATCCAAGAATTCCTAGAAGGACTACCAACACTTCATCAGTTCCATTGAACAATGCAAGTTCTTCAGCAATAAATCAACGCAAATCTTCTCCAATTAATTCACGTAAAATATATACGCATAATAACGCAAATCTTATATGTTTTATCTGTGATAAAGAATAATAGATCAACGACAAATCCATATAAATGCACTAAAATAACCCTAAAAAATCAAAATCAAAATTGAGAATGAATGAACAAAACTAAAGGAGGATCAAACCTGATATGCAGTGCCATTTTTAGAAATCCTTTCTTCTCTCTCAATGAAATTTCAAAAACGCAAATCTGAATCTCATAACTTCTCTTCTTACAACTATCAGAGAGAGTTGGATTCTCCTCGACGACTTCGTCATTGTCGAACTCGAAACTATATCAGAGCGCACCATAGCGTCTAACCTCTCCTTGTCTTCTTCTTCATTGATCTGCTACTTGCTCTCGAGGTGTAGAGTGCTTCGTCGAAAGACGCGATCCTTTCACCGGCACCGCCAGCAACAAGACTACTGATGCAGAGACACATCGACCACCACCTCCTCGATTCTGTCGTCGTCTCCTTCTCCGCCGCCGCCGAGGATGCAGGACTCCTCCCCATTATTCTTTTTCCTTAATCTCTCTGCCTGTCCATTAACATCTTTCCCCTCTTTTCTAGAATTTAGAGAAAATTTTCTTCCTTGTATCTTTGTTGAAGACTGCATCTGTGAAGAAATTCCTATCAGTTTTATGCATATTTTGTCTAATGCTCAGTTTTATTTGTCTCGCCGCAAATTACTTATTTTCTTTCACTCATGTTAAGTGCTCTTTCTAAAATTTGTGGAACTCATTGTTTAACGTATCAAAATCTGAGGATCTTCAGCTTGAGCTTAGAATACAGTCATGTCTACTTGAATTTTATAATATCCATCAGCATTTATTATTTAGTTTGCTATTTTTGTACTGCCATGTTGTTGAATCTTCCTCATTTTGGTCATTTTATATAACAATCACATAATGGAGATTTAAAATGAATAATACGTTTAAATCAACCACCGTTAATGCAGATAATGGATATTAAACATATTCTCAGTCTTCAATAATAAACTCATATATACTAATGCCATTTCCATTTTGCAATTTACATAGCATTCTCTACTAATTTATAAATTATATCTTCTATGAGAACCATTTTGCAATATTACAAACTTTCTCTTAACGAGTTTTGCAACAAGTAGCCCATGTGAAATCTCAACCATTGACATAAAAAATGTTTAAATTAGCAGTTTCTGTTCATTGACCCATTGTCGGAAAGTTTTTCTGCTTTCACAAGCTAGTCGGACCCTAAAAAGATATTGAAAGGAGAAGGGAATATATCTTTTTTTCATTTTTTGATTTCATGATCTCATTAATCTCTGACATGTGAATATGAATGCAAATATATGCTTGAAACAATTTGTTTGTCACATAATATACGTTA
The DNA here is from genome assembly GCA_030159175.1 of Glycyrrhiza uralensis. Taxonomy (NCBI): domain Eukaryota; kingdom Viridiplantae; phylum Streptophyta; class Magnoliopsida; order Fabales; family Fabaceae; genus Glycyrrhiza; species Glycyrrhiza uralensis. The sequence continues at coordinate 3,490,337 of BRZY01000008.1, forward strand.
TAACGCCTCAGAACCTGATTGTATTATAAACAAAGTTTTAATTTCAAGTACCTAAATTTAGGATCATTGGAATTTTGTTGGAAGGACACAAACAATTATGTTTGAGCCAATTCACCTAGAGAGATGGATTGATTCAAATGGAAGTTTGAACTTTTTCAATCTAAAATCTAAAATGCTCCATAGAGTTGTTTACAAAGTTTGATAGTAGAGTTATGCTGCAGAACTTGGATGGGGTGCTGGTAGTTAGGAGGTAGAGTGGGTATGTTGTTTTCTGTGCATAATTTCAGGGGATGTGTGATTGTGTTTTTCACACCTGGGGCAGGAAAAATCCCACAGATGTAATCGTGTCTCGCAGAAGGATACTGGAAAGACTTGTCAAATACAGTTTCGATCACACCGGGGGTGTGATAAATCCCAGTTGCTGTGATCGGATCTGTCTTCTGCCTCGACGTGAAAGTTAAGATTTCAACCGGGGATGTGGTTATTCTCACAGGCGGTGATCCGTTCTGTTTTGGAGGGGTTCAGGTTCACTGCATCAACCAAAGGCAACTCCAATCACAAGTTGGGTGCGGAAAATATCACAGGTATGAATACCTCTGTTTATTATACATGTAACAAGCAGATTCTCTACATACGGGATGGGGCTGATTACACATGAGGAGGGGTGCTGATCTGATTAAGGCAAAGGGAGCTAACCTTTATCCTTTTTCTTAGAGTTGGGGGTTGTCTTCAATGAATAATCATTATCTCTTGGTTTTGTAAGGCTTTATCCACAACTCTTTGGGTGTTTTCTATATAGTAGAACTGTTTTGCTTTGGCCAATGTTTGTCTGGACCTATCTTTAATGCAATTCATTTGGCATATAAAAAATAATAATAATCTAAATGCTCCATTAATATGTTAAAAAAAAGGCTGTCACACACTCTGGATGTTCATGGAATAATTGTATCTGACTAGGAAGTAATTTTATTAAACATCAAAGAATGTATATTACAATAAATAATGAAAACTACAAATCGAATAATGATCTCACATCTACATAATGATTTGTGAGATTGTTTAGATTACACAAAATAAAATACCACCCAATATATATGTCACACAGTCTGCATCTACCTCTTCATCTTACTCAAAAAACTGAGGAATGGTTTATCTGGGACAGGTATCAACTTCACAACCCAACCAATTGGCCAAGAAACTGCAGCAAGACCAATACAAATACCCCATTGCCCCCAATTCAACCTCTCAGTATCAGCAAACTTCTTGAGAAACTCAACCATCACCACTTGAAGTACTATTGTTACACCAACAATTCCCAAAAACAACTTGCTTCTAAGTATGCCTTTGAAAACATTCCTCTTCTCCATCTTCCTTGCATTGAACTCATTGAACACTTGACAAAGAACAAATGTATTGAAAATCAATGTGTCATTCACCTTTGATGTCACCCCAAAGATAGACTCACCTTTGAATTGAAGGGTAAGCAAAACTGCTATCTGGTACAAAGCTTGTGCCAATAGATTCCTCCACATGATGTTGGTGATGAGAGGTTTTGTTCTACCAACTGGTGGTTTATCCATTAGCTCCATTGTAGGCTTCTCTGTGGCAAGAGCCAAAGCACCTAATGTGTCCATGATCAAGTTCACCCATAATAGTTGCACTGCTGTGAGTGGAACTTCCCCTGCTGAAACTGCTGCCACAAAGTTGATTGCAAGTGCAGCAACATTGACTGTTAATTGGAACTGAATGAACTTCTGGATGTTGTTGTAAACACATCTCCCCCACCGTAAGACCGTGACCACGGACGCGAAGTTGTCGTCCAATATGACAATATCTGAGCTCTCTTTGGCCACTTCAGTGCCTTGAATTCCCATGGAAAGTCCAATATCTGCTTCCTTGAGTGCTGGTGCATCATTTGTGCCATCCCCAGTGACAGCAACTACATGGCCTTTCTGTTTTAGGCACTGAACCATTAGTAGTTTGTCAAAAGGAGAGGACCTTGCCATCACACAGATCTTGTCCACTTTCTCCAACCTCTCTTCATGTGTGTAGTTCCGAAACTCCTCTCCCTCAACCACTGCTCCGGCCGTGTCCTGATTAGGCCGGAGTATGCCGCATTCAGTAGCTATAGCCTTTGCAGTGAAAACATTGTCACCTGTGATCATTTTCACGTTCACCCCGGCACGTTGGCAAGCTTCCACAGCTGTCTTCACCCCCGGACGACATGGATCTTTAATACCAATAAGTCCTAACAATGTTAAATCATTGTCTTTGACTTTCACCATTTTGTTGCCTTCTATTTCATCACCATCTCCAAGCTCTTCTTCTTCTGCTGTCACTTCTGCATGTGCCAAAGCGATACAACGAAGACTACTAGCCGCCATACCTTGAATAATGCGTTCGAATTCCAACATGCTATCTTTGTCAAGATCCTTCACAATGCCAGACGCATCATAGTATCTTGAACACATTCTCAGTACCATCTCAGCAGCTCCTTTCCAATGTACATTAACCGTGTTGTCTACATTCCTTCTCAGCAAAACCCCACTTCTTTTCTTCTTTGAGTTGAAGGTCTCAACTTGAAGGATTGAACAGCTCTTTGTCAAGTGATCCATGTCCATGTTCAATTCCAAAACAGCCCAAGATAAGATTGCCTTTTCTGTTGGACTACCTGAAAACTCAAATTCAGAATTACCTGATTCTTCAGAAGAAGACTTGTTGTTCTTGTTGCTGTTGTGCACCCCACCAGTTGTGTTAAGAGCCACTCCTTCTTTGATCAATTGAAGAACAAATGGTGCAATTTCTGAGTATGCACTTTCCACCACAGGCTCTAGTCCAAGCCAAAACTTGGTCACCTTCATCTGGTTCAAAGTGAGTGTTCCTGTCTTATCAGTACAAATAGTAGTGGCAGACCCCATTGTCTCACATGCAGAGAGTTTTCTTACCATTGCTTGATCAGCCATCATTTTCTTCATGGAATAAGCAAGGGTGAGTGTCACAGCCAATGGAAGACCCTCAGGGATTGCAACCACAACAATGGTAACAGCATCAGCAACAATCCCAACAACAGCATTCATCACATCATCAAAACTAGTCTTGTTACTCCCACTACCAAAAAACTCCCTAACCCCATTCTCATCCTTTGTGTTCCCTGTGAAGTAACGAACAAGCAACACAACAAGAACCAAAAATGCCACAGCCAAACCAACCTTCCCAATTGATGATGTGAGCTTGTTAAGCCTTGATTGCAAAGGTGTTTCCTCATCGATGTCACGGCTTATGGAACTCATCATTTGTCCCCATGTTGTGTTCATACCAACCGAGGTAACAAGCATCTTAGCATACCCATCAGCAACCTTTGTCCCAGAAAACAAGAAAGGGTTTTGGCATCTTCTACTAACCTCAACATGGTCACTCTCCCCTGTCATGCTTGACTCATCAACACTCAATGAGTGTCCATCTATGAATAAACCATCAGCTGGTACCATGTCACCAATCTTCAAACAAACAACATCTCCAACAACAACCTCAAAGATTGAGACTTTTTGGCGTTTCCCACTTCTAACCACATCAATTGGGATATCATTGCTTACTTGAGACAGCTTCTCAAATTGTTTGTTCTGTCTGAAGTTGCTTATTGAAGACATGGAGATTACAATGAAGACAGCAACAAAGATGCTACCACCATCATACCAACCTTCTTTGAGTCCATGCTCCTTGATTCCAAAACCAAGGGAAAGAGCAGCACAAGCCAAGAGGATGAGAATGGTTACATCCTTGAAGGATTCAATGACGAAATGGAAGAAACCTTTGGAAGGTGGTTTTTTGTAAGTGTTGGAACCAAACACTTGTTTCCTAAGTGCAATGCTTTCATGGTCATCACTGCCCTTTATGCCAAACTCAACGTTGGTGTCAAGGGATGAAGCAACCCCATCAACCCCACCATGTTTCTGAAGAATGTCAATGCTTTTCTCTTTCACAATCTCTGTGAGAGTTGCTTGGTCAATTGTGAAGGAGTTGGGTGGATTCAAATCAACCACGGTGAATGATGGTAAAGGTGAGATTTTGAATTTTTCTTTGGTTTTGTTGAGCGGAGTGGTGAAGTGTGACATGAGAGCTCGGGAACAATAGATGGTCATGAAGGCATTGTGCCATCTCTTTTTGTTGGGATCAGTAATGGTGTTTGGTGCATTGAGAAGTGTCTCAATGCGCTTCAAGTTTGTTGTGAGCATGGTAATTGACATGGTTAATTCTCAAGTCTCAACAACAGAATAACACAACAAATTTCAAAATGATCGAGAACTACACCAAAACAACAAGAGGAGAAGAAAAAGAAGAAGTGAAGACACAAAGAAAAATGATATTTGGATAAAAAATACGAGAGATATGAGTAATATATGTAATAGAAGAGTAATGTGACAATAAGAGAGATATAGAAAAAAAAAAAAAAAGAGGAGTATTAGATGGGTACCGAAAATTGAGGGATGTTTAAGTTTCAGAACTCACACAATGTATGGAGAATTTTACACTATTTGTTTTGGAATGGAAGAGTAAGCTAAGCAGCTATGACCAATATGCTTCGTACGTCAAACGAAGGATGTGAATTGGTGAGGACTAATTAGGAGTCTAAATATTGGATCATACACACTATGGTTTTAATTTGCCTATTGATGCTGTAACATGATCATCATGTTATATATATTATATAGACATGCATACGTGCTTGCTTACAGATGGAATTTCTTAGCCTTCAAGAAGTATATGATTCCTTTTTTGTGTTCATATATACCGCTTTTTCGAAAGCAATGAACATCAATTGACCGTGTTGCGGTATCTACGAGGATTTACATATCAACTTTGCATTTTTTTTTTTGTTTTGGTCGAAGGATGTTACTAGGAAGGTGGTGGTGGTTGTGGTGGGGTGCTCTTGTATGTTTGATACAACAACTGTTGGCAAGATTCCCAAGCGATGAAGCTAATTAGCTCTAGCCACGCCTTGCCCACGTCTCAGTTCTTTGTTCTTTCCCTTTTTTCCCCCTTCTTTTAGTGTAGGTAGTACAACTTAAAGAGTAAAGTTAATATTATTCTAAGAATTATGCATTAATGATATTTGTCAAAAAAAAAAAAAGATTATGCATTAATATCGTTATCCCAAATATGGTATATGAAAATTCAAAGGTAGCAATATTAAGAGCCTCTTTCGTGGCCCTTTGACCACATTTTTGAACCCCAGGAGCAAAGATATCCTAATTTAGACAAAAATAATAATATTGTGATCATTAATGTGTACGGGATGTAAATAAATAGTCAAAATTCTCATTTTTGTCGCGTGTTGTTGAAATGTTTGACGTAATCAATGCGACGCGGCAAATCGCAAATAAAACTTCTCGTGCGGAGGAGTGTACATTTAATATGGAATGGATAAGGTTCAATTAAAATAATAATTCCTTCAAAAATAAAATTTAAAATAATAATTAGTAACAACAACAACATTGACTTTTGGTGTCAACATATGCTGACTAGCTCTAAAAAATCGTGGCATTTTTAATTTAATTACTTTTTAGGTGAATTTAGGTATCTTACTTGTGCAATTATAGAGACTAATTCATCAAATTATTGAAATTTATTTAAGAAATTGATTTATCTCAATATATATTCTTTCATACATACGCCCTGCAATTGACCCCAACATTTTAATTCACTTTTGAATTATATCTTTTTGATCATATAAGGTATTTTTCTTTTGACAAAAAGGTCATTGTTGACAAATTGCTTTAATGTCAAATAAATTAATTTAAGGATTAAATATATTTTTTGTTCTTCATTTTTTAGTAATTTTTATTTGTAGTCATTTGTATTTAAATCGTAACTTTTTATTCATTTGAAAATAGGTTATATTTAGTCTCTTTGATTGATTCCGTTAATATTACCTGTTTTACTTATCTAATGTGGCATTCTGCATGGATTACACGGTCCATATATATCTCTCCAGGATTTTTCCTTTTTCACTCGATAACCTGGCTCAAAATCAACCTGAGCCACAGCAGTAACAATCATTGTAGTTAATCATTATTTGAATGAACTTTGTCACAAGTTCTTCATTTTAACGTAATCTTGATATTTGATTATTTATTCATTTGACTGCAAAATATAATTAAGAAACAAGCAATAGTATTTCCTTTGACCATAACAATATCTCTTGTGCTCCCTAGCTTTTGCTATCTCTAAATATAAAAAAAAATAGTAGGCATGCACATTGTGCAAGCATTAGTAATTTGGTCTACGGATAGAAATTAATTAGGCTGTATCCAACAAAGTTAAATTAAGCTCTTGGACGACGTACGTATATATAGAAAAAAAAATTGTTCGGTTTTGTTCAGTCCAAACTAATTAAAAATTAACTATAGGCTTAATTTGTACACTAATATAGTTTTTAGATAAATTTCTGTAGCACTTATAGAGAAGGAAACATTAACAATAATATTGTAATAATTACTATATAAGTTTTTTTCAATAAGATTCTATATATTATAAAAATAACGTGCAAATTAATGTTATTAATTAACTTATTAAACCCAAATTTTGTTCCCTACAACAAGTCTAGTATGATTTGATGTTTTTTTATAAACAAGAAAATTATTAAAAAAAACAACTAAACTAGATTACATGCACAAATTTAGCTACATAAAAAAGAATAAGACTTGTTTGCTATACAAAAACGACTGAGCTACTACCATTATTTAAAAAAGAACTAGCGCGTCCAAAGACATTATTATAGGAAAAGACTTTTCAACTAAGTTGGCACTTCAGACTTTATCTATCATTTATGGCAAGCCAAAAGAATACCCACAAAAAAAAACTAATAAATTCACCCCCTCCCAGTTTACCAACACCACAAAAAACAATGTCAGAACCATTCACAATTGTGAAATAAATTCCACCCCTGGTGTGAAGACGATAATCCCAAATACGAAATTGCAGATTCTATCCAGAACAGTTCCCAACGGTGGAGAAAATCTCATCCTTGGTGGAAAGTCGTCAGACCCCAAATGTGAAAATGCAGAGTTCAAGCTAGAGCAATTCACAATTGTGGAGAATTTCCCAGCCCGATGTGAAGTCGTCAGACCTAAATGCGAAAAAGTAGAGTACAAATTTAACCAGAGAAGATCACATCTGTGAAAAAATTAACATCTCCGGTGTGAAGGCGACAAACCCAAAAACGAAATTGCTGAGTATTATCTAGAGCAATTCACAATTGTGGACAAATTTCCACCCCATTCATGAAGTCGTGAGGCCCATTTGCGAAAATGCATAAAACAGTCCAGAACAGTTCAAAGCTGTGAAAAAATTACCACCGCCTGTGTGAAGACGTCACCCATACTTTGTCCGATTTAATGATAAAAGAATTGATTTTAAATAATTGAGTTTAACAGAATTGATTTGTATTTGGTAATAATATTTTAAAAATGAATTCATAATAATTGATTTCATTTGAATGATAAAAGTAGAATAACTTTTGTTGTATAAATATAAAGAATTTTGTGAGTCTCACACTCTCAATGCAAAAACTATAAATTCTTTCTTCCATTGTAGTAACTTCTACCAACTCCAAAATCAATTTTATTCAAAACGAATCTAAAACACACACACTAATTATTATAGCAACCACACCTAGAATTGATTATGAGCGTACTCAAGGTGATTTTGGAATCTAAAACAAATGGGTACTTATTAGCTAGGAACTGATCAAGAAACTTCCTCCATTCTGTCCAAAAAGGAAAAAGAAACTTCCTCGATGTGATAAAACAAATGCGCGGCATTGGATGCTTCATTTCAACACAACTCAGCACGAAAGAATCAACAACAATCAACAATCGTTTGACAATTTCGACATTACCCAAATTTTCAAGAAAAGAATAAACAGAGAAATTCCATTCACAATTCAACATGTGGGGCCATTCACTCACTATACTAACTAACTTCATACCCCCTTTCCTCCTTCATTTATACGATCCATTCAGTGTGGTTCTTTAACTTGTGTGTACTATAAATAAAATCGACCCAACAACCAAACCCATACTCAAAAACAAGGTTAGAGATTAATGGAGGCAATTTTTTTCATTTTTATTTCTTTTTTGTGCAAATAATTAATTAAGCGTGTGTTTGTTTTTCTATTAGGAGCCATCAAAACCCATTTTGGAGTCAAAGTAACAACTTCTTTCTTCTCACAAACGCAGCTTTGAAAAGAGTGTCAACGGAATTTGAACAGCTATCCAAACACACACTAAGCCCTGCAAGTGCGAGAAACTTCCACTATGGATGTAGCAGCTGGGGATGCTGGTTTCAGAAACGCTACCTCATCTCCTGTTCCTTACCTCTTTGGTGGCCTTTCTCTAATGCTTGTACTCATAGCATTTGCATTAACTATCCTAGCTTGCTCTTCTCATAGAGACTCTTCTTTGTCTACCTCAACTGGAAATAATAATAATGAAGAGAAATCTACCAAGAATGTGGAAATGGATGAGGTGGATAATTTGGAGCCTAAGATTGTTGTGATTATGGCTGGAGATAGTAACCCCACTTACTTGGCCAAGCCTGTGTCACAATCCACATGTCATACTCAAGAAGCAGTTTAGAATTGTGTCTCATGATTCATGAGATTGTCAGACACAAAATTAAGGAGAGAAAATAAGGAACAAAAAAGAGAAATACAAAGGAAAATCTTCCTCTCTTCTTAATGTTGTTTTTCTTGTACATTGATATTGTATATGTATACCATTTTGTACTTAAAACTCTTGATCATAGAGATGTAAATTGAACAGTAGCACCACTGTACTCCTATTTAGATCCAGATTTGCTGCAATAGAAAAAATACACAGTTGCCGCAGATAAGCATTTAAACCATCCAATTAGATTGGATGACTCATGTTTGGCATGGACTTTGGAAATCGGATGTAGAAATCAAACTCAGAACATGAGTCATTCTATCTTGATCCAATGATCTGAAATAATATTCAATCAGTTGATTGTAACAGTTGCATGTTTTTTCTAATGCAGAGAATCAGTTCAGTCCTTGATTGTGTAAGCACATAGAATTAATTGATTTTATTGAAAGAAAAAAAATTAGCTTGTGTTATTTTCGCATTTGGATACCTGGAAAAACAAACAGATTCCCAACATCTCATTGGATAAGATATTCCATAAAAGAGAAGAATTGAAAAAGATATAGAGCAGTTTTATCAATTAATAAAACATTTAATTAATTTGATAAATAATAAAACAATTATTTGATGATTAATTTTTTAAAATAAATAAAATTTACATTTAAAAGTACTCTTTATTTATTTGACTAGAGAGGATCTTCTTTTCAAAACGAAAAGAGAAATGGCGAAAAATTTATTATGTTTTTTGGTATAAAATTTATTTAATTTTAATTTCACATTATATATAAATTTAATTCGATAAGAAACAAATGACTTCAATAGAAAATTGCACAAAATAAAATTAAAAATAAAAAAATCCTGACTTATTTTATGATCTCATCAACCAGATCTCTGTAGAACGAATGAAAGTCATTAACCTGCAGTCTTGTATTGTCGTCTCAAGTGATTACTAGCTATCTATATTCTGTATATTGAGAATTCATTCCACATGCATGTGTCGATGATTGCAAATCGTTCAGCTTACGACACTACTAGAAATTTGCAATTTTCTTGTGGATTTTTTTTTTGCAGGAATTTTATGTGAATTTTCCTACCATTTTGTTGAATTTACGGTTTTTTCATGCATATTTGAATTCGTGAGAAAATTCTTAGAAAATTTTTCCATTTCATGTGGATTTTGCTATATATGGAAAGGTATCCGCAGGAAAAGTTTTGATATTTCCTACGGAATTTGTTGTGGAATTTTGTTCATACAGGAGAAAATCCTAAAAAAAAAATCACAGCAAATAAACTTGGTTCTAGAATGGTAGAAAATTCCGTAGGTAATAGCTGTGGATTTTCATGTGATTATTTAATTATTGTATTTATTAGTTATTATTGATTTTAATGAAATTAAAATAATTAAAATAATACATATATTATTAAAAAAAACTTTCGAAGACTCCAGTACTCCTTCACGCTAAACAATCATTAACAAGTAGTGATGTGGGTAGAAATTTTTTTAGTAATTAATTATTTGTCTTTTAGCTACGGTTGGAGGCCGTAGGTGCAAGTTAATGGCTTTTAGGACAGACAGATACAACTAGTGTGTTATCCGTAGGTAAAACCTAAATTCAAATCCGTTTGTTATTTGCCCCTTAAAGTGCATTTACCTACGGATATGTAATATATAGTGACAGATTTTGTGGTCAATGAAGATAATATTTCTTCTTGTGGCAAATTTTTCTTCCGGATTGACCTGTAAAATATGTTTGATGCAGATTTTTCCCAAAAGAGCATAAAATTTCCTAAAAGCGTACACTTTTTGCTGTGGATTTTTCTGTAAAAATCTCTATAATTGCTACAGACATAATCCACAGGAAATTTCATGCGGATTTTAAATTCACAGGAAATAAATTACCCACGAAAGTTTTATCTGGGACCAGAATACATAGAAACTTTTGCAGCAAACTTGTTTCCTCTGGATTTTCTTTTGTAAAATCTGTAGAAAAATCCGGAGGAAATCGATGAAGTTATAGCAGTGCTAGAAAATTCAAACATGCAGTATATGTATAAACTGTAGCAAATCGATGAAACAAATTGTAACAATTTACAGAATAAAAAAAGTTAGCTTTGAAAGGTTGCGTTTAATTGCATGATTGAATAGCGTTGCAATAGAATCTGTATATGTCCTGAATTTAAAATTTAAAACGAGAAAAAGTCCTTTCTTTTTAGAATTTTTGCATCCATTAAAATTTAATTAGTATACATTGACGGTATAAAAAAATTTACACATACATCCAATCAATCTTACATTGTAAATTTTTGTGTAAATATTTTAGAAATTATTGTTATGAAGTAGTAATAATACTATAATAAAATATGATTAAATGTCTATATAAAATATTTTTACCGATACATACTAATTAAACTCTAAAAGAAAAGCATTAAAATCAGTTTTCACTTTTCAGCAACTAGCCTACCACCTTAAAGCTTGCCTATAATACAAAATACACGGTTGATAGTGGCCAACCAATTTGGTTGAATTTGACGTTTTGAAAAAGAGATGCTCCCGTGTATCTTCGAAATTAAGAAACATTTTTCTGATTTACGCAATCGAGACGTGGCGTCTCGAAAGTGTGTGTGCATTTTGCCCTGCTTATAATAGTGGCGCAACCAAAACAAGTCAATTGCAGTTGAACAAATGTTTAATAATTTGTACCTCCCCATCAATGTCGGAGACATGCGTGTACCGTTATTTCAATTAGTTCCACTACTGGCTACAGCAACTATATAGTTTTCCCATTGAGAGTTTGACAATGTTAAATATTTATTGTTGAGAAGAAACATAGAAACTAGCTATAGGTTGTTTCAGATTCAAAATCTACGGTGAGAACACAAAATTGGAGAAATCACTTCCACGCATAAAAGGAGTTTTTTTTTGTCGTAAAGTTCCAAGGGAATTTATATCTACACTGTTATCTACACATATATTTCTGCAAAACTATTAGTTCTGCGGGTATATTTTTTTTCCAACACATACATTCCGCGAAACTAATACCTCTGCATGTTGTAATTCAATGCAGAACTATTAGTTCCGCAAACAAGTATGTGTTTGAAAATGCCTGTGGAACTAATAGTTTCGCATTGAATTATAACGTGCGGAACTATTAGTTCCGCGGAATGTATGTGTTGAAAAAAATACACCTGCAGAACTAATAGTTCTGCAATAATGTATGTGTAGATAGCAAAGTATGTATCTACAGATATAAATTACCAAGTTCCAATATATTGACAGGCGACAACAGTGAGCCCAAAGCCCAGGGTCCCTTCTGTGTAATGTTTAGGCTTTCGCCTGATCTAATATATCTCACATTTGACCAAAAAAAAGCATGACCATTGCTCCTTGCACCCACATGCATTGCTCCAAGCACCCACATTTAACCCACATTTAAGGTTTTTTTATTTTAAAGATAAAATACCCCTCCCTCCAAATCCTTCCCCTACTTCCACCCATCTGCCACACTCCCCCCTCCACCCCTCTTGTTTTTTTTTCTCTTCCAATTCTCCCTTGTCCCTCTCCCCCCTCCCCACCAAAGGTCAATAAAACAAACACCCACCACCATCTAGAAGCCTTATAGTTGTCCAACGCTTTGTCAACAACCACTATATCGCAACCTATTTTTTCGCTATCTTGTGACTACTTGGAAATGCCAATTCCAGAAGCCAAATTATACATTCCAAAAAAATGTCAGTTCCAGAAGCCAAAATTTGCATTTCGAAAATGCTAGTTCCAAAACACAATTTCAATTGAAAAATATGTTCTAGAAATGACATTTCCGGAATGTAAAATTTGGCTTCCAGAACTGGGAAGTAATAGAATCGCGAAAAATGTCATGAAAAATATGTTCTGGAACTGACACTTTTGGTATGTAAAATTTGGTTTCCGAAACTAACATTTCCAGTATGTAACATTTGTGTTCAAGAACTAGCATTTTCGGAACGTATAATTTGGCTTTTGAAATTGACATTTTTGGGAAGTCACGAAATCGTGAAAAAAGTTACATTGTGTTTCCCCTAACGACAGTGACTGCCAACAGAGCGTTGGGCAACATTAAAGCTTTTAGATAATGTGGGTGATCGCTTTATTCACCTTTTGTGAGGAGGGGAAAGAGTGACAAGAGAGAATTGGAAGAAAAAGAAAGAAAAAACAAGAAGAGGGTGAGGGGGGGGAGTGTTGCATATGGGGTGAAGAATGGGGAAGAAGAGGGGGGGGGTATTTTTGTCTTTAAATTTAAAAAAAAAGGTGGATTAAGTATGGGTGCATGAAGCAATACATGTGCGTGCAAGGAGCAATGTCCCTTACAGCACAAGCACAGCAATGAGCCCCAAGGCCCAACTGAGGGGTAAAAGGAACCCAGTAACAGCTTAAGCATAGCCTTTTTTTTGTTGATAAGCGTAGCCTAAAAGATACAAAAATATTTGACCAAAAAAAATGATACAAAAATTGGAGCAAGAATAGCTGCTGAAACAAACCGAAGTACAAACAAGCCCAAAGAAATCCGCAAACGCAATCATGATTTTGATCCTTGGGAATCGGTAAACCCACCCATCCAAATTTACCATACACCCCACATTAATGCTGAAATTTCAAAAATACTCTCAATTTTTGAGTGTATTCCGAAAACTAATTTTCGGAATACAAATTGTATAGAGACTGGAGTTTCCGGAATACAAATTTGACTGAAGTTTCCGAAATACAAATTTACATTCCGGAAACTATACACCTTACAATTCAAAAAATTACATTCTGGTTGGAGTTTCCGGAATAAAAATTGCATTCTGAAAACTCCTGTTTCTGAAATATACGCAAAATTGGAGAATATTTTTGAAATTTTACCATTTAAGTGAGATATATGGCTAAAAAATTGGAGTATATTTACCAATTCCCTTGATCCTTTCTTCTTCTTTTTTTGGTCAACTTTCTTTTATCCTTTCCGATTTTTTTTTTGGTCAAGATCCTTTCCGATATTCTTATTATTTGTTTCATTTTCTTTTGGACTGATGGGCCGAGCCCATTAATGAGAGAGAACTGAGATAAGAACATAAGATTGGGCCAACTATTTTCCTTTTGCCCTTTGTTTGAATTGCTAGGGCTTCTTGACCAAAAAAAAATTGCTAGGGCTGTAGCTTGTTGAACCATGCTTTTTTTTTTTGTCAAAGCTTGTTGAACCATGCTCAAGATGTTTCTTTTGCGTAAGTAATCACTTTGATCCATGTGCAGGAAACGGTGTCATTTTAATCTCTAATAGATGTAAAATTAAAAAAAGATCATTCATTGTGTCAAATGTTAGTCACTATAGTCCCTATTCTCAGATTTGCTACATAACTCTGTTTGGGATTACTAACTGAGATGTTAAAGGCAATATTTCATATACAATAAGGACCAAAAACAAATTTTTTAATATTTCAAAGACTAAAACCAATTTTGTTTTCTAACAAATACAAAAACCAAAAAAAATCTTATTGCATGAAATAAATAGTTATTTAAATTAAAAATGAAATAATGCTTTTATACGTGGGGAATCAGTATGCTTTTTGTCCTTAGGATAAATTTTGAGGGTGCAAGTAACTGTCTGAAGGTTACTGACGGAGTCTAGAGATTATTCAATGATATCCAAAAAAAAATTGCATCAATACATCACATGACAATAAACTTTATGCCATAAACTTTGTTGAACTTCAACCCGCATCTCCCGCCTTTCATGAAAGTAAAAAAAGTGCAACCCCTTTGGACCACTGCGTGACATATTACCCTTTGTCGAATGCTACTTGAACTAGGAAGTTTCGAGAGAAAACACAAATTAGTAATTTAATTATTAATTATTATTATATAAGAAAAATAAAGAGAGCAGCTATTTATTACGAACTAGTATATGGATCCTACCAGTAAAATACGGGTCTTTTTGAAAATAAAAAAAATTAAAAAGATGACATGTGTTATAATAAGATATATGACACGTGTCACAATTTAAAAGATAGATGTTAAGTTTCTTATATAAAATAAATAGAAGCTTCACGGCATAAGTGTATGGATTAACACGTGGCCTATTTTTTAAGAAATTGTTTGACAAACAAACACGGATTGATTCGTAAAAGTAACCAATCATCATTCTTTGTGTGTTTTTATGCTTTAGTTTTTGTAAAATTTAGTATTTTCCAAAAATAAGTTTAATCTTGCAGGAGGCTAGCACATATGTCATCTCTTCAATAGACGAGATTGCAATATGTGCCACTTTCCTTTCCATACCGTGAAACATGTTATCTCTTTTAATTTTATTTATTTTTAACTTGAGTTATTTTATTTGTTGGATTTTTTTTTATCTGTAGTTTAATAAATTGGGTCAAATAACTAGTTGTACGACTATTATGATAAAATAAAGTCTCTCAAGCTTGTCAAAAAATAAAATAAATGAAGTCTCTCAAATTTTCTCAAGTTACACTAGTGACTTGTCTTAATTCATGTGACATGAATGTAATTTATTTACTTTAAAATATGAACCATATCACTTACTCCTTCCGGTTTCAAATATAAGAAAAAAAGTACATGCATCTGGATTATATATGGTCCAGATGCATGTATTTTTTTTTTTATATTTGAGACCGGAGAGAGTACTTTATATGGAACATTTATTTATGCAATGCTCAATAAAAGCCAACGGGGTTAGCACAAATTGTTGGATTTTTTGCTTACTTTATCTGTGATTTGAGTTCAAATTTTGAACTTGGATTCAATTGAATTGAATTTCTCCGATGATAAACTATATATAAATTTCACTGTAAATTCTTATTGATGTGAGTGATTCTCTCATGTATCGTATGAGATGTGCCTCATCTAATCTAAATTTATATATATATATATATATAAATTAAAATAAAAGGAACCTCACGAAGAATCTTCCAACCACTCGACACTTTTTCGGGGCTACGGGCTACCGACCTTCCGTAATTACATTCTTGCTCTAGAGCCATAAAACGTGAATATTCTTCTGTAGGAGAATATGCTAATTACAGCAACATGTAACAAATGGCATGAGAGTTATTGATTATTCTAGTATTTTATAATTAGATCACGACAACCTGAAATTTGAGACGAGACAAGAAAAAAGTGCAACTTTTTTTTGTTCCTTTTTATCCATACCTTGCATTAATCACTTTTATTTTCTATTATTTGGAACTTTTTTATTTTCTATTTTTTCCAAGAGTTTAATTTATATGCTCTGTCAGTGTAAAATAGGTTTTACACTGGCATCCAATGAGATCTCATCATTTTGCCATGTCATTTTATTAAATATAATAAAATAAAAATATAACAAAAAATTAAATTCAATCCTAATTCTCCTGCACATCGTCATCCTCGTCTTCCTAATTCAACTCTCCTCCCATCTCTCTTTGCAGTTTGCAGCACTTTCCGTCCCATTCATGCCAATATAATCTTTCACCGTTGTCTTCCTCGTGGACCCCGTCCTTCTATGTGGCAAATTCCTTTTTAATACTTTCTCAGAACCCAAACCAAAGATTTGTTCCGTGCGGTGACTGTGCCGTCGACGATGTGTGGTTCGGTGCAGGGTTCATCGTGGTGTCCGATTGGATCCGGGACTCATCAATGTAATGGTTCGATTGGTCATAGCGGTCAATTGAAAAGAGAAGCTTGGCGGTGCAATAGATCCCAATGACGGTGACGACGGTGACGCAATGGATCACGGCGGAGATGAAATCGTTACCCACTTGACTGGGTATGGTTGATCTTGATGAACTCATGGCCTGGGTGCAGCGTTTTCTCGTGATGGCTGCTTGCGGTTGCATTACATGAAATTTGACCGACGGTTACCAATTGGGTGCAGCGGTTGATCCGTTGATGTACTTCACCTGAGTCTGCTTGCAGCTAGGTGCAGCGGTTGGGTTCTTGAAGCTTGGCAGCTGGGTTTGAAATCTTGATGGACTTGCAATGGGTGTTGTAGTTTTGGTGGTTTTCCATATGAATATCAATGGGTGCTGTAGTTGATCATGAATCATGATGCAATTGCGATGGATGCAGCGTTTCTGTCGTGATTTTCTTATTCAATTAATTAATTAATATAATTTAATGAAATTGTGACATGGCAAAATGATGATATTTCATTGGATGTCAGTGTAAAACAACTTTACACTGACAGAGCATATAAATTAAATCCTTTTTCCAAATATGTTTTTATAAGCAAAAAGTTCTTAATTAAAGAAATTTATAAATACTTATATGTATATGTATAGTATAAAAGCTATATAAGTCGATCTACATCATAAAAGTCTTAGGTCATGTTTGGATAACAAACTTATCTACTGCTTATGACATAAGTTGTATAAGCTACTTTTATAATTGAAGAAAAGTTATAGTGAAACTTATTTTATATAAGTCATAAGTTGTTTTGATAAGCTATCCTAAGTAGCTTATGAAAAATAAGCCCAAAACAACTTATGAATCAGTCGTAAGCTGTGTTCATAAACTCTGCATAAGCCAATCCAATTAGACCCTTAAGCTAACGACATCGAACCATGCGCAACGTAAAATTAACACATCATTACGAAAGTAAGCAAGGAATTCTTTTGAAAAATTGATGTATTAATATCGAAAAGATTAAAGTTTTGGCCGATGAGTATTCCAATATCGATGATCTTGATTTATTTTCAAAATTTAAAGTATTGAAACAAGTGATAACATATAATTAAGAAAGAGCAATGATACTTAAACACTTCAAAATTTAATCCACCCATTCAACACCTATCATTTCTCTCTATCTTTCTCTAACTATCACATCACATATTCTATTATTTTATTATTTTTCTCTCATCTCTTTCTATCTCACTCTAGTGATATACACCTCATTGGGTGTACACCAAACTTTTTCCATTACGAAATTAACACACACATTAGAAGTATTAGATTATATATCCCTTAAGTTATTAATTATGCCGACCTCAAACAAATTTGCCTCCAATAGGAGGATACTAGTGAATTTCATCCAAAAACAAAAGATTATATTCTTTTCAAAATGCATATATTACATATAGAATATTATTGACAATACTTGTAACTTTGCTATTGAGAAAGTTTTGAAAATTAAATTGTTTAAATCCTATTTAAGGTTAACTGTTACAATATGATTGAATGAATTAGTCACATTTTTTTTATTTGAAAGTGAAATATTAGGATTGCATGATTAGAAAACTTATCTCAATTGCAGCTCAAAAAACTGTAAAGAAAAAAAGATTTGTACATTTGCCTTAACATCAAACAAGTTTCAACTAGGACTTTGTTTGAGAGTTTCGAGAGCGGATAAACTTCCTCCTTGTTTGGAAGTCATAAAACCTCCAATATGGAAAAACTTTAAAAATTAAACAAAAGAGAATTTTGGAGAGTTTTTTTAAAAAAAAAAATCCTCCAAAGTTATCTCTTTATTTTTAAGAACTCTCAAACAAGAGAAAAACCGATCTTAAGCCTCTTTTTCCCTCCAAAACTCACTCTCAAACGGCTCTAAAATTTCTATACACAACCCTATCGCGACATTCGAAGAAGGGCATCATCATTCAGACACGTAAACAACGCAAACTGTGTCTATAACACTTTGTTCAACCAGCATCTCATGGCTTTCCTGAAAGTGAAAAAGTGCAGTTACTTTTGGACCGCTTGTGACACAACACACCTTATTACTTGAACTAGGAAAGTTTTTGTGAAGAAAACAGAGTCTAATTAATTGTTAAGTGTGAATATTAGGATAAAATTGCAAAGTCTATCAAATTTTAGTAAGTACACATTAGTTATTTGTCTTAATTCATCAAACATAAGGTACTCTAATTTACTTTAAAATAGTAACAATATCAGTCACTATATACATGGATGTATTTTTATGGACAAAAGAATATTATATTCCAAATTCTAACCCTTTTTCTAGGCATCCGTACCATCATTGCTTTGTAGCCATGAAATATGAATGTTCTTCTCTTAGTGGAGAATGTTGACTGTCGTAACATGTAACAAATGGCGTTACAGATATTGATTTTATATATAATATTCTAGATTCCTAGATCATGACAAGCTGTAATTTAAAGTGAAAAAGTGCAAGTAAACTCTATATTCCTTGTTCTACTTGTATCTCAATATCCCTTACAAAAAAATAAATAAGAAACAGAACACTCTGCAGGATCACTATGTAATTGATCACTTACGCTTCATTTTCTTCCCAATGGTATTTGGACTAAGAAATGTTTATGGATCAGAAAACTTCATCGATATACGTAAGCAATTTCTATTGTATTTTGAATCTCTAATATGCACAGCTTATGTATCCTGCTATATGTAGTGTTTAATCCAATTATGGCTGAATGTTATTTTTGAAAATCACCTCAGAATACTATGCCAAATTAAGGTTTTAACAGTGTTTAAATGTAAAATTGTTGTTAGAATTAATGTTGCAGAGATTTAATATAGCATCTCTGTAAGTAAGTGCTGTATCAAGGAAATCCTGAGACACAAGAAGCACTGTCTAAATTACATAATTTTTTAAAACAAATCAAATAGTACTTAAAATGATTTGTTTTAAATATTTTAGATAATCCTGTTGAGTTTGTTAGCTCTGACTTGTGCTAGTAAAAATAAAGTTATTATTTTACTGTACAATAATAACTTGTTTGTTCAAACACTCACTACAAAAATTTTGACTTGTACCAATGGGCAAAATCTGTTACTAAAAATCTGAATAGGTAAATACTCTTTTCTCATTGACTAGCGGACGAGTTCACCGTCAACTATAAGGGTACGAACTGGACAGATTTATCCAAAGGTAGTTGGGCTGTCACTGAAAGTTGTTCATATGTACCTACGGTTACACCTGTAGATAAAAAATTCAATAGGCACAGTAAAACTGTTTGAGAAAATAAAAAAAGATAATTCATATTCAATAATGTAGAAATGATGATGGCAAGTGAGTTACATGGAATTCCTATATTGAATATGAATTAACCTACTCTGAGTCAAGGAACCTGCATTCTTTTATGTTCAATGAGTGGAACTTACTTTAAGGCCTTCAAGTTTTATTAGTTTTTTCCTTTTGTGTTCCCCAACCCCTCTTGGGCTATTTGGTTGACATTGAACAAGGTTGTTGTGGAACTTTGATGCAGACTAAATTCCTGATTATTTGTCTACACCTGAATTTCTAAAGAGTTAAACTTCTATACAATATTTCACACCTTCTCTGTTCCTTTTGTTGCTTCTCCCTTAGTCTTTCTCTAAACAACAGATAGAGCTAAAGTATTTAAAGGAACAATTACTCTATCTTTAACAATATCCCACAATTTTTGTAAGACAAACATGTCTGTAATTTTAAGCTCCAAAAATCATAGTTTTGATCAATAACAATTAGTAGAGAAATGGATGACAAGTTGACTATAGGTGTGATTGTGGGTTTAGAATGAAAGTGTTTAATAGTTAAGAAATTGAAATTTGGTAAGTATTTATGCTTATGCTCATTATATGACACTGATCAAATAAAACCTTGACACCACTGTTGGAATTATGAATTGTAATTTGTTAAGTAGTTGTAAGATTAGTATCTTAATATGAGAAGAATGGCTATGTGGGAAATTTGGGAAGGTGGATTTTATGGTATGATAAGATAGGATACAAGATTTTGGTAGTTGAGAGTACAAAGGAGTTTCTATTGACATTCCTCACTTGAGAGGTATGTGTACCTATTTATAGGCAAATTCACCATCCAAAAATGAGATGATATTAATTGTTTCTAGTATTTTATATAGCACAATTTTTAGATACATCTATCCTTAGATTTTTACAATATTCTTAGAAAATGTCTTTCACATTCTAGCAAAAATTAATTAAGCAAATTAGATTATAAGGAAAAACTTTCAGAGGGAAGTGTAGATAGCCATTTAACAACTTAATATAAGGACTATATTTTTTTTAAAGCAAAAATAGAATGTTAATGCATCACAATAAAGCTAGACATCTCAACTAAGTTGACACCTCAGCTCTATCAATCATTTGCAGCATACTATAATTTATTGAAAAAGAGAAAAGAAAACAAAACATGACATGTGGGGGACCAAATATAAGGACTATATTTACAAAACATAAGTATAGAGATAAAAAGATATAGTAAGGCCAAACTAATTAGACTACATAAAAGTTAGCTTGAAATGTTAAAGCTTATTCTCAAGCCAATTCTTCTATATCTCCTTACCATGTCTTAATTAACTAGAAAGAGGGAACAATGTTACATCCAGCTTTTGTCATTAGAGTAGTGTTGGAGTGCATTTGGTCTACTTCAGCTTCTATACCATTTCTCTTTGCAAATCGACCTTTAATGCGAGGTCTAGTTTGAGCATAAGCCTTCCTTGAGGCATACCTAATTTTCTTTTCAAATTGTCTTGTCTTCTTTTTCTCCCTGTATCTTAGGACTTTGGCCTCCCTGTCCATTGAGGTAAGATGTGAAGGCATACGAATTGGAGGGAATAGGTGGTCACTTGTCCCAATTGATGATTTTGAATGGGAAATTGAGATGTCACTTATTGTTGATTCTGGTACAATCCCAACATCCATTGATGAAACTGAAACCTGGAATTTAAATGAAAACAAGAACAAAATTAGGAATTATCAAAAGTATAAGATAGAAGAATGTTATCATGAGATCACAAGTTGGTGTAAAATTTCTAAGCAAATGTAGTAGGCACATCTTTAAGCAAGCACTATTACTTTAGGCTCTTGTCTTTAAATTGAAATTGCAAGACCAAAGGTAAATACAATGAGATGATCAACTGAAGAAATGTAAAATAAGTTCGGGTAAACTTTGCATGTCTAAAATATGATATGAAAAATTACCCTTCAAAATAAGTATTCTTATAAGGAGTTACAACTAGAATTATCAAATATAAAAGAGGAGACTTGCACTTCTTATGCTTTTAAGTCTTTTAATAATATCGTTTAATTTGCTTATCCAAAAAAAATCAAATATAAACAAGGAAATAAAGCTTCTATTCAGTGACACTTAAAAACAGAGTCTAGCT
Source organism: Glycyrrhiza uralensis (assembly GCA_030159175.1). Taxonomy (NCBI): domain Eukaryota; kingdom Viridiplantae; phylum Streptophyta; class Magnoliopsida; order Fabales; family Fabaceae; genus Glycyrrhiza; species Glycyrrhiza uralensis. Next base: position 3,512,095 of record BRZY01000008.1, read on the forward strand.
AAGAGAAAAGTCAATGGAAAAAGGGTATATATAGAGATCTAAAAGGTTGTAGAAATTATTAAGAATTAATCAAGAGCACACAACAACAGAATCAAAATTGTTAAGTTAATTGGCTGGCTTTTCAAGGAAATATTAAGAAACTCTTTATATATCAATAATAACATGGAGAAGGAGGCCAAGAAAATGCCACTTCCAATGAAAAGTCAACACAAGTCAAATCAAAATAAGAGGAAAAAAAACATCAATCAAGTATAGCTGAAGATGAATAAATAAATTAATCCAAAGATTTGGGGAAAGCAAAAAAGAAAGGGTTGAGAAAAAGGGAAGAGCACTTACGCTTTGACTAAGAGAACCATCAAAACTAAACCCAGCTTTTGAGGAGTCAAATTCCAAACCCGTTTGAAATTGATGTTGCACATGGTGATGAGCTCGTGCTTCTCCTCCTCCTCCTCCTCCACACCTAACAGGAACCACTGCATAGTTCCTAGGGACAGTTCCATAATCATGTTGGTTCTGGTGTTGTTGATGATTATGATTATGATCATCATCATCATCATAGTGAACACTGTTGAATTGGTTATTGTCATCACCACCATCACACGAATTACAATCCACAAGGTCAAAATACCCATCACCACCAAACAAGAAATCCTGATCCTCCTCGACCTCGTTGTTGTTCTTCACGGGATTTGGCAACAACCATGAAGCTGCTTCAGCCTCATCTTCCTCTTCATCAACAACTTCTTCTCGTTCCTCTTCTTCTGCTTCACATCCTTTATTATTATTACTATTACTATTATTATTATTATTATTATTGTTATTGTTACCTACGAACTCGTGGTGTTGGTGGTGGTGGTGGTGGTGGTGATCTTGTGGACACCCAGAGAAGGGTAGAAGAGGCACGCGTTGGTGGCGACTGGCGAGTGGGTTAGCAGAGTGAATGTCGGCATCACAAGAAACGCAAAGCGAGGCAGCATCGGCTTTGCATAGGAACGCCGCGGGAGCACGCTCGCAAGCCTCACACACCCACACGCGCTCGTGCCTCGAGGCCACGCGGTTGGCCGCGTGGATGCTGGCGTCACAGCTCGAGCACAGGTACGCCGAGTCAGCACGGCAGTACACCGTGCACGGTGCTGAGCGACACGTGTCACAAACTCGAGACCAACTATTATTGGAGCCATTGCCTCCATTGTTTTCCTTCATCATGTTTTTTTTTTCTTTGCAAGAAACAAAGAGAATTTTAATAATATGATGAATACAAAAGCATATGCACACAATAAGAGAAGAGTACTATGCTAGAATATTTTTGTTGTGTAACTAACTATTGTGTGTTTGGTTGTTGGAATTTAGAGGAAGAAGGGGAAGTGGGATTGTTGTTGTAGGTAGCACACAAGTGAGGGGGGAAGTGAGGTGAACCAAGTAGTGTTGGGGGAGAATCAAGGGTGCCAACGTGGCAATAAGATAGTGGTTTTTGTAAAAGTTCTTGTTGCTTTTTTTTTTTTGTGTTGTGGCGAGTAAGAGGGTTTGGTGGGTCCCGGTGCATGTTGCTCCTCTTTTGCCTTTTGGAATCATTGAAGACTCAAAGAGACGTTGTTATTATGGGCATTGAATTTGTTTTGTTCATTACATGAGTGTGGACACAGTCTGCTGCCACGTGTCGATTTGGGTCCACGCCGTTATTAAGATTAGATTCTATTCTATACACATTGCATAATCCAATAATGTTCCTCCTCTTATAAACATTTTATTGGCTGTTAGAGGATCAATATCCACTACGTCGGTAAACCACTGATTTCTCTCGGGCTTATCTATTTGTAGACTGGTGTATTTTGTGACGAAATGGCATTTCCCTTCTCTCCCCTTTTCTCTAGTCTTGACACATGCACATTTATGACTATATATAATGGTAATATTAAGTTTTGATAAAATCTTTTTTTATTTCAATTTTGTCCTTTTTATAACTATCTATAATATATCAATAATTATTCCATAATCACAACTATTTTATCATCTTTTATAAAAAAAATTATTCTATCATCTAATTATACAACAATATAAAAAAAAGAGTTCGTGCCCGGCTCCCCCTAGTATTACATAAGATCCAAGGAGGAACCTAAAAAGAGGAGAGAATCAGAGATCATAGTTTTATGTTTTATGAGCAAATTAAAATGATATATATAGAGCATAATACCTGAATTCAATATTATGTTCCATATATATTATTTGAATTAGAAAAAAGCTTAATTGTACTTTTGGTCTCTAGGTATTGTGATTGTATGATTGGGATCCAACGGAGTGTGCAATTTTGATACCAAGTATTACAATTGTGCAATTTTGGTCCCTCAAGTATCCCGAGTCGGTCTTTCGGTCAGTGTGTCATTCAATTTTTAATATTAAGAACCAACGTGACACACGTGTGTTGACTAAGTCAATACATCTTTGGACATTGTGATGTAGGCTCCTGATATTAAAATTTGGACGACTTGGTGAAAAACAGACCTGATTGTAACAATTGATGGGACCCAATTGATTCAATTGAAAACTAAGAACTAAAATTGCACAATCATAATAGTTAAGGACGGAGTGTTTTTGGTATCTTATTCTCACTATGCAAAAAAGCGTATCAATCTGTACATACGTAACATAATAACAACCAGAAGTTCTTCTACTTTCTTTGTATAAATTTTGTTCTACATGTAGCTTATGCCATTTTAAAGTAAAAAGCGTAGCCACTTTTGGGGACCACGGTGTGACTCAAGGCTTATACTCTTTCTATTATAAAGCGAGTTCTCACATTAAAAGGTAAAGTAACATGTCTCAACCATCAACCATCGATAAGAAAATCAATATCTGTGTGTACGTAATATTAATCTCTAAAAGATGGGCTTCATATTTTTAGTTTTTGGTCAAGAAAGCCCATACGTCTTGTTTTTTGGTCAAGAGGGCTCCTCCAGCGAAGATGAGGGCAATTTCTATCTGCACATACATATTTTTCTATCTGCACATATATGTCTACAGAATTATTAGTTCCACAGATTTATTTTTTTTATCACACACATGTTCGCGAAACTATTAGAATAGTTCTGGGGGTTGTAATTCTCCGCGGAACTATTAGTTCTGCAGGAATGTATGCAGAGAATTACAACCCACGGAACTAATAGTTCCCCGGACATGTGTGTGTTGAAAAAAAATAAATCCGCAGAACTAATAATTCTGCAAACATGTATGTATAAAGAAAAAACTATGTATGTGCGGATAGAAATTACGGAAGATGAGGCCCTTATTGGTCCCTTGTTGTCTGGATCTTAGCCCTTAATTACACCATCACATGGGTCCAAAAACAACACCTCGTGGCTTTCTTGACATGGTTCTCACTTCTCACCAAGGGATTTGCATGTTACTGTTTTCTGACTCATTCTGATTCAGATTTTTTTTTTGATAACTTTAAGTTGTGATTGAAGGAGGTCTATGTTGACAAAAAAAAAGGAGGTATATGTAATATATAATTTTTTTTTCGTGAAACAGGCTAATGCCAATATTTTTTTTTGTTTTGGCCTTTATAAAATTTATTTTATTAGTTGTCTTTTTTAATTTTTTAATTTTCTTTTAGTTTTTACCATTACGTATTACATGGACTGAGAATAAAATTTTAATTTTACAAAGACTAAACTTTTTTTATCGGTGGACCCATATAAACATGACTTTTTATCTAACATAAACAGTAAAAGAAATCTAATAAATAAAATAATCTTAATGAGAAATAAAAAATTAGAAAATAACACGTGTTTTTCTTATATAGTAATTATTGATAATTTTAACGCTGTATGAGGGAATGGCAAACTGCAGGCAAAGTGGCGATAGTCATAGAGATCAAATTATGTACAAACCAAAAGGTAAACTGACGAATATGTCTAATAAATTTGTATTGAGCATGAAGGAGAAGAAGAAGGAAATAAGCAAATGAAGGCAAGTGATCATTTTTCTTACACACACGCACCGTGAAGTTTCACTAAGAACTTAGTAAAGGATTTCATTTACCTTAAATTTTACAAAATTTTGCATTACAAATTAACGTTCAACAAAAATAAGTATATGTACACTTGCAACACCAAGCAGCACTTTTCATCTCTGAAGGCTTCTTCTATCATACATCATATAAATCTTCACAGGGGATTCGTAATTGGATTCAACTATCATACGTTCTTCAATTCCACATGTTTTTTTTTTGTTTCCCAAGGTATTCTCCGCGTGCAACTGCAGAGACTAATCCCCTTCGAAGATCTGGAGTGCATAAAAAAGAAAAAAAAATGTATATAAAACTAAAAAAGACTAGGAAAATTTTCACCTTGGACCTGAAAGCTCCATGGCCTGGACTAACAATGAAGAATCATCAGTAAGATCAGAATACCGATCTGATGAAGATAACTCGTGTGGTTTGCACTTTGTGGTGTCAGAAGAAGCACTACTTTGAGAAGCTTCCCATTTCTCTGCTAGCCCATCACCTTCAAGCATGCGTACAACTTCAGACATTTTGGGTCTGTGGCCTGGAAGATATTGTGTGCACAAGAGTGCCACTTGAACCATTTCCTCAAGCTCAATCCTGTCATAGTTGCTCTTCAGATCCTTGTCAACAAGCAACTCAAGCTTCTTCTCCTGATGAATTTTCTTTACCTGAATGAATGAATTTCAACAATACAATGACTTAGGACCTGTTTGGATTCAAAAGCCCAACTTCTAACTTAAGGAGAATTAGCTTCGCATTGCATTCTAATTTTTTATATATGTAAAAGAGGAAAAATTGTTAAATAGTTATTGGGAAAAACTCAAGTCCCATATCAACTAGAGCTAAGGTTTAAATAAAGTATATAAAGCATGAACAATCCTCACATTAAAAGCCAGTTTTGTGGGAATGAGTCAGACCCTAAGGCCCAAATTCTAAGATAGTATCAATATCAATATTGAAGTGTAAAAACCAATTTCGAGTTATATGAGAAACTATTAGATCAAAAACTCATTATAAGTTCTTACAGAAAAAATTATCCAAACATGCTCTTGAACTTTTTACACTTTTACTCTTTCACTTAACAAAGCCTGAAAGGGTTTTAATGAATGATAAAGGGGAAACAAGCTTACCCAATCAAGCATGGCTCCTTTTTGGTTGGCTGCCTTTCCAAATTCCAGGGCCCTCAGGCCTGTGATCAACTCAAGAAGCAGAATTCCAAATCCAAAGACATCAGTCTTCTCAGAAGATTGTCCTGTGGAGAGATACTCCGGCGCGATATGCCCCACCGTGCCCCTCACCGCGGTCGTGACATGTGAATCTTGGTGATCTAAAAGCTTTGCCAACCCAAAATCCCCAACTACTGCCTCACAATAGTCATCAAGCAATATATTTGCAGCTTTCACATCTCTGTGGATTATCTTTGGATCACACTGCTCATGAAGGTATAGTAGTCCCCTTGCTGCTCCTAAGGCAATTTGCTTCCTTGTGCCCCAATCCAAAACTGGCTTTACTGAAAATATCCAAAATTGGTATATGAATCAGCCACTCAAATTAGTTAGAGTCAGTTCGAACAATTTTTTTATAAACACTTATAAGTTTTCTAACTATCTTTTAACGATGATTATTTAACAACTATTTCTCTTTTCCATATTTTGCAATTGAGCTCACCCTTGAGACGAGAAGCAACACTGCCATTGGACATGTGAGGGTAAACTAGAAGCCTTTCTGTTGGTGTCATACAAAATCCATAGAGTTTGAGAAGGTTCCGGTGCACCGCCAAGCTGATCATTTCAACTTCAGTCTGAAACTGTATCTCTCCTCCAATGGCATTGCCATCTTTAAGCCTCTTTACAGCCACAAGAGTGCCATCTGAGAGAACTCCTTTGTACACAATTCCAAAACCACCCTTTCCCAGAATGTTTTTGTTACTGAAGTTGTTAGTGGCAATTTGGAGTTCTCTTAATTGGAACCTCTTCAAGTTTCCAAGATAGACTTCTTCATGATGCCGGTCTGTAAAGATTCAGTATTAGGACAGAAAAATGGAGGAACTGTTATAATTGGATCAAATATGTTAACATATGTTGCACAAGCAAAATCTTGTATTAGGATACATATTTAGCTAACTTAAATATGTTTTTAGTACCCGCAAATATGTCTCCTTTTGATTTTAGTCCCTGTAATTTTTTTTGTTTGTGATCAATTTTGTTTGGTTCCTAAAATATGACATTAATTTCATTTTACAAGGACTGATTCAATAGGATATAAATATTACATGACTAAAACAAAATAACGAGAACCAAAAGCAAAATTCTTTTAGGTACTCAAATGAAGAAAATATTTTTAAAGGGGCTAAAACAAAAAAAAAATGCATATATGCAGAGACTAAAAACATAGCAATTAATGGCCATCAACTAAAGGTTTTTTGAGGGAAGCATACCTTTAACATCAAAGAATGCCTGTTGTTTATGCTTGTGCCTTCTCCATAGAAAAAGTCCAAAACCAAGGACAATCAAGCAAAGGAATCCCAGGCTCAAACCAAAGGCAATGGCCATTTTGTGAGCTTTTGATCTGCCAGATTGTAAAGCATCTAGAGAAGCAAAGTTTTATTTGCTGTCAACATCAATACAGTGACTATGCAGAATATATCAATGTTACAACATGTGGGAAAGTGATGTAACATTGTAAGGCAAAAATTTACCCTCAGTACTGTTTAAGTTCATGGACATAGGCATCAGTGTCATCCCAGGGCAGTTTGTTTCTTTCCCTATAGCACAGACCAAGGGGTTTCCAACAACACTGTAACAACACAAGTGAATGGGAAGAATTTTGTAGTTAGTACCAAATTTTCTGTATTTTCCAGACATTGATGTGTGTGTATATATATGTATGTATGTAGGTATGTATGTATAAATATGATTTTAGTCCCTATAAATAGGAAAATGTTCACTTTTGGTCCTTCAATTTTAAAACATTCCATTTTGGTCTATCATTTTTTGAAATAGGCCTATTGAGGGACTACGTGTGCCCTATTTCACAAAATGGGCGACCAAAATGAGATGTTTTAAAATTGAGAAACCAAAAGTGAATATTTCTCTATTTACAAGGACTAAAAATATTTAACCCTGTGTGTGTGTGTGTGTGTGTGTGTGTGTGGGGAGAGAGAGAGAGAGAAGAGAGAGAGTAACCTGAATGATTTGGCCAAAATTCTGGGTACAGGGCCACTCAGATTGTTGAATGACAAGTCACTGAATTTATGATCACAAAAAAGTCATTTCTAGTAATACAGACAAATAAAAACTGAATGCACAAGGCAGAAGAGAAAGAAAGGTCATGAAGATTACAGAAAAGCAAGCTGTGCCATGTTTGCCAGTGACTCAGGGCATTCACCAGATAAACTGTTATTGTTAAGCCTCCTGAAAACCATTTCAACAACTTCTATAAATCAGGTTACTGATAAATAAATACATATTAATATGACATCTTTTAAGCTCCAATCTCATAGATGCTTACAGGTACTGGAGGTTTCTCAGATGACCAAGAGAGGGAGGAATTTCCCCATTGAAGAAGTTATCAGAGAGATCAAGAGTTTGAAGCTTGGAAAGTTTTCCTAGCTCTGAAGGGATTGGTCCAGTCATGTTGTTATTCTGTAGCACCCTGAAAAAGTATTCCAGAACACAACATAACATATCATACTAATACTAATTACTAACATTTTCCGTTAAAAAAAAAGAAGCATAGTTCTAAATTGCATAGTGCTTTTTGATTACTTACACAGACTGAAGATTGGTTAGGTTTCCTATGCTTGGAGATAGAGTACCAGATAGATTTTGACTAGGAATACCCCTGCACCAAGAAGGACCAGAGATTCATATCAAACTGTTAAAAGCAATTTTACAGCACAAGGGGGTGTTCAAAGTTCTAAGCTTTGTTTTGAAATTGTTTCAGCTCCAAATATAGAAGATTGAAGGAAAGAGACTCACAGGCTAAGGACAAGGTTCTCAGGGGAACAAGTGACCATATTCCAGCTACATGGATCAACTGCATCCCCATCCCAATTATCTAAAATGCCATGAGGATCCACTAGAGAAGCTTTTATGCCTATTAAAGCTTGCACTGCATTAAGAGAGAGAGACATATCACATAGAGATCCACTTCAAAAAATTTCCTTATTATTGAACTCATTTGAATATATATATATAACACTTGTGTCCAAATTTGTGAAAAAGTTACAAAATCTTCAATAGTTTACCTTCAAAGTTTATTCCCTTGGGAGAAAGCAAAGCACTTGCAGAGCTACAAAACCAGAAGAACAATGACACAAAATATATAACAGCTTCTCCTTTTGGTGGCATCTCCATTCAAGTGGAATTTCCAAGAACCAGTTACTTACAAGTACTGTGAACACCTGATTGTACTAAAGGATAATAGATATTGAAAATGTTACTAACAACAGTTCTCAAATGGGTTTTCTTTCTTTTGCAGTGGTTTTTCAAAACAAGAAAGAAACCCTTCTTTCCCTGCTATCCTTGCCAGAATCACATTCACCAAAAATCTTGTGTCAGACAGACCCAAGAAAAAAAAAAGACAGGTTCATGAATAGGATAATCTAAAGGGAACTAGCATGCCTGTCACTGAGTCAGGTTTTTGTAATATTCAAGAGAATATGTGAATGGCCTTTAAAACTGAACCAATTGAAGGTAAAATTTTGAATGGCATATGGCATAGTCAGAAAGAATATATGGCAAGGAGAGAATGGGAAATTCACTTGTGTTTGTTAATCATGCACATGCCCAGAAAGCATAAAGAGCTTTTTACCAATTAATTATTTATGCAAACCAAAGTAAATAAAGCCAAAAAAATAATAAAAAAACAACACTGCAGTATGAGGGATATCATGTCATTATATTTTATTATTAAACATTTTTTTCACTCGCAGTATCTTAGGGATAAAGGGACTCTGGACTAATTTGTGTTTGGCCAGAAGGTAAGTAAAGTCTAACCACGAATTGTTCCATCACTAAGGATAAACTCGGGTATCACAATGCTTTTTTTTTTCCCTTCTTTTTTCCTGTTTTGGTGGAAAAGAGCCAAAATCCTATAATTTTTTAATTCAACCGTGACAGTTTCTGTTTTGTTGAAATACTCAAAATACCTTAAACCCATAAGTTGATCAGCTTATGCATGAGATGGATTGTGTTGTGCTTGCTTGGGGCTTTGAAGAATCCAACATTCCCTGAGTTTGGCCATTCAGTAAAGTTCCAAACCCTCCAAATTTTTTAACCAAAGTAGTGAGAATATGAGAATCTCGACGAGGTGGAGGTTCTAGGGGCTCGAGATTTATGATGGATTTGGTCACCCACTATATGCCCATGACCCATGAAGATCTCGGTTGGCCTTTTATTATGTTATACTTTTTTTTTTATACTTACAATATCCCAGGAAAAAATGGAATCTCTGAATTAATCTGTGCTCGGCCGAAAAATAAGTACACGGATGGACACTAATTCTTTTGAGCTAGGTAGGACCCGTTAAGGCAGAAAAGCTCTAACAGGTTCTACTCGGCTCAAAGGACACGCATGCAAGAATACCCTTGTTTAGACCAAAAAATTATATATTATTTTTTAATAGAATAATATAAGATTTAGTATATTAATAATTTTAAATATTATTTTTTAATAAAAAATTCACTATTTTTGTCAAAAAAATATTAAAAAAATTCCCTATTCATTTTTTAACCATTATTCCAATAACACTTGGTCTCTGTTGTGCTGTAAAATGTTGAAATGTTGGTAATGGCATTGGTATGGGTGTGCTTTTTAGATTCCAGACACCACTATCAGCTAACCATCACAGCTGAGCCTCTTTAGCTAACATTCATTCCCCTAAAATTGTTCAAAGAGAGTAAAATTTCCAAAAGCAAATGCCAAAAGCAGCCATTCCTCTCTCTCTCTCTCTCTCATCTTTTTTCTAATTAAGACCCACATATATTTTTCTCCTATTCATGTTTCTTTCTTTTTAGTGTGCCTATAGCTAACTTACTATGATATCAATCAATTAATACACTATCTCAAGTCCCCCTCAAGCTCAAAATAGGCGCATGCTCAATTATAGTGGGACAAATTAACTTGCTTTGCTTTGATCCTTGAAACAAGAAAAAAAAAACCCTGCGCAGAGTACTATTTATATGTGGTTATAAACTTTTAATTATCTAATATTAATCAGATAAGATTAATTATTTAAATGGAACTTACTGTTTTTAGAAATTAAAGCATTTTTTTTGAATAAACCCAGATATCCTCCATGCGCAACTGTGAAGACCAATATCTCGAAGTAGTAAGATCTATTTTTTTTTTTGGGTGAGGTGGGGAATCGAACCCCCAACCTATTACAAGTATCCCCTGCTCATACCACTGGAGCAACTCTTGCGGGATAAGTAGTAAGATCTATTTAAATATCATGCTTGAGAGATCCAAATAAATATACTATCCGTGCCACACGTAAAGCATTTTTCAATTGATATAATTTTACTAATAGCTATGAAAATATCACCCTTTTTTTGTTTTCATGATCTTGTAAGGAAAATGTTAAAAGCACGGTAGGTATTAATTGCTATGATGAGAAAACCTACACTTGTCCTACCAATATTGAAAACCCCAAATGCTTCATCTTTTTACATAAAAAATCACTAATACAAACCCCACATGTACCCCATTTATATGTAATGCCATGATGAATGCCAAAAGCTAACACATACCTGCAATTTCATAGTCATACCAATCTTCCACATCATTTGAAAAAATGGAATACACTCTTATCAATCTTCTATAGCAAACTTGGAATATTGAAGGAGTAAATTGTCGCTTTACCCTTTATTTTCTAATTATTCTATATGCACACAAATTTCCTCTTACATAAAAACTTGGTTTTCTTAATACCTGACTTACCCTTTCTCAAAATGGTGTCATTTCGTTAATTCCTTAAGTAAATTATGCTTAACACAGCGAAACAAAGCTACATCAATGTCATTATCAGCCACATGTACCTAAGAAATTTCGTTTGTTCTTTTAGAGTATCAAAATTTAAGTTTACTAAATTTCATAGTTAAGGAATCAATAGATGATTTCATAGATATTTTAGAAAGAAGAAGTTATGGAACCAAACCATAATAAAAAAAAATGTTGAAGGAACAAATACCATATAATTACCAACAAGAAAAACGAATAGCATGGGAGTAGTCCAAAATTAGCTGTGCAATGGAGATAAACAACCGAAAAAATGTGTACAGACTAATCCATTAACCAATCCCCCCCCCCCCCCCCCCAAAAAAATACATAAAATTAACCAGTGCTGATCACACCTGTGAATAATGTCACAATCCTGGTGTGAAGCAATCTACCACAATCCAAGCCTTCATAAAAAACGCAGCAGCCCCCGGAAGAATCACGGGTCGGGAAAAATTCACACCCAGGGTGTGATTCGGAATGATAAGCTATTAAGCTATCCTCTCTTTTTGACAGCAGAGACGATCACACCAGTAAAACAATTAACACCGCGGGTGTGATTCGAGCTGACTTCGTAAAACTCAAATGGCGCCTGTATAACCAGATCAGAGCACATATGTGACTTAAATTACACCCACCTTGTGACTGTTGCATATACAATTATACATTAAGTTAATAAAATATTAATATGTTATTAAAATATTGGTGAATATAATAATGCATAAACATTTCATGGTGGTGTTTTAATTAAGTTAAATACAATAAGTTTTTTTCTTATCAATAATATTTTTAGCTTATCAAAAACACACAGTAAGTTTTGTGCAAGTTACGTTTAATTTTATAGTTAAACCCAAAAGTTTTCTATTTTTTAAACCATGGAAAATCATATAATTATATATCTTTTAGAGTTATTTAGGCATAAACTTAAGGAAGAGATCATATCTAGGAGAAGTAAATAAGAAATAAATTAAACTAACAGGTGATGAAGGCCTAAAATATGGATGGAGGGGTGCTTAAGAACATGGTGGGGTCAATATAGGAAGCAGCAGAGAAATGAGCCCACGGAAAGTAGTGGCCAACAAGAGTACAAGAACTAGCCATAGAAGGAAAAAAATGGACCCAACATAAGAAAATAACACAAAAATGAAATATTATAAACTGACAAAAAAAATACACAAATTAAGAACCTATCTGAAGAGATAACAGCTAGGCTGATATTGTCCATTCCTCACACCACCTCAGCCACAAGGTAAAGGGACCATATAACCTTTGGTGAAGTTTTAAGTTAAAGCCCTCTCCACATTTGTCTTCATTTTTTATCACTTTATGGTGACATCGTAGTCAAGGACACCAAACAAGACAAACCCTGAAAAGCTGCCATGTGTGAGAAGAAAGTCACACTTGGACTTGGTACATGGCCTATTGGGATTGGATGGCTTCTTGAAATCAAGATGCACAGGGTCACACACACTGCCTATTTGGTCGTCTGTTTGGTTCTATGGTGACAAAAATTGATTTTTAATATATTGATTTTGTAAAATTAATTTTGATTAAAAGTGAATTGAATATAAATTGATTTATGTTTAGATATATTTACATAAAAATAATTTGAACAATAAATTTGAGGCTAAAACTTAAATCTCAACTTTGAGTTAGAATCAATTCTAGAGGCAAAGTCAATTCTATTTATAAACACTCAACCATGTCAAAATCAATTTTTTTATCTCTAAAATCACTTTTGTCTCTCACAAAAATGAATCCGAACATACACCGAATTGAATTGAAGTACCAATCACATTACGCTCATCAGAAGAGAACAGAATGTAGAATGCCAAAACCAAATTTCATGGAAAAGGGCATGCATTGGGTATCATTAAGGGTCTAAACAAGATATGTGCTGTTTGTATGAAAATTATTAGGCCATGAACGATCCACATCTCTGTCATATATAGTACCCTGGAATCTCAAGGATCATCATAAAAGTTTGTACAATAATATCGTTTAGTTAAGTAGAAGATTTATGTTTTACTTTACTTTTTTGTCAAAAAAAATGTTTTACTTTATTTTATAGCAATAAGTGATAAATATAGAGGACGTGGAAAGGATTTGGATCAAAGATTAAAGATTAATTTGTTTCACTCATTTTTGTTTGATAGTATGTAAAGTTTAACTTATTTTATGTTACAAGAGTGGCGATCATTTTTGGAGGGGTGTATGAATGAGTTATACTTCGTTTTCAATCTTTTTATAATTTTGTTGCATGTGTGAAGTAACTATAACATTTCACTCTCATTTTTTAACTTGTTAAAATAAGCACACCATTATCTTAAGATTATTCTTTTTGTGAATAGCTATTGAAATTTGTTTTTTAACATAGAGTTTGATTCATAATCAAGCTAAAGAACAAAATGTTGAGGTGACTAAATTGAAATTGAGGTGTGCTAACAACACACTATTTATAATATATTTTATGTTATTGGTTAAAATTTATGTGGGTCTTACAATTTTCATAAATGGAACCAACATAATTTAGTAATCATCACTCATGAATTTCAACGTACCAATATTAATAAAGGCTTCTTGAAAATAGTGTGCTGTATAGTATGTTACTAGCATTTTCTCTTGAAATTTTACCATTAATTTTTGTCTTGTTTTGGTTTATAGTGGATTATATATTATATATTATATTATATATATACAACCTTGAAGTCAAGATGATTTCTAATTGTAATGCATAGACAATTCTGCCCTTAAGACCGTTGAATCGTTGTTATAATAATTAATAGAAGAATTTTCTCAGAGGTCACTAGTTCATAGTTAATTGATCATCTACTCAGAGAATAAACAAGAAAACTGAAGAAAAACATTCCAATTTATTTTAGGTTTCAAGGGCACGGCAAAATTTAACAAAGGGGTATTTGACCGGGTGAATTCTAAGGTGAAAGAAACTTTTAACCGTATAATATATTATTAAATAATTTCAATGATTGAGATTATCATATAATAATAATAATCAATCTCAATCGGTGAAATTACTTAGTAATATATGTTAAACGATTGAAAGTTTCTCTTCACGCGTGAGGGTAGTAGTTGCCCCTTCACCTTACAAGCCACCATTTGACAAAAAGTAAAAGTAATTTATACATGTATATGTCCACAAGATGAAAGACAGGGGATGGAGCAAACATGATTATGGAAAAGGTTGGTTGAGGGAACATCTTTTCTCCCATTTTCTTCTTTTGCTTTTTTCCCACCATATCCTCTTCTAACTGTCCCATAATTTCTTCACACTTTGTGAGAAAGATGTTTTAACATCTTGAAAAGATTCCAAAGACTGATAGGCTCACTTTAATTACACCTTTGCTGCCAAAGCACAATTCCCACACTATAATTCAGCTTGGTCCATGCATTTGTCTTTTTACTTCGTACCACTATAGAGGAAACAATGATTTAATTTCTCTCCCTTGGCCAAATTCACCTTTTTTTTTTCCTTCTTTCAAGTCTTGAGCATCATAGATAATTTCAAATTTTCAAAGACATGTTTGTAGATAAGCGAACATTATATATAGTATGTTTTTGAGTAAAAGACCATACTGTTGTTGCAAAGTAAACATCTCAAAGAACAACACATGCTAGCTTTTTCAGTATATTGTAATAATAATGTAGCAAACCAATTCTACTAGAAGCCGTTATATATGAGGCATTTACCTGGTTTTCAATCAACAAGGTTTAAATTATCGTATGATCATGTAACCCCAAATAAAAATTATATGATTGAAACCTGCAAGATTTAAACTCCAATGACACCACTAGAGAAATGGTATAAGTGGTTATTTAATCTAGACCTAGCAGCATGATTATTCCATAATAGAAGCTATCTCTATGTATTTTACTAAATCCTATTAATTAAAGACCGGATTTAATTTCAGATTCTTACAATGGCAAGAAGGAATCATGAGATATGCCTTGCTGAACTAGCTATAATATTCTGTCACATGTATTATGTTCCCATTTTTATTGTTGGTAAGTAATTTTTTTTTTAGACTCTGGGTACAGTTTGAGTTGAGTAATGTGGACCATATAAAAGGGCAAAACTCTTTCAGCTCATTTTTTTCATTTATAAGACTCGAATCTAATACCTTTTTTTTAAGAAAAGTACGTCAAATTTCTTGACATTTGAACCAACCAACATATATTGGGTCTTTTAAAGTAATTATATTTGAGTTAACTTTTGTGAAACTAAATAGGAACTTTTATAGTTAGTAGGAAATCACAAAAACCATCACCAGTCATGTGGCAAAGGCTAATTGCACCCTTAAGAAAACCACATCTACAAAGGATCAATGATCAGATTACCGTTGTTGAGTTATAAAATTAAGCGAAACCCAAATCATCATATCATTGTCTAAACTTCAATTTATGATGTGTTTCAATTTTTTTTCTTCTTCTCTGTTTTGGCCCTATCTTCCCTTTCAACTAATGTGAAATTAATGGAACTGGGGTATGCAATATATAGGTACTAATAATCATCACGAGATGATGGTTATTTTGTCATGTTATGTGACTTGTCCTTTGTTTCTTAGCTGCAGTTACTCTAAGCTACCCCATTAAGTCTCTGAAGGCACTGCAGAAACCTCCAATTACACTTCCACTTGCAAAATCCATGGAAAAAATAAACTTGATGTAACAGCAAAAAATGTTGTAATTAAAATCAAAAGTATTTTAAAAATAAAATAATAATTATAATAATGATGATGATAAGAGAGCATAGGGTTCTTTGGTCAAACTCAACACATTTTGTTCATTGACAAGTCTTATTCAATCCCTTTGGCTACCAGAATATAGCAACCCTGTCCCACCTTGAATATGTTGTTATTATGTATAGAGTTGAAGTGTTTATGTATCACACACTCTTCAATCATATTAATCTCTATTGAACAAAACAATTTCAAGAATTAAATTGACTGATTCAAAAGAACTAATATGATATAGATTTTTAATTTTAAGAACTAATTAGAATATCAATAATTTCATGAACTAAGTTAGCATTGTCTTACAAATTGTCAAAAAAAAAAAGCATCGTCTTACAAATATTTTTGTGATGATTTTGGTAATTCACTCATTTTTTAAGGAGAGAGAGTGTGTGCGGAGCTGATGTATCCTTTTCAAAATATGCTGCACTGGACACAATCAACCAGATAATGTTTATGCATCTTGTGAAATTTTAAAATGAGGGATATCACAAACGACAACCCTGGTCATTGAGGGATGTCAGAAATATAAGAGTACACCTTTTAAAATTGAAATTTGATATATACGTGGTTGCCAAATCATTAAGCTCACGAGTCATGGCTAGCCACTATAGATTTTCCTACACAGGAGGGAACAAAAGAATGTATCAATTGATTTGCCATCTATGCTTTTATCAATTATAATAAGGTCAGTTGATTTTATTAATTTAAATTTGAAATAGTAGGTTAAAAAATTTATAAAAAAAATTAGTCAAAGTTTGTATTTTTAAATATTTTTATCTAAACAGGTTTATTTTATTTTAATCCCGAACTTTAGCATTTTATGTTGCAACTTTGTGGTAGTGGTACGCATATTTTATTTTATTTTGTAAATATATTCGGGGGAGTCTTCTTTGTAAAAGCATAATTTTCTTTTAGATATATATTGTTATAAACAGTAAATTGGTTGTTTTATGTATCATATTTTTTTGGGTCAAAGTTTTATCATATGAAACATGGATTTCTGCCCAAATTAAAATATGGGTTAACAATTTTTTTGTTCATTGGAGGAGGATTGGGGAGCGTGGGGGTTCGATCCCCACCCTTAAATATATCACCTCAAGCTCTAACCACTTGAAATATGGGTTAACATGAAAAGAGTATATGAGAATGCTAAACATGGGCTTAAGATGTCTTTGGTTGGTGAGTTTTTTGGGTACATTATATATGAGAATGCTAAACACACCTCCCCATATTACTAACCATGCCCCTCTTCCTTTTTTAAATTTCTTTTTTCAGAATACTCTTTTTTTTTTTTTACAAATTGTTCCAAGAATACTCTTGAATTTCCGGAAGTCATTCATCTGAATTCTGAAATCTATTTTCCATAAGATATATTTATTTTATGACTTTTAGAAATTACTTTTTGGAATTCATTTATTTTAATTCTAGAAACTAAATTTTGAAACTCATAATATCTAAAAAACACTACTTGGGACCAAATTTTAGACATCATTTTTAAGAGACTCACATATCTATTGAAAATATAATTCATTGATTAAGTGAAAACTACATCCCATTGTCCTCTTGTGAAACAAAATGACTGAGAGTTATTACAAAACTCCCAAGGATCGCAAATTAAAAAATAAAACAAAAAAAATAGAAACAAAAAGAGCATCTTTTATCATTTATAATGCTCTATCAAACAGGGGGAAAAATGAAAACAAGACTGAAAGTTGGACAGATCATGATCCAACCAGCTAGCTAGCTGCTTTGTTCATTTGTTCATCCCAGTTGCATTCTTCACAGCTTCAGTTGCACCTTGAGCCTTTGCCTTCATCTGCTGACCAGCCTGCATAAAAATAACAAAAATAAAAAATAAGCATTTATTTACTCATAGGGATCCATTGTACTGTGTATATGGACCCGATCCGTATAAAATATAAGTATTTTTCTAATAAAAATAAAAAAATTCAACAAATAAAACAATTTTAGTTAAAAAAAAAACTATAGAGATAACACATCCGGGACCTTTCAAAAAAAACACATCTGGGACCTAATTTTCTATAGTAGTAAATTTTGGCAAATTAATTAAAATTTGGAACCTCTTGGACAGATTCTTGAGCAGACTGAGCAGCATTGCTAGCCTTGTCCATCATTGTGTTTGTCTTTTCCTGTTATTATCAACACAAAAAAATGCATATAAATATGTTGCTACATAAAATTGAGTACAATAACTCTATATGAGAGGGTAGTGGAAATTAAAACCTGGGCTTGGCCCTTGGCCTGTCCAGCATTGTAGCTCGCGTTGTTGGAGGAGTCCATCTTCTTTGAATAATATAAATTAACTGAATGAATTGAAAGATCAAGAAACACTTTATGAGTTTGAGATAAAAGATTAGATTAATGTTGCTGCTGCACTCTGTTTGAGACTCTCAATTATCATATGGTATATATAGGCAAGTTTTTCCCAATTGAATTGCACAACTTAAGCTTTCACCACTCAACTTTAAGTGTGGGCCACGTGGCATCTAACAATTTCTTTTAGGGTCTTATAGGCTATTTTTGAGGCAAGAAAGTTTGAATGAATGAATGAATTGTACCCAAGTCTAATTTGAGCAATACCATCAAATTGAATTTTTTTCCCTATTATTAGCCAATAGTAGGAGAATTTGGAATTATGAATGAATCTCCTCCACATGTGCCCTTGAGAACGTAAGTGAAGGAGCAAATTGTGAATCACAATTTGTGCAAAACTAACACGTGTTTGAATACTGCAATGGTTTGAGAGACTATATAAGTCTCAACAGAAGGTGAGGAATATGCATCTGAAAAACACAAACAACATATAGATCTTCCACCACTCATTCAGTTTAATTCATTATAACAGCTTCATACAAAGATGGACTCACAAAACAACATGAGCTACAATGCTGGACAAGCCCAGGGCCAAGCTCAGGTCTGCCTAACTCTCTCTCTCTCTCTCTCCCTCTGCTATAGTCTCTACTGTATTTAGCTCTTTTAAAGTGAGTAATTCACTTTATCAAGTGAATTAAGGAATCTCAACCGTTGATAAAAAAAATCAATAATTGATATTACATGCATATCCTAATAAAATCATGGATGTATTAAAATGTCAACCATTAATTTTCTTATTGATGGTTAAAATTTCTTACTTTACTCTCTAACAAAGTGAAAGCTCGCTTTAGAGGAGTCTATTCCTTCTCTAAATTCATATGCTTAATTTTGATAATTTATTAACAAGTTTTCATGCTAATGTAGGAAAAGGCTGGCAGCATGATGGACAAGGCTAGCAATACTGCTCAGTCTGCTAAAGACTCGATGCAAGATGTACTAATTAGTTTTCATTGTCAACATTTAACTTTATAAATACATTAATGGCCTAAATAAATTTTTGGTCCCTATAATATAAAAGTATTTTTATTTTAGTCTCTAAAAAAAGTCAAATGCTTTTGGTCTTTATATTTTTTTTATTTCAATCCCTAGGTTGAATTAACCTCATTTAAATGTTGGTATGATTCACTTAAGGCCATCTCACCTTGAACACTTCACCTGACACGCCATAATTTTTTCCACATCACCCAAACCACACTAGTTTGCTGGATAGAGAATTTAATAACCTGAAAGCTTTGATGGTTAAAAGTTATGCTTTCATCACATTTGAGAATACCATATATATAATATATAGTAGTTTACCTATTCCTGCTGGTATATATGAGTGCTTTAATGTCTAGAACTCTGAAATTTAAATGCAGACTTCTTCTTCATCGAATCAGTCGAGCTTTTCCAGACTTACCAATTTTACCTGTGGTGGATTGGTATGATTGCTTGCCTTTGTTCTAAAAACAATTTTCTTCGGTAAGGAGGGAGGAGAGAGAGAGAGAAGGGGTTTGAGAGAGAAGGGGTTTGGCTGACGTGGAAAAAATACTAACGTTTTATGTTAGGTGGCTTTAAGTGAGCCACATCAACATTTAAATGAGGTTAACTCGACTTAGAGACTGAAATAATAAAATAAATATTACAAAAAATCAAATACATTTGACTTTTTCTTAGCGACTAAAATGAAAAAACCTTTATATTAAAAGGACCAAAAACTTATTTAAAGTGATGTGATTTGCAAAATACAATTTTTAATATTTTTTTTACATCCAAGTTAACACTTTTTTTTCCCAATACAATGAAGCCCCTAAAATTAAAGCATGTTTTGTTGTTGTGTATAGGCTGGGCAGCAAGTGAAGGACAAAACACAAGGAGCTACTGATGCTGTGAAGAATGCAACAGGGATGAACAAATCAAGCTAAATAGATATATGCATGATTGTGCCACATTTGGCTTTCCCTTAATTGAAATAAACCCTGTTCGTTCTGCTGATTAATATGTTTTGCAGAAACGTTTTATTTTCAAATGTAGTTACTTTCCATTTCCATTAATGATAGATTGAAGTTTCCAATTTGAATATGGCGCTATTACAATTTTTGTTTTTGCTTGGCAAGAAGCCGTAGGGCCAACACTACACAATGTGACAATGGCATTATTACTTTTTTTTTCTGGATAACTATAATATTGGTGTGAAATATCTACTAGTTTAACTGATGACTAATCTCCGCTACCTTTATTAGAGTCTCTCATTCCAACCACGTTTTTTCCATCCACAACAACGTTATTACTAATGCTACATAGGAAAATTGTTATAATTATTACCAATATTGGTATTCATGATTGATTGGAAAACAAACAGGTTAACACCACCGAGTGATTAAGAAAGAAAAAGAAGAAAAAGTAGTGAACCAAACTTACTAATGTATGGGTGGCAAGATTTGAGTAAGATATTGATCCATAACTGTTTGATTTGGCTTAAGTTTTAATTTTACTAAGGGTGAAATATATTTTTAGTCTCTCTAATTATAAAAATGTTTGTTTTTAGTCCATTGGGAAAAAAAGTCTCTTTTTAGTCCTTCGTTTTTTTAAAATGTGTCACACTTAGTCTTTGTGGTCATATTTTAAATTAATTTTTTTTAATATTTTTATTTTTGCCACTCTCAATTTCTAATTTTCACCTTAACCCCATTTTCCCTTACTCTTTGCAGCACCCTTCCTCCTCACCTTCTCCGGAATCTCCACCCTCTTCTTCTTCCCCCCACCATCCCCCGCTTATACAAATGGAGCTTAGGGGAAGTGTTCATGATGTTGTGAGTCGGTCTATTTGGATGCAAAAACTTCAATTTTTGACTTATGGAAAAGTTAATCTTATTTTACATCTTATTTTTCTCACATATACAAAAGAGAGAAAGTTGTTAAATAGTCATTAATAAGTAGATAGATGCTTATGGAGAAATTAAAAAAATAGCTTTTGAAAAATGTGAAAAACAAAAGTTAATTTCAACTTACATGAGAAATTGTTAATTAAAAAACATACACTAAAATTTTTTATAGATAAGTTCATCCAAATTAGGCCCAAGTATGGAATATTTTGGCCGCGCATGAGTTGTTCGATGAGGGATTTTATAATAACACATACCCACTATTCTAACTACACATACCTATTTTTTAAAATACCCAAACTACCCCCCAACACACTTCCGCACACGGGAGAAAGAAGAAAAGGACCACTCAACGACAGAGAGGAAGAGGGGAAAGGGACGAATGGCGACGGAGGCCACGAGCAAGATGGAAAGGAGGGGGAAACACGGTGGACATCTCCGTTCATGGTGGCGGCGACAAAGAGAGTGGTCTTTGCGCGGCTGTGGGGGACGGTGTCGGCGTCAGACCAGAGCAAATGGGAGCCACGAAGCCACGGCAGTGATGACTCCGACGAGGACGAAGACGAGTCGCTGCTTGCAATGCATGTAATGATCAGGCGAATCACGGAGAGCCATGGCTTGTTTGGCTTCGGCAAGTACGCGTCGTCCACCTACTGGGCCTCGTGCCCTCTGAAAATCAATTCCGAACTCATTTCCTTATTTCTGCTTTCAATTTTCCAAATTTCTGAGCAAGGAAGAAGAAGGGAGTATGGGTTTTTGTGATTTGAGATGTGATGTGAAGAGAAGAAGAGAAAATTAAAATGGCAGAGGGAGGGACTGAGTTCCGATTCCCCTAACCACAATCTTTTTGTCCCCATTCTCTCAGTCCGGATTGAAGGGAACTATTATTTCCACATTTGATGTAAGTGCACGAAACTAATAGTTTCGCACGTGTTATTTGTAGCATACACATTTTTATAACACGTGGAGAACTAATAGTTCCGTTATTTGTAGCACACACATACAAATAATACGTGTGAAATTATTAGTTCCGCATCACTGCAGAATTAATAATTCCGCACTATAACAAAATGCGATGAGGGTATTAGGGTTTTTTTTAAAGTTGAGGGTATTTTAGTCTCTCTTTTTTTGTTTAGACTGTATGTGTAGATAGTAACTGATATATGTGTGAATATAAATTTCCTTCGATGAAATGAGGCATTGGGGAATAGTTCATGATTTTGTATACTTCCATGATTCATGGGCTTTGTAAAACTGGAAAGATGGCAGAAGCACACAGACTGTTTGGTAAAATGTTTGTTATAGGGTTGGAACCAGATGAAAGTTACTTATACTTCCATGATATTTTGTTAAAGGGCTTTGTGACCATGATTCATGTGAAATGTTCCAACAAATATGATTCGGTGTTCCTTCTTCAAGAATTCCTCAATAAAGACTTTCATTAGATGAGGGGAGGCCCGGGAGGGGAGGGGAGGGGGGAGGAGGGCGTACTGCATAGGTGAAGCGAAAAAGGGGTTAATGTGAGAATTAGAAATTAGGAGGAGAAAAATAAAAATTTTAAAAATACTTTTTAATTTTAAAATATAACCATAGGGACCAAATGTGACACATTTTTATTTTTTAAAAATGAGAACTAAAAAAACTTTTTTTCCGAGAAACTAAATTTAAACATTTTCATAATTAAAAGGATTAAAAATTACTAATTACTATATCTAATTCACTTCGAATATAGTGCTATACTATTAGTTACATATTTGAATTTAAATTTAATATACATCTCATTTGATTTAAACTTTTCATGTTATATCTGAAGATATGACATGTTGTTTCGTTTACATCCACGGTATTTTAGAAGAAAATGACTCTGTACACATTTAAAAACAAGTTTAGAGTTTTTTTAAATTTAATAAAAATCTCATCTAATCTAAATTTTTCATGTTATTTGAAAATCGGTATAAATATTACATGTTTAAAAACAAGTTTAGAGTTTCTTATACCAATAATAAAAATTGGTATAAATATATAGGCAAGTTTGCCAGTGAATTGCGCAACTTAAGCTTTCACCGCTCAACATTAAGTGGGCCACGTGGCATCGAACAATTTCTTTTAGGGGTCTTGTGCTATTTTTGAGGCAAGAAAGTTTGAATGAATTGTACCCAAGTTTTGGGTCATACCATCAAATTGAAAATTAATTTCCCTATTACTAGCCACTAACAAATTACTCCCTCGATTTTAAAACTATAGCAGTTTAATATTAATGCATATAGATTAAGAAACATTTAATAAAAATAAAATATTATTATACATAGACTAAAATATTCTCATTTTAATAGAAGAATATTTATGATAAATTATCAACAAATCTCTATACTATTAATGTCAACTACTCCCACTACTAGTTATTAAATAAAGATATATGAGAAAAAATTAATGACACTTTGAAATTGTAAAATTATAATAGTTTTGGAACAAAACAAAAGGCTAAAACTGTTAAAGTTTTGATACGGGAAATAATAGAATAAGAACTTGAACATGCTATGCTGTAGCAATGGTGTAGCAGAATTGGAATTATGAATGCATCTCCTCCACATGTGCATATTTGCTTGCTGACCAATAATAAGTGCCTTAAAATCCTAAACCATTTTCCAAGAATAGCATGACATGTGTCCTTCAAAACGTATGTGAAGGAGCAAATTGTGAACCACAATTTGTGTAAAACTAACACGTGTTTGAATACTCACGTGTTTGAATACTGCAATGCTTTGAGAGACTATATAAGTCTCAACAGAAGGTGAGGAATATGCATCTGAAAAACACAAACAACACATAGATCTTCATCACTTCATTCAGTTTAATTAATTATAACAGCTTCATACAAAGATGGACTCACAAAACAACATGAGCTACAATGCTGGACAAGCCCAGGGCCAAGCTCAGGTTTGCCTAACTCTCTCTCTCTCTCTCTCTAAAGTATTCAACTCCTATGAAGTGAGCAATTCACTTTAGCAGATAAAGTAAGAAATCTCAACTGTTGATGAAAAAACCAATGATTGATGTTACGTGCAAATTCTAAACAAATAAAATGTCAACCAATGATTTTCTTATCAACGGTTGAAATTCCTTACTTTACTTTCTAATAAAGTGAAAACTCGCTTTAGAGGAGTCAATTCCGTCTCTATATACATATGCTTAATTTTGATAATTCATTAACAAGTTTTCATGCTAATGTAGGAAAAGGCCGGCAGCATGATGGACAAGGCTAGCAATACTGCTCAGTCGGCTAAAGACTCCATGCAAGATGTACTTAGTTTTCATTGCCAACTTTTAGCCTTCTATATAAAGAATTTGAATCCTCTGTTAGCTGTTGCAGTGCAACCTCTGCAGCAGAAATTTCGACCGTTGAATTAATTCAACAGTTGAAAGTGTTTTACACTCGGCCTTGGATTAATCAAACGGCGGAGCAGAAGATCTCGATCGCTATATAAATAGATTAATAGTGATGTGATTTGCAAGATACAATGTTAACATTTTTTTAATCCATGTCAACACTTTTTTTCTTACATACAATGAACCCCCTAAAATTAAAGCATATTTTGTTGTTGTGTGTATAGGCTGGGCAGCAAGTGAAGGATAAAGCACAAGGAGCTACTGATGCTGTGAAGAATGCAACAGGGATGAACAAATCAAGCTAAATGGATATATGCATGACTGTGCCAGTTTGGCTTTCCCTTAATTGAAATAAACCCTGTTCGTTCTGCTGATTAATATGTTCTGCAGAAACGTTTTAATTTCAAGTGTAATCATTTTTCATTTCCATTAATGGGTAGATTGAAGTTTCCATTTTTTTAATTCTTTGGTCAAAGTATCGCGGATAGAAAATGTTCAACGACGCCTACAAATTCACATGATGCTAAAAGAAGAGTATTACATGTGCCCAATTTATAAACAATAACAAATCGGACAAATATACTTTCAATTAAACAGATTATTAATGCTGTAGTTTCCTATTTTAATGGGGCTATGACTTTTTTTTTTCCTTCGTAGCATGAGGCCGTAGGGCCATGGCCAACACTAGACAATGGCGTTATCACTGATGCTACATAGAAAAATTGTTATTGGGCTAAAAAAAAAAAGAAAAATTGTTATAAATATTATTTTATAGATTTTTATGTACAACAGAAGTTAATTTATGTCGGTTAACAATCATAAAATTCACATTTTGTAATCTTCTCACCCATCTTTCACGTAGCCTATATTTTTTAGCTAGAAACCATATGACGTGCGTTTAGAGACCTAAAACTCAAAAGCTACTAATCTTAGTAGCTTCTCGCCAACCGTGCGGCTGCGGTGGATTGAACTTGCAGTCAAACATACACATAATTGAAATTAGATTATTTCTCAAAAGTTACTCCAAATAGATTTTTATTTTAATCAAATTTCATATTATTTTTATGTTCTAATTATTTTAAAAAATCCTTAAAAGAAATTTCTTATAAAAAAAGAATTTTTTCATGAAATAATCTGAAACAATCAGACTCTATATCTAATTCACTTCAAATATAGAAGATGTGTACGAAAAAATATAAGTGGTATTAGTTGAATATTGGATTTTAAATTTAATAAAAATTCCATTTAATTTAAATTTTTCATGTTATTTGAAAATTGGTATAAATGTGACATGTTTAAAAACAAGTTTAGAGTTTCTTATGCCAATAATAAGAAAATCCCATGGACCTAAATTTCAAAAAATATAAAATGGAAATGTCAGAGTTAGATAAGCCAATAAACTGAAACAAAACGTAAAAAAGAATATGTAAATTTTTTTATATGATAGACATAGTAGTACATAATTTTTTTGTTAAAACAAAATAAAAATGCATTTGCATATATAAATTTTACTGCTCTTTATAACATTTATCAAGTTAGTTTTTTTCATTTTTATACTAAATAAAGAACTAAATGTTGTAAAGAATAAATCATACATTCATACTCAAGTTTGAAAAACATTTGATGTAATACATGGCTCTGTCTACGGTGCGCAAGTGTTGTAGGCCGTGCACCGTACGCGAGTCCACTTTAGCAGAGTCCACCGTATACCTGCGCTACATACACCATAGATATGTTTTAATATAAATCCCACGGCTGAGATTGAAGTAGTGTGACCGGACGAACAGCTGACCTATGGATTTAAATGTTCGTCCCCATATGAACAGTAAAAATGCAATGCAGTGTTAGTCCCCCTTTCCTTCTTCTTCTTCTTCTTCACCAGTGGTGGTCGCAGATACCCTGGTTTCCATCTTTAGTACCACCAAAGGGCCCTCCACACCGAAACTCAGCCACATAGCACCCTCCCTCGCCCCTCCCCTCGCCGAGTCCGTCCTCACGCTCCTCCGCACCTGGGAACACGCGCACTTTTTCTTCCACTGGGCCTCCTCCCAACACCCTCACGACTACCGCCACACCCCTTACACCTTCAACGCCATGGCCTCCATCCTCTCCATGACCCCGCTTGAACAATCCAGTGCTTTATAGATGCAAATCAAAATTTCAAGCCCGAGTTGTTTTAGCGTGACTAGACGGACCCGTTAGACAAGCCCAAAACGGAAGCAATAATAATCCAAAAATCTAAACCCCGTGGTCAGAGACTGTTGTCGTTCATCATCTTCTTCATCTTTCAACCAACTTCAATGCTAAACCCTACCTTCAATTCAAATTCAATCCATGGCTTGTTTCACTTTCACAGATGAGCATGTTTGTTCCATGTTGGCATTGTCTTTTTCCAAGTGGGGTGAGGTGGATAAGGCTTTTGAGCTCGTGGAGAGGATGGGAGAGCATGGGATGAGGAGGCTCACTGAAATTGAGATAGGATTAGAAGCCAGGGTTCGATTACCCCTTTATTTTAAACACTTACTGTGGAGTAACTTGTGATATTCAATAACAGTCCAGGGAACTCTCTATTAAATTTTAAAAACTTTGAAAACAGGTCCCTCTAATATGTGTGTAGCGCAGGTGTAAGGTGGACTCTGCTACAGTGAACTCGCGTACAGTGCGCGACCTACAACACTTGCGCACCATAGACAGCACCGTAATACATGACTCACTATTATTTAAAAAGTAAATTTTTTCTTTTAAAAATATTAAGTAGGGTTAAGTGGTCAGATAATAATGTGAAGTAGTCAATGCGAATTGACTCAATTGGCAGAATCAAAGCTCCTTGACATAAAGGTGTTTTGTTCAATTTTATTATGACAAAGTTCAGAATTTGATGTCGTTTTAACAAACCTCCAGAAAATAGAATATTATCTTTGGTTCTTTTTATAAGAAACAAAATAAGGTAAAGTCTTCACGAAAAAATCTCACTAAAAAAATAAGCTGAAGTTTTTGTCCTAATTATAAGAAACAAAACCTTATTTCAACAATATTAACATCATCAATTAAAAGTAACTCATTTCAGAGTATTTTTTTTGCTTTGATGATTTTGTCTTTTGTTTCTTATAAATATGACCGAAGGTAGTATAATTTACTCAACAACAAATGCCAATTCCACACTATCTCTATCTGTCTCCTTTCACAAGAACAACAATCACAATTTCTAAAACAATTTCATCTTTATATAGTTGAAAACAAAGAAGAAACATTCGAGTCAAGAGACCCATATCAGTCATTAGATAGATATACAACAGATTTTCACATTCACTTAAGCCTACTAACCAAACTTAGATGACAGGAGCCAGTAACTGATATAACTGTACAAAGGATGCAGCATAGCATATTTTTTGGTGGAGAGCAGCATAGCATATGGTCACACAATTATAGAATCTGAGAGTATGATATTCACAGCAGCTGGCATTACAAAATAGTTATGCAGGTCCAATTGAACTCTTTCTGGTTTTTATACTCTTGCTTCAGTTGTGCTCTGGACGGTTGGAAGAATCGGCGGCTTTTCAGATAGTTCTCCGGATCGACGGCTGAACTTTCCATTCTTCCTCTCATATTCTTGTTTCAGTTCCTCTAAACGCTTGCTTAACTGATAAGAACAACATCAGAGATGCATAATCACAGAATTATGTGACTTGAACTAATATTATATCTTTTGTGCACTTAGTATTGTATAATCTAACCACATTCATGGCCATGCATTATTGTAATGTCCATTATTGTGTGTGTGTGTGTGTGCGTGTGTGTGTAACCGTTTTTTTTAATTGGTACAAAGGGATATGAAATGAAAACATACTTGAAAGTACAACTTCATAATTATTCTAATTAATACATGGTAAAGAACTAATTAAGCATTAGCACAATAACTAATTGAAGCACAGTCAATAACCCAGCAACGATTCTAAAGGGACACAAGCCCGGGCTCCCTGATAAAACCCCTAAAAGATTGGAACTAGAGTAACTTGTGAGCTTGTATCAATATTATGATTAGGTAAAATTAGTCATTTGGTCCTTTAACTTATTTGTTGATTTCAATTTTGTCCCATAACTTTTTTTGCTTCAAATTGGTCCAAGTTTTAAAAGTAAGTTTAAGTAGTCATTTTGTAACACAATCAAGTATGTATGCAGGCTAAAATAGGACAGCAAAATGCTAGAATAGATCAAAATAGATTAGAATTAGGCTATGTGGACAAAGATAGAGACAATATGCATGTCTATGACAATGAAAAAGTAAGTGACAAAAACTTAAGGGACCAATTTGAAGCAAAAAAAAAAGTTATGGGACCAAATTGAAATCAACAATTAAGTTAAGGGACCAAATGACTAATTTTGCCTTATGATTATTATCATCATCTGAGCAAACAAAACAGCAACTAAGAGGTTTGAAGGTAACAGATAGTGCAACAATAAATTGTAAAACTTCGATTTTGACAAATAAAAGGCATAAGGAAGTTCAGGACAGAAGGAATTAAGCATATTCTGCTATAATTCATTTCAAAGTCCAACTTGAGTCTGCAAAATGAAAAAAATTGAAAAGCAGAGAAAGGAAGAGAACCTTGATGGAATAAGCCAGCGGCAATAACGTGTCAGGATTCATTGCATCCTCGGGGAAGTTTTTCAAGGCATGTATCAGTTTCTCAAAAGGTAGTTTAATCTGATAAACAAACAGAAACCAAGCAGTGAGCAGGAATTTTGCTTTGATTCATAAATCATAACAAACACAAGATCACGCGATACTAACCAAGTCGTCGTGGCAGTACTTTAATAGGGCCAAGCCAACTTTGAAAACAATTTTAACACCCTGGAAGGACAAGAATGTCATCATAATAGATTCATGTTTGTAACCAACGAATGGCGTGTTTCTTAGGGAAAGCACAGCTAACCTCATAGAGAAAGACATCCCAGATTCGAAGAGCCAAATGGAACGGAAAGGAATATGAAAACACAGTTATGAACCACTGGCTTGCATACATGCTAGGATTTATCATTTCATTGGAAAAATGTTCTCCCAACTTCGGTAGATGCTCCTTTACCAAGCGTTCAAATTGAAAAAGGTATTGCTGTACAAGAGGCAATCCGGCCTGCGTTCAAAATAACAGTAATCATGCTGAAAAGAGAATCGTTCTCATCAAAGAGTAATAATAATAACAAGCATGCAATTCAATACATATCCATGCCTTTGCTCATAGAAAACATATATCATAAAAGACAGGTACAATACATTCACACCATCAATAATCAACACAAATGAATTCATGGATTATAATAGTTACCAGATACAAGCCCTCCATTGGGGCATGAACAGCTCCTTTCAACAATGCCACCAACAACCAAAATGCATCCTCCTCACTCATATAAAGAAGCAAAAGACCTGCTAAAAACCCCATTCCCTGGATTTTAAAATGATCAGTATTATGAATTAATTTGCAACAGGCAGAAAAAAAAAAGTGATGGGTTTCTGAGTAAAACCTGAACATATCCTACATCTCGGTCAAAGACCGAGTAAGCTTTTAGGACATTGTAGAGGGACCGCTGCCCAGGTCCATGTCTCTGTTGGAAGAATACATGCGAAGGGAAGGTCCGAGAAATGTCTCGAATTATATCCAGTTCAGAGGCTGATGTCTCGTATATGACTAGTTGCTGCAATAAGCATGATGTCTTGTCAATGAAAACTCACATGTGGAACAGTTGTCTAATAAAATAAAATTCAAGACAATTTCAAAAAGAACAAGGAGGAAACCTCATATATCAAAGATAAATATCTTGTTTTAATTCCTTTATTTCATGGTTTAAGTACCAATAGCCATCACAAGCCTAGTTATACTTGCAAAATATATAACCACTTGCACAATAACTATGAGAGAAGTGGATAATTCAAACTATATCTACAATGCCATAAAAAATAATTCTTTTAGGAAGACAGCTCCAAAGTAGAATGTCATTAGAGCAGTCAATCAACAATGGATAAAAATAGTTTTGAATATTGTACATGCCCATATATTTAAGATAGCTTTTGAGCTATGTATTACCATGAAAGACAGTGTTCTACAAAATATATCACAATTTTTCATCTGAATAAATTAACTCGATTACCTCATAAACTCCGGGATTCATCAGCAATAGGTCTCGACTTCCAGATATCAACTGCCAAACAAGGCCCCTTAAACAATCAGGAATCCCTTTCCTAATGCGTCTTTTAACAACATGAGGTTTTCTCCTTAGATAATGCTTCCAATCACTCCCACCAACCCCAATCATCTTCCTCCATTTTCTAATCCTTCTCTCCTCCCTAAGTCTGATGAAAGATAGATGACAGTAAAGGTTAAAATCACTGGCCATATTTTGCACTCGTTCATGCTTAAAAGTTAAAAGCACAGAGAAGCACATAAATCAACAGGACAAGAACAAAAATACCTCTCATACTCAAATGCTGCTCTACTCTTGATTAAGCTATCAGAAGTATTAGCATCCTGTTTTACAAACCCAAACCTATCCAATGATCTTGGTGAAGGAACCGGACTCGGTTCATAGTCATCTATTCTTTTCTTTTCCATTCAAAAACCACAAATTAGCACTCTCAAACCAGAAGACAACTGACATAGCTTGCCTCCCTTAACATCACAATGAGGAAAACCTGAAAACAAAAGTGCAAAAAAGGCTGAAGTAGTTATCATTTTACTGAAATCATTGAGAAAAAAAATAAATCTGCACTCACACACTGTTACAGTATTTGCTCATTTAATCTAGAGTATTTAGCATACACAGAGAATATACAATAGTCAAGATAAAATGTATACAAGATTCCAGTTTGCTCTTTACTGTGCCATAACCACTATAAAGAAAGCAACCATCTGAACTTGTTTGATATAAAGGGCGGCCCAGTGCACTGAGGCTTCCACCATGTGGGGTTTGGGGAGGGTAGACATACGCAGCCTTACCCCCGCAAGCGAAGAGGCTGTTTCCATATTCGAACCCATGACACTCAGGTCACTAGGCAGCAAGCAATCTTACTGTTGCGCCAAGGCTTGCCAAGGCAGCAACCTTATCTGATATATTTTAATCAAAATTATAGACAAAATGAAATTCACTAAGGTGCCAATAACTAATTCATAAGCCTATTAAAGTAACCCAAAAATATGGAATAACTGCACACTGCAAATTCATTATTAAGATCACAAAAGTAAAAGTAAAAACATGTTTCTTTCATTTTTCATTCGATTATAAGTGAAGGCATGTGAAAAACAGAAGGATATGATATCATGTGCTCCCAAATATACATTATCTGAAAATTTCAGTTTGTCCATTCAACGTTGAACACAAAATCAACCAGTGCAAAGAGAATAGCTACTTCTAAAGTTTACAAAAGAGCTAGAGCTAATAATACCTAATTTATAAAAATTAAAAATTAAAAACTTGTGATTTCATTTCAATAAGTATACCATTATTCCGTGGAAACCCAATGGTGATTGCTTTTAGGGGCATGTGATTTCAGCATTGGAGAAGAAATAATAGATTGCTCGATCTAATGTGAAAATTAAGAGTGATCACAAAAAGGGGTTAAAATGTTAAAGGGAAAGAACAAAAGGAGGGGACCCAAATTTTCAATCATTGTGAATAATAGAAGGAAATCATCAAATTCAAACCTTTGTGATCGGTGAATGATGGGTAGTGTGTGATTTGTGAGGAAACACAACACAAGAGAAGGGTGTAGGGGTGGCCGGCAACAACCTCGGAAATGGGAAATGAGACGAGAGGAACGGACAAGGCTAAGTACCCTTTCGTCTAATTTGTGTAAAGGCTTTATTCCTTTGATAAATACTACTATTCCCCCCATCGTATTATATCCATATCCATATCTATAATTTTTTGACAGCCATTTCTATATCTATAATTAAATACACGGTTTCCCAAGTAAGAATAGAGAAGTTGTCAAAAAAAAGGGGGTAAGAATAGAGAAGAATTAAATTCATAAATGAAAAAGAATGGAGAATAATTAATCTTCCCTATGTAGTTATTGATGTATAATTAAAATTGATTGATTTATAACTTACTTGATCCTTATCCTTATCATTGATGTATAATTATCATTTATTTACTTGATCACCTTTTATTACACCCTCCCATTATAATAAAAAAAAGTATAGAGTTTTTTCCCCTAAGGTGTCATCCACGCACAATCGTAAAAACTAATCCATTCAAGAATCTAGAGTGCATTTAAGGGTTACTTCTCCCAAATAGTAAATTTTCATATGCATGAGTTAGAAATCGAACTCCCCGACCTTATGCTTAAAGAACTCGAGCTGTTTACCACTCGAACCACATCAGTTTGGTAAAAAGTATAGAGTATGGATAGATGGATTTGATTGGTTTGGTCTCACTGAAATTCTGAGAACCAATAATATAGTAATCATTCTTGCCTAAGTAAATGAAAAATTACATGATGAAAATTGGTATGTGATTTGGTTGGTTAAACCAAGGAGTCATCTTTTTTATTTTTAACAACTTTTTTTTTATATTTCTTATTATTCTTGTGTAAGTTTATATCATTTTTTTATGCATGTTTATATTATTTGTTTTTTCTAAGCAAGAAGGCTAAAGACCACAACTAAACTAACACTATATGAGGGGATTTAACCCTAACAAAATCATCCCAAAGAAGGGGAGAGTAGATAGGAGGTGGAGATTAGAACTAGTGAAGTCCAAGCAATAACGAATGCGCAAAGCTACCTTCCCTATAGGTATGAGAAATTTACATAGACCAATCCTTCTTCAGCCAAACAAAAATGCTAGTCAAGATCGCTCCACATAGATATAGTGACAGATTTACATATATGGTAGAGGGGACATTTGCCCCCTCTAGGATTTCCATCTTTCTCAACATATACGTATATATACATATGAGTTTAACAATTATGCACCAAGAGTATAAAATAATTTTATACTTAGTTTCTGTAAGGCATTTTAAAATTTCAAAATGTACTACAGAAAATTTGTTTCCGGTGGAAGAAAGCCATAGGGGTAAAGTCATCATTTTATAAAAAACGTTTGGGGTGGGGTGGGAATAGAAAAAGGAGAAGTGAGAAAAGAAAAACCCTTCGTTGAATGATAATAATAAGGCACAGGTCCAATGGACTATTTGAGAAGTGCATGGCCCAATCTGCGAACCCCTCATAGACAAATTGGAAAAAATCTACGACCCCAAAAACCCTGGTTAGATAATTAGATATACTGACAGTGATCCCCAAAAACTAAGAGGCACGATTTGTGCTCCTCTTCCTTGTCCAGAACACACACATATGGTTCCAGTTGTTGTGTTACATGAGATTATTATAATATGAGATCAGGTAATAATACCCTTTTTGTCAATGTTCATTTTCATTGATAGCTCTGTGAAATTCCTTAGCCCTCATGTTTCCAAGCTTCAAACTTTGTTTGTGGGGTAATGCAGTTTTATAGTGCACTAGCAGGATTTATGGGTATATAATAGCTTTGAACTTGATTTTGGAAAGAGCCATGGCTTGTTTCTCTTTACCTTGCAGTATTGGGTCATGTGCTACCCCAGGTATGGTAAAACTAAGATATTTTGGGGTATGTGGAGGTTTTTGCACTAGTTCATTTGTTGGGTTTAATCACTGCTATAAATTTCAACATGAGTTGGTGTGGAAGCAGAAGCTTAAGTATTATTGTGACAGAAAAAGTAGAATTCCCTCATTGAGGTTTGGTACTTATTGCTGCAAGTCTCAACAACAACATGGTGTTCCCAATAAAATTGAGCCACTTGTGAGTAGTAGAAGCAGGGGTGAAAGAAAAACCCATTATGGTAAAGGGGGAAGTAGTAATAGGTTGAGGAAGAGATTTTCGTTGAGGTTGCGCCCGAGGTTACGGTTATTGGCTATGAGAATGAAGAGGGCTTCCATTAAGTCCATTTTGAATGAGGTGGGGATCTTTGTCCGGAAGAACATTAGAACGGTGGCGTTTTCCGCCTCGTTTTCTATAGTGTTCACCCTTTGTTTCCTATTCTTGAAATTGACTGCACTTCCCCCTCCAAAAATCGTTCCGTATTCGAACTTGATTGCGAGCCTTCAAAATGGATCTGTTGCGAAAGTTTTAGTTGAAGAGGGGTCTCGGCGTATATATTACAATACAAAGTCCAAGATCGTTGAAAATGGTCAGGTTTCTGGTGAAGAATCACAAGTGGCAGGTGTTTCAATTGGCAAGGATATAGATAAGGTTGGGAGCAAGGATGCTTCAAGAGCTGTCCAAACTCCTGTAGTGAAGAAATTGAAGAAATTCTCTTGGACTCGAGCTTCTATTCCTGAGTGGCAGTATTCAACAAGAAAAATAGATCATGATGAAAAATTCCTTGTTAGTTTAATGAGAGAAAAGGGAGTTACATTTAGCTCTGCCCCTCAATCTGTGTTAATGTCAATGAGGAGTACCTTGATAACAGTGATAACACTGTGGATACCTTTGATTCCATTGATGTGGCTTCTATATCGCCAACTTTCTGCTGCTAATAGTCCAGCAAGGAAGCAGAGACCTAATGGTCAGACGGTTGGATTTGATGATGTGCAAGGTGTTGATTCTGCTAAAGTAGAACTCATGGAGGTAATTATTTCCACACTATAATATTTATGATGATTATGTAATATAAAGTAATTTTTTCACTGTTTAGCTAGTTTTGTTAAGAAGCGACAGTTACTGCTTAAATGATACTTTTTCATCTTTTGGGGAAATCTCTTTCATCGCTTATTTTTAGGAAGATTAAGAATGCTGGGTATATTGATGCAGTTATGCTAATTAGTCATGTGCGCAAGTAACATTAGAATGTGGATTGTTGTCTTTTCCTTTTGTAAATTTTTTGAGGTCTTGCTGTCTGAAATATCCTTATCAGTTTATAATACACCAAGAAGAAATATGGGAACATTTTGTTGAAGAAATTCAGCAAGGCTAGCTAACTTACTTGGCAGTATAAGCTGAATAACGGTGTTGGTAGATTGTAGTAGTAGTTTAATAGAAAGAAAAGCATCTTTTAATTTCATTAGGAATTTCTTGTAATTTATCACTTGGAAGTTGGAATTATAGATCAGTAGTAGATTTTTAGCTTATGACATGGTAACAAAACATAAAAGCTTTTAGTATCAGGAGCAACGAAGTTGTCACTAACTTCTTGGTTTACAATCCGTGAGATGTAACAGGTTATACATTATATTCTGGTTTTCTTATGACCAAATTCAGAATTCTTTATCTCGGAATTATACTTATTTTCAAATCCATTGTTATAGGTATAGCATGTGGCATTTAGATGTTTTGTCATGAAAATGAACCTGATTGCATCAAAATATTGTAGTTTGAAATGTTATGTGTAAGGAGTGTTAGCTGATTGATTTCCAATGAAGATTGCTTTGAGAGATTTGACTATTGCATCTGTTGAAACACATTAGAGAGAACTTAAAAGGTTTGGATGAGTTACCGAGGGAGAGAAATAGAAATAGAAGCAACGTGAAAAGGTTAGGATGAAGCAAGAAGCATTGAGGAATATTACATCATATTCTGACAATCAATCGTCCCGCAATCATAGAGTATGGAGTACTAAATTGTGACTATTGGAAAATGAATTTCCTGTGAAGCTAGAGTTACAAAATATTTTTAACCCTGTGTGCCTTTTATGTTTTGATTATTTCTAAGCTTGGTAGAATTTTTCTTGTCGATGTTTAAAAAAATTATGGTTCTTCTTAGATTGACACTGTCCCTTATTTGTAGATAGTTTCATGTCTGCAAGGGGATATAAATTACCAAAAGGTAGGCGCGAAGCTACCTAGAGGTGTGTTGTTGGTAGGTCCTCCCGGAACCGGGAAGACATTACTCGCACGTGCAGTGGCAGGGGAAGCAGGTGTACCCTTTTTCACTGTATCTGCCAGTGAGTTTGTGGAATTGTTTGTTGGAAGGGGGGCAGCTAGAATCAGAGACCTTTTCAATACGGCAAGGAAATTCGCACCGTCAATCATATTTATTGATGAACTTGATGCAGTTGGAGGCAGGCGTGGAAGAAGTTTCAATGACGAACGCGACCAAACGCTAAACCAGGCAAGTTTATTCAACGTTGTATTCCTTTTGTGGATTTGGATTCCCTGTAATACGGAATCACACATTTAACACAATCAAGAGCTCGGAACCATTGGATGGAGATCAGATGCCTTACATTTGAAGCATTGGTTTTAAATCCATTTTAATAAATAAAAACATGAGCCGTCTGATCTCTATCCAACGGTTTCAATCTCATGACTGCGTTAAATGCGTGGATTGCCAACTGCAATGAATCTGGATCTTTTTTCTTCTTCTAGCAAAGTGGTTATGGCTTACTACTGAGAAGATATTTGATTTAGTAGGATTCCTGCTTTTGAAACATTAATTAACTAATTGATAATTCTATATTCTTTCCAAATTGCCAATTTTTCCATGAAGACTTGGTTCAAATAACACTGTACTTTTTTCGTAAATAAGAAATTGCTACTTCACCATTAACAACATACTTGCAAAACAAAGTTCAAAAGTCCAGTTTCTTCATCAATTATTTCGTAGTTTTAGACCATTAGTATATACTTTCTACATGAAAAACAAATGTTTCACATGTTGATTAGAATTTAAGTAAAAAAAAAAATTATGTGCTCTCTCAGTAGTTGCTGTTTGCTCTAAACTGATCTTTAAAGTATTTTCTGTCTACGTAGTTGCTGACAGAAATGGATGGATTTGAATCAGCTATGAGAGTGGTTGTCATTGCAGCAACTAACCGACCAGAAGCCTTGGATCCAGCCCTATGCCGCCCTGGTCGTTTCTCAAGAAAAGTATTTGTAGGGGAACCTGATGAAGAAGGAAGGAGAAAGATATTGGCTGTACATCTAAAAGGAGTTCCTTTAGAGGAAGATGTTAACATCATATGCCATTTAGTTGCTTCTCTTACTGCTGGATTTGTAGGTGCTGATCTGGCCAACATTGTCAATGAAGCCGCTTTGCTCGCTGCTCGTAGAGGTATAAGAGCAATTGACAATTTTGAGCCAATTTGGATAACTTTTTCTATAACCACTTATAATATGAGTTTTTTAAATAATAGTTTCTCATATAAGTTGAAATTAGCTTTTACATTTAAATTTTTTCAAAAGCGCTCTTTTTTAACTTTTCCATAAGCACCTATCTATTTAGCTGACTATTTAACATCTTTTTCACTTTTCTATATATGAGAAAAATAAGAATGCAAAGACTTCTACATAAGCTAGAAGTTGGGCTTCTGAATTCAAACAGTAATAGTAGGTCACCACATCTTATTGCATTCACCAATTAGCTTTCCTCAGTAGATTGCAGGCGCATTTGGATAAAAAGCCTAATTAGGTGCTTATCCAACAAGCTATTCTAGGGAGTTTAATTAAGCACTCATTCATAAGCTATTGCTGAAAACAACTTATGGACATGTCATAAGTTATTTTTACAAGTGTATCCAAACACTAATATAAGTGTATATGTCATGAGATAAATTCAAATAAACTCTTCCAAATGCCCCATCTATATACTATGAGACCATATATAATTGTTGTGACACCTAATCTTGTATAAATCAGTTTTAATTGCCAATTATCTTCCCACCAGACATCTCTTTCTGCTTCCCTCTGCCTTCATTGAGTTTTGCCTTCACATTAAATGATGATATGTCTATACTTTTAATTCTCTGTTGAATTTAGTTGCAATGACCAAAATGTCATATGTATATATTTGGACTTTGCAGGTAGTGAAACTGTGGCAAGGGAAGATATAATGGAGGCTGTTGAAAGAGCAAAGTTTGGGATCAATGATAAGCAATTAAGGTCTAGTAAAATAAGCAAGGAGCTAGGTAAGCTATTCCCTTGGATGCCATCATTGATGGGAAGAAGTGATAGGAGACAGGATGACCTGCAAGGACCATTAGGTTACCAATCATTGAGTTCATGAATGGGTTAGTTTACCTGTTAAATTTGCTTAATACAATTTTTTTTTTCCTTTTCCTTGTATGCAAAAAGTTTTGTTCACCCTTTTTATATGATGCTGATTGCTGAACAAAGACATTGTCCTCACACAAAATCAAAAGCCATTGTATTTATTTATTTAATAAATAGGGAAAATATGATAGCTGGCAACGGCCCAAGTTGTTGGCTATTATATATGTCTATGCACTTGATGACACCTACCCTAGGTTGTGCCGCATGCCTTTGTCCAAATTTATTTCACTTTTCTCAAGGTTTTTGACCTTGACGTTTTGTGGTGTTTTTATGTTTGGCCAAATTGGTTGTTGTCGTGCACAATCACCACGTAAGAGCATCTCCAACAGTAGTTCTCAACCGGGTTCTTATCAGTGGCAGTTGCACCACTGGAGAATCCTGAGTTGGCAGTCACGTGTAAGAACTGGGTTCTGAATATAAAAAATATTTTACACCATACAAAGTATAAAGATGTTGGTCACTCTTGAGACTGATCTATTTTGAGTTCTTAAAAGATTGCACTATTAAAGTTAAAAATTGTTGGAGTTTTTAAATCTTATATGGTATTGTAGGATTCACTAAAAATGAGTTAAGCAACTCTATTTTGGGTTCACCAGAGATACTCTCCAACACTTGGTGTGTGTTTGCTTTAGCCTTTGTCAAGTGTTGTGATGCATGTTCAATGGGAGAGCTACTCTATGGAGCTGTGGGTTTGACATGTGTTTGGAGCCGTTAGCACTTAGCATCATAGCATGAAACGTGTTACTGAGTCAGATTTAAGTCAGAAAATTCAGCTTGGTGTGGTTAAATAAAAATAAGGTTTAACCTGGCAAATAAGAGAGACAAAAAAAAAAAGATCTGACTTCTCTAAAGTGAATAAATTATTTTAGAATATAAAGTAATTAATCTCAATTATTTGTGAAAAAATCAAGGGTTGGTATTATAAGTATATGTATAACAAATCACCATTGCTTTTCTTATTAATAGTTAAAATTATTTATTTTACACTTTACTCACTTTAAAGGAACTAAATCAAAAAAAAGGGGGGACTCAATAGTGCCGTGTGTATAAAACTAATGTTTCAAAAACTAGACAGATAACTGAATAACTGAAAGTATTGATTCATATTTTTTCAGTTCAACTATGGTTAAATTATAATGGAATCAGTGATAATTAAATACTAAATAAAAATAATATATTAATAAGTTAATAAAAATATATATTTATAATCAAATAATATGATAACTTATTCGTGTTTAACAATATAATATTTATAAGTTTTTTTGGTGACATGATATTTACAATTTTAAAAATATATTTTATAATTATTTAAGTATGTTTTCATAGTATATAATATTATATGTTTTTTATGTACTAAAAATGGTTTTTTTATTGTATTCAATTAAAGTGTGTGTGTCGGTGTGTGTCTATATATTTTGTTAACTTTTTCATTGAACTACTTATACTCCCTCTATTCCTAATTATAAGAGGTTTTTTCAAGTTTGTTTGTCTCTTTTTATAAGAGATTTTTGAAAATGTGTCATGCATTAATTAATTTTTATCTAAATTATCCTTATTTATTAGAAGAGAGAGGTAGAAATATATTAATTAAATGAAAGATAGAAAGTGAGAAGAGAAAAGTACTATTATTAAGGATAATTTTAAAAATATAATGTAAATTATTGACATATTTAATACTATAAATTATATTAACTAATTTCTTTGGTGAAAAAGAATTAAATAAAAATCTCTTATAATTAGAGGAAAAGAGAGTATATTATGGTGAACAGAAGTGAATAAAATATGGGTAATGCCAGTTGTTCTAGATATGCATGTGGCAGTGCAAATCTGCCTTTGACCTTGGACCTTCTGGTCGTTCAAAAATAAAAGTTACACTTGACCAAAAAAATACAAATTACAACTTACAAAGATATTCTTTTTAATGTTCCCCTGTATTTTTTTTTATATTATCTCTACAAACGTACATATAAACACTCCCATGACCTTTTTATGCCGACTTTCAATCTTATTATAAAATTAATTTAATTCACAATCTTGCAGTTCAGTAAAGTACCATTTTCATTGAATTTTAAATATATGCTGACTAGATTATGACAGGATTAACATATTCTAGAGTTGTGACATTGGAAAAATTCTCCAAGGATGTTGGATTCTCATAAGAAGCTTCACATCATGTTGCATGTTGTTTAATTTAATTTAGTGGGAGACGGAATCTTTTCTCTTTCTTGTCCTTTTGTCAAATGTTAATGGATTCCAATTCAGCAATGGCGGGCGATGGAATATGCAACTTGTTGGACTTCAAAATTCGAATTTTGACCTTGACATTGGAATTTGGAAACATCATGGAAATGACTGGACCTCCTTAAAACTTAATTTGTTCACTTTTCGGCCAAGAGTTATATTTTCCAACTTGGAAATTTTGCAATAATTAAGGTTGATTTTAAATTCAGTCTAAAAAGAAGGTTGGTTGGTTGAATTTCCAAAAAAAAAAAAGGTTGATTTTAAATTAACTACTCCCTTGGTTCAAAATATAAGTAATATAGTACAAAAATATACAAATCAAAAAATGCTTTAAAAATATGATAATCGTAATTAATATTTACTAATTTTAATTTTTTTTCAAAAATACTCAATTTGATATCTCTCGTAAATATAAATATTGCATTAAATGAATGATATAATTGAAAAACTAGCATTTAATTTATTTAAAATTGGTGAATGTTGCTTATATTTTGAACCAAAAAAAAAGTATCTTTCTTGCTTATATTTTGGACCAGAGGTAGTACTACAGGAGTATAAGTGGAATACACATATACTTGTAAATATAAAAATATATAAATTTAAAAAATTAATAGGCGATTAATTTAATTGATACAAATTATTTTTATTGATAATAAGAAATATATTAAAACAAAAATATAGATGTTTGAAGATTTTAATTTAATTATGTCTAATATTTATTGAAAAATATTAATTATTAAATTAAATAAGTGTTTTAAAAAATAAAAAATTCTTTCAATTAATGAACTAGTTAAAGAAGAAAATATATTAACTTAATATGAAAAGTCATAAAGTATATCACAAAATAAGGTAAATATGAGATATGGGATAAAAAAAACATGTACACAGTATTATACTATTAAAAATGATTACATAATCATATTTTTATTCAGCTACATGAACTAATTAAGATATATTAATTTAATTTAAATTTTAAAAGTAATTAACTTATTATTATATTTTTAAGCAAAAAAGGATATGCTTTCTCAGTTAAATGAAATTCGATTATCTATATATATAAAATTTGAATTGAATACGAAACTTTTAAATAAAACTATATAAAAATATTTACCAATTGTGTATGCAATTATTTTGAGAAGTATGAATTCCAAAAGAAAAAGACTGACAACAACTCCACTTCGATGCATGTTTTAGGTGGATTTTACCATGGACAAACAATTAGTTTTGTGCATGTGCACAAATGCACTCCACTACCATTGATCAATGTACTTTTAAATTGAATGGCCAAGATTTGGGAAGGGCTACCTGTTGTTCTGGTAATGTACTATTTGGTTAAAAGTTTTCTGATTGATCCCTACACTTCGTTGTAATTATCACAGAACCCTATATTTTAGTAAAATTATATTTTTGGCCCAAATCTTTCCATTTTATTTAAATTGACCATTAAATTGCTAAAATGAGGAAATGGTCCAAAAAGTGCTAATATGCAATTAATACATGGATATTTTGTATCAGAGCTGGCAAAATGGGCTCTCGGGCAGGCCCGCATCGAGTTCGGACTTTGTCAGGCCGGGCCAAAAAAGCCCGGATTGAAAACGAGCTCGAATTTGCGTGTCCGAGCCCTCTACTTTTTGGGCTCGGGCTTTAGGCTATATTTTGTGGGCGGCCCGCTTCGGGCTCGGGCTTTATCG
Organism: Glycyrrhiza uralensis; assembly: GCA_030159175.1. NCBI lineage: Eukaryota > Viridiplantae > Streptophyta > Magnoliopsida > Fabales > Fabaceae > Glycyrrhiza > Glycyrrhiza uralensis. Next base: position 3,554,508 of record BRZY01000008.1, read on the forward strand.
GGTTCGGGCTTTGTCGGGCTGGACAAAAAAGCCCGGATTGAAAACGGACTCAAATTTGTATGTCTAAGCCCTCTATTTTTGGGCTTTTTCGGCCCGGCCCAGCAAGCCCGGTCCATTTTGCCAGCTCTACAAATTTTGTATATTAATATTTTGACTTGATAGAAAAACCTTTTTTTAGATTTTATTTATGTTTTGATTTTATTTTCGATTATTGAAAAAAAATAAATGAATGAAAGCTGTAAGCAAACATCGTTTTGGTGATCGAAAATAAAATCAAAACATAAATAAAATCTAAAAAAAGGTTTTTCTATCAAGTCAAAATATTAATATACAAAATATCCATGTATTAATTGCAGATTAGCACTTTTTGGACCATTTTCTCATTTTAGCAATTTAATGGTCAATTTAAATAAAATGGAAAGATTTGGGCCAAAAATATAATTTTACTAAAATATAGGGTTCTGTGATAATTACAACGAAGTGTAGGGATCAATCAGCAAACTTTTAACCAAATAGTACATTACCTGAACAACAGGTAGCCCTTCCCAAATCTTGGCCATTCAATTTAAAAGTACATTGATCAATGGTAGTGGAGTGCATTTGTGCACATGCACAAAACTAATTGTTTGTCCATGGTAAAATCCACCTTAGCCCTTCCCAAATCTTGGCCATTCAATTTAAAAGTACATTGATCAATGGTAGTGGAGTGCATTTGTGCACATGCACAAAACTAATTGTTTGTCCATGGTAAAATCCACCGCATGTTTTATATATCTAATCGCGTGATTTAATTTGTTTTCACATTTCTAATTCCAAAGTTTGGTGCTAGCTCAAGAGTGAAGAATCTCCATTGAAATTCGGTTTAAATAAAAACATATAGTTTTGGCACATTAATTTTGTGGAATACCAAAACCTTGGATGGATTGGAGAATACTCGCCCAACCATCGCTTTCTTGCAAAATTGTGATCCCTTTGAAAAAAATGGTCTAAATGAAGGTATCTTGTGTGTGCATGCGCTGACTAATCTCTTCGAGTTGGGTAGAGTCATATAGGCAGTAAAACTCTACCACACGAAATTTAAGATTGTTGTATTCCTATAGTCTGAATTCAAACTCAAAACCTATATTTTGTTATCTCTCTAGTTTATACGGAAAATACTCTTCCGATACTGTGCCAAACAAAGAGAGAATAGTGTGTGGCTGTGTGCAATGACCTTTTCCATCACTTTTCAATTAGTTCACTTTTTTGGCTTACATTGGAATTATTGCCGCACATTAGGCACAACTTGGTGTGGCACGAGCAACTCGTTCCCTCTCATCTTCGTTATTAAATATTGGGGTTTGGAAAATTTAATTATTTCTGTCAATTGTTTTCATGATTAATTAACTTATGATTAATTTTAGGGAGTGTATTGAATAGGGGTGGCAAAACGGGCCGGCCCGGCCCCGTCCCGGCCCGTGTTGGCCCGCAGAGAAAACGGGCTAGCCCGGCCCGTATTTGAAAGTGGGCTAAAAAATTCAGCCCGGCTCGTTTAAGGGAGGGCCATGCGGGCTGACGGGCCAGCCCGTTTTGACGGGCCGACGGGCCCAAAACGGGCCGGCCCGTCAAAATAATAATAAAAAATTATTTTTTTAAAAAAAATTAAAAAAATCAGAAAAAAATTATTATTTTATTTAAAAAAACAAAAAAACGAAAACGGGCCAAACGGGCCGGCCCGGCCTGTTTACGGGCCAACCCACTTTTGGCCCTTTTTTCGCGGGCCCAAACGGGTCAGTGCTAAAAAATATTGGCCCGGCCCGACCCGTTTTACGGGCCAAACGGGCCGGCCGTTGGGCTGGGCCCATATTGACATCCCTAGTATTGAATAAGACAGATTATAATAAAGTATGTCTATTGGTCGATACCTATCGTTCAAGTGGGGGAACAATCCAATCCTATCCCTATAAAAGATGCATAGTGAAGTGATAGGATGTGCTCCCCTTATATCAACCAAACTGTAATTGTAAAGGGCCAATAGGAGCCTTATGAATTGATAATGATGAGATTGACGTGAACGTCTCCCGTTATATAATAAAGATGAAGGACAAATGAGTGAAGACGGATACTAATTGATGATAAACATGGTAAAATAAATTATTGAGAATCAAATAAATTATTGAGAAATTCTCAATTGAGAGGGCTAACAACGTATTTTTTTCAACACATTTTCTATAATTGATAGAATTCGTGTGGGTTACATTATCATATCTTATTTAATAGGATTTATTCTCAAACTAGTGTGACCTACCTGAATTTCAATCAGTCATAAGAAATGTATTGAAAAGAGTGTGTCAGATAGTGTATTGCTGGTATTAATTTCTCATTTTCAATTACTTTGTTTTTATTAAGAATTACTTTGTGTTCCATGTCAAATATGAATTAAGGATCACCAATATTGTGTTGGTCTAAGTGGCACTGAACTTGAATCGTTAACCAAGGTCTCGGGTTCGAGCTTTAATTCGTAGATGGAAGAAAAAAATGATTAAGAGGGGACACCCCATTAAAAGTGGTCAGCCAATTTTCTGTAAAGATTAGTCATCGATACAGTTAGTAAATATTTCACACCAATAATATGATCGAAAAACACGAAGGCATAAACACATCAATCTTCAGCTATACTCTCAGGAGTCAGGACATCACCGTCTACGTACCTAAACAGAAATGTATTTACACAATTGGAGTAATTAGTACATGACATTTACGACTTACCCTTAATTATATTTTTTATTTATTAAAATCTAATAAAGTCATATCTAATGTGTCGTACCCCAATCATGAAAATACTTTTCCGTTTACCCCAATTGTGTAATTTACTTGTACTTTTGCCCCATTTGTGTACAAAAGCCCTTGAACGAACATGCACTTTGTTTTAATTGCGTGAATGTAAACTAAAATAACAGAAAATTCATGTAAATCTATTCCAAATAATATACCTTCTAATGTGTCATATAATTATTTGTATGAACTAATGTTCTGCAACGGATTAAAAATCTAAAATTATTTTATTAATTACGTTATTCAGTATCAAAAGGTTTGCTACGATATCTATTATGTGTTCCGATCTTTTGGCTGTAGAATTTATTTATTTAGAATGTATAATAAATTGTAAAATAAAATATGTACATACACACACGCAGACACACACCTTATATGTGTGTTTATTTTTATTCGGGGTACAAAACTAGGACAGATTATAGGCACCTTTCATTTTCAAGTGGAACCAAATTAACAATTGGGAGAGGGGTCCAATCAACATAGTACCATATATATATAGATAGATACATTATACATGTGACTTGCATTTTGATTTATATATATATATAGCTCAGTGGACAAATCTTGTGTAGGAAAGTTTGGTGACACATACTCCCTAGGATCGGGATTGTTAATTAAGAGCTTGGTGTAATAACTTTATATATATTTCTGGTATAGATTTATAAATGCTTATTTTGTGAGGTTATATTATACACTAATTTTGATTTGAAAAGCCTATTCAAAAACTAAATTCGTAACGAAGTCTTTAAATAATTAAGTTATAGGTCTATTTCTTAAGTAAATTTATAAACTCAAGTCTTTAATATTTCTAAATTTTTAAATAAGTAAATAAATAGATTATAAAAAATTCAATAAATATATGATTTTTAGATATTATTATAATATAAATTTGATGTTGCATTATTATTATTATTATTATTATTATTATTATTATTATTATTATTTACTTAATAGGTTAGTATGTCAGGCATAAAAGACGTTTTCCATAGCCTTAATTAAACATGGTTTTTTAGCCATTAAGCTTTTTAAAGTCTTATTGACCAAAAAAAAAATCTTAACATAATTTATCTGTAAATAAAGTCTAGCCAGTCTAGTCTAGTCTAAATTTAATATTAAATTATAAATCCTCTATTCTCACTTTTTGCAACAGTCTTGACTCAAGTTCATCTTATATAATAAAAAAAAAATGGATGCAGGCCATGATTTAAAAATTTAAATCAACACCTTTTAATTTGAATGCAAAGTTACAATTTGGGAGTATGCCCAATTGTTAAAAAAACAATTTTAATATCCCCGATTATTACTATGGAATGGAAACAACAAAACTCAGACGCACCATTTGATAAGGAACAAAATTATGCCTGAACTTACAAATCTCTTTATTCCCAATCGAGTAAAACCAAAAAGGAAAAAAAATTTATTTTCAATCCACTTGCATCCATAAAATGTTATTATTATGTCCAAATCAATTTTAAGTCTTTCAACATGGGCCCACATTGTTCCATCAAAATTAAATTGACATATTTAACTTGAACCGACATAATTCTTGACCCAAAAAATAAATTTTGAACCGACATAATTTAAAAATTAATTTGAGAAACTTAGCCAATCCTTGCCTTATAATTTATTATAGTGGTCTTATTTATTATTCTTCCCTTCAACTTTTTCCAGTGTGAGTCTTCAGACTTTACCAATATATATGCACACAGTACTCAACTCATAAACTCAGAAATATGTATTTCCAACAAATAATCCCATAATATTGCAAATTTCATTCCACTGAAAGCACAATTTCATCTGATTACAGGATTTCTAATTTGTACAAAATGAAAATCTACAAGAGATGATGATTATTATTATAAGCCTTTAAAACACTGCAGCTTTGATCCTCCTTCCCAACTCCTTCCTGTACAAAGACAAAAGGACCACTGTCAGCATAACATCAAACAAATGTTTCCTATATCACATGCCAATAGTGTGTTTGAATTTCGGTTGAAAAGATTATCTCTTTTAGTGGATGTTTGATTTTTAATTAGAAGATTGTAAAATTACGGTTGAACTCAAAGTATCTACCGAGTTCTGTTTTTGGCAAACGTACTTTTACAATTGAAAACAAAACATACTCTTAATAGATTGACTCAAATGTAAGTTTAAACTCATTAAATTGAAATCCAAACACACACTAAGAGGTAAATGAATGATATATATATATATATATATATATATATATTTTTTTTTTTTACCTTATGAGTTGCCTATCAAAGCCTGAAGCAGCCAAGATCCCTCTGTTCTCTTCAGCCCTTCTGAGTAGGTAAGGCATAACCATCTCAACTGGTCCAAATGGCATATACTTGCTAACCTGAAACCCTGCATTGCTCAAACCAAAGGACAGTGCATCTGACATCCCATATAGCTGTGCAAACTCCATCTTGTGGTTCACTTTCCCAATCCCCACTTCATGTGCTTTTGCAGCAGCCAATTTCCCTACACATCAACATTTCAATTTTTTAGGCACATGAATTGGTTTTTGTAGCACTGTATAATCTATAAATCACATGAAAAAAAAATCGAAAACAATATTGCAATTTTGTAATTAATTAAAAGTAAAAACAGAAAATGAAAATAAGAAACATTTTTTCAGAGTAAGCGGGCGCTTAAAAAGTACCTGATTCAATGTTGTGGGTTGCAAGAACAACAGAACCAGGACCATTGGCAACCTTCTCAAGCAAGAATGAAGAGCAATCATTGAAGCAATCATGAGTGTCCTGAATGGTGTTGTGAACTGGGGAAGCATACCCCAAAGACTCAGCAAGTTTACTCTCAGAAGACATGTAAGCACCCCTAACCAATTTGAACCCCATTGGGATCCCCATCTTATCAGCAGCCTCAGTTGTAAGCAACAACCGCTCCTTAGCATCTTTCAAGTAAGTCTGCATTGTTCCAAACACAATTGGGTTGTCACCCTTGTTGTGCAAGATTGCAGAAGAGTATGTGAAGTAATCAATAGCTGGTTGAACCCAAGTTTGTTCTGCATCAACCAATAAAGGCATGTTGGCTTGTACACATCTTTGGCAAAGCTCTTGTAGCCTTTGGTTTGCTAGTTCAAGATCACTCTCTTCCTCTGGGGTTAGAGGCTCAGGTCTTTTTTGGGTGTGGTACAATGGACTTGATTCAGAGAAAATTGGGAGGGTGTCTTGCTTCCATGGCAAAACAAATGAAGGGTCTTTCTGTTGCCATCTTAGAAGGTCACTCATTCTTTCTAGCAATGCCATTGGGCATATTGCAGTGATCTTCACAATCACAAAGCTCACCTATCACATCAAAAATTCAAATTGTTGCATCCATTAGAAATAAAACAAACAGATGAAAAATACAAACAAACAAACACATGATTCCCATGGTCCACTAATTTAATGCAAAAAAAAAAATTTGACAGTGAAATAAATTAAAACCCTAGTTAGAAATTGATAAAAGAACAAAATTTTACCAACTAAACCCTGCCCCATTTCAAGCATTATTACCAATTTACCATGATATAATTCATCAAATTCTAAAGAACAGTCATGATACTTCGACACTCCATAGTGTCACCACCCATTTAACAACTGTAATTTCTTTTTTATATCAACTATCACATCTATCATTTCTCTATCTGAAATTAATTTGTGTGTCTTATACAAAACATTTTCGAATTCTAAACACTAACTTTCAATTTTCATGTCAAACCCCATTGTCCTAATTGAGCTAGGTGGGGACCACCAACCCTATGAATAAGACACCCATGATTCTTTTAGTTGCTAAAAAACACAACATAAGGCTAGCATGACCTGAAAGGGCATCTCTCAAGTTGGTTTGTATTGCATGAGAATGCTGATTTGCTGACACAGTGACAATGACTCATACAAGGTGGTGCCACGTCCGTACCAAGTTGCCAACTCAATACACACTCAGTCACAGAAAGAAAACAAACACACGCCGCACATTTTCACAACCACCCTTAACCCACGCGTTCCCTTGGAAGGTCTCAAAGGTCCCCACAGAACCATGCGGCAGATTCACTTTAATGTACTTGCACACGCATTTAAGTTTATATATAATATATAATAATAAAGCAATACAGATCTCACATGTTGATGTAGTATATTTTTAATTAATACAAAAAATATATATTTTTTCAAATAAATTCATTACATAATTCAATCAATCAGAATTAACAGATAATTTTTACCAAATTTTTTTAACTAGCTAATAGACCCTGATTCATATAAAGTATAATTTTTTTTACATAAATAGTAAAAAAAAATTGAACAAAAGATCCAAAGGTTTTCAGTGAGAAGGTGAAATGTGTCCTGACCAAAAAAATTAAAAAATGGTGAAATGTGTCCCAACTATGATATATTTTATTAACAACTTAATTAGTCAGTGTTTGGATCCAAGCTGCAAAACTTAAGTTTGTTTTATCTAATATAAATTCACTCTTTCTAAATCAGTTTTTTTTTTCAAAAGTAACAAATTGTTACTTCTAATTCAAATCCAGTTTCGCAACGTCTAAACATGCACTTAGACCATTTTATTTTGACCAAAACCTCTTTTTTTTTTAAAAAAAAGAAAACTGAAAATTGTAACTGCAAACAACATTCGTCATGAACAGTTTTTTTTTATGATATTATTAAGGATCTTGAGGAATTTATGGTGAATGTGATGATAAAACAAAAGCAGTTATTATTATTATTATTAAAGGAGAGAGAGAAGAAGCTTACAGAAGAAAAGGGAAGTGATCTGCTAACATCAACGGTGTGAAGGAAACCGTTATGGTTACGGTCACATCCAGCGTTATCGTGCGCATCTTCCACGCCATAAACGAGCATGCCACGTAAGCCAGCCTCGTTAAGCGACCGAATGCTCCGTCCGGCGGCGGCGGCGTCCTCGCCGGCGCAGAAGTGCTCGTAGAACGTCCGGCGAGTGAGGGCCATCAAGGCGTCCCGAGGCAGCCCCTTCTGGAACAACCTCGATTTCATTGTCCACATGCCGAGGTCCACCACGGGACCCACCGCGGTAGCATGGAGCACCGCGGTGGACCGGATAAGGGTGGACGTCGGCACCGTGGAGAACAGCCTCTCGGCGTCGTCGAGGTCGAGTGTCGCTGCCGGTGGTGGTGTCACGGCGGCGGTTGACGGCGGCAGTGTGGTCGGAGGTGTCACGGTTTCTCCGGCGCCGGCGGGTGTGAGGGAGGTGTGGGCGGAGTTGAGTTGCTTTGTGGTGGTGTTGTATCGGAGATTCTTCAAGATTCTTTGAGGGATCACACGGGTTGCCATTCAACGGTAAGTGTTTTTCTGTTTTGTTGATGATGTTGTTGTTGTTCTTTTTTTGTTTTCTCTTCTTGTGAAACTTGTGCTTTTGTTTTGTGGGGAATTTCAGGAGGAATGAAATAACATGTGATGTTTTTTGAAGTGAGGTTAAGGGGGTGGATTTATAGGGGCGTTGGGTTTGGTTAAAGAAGGAAAAGTACAACACTACAACGTTTAAGTTGGGCAAGTGCATGGTGTGTTGTAATTCTGTGTGATAAGATTAGAGTTAGCCATGACGTGTATTCTTTTATTTTTAGCCGTCTTTTTTCGTGTTCCCCCCCTTATAATAGTCTCTTTTTCTATTTTAATTTTGTTTAACTTCTTCGCTTAGTGATTTTGTAAATTAAATTAGCTAGTCAATTTTTTTTTTAAACATAATAGTATAGAACTATCTCAAAATAGTATAAATCGTACATGGAAAATATTATTTCTATTTATTATTAAATAAAAACAAAAAGTCATATGTCAAAGAGTTTAATTACTATACATTAACAGTATAAAAATGTTTTACATAGACATCTAATCACATCTCACCATGGTATCACCTTATAACATTATTTCCTAAAATTTATCTACAAATACCTATATAGTGAAATATGATTGGATCAGTCAGTGCACGATAATTAAACTCTATGTGAAGTTATTATTTATCTTATTTACGACTTAATTTATTTTAATAAATGTTATTTTAATGGCACAAATTTGGGAATTTTGGATATTTTACACCATTTTGTGTAGTACTCTAATTGTAATGTTTTTAACTTAGCTACACAAATTAAGGACTTAGTCAAAAGTAAGGAAATTTGTGTTGTGTGTGTGTTGGGTGTGACAAGGTTGCAATGAAGGGATTGAATGAATATTGTGGTCAGAAAGACAACTAATTTAATTTTAATGCATGGAGTGAGAAAGAGAGAGAAGGGAAAGGGAAGACAGAGTAAAGGGTAGGTGCTATATTGTTGGGGATTAAGGAGTATGGGCATAAGACTAGAGAGAGAGAGAGAGAGAGAGATGGGAGTGGTATAACATGATGTTTGTAAAACTCCACGTAGATATGAGTTGGATATAGCTTAATTGGGCCTTGCGTAAATCATGCTTATTAATTTCAGATGACTCTTGCTGAGCTGTGTCAGTGTCATCATGGCATGGGTTGATCTAGTCAATTAATTATTATCATAAAAAAATAAAATATTTTCTTTTATTGTTTTTTTTTCACACTATAAATGGAATCAACCTAGAAGATTCTAATTATTGCCTTTTTTAAATTTCTTATTTCCAAATTTCCTTCCAGGATACTATTGCTTAATTGGGTAATCTCTGTTCAAAATAAAATCTTGGATTCCGCCTGTAAATTAGACACATGTCTGTTTTATGTTTAAGATTGGAAAATAAAATTATTAATGAATGGGATCGTTTTATAAGAGGTAATTATGCATGCAACATTTTAATAAACGGAGGGAATTCTGATCTGTTTATTTTAATTTTATTCTAAAACAGAAGATTTTGACTCTCTCTCTCTCTCTCTCTAGAATTTCCGTTGGTCTTCGTGGTAAACAGTTACTGGTCAATTAATGGAAGGATAAATTTACAATTTAATGACATAATTATATTAGATCAATATCCTTCATATATTGAATCCAATAATTAATTTACAATATATTCTTTGATTTTTTAATTTATTATTCCACTATCTTTTTAGTCTTAAAAAATGATCATTTTTAATTTAATTTTTTATAAATTAGTATCATGTTATAAATGACTCTGCATATAAAAACTGATTTGAATTTTTTATTAAGAATCGAGTTAATAAGGAACGTTAAAAAAAAAGTTAAACCTCAAAATTAGAATAGAACTGAAATTAATTAGTATTAATGCTCATGAAAACAGAGTATATATGTAAAAATATAGACCTCTACTCCACATGGAGAATATTCAGCAATTCAATATTTGAGAATTAGCTGGTGGGAAAAAGCCAAGTAAAAAAAATGGTTAGATGGTATTTTTCAATATTTGAGAATCTGATACGGGAAGGTCTGAAACTAACAAGTAAACAAAAAATATATCTATTCTCCTACTAATTACCAAAAAAGAGATCAATTAAATATCCGAATAGGTAGTTCAGAAGTAGCTACAATTCAAAACTAGCATATTTCTTTTCCTGGAAAAAGATAAAATAAAATAAAAACCTTTTAGAAAACAGTAAGCTAAGCCAACACACAATTTATTACTTGCTTATCTGCATGCCCAATTTTACAAAGAAAACAAATGTGTACCAGCTAAAATATGACATGCATGACAGAAAATACATTAAATAGGACAAGATATTTAACTATATATGGATATTGAATAAATATTAGTATAATTATTTCCAGCAATGTGTTATGTGGTATTCAGATATGATCATAAGAATGTGTGCGACAATTATAACACTTTAGTGAAAATTAAGCATAAAAAAGATGTCATTTTATATTTATACCGCAAATACATAATCAAATAAATAGAGTGGTAATGAAATAATAAGTTGATAAAATCATATCAACATGCCCATTTATGTCATTTTATATTTAGTAGTTAGTTCAACCACAAAATTTATCATACACTTTTAATACAATCATTTTAATACAATCAATTAGCTCTTATATACTATCAATTATATCAACTATAATTTCACTTGTCGTTAACTAGCTTATCTACTATCAACTATAAGTCATCCACTTGTCAACTAACTTATTTACTATCAGCCATTTTTTACCAAATAGAGACTAACTATTTTTTATCAAGTTATCAATCAACAAATAAGAATTAAAAAATAACAATGCACCGCCATTAGCAGAAATTCAGGTTTAGACAAACAATCAGAAAGATAAGTATAAATAAAATTAGTTATAGCACATGGCTAACACATTAATTCTTTCGCTTCGGTTAATTAGAAGATACTCAAGCCCTTTAATTATCAAAATTCCTTTCCATTAGTCAAACAAACAATTGGGAGCGATGGGAGGGGGAGAGGAGCTATGTTAGCAATTTAGAAATTTACGCAAGCATATATATTTTTTTTGATCTTATTACGCAAGCATATATACCTCTTTATCTAGAAAAAAATAATAATATTCCATAGAGTTTCACGATAATAACGTGTGCTGTCTCATGCGCGTCGACACCGACCAAATAGTGTAAGAGGATGACAACAATAATTGAAAGAAAAAAATAGATATAAAATCTATACGGGCCTTTTTAAACCAAAGTTTCTACTCATATATATAACATATAAGAATATAGGTTGAATATTATAAATTGAAGATGATATATATTGCATGCATATTTCATAATTCTTTTGGATCACAAGCATATTCACAATTCAAGAAACAAACCAGTATGGTAATCAAATACATTAGGTCCCCACCAATTATATAAAGTTGGATCTGGATTATATTGATCTCCTTCATATCACAGGGCCATATTCCTACTTGAGAGAGATAAATGCCAAGTTCACTACATTACATCAAAATTCTCTAATTTGAAAACATCCAAGTTGATCAACACATGCACCAAATATGTATACCATTGTTTTAAATTCATCAAACTCAAAAATCATAGCTTAATTTCAAATACTGTTACTGCAACCTAATCAAAACACTAGTAGGGCTGGAAAATTACAAAAGAAAGATAAAATCCAATACAAGCTTTACCAGAAATAATAATAATAAGAATATGTTACTACTATCAGACACAAAAATTTGGAAAGTACATATATAAATGGAGGCCTTATAATTAATGACACTATTAGTGCACGAGCCCCTCGCCCTTGTATAGAATTTGAAATTAATAGAGTGGGCTTGTTCAAAGCCTAACCAAAGACGCATGAAATGATTATACGTACGCGCAAGCCCACTCATTTCACAACCTTAATTAGTTTGCAAGTACAAATTAAATTATAGACTCTATGAGGATGTGATTATTTGGTTTATGTTTCAGAATGGCTAATCTGTTTGCTTTGAAGTTATGGACACTAAATTGTGGACACTATTTGTTATTATTTATTTGTTGTGATAATACTCTCATTTTGACATCCTAATTAAGTAACTGTTGTTGTGTTTATTCCATGAATGATATTTTGACAAATTTTTTTTTTAAATTGTTGACAAAAAATTGCCATTTTTGTTTCAATATGTTTTATGCCGTGCATGGAAGAAAAATAATAATAAACAGGCTAAGCTCAAAAGACAAAAAACCCAAAAAAGAAGCAAAAGCAACAGACAAAACATTGATGGGAATTGGTAAATACACTAATATTTTTGGACATACACCCCATATTTAAAAAGAAAAATACTATTATACCTTCACTGATTTGTTTTTTTTTTTTCAATTTCGCGTTGTTACCGGAAACTCAATTTCCAGAATGCATTTTTGTATTTTTTTTCCAGAAATTGGAGTTTCCGGAATGCATCCAGAAAAAATTTACATTCCGGAAAATCCAGTTTCCGGAATGCAAATTTACATTCCGAAAACTCCAGTCAAATTTGTATTCCGAAAACTCCAGTTTCCATACAATTTAAATTCCGGAAACTGGGGGTGTATGGCCAGTTTCCGGAAAAGATGTGAAATCAGAAAGAAAAAAAAATAAATAATAAGGGTATAATAATAATTTTTTGTATAAATATAGAGTGTATGACAAAAAACTAAGGTGTATTTACCGATTCCCAACATTGACACTGGCCAAGCCCGATACTTGGACCTTGTTTTGGTCAACAAGCCTCTGACATCTGAGGCTTCCACCTAGACCCCAAAAAGCAACATTAGTTGGGCTTGGCCCTTTCCTTTTAATTGAAGTTCTTTGACAAAAAAAAAAGCTAGTAAAATACATTTACTTGATTATCCTCATTCTATTTCAATTTTGTTTTAATTATTTTAATTGAAAATCTTGTATAACTTTTAGTGTTTAAAAGTTAATTTATTTTGAATAAAAAAACCAATTTAGATGTGACAGTATTTCTTGACTCAACCAAGTGACATCTTATTAACCTTAAATTCTTTTTTTTGTGTCAAGATTAACCTTTGATTTTGAGGTACGAGTTTTTTAAGTCATGTTCAGATAAAATACCCAAAATGCAACAACTTTGGTTTGCTATCATATTATTCTCTTTTGTATATGCCGTAAAAACCACTGTTCATAGTAAAACCCTGTAAAACCACTATTCACAGTAAAACTCTTGTGACGAATGAAGAACAAATAAAACCAAAAACAACGTGTTGTATGCGACAAGTTCACCAAAATGAGAAAGTCAATGGGTAGTATCAAAACGGTGGAAAGGAAACAGTTAATAGCATTTAGAAATAATGGGAGAGAGAGAAGAAAGAAAAAAATGGAAATCCGGCACTGCAAAGTGCAACGTGAAAAACTAAACCCCCTTGAAAAATAGAATATGAAGAGAGATTATTTAATCACCCAAAGCCAGAAAATGGATCCGATAAAATAGCGCCCAAACCATATGGATAAAAGATTGCATTAGCTAACAAACTTTTGGATAACGACAAAATGTATGACCAAGTCAAAAGATAATTAAATAAATATTTATAGTATTAGACTTTTAAAAAAAATTACAACAGATATTTCAATGCATCCATTTTGTTATGTGTGTCATTTTAATATCATTCTTTGATTTTTTTTTCATAGATTAATTACTTTATCCTCTAAAGTGAATTGTTCACTTTAGAGGAGCCGAATTCGAAAACTTATGGCATACTCTCGAACCTTTAATAATAATTATTTTCATGGATTGCATTAAGTTAATTTAAAGAAAAAATCAACCAATTTAATAAAAATAATTCCTTTAATTATTTTCTTCTTAAAAAGGAAAAATGATTAATTAATGACACAACTAGCCCATTGAAAAACCACAAAACAACACGATCGGTTAAGCTTTCAGTGTGTGTTTGTTTTTCCGTTGGAGTCATCAAAACCTATCTTAGAGCCAAAACAACAATTTCTTCTTTCTCACAAACGAAGCTTTGGAAATAGTGCCAATGGAATTTAAATGGCTATCCAAACACACATTTAATGACTTTCTTCCACTCTGTATTATGTCAATTTGTCAAACACTATGTTTTTGTAATTTGTTTGAAAATAAGAATAAACTGATCATTTCATGCAATTCGTACCATATACTCTTCATATATATAATATACTGCTTAATTAAAAAAGGAAGAAGACCGGGAACCAACGCTGAAGTTTACCTTGGATTTGTTTAGTTTGCGGAAGAAGTAATCATTAATTGGTGGAGAAATCAAAGCGAATTGTAACAAGAGAATATACCCTAATTAAAATAACCTTTAATTTGTGTGTCCTATGTTCCAAGTTATTAATGTGTCCACATTGTATAATGTTCAGTTTCTTCCATATACGAGTTTCTCTTGCCTTTCCTCGTTTCCTTTGGTCAAATTTGTCTTTCATATCCTTGCGCGTGTTTCTTCTCTATGTCTTGATATATAGGAGTGTATGTCTCTTTCTATTTTTACCATGAAAAAGAAAGATTGTACGAGAAATGAATAAACAAACATTGCACCAACGTACTGAAGCCGTCTTCCACGTCTCTGTCTCAAAGGGTCCATCGATCAGCTTTTCTCCAAACTTTAAAAAAATTGAAATGTAAAAACTGATTTCAACTGATATGAGAAACATTAATGTTACACACACACCCACCACACACCCATCACACACCCCATTCTCTCATTTTACTCATTGGAGTGGGGTGTCATATGGGTGTATGGGTGTCCATGTATCATTGCTCTATGAGAAACTATTTAATTGAAAGACTCACATTAAAAATACTATTGAAAAACTTATCATGGAAGCTCATGATATGCAATTAAAATATTTTATTTGATGCTATATATATTACTCGTTTTACCAAGTGTGTAAGAAACCTTGAATATAGTTTTTTTTATTAATTAATTTTATCTTCACACAGGAGACTTGAAAGGAAATTATAAATACCTTAGCTAGTTGGTAATGTATATGGGGTAGTATCTCTTTACAGATTGCATGTTGGAATTAAGAAAAGGTTGACGAAGACTTTGAGACTTGTATTATTCAAGTAGATGCACATGAGGATTCAACACCACCAAACACAAGGTTAACAGCTGGCCTAGCTATTTCAAAGATTAATTGGGTTGTGTGATCCATATGTGTGTGTGTATGTATTTGTGTGATCCATATGTATTTGTATGGCCTTTTCAGTTTTCACTTTTGAGATCACAGGTGGAATGATATGTGATTCGGCTGTGCAAAAGGAGAGAAGTTTAATTTAGGCTGCTGTTTATTCTGATTGGAAAGCTCTTGATTTGGTATGTTTTTTGATCGAAATATTCATTAATTTAATTTTGACAATTCGTTATTTGTCTTTTCATATATATAGTTTGGCTTAGATATAGAAATTGAACCTATAATTAATGAGATATGACCACTACTAATCTAGCTATATATCCTACTAATGTACTTTTCAACCACTTGCTTCTTTTGGCATATCATGCGTCTTAAAATGGAGCTAAAGCCCACGATATCTGAACTGTGTCACTTGGTCCTCGATCAAATTATTTGCATGAACAAAACATACCAAACTAGTGTAGTTCCGAGTGATAACTACGACTGAGATCTCTTAAGTATGCGGTCAGGAGAAAAAAACATTCAATGTCATGATTTTCTATATATGTGTTCCTTTGTTCATGTTAGTTGTTTTATGCATTAGAGGAAAAAAAAAGGAAAGAATATAGAAAAAACAAAATTGTTCTGATGGTGATAGAGAAAGAGTAATGCCTGGGCTATAAAACTCAAGTTTGTGTTGAACAAAAATGGCTAAGTTTGACCAAAAAAAAAAAAAGGCTAAGGTGATCTCAATCCAAGGGCAATCACAATCTCACTCGTCCTATTGACTCCAATCCTATCCAAGCTAGCTATTCGAGTTTGGTCTAACTTATTCTCTTAAGAAAAAACAATTTGGATCAATCCTCTCTTATCCTCCTGCCTCTTTGTAGAAGAAAAATAAAGATGAGAGGAGAGAGAATATATAGAGAGAGAATAGATGAATGATGAATATATAGAGGAGAAAAGATTAATCATTGTGCTAACTTAATTAATTAAACACTGATTAAGCATTTAAGTATAAATTGATTTTTATAAAGCTTATTTAAGAAACTTATTGAAAAATTAAAGTTTCAAAAAAACTTATAAGTCGTGAACTATTTTTATAAACTTAATCAAACACCTGCATATCACATGCTTATTTTTGTCTAATTGATCAAAATATTTGGTACGCATGATCATCATACTAATATTACATTACATATTCAACATTTGAGTTTGTTAAATTCATACGGTATAAAAAAATTATTAAATGAAGTGTTCAATACTCACTATTGGAGTAAACAAATCTTCATCCAAACAAAAAATAGCTTCTGCTTTAAACAAAAACTTAAAAAAATAAATCACTTTTACAAACAATCTTGAAATCATTTTTTTTTCAAGTTTAAATAAATAAACCCTTAAATCCGCTCATGATCTTGCATCATTGCCGTGTAAAAAGGAAAAACGAAATACTACTTCCGGTCCATACATAAGAGATAAATACCTAATTCACAAAGACCAATAAATGGTAGTTAAATGAGTTGGTTGTAATTAATATAAACTTTATTTCAAGATTACCCCTCATAGTAAATGATTAAAATAGTGGCTCATACATTTAATAACATTGAATCACTCCTAATTTTTAAGTATATTATTCTCTCTCCAATGGATATAAAAAGAATTTTATACAATTGATGCATTTAAAATGGGTATATGTTTCTTATAATTTGGATCAAGAAAATAACCTTAAATTCTCTTATATATGAGACCAGAGGTAGTATAAATGAAGTTAATATTGGACATTATATTAGATATACAAATAATGGTAAGTTTTTTTTAATTATTATAATGGTCTTGTATATATATCTTTCTTTTTAATAACATACTAATTCATTAAGAAATATCTCTTTTTTGCTTTCCATTTTAGTCATATATATCTCATAAAGACATATCTCTTTTTTTCTTCTTTTTCTTCTTCCCCCCCTAAAAACTAAATCTATTGTGGCCACTTTGCAATTCTACTCAAAGACAATCATCTGGAAAGGGGAAAATGCAGTGTCTTATCGAGTTGGGAACAGGAATTGTGACAAAACTTGGAGAGTCATTAGTATCACCAATAGTAAATCAGTTTGGATATCTAGTTTACTACAAAAGAAACATAAAAAACCTCAAAAATGAACTCAAGACATTGGAAGGTAGGAAAAATGGAGTGCAAGGGATGGTGGATGCAGATAAAAGAAGTGGTCATCAAATTGTGCCCAATGTGGAAGAATGGCTATGCAAGGTGGACAAAATTGAAAATGAACTACAAGGATTCTGTGTTAATGATGATCATGATCAAGTAATGAACAATAACAAGTGCCTCTGTGGTTGGTGTCCAAATTTGGTGTCACATTATTCATTGGGCAAGAGAGCCAAAAAATTGACCATGTATATTAGTAGCCTAAAAGAAGAGAAATTTGAGATCATATCCTACCCTCCACCTCCACCAAGACTTGGATCAACCTTCTCAAGTGCTTTTAAGAGCTTCCCAACTAGGAAATCAATTATGATAGAGGTCATAGAGAAGCTAAAAGATGAAGACTTCAGAAGGGTAGGGATATGTGGGATGGGAGGTGTGGGGAAAACCACTTTTGTGAAAGAAGTAATCAAAGTTCTACAAGTGGATCACAAGTTGTTTGATGAGGTTGTAATGGCAGTGGTGTCCCAAAATCCAGACTATAGGAAGATCCAAGGCCAAATAGGTGATGCTTTAGGCTTGAAGTTTGATAAGGAGACTATTCAAGGAAGAGCATGCCAACTACATGATAGATTGAAGAAAATCAATAGTGTCCTTGTAGTGCTTGATGATGTTTGGACAGAACTTGATTTTGAGTCTATTGGGATTCCAAACTCCAATGAGCATCACAAGAATTGCAAAGTCTTGTTCACTTCAAGAGTTGAAGATGTGTGCTATAAGATGAGGAGTCAAAAGAACTTCACAATCTCAACCTTGTCACCAGATGAAAGCTGGGATCTTTTTCATGATATGGTAGGTAATGGTGGTGATCTTGATCTTGCAAACAAGCCTGATATTCATCACATAGCAAAAGAGGTTGCAAGTGAATGTGGGGGGCTACCAATCGCAATTGTGACAATAGCAAAAGCATTAGCAAATAAAGAGAAGCATGCCTGGGAGGATGCATTGGATCAGCTTAGAAATTCCTCAATAACAACTTCCCTTCCAGAAATGCAAGCTGGTGTGTATTCAAGTATCAAGTTGAGTTACAACTTCTTGGGCAGTGAAGAAGATAGGCATTTCCTTTTCCTTTGTTGCTTGTTTCCAGAAGACTTTGACATTCCTGTGGAAGTTTTACTCAGGCATGGAGTTGGTATGGGATTGTTTAGAGGCATAGATGCATTGTGGAAAGTTAGAAACAGAGTTCACACCATGGTTGATAGGCTCAAAAGAGGCTTCATGTTGCTAGAGAGTAATGAAGAAGAGTGTGTCAAAATGCATGATGTTGTACGCGATGTTATCATGTCAATTGCATCTGAAGAACCACATGGTTATCATATGGGGTGGCCTAAAGAAGAAACATGGCTTCATAGCAGTGCAATCTCTCTTATGTTTGAAGACACAAAGGAGCATCCTCAAGTAGTACTAGAGTGTTTTCCAGAGCTTAAGCTTTTGCAAGTAGCATCAAAGAAAAAGGAAACAGTTCCAGAAAATTTCTTCAAAGGCCTCAATAATAAGAAGCTCACGGTGTTAAGTCTACAGAGCATGAACATTCAATCAATTATGCCATCAATGTTCCAAGCTTTGGACAGCATCCACACTCTAAGATTAGAAGATTGCCATGTTGGAGATGTGTCCATAATTGGTAAGGAACTAAGGAAACTAGAGATTCTCAGCTTTGCAAACTCAAATATCAAACAATTGCCAACTGAAATTGGACAACTAAGCATGTTAAGATTGTTGGATTTAACTGAATGCAATTATCTTATGCATATTTCTTCTAATGTCTTGGCAAGATTGTCTATGCTAGAAGAACTTTATCTTAGAGTGAGGAATTTCCCTTCAAAGGAGAATACTCACATTGTCTTTGAGTTACAAACTTTGTCTCACCATCTAAGAGTTTTGGAGATTGCAATTATGGCAAATGATGAAGGTCTTCCCAAAGATTTGGTTTTCAAAAACCTGGTGAGGTTTTGGGTTTACGTGGCGGGGGATTCATCTAGTACTAGTGCTCCTTTTCATGGTCTTGCTCGCAGGGGATACCTACACCCAAATATCTTGAAACTAAACAATGCATATTACAACTATATCAAGAAGAGTGTGACAATTCAACAGTTGCTTCAAAAAGTTGAGATCCTCAACTTGGTTGACATCAAGCACTTGAAAAATGCCATCTTGGAATTAGATGATAAAAGGGGTTTCCCATTTTTGAAACATCTAAGCATTGAGTTTTGCAACAACCTAGAATATGTTGTAGATGCATGTGGTGGTGGTTGCTTCTTCCCACAACTTCAGTCATTTTCACTATGTAATTTGGATAGTTTAAAAGGGATATGTCATAATGTGCCTAATCATTCCATGAGTCAAAATCAAATGGTTGACTTCAAAAAGGAGGACTTCATTTCATCATGTCAATGCTTTGGAAGCTTAACAGATCTTAAAATAGAATACTGTGGCAAGTTGAAGACTATCTTTACATTGTTTCCTCCAAGAAAATTTAGTTTGGCAACACTTCAACGGTTGCATGTTGCTGAAAGCTATGGGCTTGAATGCATCATCTATATCAATAATAGTGAGCAAGTTGAGAATAACTCAATGATTGAGTTTTCAAATTTAGTGGAACTGAAGCTACAGGAACTCCCAAATCTGACAGGGTTCACTAAAACCAATGCTATGCTTGAGCACCATTCCCCAACAGTCCAAGTAAGTTTATATTGTTGCCAAGTGCCAACATATTCTTGTATAACACATTCTTCTAATAACATATTCTTTATTATTTGATTTGTAAAATCTTTTTACATTGTCAGTGTATATAGTAATTAAATCCTTTTTAGAAGGTTAACATGCTTTTTAAAAGGAATTTAATTACTATGCATTGAAGTGTAAAAAGATTTTACACAGACATCCAATCATATCTCACTGTGTAGATATTTGTGCAAATATTTTAGGAAGTAATGTTACAAGGTGATAATATGATAAGATATGATTGGATATCTGTGTAAAATCATTTTACACTGTCTATATTTTGGAATTGGTGTTCGATATATTTATAAAACTTAAGATATATCTAATCCAAATTATTTCCTTGCAAATGTTCAGGAATCAAGTCTTCAATTAATTCAGAAAGAGTCTACTGGCACACTTTATAAATCTAATTGGATGGTACTGTTCCCAAAGCTGGAAAAATTGTTGTTGCATGCTTGCTCTTCCTTAGATATGGTTTTTGATATGCAAAAATCACAGTTGAATAATAACCCATCATCGCTGGATGTGTTATTTGCTGAGTTGAAAGAAATAGAGATATCTTGGCTTAGTAAGCTAAGACACATTTGGGGTAATAATAATGTTCCAAGCTGCTACAATACTATTCAAGGCTTTCATAATTTGAAATCAATCAAAGTCAAGAAATGTGATTCATTAAGACATGTACTCACTCCCAGCATTGCAAGAGCACTTACTCATCTTCAAAAAATGGTGATCCAAAGTTGCCAGTCCATGGAGAAAATTATTGGGGAGGAAGTAGACCCAGATGATGAAATTATTGATGATCATGAAAATGAAAAGATTAATGTGGAAACACTTGTGTTTGATCAATTAGAATCTTTAACACTTAAGGATCTTCCATGCCTTGTAAGTGTTTGTCCTGATTCTTATGAGATCGTGTGGCCATCTTTGAGATCTTTGTGTATTGATGGGTGCCCCTGGCTTAAAACATCTTCTGTGTGTACTCAAACTGATCATGCAAAGGAAGAGAATTGCAATGCCTCATCAAGTTCAACAACCACATGTGATACTGTTGCTTATAGCACTTCAAAAGAAGACTCACCAAAGTTTCTTCAGTGTTGCTTTGGATGCACTCCTCATGCATTTTCCAACAAGAAGGCTAAGGTACTACATTGAAAGTGATTCAACCTATATCTTAAATTTGATGAGTCTTCTTATATAATATCACCATGATCACTTATAGAGAAAAGGCTTTGATTGTTGTTGTATTTCCTAGCTATATATAGGTCACATTTCTTTCAAACTCCATATATCAAAAAAAGAAAATATTGTTTGCTGCATGGAATCAAATTGCTTGGATTTAACTGGGTTTTAAAGTAGTATTTTTCTTGTTTTTTGAGACAAAAAACGAAATTCATTAAGTGAAATTAAAAGGCAATTTTTATTTGCACATACATACTTTGCTATCTACACATACATGTCCGCGGAACTAAACTTTGCTATCTACACATACATGTCCGCGGAACTATTAGTTCCGCGGGTTTATTTTTTTTTCCAACACACACATTCCGTGGAACTAATAGTTCCGTGGGTTGTAATTCTCCGCGAGTTTATTTTTTTCAACAAACACATTCCGTAGAACTATTACATCCGCGGGTTGTAATTCTCCGCAGAACTATTAGTTCCGCAGGCATGTATGGGTTGAATTACAACCTGCGAAACTAATAGTTCCGCGGAGAATTACAACCCGCGGAACTAATAGTTCCACGGCATGCGTGTGTTGAAAAAATAAATCCGCATTAGTTCCGCGGAGAATTAGAACCCGCGGAGCGGAACTAATAGTTCCACGGAATGTGTGTGTTGAAAAAAAATAAACCCGCGAAACTAGTAATTCCGCGGACATGTATGTGCAGATAGCAAAGTATGTATGTACGGGTATAAATTCCCAATTAAAAGCATGAGTGATATAATACATCATATTTCAACAGTGAAATGAAAATATCACTGCCTGAGAGCTAAGCTAATCCCTTGAATGTAAGGAAACAGAATGTGCAAGCTTATTTGATTCTCCATGGAAATCTGTTGTTTGCAGTCTGCAGAAGTGATCAAACTCTTGCATCATCAGATAAACATAGTCTTGTAAAATATTACAAAAAAGTGGAATGTATGTCAATTGTGCATTATTAAGACCATGAAAACATAATTTGGCGAGTTTTTATTATTTTAAGAAAATGCAGAAAATACATGTAACTTCTAATAAAATCATTCCTTAAAAGGAATTTCTTCAAGGTAACAGTTGATAACACAATTTTTAGTTCTACATATGTAGATCTATAATGCATTATCTAAAAGCTCCATATTTTTTCAGACAATGCGTTACACTTTACAGTTATCTGAACGCTGATATGGCTCCTTGTTTTTGGCATAGTCAGAAGTGGCTCATAAAACTAATTAATTAAACCAAATTGAGTCACATAATCGTGGTTCTTTATTAATTAAATAATGATGGTTATTTCTAAATGGCTTTGCAGGCTTCATATTCAACAGAGAAAGGTTTCCCTTTTGTCAACAATACAAATAACAAAGCAGTAACAGAATCCTGCATGCCAATTTTGGAACAACTGCAAGTAAAAGGATGGGATTCACTGGAAGTCTTATTCCTGCTTAAACAAAACCAACAGCATTCTGATACTAACACTGTGAATTGTCTACTGAAACTGATCATGACACAGCAGCAGCAGGTACCCACAAGTCCAATAGGAGTAGCCACTACATTCAACAACCTCACATTGTTGAGTTTAGATTCTTGTCACAGGTTGAGATATGTATTCTCATATTCCATTGTAAAGCTCCTTGTGAAACTACAAGAAATAAAAGTATCAAACTGTAAAGGGGTAGAGCAACTAGTCCATAGAGAATTAGGAGAAAAGGGTTTAACTTTAACAACCCCATTTCTTGCTCAATCATCAAATTCATCATCCAGTGATATTCATGCCACTATATTCTCCAAAGAGGCATGTGCTTTAGAGTGGCCAGCACTGAAGAGAATCAGCATCATTCACTGCACCATGCTAGAAGTTGTTATTAGTAAAACAGATTTTATCACTTCATTTGCTCAACTACAATCTCTTATATTGAGCCATCTACCAAATCTTGTGAGCTTTTGCTTCCCACCTTGTGCATCAGAACAACCTTGCTTGGAAAACTGTCATGGGAGTAGCTATCAAAAGCAAGATAAGGTATGTAATTTATTGCTAACTAATATATTGCTACTTAAATTACATCTCTAAAAAAATATTAGGGACTGAAATTTTCATGTTATATATTTTTATTTTATATTTTTTGGCAGGGAGAAAGTAATGAAGATAGAAGAAACACAAGACTTGGTCCACTTATAAATGGCTTCATTTTTCCAAATCTAACATACCTAGCAATAACAGGCTGCAGCAAAATTATTAGTTTGTTCTCTCCTTCATCTTCAAAAAGCCTTGTGTGTTTGGTAGAGCTAGATATATGTGGCTGTAAGGACATAGAGGAAATAGTATGTAGAGAAGAAACACGAGGGAGTACTGTGAGTAATAAGATTGTGTTCCACTGTTTGCAGCATCTAAAACTTGAAAACCTACCAAAGCTCAAGGCCTTCTGTGAGGGTTCCTATAGCTTTGATTTTCCATCATTACATGAAGTGTTCCTAAAAAATTGCCACGTGATGGAGATATTCTCACAAGGGTCTTGTTACACTCCAAAGTTGGATAGAGTAACCATGGAAATTGGAAATATTACCAAGAACATATGGATGGGAGATTTGAATGTTACTGCACCGCTATGCAAAGGAATTGTAAGTGAAATTTTTACCTGTTTCGTTGTAGAAGTCCAACTTCTACCTTATAGAGAAGTTAGTTTGGCTTTGAAATTTTTTTTTTTTCATATATGGAAAAGAGAAAAAACTATTATATAGTCACTGGTTAATAGACGAGTGCTAATGTTGAAGTTAAAAAAGAGAGCTTTTGAAAAAAGTGAAATGCAAAAGCTTATTTTAACTTATATGAGAAGCTATTAGTTAAAAAACTTGTATTAGTCAAACTGACTCTTATATCTCTTCCTAATTGAACCTTCAAACTATATTTAGTAATTGGCTAATTAATCATCATTTTAATTTCTAACTATGATATATAGTTTCATTTACTCACAGGAATATGTGGTTTCCAGGTGGCATTTCAAACATCAGAGACACTTGGATGGATCAAGCAGGATCAATGCATGCTGAGATACTTCACCAAAGAAAAAGAGATGACTATTGATGATTTCCAAAGACTGCTAAATATTGTTCCCTCCAATATGATGTACATATTTCAAAATCTAAAGGAACTCACAGTAAAAAATTGTGGTTCACTGGTTGAGGTGTTTGAATTGGAAGGAGTGGATGTAAAGAAAGAGCAAGCCATGATACACTATGAACTAGAGGCAATGAATTTGTACTCCCTACCAAAATTGGTCCACATATGGAAAAACCATTGTAGTGGAGTTTTGGGATTCCACAAGCTAAGAATACTAAAAGTTGAACATTGTGGAAACTTATGTAGTTTGCTCTCTCCATCCATAGCAAGCAGCTTAGTGCAACTTTGGCACCTAAGAGTATATAGTTGCCATATGATGGAGGAGATAATTACAAAGGAAGATAAGGAAACTAAAGGGTCAAAAACCAGAACTACCATTTCGTTTCCAATGTTGAACAAGCTGGAGCTTCGTTGTCTCCCCAACCTCAAATGTTTCTGTTCAGAGACTTCCAATATTGAACTCCCTTCCTGTGATGAAATGATTATTGAAAAATGTCCAAAGATGACAACCTTTTGCTATGGAGCAGTAACCACACCAAAGCTTCCAAGTATATATAAAGGGTCATATGAGTATGTGGATGTAATGGGAGACCTTAATATGACCATCTATCACACTAATGAGAAATTGAAGGTACATGCTTTGGAATTCGGATTCCTTGCATTCACTACAGTCAGCAAATCAAAACCGTTGGACGAAGACTGAGCAACTCACATTCTGAATTCCTGTTTTGAATTGAATTTGCTGAAGTTGGAATGTGAGTCATTCAATTTTTGTTAAATGGTTCTGATTCGCTGACTACAGTGAATGCATAAATTTGTGAGTATTGTAGGGAATCCATGATATAATAATTGATAGAATTAACTTTTGCTTTCTTTTTCTTCTGGAATCACTAATCAAGAAATGTTATATACAATTGGAAGTACCCCCTATCAAGAAGAAAAAAAAAATATCTTTATAAACTATACTGTTAATTGAGTTTCTATCCACACAACAAGCATATATTTTGCAGGTTGCAGTACAAACATCAGAGACAATGACATACATTGAGCAAGATCAACATCTGTTTCCCTACCTGAGAAGGGATACAGAACTAGTTATTGAAGGTAGTGAAAAGCTGTTGAATTGTGTGCCATCCAACATGCTGCATAGGTTCCAGCACCTAAAACTACTCAAGGTACGAGACTGTGGTTCACTAGTTGAGATATTTGAATCAGAGGGAGTAGATACAACTAAAGATGAAGGGTACACCGAAACGCAATACAGTTATAACCTGCAAGAAATGCAGCTGTATGCTCTTCCTAAACTGATGCACATATGGAAAAACCACGGTGGAATCTTAGGCTTTCTGAATCTTAAAAAGCTGAAGATTCAGTGCTGCCAGAGTCTGAAAAGTGTGTTTTCTTCTTCCATAGCCAAAAGCCTCTCACAACTTCAAGAGCTTTCAGTACATGAATGTGACATGATAGAGGAGATCATCACTAGAGAGGAGGAGGAGATAAGAATATCTGAAGAACCAAAGAAGGCGAAGATCACATTCCCAGCATTGCAATGGTTGACCCTTTATCACCTTCCAAGCCTAAGATGTTTCTGTTTAAGCACTTACCATCTTGAGCTACCATCCTGCCATGACATAACTATCACAGAATGCCCAAAGATGGAGGCTTGCCATGGAAACATAGGTACCTCAGAGCTTCCCTTTATATCTATGAAGAAAAACGATTTCCGGGCCAGAGAGAGATCATAACAAAATCAAGGAAGGAAAATCACTCGCGAGACAAAGATGGCGATGATGATGATGATAAGCACTTACCTGTGCCTGAACTTGGCAGAAGCACAAACATTTTAGCATATTCACCAATATTATTCAATTTTACACCTTTGTTGCTTTATAATTTCTTGACCATGATACTTTAAATTTTCTACTCAATATCATATTTTACACGTTAGGGGTGTGCTCACACCCTCAACACACAGGCTGGTGCTTGTTACTTTTGCTACTATGAACCTGTGCAGGAATCTTGCGCCTTATTTAAATTCAAGATCTGATCCTACCCAGAAAATACCAAGGTTTCAAGACTTTTTTATTTTGAACAAGTATCCAGTATCTTGGTAAGTCTAGTCTAGTTACCCTCCACTCGATATACACATCACTCGCACTAGTGGAAAAGGGCAGTATTTTATTAGTCTGAATTTGAACCTACATGCCTACAGAAAAATTAAGAATTTGTTCTCCTGCACTAGTGTGAGTAATGCATGTGTAAGTGGTATGTAACTACTTAAACTAGACTCATTTTTTGGGAGTGACCCAATTTCTAGCTAATTAAGGCCCTAACTTATCAATATAACAACCACCACCACGCCTTTTTCCCATTTGGTATGCTAACTACATGAATCAAATGATATTATAATATCCCATCATAAATTAAGTTCAAAGATAAACCATTTATCTCTAAAGCCTTCTAAATAGTTCTCCTCATTTTTTCTTTCTCTTTGACTCCCTTCGTCTGGTCAATTGTACCTCATCAATATCAACCAGTTTTATATTTCAGAATAAATTAAGCATGTTTAGTTTTCAATTACAAACATATGTTTATGTCTAAAAGTATATTTATCCAAAAGAAACTCTATAATTACTTTAGATTCAAACGTACTTTTTCATATTTCAACTGAAAGTCAAACATACACTAATTTTGCAAACCAATTCTCTGGGAGTGTGGAGTAGAAGAGCAGAAATCATGTCACGTATTTTACATTGGCAGAAGAACAGCAAAGAGTTATGATATTGACTATAAAAGCCTAAGAGTCAGCAGATCTAAAGTGAAGAAAGTATCCAACTACAAAAATCCAAACTTAATAGTGTTTTCACAGTGGTATATATATTTTTAGACAAGAAAAATGTTTCAATTGTCAAGTATAGGGAAAAAGGGAAAAATTAGCATATAAGTGGAGAAGGCCTGTACTAATGCATTTCTAATCAGGTTTACTCCCCAACCTTACAAACAAATAAAAACAATGGCGGAACAAATAAATCCATTTATTTTACAAGTATCCAACATCAACAATGTCAAGAAATTTCACTATGAATTGCCTCAAGTACAGTGTAAAAGCTAATCCCTCTATAAAAGCCAATTGATAGTAATGTTGCCAAGCCAAGCTAACAATGGGAACTGAACCAAAGCAATAAAGAGCAAGAGGTAGTGATGTTTGCTGGAGTCATAACTCCTGACCTCTGCAAAAAGGACCCTCTTCATTGTTTTTACCAAAAACACCCCCATGCATAAACAGGTCCATGGCATCAAAAAGTAGTAGGAGTAGCCAGATATTATTCTTCCGAGAACAGCCAAACAGATGCCGGTGAAAGTGTATCCGGCATATGCTATGATGTCCAGCAGGGGAGCTTCCCCGCTGCCCAATGAAAGTAATGTCACCTTAAGCAGCGTTGCTTGCATAAACCAACCAAGCAATCCCTTGATGAATAACAAGTTCAAAGCTTCTGGACTAAACCTGGAAATAAATACAGCATCTTTAAGAAACCATGACAAACTATGGGAATAAAATTGGAAATAGAACAAAATGAGTTATATATGAACTAAACAAAATTCTGTGTAACTTGACAAAATCCAACAGTGAAAAATTCAAAATAACAATCATGATGAAAAAATTTAGCAATATCTCTAAAACATCTAAGAAGCTAAACTTATCTATGGCTTCCAATAAAGTTCTTACAGATTTTTAGTTGGAAATGCAACATAAATTAATTTTTGGACTTGAAAAATAACAGCCAAAAAATTTCATGCACCCAAGGCAAAAAAAAACGGGTGGGAACTATAACAAATCATCACAGACAATGCCAAAATTCCTTGCAACAAACAGTTGTCAAACATTCAATACTGCTAATAGAGCATCATGTGCTATTGCACCAGACAAATGCTGATCACAGAGCAATTAAAATTCACACCACAGAATTGAGACGTTAGAAGGAGGAAAGCAGATCTATCAATTCCTTTAAAATCATCCTGATTAAAGACAACTGTATATAGTTGACAATATGGTTACTGTTATCCCTAAAATTTACTACTACCACAAGTAACATTTCACAAACGAGTCCTAAAGCATGTTTTGAGAAAGCCAGTTTCAACAACAGGTGCTTTATCATGAGCAGGGAAATTTATTCACCTAACTTATGGAGAATTGGGAATTTCTAACCCTACTGATGAAGAGTGGAACTATAGGATGCAAATAGTACTAGTTAAAAATAGAAGGTAAGTTGCACTTGTTTTGCGGTGGAGAAGAGGAAACCTTGTTATGCAATGCAGTGAAAATAAAACCTCACCATATAAAGGCAAACATTTTACACAATACACACAATTACCCAAGGAACAAGTACAAACAGGATGGTGAGGGGAAATATTGCTAACTATAAATTTGAGAATAATAAATAGAACATGTGTCAGGAATATATTATGGGATTAAAGTAGAGGAAGAGAAGGAGTACGTACTTTCCGTGAAGACCCAATGAGAGGCCAGCAAGAACGACGTAGGTACCGAATGCCATTAATGGAATGTATAGGTCTGGTGCATTTATGTCATAAATTGGTGGTTTATAGGAAAGCCTACCCCCCACTGGCTCAGTGATTCTAGTCCAATGACCCTGAACCACGAAAGGAAAAAAGATAAGAGCAGCATGAAGATGAAATAAGATAATCAAATGAAAATCCGAGGAGAGAAATGCGGAAGTTTGATGTTACTGCTTACCCTGTGCAGGAATGGAAACAAAACCACCTTCAACTTGTTCTTAACATAATGGTCATTCACTTGAAAGTAGTATTGGGGATCAGAGAAATACCGACTTATCTGTAATTCAATACAGAAGACTCATTTAAAAATGAAAACCTTGAATTTGCAACTTATTTATACTTGAGGTAAGCAAAGATAGTAAATCAAGGTCCCCCTGTAATTTTTCAGCTACATTGGTTTTTCCTACAAAAGCCAGTCGTGCCTAAATTGATGGATATGTAAAAAGTAAATCATGGAACATGAATTTGAACCTCAATTTAGAACCTTTTCTTTAAAATGGATATTAATTTAATTGCTTAATGTATCTTTGGACATCAATTTGGTCCCTAAATTAAAGCTTATTGTAGATATATGAAGGTCGAAATTGATGTCCAATACTCCAATATCTTTGGAGAACCAACTTGATGTCCCGTGTATCTTTTGAAGGAACAATTTGAGTATTTACTCAAATAACAATTTTAAAGGAAAAATAAAAGATCTCTTATAAACCACAGGGCAAATTGAATTATTAGAGGAAAAAATGCCACTTAGTTCTTACATTGCTTTGGACATACTCAGAACTGGATCCTAATATTTTTCCTCCATAGGCACCCAATCCACCTCGAATGAGTCCTGATTGAAATGCATTCCCAAAAGGATTAGGTTGTGAGGTTGTTGGAGGTGGCACTACCCCAGGTTGTGATCCAACGTTATTATACATTCTTACTGCCATGGCCCCAAAAAAAGGCACAAAGAAGCAATCAGAAACAAGTTCAACATGCAGAAAAATCAGCATCAACATAACAAAATATAAAGATAAAGAAACCCTTTTCACAAGAAAACACAAAAAGAACCAATTTGGATAAACTTCTTAAGAAACACTTATGGCAAAAGAAATATTAAAAAACCTTACAATAACTATGCGTTTTTTTAAACAATAGCTTCTCCTATAAATCGAAATTAGCTTCTGCATCTACATTTTTTTTCAGAAGCTCCCTCATTTAACTTCTCCGTAAACATCTATAAGCTTATAAGGACTTTTTTTAAGTGAAAAACCATTAAATTAGAAGCTAATCCAAATGATACCCGAGATCCATTTCAGACACAGATTGACATTCCATAAGGCATATAGAAACCAACATTTTAACAAATCATTATAAATAACAAAAATGCTTCAGAAGGTTGTGAGGAACAACATCATAGTCAACTAATGAATTCAGTGAAAGGGAGAGAACATGACAATCATGAACGAGAGGGTAAATCCCATTTTACCAATTTTTCATTTAATCAATAATTTGAACAGCAATTTTCATTTACTAGTGATTTAAACACACGCTATCAGCGAAACAAATAAAAGCACCGAAATAATCGCAGATTCAGAAGCCGAGTTTTTTTAAATAAAAAAAATGAAATTCAGAGTTGCATGCAAATCTGAAAACGACCCAACAAGCAAAGGAGTGAAAAGTTGTAAGCTTTGAGAAGAAGAAAAATGGAGCACAACGGATTATAGGCAGAGAAAAAAATTTAAAATAAAAAAAGAGCAAATTTTGAATAGATATTACTGGGGTTCGAATCTGTGAAGAGGAAGAACGAACCTGAGAAGAGAAGATTAATTGAGCAGAGGAATGAGGGTGGTGGCGGTGGAAACTAAGAACAACAAACTGTGGCTCCGGCCTCCGTGCAAAGGAAGTGAGATCTGAGAGAACTGAGAATTGCAAAGGCAAAATCGGTAATTGGGATTCTTCTTTCCTCTTTATTGCTTTTTTGTGTATTCACATTAATTTTGTGATTATTTTGTTTGAATAATAGTTGGTTTAAATAAGATTTTCATTTTTATATCAAAAAATAATAATTCATTTTTTCAGTCAAATTTCTTTTCATTTTATTAAGTCCTCTTGATTTTAAATGATTCAGGTCTATTTTAAAAATATATAGTTTCTATTGATAATTTATGGGTTTTGGTAAATACACATTGATTTTTGCTCATACACCCCACTTTAAAAGAGTAAGTTACTATTATATCCTCATCGATTTGTTTATTTTTTTTTATTTTGTGTTTTTACCAAAAACTCAATTTTCGGAATGTATTTTTATATTTTTACCGGAAACTCGAGTTTCCAGAATACAAATTTGTTGTATTCCAAAAACTCAAATTTCTAAAATATATTTTTTTGTATTCCAGAAACTTAAATTTTCGGAATATATAAAAGCTCAGTTTTTTGCTTACTCCAAGAAATTCGAGTTTTCGGAATACAAATTTGTATTTCAGAAACTAGAGTTTTCGGAATGTAAAAAACTCAGTTTTTCACATATATTTTTAGAAACTGGAGTTTTTGGAATACAAATTTGTATTCCAGAAATTCTACAAAATATAAAAATGTATTACAAAAAATTGAGTTTCTGGTAAAAATGCAAAATTGCAAAATTAAAAATGTATTACCTTTTTAAAGTAGGATGTGAGCGCATTTTGACCTATTTTGAAAACTTTTGATGATTGGAAAGTGACGAGTCAGCCTCCAGAGACATCTCCTTAGAGCTCCATCATTTGGGAACAAGTCTTGTTGCTCTATGGATCAATCTTCATCATTTTTCCTTGCTTTTCTGCTCATTAGCACGAGTTTTTAAATTTCTAAGTTAGTTTATGTGAACTCTCTATGAATCTTTGATGTGATACACTTGATTTTGTAAGTTGAATTCAATTTTATGCAATTTCTTAAATCTTTTTTAATGCTTTCCTTTGCTTGATCATCATTGGATTGATATCAAATGCTAAATAAAATTGAAAAATTCTGTTTAGTATTGGAAATGAATCAAGATGACTTGTATGTTCATATTTTAGGAATGAAATTTGACATACTTGACTTTGACTTATAAAATGCTGCAATTCATGCTTGTTTCAGTTTTATTCACCTAAGGGATTAGAGTTTTTAATTGAGAATAAAGAGGTTTTTTACCGATGAATTGGGATTAGCCTAGTTAAGGACACTTGAGTGTGAATTGCATGATTTTGATTGAACTTATCAAGTGTATTACATTGGGGTGAAGTAGAGAGGATACTGATACTTAACTATTTTTATTCTTGATTTAAATCAACTTTCATTTTATTTATTTGTGTTTATTCCGGTCACCAAGAAAAATTGCAAAAATACTTTACTCATTCTGTTTTTAATTTTTGTTCTAAACAATAATTTCTTTTATCTTTCCCCATCTAACTAATAGTAATAGTTTGCGTTGATAATTGAACGATAATCCTCGTTGAGAACAACAACTCCCTCGTCACTTTATTACTTATAACCATCGGTGCACTTGTCGAATTTTGTCTAACAAATAACATATAAATAAAATGGTAAGTGTAAAGAGCAGCTAGTTTTAAAAAATATTGCAGCATAAAGTTTCCAGCAACTTTAGAAAATGTTATTACTCGGCTATGAGTATTACCAGCGACACACTATTTTTAATACACTCTTTATGATTGAGTGAAATACATGTAGGTCTCGTTAAACATGTGGATCCCATATCCAAAGTGGTGACATTTACTTTCAAAATAATGAGACTCACATGTATTTCACCCAACGATAGAAAATATATTGAAAATAGTATATTAAATAATGTGTTGCTAACACTCCTCTACTCGCTATAGCAGTTTCTTAGGCTCCAGATTACACAATACATTACAAAGGTGGTCGTATGATATATATCAGCAGGCATAGGATTCTTGTATTTACAATTCTTCCTAGTAAAGTAGGGATTAGCAAAAGCTGACTTGGAAAGTTGATAAGAACCATCATCGGTAGTCGTCACAGTCCACTAATTTCTTCTTCATAGTAAATTGAGTGGTGCTACCTTTTCCTTTTTGGCAATATGGGTGGTGCTACTTTCACTACGTATTCTAAATTCACTATAAAATGTACAAGCCCACTACTGAAAAATTGAAAATAACTGTTAGTGTCTGTATCTGACTAATAATTCTCATCAAACATTTTTGATTTCAAATATAGGGTATGTTTGGAAGAGTTTATTTGGGTTTATCTTATGACATAAACGTTTATGCCGGTATTTGGAAGAGCTTGTAAAAATAGCTTATAATAAGTCCATAAGCTATTTTCAATTTATTTTCATAAGCTCTAGACCAACTTATAGAAAGAGCTTATGCTTATACAGAGAACTTTTGTAGTCTATAAACTCTTATAATGTAGAATCAACTTATGGATAAACACTTATCAGATAAGTGCTTATTTTGTCCGCACCATAATCATAGGCATTTATGGCCTTCTGTAGCATGGAAATAACATTTTTTTTCACTATATACTGTTGATTTTTGTGTAACTAGCAAATACTAGCACAAAAAAGAAGAAGAAAGAAACAAAGCAGACAATAAATAAAAGTAAAAGCAGGGTTCTTTATTATTTTTTGCTTTAATTCTCTTTAATCTTTACCAATTCAAACGTGTAGTAGCTTCATTAGTATGAAAGGATAGTAATAGTAGTACTACAACATGTTTCTGTACCTTATTGGAACATGAAAAATACATGCCTTCCAAAATTAATAATTGAGTACGTTATCCATTCTTGAAACTTTATAACAATCTGTCTTATCATTTTCCATGTCTTCATTCATAAGTAACTGAAACTGATAAATAAATCCCCTATATATGTATTTCAATTTGAGTTTCGTGACTCTTAAACACAAACACACAAAAAAAAAAAGAAGAAGAAAAGAAAAACAAAGATGTATGTGACTAGGCCTTTGTCTATGTACAGAAGATCACCAAGTAGTTTGGAGATACCACCACCAGATGCACCATATTCAGGCTATCTAGTAATCACAGATGAGGAAGCAGAAGCAGAAGACACATGTTGTTGGCGTCTATGCCGGCGCAAGAGAGTGAAGAAACTGCCTTTCCCTCAGGACAAGATCTTCTCAGTCTCTCATGCATCTGAGTATGAACAAACTTCAAACACAAAGGTTTGGTTTCTACCTGTGCCTGATCACCCCCTCTCTTCCAACCGCTACTATGTCATCAGAGCCAAAGGAAGACACAAAGGGTATGTCATATGTGACTCTGTGGCTCTGTGCACTTTGCTCTTGTTTTGTCTATATAGATCCATAATTGAGCTTATGCTTATAGAGACTTTTCTAAGTCTTTTGTGCTAACCATTTTTGCTATTATTATCAATACTTCACTGGCTTGTCAGTTATTTATGCTAAGTATGAGCTGAAGTAAGAACTAATTAAGGTGGTGTCATGACATGCATATCTTATGTGGGAGTAATGTTACTTCCCCAATTTGGATTAGCTTTTCTAACTTATGGTGGTTCTTTACTTAAGAAAGAGTCTTTATAATAGCTTGTAGGTGTTTATGAGAAATTAAACGACAGAGCTTCTGAATAAATTGAGATAGAAGTTGATACCAACTTATATGGAAAGATGTTGTTTAAAAAACTTGTAGGTGGTTCTTTACTTAAGAAAGAGTTCTTCTAAGCTCAAAGGTGTTTATGAGAAATTGAATGAGATACCTTCTGAATATCAACTTTTACGAGAAGATATTGTTTAAAAAACATATGATCATTTCAAGATTCTTTTGAATATTTCTTTTTTCATAAGTGTTTGTTGAGAAGTTTATTCAACATGACTCCTATGCGACATTTTCTTACAAACTATGTAATTTGACTATATGTGAATTCAAATAGTACCCCTTTTAACTTTTTAGGTATTTTCTCAAACTTGGATGCATTCACAACATTTGTTTGGGCACAATTTATGAGAAAAGTTAGTGTAAGCAACATTCATCATCTTACAATGTCAGCAACATTCATAGTCACAATGTTGGAACTGTTGTGATTTTGTAGGAAAGCATACAAATGCTCAAGAGAGGGTGACATAGTAAGTTGCTGCTTCACTGACCTCTTGAATGACAAAAGGCCAAAGCCATTCAATCTCAAAGACTTGAACCAAATCTTCAAAATTCACAGCCACCAGAGTGGTGGTTTCTTTGCAAGGTCCATTACCCCAGATGGAATTCCCCCCAAATTCCTAAGAAAAAAAGGGTGGAGAGTTAGAATCTCAGGCTCATACAGATCCTGCAGAATAACTGAAGCTCTAGGTGTTGATTCCACCCTTAGGGAAAAGCTCCCAGATTTCAACTTCCCCATCTCAAGAAAACGTTCACCTCCTTTGGTTGTAGGAAAATGGTACTGCCCCTTTATATTTGTTAAGGAAGGAACAACAAGAGTTAAACACCAAATGAAGAAGTCCATGTTCTACAAAATGACACTTGAACAAAAGTGGGAAGAGGTTTACTCTTGTGTCAATGATCATGAAAGTGGTGAAGGTGATGGTAATGTTGCTGTGGTTGTTGTGAATGTGTGTGTGGAAAGAGAGGTTGTTTTGGTTTCTGGGATGGAAGCAACAAAGAATAATGGAAAAGGTGATGCTAATGGTTTCTTGTGGTATAGAGCATGTAATCCATATAATAGGAGAAGGGTTAATGTTGGTTTGAGTTTAGCAATTGTTGAGCATATGAGGTGGGTCCAAGAGCAAGGTGGTTGGGCTTATGGTAATGGGAGAGAAAAGGTGGTGAGAATGAGGGAAGAGGTGACATGTCAGCAGAGTGAATGGCATAGGTTTGGGTTTTATGTGTTGGTGGAGAGCTTCTGTCTTAGGACTTTGGATGGGAAATTAGTGTTGAGGTATGAGTTTAGACACACTGGTAGGGTCAAGTGCAAATGGGAGTGATAACTATATTTGGTTTTTGGTTGCAAATGTATGTTTGCCCAAAAGAAACTCTGGTTGTGTTTGTTTTTGTGTCGGCAATAGAAGATTTGATCTTCTTGATGCACAAAATGTGCAAAAGCTTTAAACAATTAAATATACACACTTTTTAGTTACTTTGGATTCAGATGTACTTTTGTTGTACTCCAACTGAAAACCAGACATGCAAGATTGGATTCACTCCTCCATTTAACATGAATTGTTTGGGTTTGCACAGGAATTTAAATGATCTCTTGGTGCTTTGTGTTTAGCTGCCATGAAACTATGGTACATGTGCATGTCTTGTGGACAACTCATAAAATGAATATAGTTGAGGACAGTGGAAATTATTTGGAAAGTTTTGGCTGTAAAAAACAAAATAATTCTGCAACTTTATTTTTTCTTTTCAAAAATCATAATTAGTGCATGTTATCCCTGTAATGCTAAGTGTATTACTGTAATGGTAAACTGGATATGCTTCCTCCACACCTGCGAATATGTTAAAGGATAAAATGCAGAATTATAATCAATGATTGGAACATGCATTGTCAACGGTTGTTTCTAACTCCACCTTTTGAATGCATTTCTTGTTTTATGATAGGCAAATCATAGTAAATTATATTGTTTACTCTTAAAAATATTTAAGTTTTTATTTTATTTTTAAAAAATTATGTTTAATTTCTTGAGAAATAAAAAGCATGCAATACATTACTTCATTTTATTATTAATAATGCTCATGGAAATGGTAAATATAAACAAAACTCTCAACGACTTTCTTTTTCACTATATGACTCAGGTTACTAATAAAAGAATTATCAAAAAATTTCCTTTGTTTTTCATCACTTAACTTATTTAAGTTATAATCATGATTAATTTAAAATAAAAAATTGGATTGTTAAATAAAAATTTAATTTTTTTTTTTTACCCATTTTATGAATAATGACTAATTTTTGTCCATATTTTGTAAAATTGAATAAAAATATTAAAAAACAGGTTAGAAATTTATTTGGGCCTAAAAAATTGAACCCAGCGCCCAAACTGCTCAAACCCACCCTTCCAACCCCACCACTTGCCCCAACCCAACACCTAAACAAAAAGAAAACGGGTCATAATTTTTGTTTTCACGGTTTTTGACAAATTGGATCTTATGGACCCAAATCCAACCAAGAGCGACCGATGTTAGCCCTATGTCAAAGAGCGTGGAGTCCTTTGGACTTCAGGCTTTGCTCGTTTTCTAACGAATCTCCTTTGACCAAAAAAAATGTGGGGTCCTGAGCAATAGACATTCTTCAGTGTGTTTGGCTATGAAAATCTTGTGCATTACACCTCATGAAGTCTGAAGGGACAGACGGCTTCAACATCTCCTTCAATCATCTCCATAACGAAACAAACAGCAAACGTATTTGTACTACAAATCTACAATTATTGCCTAGGTGCAATTAGATGAAACCGAGGGGCCGGGGACCATGGATTAATTTCTTTTCTTTCAGGGTTCTAATTCTTTCATTTTACATGTGAAGGCTCATTATTGCAAATTTTTACTTTTATAAAGAATAAACTTCCCTTGACCAAAAAAAAAAAGAATAAACTTCCAATTTGGTCCTTTGAGGAGTATTCCCAATTTTCTTTTCCAAAGCTAGTACGTGACCTTCTTGTAAAAAAAAAAAAGGCTTAATTGCATTTTTGGCCCTCCAGTTTTCACATTTGCGCGAATTAGGTTCTCTAGTTTTTAATTGCGCGAATTAGGTCCCCCAGTTTCATTAACTGTTGCAATTGGGTCCCTCCGTCAGTGCTCCGTCAGTTCACTGGGGGGACCCAATTCGCGCAATTAAAAACTGAAAGACCTAATTCGCGCAAATGTAAAAACTGAGGGGCCAAAAATGCAATTAAGCCAAAAAAAAACTAGTATGTTACTTGTATAGAACGGGTTAAATAGGTTTTTATATAATTTTTAAAAATATTTAAAATTATAAAATATATAAATGGTGAAAAAATAAATTATAGAAAAAATATTTGTATCATAAATAAATAAATAATAAAATAATTTAATAAATAAAACAATTTTAATAGAAAATCTAAAAGCTTACAAGTGCCCCATTGGAAAAATTAAATGTTTGAGATATATTCGTGAAATTAAATAAAAAAGCGATATTATTCTAGACTTTCAAAAAAATAATTAATTTATGCTAACTAAAAAAATTAGTTAATTTTATTTAATTTTGTCAAAGAAATAAACTTAATTTTTTAAATTATCCTTAATAAAAGAATTATTAAAATTAAAATATACATATGTATTATAAAAAAGAATTTATTAAATAAAATAAAATCACGTGTGATTTCAATCCGGAAGTAATAAGTGATGGCTGGCAAGTTATGAAAGAAGTAGCTGAATCCCCAACCACTCTAAACACCCCTACGGCCCCACCCTTCAAAAATGACAAAAATAAATTGGGCGGGACCAGCCAAGTGTATGTTATAAAAAAAAAACCCGGCAGCTGAGTTAGAATTTTTTTATTTATTTATTTTATTTCTTTCATTATTATTCCCTCTCGTTCAAATTTTATGTAGTTTTAATTTTTTTTATTTTTAAATTAAAATTTTGATTGTTTTAAAATTTTAAGAGTTAATTTATTATTTTTTTTAACTATACTCTTAATATAATTAATAAATTTTGAGTGAAAAAATAATTAAAATAATTAAAAATGATAAATAATAAATAGAGTTATTTTAATTTAAAATTTATTCAATTAATTATTTTTTAATCTATATACTAAAATTTTAAACAATTAAAGATTTGGACTGAAAAAAATATATTTTTGAGAAAATAAATAAAATAAAAGATATTCATGTATATATTTATGTTATTTATTTTTCTAAAAAATATATTAATAAAAAAAATAAAGAGAAAAAAAAACTGAGAGGATCCGACTCGTAATACATACTAAACCTGTTTTATTTTTGTCTTTAGTGCCGCAGGAGTTGACTTCAGAGTCTGCATCTTCCTGCAAAGGTTTAAGATACTACTACCTACCTCTGTAACTCTTCTCAACTTAGCCATTCATAGTTTGATAATTGAAGATCCAAAAATCACAGAGAAAAATGAAAGCTGCTACTACTTCGCTTCCTACTACATCACCTTGCTTCTACTCTAAAGGTTCTTTTTTTTTCTTCTCCTTATAATGATCCATTCTTCTTTTTCTTCTTCCTCTTCTATTTTCCTAATATTGTATTTCTCTAGAGGTAACTCTTGCTTGTAAGGCTAGCTGTTTTGAATTATATACATTTATTGATTTTAGTTATTATGTACTTAGGTAGATCTATTGTCAATTATTTTCCTCTTTCAAGTTCTTTAATTAAGACTCTGAACACTGAACAGCAATAAAATAAAATTATGAGTTATACGGACAATGAGAACAAAATGGAAGTTTGAAAGTCAATCTTAGGGAAGAAACCTGGAATTGCTGAGATGATTTATCATTAGTTTTGGACCACTAAGGCTATTTGATTTTTTTTTTTTATAGATAAATGTTAGTAATTAGTATGTTATGTTAGTGAGGGATTCGAACCAAATCCGCTATTTGATGCGCAAATTAATTGTTAAATGGTATATATATATATATATAACCAAATCAGCTTTGGTATTTTTCTTTTACATTTCATTGCTGGTTTTACTTTCAACAACTTAGTAGTATATATCTTGGTTATCAGTGTCCCATTTTTATTTTTTTTTAACTTCAGTTGAAAAGCAATGGCCTCAAAGGTTTGCCTTGAGTGTAAGGCCAATGCATCTGAGGCTTTCAAATGCCTGCAAAGTGAGAGCTACTTTGGATGCTAATAATAACAAATCAATTGGAATCCCCAACCAATGGTACAATCTAATAGCAGATCTCCCAGTTAAACCACCTCCACCATTGCATCCCAAGACTTATCAACCAATCAAACCAGAAGACTTGTCCCCTCTCTTTCCTGATGAGTTAATCAGACAAGAGGTGACCACTGACAGATTCATAGACATTCCAGATGAAGTTCTTGATGTTTACAAGCTTTGGCGCCCGACCCCTCTCATTAGGTTTGATTATCTGCCATATACTATCTTTAGTCCTTTTTATAAGAAACAAAAGACAAAATCATTCCCTCTGTATTAAATACACTTCGGTGTCATTTCATATTCTTTTTGCATGAAAACAAGTGAGTTCCTTGTTAAGCGATCTTGTAATAAATAAGGGTAGAAATGGAATGAGCAATTAATATTATTGAAAATAAGGCTTTGTTTCTTATAATCAGGACTGAGAAAATATACCCTTTTGTTTCTTATAAAAAGGACTGGAGGTAGTATCTCTTTTCCCTTTTTGTCATTTTGAACTGTGTAGCTAGAGGAATCTTATATGTATCTATCTATCTCTGCTGAATTTAGAGCCAAGAGGCTGGAAAAGCTTCTTGATACACCTGCAAGAATCTACTACAAGTATGAGGGTGTGAGCCCCGCCGGATCGCACAAACCGAACTCTGCTGTTCCACAAGCTTGGTATAATTTACAAGAAGGTGTCAAAAATGTTGTGACAGAAACTGGTGCTGGACAGTGGGGAAGTGCATTAGCCTTTGCATGCAGCATATTTGGCCTTGGATGTGAGGTATGAGGCTATGGGGATTAAATTCATGAAGAATTTTTACCCAACTGAACTCATGGATTTTCTGAATCAAACATGGCTTGATTGTTACTAACTTCTTGCTAGCATTCTTACATTTAACTATGTGTCTAAAGTAAAAAGTTGTAATGCATCATTGTTTACAACTAACATGAAAAATGTCGTTTAAATTCCTTCCAAGTGAATATATATTCTGGAAGAAGGCATCAATAAGAGTTTCTTGTTTACCACCTCTTCTGATCTTTTGAGTAATATTGACTCCTAATCTGTCCAAATCCCAACAAAATTCCTGGTGATTGAATATTAGAAAACATGGCTCAAAGAGAATTGAGTGAAAAGTGAGATTGATATTTGATAGAATGAGAAAAGTGATTACATCAAGCCATCCACATGACTTATATAGACAGTAAGCAAGTGACCAACTAGTAACTAGTTCTTAATAATTACATCTCTGATACAAGGCAATAATTAGAATTATGCTGCATATGATTTTATTCTAGCTCTAAGTTACAAAAGGGCCATGAAAACTATGATGTTTAGCTAAGTAATCTGTGTAGGTGTGGCAAGTACGCGCTTCTTACGATTCAAAACCGTATCGGAGATTGATGATGCAAACTTGGGGTGCAAAGGTACACCCATCTCCATCTATGCTTACTGAGGCTGGTCAGAGAATGCTCCAAAAGGACCCATCAAGCCCAGGGAGTTTAGGCATAGCTATATCAGAAGCTGTGGAGGTTGCTGCTAAAAATCCTGATACCAAGTACTGCTTGGGGAGTGTACTCAACCATGTTTTACTCCACCAAAGTGTTATTGGAGAAGAGTGCCTTAAACAAATGGAAGCTATTGGGGAAACCCCAGATGTCATCATAGGATGTACTGGTGGTGGCTCCAACTTTGCAGGACTTAGCTTTCCGTTCATTAGAGAGAAACTCAATAACAAAATCAACCCTGTTATAAGAGCAGTTGAACCTGCAGCATGCCCTTCATTAACAAAAGGGATATACACATATGATTATGGTGATACAGCTGGGATGACTCCATTGATGAAAATGCATACACTTGGACACAACTTTGTTCCGGATCCAATTCATGCTGGTAATTTAATTGTTATGTTAAGAGAGTTTTGTCTCATTTTATTTAGTGTAGGTTTTAAATATGTTTATAGTCCCTGTAAATTGACAGATATTCATTTTTAGTCCCTTATTTTTTTCTTATTTTCTGAAATAGACCACTTATAGTCCCTTATGATAACTTCATTAAGGTATAAGTGGGATGAGTTGAAGAGTTTTGACTATATAATCTATCATTTAGGATTAACATAGCCAAACTTGAGTTGTCACTTCGTTTGACACATCATCAGTTGATTGAATAAAGATATTATGAGGGACTACAAGTGGTCTATTTTAGAAAATGGGGACCTAAAAAGAACGTATTAAAAATGAGGGAAAAATTGAATGTTGACTTATTTCAGAGACTAAAAACATATTTAATCCTGTAGTGTATCTTTTGTCTTAACATTTTTTCTTACTTGTAGGGGGCTTGCGCTACCATGGTATGGCACCATTGATCTCACATGTTTTTGAGTTGGGCTTAATGGAAGCAATTTCAATTCCACAAACTGAATGTTTTCAAGGTAATTCAGATTTCCAGATTTTTTTTCTGTGACTGGAAAGTGAAAACAATGAGTTTGGAAAGAACCATATAGGATGAAATTGTGTATTTTGATTATTACAGGTGCTATACAGTTTGCCAGGTCTGAAGGGTTGATACCAGCACCTGAACCAACTCATGCCATTGCTGCAACCATTAGGGAAGCTATTCAATGTAGAGAGAGTGGAGAGGCAAAGGTTATTCTGACAGCAATGTGTGGACATGGCCATTTTGACCTTCCAGCTTATGAGAAGTATTTGCAAGGGAATATGGTTGACCTCTCATTCTCAGAGGACAAGATGAAAGCTTCACTGGCCAATATTCCTCAAGTGACAGCATGATTTGGGGTCCCATTCTAGTACAAACTAGAAAGATGTTACTTTATTAGAAGATAATAGTATGGAATCATGATAGTTAATTAGAAAATCACTAGCTGAGACTGATAAAATATATGTATATGTATAATGAACTACTTAATTGTTAAAATTGACTCCATTGATTTTTCAATCAATGATTGTAACTTTGTCTTATGCCTTCCAAAATGTACCTTTCATTTTAAAAGAGTTAAATTCTAGAATCTTAATATATGGTTCTCTAAGCATAAATATGTATCTGAATTTGATTTGATTTAATAATTAATTAGAATAAACTCATCATCTTAAGCTTGAGTGAGGCAATCTTTGGATTCTGCTAATGATTGCTTTCCTAAAAAGGCTTAAATATATTTTTAGTCCCTTAAGTTAGAAAATTATTGCTTTTGGTCCCTTAAGTTTAAAACGCCTATTTTTGGTCTCTTATTTTTAAAAATGTATCACTTTTAATCCTTGGGGTCATATTTTAAATTTAAAAAGTATTTTTAAAATTCGATAGGGGTCAAAATATAAATTTAAAAAATTCTTAG
The DNA here is from genome assembly GCA_030159175.1 of Glycyrrhiza uralensis. NCBI lineage: Eukaryota > Viridiplantae > Streptophyta > Magnoliopsida > Fabales > Fabaceae > Glycyrrhiza > Glycyrrhiza uralensis. The sequence goes on from BRZY01000008.1 coordinate 3,597,790, forward strand.
AAGTTAGGGAAAATGGAGTAAGGTAAGAATCAGAATTCAAGAGGGGTCAACATATAAATTTAAAAAATACTTTTCAAATTAAAAAATAGCTTCAAGGACTAAAAATGACACATTTTTAAAAAAGAAGGACAAAAAATAGGCGTTTTAAATTTGAAGGACTAAAAACAATAATTACCCAAACTTGAGGGACTAAAAATATATTTAAGCCTCCTAAAAACTTAGAAGTTGTTAGGTGTTGCCAAACATCAACTGTTAATGAAATCTCCCTTTGATTCTTATGCTAATGAACAAGGGATTTTATTTGGCACTGGTCCATGCATTGTGAAAGACTGCACTAAATTGGATAGAGGGTTTGGAAGAATGGAAAAAAAAAGGGTAAAATTATTGCTTTGAAATTAAGACAACGTATAATATCTATAAAAATGAACAGGGAAGAAGACATTTAAGTTTCATGATAATTTATCAAATTAAAGAATATTAGTTCAAAATGAAAATTTTATCCTTCTTTTTCTTCTCAAAAACCTCATCAAAACATTATAATGTAGTAAAGTTCTCTATTACTATATCTATTATCTATTATAATTATAATTTTATTAAAATTTAATTGCGGAATATCATGTTGACACTTCGGCAAAACTTTGCTGGCTTGGCAAAACTTTCCATTCTAATAAACTAGCGTAATAACCCGTGGATATTATATATATTTATTTTATAAAATTTTCTTAAATCAAAAAGTTTTAATTTTAATATAGTATTATTTGATATAATTTTTATATAGCAAATTATATATTATTAAATTGAATTAATTAGTTAGTAAATTAGTGGAAAATCTTTTTTAATTTTAAATTTTGAGAAAATGTTATACTTTAGCGTAGGTTAAATCAAACTTTTCATGAATGAGATAATTTTATATTAAAATATTTTTTGAGTGAACCCAGATATATACTCTTCTATACACATGACTTGGAGATTGAATCCTCCGACATCATATTTAAGAAATCCAAATATCAATAATTAATGTCAACCATGCTATTATTATTATTCACGTTAATTACATTAGAATAACCTTCTAAATATAATTTTATTGGATTCAATTTTAAATTAATATTTAGTAAATTAAATTTAGATACTTAGTTTGGATGGATAATATTAATAATAGTATTTAATTAAGATATATTATTTTATATTAATAATAGTAATTATATTTTTAATTATCATTCATTGAATTATATTTTTTATGAAAAGGAACATTCATTGAATTGTTATTTTAGTTTTTCAAATATTTATTTTGAATATGAATTATATAGTTTATTTCATAAATGCTAGTATTTGAATTCAAATCTACAATAATAATAGTTTAATGTGAAATTTAATGTGAAAAAACTAAATACACTCTTAATGTGAAACTTAATACACCCTTAATAATCCTGTGTCATAATTTCATATGAAAACTTAATGTAAATTCTATTTGATTTTATATTGATTTCAATGTTTATCAAGGTCATGTTAGATAAATAAATTCATTTGATTGAAAATGAACATATTATATATTATAAAAATATGAACTTATTATACATACATGATATAACAAATCAAATGGTCTTATGGTAAAAAAACAAATCAAAAGGTCTGAAGCAAATTATAAAAAAGAAACATAAGAACACGTTAAATAGCTAAATTGATACAGACATAAAATCAATTGAGCCATAGGAAAATAAAATTTAAAAATGGCATGAAGAAGTTGGTGGCACGACATAGGATTGTAAAGGTGGAGCCACCATGTAAACATGTAATATCATATTAAGGACGAAAGAATCACAATTAGGGATGACAGAGCGGCCCGCCCCGCCCCGCCCCATCCCATTTTTGAAAATGGGCTCTAGAAATATACCCCGCCTGCGCGCCGTTGGTGGGTCGGCGGGCTGGCCCACAAAAAATAATAATATTACAAACCAGAAAAAATGTATTTAACTTTTTTTTAAATAAAAAAAAAGCGGGCTGGCTCGGCCCGCCGGCTACTGCGGGCCCAAAATGCTGTCCCAACCCTCCAATAAAAGGTGGGTTGGCAGGCCGGCGCGCTTTGCCACCCCTAATCACAATTCATTTAAACACCACATTGATTTTACTTGCTGCCCAATCACAACCATCATTCATAGCACTGATGTCCACTTAAAGCTAATATCAGTGCAACACCCTTTCTCATAAAAGGATATTACAACATAAGTAACATGATTTATCTAAAATACGTCATATTGATTTTCATTTTAAGGAAATTCTTCTTTTAATTAACCTAAGTTGATCTTTCGAAAATGAGTATAAATTTTTTTTCTTTAAAGGAAACATGAGCCTTATGTATTATTTTATTTTATTTTTACTTGAAACTCTCACTTACGTTGTTTCGATTTCGAAAACTCTTTCATGTCGTAACGTATCATTAACGAAATGAAAAACAAGAGAAAATAACTACTAAAGGAATAATATACATTAGATATACTACTGATCTCAAGTGTACATATACATCACTGGTCAACTGGTAAAGTCATATAGTATAAGGTACAGTCATCCAAAATACTCTAAGTATAAGCCCACACCGGTATAGAGTCAACTACTACATAAACAAACTAAACAAAGTCACTCAGCACACTGTGTCCTCACCACTCCTACACACTACCCACTGACTCCTCTGAGGGATCACTTTCCTCTTCCACTATCTGCTTCCCCTTTCCCTTGCTATCAAGCTGAGGGGTAGGTGTCTTCTCCATTGGCCTCTTCTCGGAGGGAGTGATCTTCAATGGCTGTGCACGGCGTACTGTACTCTTACGCGCCGTTTGTCTCCATTTCCGTAAAACCTCTTACAAGGAGGAGTCCTAGTTCTCTGGTGCAGTGGACCTGGTCTTGTAGTCTCCTGCTGCTTTGGCTCGGATCGGTGTGTAGGCTCTGGTTGAGGCACCTGTTGCCTCTGCCTCTCCTTCTCTCTCCAGGCATCCCACAGCTCCTGTATAGGCATCTTTACATCTAATATAATATTTTCTACAGTCCATCTATGCGGTCCTTCAGTGGACGTTTCTAGCGCCGTAACATAACCTAAATATGTACCCCAATGTGTCTCGGGGTTGATAATCCACCCCTCTCCTTCCGCCCCTCTGGGCCAGAAACTAAGTCTACAGACTTTGGTCAACCCTGCCGGAGGATCTCCCATCTATATGAATCATGTTCAAAACAAGAGCACAAAACATATAGGCAAGGGTGGAAAATCATCATACATAAACAATAAAGCATAGAGACAATCAATACAAATTCTACCCAACTTATCAGACATAATAGCAATATTAATTATCTACTACTCACCCTTTCTTGATTCAGAAGTATAACATTTACCAGAAAAATAATATGTTCTCATAGACACAATTAAATAATCACAGTCACAGCATCAATCTCAGCACAACAAAATATTCACAGTCATAATGCCAATCTCAGCATCAATCAACTTATCATCAACTCATATATAATACAATGCATGTCACTTCTATTTCCCCTCACATCACCCTCGTAGTGCTCCAAGGAGACTTCCCTACCTCCAACACCATTGAGTGATTGGTCGTAGCAGACTTACCAGACTTACCAGAGAGTCCCTCCAGACTTCATAGTAATCATTCAGATAAGCTACGTCTCACCATATAATGAATAGTCCGTCAGATTTATCCAAGCCGGGTTATGCGACTTGCCTCGGCTCAGGGGATATCTCCTACCTGGCCATCTGAGGGGTTTCGCAACCTGGATAATCCCTTTAGGCTACTGTGGCCAGACTATCCCTATTCTCAACCCCATCCGGGTTGTAATGCTCATCACATTGGCCACTTGCCAAATTCTTTTTCTCTTTATGCAAAATGACACATCACATTAAGCATACAAAATCACCATTCTCAAGCATTTTTAAGCTTTGGTTTGTCTTGTAATCACTTTAACCTTTTCTCTAGGTTATCACTTGCACAATCACATATAACCTTCACTCTAGGTTATCACATTATCATCATTCATGATAATTCACATCTCTTTGTGCTCATTCACATCTCTTTGTGCTCATTCAACATGGTTTTTATCACATTTTTACTCTCTTTGAAATATTGATCTTTTTTCAAAATATATTTATTTAAATCCATGTTTAAGTTCTAAAATTCAACTTAAGTAACATACATACCATTCTTTAATGTTCAAATAATCATTTTCTCTTAAGTATGTTTATGAAAAATATCGGGAAAACTTGATTTTTACCAAAAATATTAAGTTTCAAAAACCTGGGTCCAGAACTGTTCACAGGCGCAAGAGTTTTTCACACCCGCGGTATGAACAAAGCTGTCCCCTGTTTTCCAGAATTTCCCAGCCACGAAAACAGCCACACCCAGGGCGTACCAGACTTGCGATTTTCACAAAAATGATGTAAACAACCTTTTCTTTGCATGGTTAAGTTCAATTGAATCCAAATAAATGAAGTTCATTATTTTCACAACAATCTCATGCCATATTCAAGCCATGAACATCACTCATCAACAAGAGCATATCAATCTTCATACCAAGAGCACAACCATGATCAAAATCAAACCCTAACCAACACCAAATTCTTCTCCAATCCATTCAATCCATTAACAAGGGTCATACCAAACATATGCACATCTCAAAACACAATCATATTCATAAAGATACATGACCACATAGGTTATCCACTTCATGAACCCTAGAACAAAATTAACATCACCATAATCAAAACCATACAATCAAAGCTCTAATTATGTCTACCAAGCTTTATATGATCATGTAAAAAGAGATTTCCCCTTACCAAACTTGAAGAAAATCCTACTCCAAGCTCTTCCTTCTTCCTTCCCTTCTCTTCCTTGTTTGCTTCTTGTTAGCTTCTTGTCCACTAATCCTATGATTCAAGACTTGAAAACTAGTGTATTTGGACAAGGATTTTGGAAGAATCACTCAAGGTTTGGCTATGGAGTTGCACAAGATGAACTCAAGAGCATGAAGCTTTCCCTTCCTCCTCTTCTCCTTCAACTCACGGCTCCCCCTCCCTTTCTCTTCCTATCCATTTTGATTTTTTTCTCGTAATCATTACATGGTTCACTTGCTTGATTCCTATTGGTCCATGCCCATGAGTCATGCTTCAAGAGAATTCTACCCTCTTCCTCTTCTAATCTGGCGCAGCACAGCAGTCCAAGGGGTAAATAATTTTTCTCACCTTAACCATGGTAAATGGTAACTCTCCAATGGTAATTAAGTATGGTAACTTTTGTATTTCATAGTAAAAATTGTCCAAACCTAACCTATTGGGGTAAAACCTCTCATGAACCTTGTAATAAGTCCTAAGCCATGTAAATAAGATGTCACAAAAGTCTTGGTTCAAAAAGATCAAGCTTAGAAGCACTACGGTAACTTTTCGATTTTTACCGTAACCCGTAACTTAGGGTAAAAATCAACTTTCTCAGAAAAATCCCAGAAAATTTCTAAAAATCATAGATATTGTAAGAACACCATTGGGTACACTTTTGGTTAATTTTGAATCATTTTCTAAGCTTCTGGCATTCACCTGCTCTCCCTGCTATCCAGTTCTCGTTCTATAGGGACCAAAACTGCAATTCTTCATCTGTCATTCCAAAAATTTCCAAAATAATTTCTAAAATTCTAAAATATTAGGAAACATCATTTGGCATCCTCAAAAATATTTCTAGATATGTTCTGGTCTCCATATCTACTCGCAGTTCAACCTAGTCAAACTATAGGGACCAAAACTGTAATATTTTTATGCGTTCTTCAGAAAATTCTCGAATAAATTTCTAAAATCCTCGAATATTATAAAATCACTATTTATACCTTTAAATCTTTTCCTTAACCTAAATCTAAGGTTTCTACTTCACAAAGCCATTCTTTCGTCTATTTACGACAAACAGAATTCTCTCTGTATCTAACCGTCTAACTCAAACCATCACCTCCCAATGTCAGAGAGCTTCATCTATTTAATTATCCTTAATAAAATATATTTTATCCTATTTAAACACACATCACATACATAAAATAAAATTAAAACAGAATAAAAAATTACGGACGTTACAATCAGGCCATATATAGCAATGTCAATTGATAAAAAAATATAGACACATGAAATTGATCTGTCTCTTTTAAAATATACCGATAAGAAGAAGATGAATAATAATGAAAAAATAAATATATAAAAAAGAAGAAAATTCTTGCTACTTTTCAGATAACATTTATGCTCGAATTGATTTATTGAATTGTATTGATCAAATAAACCATAATCCAAGAGAAGAAAGAAGAAATAAAAAGATAGAGAAAAATATCAGTGCAGCCACTACCATCATCGAATGCACCCAATCCTATTGTCTTGTCAGGATCATATTATAACTATCATCGACGCACCATTTCAAAGTTAATTGCATGGAAGTTGGCAATAGCGATATGATTGGATCGAGCAGTAGAGAGTGGAACCAAGAGGGTGCATGAAAAAAACGTAGAAGATGAATATTAGGTTCGGGTAGAGATTTCACCCTAATATAATATTTTGCTTATAGTAATAACTGAGACATTGAATCGATTATTGTTAAAATCCGTTATAATATTACCTTATTGTCAAAATTATTTAAAATTCATTTATTCACATTCTATACCACCTCGAGTGACTTGTTTCGTAACACAACAACAATAATATAAATTAAAACAAATAAATTTTAAAAAACATAGAATCAAATAAAAAATATTTTAAAAAATAATTTGTATAAGAGCATACAATGATAACAAAAAATATTTAACAAAAAAATTGATACGAAGGCATCAACATGAAAAAGAAAGTAACAAATAACAATGATCAATTACACAATAGAGAAAAAGTTTTTATCATATAAGAAGTCAGTATAAAAAATAAAATAATAACAATAATAGTGAGACACATAATAACAAAAAAATATCAATATATTAATATTTATATTACAAAAATAGTTTGATAATCATAAAATAGAAAAATGATGTCTAACATAAAATATAAAAATGGTCAATTGCCATCAATTAATTAATTTGAAATTTAAAATTGAAAATGAGTAATAAATGGTTATTGATGACTTATAATTAGCTCTAATTAAAAATATTAAAAATATGGTTAATAAATTAATTACCATAAAATAATAAATAAAAATAAAACAAAAATTACTTTTGGAGAAAAACTACATGAGTGTGGTGTTGACATGTGGCATTATCCTATGTGGCATAACCTTACTTTATAATAGATAAATAGATTTCCTCCCTCGTAAACGATACACTAACATGTGCATTAATACCAAAACATTAAACACATCAAATTCAATTATATGTTTTGTCGTATCTACAAAAATGGATTAAATTAAAAGATTTTAATTATTGAATGACATATTTTGTTTCGCCTCATTTCATAAACCCTTATGTGACTAATCTTTGTATCTCATCACAAGTTTATACCATGATAACCATCTTGAGATGTCAAAGTGAATCAAATCAATACGACTCTTTTCTTTTTTTACCAACAATACAACTCTTTTTATATATGTATAAAAACACATATTTTGACTTGACACATTAAATTCAATTCACATATTTTGTCATATCTACAAAATTATATTAAATTAAAAAGTTTGATTATCGAATGACATATTGCCTCATTCCATAAACATCTACCTAAAACTAATTTTTGTATCTCATCAAAAGCTTATACCAGAACTGTTTTTACACGTAACAGCTACGTCAGCCAACTCCAGTAGCCAACTCCAGTAATAAAAAAATGAAAACCAATTCTTATGAATAAGAACACATAAGAACTACTGTCGGATATGGTCTTAGTTGACACTTTACAGTGACATAAACGGATTGGATAATTTGGATTGGGTGATCCATGACCCACGAAGTCACGTGACCAAATTTGAAAAATGAATGTTAGAACACGTGCCACCCTAATTTGAAGTTTTGAACCGAATCCAAAAATCAAAAATCAAAAATAAAAAAATCGAGAAGCACCGAAACCATAAAAACCCCACTCTTGTGTTTCAGTTCAGTTCAGTTCAGTTCTTCTTCTTCTTCTCAATTTTTTCGAAAACCAAAAACGAACTTCGCTAGCTAGCCATGGAAGCGATTCTCATAGATTGCGCGCAGAAGAGTCTTCGACACTTCATGCACTCCAATGCCATCTTCATCTCCCAGCGTCTCTGCGCTCAGTTCCCCTCAGAGGTCTCTCTTCTCTACACTGCACTATCTTCTTTTCTCTCTTATGTAACTCTGTATTATTAATTAGGTTACTCAATAAAACCTAAAATGAAAATAAATAAATCAATTATTTAACACTACGAGCTCAACCAACTCCATTATGCTTCTTATTCTTAGCATGCTCGTTTGCTATGTTGTTACTGTGCATCGATCGAGATCGGTTGTTTCTGATTTTTAGGTTGTATAAGAATCTGTTTGGTTCAATTTTTCTGCGGAAGTTTCTAGAGACAGTGTTTGTTGGTTGCTTTGGTGAGATTTGGATTCGGTTTTTTTATTTTAGTGTTGCTTTAATTAATAATAATGTGATTAAATTGGGGTTTGGACTTTGAAGCTTGGTTTAGGTTTTCTTTATGATATCAGCTATGTTGTTCGGCACGAAGGATTTTTGAATGAATAGCTTAGCTATGAATGTGTACTTGGCTGGCTTATTGATTTTCAAATTGTTAAAAGAAGGAAAAATTTTATAGAGTGGTTTTATGGAAAACAGCCACGTGTTTCGTGTATCAATTCGTCCATGGTTTTTCAACGAACAGCTACGAATGTGTACGTGGCTGGCTTATCGATTATCAAATTCTTAAAAGAAGGAAAAATTTTATAGTGGTTTTACGGAAAACAGCCACTTGTTTCGTGCATCAATTCATCCGTGGTTTTTCATGCCATCAATCATTCTCCTTATAATATATATGTTGTTGGTTGAGGTAATGAATGGTGCATGATGGTTTTTTTCCCCCTCTTACGATATTTGAAGTTGCTTGAAAGGGGTTTCTCTTCGTTTGAGGGCTATTTGCTGTAACTTGTTATAGCTAGTTCTAGTCTTCTAGAAAGATTTTGGTATGACTTTGAAATGGTTACTTGCTTGGCAATACTCGAAGCTGTTTTTGCAGATTGTTTTTTAGGTTAAGGATTGGACCATGTTTTGTGCTGCTCTTATGAAAAGAAATAACATATACTGATGGTTTAAATGTTAGATTTGTTCGCTACAAATGTGAATTAGGCATGCATTTAGAAATAAAAATTCTAAATTGTCCATATTATAAGTGTGAGCTTCACTATTGTAATGTATTATATTATATTATATTTATTATTATTTATTATGCATGTCGACCTAGTCTTTTTATGCTCAGATGTCTCTTTTTTGTTGTGCCTCCGATACTTGTATTTGGATTTATAATGCCATTAATTATTAATTCCAATTCATGAAATTTGTTTAGGCCCTTTATTGAGCTATTTATTAAGTCAGTGTCACCTGCTGAAGAACATTTTTTATGCACATTAAGTCAGTATGTGGTAATTATTTTTGTTCTATGCAGACAAATTTGCAACTGTTAGCTGCCTGTTACTTGCAGAGTAATCAAGCTTATTCTGCATACCATATCTTAAAGGGTACGTTTCTCACAATAGTTAGTTATTTGTGTCTTGATCATTTTCGGAGTTAATTTCCTATCAGTGTTATTAATGGCAGATGGCAGTTCACAGGGCAAGCTATGAAACCCAGATACTTAATATGACACGGTTACGGTACAGCTCCAATAGAAGGAACTCTTAAAAACTCAAGATATGATATGGCCTAGATACTATAAAAAAATGTATACATTACATAAATGCATAATATTTTTAAAGAAACCACTAGATGATGATCACAATTTAAAAAGATATTTATGATTATAACAAAAAAGGCATAGACATACTTTCCCTCGTCTATATCAAAATATATTCTCACCCTCCCCCTGATAAACGTGTCACAAAAATTACATGTTTTTCCCCAACCAACGTCATAATGTCACAAAAAGCATAATCATTGCCTACTATTCACTTTCTAATACTAACTGCATCATTTTCATCTCTCCCATTGCCATTATCCAAAAAAGCATAGCTTTTAATTCTGGTTCTTCAAGAGACAACTCTGCCAATTCAGGAAGTCTACTATCATCTTCAAGTGGATAATGTACATCTCCACTAATGTCTCACAACCTTGTCTCTCCTTTAGTGCATCCTTTGTGTTTTCTAGACAAAAGTCAAAGATTAAAATGTACATAAATCAAATCATTGTCCTTTTTGAATCCATTTTGGTTTCTCTTCAAAGAATGAATAAAGGAGTATGTACTCCGATTCTTCTCACAACAAGATGAAGAAAAAGGGTGTACAAGAAGATTTGGGGCATGTTTTAAGAGTTGTATCCACAAACATATTGAAGCTGTATCCCTAATGTATCGGTCAATAATTTCAAATAAAAAATTGGGGGATACTCCCTAAATATATATATATTTAGGTGTATCATATACGTATCGGTACTATTGGATATGGGTATGACACCGATACTTTAGAATTTTTGAAGTGTTTAGGCTTCATAGGTGGCAAGCCAAAACTCTACCGTGACGATACGGTAGATGGCGATTTGGCCTGTGGTGGAAGTATAATAAAATATAAAAATATAATGCACATACACACAGACAAAGAGACACACACAGAAGTATACTAAAAAACTGCAGAATATAATACAATTAAATAAAAAAGAAGAAGAAAAATTCAGGGGAACCACTGAACAAAGGGGAAAAATTGGACAAGGAAAAAGTAGTTCACTAGAAAAAGGATATAATTGAGAAAAGTGAGTTTGCTTGAGATGTGCAAGTGAGATATGGCAGAGATGTGCACAGTGACTTGGGTGTACAATGGGTTTTTAGGGTTTAAAACAGGTTGGGTCCGTTTGACCCCCTTTTTTAAAAGTTGATTTTGGCTGCAGGCACCATGTCTGCCGTCCACCATATAAAAGTTGCCACACAATGGTCTCGAAATAGTTGTGCCACAAAACTGCCACGCCGAAGCGCCATGGCGTTGTCATGGCCGCCATTTGACAACATTGGTTACTATTATCACACCACCATTTTTAAAAAATTACCATTCCTTTTCTTCTTTAATTTAATTAGCTTTTTAATAGATTGTTGTATATCTTTTGTTTCCTACCCCACTTAGTGGGATAAGGCCTGTTGTTGTATTTCCTTTGTTTGCTATTGACTGTTGCGGTGCTTCTTATTATTTTCTCACAAGTTTTCGTCTTTATTGCTTGAAGGAACACAAATGCCTCAGTCCCGATACTTGTTTGCAATATCATGCTTTCATATGGATCTTCTTAGCGAAGCTGAAGCAGCATTGTGTCCTGCTAATGAGCCTGGTGCAGAGGTATAAACTGTATGGCAAAATTTAGAGTGCATTTCAAATTAATGATTACTACCCTATTATTAAGGCACACATCTAAAATCTGACCTACTATATGTAAAACATTACATCTTTGTTTTTGTTTTTTATAATTTCTTGGTGCATTGTGTGGAAGGTGAATGACTTGTTTTTGTTGCTTTTCTTACTTTGTAGGTTCCAAATGGCGCGCCTGGTCATTATCTATTAGGGCTCATTTACAGGTTTCAGTCTTCCTATTAATAATCAATCAATCCTCCCCGAAACAAACTCCTTTATTTTACTGTCAATTTAGTGATGTAATTTGGCTAAATCACACATACAAATATTTTACAATTACATCAAATTAGACATAGTTGGAAGTGTTTTCTGTACAAGAAGTTAAAGAGAGTTATAATTCATCCCAAGAAATTAAAAAGCTGCAGCGAAGTATTTTGGTTTTTGTAGATTATATTCTTTGCTAAGGATGGACAACTCAAAATGTAGAAAATTGCACAACGCATATTGCTGACACACTTTCAATAGATGATAAAGTGTGATTTGAACCCTTGAATTTGCAACTAGATGTATGCAATCTACTTATGCCAAGCAGCCCAAGCTTAGAAACTGTTTGGATGGATGTAATTGCTTGATAGTTGATACCTTTGCAAAGGATTCTATAACATAATGGATTGTAGATAATCTCCCTTTTACAAATCTCTTGCATATTCGCCTGCATCTTATAAGTTTGATTGTCATTTGGTGGTGGATTCCCATTAAGTATTTAGTATTGTGCCTTATGAAGATTTTGTCCTTTGTGTTCGTGGGGCTGATTTCCTTCGAATTATCTTCGAATATTTGTCTTTGACTTGACTTATAATTTACTTCATGCTATTTCCATAGCCATGTTCATCCTTCCATATTCCCTTTAATTACTATTCTGCCTTTTCAGGTACACTGACAGAAGGAAAAGTGCAATACATCATTTTAAGCAAGCACTATCGATGGATCCTCTGATGTGGGCTGCATATGAGGAGTTGTGCATATTAGGTCTCTGAGATGAACTCACTTGATTCCCAAAGCTCATTGGGCATACTTGATGAACCAATTGGGGAAACTTAGTGGTTTAAGGGGCTGCTTAGGGTAGTGTAACTGTATTTCCCATTTGGACGTGGACACTGGGTTATTTTTAGCTTTGATCAGATAAGAAAGATGCTTAAAAGCAAAGCAAACATGTTATTTAAACCTTTTATGTGTTAGCACAATGCACAAATAGTTTAAGCATTTTGTTTCAGTGACTAAGTATCAGGCATAGGTTTCTCGTGGTTTGCCCATAACCGGTGATAGATGAAAAAACTAAATAGAATCACCAAAGTGCCTATGGTTCACTGCTGCTAAATAATAAAATTATCAATTGGAAGCATAATTTGTCAGGAAATCAATTTGAAACTAGACTTAGTGTAATTACATGGTTGTTTCATTTTTTTCAAAATGAATCTAATTATCTAAATAATATTCTTTTTGTTCATGCATTATGTTATTGTCATCATTATTATCATTGTACTGTTTCCTGTAAATTTAGGTGCTGCTGAAGAAGCAACTGCAGTTTTTGGTGAAGCAGCTGCTTTTTGCATACAAAAGCAATACTTAAATTGCTCAACCCCTCCATACTCACACTTGTCAGTTGAAGACTGTGAAGTAGTTGTGGCCAAACACAGTGTGTCAGAAGATGTTAGTCCAAGGCAACCAAGACACATGCAAGGCCTTAAGGATATTGCTGCAAATCTTCATGGGACATCTGTAGTAGGAGGAACTGCTGGTCAACCCATTAGTAGTGGTTCATCTAACATGTCATTTTATAACACCCCATCTCCAATGGCCACACAGGTCTGTAATTTTATAGTGTATACCTAAATTTGTGGAAAGCTAAACTATACCAAGTCATACTTTCCACAAATATGAATATGGTCAGTAGGACTCAGAAATAAATGTATGATGTGCAATTTTTTCAAATGATTGACATGTTCTGTTGTCTTCTTTTGCAGTTGTCAGGTGTTGCTCCACCCCCTTTGTGTAGGAATGTGCTTCCAAATGGCCCAAATCTGAGTACACTTAATGCCGACAATTCTCCTAAGTCAACAGTGAACACTACTATTCAAGCCCCTCGAAGAAAGTTTGTGGGTGAAGGAAAGTTACGAAAGGTTGGTTCTGTTGTTCTGCCTCCATTTGCATTACTAAATTAACACATCAAATATGGCATTTGCGCTCTATATATGGACATTGATTTGATTAAGTGGCTTAATCTAAAGCACATCATGATTCATGCCAATATTTTATACATTTCTTTTGGCAGTAGTGATGTTGATTAATTCATACTGTTCTTAACGTCAAAACTGGCAATCTTAAATCAAGCAGGGAACAGGGAGATCCTTCCTTTATAGGAATGACTCCATTTCGGACAACATTATTGGACATCAATTTTGTTTCCTTCTAATCCTTTGATTACAGGAATTGGCAAACTTTCAGATGCAAGTAGATACAACCACTTTAACCATTTAATAAGGATATTTTTAGAGTAAAATTTAAATTAATTAAAATTAACTAATTTAATTGATTCTCCTTGGTCTTGATGAATTAGTGATTTGTCTCTTATAATAGGGACCGGAGGTAGTAGTTAATTTTCTGTATCTCCTCCGCATCTGAGCTCTGCTATAATTTGTTTGCATTCTGGTCTTTCTATATTTTAACACTCCCTTCTCCTGAGAAAATTACACTCGAACTTGAATTACACTTCGCTATTTTCTTATGTTAAAATCTACACTCCTTTCCCTTGAGAAGTAAATATGTATTATATTTTAGTCCATTTTAATATAATCAAACTTCTTATACATGATTTTCTCTTTTTTTGATTCTCAGTATCATTTACACAGTTTTGAACCCCTACTTTCAAGTTCAATGTAGAACAATAAAAGATAAAGATCTCGAGCAAGGTTCTAAAGCCAATAAAAAAGGGTATTTTAAACTTTATTTTAAAAGTGTTCAAAATTAGTTACCAGTAACATTAAAAGTTGTAAGAAAGAAAATAATTTCCCGGAACGATTGTTTAAATTCATTCACCACCATTACGTTTATGTTAAAATGGATTAAAGTGTAATACATATTTACTTCTCTGAGAAGGGGAGTGTAGATTTTAACATACGGGAGAAGTGTAATTCAAGCTTCTCTCATGGAAGATGGAGTTATTTTGAAGGTTTTTTTTGCTTGATTGTGATAATATAATATGTACTCTGCGTTGAATGCTTGACTGTTACAGACTATTCTTTCATTTTTTCACCATTCCTTTTTTTTTTCCTCTGATTATATATTATATATTGTTCCAGATTTCGGGTAGATTATTTTCTGATTCTGGTCCTCGACGTAGTTCAAGACTCTCTAGTGAAACAAGTGTAAATGCAAATGCTAACACAGCAGTTGTATCTGGAAATGGAACTAGTAACTCTTATAAGGGAGGGTCAAAGCTTAGCCCTATGGCATTTCGTACCATGACAGTTCGTAAGGGACAGTCATGGGCCAATGAAAACATTGACGAAGGTGAGGATCCTTATATATCTCACTACTTTATTTTATCAGTTTTATTCTTGTATACGGAAATGCCTTCTTAAATAGTTACGGTGCAGTGTTAATTAAGCAATTCATTTACTTGAGCGAGTTGCTTCCCAGATGATATTTTAGATTTCTTTTATCAATTGTCTTCTATACTATTGTCTTTCTAAAAAGATATTATTAGAAATAAAATTCAAATGTTGATGGTCATGCTGGTGCTTTGATATTTGTTTATTTAAATTGGTGGTGCCAGATAGGAATATGAATCTACCACCCAGTGTCTACCTAATATGTCGTACACTAATGAGCTGAAGGGCTTGCATATCCTTTAGTGATTATGATTTACAGATTTTCTTTCTTAAGGTGATCACTGTCTTAAATTTTCCTTGTTACAAATAATAATTTCTTATTTCTTTATTTTTAGGGATTCATAATGATGTTCATGATGTCGCTCGTTTAAGTATTGCATCAACAACTTCTTGTACATCTCCTGCCATTGAAGCTAAATCTTATGAACAAGATGCTGCAACTCTTCAAGTTGGTGGCCAAGTAGTAAGTGGGTCTAAAGTCATCACTGGTGCATCGGATGTATTGACCCTTCTAAGGGTTCTCGGTGAAGGCTATAGACTTGCCTGCTTGTATAGGTGCCAGGTATTGATATCATTTATATTAACTATTTATTAAAATATTTTAATTACGAATACAAAAAAGGAAAAAATAAAATGAGGAAACGACTTTGTTTTTTTTAATATCTGGTTATGGTGGAGCAGGATGCACTGGATACCTATCTGAAACTTCCACAGAGGCACTACAATACTGGATGGGTTCTTTCTCAGGTAATTTTAGCATCTCAGATCGCATTCTCTGGTCTTTCAGTGTGTTAAAATATATGGAATATATCTTATAACATCTTAGATCTTAGAGTAATTTAGGGTAACTTAGATTATCTTATTGGTTTTCATATTCCTTATAATTTGTTCATTGTCTAATGCAGGTTGGAAAGGCGTACTTTGAATTAGTTGATTATTTAGAAGCTGATCGGGCCTTTAGTCTTGCTCGTCAGATTACACCTTATAGCTTGGAAGGAATGGATATATACTCAACAGTCCTTTATGTGAGTTAACTTACCTTTGCCTTTGGGCTCACGTTTTTGGTCGATTCAACTAGCAAAGTCCCTTGATGGAAGAATATTGCCTTAATCAACAATGTTTTGATGCCCTTGTTTTAGGCTCCTTGCCTAAAATTAATCCTTTGGAATATGTCTGAGGCTATGATTACTCTTATGCTGCCAGCTATTTATGTAATAGGTTCCTTGTTTGATGATAGTGTACTACAAATTACAAAAGAACCCTGAACATTGATATCAACTTTTTAATGTTATATCCTTGTATTTCGTTAGCTTCATGCTCTTGCTTAAAAGTTTAAAATTTTACATGCATACCTGCATGTTTACTGCTTGACCAAAATGCTTATCTCCGGTTCAGCATTTAAAGGAAGATATGAAGCTAAGCTACCTGGCACAAGAACTGATTTCAACTGATCGCTTAGCTCCTCAATCTTGGTAGGTGTACATGGAACATTACTTTTAATTATTTGGTGTACTGACTTGACATTTTTTCTGACTGAAATTTCTTCCCTTAAAGGTTCATTTTTACTTTACTATTGTCTTTCTTCATTTTGTTAGAAGGCTCAAAACTGCATTTTGTTCCTGTGTCCCGTTTTGCGTGCGTGTGCATTGTGAGCCAAGCTATCTCTCAAGTTTTTTTTTTTAAAAAAAAATCACATTTGCTTTCAACTGTGATACCACTTTTCAGAGATATATCATATATTCATATATGATATATTAGTGCCTACTGCCTATATCCTGAGTGCAGGATCTTCCATAAAACATGTCTGTATATTTTGGCATACTAGATCTATATGCTTGCAAAGCCTTTTCATAAATATGCTGATGATAATATTATTTTTCTATTCAAGCACCACAGGAATTTGCTTCGTGAAAATTAGAGCTTTAGAATTTTTTTTTTTCCTCCTTTTTCTTCAGTTTTGCTGTTCCATCCTAATTGTTGTCATATATCCTGGTGTATTATTTCTGTTAAATGCTGTGACAGGTGTGCCGTGGGAAATTGTTACAGCCTGCAGAAAGATCATGAAACTGCCCTGAAGAATTTCCAACGAGCTGTCCAACTGAATCCCAGATTTGCATATGCACACACCCTTTGTGGACATGAGTATGAACATCAACCTTTTGTTTATGATACGCATGTGCGCGTACACAAACACACGATTTCAGCAACTTCTTTCTGTCTTGTAATTCATTGCCACTTGTAGGTATGTTGCACAAGAAGATTTTGAAAATGGGATCAAGAGCTATCAGAGTGCACTCAGGGTTGATTCAAGGCACTATAATGCCTGGTATGGACTCGGAATGATATATCTTCGCCAAGAGAAATTTGAGTTCTCTGAACATCATTTCCGTATGGCTTTCCAAATCAACCCACAATCTTCTGTGATATTGTCATACCTTGGAACTGCTTTGCATACTTTAAAGGTTAATCTCTTGCTGCACTTACCGGAGTAGTAAAACTAGAAATGCAGTTGTCTTTTGTTTGGTTTTTTATACAAGATTATGAAATGCTTAAATTTATTTAGTCCCTATAAAATGGATAAAATTTGGTTTTGGTCTCTATAAGTTTTTTATAGGTTTTGTCCCTGGTGGGGTTAAAAACACTATTTTTGTTAATTATAGGGACTAAAAATGAATAATTTTTTAATAAGGACCAACACCAAATTTGACAAATTTTATTTAACACATTGTGAAATTATGCTTCTTTGATTTGTCAGAGAAATGAGGAAGCGTTGGTCATGATGGAGAAAGCTATTTTAGCAGATAAGAAAAATCCACTCCCTATGTACCAAAAGGCCAACATATTCATGAGCCTGGAAAGGTTTGATGAGGCATTGGAACTCCTAGAGGAGCTTAAAGAGTACGCTCCCCGCGAAAGTAGTGTCTATGCTTTGATGGGAAATATCTATAGGAGGCGTAACATGCATGAGAGAGCAATGTTTCATTATGGCATTGCTTTGGATTTGAAACCGTCTGCAACAGATGCTGCTGCCATTAAGGTGATTTGGCTTACAATAGCTATCCTTTTGCTCTGAACTCATTAACAATTTCTATAGTTGACTAATTTTTCTTCTCTCTGATTGGTTTGGTAAATGTTCAATTAATTTGTAATTGGTTTTAAATATATTTCTAGTCCCTGCAAATATGTTTATTTTTTTATTTTAGTCCCTGCAAAAAAGTTTTGCATATGATCCCTGAAAATTTTAAAAAAAAATGTGCTTTTGGTCCTTGTTATTTTGTTTGAGTTCCGGTAATATATTTGTTTTTGACAAAACCCAGTAATATTTATATCATATTGAATTAGTCTCTATAATATTTAGATCATATTAAATTTAACATGAATCAAATATTACAGGGACTAAACCAACATAATGACGACAAAAACAAAAATTTATGTTTTTTGGGGATCATAAACAAAAACAAACCAAAATACGACATGTTTGGTCTTTGTAATTTTATAGACTGTTGATTGACCACTCTAGAACACGTTGGAACTTCTGATTATTATAGTCATTATTTAATTAATTTCCTATGTGACCTGAAGCTTGTAATAATTCTGTTATAACAGGCTGCCATCGAGAAACTACATGTCCCCGATGAGTTAGAAGACTACTTGTAGTTGTAGCTCTCTCTCTACCTTTGAAGTGCAATATTTGAACAATACATTTGCTTTCGGCTAATTGTGTATAGAAGCATCACAAATGCTTGAGGAGTAATTCATTCATGCAGCCATCATCACTCCCATCTAATTTCCGGATCACTAGAACTGACTGACTTCAGTTTTGTAGGGCATTCACATACGTAGGATTCGATCGAGCACATGATGTAACGGGGGTTATAAAGAGGCTCCAACACTTGTACAAATTGTTGTTGTTGTTCAGATAGAAGAAAATGAATATAAATATTAATGTTATCCTATTTACTATATTCACATGATACTGCATAATCAAAACTATTCTATTTTACATTATTTCCAACACTTACCCTCAACCTTAGAACATATAGATCGTATGTATCAAGCTTGTTACATATTACATATATAACATATATGATAACTTCTCAATGACATTGTGAAGACTTGCCCTTTGATCATTTAAACTAACAAACCTAGTGGTGATGTCTTTGGGTAAAATCTTCTAGCCAATGAAATTGCAACCTATCTTTTGCTTAGTCATCACTCATCATGAAATGCTAGATTTGATGCAATATATAGTACAACTTGATTATCACAAATGAGTGTTATTTGCGTAACCTCCTCGAATCTAACCTCCTAAAGTAGCTATTTGAGCCATATGAGCTTACAGGTTGTCAATGTCACAAGTAGCTATTTGATACACTTTGTTCGTTATGTTGCTGTTTCCAAACCGCTGATGTTTGGTTTTTGTTTTGATATTATAGTACATCATTGCTATTGTTTTGTTTATCAACTCCGACATCTCATATAAGGTGTTTTTTTTTATAATTGTTTTTTTTGTTATTGCTTATTTTTAGTGTTCTTACATTCATATTTTGTGATGTTAAATTTTTTGTTCTATATTTTCTTTTAATATTAGATTTTCGATTATGTGTAGGTACAAAGTTGTTGCCTCTGAAATGCGGAAAGACATCATGAATGACAAAAATTAGTTGGCTAATTCAATACACAATCAAAATTTGTAAAACTAAATTAATAAGTCAATGACTGTTAATATTTTAACGGATAACTCGTGTTATAATTTTTAAAAATAAATTAATATATTAATTGAAACGACAACAATATTAATGAATTGATATATTTTAAATATGTAGATATTTTTTTTTGGTTACAAGTATGGTAGATATTAAAAATCTTTAACATCCTTCCTTTAAAAAAAATATATTAAAAATAATTTAATTGAATCCATATCTTAATTTATATCTATTCTATTAATTTATATTTATATTTACAACAGCGGTATATGGCACGACAGAGAGACACGAATCGCACGAAAACCACTTTGATGCGTTATATTTTCAAAAACAAAAAAAAGATATTAAAAAAATAAAATAAAACAAAATTTATTCTAGAAATGGATTCACCGTAGTCATGCAGTCGGCAACAGAGACCATTGGATCAGATCAGATGACATACAATTTTAGAGATAAAAATACTTTAAAATACAACTGAAATTATTAGCCGTCTAATCATGATCTAACAGTTGTCATTCACTAACTTCGTGAATGCAGAAAGTCAGTGACCGTAGGGAATCCGGGTCCATTGGCGCTTGTCACAGTGAATATGCCTCAAATGGTTGCCGCTTGCGATGGTTTAAATGGCTCTTGTGCGCCACCACTCACTGACTGTGCCGTCGTCGCAGTCTTCTCCTCTGCCTGAGGTTCCGATGCGCCACCACGGAAATCCAGGTGCCGCTGATTAACTCGCGGAAGCAGGTGAAGATTGAGGAACACTCTTCCTCTGTTTCTCCCTTCCCCTTCACTCTTTCACTCAGTTCATGCTACCATTACTCCTGCGTTTCCGTTATTATCATTCAGCAGCCACATTACCGAAACGGAGTAATAGTAGTAGTAGTAGTAGTAGCCGCCATGTCCAATCCTCCGCCTCCCTCCGCCTTCGACGTCCTCATGTCCGGCGCACGCGCCGCCTCCGCGAAGAACAAACAGTCCTCATCTTCATCTCCCAACAACACCAGGAAAAGAAAAATATCCCCTCACTCCACTAAACCCTCCCAAAACCCTTCCGAAACCGAAACCGTTCAACAACCTAACGAGCCACGTGAAGAAACCGCCGAGGTGGAACTGCCAAACAAAATTACTATTATCCGCAAAGCAACATCATTGATCGACGAACTTAAGGAGCGCGTTCCGCGGCTGAAGAGAAAGCCGTCAGAGTTCGATCCCGGCACGGTTGCTTGCTGGGAGAAGGGCAAATCGGTTCCCTTCCTCTTCCTCTCATTGGCATTCCACATGATCTCCGAAGAGTCGTCGAGGATCGTTATCACGGATATCTTGTGCAACCTCCTGAGGACCGTGATGCACGCCACACCGGAGGACCTTGTTCCGGTGGTCTATCTCTCCGCGTGCCGGATCGCTCCCCCACACGAAGGGTTGGAATTGGGAATCCAAGAGGCCACCATTATCAAGGTGGCTGCCGAGGCCTGTGGTAGGACGGAGTCTCATATTAAGAATGAGTTAAAGGTCATTTCATTGGTTCTATTGGTTTGTTAGTTCTTGCATTGCATTCTTCGGTCCAGGTTTTTAAATTGCGGTCTGCAACCACAATTGACATCAAGGTTTTCGGAATCTTTAAAATTGCATATGCATTTGTCCAGAATTTCTTGCAATATCAAGGTTTTCGGAGTCTTCAAAACTGCATATGCATTTGTCCGCAATTTTTTGCAATATCAAGGTTTTCGAAGTCTCCGAAACCGAAACTGAGGCTGAAATTTAAAACCTTGTTCTTTACACAGTACACATGAACTAACATCTTTCTTATTGTTTGTTACTTTGGCAGGATAGAGGTGACTTGGGCTTAGTTGTCCAAGCTAGCCGTTCTTCTCAGTCTTTGATGCGGAAGCCAGATGCATTGACAATTCGGAAGGTTTTCAACACCTTTCATCTTATTGCCAAGGCATGTTAATTAATGTTTACCTTACCATCAATCTTTGACTCTCATGAAATTGATTTTCTATCTTGCAGACATGTGTCTTTTGCTAAAATGCCAAGGCTTACTAAAAACTATGTTGTATGCCTGTGTGTTTGTTTTGATCTTTAAATCCGTTGTTCTCTCTTTGGTGTATATGTTGGATGTTAATAGACAGTCAGTATTCTGTAAGATAAGCAAGGAGGAATTTATTGGGATTTGGAACAATTTTTTTGTTGAGAACTAGAGTTTGATACTAATTTGCACTTATTTATAAATGTGTGCAGGAATCTGGAAAAAACAGTCAAAAGAAGAGAGAGAATCATATAAAGTCGCTTCTTGTTGCTGCAACTGACTGTGAACCTTTGTATCTAATCCGTTTGCTAATGGTTGAAATTGTACTTCTATTGACATAATCTGCTGGCTTTACTACTCTATGCTAATTATTTCTTGGGTCTGTTTTCTAGAAAGTGTTGCGGATTGGATGTGCTGAGCAAACTCTCCTAGGTGCACTAGGACAAGCTGCGGTGTACAATGAAGAGCATTCCAAGCCGCCTCCTGAAATTCAGTCTCCTTTAGAAGAGGTAAGCTAATCTGATCGAGATTGGGAAATATGGTGTAGAGTGAATTAGTTAAGTGACTCATTCTTGTGAGGATGGGTCAAATGTCAATATGTGCTTTGATTTTAAACCTTTGGGGTTCATCAGCACTAGAAGTTATTTATAGGTGTTAGGTGTTAGTCCATTACAGTGATGATTCCAACCTTTTTCCCTATTAGATTTTTTTTTTTACTTTTTGTTTCGTTTTGCATCAGGCTGCAAAGATTGTTAAACAAGTCTATTGTGTTCTTCCTGACTATGGCAAAATAGTATCTGCACTGCTTAAAGATGGTGTATGGGTACTTCCAAAGACATGTATTTTTACTCCTGGTGTTCCAGTTGGGCCTATGCTGGCAAAAGCAACCACAAGTGTAACTAAAGTTCTAAATAAATTCCAGGATGTAGAGTTTACCTGTGAATACAAATACGACGGAGAGCGTGCTCAGGTGATGCTTCATGGTCAAGTTTTCCATCAGATATATACTGCTTATGATACTTATTCTGTGCAATAATACTAGCCGTATTGAGACAGATACATTACATGGAGAATGGCTCAGTTGAGATCTACAGTAGAAATTCTGAATGGAACACTGGGAAGTTTCCTGATGTTGTTGCTGCTGTCTCAAGGTAAAAAACTGAGTTAAGAATTAAGAGTAATATATATTTGAGGTCTGATAACATTTTTTGGCCAGTTATACAAATTTCCTTAACATGAAGCTGCATTTAACGAAATTGTTGAAGTTATAGTGTTTAGTCCTTTAATTATTTTATGATAGAATAGAACAATGATGTGTTGAGATATTTTTCAGATGTTCTAACAGAAACAGACTTAATGAGTGTTGATTATAATGAGATGAGTGCACCAGTTGCTTCCTGGTACAATTTTTTCAACTTCATAGTTTATGATATTTGCTGTCATCGAGCAGGTTAAAGAAAACAACTGTATCATCGTTTGTTCTTGACTGTGAACTTGTTGCATATGATCGTGCAAAACATAAAATCCTTCCTTTCCAGGTAATCTCAATGCTGGTTTTGTATTTTTATCGGTTTCAATACATCATTTAATTATAGACTACATACATTTTACATTGGCAGTCAGATCAAAATTAAATCCTTTTGTAGTTAATATCTGTGTTGTTTTACCCATCTTGGGGATTCAACTTTCCAATTTGTGATATTCTGTTTGAGAGTTGAGATTAGACGTATGTTATAACCTAATATCTTGACAGGTGCTTAGTACTCGGGCTCGCAAAAATGTAGCTATGAGTGACATAACGGTTGATGTTTGCATATTTGCTTTTGATTTGCTGTATATTAATGGCCAAGAACTTCTTCAGAAAAATCTGAAAATCCGTAGAGAGGTAACTTTTATCTTTGCCCTGCCAATAGCTTCATTTTATTGTTTTCTTTATTAAGTATAGCTAAGTCCATGATAGTTGGTTGAAAGGTGGTGGAAATCTAAAAGAAGCTGTTCTGCATTTTAAGACAAAATTTATAGGTGTCCACACAAATATAAAGAGGAGCTGTATTGGGGTAGAAGGCTAGAATAAAGAGTTGTCAAAGTAGTTAGGATACATAGAACAGTTATTTTAGTTAGTTAATGGAGACGCAATTAGATAAATAGGGGAAATAGTAGAAAGGAGGCATTGAGGAAATGGTATTTTGGAAAGAACCAAGCAAGAGCTCTATGTTCTTTCCATTTCACTGTTTTTCATCAATTTTGCTATTTTCAATTTAAGTTCATAACAAGCTGAGTTTAGGTTTTGGGTTGGCACCTCCTGCTTTGGCAAGGCCTGGGTGGATTGTAGTAAAATTTCACTGTAGAGTTTGACCGGTACCACAGAAGTTGTGCATTGACTATTAAGCCATCAAAAGAGAGTGCGCAGGAAAAAGGTGACTTCTTATCTCTGAAATAGAAAATGCAATCTGATATCCAAGGACAGCTTCCCTCTATAGTCTATATTTATACAGTGGATAACTACTAAGCGAAGAAACCGAAAAGAGAACTAACAGAAAGAAACAAACAGACAAACTATAAAACTAACACATGACAGTAACTAACTCCTATTCTGTTATTTTAATTTGATTGTTGGCAATATTCACTAACATCTACAACTCATTAAATATCATGTATTTATGAACTGTCTATACTCCATTACTTATGGGCTTTATATCAGAAAGAACTTTATATTGATGAGGGCTGAGGGCCTTGTTTTCTTTCTGCAGCATCTCTATACCTCTTTTGAGGAAGAATCTGGATTTCTTCAGTTTGCAACATCAATAACATCAAATGATGTTGAGGAAATATGGAAATTTCTTGACAAAGCCGTTGATGCAAGGTCTTCATTGATTCTTTTACTTTAATTTAAACTCATGTAGATAGAAATTTCATGAATTTGAGTTGAAATTACATGCATCGTTTCAGCATGATTTGATAGGCATTAGAAGACATTAGTCTACTTAATTTAATTGTATATCTAACTTACACATGTCTTCCAACTCTGGTTTCTCTTGCAATAATCTGAACAAGAATTTTTATCATTTATCATTTGGCTTGACTCTTGATTTGCAGTTGTGAGGGATTAATTATTAAAACATTAAATGAAGATGCCACATATGAATCCAAGAAGTCACAGAACTGGCTAAAACTGAAGAAAGATTATCTGGAAAAGTAAGGATGTTATATTCTTTTTCTTAATTTACTTTTATATTAATGGATTTCTATTTATTAATTGGCTCTAGTTTGCAGTATAGGGGACACACTAGATTTGGTACCTATTGGTGGTTTCCATGGTCATGGGAATCGTACAGGTGATCATGAAACATACTCTTTAATGTGGTGATGCCTATATTTGTTACTGTTCATTTTTAAGCCAATGAAGTCCAATATTTTTCACTTACAAGAAGGCTAGGCCCTTGGGGATTTTCTGTATACTGCTATTATAAACTTTTAGCTCAAAGTGGTCTAAAATGAATTTTGGTGACATGATGCCTTGTAGGAGTCTATGGTTCCTTTCTCCTTGCTTGCTATGACAACAATAATGAAGAATTTCAAAGTATTTGTAAAGTAGGTGAGTGTTTTCAAGTTGTCAAGTTCAGTTCTTTTGCGTATTAAACTTAACTCTCTCACATAATCTTCATGTTATGGTGGGTAGGAACAGGAGCTGAATTCAGTAAAAAAATGCTGGAAGAACATTCTGCTAGCCTCAGCTCTAAAGTGATTCCCAAACCAAAGGTCCCTTCCTCTTGTTTCTCTATGAACCTTTTGAGTCCTGCTCAATATTTCTTGAACTTATTGGACCATGCTCCTTGATTTCAGGCATACTATCGGTGTGGAGGAAAAAATATTCCTGATGTTTGGTTTGAAGCCAGTGAGGTAAGAATGATGTTGACTTTTCTCGGCAATTTCATTAATTTTGTTTTCCAATACTGTCCTTTAACTTACCAACATTAATGAGTCATCTCATACTCGGCCTCTTATTGTTTGGTATCACTATGCCCTTGTTTTAAATTTCTCTATTGCTTCAATGGACATGAATTTTCGCCAATGCCTTGTTATTTATTATTATTATTATTATTATTATTATTATTATTATTATCCAACAAAATTGCAGCATTATGCTCATTGTAAAAGGAGATTTTTGCATTAGTTGTGTTTCCTTATTTCATCTAGGTGTGGGAGGTGAGAGCTTCAGACCTGACCCTTAGCCCTGATTACCAAGCTGCAATGGGCATAGTAAATTCGGATAAGGTACTAGAAACAATAAATTGATGACGGGAAGTGTCACAAGTCTATCTATCTATCTATTACTTACTTTACTATATAAGAAAAAAACTAAACTTCAGTTTCCTAGATTGTGACGTGTTATTTTTAGATTTTAACACGTGTTATTTTTCTAGCTCTTTTTAAGTAAAATTGTTTTGTTTGTTTGTTTTGTTGCTGATTTTGTTAAGAAAATAACCGTATTTTGTACGGATCGGGTAAGTCTTGGCTTTTCAGGATGTGGCACTTATCACATTTCAAGCTGTGAATATGTGTCATCTCAAATTCTTTATTTCTAACTAAATTTGTTTTATTTGTTAGATTTTTTATTATTTTTGTTAAAAAAAAGATACTATACTTTATACGTGACGAGTTGATAGACCAGTTTTCATTTTACTTTGGAATCCTGCCTGTTAACATTGGTGGTACTCTTACATTTTCTATAAAGGGCATATCTCTTCGATGTCCACGTATACTTCGAGTTCGGCCTGACAAAGCTCCTGAACAGGCCACGTCATCTGAGCTGGTAAAGTACAATCTTCATTATTTGGCTAACAATATATATGAATGATATCGAAAAATAGTAATGGAGGAAATTGAAAATTGAATTATTTGGTCATGCTTTACTCGCCCGTTTTCAGGTTGCTGAAATGTATAATGCTCAAAAACAAATTCACACAGAAGAAAACCAAGATGACAATGAAGAATATGATTGAGGGGAAAAGTTTGCCATGATGGCAGGCCCACGACAAGGCTGAAGACCACAATACGAGACATACAGAAACTGAAGCATAAACAACAAATAATAAGATAGAATTTGATTCTTCTGATATACTTAGATAGGATTTGGTTGTTATTTAGTTTCTTTATTTTTCTAGATAGGATTTGTTTATGTTCCGATTTAGGCTTGCTTTGGCAACGCCAATACGTCTGTTTATAGCTTATTTGATTTGTTTATATTCTTCTTCCATGTAAATAACAATCTTTTTAAAAATATTTAGTCTTTGAATTATTGAAAATAATCTAATGTGTCATGTGTGTAATTATAAATAAATTCTCACATCAAAAAATTTTAAAATTAATTTAATTAACAAAATATATGTTTACCGCGAAGCGCCAGCAATTTAAGTTGGGGACATTTTTGGGTCTTATTCAACATGATCGGAAATTTGGAATGGAACAAGGCGTAAGCTCAAGGAGGGTCCAAACAGTATACATCTATTTAGGGTTGAATCTGTTTTTGGTTTCTTATTTTTTAGTAATTTTTATTTTTAGTCCCTCAAATAAAAATTATTTCTTTTTAGTCTCTCATTTTTTAAAATATATCACTTTTAGTCCCTGATACCATATTTAAAATTTAAAAAATATTTTTTAAATTTATATTTTGACCCCTCCTAAATCTTAATTATCATCTTAACCCATTTTTTCCTTCTCCTCCCTTCCCCCGGTGAACAAAGGTCATAAAGGAGAGGCAACCATGGGAGGATCTCTGTGCGGCCAAGAAAGGAAGCTTTATGCAGCCAAGAGAAGTCGTGCACAACGGCAGAAGGGAGACGTCCACTACAACTGCATAGGGAGGAGAATGACAGAGAGGCCGCATCTCGTGGTGGCTTCGAGGGAGGATCGCCGGCATTACTCTTAGCGGGGATGGGGGCTACAGTGGTTAGAGATGTCGCGAAGGGGGAGGGGGACAGGAAGGGAAAAGAGGATAAGGTGAGAATTAGACTTTGAGATGAGTCAAGATATAAATTTAAAAAATACTTTTCAAATTTAAAATATGGCCTAGGGACTAAAAGTGATACATTTTCAAAAATAAGATATTAAAAAGACACATTTTTATTCAAAGGACTAAAAATAAAAATGGCTAAAAAATAAAAGATCAAAAATAGATTTAACCCTATCTATTTATCTGTATAATTATCCTTCACACCCTAGTTTCTCTATGGTCATTTCTATTTCACAGTTTCTTCATAAAGACTGGACAATTAAGTTTTACCATATTTTTTGCAAAGCCAATAGAGTAGTTGACTGGTTAGCAAGTTTGTCCATTCTCTCTCTCTATAGACGTTAAATGTGTTTTAGATGACCCCCCAATTGAGTGTGTTTAGTTGTTGTGGCATGACGTAGTTGGTATTTGCTTTCCCAGAAATATTTTAGTTTAGTTCTGTTTTGGCTTTAGGATCTCAATTAAACTTAAATTTAAATTTAAAATTAGATATTTTAGTCTATATATAATTTATTATGAATGCACATATAATATATATTATTTTAAATATGCTATGATGTTACAAGAATTTTTCTTAAATATTAAAAAAAGAAGACATGCTCCATACCTAATCTTGTCGAAAATTTAAAAGAGTAGAAGAAAAAAAAATAAAAAATAAAAATATAAATATAAAGCAAGAATTAAAATGCTTAGGACCTAAATACCAATGGTCAAGATAAAATAGTTGACAATTTGTTTTTTATTTTTTATTTTAAAAACAAAAAAAATAGTTTTTAAAACCAATCTTTATTTCGGTTTATGTATCTTGAGAATCTAACGGCCCCTGTTCGCTTGCGCACGCTAGAGGGCGCATCCACCAAATATAAAATGTATCTGACTCTCTTTTGAGCTTTTTTCACTTCAAAAATTTGCATTTCCCGGCAGAATATCTTGCTCTGCGCACTGAAGTCCCATGGAAGCAGAACAACAACTTCATCATCATCATCAATCTCACGGTCTCTCTCTCTGTCTCTCTCTCTGTCTCTCTGTCTCTCTCTTCTTAGGGTTCCGATTCGAATCTTCGGCTGTTACAGCTCACAAACAAAACGATTATTACAATTCTTCTTCTTCCTATTACTTTACGAACAGAATCGAATCCTTCCGAGTAAAACCTCCCTGCTAGGGTTTCGTTCACTACAATATCTGCTAATTTTAGTTCTCTCGTATCCGATGTGGCTAAAACCTTTTTGTTCCTTTTTTCTTTTTTTGCCGAATCTGCAGCTTGTCCGGTTCAAGGTATGGAACGTGTGGTGGCAACGGTGAGTGGCTACCATGGCTCGGAGCGATTCAACCTCATCAAGCTTATTTCTCATTCCGGCGCCAATTATGTCGGAGCGATGTCAAAATCAATTACGCACCTGGTGAGTTTATTCTTTTTCCGTTTGTGAAGACATGAATGAACAAGCTTATTATTGGTTCGTTTGAATTGAACAGCTTTCGAGTAAAGTGATTTGTGAATGAAGGAAATGATAATTCTCTTTGAATGTTGTGTAGTTACACTGTTTATATAATCAAATCTAACAAACTCTAAACCAAATAATAGCGTGTTTGGTTTGGTTTTGGCAAAAGTGAATTCAGCATTTTATGTTTGGTTCCTTTGTGTCACACTTGATTTTGTCTCTAAACCCTCATTTGAGGCGAAGGTATGAAATAAAGGTTTTGCGTCTAGGTTGAAATTTTCTTTCATGCTAAATTTTACTATAGACTTGTTTTTTAAGAGAAAAGCTTTTGAACATAAATCACTTCATCTTGAACTCGCTTTTGATCAAAGTCAACTTTATAAAATAAAGATTATCCAGAATCAATTTTTGAAATTTTACCAAACACACGCTAACTA
This sequence comes from Glycyrrhiza uralensis, assembly GCA_030159175.1. NCBI lineage: Eukaryota > Viridiplantae > Streptophyta > Magnoliopsida > Fabales > Fabaceae > Glycyrrhiza > Glycyrrhiza uralensis. The sequence continues at coordinate 3,627,572 of BRZY01000008.1, forward strand.
TACTTCTAACTGAATTACTAAGAATGTTTTTTGATACATGACGAATTGCACGGATGTGTAGAAGGAGAGGAAAAAACAGGAACCAAAGAGAAAAAGGTGAAAGAGAGAGAAAAATTGAACAATTCTTTTATACTCGCGCATACACACAAAAATGCCAAATTGCTTTTTGTGTCGATGAGCATTATCCATTTACTAAACCAACATATTTGGCATAAATATACATGTGCTGACATTGTCATTCATCAAATAGCATTCTGTGTCCTCATTCTGTGTACGATCCAATATTTTGTGTTTGAGTGATTAGGTATGTTGGAAGTTTGAAGGAAAGAAATATGATATTGCCCGAAAGTTTAGAATACATATAGTCAACCACCGTTGGGTTGAAGACTGCATAAAGGAAGGAAGGCGAGTCCCGGAAGATTCTTATATCTTGCAAAGGTGAATTTGTTTTTTCTTTACTTTTTTCTTTTCTACCCATTTATTGCAGAAATATAACAGAGTGCAATGAATTGGATTAATGGATCTCATAAAATTATGGCTTTTTGATATAAAAAAAAAAGAGAGAACCGTGGGTAATTCTTTTTTGTGAATTAAGATGACTGTTGAAAAGGCAAGAAATAATCAATTTGGTTTGGCAAGTTTTGCCTTGAACTGTGTCTGGTTTAAACAGTACTGTTAGAGATTTAAAACCATTGTAGGCCTGCTTCTAATAGCTTAAACTTTTAGAAAAGTTGGTTGTCAAGGTGTTGTTAATGCTGCAATTTTGGGGGAAGTTGGACCTTAACGGTTTTGATGTCCTGTAATCTGGATATTTTATGTTATATGAAGAGCTTCTGTGGTGTGGACTCTGGATTTTGCTGAAGTTTGTTTTGTAGTTTCTCAAGTTTGGCATCATTGATCTTTATTAACCAATAAGACAATTATTTTGTTTGGAAAATCTTGGGTTTAATTACTTGGTTCTGTAGGTGTTCATGTCACTGGTGCTTCCCTTCCCTATAATCTGACATGCAGTAATTTTTGTAGAACACTTGTTCTTAAGTTCGTTTCTTATTATCGTTACTATTTTCAGTGGATATGAAGTAGGGCCATTGTTACTGGAAGTTCCGGTCACTATTCAAGCAAGTAGCTTGGCAAAGAATAAAGTGATCAGTGACAGGTTATGCGATATTGGGTCTGAGAGGCAAAACACCGACTTCAGTTCTGGAGTTTGTGGAATTTCTATTTTGGAAGATTCTTGTTTAATGAAAAAGGTAATAATAGGTTCTTTGCTTTCTCCGTTCTCCTCTTGCTTGTTTTCAATCTTCATGTTAATGTACATTCTCAGTGTTTCCAAGCAAGTGACATGTGGTGTCATTGACGCTCATGTTACCAGTTGATCTTAACCATCATCCCAAATTAGTTGTTATTTACGCACCGTAGGTGTTTGATTTAAATCTAATAAAATGTACCTCTTATGGTATTAGATTTAGGTCAGGTTTCTAATCACATTTCTTGTTAATGCTTATAATTAAAAAATACTTCTCAGTAGTAACGGCTAATGGTTCAGTGACGGAGGGATATGATTGTTTTCTTCTATTGCTTTAATTCATCGTCACAGTTGCATAAACTTTGTGACTCTTCTCTGATGTTTTGGCATCAAATGTTTATTTTAAAATTTGTTGCCAGTAACTCTTATCTCTTATCTGTCCACAAACTTGAATAAATATGTTTGTTGGCTGTATGCATGATTGCTTTCCCCATGTCGACTTTGCCATGTAGTTTTCCCCCCTTGAAGTGCTTCATTAAAGAAAATGATGTGTCATATGCTTGCCGTCAGAATGGACATAGAGATTGTTTTTAAGCAGATAGTATGCAACATAGCTAACAATATAAACTAGCTATTTATCAGAAACAGCTGTTTTGACTATCTCTTATTCTATTTCCTCATTGCAGGTGTTTTAATTTTTAAAGTACTTGCTTGCTCTACTCTTGAAAGTAGCATTATGGATAAAATTTAAATGCATTGCATGTGTATCTTAATGTCTTTTATATGCAATTACAACGATGGAAGTGAAAATTGATTTAAACCTATCCATGTAGGGGCTTTACAATCCTTTTGATGCACACTATGTTATATGATGGAGTAAATGAATAATGATACGTGTTTATGTTCTTTTGGAATGCTGATTAATCCTATTTTATCTCCATTTTCTATTTTTTAAGCATGAGTCAAGTTCGTATTCATCTAGACTGTCAAGGAAAGATAAAAGAAATATCCGCAGTGGTAATGAAGGTAGTACAGTGGCTGGACGTTCTCGTAAAGGAAGAAGGCTTCTTAAAGACGATATTGATGTAGTGGTGTTGGATCCTTTAATTTTGGATTTAAGCCCAGATGATCAGCTTTGCAGAACGGATAGACTACACACTGAAGCTGCATCTACCTCTAACCATTCTGGTGCTGTCAATCTTAGCAATGTTCAAGAAAATAGAAGACTCGATGCTGCATTATGTAATCAAAATAGAACTATTAATGGAGGTTCAGATGACATTGAGCAGAGCAAAGATTCAAGTCATACATCTACTCTTAGAAATTCAACTTTGTCTATAGAAGATCCCATTCCTGTGGCACAAACATCAGTAGATTTATGTTCCAGTGCTGAAAAGTTCACCGATGGTGATTTGGTTGATAATGTTGCTGGCTTACCTACTTCAAATGAGTTGTCATGTGTTATATGTTTCACAGATTTCAGTTCAACAAGGGGGATTTTGCCGTGTGGACATCGGTTTTGCTTTTCATGCATTCAGGGTTGGGTTGATCATAGAGTATGTCTTTTCTTCATCTTTTGCTTTATCTATTCTTATAAATAAAAGCCTATTCATTGATTAGTGATTAGTATAATCTTCTCTCTAGCTTGCCATGATCTTTTGAATAGATTTCAAAGTTGTGCTATGTTCTTCTATTATTTAATTATTAATTAATTATTACCAAAAACATAATTTAGTGTTTATTTAACCAATAATACTTTGGTTTCTGATTTCTCATTGGGAATTTGAGGAGCCTCCTAATTGACACCCGTTCAACTTTGAAGTTTTTTTTTCTTCCAAAAGAGTGTAATTGAAGAGTTTAATCATAACTCCTTTTTAGTGTGCAGTGTGCCATCAGTTTTAGTCAAATTACTGCTTATATTTTCTTTGCAAAGTTCATGGCAGTATGGCACATGGCACTCAAACTTTTTCACATATTAAAATGTATCAGCTCTGGCACAAAATTTACCATCATGAAACTTATTAGGCTTTCAAATAAAGGTTGGTCTGGTCAGCATCTTTTATAATACATCCTCTTGATTTTCTTTATAAAGACTTAATGCTGAATATATGACAGCCATCTGATGTGCGAAGAATGAATCTAAATTTTTTGTACTGATAACTTTGTAGTATGGATAAATGAAAGTGGTAGATAGGTCCAATGATTACAAGTCATGTATATAACAAACAAAACATGGGTTTCTCATTCTAATACACCTTCAACTGTGAAAAGATGTTTTAGCATTTTAGCTATATTTTGTGTTTATTTCTCCACCTAGTGGTAAAAGGATTTTGTTGTAGTAGTAGTGTTATGTTCATTTTAATTTTCTCATGCAATAGCTTGTGCTTTTCTTGTGGAATGTTGAATGGATTAGGTAGAACTTGCTTGTCCTCTATAGCTTTACTCTCTACATGTCATTTTGAATGTTTATTTCATTCTCATAATTGCTTGCTTTTCAATATTTATTTATAGACGTCAATGGGAAAAGTATCATTCTGCCCTTTGTGCAAGGCAAGTTTTGCGATGATCACGAAAGTTGAGCATGCAGCCACCACTGATCAAAAAGTATACTCCCAGACAATCCCATGTGACAATTCAGCCTCAGATATTTTTATCCTGATGAATCATGAATTACCAGATAATAGCTTGGAGGTATGCTTTTCCATTAAATTATATTCATTAGTGAGCTATGTAAGGTCTTATTTTCGTTTTATTTTCATATTAGTTGAAATCAATTAGTAGCATCTTGTGCAGGCCGTGGGTAATTTGTAGGGGAATTTGTGCTTGAAACTGTTAAAGATACCATAAATGGAAATAAAAATATGGAAAAGAGGAAAAAAGTTGCTAGAGATAGGCACAGGGAAGACTATATAGGTTGTTGGTTTAAGGAGTACAATTTAGAATGAGAGGCTTCCTTGTTGCAACAATGGTTGCTAGCTTGGTGATTATAATTCAGTAGTGTTTGACGTTTTTATATTCCTGACAATCAGACTTGTATAAAAATACTGAATGGTATTCATTGTGCTTCTGAATTGACGAAAGCCTGTCATGTTGTTGATACTTAATAGTGATCTAGAGGAATTTAACATGACTCTGATATGCTATTTTGCTTAACTTGGACGGTTCATATATATATATATATATATGTTGGAAAAGAAAGAAATCTTTGTGTCGGAAAAATATAATACTAGTAATATCAATACATGAGCTGGAAACTTCTGTTTTACTGAAAGGATTTTTTGTGTGGCTTTTTACCCCGCAACATTTAGATCATTTTAAGTGATTTACCATGCCTGTTATTTATCGGCTCTTCTTGTTTGTATATACCGCTATTCTTAGTTTCTAACTAGCAGCCTTATCATATCTTGGGCATGATTTGGTAATGTAGGATTTCACTTCAATAGACAAAAGTAATTCTAATTTTTGCTGAGTTTTGCCTTTATTATATGCAGACTATGATCCCTATGATCCGGGAAGCTTATTACTTGACATTGAAATTTAATGGGTTATTAGCGTGATTGGATATGTTGATAATATACTAATAAGAATCTGGAAAAAGATACTTGAAATAAGTATTGTTTGCTTTTATTGTTTTGTGAATGGCCGTTTTTTTGTGATAAATCCCCAAATGCATTGAACTGTTCTCTCCACTAAGAAGGAAAGAACTGATCCACTGAGATCATCGGCCACTTTCCAAGTCGAAGTTATCAAATATCTAACAATCTCTAACTCCCCACAAAAAAATAAAATCTCCCATTTGTCTGAAATCTTTTTTATTATCGTCTATTATGGAGATCGTGTCCAAATTGCTCAATAAATCTGCAAAGAATTGTTGGCATAGTGCAGCGGTTAGGACCAACATTATGTTGGTCCGAGTGGAACTTGGTTTAAATCTCTTAAACTAGATTTTGGGTTTGAGTTCTTTGAATGGAAAAAACGTAATTGGGAGAAAAGACCTCACTAAAGGTGGTCAGCCAGGTTCTCGAGAAATTGGTCATCAACTAAGCAGGTGGTGGGTACATCGCATCTATATCATAATGACAAAAAAAAAAAATAGTGCAGCGGTAGGGCATCTATACCAGGAATTAGAATGGTTTGCTTCCTATATTTTATTCAACAATGTACTTTTGATAACATGTTGGAATAATTCATTATTGTCCACATTTTGGCTAGAAGTTTATGCATATATTCTAATATGATTTTGAGTCACTTTGTGACTTGTCTATTGCTGATACACTACAGTCCTCACAGGCAGGCGCTTGCGTAATTTGCCGTGGTCGGGAACCTGAGGATCTACTTGAGAATTGCGATGTTTGTCGGACTCGAAGAATCCATTCCTATTGCATGGACCCTCCTTTACGGCCTTGGACATGCAGTCACTGCAAGGAACTTCGGATGCTTTATCGTAATCACTCGTATTAATTCAGTACGCATCTATTTTTAATCCATTATTACAACTCATGGAAGAACACCTAGGTATGTCTATTCTTAGAACAGAGCCTGTATTTGAATTTGAATTCATTGGGATTGTGAGGAGCTTCTTCACATGCTGTAAATTTAAAGCAAAACTGTAGTTGTGATTTTTAAGAGACTTAAAATTCTCTACATTTGTTGCTTCAATTTGATTTCATTGCCCATTTTGGAGTAATCTAGCAGTGAGATTTAGCATAACATGAGTCGATAGAGTTCAACCAAATTTCACTTTAGAATTCTAATAAGATGAGAACTATGTACAATTGCAAGCACATCACTAGTAAGAGTTTTTTTTTTTTTTTTACCTACGGGGAAAATGGGCCCCTAGACTAATTTATGTTTGGCCGAGAGATAAGTAAAGTTTGGTCATAGATTGTTCTATTATTGGGGATCAAATACGGGTCCTATCCGTATCCATCTCCTTAAATAGAGTACATTAACCACTTGTGCTCAACTTCGTGGTTATCTAGTAAGAGTTTAAGAATGGAAAAAAAAAATTATAGTTGTCAATCCGTCATTTCTCTTGCTATGGGTATTGAATTCAGCATTGCAATTTCTATTTGCACATACATAGTTTTCTATCTGTACATATATGTCCACGGAACTAATAGTTCCGTGGGTTTATTTTTTTTTCAACACACATGTCTGCGGAACTATTAGTTCTGCAGATTGTAATTCTCCATAAAACTATTAATTTCACAGACATGTATGTGTTGAATTACAACTCACGGAACTATTAGTTCTGCGAAAAATTACAACCCGCATTAGTTTCGTGGACATGTGTGTGTTGAAAAAAATAAATCTACAAAACTAATAGTTCTGTGGACATGTATGTACAGATAGAAAACTACGTATTTGCGGATAAAAATTACCATTCAGCATTTGCGTTGTATCCGGTGTTGAGTTTTTGCATCATAATCCAACTCCAATCTCTCTTTTTTTTTTATGAATTCCAACTCCAATCCCTTGTTATGTCGGAATGGTGATGATTTTATTTTCAACGTGCTATGTTTCTATCGCTTTTCAGGTTTTTTTTTTCTGTGGGCGTACGAGAAATAGCCTAACAATCTAGGATTGTCCCCTTTTCGGTTTTGCCCTCTTGCACATGTTAGGGTTCACTTGTATTGACTTTCCATTTTAAAATTGTATATGTAGATATATAAGGCTTAAACAACAATATTATCAGTTATTTGATGATATATATATGAGATTATGAGTATATTCTTTAAATTGTATATGTATTTTTATTTTATATCTTGCAATTGAATACGAAAATATGAGTAAAAGAAAAAAAAATGAGAAAATAAAGAAAAATATATACTAGAATTTTATACATTAATTATTTGAATATTAGAAAACAGAGATAAAAAATTGAATTCTTTCTTTTCATCACTTAATATTTTACAATGTTTGCTTTTTTACTTTTATTTGATTCAATTCTTGAACACTGTTAATTACTAAAATACATTTCTCCGTTGTTACCAGACTGTTTAGAGTTTTTGCAGTTATATCATAATCACTAAAGTTTTATTATTATACAATACTGTTTTACTCAGATACGCTGCCTAAGAGGTCTACTTTACAATACTAATCTACTCATAGAAACAGTGGATTTCCATTTATCAGCACATACCTTTTTTTTGTGTTGGTAAATATACCCCCAAATTTGGTCATTCATCCCACTTTAAACTTGAAATTTTAAAATTATCCCTTCTTAATATCACGTTTGTTTTCCGAAATCGTAAAATTGCATATTTTTCAAGTTTTCTGAATACAAAATTTGCATTCCAGAACTCTCAAGACTCTCGAGAGTTTCCGGAATGTAATTTTTTTTATTCTGGAAACTTGAATTTTTAGAATGTATAAAAAGTCAATTTTTTGCATACTTGCGGAAACTCGAGTTTCTGAAATGTAAATTTTATATTCCGAAAATTCGAGTTTTTAGAATACAAATTTTGTATTCCAGAAACTCGAGTTTTTGGGAAATATGCGATTTTGGGATTCCAAGAAACAAAACATGATATTAAGAATGAGTAATTTTAAAATTTTAAGTTTAAAGTGGGATGAATGGCCAATTCTGAGGGTGTATTTACCAACACTCTTTTTTTGGGTTAAAAGCACATACCTTCTTTCGAAAGCCCATTTCAAGTGGGACCTTTTTTTTTCATTTGGTCCTATAATCAATCGATCAATACTGAAGGTACGTGGTTATCTGGTAAGAGTTAAGAATGGAAAAAAATTATAGTTGTCAATCCGTCATTTCTCTTGCTATGGGTATTGAATTCAGCATGGCAATTTCTATCCGCATATACATAATCTTTTATTTGTATATATATGTCTGTGAAATTAATAATTTTGTGGGTTTATTTTTTTTAACACATGTCTGTGGAACTATTAGTTTCGCGGATTGTAATTCTCCATAAAATTATTAGTTCCACAGACATGTATGTGTTGAATTACAACTCGTGAAACTATTAGTTCTGCGAAAAATTACAACCGGCATTAGTTCTTTGGACATGTGTGTTGAAAAAAATAAACCCGCGAAATTAATAGTTCCACGGATATGTATATACAGATAAAAGACTATGTATGTGATGATAGAAATTACCATTCAGCATTTGCGTTGTATCCGGTGTTGAGTTTTTGCATCATTATCCAACTCCAATCTCTTTTTTTTTTTTATGAATTCCAACTCCAATCCCTTGTTATGTCGGAATGGTGATGATTTTATTTTCAACGTGCTATGTTTCTATCGCATTTCAGGTTTTTTTTTTTCTGTGGGCGTACGAGAAATAGCCTAACAATCTAGGATTATCCCCTTTTCGGTTTTTCGGTTTTGCCCTCTTGCACATGTTAGGGTTCACTTGTATTGACTTTCCATTTTAAAATTGAAAATTTCAAACGTTTGTATTTTTAATTATATCTTTCCTCATGAGTTAAATTCTAATATATTTATCAATTCAACTAATTTTTAAAAGCATTTTATTTTATAAATATATACATATATATTTTTTTAAGACATCATAAGTATCTATGAATCTTTATTAAAACAATGTCTTATTAATTAAATTAATTTTTTAAAATTGAAAATTTCAAATGTTTGTATATTTTGCATTGTTAATTGTATTTTCCCTTATTAGTTAATACTGATATCTTATCAATTAAAATTATTTTCCAAATTTTTTTAAATATATAATATCGTATTTTTAAAATTATAACTTTGCTGGTAGAGCATAATCCTCCAAATCTAATAATAAAAAGATTTGCTCTGTCACGGAATCTTTCCCACTGCTATATTTCAATGACAAATCATGCATGTTGTTACTATAAGGTGTGGGTATGAACGTGGACCATTAGAATGAAACAGTTCTGCAAAGTCGTTTTTCTTTCCAAGTACCCTTGTGCTCCCTTTGAACTTTCATTTTCATGTGCAAGCAATTGTTAAATCAGGAACCACTTTCTGTCCATTATCTCCCTTGTCTTCCATTGTCAACCCCACTTGGGTTTGCTTCACGTGCAGCCAATTGCCACATTAGCATGATTTAACTTTTTTCTGTCTGAAACAGAGAAAGAAGCTTTTTTTTATTGATAAGTAAAATCTGGTTACGGATTGTTCCATTACCGGAGATCGAACACGAGTATTAACTGAGTTCGTCCCTTAGACGAAACACATTAACCACTCGAACTCAATCTCGTGATTGCAGGAACTTGAAAATGAATAACTCCTCCTAAATATATATTTAAAAAGGAAAAGTATTATCAGGGTTTAATATTAACATATTAATACTTAATTTCTACGTGACACAGATGCTATAATGTCACTTAGTATCTCTTAACCGGGCGTGTCTAAGCAAACACTGAAAATATAAGCAAATGAATCTTTATATATAATTTTTCATTAAACCGTTATTTGACCAAATTAAAGATATATTTTTTAACTAAAAAATAAATCAAATAAAAAATAACTTGTTCAAACAGTTCTTTTTTTTTTTTGTATTACATTGTTCAAACAGTTCTTATCACTAGTTTTTGATCGACTTTAATTTCGGTTTTAAATAAGTTCTTTATTAGTTCTCATTAATTTTTAGACCGGTCAATTTTTTGGATTAAATAGACCAAGTACTTGATTGGTTCTCAATTCATTCTTATTCACACATTGATTTGACCGGTTAAAACAACGAGTAAAAAAATGCGATTGAGATTTTTTTAACAAAAATGCAAATAATTTATTACCAGATAAAAAAGATTATGTAAATTATTATTTTGCATCATTTGCTTCCATTAATTCTTATCTAAGAAATTGATGGGCAGAGAAAAAATTTCACCCTTGTTCCCCTCACAGTATCCAAGTTGTAGAATCATATTCACCACAAATGTGTTACAACTACTTAGTTACATTGGTTCATGGTGGATGTTATAACATCTCATTGAAGCTACATATGATGAACAGAATTAAAAATAACACTGAACCAACCAAAAAAATGGAAAAAGGAAAAAGAATCTGAGAGGACTAACATAAAGCATCAGAATGCAAAAGATTTGGACTTTGGTGAATCAGCTACTTTAAGGGTCTCTTCAATAAGCTTTCTGGCCTTCCTGCTCCTTATCTCCATTCTCATACTCTCACTCTTCTCCACCTTATCATAAGGCTTCTTATTCTTCAAAGATCTTATTTTAGATTTCAGAGTCACCACCAACTTGCAAAGACTTATCATTTGTGATCAATTTGTCCTTGCTATTCTGCTAAAAAATGAAAGATATATTTTGTTCAATAATAATAATAATAATAATCTATAACAATATATAATGGCGATATCCCAGTTTTTGATGTCCATTTTTTTTTACCCATTGCACCCTCTTAACTTCCGGTAATGGCTAACTCACAGAAAAAGGAGAGGGTGGGGGTGGACTGGAGAGTTAGTACTGTGATGAGAAAAGGGATATAAAAATAAAAAATTAGAAAAAACAGACATATGAGTTTAGTAATACCCGTTTTTTCGCTAGTAATAATAATAATGAGAGTAGGAGGAGAAATGAAAGATGTTTTTTTTTTTTGTTCTTCACTGAGTGCACAGAAAATAATAGATCATGAAGAATAATGCAAAAGGAAGAGAAGCAAACCTTGTGAAGGATATTAATTTGTGAAATGTTTTGAAATCTTTTCTTTGGTTAAAGATCGCAGCTCCTTTCACTCAGAAGAGAATATGCACAAAGTATGAATGGAGTGGAAAGAATAAAAGGGTCTCTTTAATTTCCCTCTATACGCATATACGCGTGTGTGTTTTTCTTGGTGTCTCTCTCAATAGATGGATATATATGTGGTGAAGATTTCTGACGTATATGTAGATATATAAGGCTTAAACAACAATATTATCAGTTATTTGATGATATATATATGAGATTATGAGTATATTCTTTAAATTGTATATGTATTTTTATTTTATATCTTGCAATTGAATACGAAAATATGAGTAAAAGAAAAAAAAAACATGAGAAAATAAAGAAAAATATATACTAGAAGTTTATACATTAATTATTTGAATATTAGAAAACAGAGATAAAAAATTGAATTCTTTCTTTTCATCACTTAATATTTTACAATGTTTGCTTTTTTACTTTTATTTGATTCAATTCTTGAACACTGTTAATTACTAAAATACATTTCTCCGTTGTTACCAGACTGTTTAGAGTTTTTGCAGTTATATCAGAATCACTGAAGTTTTATTATTATACAGTACTGTTTTACTTAGATACGCTGCCTAAGAGGTCTACTTCACAATACTAATATACTCATAGAAATAGTGGATTTCCATTTACCAGCACATACCTTTTTTTTGTGTTGGTAAATACACCCCCCAAATTTGGTCATTTATCCCACTTTAAACTTGAAATTTCAAAATTACCCCTTCTTAATATCACGTTTGTTTTCCGAAATCGCAAAATTGCATATTTTTCAAGTTTTCGAATACAAAATTTGCATTCCAGAACTCTCGAGACTCTCGAGAGTTTCCGGGATGTAATTTTTTTTATTCTGGAAACTTGAATTTTTAGAATGTATAAAAAGTCAATTTTTTGCATACTCGCGAAAACTCGAGTTTCTGAAATGCAAATTTTATATTTCGAAAATTCGAGTTTTTAGAATACAAATTTTGTATTCCAGAAACTCGAGTTTTTGAGAAATATGCGATTTTGAGATTCCAAGAAACAAAACATGATATTAAGAATGAGTAATTTTGAAATTTCAAGTTTAAAGTGGGGTGGATGGCCAATTTTGGGGGTATATTTACCAACACTCTTTTTTTGGGTTAAAAGCACATACCTTCTTTCGAAAGCCCATTTCGTTTTTTGGTCAATTTCGAAAGCCCATTTCAAGTGGGATCTTTTTTTTTCATGGGAATTGGTAAATACACCACAGATTTTTTGCCATACACCCCACATTAATGTGGAAATTCTAAAAATACCCTCCAATTTCGTGTTATTTTCGGAAACTTCAGTTTCTGGAATGTAATTTTGCATTCCGGAAACTCCAGTTTCCGGAATACAAATTGTATGGAGACTGGAGTTTCCGGAATACAATTTTGTATTCCAGAAACTGGAATTTCCGGAATATAAATTTGACTGGAGTTTCCGGAATACAAATTTATATTCCGGAAACTGGAGTTTCCGGAATGTAAATTTGCATACATTCCGGAAACTTAATTTTTCTGGAGTTTCTGGAACAATATAAAACCACACTTTTTGGAATCGAAAACACGTGTTTCCGGGAATGAAGGTTGTGGTCGTACAGATGGGGTGTGTGGGAATTGGCTGCTTTTGAAAGAAGAAACAAGGAAAGGGTAGGGTAGTAATTTAATGACCAAAAATTATTTAAAGTGGGGTGGATAGATAAAAGTGAGGGGTGTATTTACCAAATCCCTTTTTTCATTTGGTCCTATAATCAATCGATCAATACTGAAGGTACGTTTTTGGGCTTAATTTACATGTGGAAGTAGGCCTTTTTTTGTCACCCCCAATACCATCTCCGGCCACCCCCTTCTTTTAAATTTTTTTTCCCTTTTTTTTTGGTCAAGGTAATTTTTTTTTCCCTTCAAAACAACAAAAATGTCTCTTGAAAACTTCGCCTACCCCAATTCATTGGTATTGTTTTCACATACCTTACCGAAACTATTGTTCCGTAAGTCATTATAGCTTACGGAAATTATAGTTTCTGTAATGCATTTTGGAAAAATGAAATGATATACAGAAATAATAGTTTTCGTAAAATAAAAAAAAAAAACCTCACGAAGAAGAAGTCGTTGATGTCGATGTTCGCCTCCGTACCGTCGTTGTTTACTCGTCACCAGTGATAAAGGGAGGGGATGGATAAAATAATTGGATAGATTATACTATTTTAAGGAAAATTAATATTGAGATGAGTGCATTTTTAGAATATTGGTTAGAATAGAGAAAAGTATAAAGTATTGTAACATAAAAATAAAAGTTTTTATTATATTAAAAACACAAAAATCATTTAATACTATTCGTTTCAAGGAATAAAAAACATTTAAAGTAGTGTAATAATTTCTCCTTAACCAGAACACATTAGTAAGATTCTTTTTTTAAATGTTACAAACAACTGTTCGCAGCACACAGTTGTATACAACTAACTAAGATGTCATTGTGTATATTTGCATTCTTGATATACTCTTGAGTCTTTTCAATATACATCTTAAATTATTAATTAAGTAAAATTTACATAGATCTTTCTAAATTACGTGGGTGTTAATTTTGATTTAATGGACCTACTCTCTAACTCTAATTAGTGAGACTCGTACAAATTTCATTTAATATTAAAGAAAGGATTTGAGTATAGTGTACTAGTATTTCATTTATTAAAATAATCCTATTCGTGACTTTGTGCGAACAAAAGTGAGTTCATACAGTAATTGTCTGTCCTTCCAGAATATTTTGGATTTTTGAAATTAATTTATTAAGAAATGTATATTTTAAATTTTCTTGACAAGTGAGAATGATATGAAGTGTGAGATTTATATTTTTTTAAATCATATACCTATATTAAATTTTAAAAATGCTTTCACTTTATTGTTTAAAATAAATAAATTCTTTTAATTGAATTAACATATTGTTACACACAAATAAATTTCTTATATCAACTCTTTTAAAATTATTTTTTACATAGTCTACTCTAAACAAAACACTTGGTTTATAAAAGATCGAGTTTCTATTTTTTTTGGATGAATTATTAAAGAGTTTCTGTGTGACTCACAAAACCGTACACAATATTTACATGTATATATTTAATAATAGAATTTAATTACTATGCGTTATCAATGTAAAAAAATTACACAACGTTCAATAATATCTCATCATATATATATTTGTGCAAATATTTTAGAAAATATTTTTACAAAATGACATTATAGTAAAATATGATTAGATGTTTGTGTAAAAAAAAAATTACACCGAAAATGCATAGTAATTAAGCTTTTAATAATAATGGATCTGAAAAGAACCTCAAGCATTAATGATGGATGTTTATATATAGCAAAAAAGCAATACTCAATTAGAACCCAAAAATTAACAAGAGACAACTGTATATAAGTTACTTCACACACATTTTCCATAATAATAATATATATATACACACAGTCACACACACATCAAAACTGCTTCCATTTCCTTATCCCATTTTCCTCCTCCTTTATCGCTTTTTCTTGTTTTTCTTTCTACTCTTTCTCCAAGATGAAGCTCCAAAACACTGAGCTTCTCTCTGCAGGGAACAACAACAACAACAGCTGCACAAAACAAATGATCCCCAAAATATTTTTCCTAGCAATATTTGTCATACTCATATTCCTTATCACCCCTTTGTCTTATCCTTTGTTTGGTTCCTCTCTACTCTTAATGATCAACAATAATCCCAATAGTAATAATAATAAGCATCCATCATCATCCCCTGCAGCACATGATCATGATTTGATTGATGAGCCTTCAACAACTGTGAAGAAATGTGACATTTTTAGTGGGGAATGGGTACCAAACCCAAAGGCACCATATTACACAAACAGGACATGTTGGGCAATTCATGAGCACCAGAATTGCATCAAGTATGGGAGACCTGACTCTGAGTTCATGAAATGGAAGTGGAAGCCAAATGGGTGTGAGCTACCCATATTCAATCCTTTTCAGTTCCTTGAAATCATGAGAGGGAAATCTATGGCTTTTGTTGGTGACTCTGTGGGCAGAAATCACATGCAGTCATTGATTTGCCTCCTATCAAGGGTAAGTCGTTCGGTCTCTAACTTCTGTCGATAATTTATTTTTTTAATTTCTAGTTGTGGGAAGTTCAAAAATTAACTTTGTCTCTATAGTTATCATCATCATCGTCATCATTTTTTTGTCATTTATTGATTTGCCTCCTATCAAAGGTAAGTCTGTCTCTAATTTCTATCGATAATTCATTGTTTTTTCTAATCGTGGGAAGTTCTAAATTAACTCTGGCTCCATAGTTATCACCACCATCATCATCTATTTTTTGTCATTTGGTTGTCTTTTTTTTTCTTCTTCTCTGTTTTATGATATCAATGATGGTTGCTTTGGTGGTAAGTGATTTGGTATCTTGATTAATTGCATAGCAAGCCTGCATCTTTTTTCTTTATTCAAACTTTTGAACCAAAAATACCTCTAAAAGCCATCATGGTCCTTCTCAATCAAGCTTAATAGATTAGAGAGAAGAGATGGTGTTCTATAATGTTTGACCCCCCCCCCCCCTCCCCCCCCTCTTTTTCCATAAATCTCTAGCTAGTGTAACTGCAAACTGTTAGCACATTGATTGTTTCACACATAAGCTTTAATTTCAACACTCATTGAATACAGTTAATTAATATTGACTTTAACTCTAGATGTCAGTTTTCCAAGGTGGTGAGTTCACCTAGCTAGGTCCATTTATTTGAATCCTTGACTTGGAAGAATGCCATTAAATTTTATATTTATTAAATATGAAATGTTATAATAATTACGATTTATTTAATATGTATGTCAAATCTCTTCAAAAAAATGTAAAATGCCAAATATTTTTAACTAAAGAATTTAATTATTATGCATTGATATTTCATAGTGTAGATATTTTAAAAATTAATACTATAAAATTATACTATTATGAGATATGATTGGATGTCTGTTTAAAAAATTGTTATAATTTAAACACGTCATTAGATGAATAAACATACATACATACAATTAATCATTGATAAAGCACGCGTGTGCCAGAAGGAGTCGAATCTTTGCACGCAGCGGAAACTCTGCTGATCATATTGAATGCCCTCTTCTTCTCTAACCAGGCCAGATCACATGAAACACTCTTAAGGCAGTGTTAAATTTATTTATTTAATTTATTTTACCTGCCTTCAGATCTTGCTTTTCTTTATTTTAATTTGAGTGTGCTCTGACTAAAGAGTGAGCTCGGTTAGTACCCGAGTTTAATCTTTAGTGATAGAATAATTTGTGATCAGATTTTATTTATCTCTCGATCAAACTCAGATTAATTAATGGACTCCTTTTCCCTGGCACACCGTGAATACAAACCAAAAAATTGACTTTTTCTAAAAACAGTGTTTATTAATTTGTAGATCAAAAGCAGCCGAAGCCTCTCACGCACTAATATTTTTTAAAATGATGTGTTGGGAATATCAATTGAAATTTTAAAGGCTTAAATAAGTTTTCAGTCCCTGTAAATATTCGATTTTTGATTTTAGTCCATTAAAAAAAAGTCAAACAATTTTAGTCCTTTAAATTTTTTTTTTTGTTTTGGTTCTTTTAGTGCTAGGTGACACATTATGACCCAGTCAGTATGTCTACGTGGCAGAAAACGCTGACGTGGCCTATCTATGTTTTGAATTTAGTCCCTATAAAATTTTTAAGTTTTGAATTTAGTCCTTCTCAAAATTGAGATTTTGATTTTAATCCCCCTTTCTCTTCCACCACCACGTCCTCCTCCTTTCTTCATCCTCTCTCTCTCTCCCCCCACCACCACCACCACCACCACCACCTCTCTCGTTTTCTCTCTCTCCCCACCACCACCACCACCCAAACACACACACACACACACTCTCTCTCTCTCCCCCCCCCCCCACCACCACCACCTCTCTCGTTTTCTCTCTCTCCCCCACCACCACCACCAAAACACACACACACTCTCTCTCGTTTTTTCTCTCTCTCCCCACCACCCCCCACCCAAACACTCTCTCGTTTTCTCTCGAGTTCTTGGAAGTTCTGTCTTTCTTACTTTGGTTTGTGTTGCTATGCTATGAGAGAGAGAGTGTTTGGGTGGTGGTGGTGGGGAGAGAGAGAGAGAAAACGAGAGAGAGAGAGAGAGAGTGTGTGTGTGTGTGTGTGTGTTTGGGTGGTGGTGGTGGTGGTGGGGAGAGAGAGAGAGGGGGTGGTGGTGGAGGAGAGAGGATGAGGGAAAAGGAGGAGAGAGAGGGGGTGGTGGTGGAGGAGGAGAGGGTTGAAGGAGGGGACGAAGGGGAAAGAGGGAGAGGGTTGATGTGCTTTAGTCCCTATAAAAATTTTAAGTTGTGTAATTAGACCTTATAAAAATTTTAAGTTATGTAGTTAGACCCTATAAAAATTATGATTTTTGATTTTAGTCCCGTGATAGGAAGAAAGTCCTAGTCAGCAGGTCCTTATAAATTTTAAATGACGTGTCAAGTCATGACAGGGACATACATATGCCACATCAGCACAATACAGTGGTAATTCACTAAAAGGACTAAAACCAAATTTTTTTTTTTAAGGGACTGAAATAGTTTGACTTTTTTTTAATGGACTAAAATAAAAAATTAGATATTTACAGGGACCAAAAACTTATTTAAACCAATTTTAAAATAGTAAAAAAGAGAGTTAGAAAAGTTAGTGGTTTCAATACATGGACTTGCTTTGGAAAAACTAACATTAATTTTAAAACTAGAGCATTTATCGTTCAAAAACTCTTTAAAAGTTAGATAATTTAACATTAAACTATTTTTGAACGACACTAAGACATTTGATATCCACCACCCTTTCTTGAAAACAGTCACATCCCTCTTACAATTAATCTGTAAATTTTAGCTATTGTTAAAATAGGTAACTATCTTAATGTTATATCCTCATACTATTTTATAAAATAAATATTAAATGAAAAGTGAATACATTTAACAGATCTTAAGATTTCATCCTTAATCTTAATCATCAATTTCTTTTTATTTTCAGAGTCATGTTATTTAACTTTTTTAAATATATTTTTTATCAAACTTTTTAAAATTTATTAATTTAAAAAACAAAAACTTGTGGTTATCTAAAGCTCTGTCTTATTTGTTTTTAGTTTAAAATTAAATAATATGATTTTAAAAAATAAAATTATTTAATGGTTTAGATTTAATTACCATGGAAAGTTAGGATTTGTTTAGTATCAGTAAGTTAATCCAAGTCATCAAGGATCAATTGTAACAATAATTAAAATAATAATTAATTAGGATAAAACTATGTTATATGTGCATATTTACAAACAACATAATAATTAAGTTTAAGATAGTTATATATTTTTTTTTCAAAAATTATGATGCTTTGTTGTTTTCTATGATTAAAATTTTAATTTAATTTAATTTTTTATTAGTTATCTAAAAATACTGTGCTTGTGCAAAAAAACATATATTCCATGTAGTTGTATTTTTTTGGGTCCAAACTATTCCATATAGTTGTTGAATATATCTAACTAAAGCCAAGCAACCAAAACAGCATGGCGCCTACAGCTAGTGGCTTTGAGAGACTATCCAACTATAATTTATTTCTTTTGGGCTTAACTTCTTGTTTGTATGCGAACATTGAATAATTGCCTACAGAATCCCAAGATGAGAAAATTAACCTAAATGGGCCCCCTAAATGATTTAAGTAGATACCTATACTATTGTCTGTTTAATTATCAATTAGGCATACGTTATAATATCATTCAAAATCGTCAAAAAAATAATATCATTCAAAGGATACTGCTTTTTAAATAATTGAAAGAAAACAATTTTTATATATTGATATTATATATATATATATATATATATAAGTGCATTAAATTTAAATTATATTACAACGTATTATTTTCCTCATCAAATTTTGTGTGTGTTTTCTCCAATTTATGAGAATTTTTTATTCCTCTCTTCTCATAAAAATTGTGTGTGCATGTATATGTCATGTGTGTGTGTTTTTATTTATTTTTCATTGATATGCTTAGATTATTAAAATCTTAGACCCTTTAACTTTTTCAGGTGGAATGGCCCATAGATGTATCATACACAGCAGATGACTATTTCATGAGGTGGGAATACCCAAGTTACAACTTCACCATGGCCACATATTGGACACCCCATTTGGTCAAAGCCCAACAAGCAGATTCCAATGGCCCAACCCACACAGGTCTCTACAACCTCTACCTTGATGAGTTTGATGAGAAATGGACAACCCAAATTGAAGACTTTGACTACATCATTCTCAATGCTGGCCATTGGTTCTATAGGCCAATGGTGTTCCATGAGAAACAAAAAATTGTTGGGTGCCACTTTTGCCTCTTAGAAAATGTCACTGACCTAACAAAATATTATGGCTATAGAAAGGCCTTTAGGACTGCATTTAAAGCAATCAATAGTTTGGAAAATTTTAAGGGTGTGACATTTCTTAGGACATTTGCACCATCACATTTTGAGGGTGGGTTGTGGAATGAGGGTGGGAATTGTGTGAGGACTAAGCCATTTAGGAGCATTGAGAAGCAATTGGAGGGAATTGATTTGGAGTTTTATATGATCCAATTGGAGGAGTTTAGGGTTGCTAAGAGGGAAGCTAGGAAAAAGGGTTTGAAATTGAGGTTGCTTGATATCACACAGGCAATGTTGTTGAGACCAGATGGTCACCCAAGTAGATATGGGCATTGGCCACATGAGAATGTGACACTTTATAATGATTGTGTTCATTGGTGCTTGCCAGGGCCTGTAGACACATGGAGTGATTTCCTATTGGAAATGTTGAAGATGGAGGGTGTGAAATCTAATGGAGAGTGGCCTCCTTTGGAGACTAATTGATAATTGGTTAGATTTATAAATAATTATTTATTATTTATATATGTGCCTAATTTTTCTTATCATTGCCAATTCTTTTTTTCTTTTTTGTAATTTCATTGATATAAAATTTGTTATGTGTTGTAATAAAATTGGTGATTTTTCATAACCACGAAAACAAATTGAGCAATTTTGATGTCAAGAGTTTATATAATTTTCTTTTTTTATTCCTTTTTAGTTTGCTTATGATCATAAGCGAATCCTATATAAATCGATGTAACATATTCTTAGCCGTGGTGGCAACGCGCGAGAACTATTTTCTTTAGTATATTTAAAATGTAACAACAAACAATAATAACAATAAGTATTTCAAACTGATGTGGTTCGAGTGGTAAGTTGTTTAGGTTCTTTAAGCATGTGGTTGGATGCTTGATTCTTGGCTCATGTGTACGAAAATTCACCATTTAGGAGAGACAGCCCTTAGGTATGTTCGAAGAGATTAAAAATACGAGCTAATAAATTCACCTCTCAATCTATAAAAACACAACAAATAAAATCTAAACCATTCACAATTGTGAAATAAATCCCACCCCTGGAGTGAAGATGTCAGACCCAAGTGCAAAAATACAGATTACGTAGTTCACAATTGTGAATAAAATACCACCCCCGGTGTGAAGGAGTCATACCCAAGTTCGAAAGTGCAAAGTTCCAGAGCAGTTCACTCACGATTGTGGAGAAATTCTCTCCCCTGGTGTGAAGTCTCAGTGCGAAAATGCAAATTACAATTCAGAACAATTCACAATTGTAGAGAAATTTCCACCCCCGGTGTATAGGCATCAAATCCAAGTGCGAAAGTGCAAAGTACAATCCAGAGCAGTTCACGGCTGTGAAAAATTTGACACCCTGGTGTGAAGGCAACAAACCCAAGTACAAATTTGCAGAGTACTATACAGAGAAGTTCACAGTTGTGGAAAAATTTCAAACCTCGGTGTGAATTCGACAGGTCTAAGTGCGAAAATGTAAAAATAGAGACAAAGCACTTAATTGTGCTGCAACAGCCACCCAACTCAGTCACTGTATCATATACATGCAGCCTTTTTGCTTTTGGTTTTTTTTTTTAGAAAAATGAGTTTCTTAACTAATTTGTATTTGACTGTGAGGTAAATAAAACTTTTTTTTCTTTTCAACATATATGTCTAACAAAAAAGATTTTTGGATACCCAATATGTCATTAGACACCCAGAGATAATAAAAGAGAGATAAATGATAGATAAAATAAATAAATAATGTGATACAAAAAAAAAAAGAAAAAAAGTGTTAATTGATATTAGAAATAAATAAATATTCAAATATCATTGTTGTCTATCTAATACGGTAGCTATTCTCATTCATTACTTCACCCACTTGGGTCTAGTTTTACCCTAGATTATTATTTAATTGACCAATAAATTAGCCAATCATGTTAATGTAGCCATTTAATTGATGACTACATCTAAGACTTAAAATGAAATTAATATAAAAGCTTCAAATAATTTAATAAAATTTCGTAATTTTGTGTTTTTTAAGGAAATTTCGTAATTTTGCTTGAAGTTTGTCATTTACACATTTTTCAATGTAAAGTTACTTTTTAAATTATTATAATCAATTTTGTTTAATATTCTTTCAATCAATAATGAATTCAACCCATTTAATTTTTTGTGAAACACTGTGGATTTTAGGTAAGAAATAATAACTCGAAACTTTAATACTATTTCCGGTTCAAAATATAAGCAACATAGTACAAAAATATACAGACCAATGAATACCTTGAAAATGTGATAATTTTAATTAATACTCACTCAATTTTTTTTCCAAAAATACCCCATTTAGTATCTATCATAAATATGAATATTGCATTAAATGAATAGTATAATTGGAAAACTAGCATTTAATTTATTTGAAATTGGTGAATGTTGCTTATATTTTGGACTAAAAAAAGTGTCTTTATTGCTTATATTTTGGACCGGAGAGAGTAATAAAATCGATGCATTGATCATTGAAAGATAAAAAAAAAACTTAGTGCTTTGTTGACAATGATTTTAGAAGAATGAGAATATAGAAAATTGCAATTGCAATATTCAGTACATGAAATTATTGAATGATTACATTAGAATTTGAAAAGGAAAAAAGATAGTACAAACATAACTAAGTTAGTATATATTTACTAGCATGATAAATTGATAATGGTGGCAACAATTGCAATAGTGGTAGAGAGTGCCATGCGGTGACAGTGATGGTGTAGGAGGATGCTAAGACAATGGCACAAGATATTGGGCTGCAAGCAATAGTATTGGGCAATGACATAACAATTGAGCATGTTAATTAGGCATTGATAGACATGAATAAAAATGAGAAGAAAAAAATAAAAATAAAGACGACATTGGATTTTTAATATTGTTCTAAAATATAGAAAATAAAAATAAGTTTTTAGACCAAGTAATTACAAAACAACAATTTTTTATTTATAAAACAAAAATAATTTTCTTATAATAATACTAATAATCCAACATGCCCTTAAGGCTTAATTTCATTGATTAATTTTGTAGTTTTTCACTTATCCGCAGTCTGATGAAAAATAAAAAAAATGGTTGGTCCATTAATTAATTTATATTTTTAATATATACAATTTCCCTGAATATTACTATTGACTATTAATGTACAGTTGAAAAAGAAGAGAAAAAAAAACATTAAAGACAAAAATTGAATCTCTACATCAAGTACAGTATGATAAAATAAAATGATTGGTGTACAATGTACATGTGAGCCTTAGCTCAACTGATACTCTTAATTGTGTCTTGTCAGATATAGATTACATTATTAAGCCGCACCTAAGTTCATTCATTCATTCATTATAAAGAACTAAAGAAGAGTAGAAGACATGGTCAAAAGTGAGCAAGCATGATTAATAAATGATTTGCATCTTTCATCTACCATTTCATGGACGTTAACCTAGGAAAAATTGAGCTAGGTTTTGTGTGTCAAAGAAAGTTACTACATCGCATCAAGGGGAGGTACTCTAAGCTACCTAATTATGTGGTAACAATGTATATATAAGGCTTTAAAATGCTATAGCTATTTAAAGCTACTTTTTATCCAGTCTTCCTGATAGAGGTGTAGATGAGTTGGATTTGACATAATTATATATATATATATAATTATATTGTGTACATAAAAAAACATTTTATCACATACATAAAATTACTAATATTTTAAATTACAGATTAAAAAATATACCACATGAAAATTGAAAATTTTACATGAAATCATATTAGTATGTAAATTACTATGGTAGAAATTACATTTTATTTTAATATTTTTTAATACAATATAAAAAATAGATAATAAAAAATATAATTTATTTAAAATATTAAATTATGATATTATTGATATTATTATTTTTTCTAATTATGAATTTTATATATATTATCTAATAAATTATATTTAAAACATGTGCATCTTTCGGGTACTTACGTTAGTATTATATATAGCAGGGTTCTGCCTCGTGAGATTATGTCATGTGTCACCCTCAAATTTATTCAGTTTTCTGCCTAAAACAAACAAATATTAATTATTTTTAATATATTTATTTAATAATGATACATTTGTGGAGACATAAATGTTAATTCACTTAATGATATTTCATGACAATTAATTAATATTGTCATAACAAATTATAACCGAAACACATTTAGAATTTCTTAATTCAACTAAAACAATACTACATTTTGCTAAATGATTGATATTTTATCATACAAGCTTAATAAAACGTGCATTGCATCAGATATTATCTTATTTACTTTTTAATGAAAGTAATTTAAATTATTAATTTAGCCAAATTTTAAATTAATAACCCGTGCCAAATTTGGCCAAATTTATATAAATAGAGCTTATTAAGCAATTCTCACCATACAAATCCATTTTGTGGAGTTTATTTAAGCCAAAAACCTAAAAGTATATAAGATTAATTTTTTTCTATTTTTTTGAAGTTTTTTAAAATTTATTATCAGAATTAGGTTTAGCCAGTAATTTTCGGATTAGGAGAAGTCACTTTCTCTTTGTGTAATATTTTCAAAATTCTAATGCTCTATTTGTATTATTAATACTATGCCAATACCATATCTCTTTTCTTACATAGATAAAGAGAAAACTTTCATTTGTTTTGATTTATAATGTGCATTTCCGATAGAATGAGTGTTACCTATAGGTAGAATGGTTTCATTAAGGTTTTTGGTTGGCTGCTAATGAAATGGTTTCATTGGTTTCTATGGTAAAATTGGATTTCATAAACCTTTTTATGTATATGTCCAAGTTGTTATTGTATTCCTTCTTCAAACTTCATTTGTGATGGAGAGGAAGATGAAGTTGGAATTACAATTACGCTTGCCACAACACAAATTATTCAAATATTTTTTTTGCTTACAGAATTATTCAAAATTTTTGTGGTCACTGCAACTCTGTACTAACATATTTTATTTATTGACGTGGATATATAATTACATATGCGATGCTAATTTACATCAAATCATATATTATTATTGTAGAATATTTGATTTCAAATATTAACTAACATTCATGAAAATACTATATAATTCAGTATATAATTAAAATTTGAAAAACTAAACTAACAATTCATTGAAGAGGAAACAATCATTTTGGTCCTTGAGAGTGTCAGACGGTGTCACTTTGGTCTCTGACAAATACAAAATTAAAAAAGGATCCTCAACTGTTCGTCTTTAGTCACTTTGGTCCCTAAAAGTGATTACTTACTGTCATTTTGGTCCCTACCGTTAGGAAGGAAAGTAACAGTAAGTAATCACTTTCAGGGACCAAAATGACATTAATCATTTTCAGGGATCAAAATGACATTAAATAATCACTTTCAGGGACCAAAATGACTAACGGCTAACAATTGTTGACCTTTTTTTAATTTTGTATATGTCAGGGATCAAAGTAACACCGCTTGACATTCTCAGGGACTAACGTGATTGTTTACTCTTCATTGAACGATAATATTTTAAATCACAATTTATAATATAATTTCTAAAAATATATTAATTGAGACGACCAATTTTAGAATGTTAATTTTAAAATGCTAATTAGCAAAAATATGATAATAAATTAATAAAAAATTAAATTGAATTAATAATATAATACTGAATCAAATAAAAAAACTAAGTCAATAATACTAACTAGAAGTTCATTACATAGGAAATTGAAATATAAAATATTAAACAAAATATCTAAACTAAATACTACTATTAATATTATCTACCAAACTTAATATTCAAATTTAAATTACTAATTATTAATATAATATAAGCAATTACTAACATTGTGATACATGAATAATTAATATTACTTTAATATAAAATTATGTCATTCATAAAAGGTTTGATTTAACCTACACTATTGTATAATATTATCTCAAAATTTAGAATTAGTGATTTTTTTTTCTAATTTACTAATTAGTTAATTCAATTTAGTAATAGATAATATATAATTTGATAAAAAATCATATCTATACAATTAGCTAAATTTTATTATTAAATAAATACGATAATATACCGTGCAAGGCACGAATTATTACGCTAGTTCATTGTAAATAAGAGTAGAAGACATGGTCAAAAGTGAGCAAGCCATAATTAATGAATGATTTGCATCTTTCATCTTCCATTTCATGGACGTTAACCTAGGAAAAATTGAGCTAGGTTTTGTGTGTCAAAGAAAGGTACTACATCGCATCAAGGGGAGGTACTCTAAGCTACCTAATTATGTGACTATGTGGTAACAAATAACTATCTATATAGGGATTTAAAATGCAATAGCTATTTAAAGCCACCTTTTATCCAGTCTTCCTGATAGAGGTGTAGATGAGTTGGATTTGACATAACCCCTTATCCAATCCAATCAAAAAATCTCATATTAGGTCAGTCAAATTTGTGTGTTGACCCAAAAAAAAAATTGAGTTATTTTATTTTGTTAAACCCGAACAAAATTAATGCGATAAAAAAAGTTGATTTGAGTTGAATAAATCAGGTTCAATATTTTTTTAAATTACTAAAAAATCTATAATTTTTTCATGACCGAGTTGATTTGGGTCATTAGACTATTCAAACTTGTGAATATACTTGGTTACTATAGTATAGTACCCAAATTCAATCTTTGGTAATAGAAGAATTTGTCTCTAAACTTACTTACCTTTTGGCTAAAACAAATTTAACCCAAGATTCCTTTCCCGTGAGATATTGTTGGGGAAGACAAAAAAATATATAAAAAACCTCATTATCCAAACCCAACCAACTCAGGTTTAGCTGGATTATTTCGAGTTATACCCAACCAAGAAAATATCAACCCAAATTGTTCAAGTCGGATCGGGTCATCAAATTACCTAAACCCATGAAGACCCTAATTCCGCGAGCATTAATATTGTTACCTTAGCATGCTTTCGATTAAAGCATATGGATGAATCTCATAGCAACTTTTGGGATGGTAAAGCCAATAACATATCAGGTGGCATGGCGTGTTATTATAAGAATGAATGAATCAGAATGGCATGTGTCAAAGCAACATAACATAACGTGAAATGTGAAAATTGGGAAAATTTTGTCTCAACAATTAATGACTTCCCTGCAAAGCGAAGCCTAAGGGCCAAGGCAGAACCAAAAGTGTTCAAGAGCCTAATGATTGCTCTGGAGAAATTGTTAGTTGAACATTTTCCAGAACTAGCAAACAAAATCATGAGCTATAACAACTTTGTATATAATCAAGTTATAACTTATACCTTTTTTATTTCTGGGAGGGAATTTGAATTCGGGTATATAAGGTTACAAAAGTTATAACTTAAAATATATTAAATAGGTACGCTCAAAGTTATAATTTGCTAATTTATTCATTCAATAAAACTAAGTGGATGTATATTAGCAATTTCTGTAGGAATTGCTAACGTATACCAATTTATTTTTTAAATTTAATATTTATGAAAAATATTATTTAGTCTCTAAATTTTACTGTCCTCTGTTGATACATAACTAGTCGTTTTTTTTTTCTTATTAATTTTACTTTTCATGATTTAAGGATTAAATATTTGATGTAATTTTTTTTTAAAAGACCAAAATGATGATATTTAAGAAATTAAAAAAAAAATCAATTTTGAAGCGATAAATCGTGAACGGATATGATAAATACTTTTTTTTTTTAGCAAAGCATATATTATCTGGTAGTAGTGCGGCCAACTGTACTTGATTGACCTTATCTGATTATTATCGTTATTCAATTATTTGCAGCTAGAATTCAAGCTTCCTCTTGACTGCTTATCTATAAACAATTATAGAAAATCCAATGTCTTAACCACCAAGCTTTGGACATTGTTCTGTGCTGTCACTGAATAGTGAATTTGAACCCTTTAAGTTTGAGTGCCCCATCATAAGAAAAGTTTGTTTAAATGGTAATCCCAGAAATAATTGTCAAATTGAATTAATCCATTACGGATTTTCATCTAAACAATGTCCAAATGATTTAAAAATAGAAATTTATAGTGGTAAAAACAATGTAATGATGGTTGTTAAGACATTTAGCATGGAGAATCATAGATGTACATTTTACTTAAATGATTAGATCACAATTTTTTTAGGTATCATCAAAATTATTATTGCTAGTGTTATTAATTAAATGTCTAATTTTTATATTGTATACATACTTCAATAATTTGTTTTAGAAAAAAGATGCTTCAATAATTAAGAAATGCCATCTATAACATCAAAGAATACGTACACTACATTGCATATATTGTGAAAACAAAATTGAACCAACTGATTTGTTGGCGTTTTGGATGTGTTACTTATAATAATACAATAAACATACACAAACAAATATTCAAACCAAATTAATAAAATTATTTTATGCTATCAATGTAACACAGGAAAAACCAATATGGTGTAGCACAAGTGGTAGATATATGAGTCTCTTAAATACGATGTTGAGAGTTCGATCCCCGGACTATATATATGAAAGAACTTCTGTTGGTTAAGGTAACACCTTAAATGGATGTCAGTACCTCGAAGAATCCAAATCACAGTAAGATTTTTCTAAAAAACTTGTTTTGTTGGCTTTTAGATGTTTCACTCTCAACGACTAATACTTTATTATTCCCTTACTACCCTCCACTTCCTTCCAAACTCTGCCAACTTTATGTAACATTCTTCCCAACCAACCATATGGTCACAATTTCTAAAAGAAATTAAACATAAATGGGCCTACAGGTCTAGAAAATATCTATTTTAATTTTTTTATTTGGTTTTATGCATCAAATATTAGACAAAAATACCTGTTGAAACTCAACTATCTGTCGGCAATATTCTCATCCCCTTAACCACCACTTTGTTCCAAACTTCGCAAATATAGGCCTCATATGCATGTGCCTTTGTTGTAAACAATGATAGAATCACAATGATACAAAGGAGAACAGATAATTCCCTCATGTCATTGATTTTCATAAGAAAAATACTGAACATCAATCTCTTCCTAAAGGGCCATGTTATTATGTTTATAGCAATGTTCAAACTGATTAGTTTAATGTTCAGATCTGCTCTCATTGTTACACAATAATTAGTTGTGGATTTAGCATTAATCATTTGATAAATAATATGCAATACAAGGTACCAAGGCCCATAGTACCCTTTTTGTTTATATTTCATTGTTGTAACACAATCATTGATATTTTACAATTGTGTATTCTTTTGTGTTCTGGCTGCTTGGGTTTGTTTTTTAGTTTTCCTTGTCGTGTCTAGTTTACAGCTTGGAGTTTATTACAGCAGCGTGTCCTGATTTGTAATGTTTTATGTTTGACTCTGCTTATGCTGTTTTCCTTGCTGTAGATGCCGTATGGCTGGAGTTTACCCCTGTTATGAATCTAGTTCATCTTGACCAAAAAAAAAAACAAAGAGCGGCTCTTCTAAAGTGAGCAATTCACTTCAGAGTGTAAAGTAAGTAATCTTAACCATTGATAAATGAATCAATGATTGATATTACAAACATATACATAAGGAATCATGGATGTGTTAGAGTATCAACCATTAATTTTCTCATCAGTGATTGAGATTACTTACTTTGCTCGTTGCCCACTTGAGAGGAGCCAAACGATACAGGGTCATCAAAATTAGACAATAATTGTGGAGGGATAGAAAATAAAGAACCGAAAGAACAGGAATAAAGGAGACAAAACTGATGTGTCAGTGCTGATTTTTGCTCCTGTCCTTTGATCCTGAACCCTTCTTTGCCCTTCTGTTTGGTTGATACCACATTGCTTTTTCTTTGATAAACAACATGTACAAAAAACATTCAGTGTAACTGTAAACTTGGTTTATTACCTATACTTTGTAAGCATACTGTTTTACCAACTAGCATGGGGAATACACTCCTTCAATATTAGATCTACCTACTTACAACATGCTTGCTTACACACACACAAAAAGGGACATTAAATCTTTCTTACCAGTCCTAGTTTCTTCCTTTTATTTTTAATTTTCTTTAAAAAAGGAACTGGCATTTCCTACTAAACTATGACTGCAAAAGGGATTTATACACCTTGGATTCCCTCTGCTGGTTCTTAAATCAATTATTTCCCCTTTTGTAGTTTTTAACATCTTTAATTTGTCAGATTTAGTTGTTTATGAATTGGCCAGCAGCCACAAAGGGTCATTGTCCTTATACATACATAATAAAAAAATGAACCAAAGCAAAAACATAGAACATTGTTTATGCAAATCTAGAAGCAGAACAGAAGTCAGAGTGTTTATAACTAGTAGTTTAGAAAAGAAGCAATTCCCCCTTTTACAACTACAAGTCAAAGTAAAGTGTAAATGTGATTCTTGCTTTTTTTTTCTTTTACTTTTTTTTAATTGTTTTTCCTCTCTATGTACACGTGAGACTATCATTATGTAATGTGAATAAAGAAGTTTTAACAAGACTAGGACATATCATGAATTAATGATAGTGATTTAGCTATAATATGAAAGACCTTGAGAAAGCTTACTTTTTAAACTCAATTGAAGAAACTTGAAAGTTGAAAGGCTTATCCTAACCAAACATCAGAACAAAGTTTTTTTTACATTTATATAAGCTGTTTCACAAAAGCCTTTGATTTCAGAACTTGTCTCAGCAATGAAGTTTCAGGCCAATGAGGTTCTCAATGGGAAGTACACGACAAGAAACACTCCCAAAAGTGTTGTCCTTGTACCATTCACCCTGCTCCTCATCATGCTTCCTCTTTCTGTCATGAGAGACTCACATGAATCACCTCCAGTGATATCTTCTGTCAGCAGTTTGAACAACACGGAAACGAAACGATGTGACATCTTTTCTGGGAACTGGATTCCTTATCCTGAAGAACCTTATTACAACAATGAAACTTGCCATTTGATAATAGACCAGCAAAACTGCATCAAGTTTGGGAGACCAGACAGAGAGTACCTCCATTGGAGGTGGAAGCCGAATGAATGCGAGCTTCCGCTCTTTAATGCAACTCAATTCTTAACGCTTGTTAGAGGAAAGAAGATGGTCTTTGTTGGGGACTCAGTGGGGAGAAACCAGATGCAGTCTTTGTTGTGCCTTTTAAATCATGTAAGTGGTATCAATTCACACTTATTTTTTTGTGGCTTTTTTCAAGAGAATAGAAGCTTAAAAAGTTTTAGTCCATGTTAGATATAAAACCATTCGTGCACTTTCACCTAACAGTTTAAACTTCTTGAACATTGGTTCGTGACATAGTACCAGAGCCTCTATAATAAGCAAGTGATGTAGACTTCTATCCTTGTTCCCATGATCCTATCCTTCTGGGTCAAGGTTTTAGATTGTGGTTGTGGTTATGTCGCAAATTGCAATCCTTGATAATGTGAAAAATCAGGACAAATGCAGCTGATGCGGTTGTTGCAGTCGCAATTGCAGTTGCAGACTGGGAGAGTTGGTTCATGACACACCCAACTTCTTAGTTCTTAGTTAATCATTTACAAGTTATGACAGAAAGTTTTGATAATGATCTGCTTTGCATGTTTGTGTTTAAAATCCAACTAAGATGCAGATACCAATTCTAAAACATGGTTATGTGGTGTTTTTCCTTCCCTTTCTTTCAGGTGTCTAAAGCTGAGGACATTTCTGAGAGATATACGTCAAATGTGAACTATTTCAAACGGTATTTCTATGCTGATTACAACTTCACCATTGCAAATCTATGGTCTCCATTTTTTGTGAGAGCAAGTGATGCTGACAGCAATGGTCATTCATACAACAGCATCATGAGACTGTATCTAGATGACGCAGATGAAGCTTGGGCCAGTCAAGTTGAAAACTTTGACATTGTGATCATCTCAGCAGGACATTGGTTTTTCAGGCCTCTTATGTACTATGAAAAGGGTCAACTTGTTGGATGCAACAAGTGTGGGTTAGAGAATGTGACAGATCTTGCTCACTACTATGGATACAAAAAGGCATTCGGAACAGCATTCAGAACCATAACAAACCTTAAAAGGTATAAGGGTGTGACATTTTTGAGGACATTCTCTCCATCACACTTTGAGAATGGAGATTGGAACAAAGGAGGGAACTGTAAGAGGACAAGGCCATTTAACAAGGAAGAAGTGAAGATGGAATGGTACATTCAAGAGACATATATGAAACAAGTGGAAGAATTCAAAGCAGCACAAGAGGAAGCAAGAAAGAGGGGTTTGAAGTTTTTGATGCTGAACACAACTGAGATCATGCTGCTTAGGCCTGATGGGCACCCCAATAACTATGGCCGTTCTAAGGACAAGAATGTGACACTAAACGACTGCGTTCATTGGTGTTTGCCCGGCCCGGTTGACACGTGGAATGAGATTTTGCTCTATATGTTGAGTACAGAAAGTCACACAGCTTCTTCTGGTTCAAAGCTAGAGAAAGTGTTTTAGAACATCAGATTTACCATGTTAACCATATGAAAGATATTGTTTTCTTTTTTGGGTTTGCAAAGTATATTGTAATTTTTTTCATGTATTTACACAAAGGGTAGGGGAGGGGATGGGGAAAGGGACCTGAATGTATTTATCTACTATAGATCATATAACATATAAAATGTATACACACAGCAACTTGTGATAAATACCATTATCAAGGTGCTTGCCAAGCATGTTTCTTGGTTTCAATATTCACTAAGAAATTGACTACACGATTTCGTGCATGGACTCTTTACATTTTCAGTAGTTATTCGTATTTGTAGGATTTGCACTCATTTTTTTTGAAATACTGCTCTTATTGCTGGTGCTGCGGCATGAGGCATTTTGGCTGTTATGTAGAAATCATCATGTTGGCATGAATATGTTTTGAAATATTGGTGCAATTCATGTTATCATGAATTTCAGGGTTATGACGATGCAAATTTACTTATCAGTTTGGTGGCAGTCAAGTAACAAGAAGGTGAATGTGTCTTAAATAGGCATGTTCCTGTTTTTTTATTCATTTTCAAATTTAGGTTATTTAAGAACCAGAAAATTTTAAACATTTTAAAAAGAACAATTATTAAACCTTTATAACTGAGCAATGTGGTGACGGATGATATAAGAAGCAATTTCATGGTGCCCAAATGACGATACAGACTTACATTTTGAGGCTAAGTATAGGCATTAAGTTTTTTCTATTCTTGGGGTCATTATTAATTTCATGAGACAACCATGAATTATCCTAATGATATGTTTCCCCTGTTAATATTAACCTTGATGTCAAATTATGAATTCAAAAATTAAGATATTCAATGTGCGAATGCTCCTCCACAATACTAGGAATCAGAATGAGAGTTATATACAAGTTTTAAGTTGAAGAGGAAGAATATGAGCCAGTTTTCAGCTTCAAGGAACCCAAATTACTTTAGGGTGAAAATCTCTTAACCCAAAAATCACTGGAGACCAACGATAATTGCTTGAACTAGTTGCTTCTTTTTGAAACGCCGCCACTCAACAGCAAAATCAAAGTAACTCAAATTTACCATGGCTATCATATCATTTGTTTTCTATAATCTGCATATATTCAGCTGTAACAACTTTTTTTCTCTCTCATACTTAACTTTTTTTAGCTGTAATTTTATGCAGTGCACACAGATGCAACATTGATCAAAGTTCAAAGCAATAATAAGAGATAACTTCTGCACAAACTCCTTTATAATTATATTCACACAAGGTATTTAATAAGTACAAATAAAGGTTAAATCATGCATAGTAAAATGTAACATGTCATCTTAATTCTTTCTGGTCAAAATGATATCCTGATAAATACCACTATGTGTAAAGCTAAAATATAAAGCACAAATGCCGACCTAAGTAGCATAAGCCTCTGCTGGCTTTCAGTTCTGCCCGCAGAATGGTAAGGAAGCCTCTGATGACCATCATAGTCTGACAAACCATGTAGCTTATCGGAGGAGCTTTTAACTAGACGATTCCTAGCAGTGTTCACCTCTGAGTTGTTGCTTTCCAGTCGTCGCCATTGTGCGTTCAATCTTTCCAGCTCCATCTCCTTAATGTGAATTTCACTAAGTAGACCCTCAGCTTGTGTCTGAAAGCAAGAAAGGAAGATGGTTTATTAGACTCTTCTCCAAAAGGCAACCACATATGTAGAAGTAACATGCTGACAATCATTCGAACAGTTAATTATCCAGCCATTGCCAAAACAATTCTTGATTAAAGAAAGAATAAACAGATTTTTTATACAAACAATATCCTGAAGGTAATGCATAAACTATGAAGTATAGAAAGAACCTGTTTAACAGCTAGTTGCTCGAGCAGACCGTGAAGTTGTTTATCCAATGTCTTCTCTCTTTGCACTGCAGAACAAGAATGCTTTAAAGCCAAAATAGTACTTACAAGATGCTTCTCAAGTGTGCGAATTAACACAATGAACAATAATTACATTTAGGCCTTGCCAAACTAAGTGGATTTCAAAGAGCATAAAATATTTGTCAGAGATGGAACAGGATTAAAGTCTCTCCCCAACTAGATTATTTCTTTCTTTCCTTTTGATGAAAGAAGAATTTATTCATAAAGAAAAGTACAAACAGGAGCACCAGGAATTTTCCCAAAGATAAAATTAGATAAAAAGGACGAAATAAAAAAAATACATCAAATCAAAAGAGCAGCATGGTCCCTTTACATGTCCAACCCAGAAACACCCCAACCAGACTTCCTATTAGCATTTTGAAAATTATTACTACATGTGGGATATAACCATGTTGGTAAAGAATCATTAAGAAAGTACCAAAATTCTCAAAATTCATATTCAAACACAAATAAATGCTTGAAGATTATCCAACACATAAGAAATCACCTAATCACGTGCAACATTGAAATTTTATGACATCATCAGGCTGAAGCTTAAATTTAACTATACCAAGTTTGGTAGGACCACGTGGTATTCTGCATTCATAAATGGTTTGCAACATTTCATACCGTAAATAAGTTCATGATATCTTTTCTCAGCGTGATAAATTCAAAGGTTCCAGGGAATGCATGACCTATGTACAGAGAAAGAACAAAAAATATATACCATCTAAAGCAAAATTGCAACACAAATAAACAAAGGGCAAGGATTAAAGGGAACAAACAAACAAAGGACATCATCATGCTTTTAGATTCAAAAATAACATTTAAAAATTAGAAAAAAATAATATCAGAATGATACATTAAAATACACTATAAAAATTATCATTATACCGTTTACAGTTTAAAGCAACATAACCAGTAACTACTAAGTACTAACTACAATAAGATAACTGGGCAATAATCAGACCAGGTGTTAAATGCCCCACTTTCAAGGAAAGGGGTCCCTGATTTATATCTTTAATCTTTACCCCACCAAAAAATATATACCAAGCTATTAACATATAAGTAAGATATAAATACCTGGGGAAGGCTGTTTAAGTGCATTTTCCTGCACTTCTGCCCATTTCCTCTCCAACTCTTTTACAGTGTCCTCCATTGAACTCTGAAAAGAAATATGGGTTATATTAACAGTAATTCAGCATAATTAAATTATTGTTTTAGTTCTTAAAACAATAATCAAATTAGTTCAGAAAGATTCACCATTGGTCATATTAATCTCTAAGTGATAAATTATACCCATAGTCTCTCTAAATACATCTGGTCTGATCAGCCAAAGTTAGTCCCCACCCCAAGTTTCCTAGGGACTAAATTGATTGATGATGAAATGCACATTGAGCCAGTTTGCATAAACTTCTTAGAAAACACTTATGAAAAAAAGAAATATTAACAAAAATCTTGCAATAACCATGAGCCTTTCTTAAATAACAGTTTTTTGTATAAATTCAAATTAACTTGTGTATCAGTATTTTTCCGAAGCCATCTCATTTAACTTCTCCAAAAACATCTACAAGCTTATTAGGACTTTTCTCGTGAGTAAAGGACCATACACTTTATTCTTAATTGAGAAGCTCCCATAAAACTAGAAGCTAATGCCAAGAACCTCTGCATAATTTCTATACATTCAACAATTAATATTCGAGCATTTACCACTCATTCAATATTGAGCAATAATGTTATGGTTAACAATAGAGAAGAGAATTGGTATGTATGACTAAAAAGATACCACACAAAAACAAACAAACCAGATCTTTTTTCCTCTTCTCCAATTTCTCCAGTGTAGCCGCTGTGGACTCTTCTGCATCTGATCCGGCTTTATTATTTGTCTTGATCTCTTCCTCCCAACCCTCAGACTCAGACATCCAAGACTGGCCTCGCAGGTGCATATTTTCCAGCTCAGCTCTCAGTTTCTTTTCAGTTTCATCCATCTCCTACAAGACAAAGCAGAAGAACATTTTTAAAAAAAAATTAAAATTAAAAATTAAAACACCAAGCAATGAACTTCAATTCCCAAAGCACACAGCAAGGCACACACATCACATCACACAATATTTATGATTCACAAGGTTTTAAATTGTGGTCTGCAACATCATGGTTTAGGGAGTCTCCATGATGGCATCACGACTATAATTGCTGCCGCCTTAGCCATATTTGTCTGCAAATTTTTCGCAATATCAAGGTTTTGTGAGCAACTACAACCACACAGCACACAATATCTGTGATTCACAAGGTTTTACAGTTTAAAGCAACATAACCAGTAACTACTAACTACAATAAGATACCTGGGCAAGCATCAGACCAGGTGTTAAATGCCCCACTTTCAAAGAAAGCTTTAAATTGCAGTTAACCACTAACACAAAGCAGAATAATTTTTTTTTAAAAATATAAAATTAAAACACCAAGCAATGAGCTTCAATTACCAAAAACACATAGCATGGCACACACATCACAGCACACAATATATATGATTACAAGTTTTAAATTGCAGTTCACAACCGCAATTGCAACCACAATGTCATAGTTTCAAGAGTCTCACATCATGACTACAATTGCAGCAGTATCAGCTGTAATTGTCTGCAAATTTTTCACAAAATCAAGGTTTTGCGACAAAACTGCAACTGCACAACACACAATATATGTGATTCACAAGGTTTTAAATTGCGGTCCACAGTGTTATGGTTTCCGGAGTCTCCGTTACCGCATCACAACTGCAATTGCGGCTACATCACCATTATTTGTGTGCAATTTTTTTTTCAATATCAAGGTTTTGTGACGAAACTGCAACTATGAAACTACAACCGCAATTTAAAACCTTGATTCGGCATACACTAGACAAAAAAAAAATCCACAATTGATGTCAGTCACCACAATTGCAATTACACATCAGCAATATTTGTCTACAATTTTTCCCAATATCGACGTTTCGCAAACGAAACCGATTGCGACACCTCAACTACGAGACTGCAACCGCGATTTAAAACCTTGATTCAGCCACAATCACGACTACAATTGTGGCCATATCAGTTGCATTTGTCCACAATTTTTCACAACATCTAGGTTTCATGACGAAACCGACGAAACCTCAACTACATGACTGCAACCGCAATTTAAAACCTTTGATTCAGCATACACAAGACAAAAAAAAACAAAACATCCACACACGATTAATGTCAGTCACCTCTAGCTTGGCCCTAAGAGATTCGGCCTCCTGCAACTTCTCCTTGATCTTATTGTGGCAGTTATCGATGGCATTTTCAAAGGCGGCGTTTTCTTCGTGGAGGGTTCGTTCTCGGAGGTGAGCCTGATGGCGAGTGGAGGAGTGAGCGCTGAGTTGGAGAGAGAGTGCGTTGTTGGAGGCGAGGGAGTGGGCGTGGAGGTGAGGGAGGCTCTGCGAAATATCCTGAGGAGGCAATCTCAGCCGTAGATCGTTGATCGAACGGCGCAGAGAGGTTTCCTTACGATTCAGTTCGTCAACGTACTTTTTCTGATCTTCGGAGAACAGGATTGGGATTGAGTAGTCTGAGTCTTCTGTTCCTCCTCCTCCTACTACATCTGCTGCCCATGCCAGTAACCCTGCCATTGATCTCTCTCTCTCTCTTCTCTTCTCTTCTCTATACAGACTCTCACAAAATTCCTAATCAAAAGCAAAAGCCTACAACACTAACACTACACAAATGCCATCCTCAATCCTCATCGTGCCTCATATCATATGAATGAACTCTGTTCTAAACGGATTGTGATGATTCATTCCATTTCTCCGGATGATAAATCCGTTTTGAAATTTAGTATGTGAGTGTTAGGTTACACGACGTGGGGTGGCCACCGGTCGGGATCAACCACCAAACTAACCCAAAAAACCGGTTGATTCGAATTATTGTTTGGTTCGGTTTGTTTTTTTTGGGCTTAATTTTACTTTTGTTCTCCTATTATCGTGATTGTGCAATTTTGTTTCCTGCATTCTAATTGTGCAATTTTAGTTTTTTAATAAATATTATGATTGTGCAGTTTTAGTACCCTAGGACCAAAACCACACAATAGCAATATATAGAGACAAAAAATACAATTAAGTCTCTTTTTTTATATCCGGAGGTATTTGGTTTGGGTATTGTGTTGGAGAAAATGAAATTAAAATTCTTATTCATTACCGGATAATTATAAGTAGTTTGTTATAATTTTTGAAATAATGCATATTAGTTTAGAAACTTTGAAATAATGTGGGTTTAATGGTCCAAATTACTTCGGCCCCACTCTCATTCCCTGTTATCTTTTTTATCGTTGAACCCACTTAAGATGCCAATTAGGATAAGTGAGACACACAACTAATGCTTATGTTTAACACTATCTGCCACGTAAACAATTACAAACTTAACAATGTTCGGTTAAGGATTAAATATGATATATTTTCATAAAATTGAAGACTACAAAAATACTCTTAAAATTTAAGAGACTAAAAACGAGTTTTTGTCAAATATAAGATACCAAAAACATATTTAAGTCTTATCTTAGTCGTAGTTTAGATATTGTTTATTGCTGGTTTTATTAAGATAATGTAGTCAATATCAATGGCAAAGCATCTATATGGTTATTTTTAACTTTAACGATTTAATTAATATTTAATACAATTTTCAATATTATACGATAATCTATAAATTGAAATATGTATTCAATGTGTGGTATGTGAAATTAAAAAATTATAGTCTATTATATTTCAATAATATAATCTATATAATATATAACTTCTGGTTAATCTATGAACAGTGTTCCCGCCAAGAAATTTTTATTTTTTAAATCTCAGTAATATTGGTATAGAAAGCTTCAGCGTAGGTGTTTATTGTTTAAGTCAAGGCACGCACGCCCTTCAAAGTAACGAGCTACACATTCAAATGAAATATTTTGATTTTTCAAAAATAGTATTTGGCAGACATTTGGGTGGATATACTGAAACTGTATATTTTAAATGTTAGAATGTAATAATCAAAACTATTTCAAATAGTTATATTTAAATAATTATTACATAGTTATATTTTAAATAAATATTTTGTGTTATATTAATTTAATTAATTATTTTAAATATTATATTTCATTAATATTACTATAATCTATAGATATATAATTTCTGGTTAGGATCAATAGTTCAATACAGTGTTCCTGACACTAATTTATTATTTTTTAATCTACATATCTATTTTAATCATGCTGATTAAATATTACGTTTGGTAAGAAAAAAAGAGAAAGTGAGAACATAGGCTACTTACGGTCACAAGAGATAGATAAAGGCAAACACTATATATTTTGTTCTATGACTAATAAATTTTTCTACCATGTGTTTGCTTATAGTCTTGTGTGACTAATAATAAGAAGAAGAGCTGAAAATAATTGTTATGAACCAATTTGATATTTTTATGTAAAATACAGACTCGACCATCTTATCTATATTCTATATTTATATTATATAATTTTTAGTTTATAGATGAATAGTATTCCCACCAATAAAAAAAACAATTTTCATTTTTTAATACTACCACAAGCAATTTCCACTTTTTTAAATACTATTGTTTATACTTTAACAAGACATTAACGAAATTATTTTTATTTATATTAAAAAGCAATGTTTCATTGTATGTTTTATTCATGTTTTTTTGTCCATGTAAATTTTTAGGTTATAAAATTATTTTTCTTTTAGTTATATTTTTGATAAATAAAATAGTACTTAGTTACAGGTTTCATTCATATTTTTTGTTCCTATAATATTTTAGGTTACAAAATTATATTTCTTTTAATTTTATTTTCAATGAATAGAATATTTGTTTTTTGCTTTATGTTCCATTAAATTTTTTGTTCTTATAAGAATTTAGGTTGGAAAATTTATTTTTTTATAAATAAAATAGTGTTTTTTTACAAATTTAATTTATGTTTTCTTTATTAAATATAACAAATTACAGTGGATTGAAAAATTATCTTAATTATTCTATCTATTTATTTTGTTCCAATGAACAATTGTTGACTCCTTAAAACATAGAGTTTGTATATTTAACTAAGATATAAAATATCGCATAACTAGCACTCTTTTTTTATACTGATCTAACGAGCATTGTTATAAATTTAAAATATATCATATATCAAATTATTATATAAATAATTTTTTTCATATAATATATAAAAACCAACATGATCTGCCGGGTTAACTTTCTAGTAAATAAAAAATTTACAATTAACACTATTATATTGCAATAATATGAGCTTACTTCTGTAAAAAAAAAAAAGAAGATAGATCAAAAATTGGAGGGTTCAGGTACACAAATTTAAACCTGTATTCAATCTGGGTTTTTTTTGTCTCGGCCCGATAAAATCGAACTTAATAAAGTCTGAGCACAAAACGGGCTAGCTCAAAAATATAAGCTAAAACTTGAGTTTGACCCGAAAAAACCTAGAAATAAAAGACTCAGATACACAACTTTAAACTTATTTTCAATCAAATTTTTTTGTCCCAACCTAATAAAGCTCAAACCCGATGCAGCCGGCCCGAACTCAGCCTGGAAACCGGTTTTGCCAAGATACTGAGTTGCACGGTAACATTTCAAATAGACCAATTAAATCGTTAAGCGTAAATAGGCCTAGGGACTGCTGAGAATCAGGTTGAACCTCTCATGTTTATCACTGAACCGAAATAACTCTACGCGCCACCACCTCTCACTCTCACTCTCATATAAATTCTTCAACTCCCCCTTCATCATAAAACATTAAAACCATAACATCCATCCCCTAAACATCCCCCATAACCCAAAACCCAAACCCAACACACTACAGACTATTACAATCATAATCCTTGATAATACAAAGCGTCAAGGTGATACTGATAACTGCACTCACCACTCCACAGGCATCCCATACACTATAAAACCCACTAAAAACCCCATTTCTATAACCACTCACCACCTTAAACAAAATTTAGTCTTTTCACCACCATAACCACCTGATACCAGCTGCAATGTCCAACAACAACAAAAAGAACACACCTTTTCTGTTCCCAGAGGCTCATTCCACTGTCCTCCCTGACCCCTCCAACTTCTTCTCCCCAAACCTTGTCTCATCCCCACTCCCCACAAACTCTTTCTTCCAAAACTTTGTCCTCAACAATGGAGACAAACCTGAGTACATCCACCCTTACCTCATCAAATCCTCCAACTCATCCCTCTCCATTTCATACCCTTCTCTCTCTTCCAACTCTAAGGCCATACACCAAGTCTTCAAACCTGACCTCACCATCTCCGGCTCCAAGAAAAGTCCCAATAATGGGAAGAAGCATGTTATCTCTTCCTACAGTGATCTCAGTGTCACCTTAGACATCCCATCTTCCAACCTCAGGTTCTTCCTTGTAAGGGGAAGCCCCTTTGTGACTTTTTCTGTGACACAACTAACCCACCTTTCCATATCCACCATCCATGACATCATCTTCTTCTCTTCAAATGATTCCCTCACCAAGTTCACTTTTAGGCTCAACAACAGCCAGGCATGGATCCTTTATGCTTCCCCATCAATCAGGTTTGTTTGTTAGGAGAATATATACTTAGCTTCTGCTACAAATTAGTTTGTTAATTAGTTACAGTTAGGTAGTTTGTTAATTCCTTACAATTTGTTAGAGTTGGTTAGCTGTTAGCTTCTGCTACAAGTTACTTCCCCTGTCCCAAAATAAGTATCATTTTATGTTCTCAGTGAGTCATTAATTATTTTATTCCAATTTTGTCCTAAAAATATTTTTTAGAGTGTTACATCGATTTTCAATTCATTTATTGTTTTTCATAATCTGTGTGAAAAAAAACCTTAAAAGACACTTTTTTTTGGACGGAGGAAGTAGTTTGTTAATTAGTTACAGTTAGTTAATTAGTTACAGCTGTCAGTTACAATTTGTTAGAGTTGGTTAGCAGTCATACTCATGTATATAAGCCTCTCTTGTAACTACTCTTTGATTATTTGAAAAATTTCACTATTTCTAATACAGGTTGAGTCATGGTCGTTCTGAGATCACTACTTCTGAGGCGTTTTCCGGCACAATCAGGATATCTTTGTTGCCGGATTCCGATTCGAAACATGAGTCTGTTCTTGACAGGTTTAGTCTTTGCTACCCTGTATCAGGTGATGCTGTGTTTAGAGAACCTTTTTGTGTGGAGTATAAGTGGGAGAAGAAAGAGTGGGGTGATTTGCTTATTTTGGCACACCCTCTTCATCTTCAGCTTTTGTCTGAGAGTGATTGTGATGTTACTGTTCTGAGGGATTTTAAGTATAAAAGCATTGATGGGGATCTTGTTGGTATTGTTGGGGATTCATGGGTTCTGAAAACAGAACCTGTTTCTATAACTTGGCACTCTACAAAGGGTGTGAAGGAAGAGTACCATGAAGAAATTCTTTCTGCACTTTTTAAGGATGTTGAGGGTTTGAACTCATCAACAATAACAACAACATCGTCTTATTTTTATGGGAAATTGATTGCAAGGGCAGCAAGGCTGGTTTTGATAGCTGAAGAAGTTTTTTTCTTTGATGTGATTCCAAAGGTGAAGATTAAGAAGTTTTTGAAGGAGGCCATTGAGCCTTGGTTGGAAGGGACTTTTAATGGGAATGGATTTCTATATGATAGGAAATGGGGAGGCATTGTTACCAAACAAGGGTCTACTGATACTGATGCTGATTTTGGGTTTGGAATTTATAATAATCACCATTATTACTTGGGATACTTCCTCTATGCAATTGCTGTGATGGCAAAGATTGACCCGGTTTGGGGTAGGAAGTATAAGCCTCAAGCCTATTCATTGATGGAAGATTTCATGAACTTGAGCACAAGATCAAACTCGAATTATACACGTCTGAGGTGTTTTGACCTTTACAAGTTGCATTCTTGGGCTGGAGGGCTAACTGAATTTACTGATGGAAGGAGTCATGAGAACACTGGTGAATCTGTGAATGCATTTTATTCTGCTGCCTTGATGGGTATGGCATATGGTGATGCCAATCTTGTTGCCATTGGATCAACACTCACAGCATTGGAGATTCTTGGAGCTCAAACTTGGTGGCATATAAAAGAGGGAGGGAATCTGTATGAGGGAGATTTTGCAAAAGAGAATAGGATCATGGGAGTTCTTTGGGCTAACAAGAGAGAGAGTAGACTTTGGTTTGCATCTGCTGAGTGGAGAGAATGTAGGCTTGGAATTCAGCTCTTACCATTGCTTCCTATTTCTGAAGTTCTGTTCTCTAATGTTGATTATGTGAAGGAGCTTGTGGAATGGACTTTGCCTGCTTTGAAAAGGAATGGTGTTGCTGAAAGATGGAAGGGGTTTGTGTATGCCTTGCAGGGAATTTATGATAAAGAATGTGCATTGGAGAAGATAAGAAAGTTAAATGGCTTTAATGATGGGAACTCATTGACTAATCTATTGTGGTGGGTTCACAGCAGAGTTTAACATGCAGAGACAGTGAATGGATGTGAGATTTAGAAAAAGAAACTGAAAACAATGTGACAAAGAGTTTTATTTCCATGCGTTTTTTGTCTCTTGTAATTCCTTGTTCTATTCGTACTACATCTATATGTGGGTTCTGACCATTATTTTTGCATGGAAGATTGCTATTTAGTAAAGGAGAAACTATTATGGCAAAAAAATGTTTTATAGTGCTTGTGCTTTTGATATCATGTTCAAAAGGGTCAAAGATTCAGATTTATTTTTCAGTTTCATGGCAGTCCAAGTAAAAAGAAAATGGTATTGGTGTTCTCTGTTTCTATATTTATTTTCAAATTTGGGGTTAATTTGAAGCATTATTTAGGTGTAATATCCATAATAGAAAACTAGAAAATTTTAACATTTTAGACGACTAACTGTTAAACCTTTATGCATAACAGGCAGGTTACAGAATCCTGAAGGGGGACCAGTGGGTTTGCAGCAGGAAATTATCCAAATAAGCCTTTTTAACCAAAAAGGTTAATTTGGCTTTTAAAGGGTTGTTATTATTATTATTATTACTAGTATAGACCCAACCCGTACTTTTGTACGGTTTTTTTTTTCCTTAAAAAATTAGTAAAAAATACCTCATAAACAAAACAATGTTACTTAAAGATAAGAAAAAAATATGAAAGTGACACGTGTCATAACATGAGAGGTGACACGTGTCACAATATGATAGACGAGGGGTAGGAATAGATTTTTCACTGAGAAGAGTTAAAGGGTTGTTATTTTGAATATTAAATAATCCTTTTTTATAATTTGGCTTCTGGATGTTTCACATGACCTTCCAGGGAGCCATGAATTCTCCAAAAACAAAGCTTTATTATATGGCGTTTTTCATTTGTTAATTTTGAAATAGAGATTTTTTCATTTGCTACTTGCTTTACTCATTTTAGTAAATATAGTTTAGATATAAATCTTCATAAGCTGTATGGCGGCATACATGTAGTTTCTAGTTAGTGCCTGTTGTTCTTATTCAACACATCACCCTCATCGAGAGATTTGGATGATAGGGATTCAGGTTTGAAATTGACAGGTTTTGACTTTTGAGAAAGGATTTTGGAGATTATTCATATCAGACACATTTAATGTGTCAAACCATTATAACAGAATTTCGTAAAAATGGCAAGGATTAAGGCATGGTCAGTAAATTAGAGCTTTTGGATGGAAATTGTATGATTTACATTTTGACTTCAAACAAATTGAATGCAAAACATAGAAACGCGAGCTGTTTGATCTTCATCCAATATCTCTAATTGAACTAATTTAATAATTTTTTGTATCAGCAAACATGAGTCCAAAAAGTGGTTTACTCAAAACATTTCCAA
The DNA here is from genome assembly GCA_030159175.1 of Glycyrrhiza uralensis. Taxonomy (NCBI): domain Eukaryota; kingdom Viridiplantae; phylum Streptophyta; class Magnoliopsida; order Fabales; family Fabaceae; genus Glycyrrhiza; species Glycyrrhiza uralensis. The sequence continues at coordinate 3,672,155 of BRZY01000008.1, forward strand.
CTTCCAAGGTTTCATAGGTCTTTTCAATCCTAATGATGAAACAGCATGTCATATCATTAAACTAGAGCATAATTTCAAGAGGAATGCTAGTGGAAAGAGTTTTAATGCCTTTTGATCAGTTGCATTTATTTATTAGTATTAGTAGCAGCCAGCTTTAATTAAAAATGAAAATTTGCCAGAAACTACATTTAAAAACAAAAAGTTAAAGGCGGCTACTACATGATAAACAATTGCACGTTATGGGCAATGAGTGCAAAAGTCTCTGTGCAAATAAGGAATGAAAGGTTCACAAGTTATTATTCATATCAGGAATTATAAAATAAGAAGCAGACATCAGTAGAAAAAAAACAAACTTAAGTAAGATATCATAAAATACATGCAATGCTGGCAACTTTTATTTTCATTTTTTCTTATTAGAAATAGAACCCCTTTAGTACTTTATTATTGGCAGTAATGACCAAAACCAGCAGTGTGTGTATTCATATCATATGGTCAATGACCAAATCATTCCTACTACTCAGCATCGTCACCTTCACCTCTGCTGTGAATCCACCACAAGAGATTAGTCAATGAGTTCCCACCATCAAAACCTTTCAAGCTTTTGATCTTCTGCAGTGCACCTTCATTATCATAAACTCCTTGCAAGGCATACACAAACCCCTTCCATCCTTCAGCAACACCATCCCTTTTCAAAGCAGGTAATGTCCACTCCACAAGATCCTTCACATAGTCAACATTGGAGAACACAACTTCAGAAATAGGAAGCAATGGTAAGAGCTGGATTCCAAGCCTAGCTTCTCTCAACTCAGCAGCAGCAAACCAAAGTCCACTATCTCTCTTGTTAGACCACAAAACTCCCATGATCCTGTTCTCTTTTGTAAAATCTTCCTCATAGAGATTCCCTCCTTCTTTCACATGCCACCACATTTGAGTTCCAAGAATCTCCAATGCTGTTAGTGTTGATCCAATGGCAACAAGATTGGCATCACCATATGCCATACCCATCAAGGCAGCAGAATAATATGCATTTATAGCTTCACTAGTGCTCTCTTGATTTCTTCCATCTGTGAACTCGGTTAACCCTCCAGCCCAAGAATGCAACTTGTAAAGATCAAAACACCTCAAACGCGTGTAATTAGAGTTTGATCTTGTGCTCAAGTTCATGAAATCTTCCATTAGAGAATAGGCTTTAGGCTTATACTTTTTACCCCAAGCTGGATCAATCTTAGCAAGCACTGCAATTCCATAGAGAAAGTACCCCAAGTGATAATGGTGATCGTTGTAAATTCCAAAACCAAAATCACCACCAGAATCAGTAGACCCTTGTTTGGTAATAATGCCTCCCCATTTATTATCATATAGAAATCCATTCCCATTGAAAGTCCCTTCAAGCCAAGGCTCAATGGTTTCCTTCAAAAATTTCCTAACCTTTGGGATCACATCAAAGAAGAAAACCTCTTCAGCTATCAATGCCAACCTTGCAGCCCTTGCAATCAATTTCCCATAAAAGTAAGAGGATGTTGTTGTTATTGCTGATGAATTTAGAGCCTCAACATCCTTAGAAAGCGCTGAAACTATTTCGACGCGCGATTCATCTTTCACACCCCTGGTTGAATGCCATGTTACAGAAACAGGATTTGCTTTCAGAATCCATGAATCTCCAACAACACCAACAAGATCCCCATCAATGCTTGTGTACTTAAAATCACCCAAAACAGTGACATCACTGTCACTGTTATTAGACAATAGCTGAATATGGAGAGGGTGTGCTAATAGTAGCAATTCCCCTGACCCTTTCTTCTCCCACTTATACTCCAAACTAAATGGTTCTCTCAACACAGCATCACCTGACACAGGATAACAAGAACTGAACTTGTCAAGAACAGCCTTGTGTTTCGGATCGGAATCCGGCAACAATGCAATCCGAACTATGCCAGAGAAAGCCTCAGAAGTGATCTCAGAATTGCCATGGCTCAACTTGATTGGGGAAGAAGCATATAGGATCCATGTTTGACCATTGTTAAACTGAAAGGTGAACTTGGTGAGGGTATCATTTGAAGAGAAGGAAAGAATGGCATGAATTGTTGTGATGGAAAGAGGGGTTGGTTGTGTCACAGAAACAGTCACAAAGGGACTTCCCCTTACAAGGAAGAAGCTGAGGTTGGAAGAAGGGATATCTAAAGTGACACTGAGATCACTATAGGAAGAGATTATGTGCTTTCCCACATTTAAACTTTGCTTGGGATTTTGTTGAGAAGAAGTGATGGTGAGATCAGCATTGAAAACTTGGAATATGGCAGCTGAGTTAAAGGATCGAGAAGGGTATGAAACAGAAAGGGATGAGTTTGAGGATTTGATGAGGTAAGGGTGAATGTACTCTTGTTGGTCTCCATTTTTTAGGACAAAGTTTTGGAAGAAAGAGTTTGTGGGGAGAGGGGATGAGACAAGGTTTTGGGAGAAGAAGTTGGAGGGGTCAGGGAGGACAGTGGATTGTGTTTGTGGGAAGATAAAAGGAGTGTTCTTGTTGCTGTTGTTAGACATTGCAGCTTATAGCATATGATTATGGTGGTGAATGGTGATTTTGGTGGTGATGAATATAGAATTGTGTGTGTTGGCTTTATAATGTTGGAGGGTCTATGTTGAGTGTACTTCTTAACTTGATTGTGAGTATTTTCAGAATTGGCAACTACTCAATCTACAACTTGCTCAATTTTCATATTGTTTTGGGGTAGGATAGTGGGGTTTTTGAGTTTTTGTATTCTGGGTGGTTGCCTAGTTGGCTATATATTATTGGATTTTGATGACTAAATTTTAGAACAAGTTGAGGGGAAGGTTTGTTTTGTTTTTTGGGAAACAAACAAATTTAGATTAGGGGAAGCATACCCAATGTAAGGTTAGGGAAAACCACAAACCTCAACGAGGATTTATAGTGTAGTTTACGTATAGTCTACCGTTGAAAAAATTTAAGATTCAAACCCAAATCACATCTCATGTAAGCGGAGGATCGGATTATCCATGTCAATCTCCGTTGACGAGTAAGGTTTGTTTTGGTTTGTTGATGGCAACTTGGAAAATGAGACTAGGAGGAATGCACGATGGAAAGGGTGGGAGTAAAGAGAATTGAATGATTTGATTGAAGTTTAAGGGAAGGTACGTGAATGTGACAATGTCGTGAAACAAATCCCTGTTGCCACGAGGTGCTAAATTTTATATACTTGTAATTTCAATAATTTTATATAGAATATTAATTTAGTCAAGTCAACTATTGAATTAAAAGTTTTTGTCGTTAAGTAGATCAAGTTTATAAAATTTCATATAATCAAAAAATTATTTGATGTTATGAATATTTAGTGGATGTCAATTCTTGAAGAAATTGATACTAAGTGGATTGGGTGATATCATTTCCTATTAAGATAGAATATTTCATTTCACTATTTCCTTTATGATGATAGGATCTTCTCCATTAGGGTTAGGTCTTCTGGTGGCTATAAATACCACCTTCATTGTACATGTTTTGTACCCTGAAGCAAAGCAATAAAATATTCTCTTATTCTCTCATTCTCTCTTCTCTCTTTCTCTCTTTTCCTTTGTATCTATTATTCTATGTCTCTATGTTTTGTTCTCGTTTCGATTATTTTATAACACGTTATCAGCACGAGACTCTAACCAACTGAAATTCGAAAGCTTGGAGGTGTTGTGCGAAAGGAGAAGATGAGACTTTTATAGTCATTCAATCGGTACTATTTATTTGCCTGTGTTTTTTTGGAATTGCATTTTGAGATATTTGCCAAAAGGGTGTTTCAAGACTTAAGGTATGTATTTGAATTATTTATTCTGTACATCGACTCAGTTTTCAAATAATTGATTACAAAATAGAAACTTTCTTTTGCATCTAATATGCTCCTGCAGTAGCATTATTGAAGAAAAATGATTTAAGAAATATTTTGAATCGATTTCTTGTGGTCGAACAAAATAATAAGTTTTTTATGAAAAATCACGAGGCCAATTCCATTGGCACTGCTCCATTCCCAGAAGTGAAGGAAGCAACACACGATTATTATACTTATTCGAAATACTAACACCCATCCCACTAGCATTGCTCCATTCCCAGAAGTGAATATAGAGTCACATGATTATTATAATTATGGGAAAAGAATTACTCATCTTGTTAATGCGTATTAAAATTCATTTAGATACAAATGGGATCTTGAAGACATTATCAAAGAAGAGAATAAAACATCTAATCAATATATGACCAAAACTATGATATTTTTCCCTAGAAGTGGAAAAATAGTGAAAATAAAATAAGGCCAAAGTTATGACATTTCTCCCCAGAAGTGGAGAAATAGTAAAAATAATGAAAAAAAGAGGGATGGGCAAAATAGCAAACATATTGTGGAGGCAAGGATTATTGGATCATACTTGTCGTATGTCAGAGCATCTTGTGAATCTTTAACAAGATTCAAATAAAGAGAAAAAGATAGAAATCGTTTTTGCTTATAAAGATGATGATTATGATTATAGCCATATAGATACTACTCACTGATCTCTTTACTAAATTCATATGGAAAAATTGATCTCTTTATTGATGGTGATAGTGTCAAGAAATAAATGTTTTATATTTTAATGTTATTAAATTTCAATTTTAGTATGTTTTTATTCTTTAATTGAACTTTATGTTTATTTCTTATTTATTTTTAATTTTATTTGTGAAATAATGAGTTTTGCACTAACATCAATAATGAGAATAACTGAATGCTCCGGAAGAGCTAATATATTGTTAGTAATACAAGAAATAGATGTTAGTACATTTAGTACTACAAAGATAATTGGTGTGGCTCCGGAAGAGCTGATGTATTGTTACCAGAAGTAACAAACCAATGTTAGTTAATATATTCTTAGTAATGCATGAAACCAATGTTAATACCATATCTGGTACTACAAAGATAATTGGAGGCTCTAGAAGAGTTAATGTATTGTTACTTGAAGTAACAAAGTTACATATTGATATTGCATTATATTCTTCAATTATAAATTTGTTAAGTTTCAATCCGTTCAAATGGATACCATATTGAAACAAGAAATAAAGGACATATTGAATATCTTTATAGCATTGAATTACATATTGTAAACCAGAAGTTTACAAACTATGATAAATTTGTTGTTGGCATATGACTGGTTGGGTCATCCCAGTCAATTATGATGCGAGAACTAATTGAAAATTCACCTAGATACACATTGAAGATCCAGAAGATTCTTCAATTTGATAATATATTAAGCATTGCTTGTTCCCCAAGAAAATCTTAGAAGTTGATAAAGAGAATGATTCTCTCACACGTTTAGAATATATACAAGGTGATGTTTGTGAGCCATAGAACCACCATGCAGACCATCTATATTTTATATGATTTTAATTGATGTATCAACTAGATGGTCACTTGTTTGTTTGTCGTTAACTCACAACCAGACGTTTGTGAGATTAATTGATTAAGAGCTGATTTTCTTGAAGAAAATACACCTTGAAAATGTAATTTATTTTATTTCTCGGGCATTTAATGATCTATTGAAATTGATATTGAACATCCTGTAGCATATGTTCATACACAATGATAATCTTGCAGATTCATTCATTAAATGTCTAAAGTTAATTGCAAGACTATTACTAATGAGATTAAAACTTGCAATTTCTGTTTGGGGACATCTAATCTTGCATTCGCATCAGACCAACAAATTTTTACAAGTCCTCCCCTTTACAATTGGTTTTTGGTTAGGGTCCTAATATCTCCTATCTAAGAATTTTTGGATGTGCTGATCCATCACAACACACTAAGATGGGTCCCCAAAGAAGGTTGGGAATATATATGTTTGTTAAGAATCTCTATCTATAATAAAATATCTTGAGCCAGCAAAATATATTGAGCCAGTAATTAGAGATTCATTTACAGCTTGGTTTGCTAATTGTTAGTTTTCCCAACATTAGGGGGAGAGAATAAGCAGCTGGGAAAGGTCAAGTTAGAATGAATTATCATCTTGATCCTCATACAAAACTATGTGAACCAGAAGTTCAAAAGATAATTCAATTGCAAAATTTAGCAAACCAATTACAAAATGCATTCACTGAAAAAATGACTAAACCAGCTGTTGTTGCTCCAATCAAAATTGATGTCCCAGTTGGACAATCACGCATGAAGCGTGGTAGACTATCGGTTCCAAAGATAAAAATCCTGAAACAAAAAAATGGAGCTAAAAGGCAAGATGACCCATTTGAGGATATTGACACTCCAGAAGAGTTATCAGACATTCTGATTTTGCAGTCCAAGAAGAGACTAATCAGGTACCTGAAATTTGTGAAAACAAAGAGATCTCAATAAATTATGTCATGAATGGAATATGACGGAACCAAAAGAAAGTCAACGTTGACGATATTTTCTTCATAATATAGCGCTAGATGTGATAAATGATAATGAGGATCATGAAACAAAGTCTATTAAGGATTATAGACAAAACAATGATTGGCCAAAAATAAAAAGACGCTATTGAAGCGGAATTATACTTGATTTGCTAGCAAAAATTCTTTGGACCTGTAGTGCAAAAACCTGAAAGTGTAAAGCCAGTTGGATAGAAATAGAATTTTGTGCGAAAACAAAATGAGAAAAGAAAAATTATGTGATATAAAGATCGATCTTGATTTTGAAAATCGCAAAGATCTGGCTTTGATTTTGACAAAGTATAGTGCTAGTGTAGTAGCATATGAATGGCTCAATTTACATTTGATGGATGCTTTTTGGCTCACTTGATAATGACATTTATATAAAACTCCCTAAAGGATTTAATATGCCTGAAGCATACAATTCGAGCTCTTGAGAAGAATACTCAATCAAATAGAATAAGTCTTTCTATGGACTAAAACAATTTGGGCGTATAATTGCCTCAGTGAATATTTGAAAAAAGGAGGATATAAAAATGACTCAATTTGTCCAAAAATATTGTCGAGCGGAACTCCTGAAGAGCTTCCAAAAACTATAGAATGCTTAAAGAAATAATTTGATATGAAAGACTTGTGAATGATAAAGTTTTATTTGGAATTACAGATTGAGTATTTGGAGAATAGAATTTTTGTGCATTATGGTCATTATATATTATCATGTATTTACCCTTATTAAATATTGAAGTTATTTAAGATAATTATCTGAATTATATTTTCTTTAGATATTCTTAAATATTATAGAATATCTTATATTTCTAATCTAATATGACAAAGGTGCTAAAGAGGTTCTATATGAACAAGTCACATACATTATGTACTCCAATAATAGTAATGTCACTAGAAGTGAACAAAGGTCATTTTAGACTTTGAGAAAATGATAAAGAACTACTTGGTCCAGAAGTACTATATCTTAGTGCAATTAAGGCACTAATGTACCTTGCTAATTATATACGTCTTGATATATTTGTTATTAGCAATATATAGTTCTTCCCCTAAGTCATGAAGACACTGGAATGGAATCAAACATATGTTTTGTTACCTTATGGGCACGATGGATATGAATTTATTTTATTCAAATGTATCAAAGTTGAGCTTGATGTGTTATCGAAGTTGGCACCGCATGCATTGCTCCAATGAAGGAAGAATATATCAAAGGAGATAGAACAAAATACCATCAAAGTTCTTTTCACTCATGATCTTCAAAAGAGTGGTGATATAAGCATTTAACAAATTGGTTCATATGATGATCTAGCAAATCTCTTTTCAAAGTCGCTATTGAGCAAAATTTTGAGCAACTAGTACAACAAATTGGTCTTCGTCGTCTTAGAGATGATTGTCATCATGAGGGGGAGAAATAAATGCATTTTGCACTCTTTTTTCCTTCGCTATGGTTTTGTCCCACTGGGTTTTCCAGGCAAGGTTTTTAACGAGGCAGATTTTATGCAAAGGATATTGTACTCTTTTTCCTTTACTAAGATTTTTTCCCACTGGGTTTTTTCTTAGTAAGGTTTTAATGAGGCATATCCTTAATAGACATCCAAGGGTGAGTGTTATGAATATTTAGTGGATGTCAATTCTTGAAGAAATTGATACTAAGTGGATTAGGTGATATCATTTCCTATTAAGATAGAATATTTCATTTCACTATTTCCTTTATGATGATAGGATTTTCTCCATTAGGGTTAGGTCTTCTGGTAGCTATAAATACCACCCTCATTGTACATGTTTTGTACCCTAAAGCAAAGCAATAAAATATTCTCTTATTCTCTCATTCTCTCTTCTCTCATTCTCTCTTTTCCCTTGTATCTATTATTCTATGTCTCTATGTTTTGTTCTCGTTTCGATTATTTTATAACATTTGATACTTTATCGCATAATTTTATTTTGACTTATATAGGTAAATATCTACTATATTAATAATTGCCAAAATAATTTAATTTGATTCAACGGTTAAATTAATTAAATTCATGTTATATGAAGAGTTAATTGAAGACTTCAGAGAGTTGGTATCCATTATCACCAAGTGTCAATCTGGAAATACGAATTTAATAAATCTAACTGTTGAAATTAAATTCTTATGATGTGGATTAAGTCTATATAATTTCATTTTTTTGAGGAAAGTCTATATAATTTCTTATAGCTAGTATTAATTTTTTTGTAGCTTGTCCAACCCAAGTTGTTACCACTTCATCTTTTATTCATCATAATGTTCAAGTGGGTGAATTGATCGGTTTTATACTGTGCATTATAAATTTCATCTACAACCAAAATAAAGTTGTTTTCATTTTATTATTATTCAGCCAGGCAACCTTGTTTTAGCATATTTTTATATTTATAAGCAAAATAAATCCCTTGAAGATAAAAAAAAAAAAAAAACAGACTTAGGCACAAGGAATCGTGAAGCCTAATCAAAGTGCCAAAAAACAGAACCTGGGCAAAGGCAAGTAGCCCCCCAAACCATAGAGACATAACAAACCAGAATATAACTTTTTCTGATTTCATGGAATAATATATGCTCGACCGAGAGGTAAGTAAAGTCTAGTTACAGATTGTTCTGTCACCGGATTAAACTCAGGTACTATCCGAGTCTATCTCTTTATATAGAGTACATTAACCACTTGTACTCAATTTCGTGATTATAACATATATAACTTTTACATCCAGTAACTTAGAAACCTAGTATTGATATTAAGTAAGATTGAATCAAAAAATTAAGAGTAAAATATACTCTCCTCCCCTGAGAGATACCGATATTACACTCCCCTCTCCTCTTATTTGAAAACACACACTTTTCTCCCGTGAGTGATACCAATATTACACTCCCCTCCCCTCTTGTTTGAAAACACACCCTCCTATCCTCTGAGAGATACCAATATTACACACTTTCTTCCCTTCAAAGATAAAATATGATAAAAAAATTTCCATTTTTGTAATTTTCTATTGACGTAAAAGTTAGTCTCCATTAAAACATTTTTTATTACCATCATAACCTTTTATCTTTCATTTCATTTTATTTCTGTTTTTATTTTCTTTCCCAATCTGATTTTAGAATCACTGTTTCAGCGTCGTTCACCACCACATTCCACTAAAACCAAAACGAATCCATTGTTGGTGGAATGTGGTGCTGAACGCAGTGAAACAGTGATTCTGATTTCAGGAATCAGAAATTGGAATGAGAAAGGAAATGAGGCAAAAAGGAAATGAAATAAAAAATAAAAAATTATTATAGTAATAAAAAATAATTTAACGGAGGCTAACTTTTACATTAATGGAAAATTATAAAAATAGAGAAAAATGTATTATATTTTATCTTTGAAGGGAAACAAATGTGTGTTTTCAAACAAGAGGGGAGAAGAGTATAAGATTGATATCTCCCAGAGGAGGGAAGTGTGTATTTTCAAACAAAAAGAAAAAAAAGTGTAATATTGATATCTCTCAAGAGAAAGAAATGTATTTTACTCAAAAATTAAAGCTGAGCAGCGCGTCCTGTTCAGCAATTTCCACGCCATCTAGTCATCTACCGTATATCATACTTGTGCAAAAACAGATCATGCTAGCAAGAACAGCCACCCAAATTTCATTCTAGCAACATTAAATAATTAATATATATAGCGTGATTAGTCATTAACACCTCTAAAGTGTTGTCACATTTGCTTATATTTGAGCAATCATTTGTGAACTTGGCTAGCCATTGTTAGTGGAGTCTCATCTCCCAATCATGCTTTTTTTATCTATAAGGCTTGTATCCGAGATTTTGTTTAAGGGATCTGAGTCTAGTACTACTCGGATTAACATAATGTTGGTGCATTGATGCATATTTGATTTTCAATTGAAAAATTTTATACATACATTTGAACCAAAAGTAACTATAAAATTTCTTTGGGGCAAATATACTTCCAAACGCACGTTTACAAAACATAGATCAAAATTGAAAGGGCTTCAAAACTAGCTTTTCTTGTATTACAAGGAGAAATTCTTGTATACTTACAAATAATAAAAAAGGTTAGATCTGTTTTTGGTCTCCTATTTTTTAGTAATATTCATTTTTAGTCCTCTATTTTTAAAACTCAACTTTTTAGTCTCTTATTTTTTAAAAGTATATCACTTTTAGTCCTTGGGTCATATTTTAAATTTAAAAAATATTTTCTAAATTTAGGAGGGGTCAAAATATAAATTTAGAAAATTCTTGTAAGTTAGAGAAAAGGGAGTAAGGTGGAAATCAAGATTTAAGAGGGGTCAAAATATAAATTTAAAAGATATTTTTAAATTAAAAAATGACCACAGAAATCAAGGACGAATTCAGAAATCTATCATAGAGTGATAGAGGGCCCCAAGATATTTTAACGATAAGTATTTCTTTTTCCTCTTACATTTATCAAAGTAAGCAATTTTACCATATTATCACAAAATCTATTATTAATCTTCTATAACTAAGTGTCAAATGTAACAATGAACAAATTAGTATGTAATAATTTTCTAATTCTAATGATATATAATATAATAATACTAATTTTTTAAGAGAAATTATAATAGTAATATTAATATAGTATATATGTGTGTGTGTGAAAAGAGGGGGTGGGGCCTTGGCCCATGGCCATGCTTGCCCCCCTCTAGATTCGTCAACAATAAAGCGGAATAAATTTCCTCAACTAGCAAGATTCTGTGATGACCAATAATAAATACACGGTAGCAAATAAAACAATACAATCAAACAAGAGACACCAATAAAATTTTAACGTGGAAAAATCTCTCAATGTGAGAGTAAAAAACCACGGGTCATCTAGACCAAAGGATTAATTTCACTATATGATCAAATACGGTACAAAAGAGTCTCACACAGTTGCTCAAACTATGCCTATATACAATAACAAAGCAGATGTCCTTGGCGGCGGATTCTATAAGTCTTCTTGTTCTGATTAGTCCTTCAAAAGCTCGGCAAGTTCATCCCAATCCCACTCTTTTGTGATAATTGGATCATTATTGTCATCATCAAATGATATCTCTTGAAGCTGAGGTAGTTGCATATCTTGAATCTCAAAGTGTTGATTTTGTTGAGTTGGATTTACTTCTGGCAATTCTGTAATTTGCTGCGTATCTTGAACATTATTGTTTTCAATTTCCATCGCTTCTCCGGTATCTTGCCTTGCCTTTCCACGCTTGGTCTCATAAATCTTACAAAGAACCCAATCCTCTAACTACATATTATAAATACATAAACAAGTGTAAATAATATTGGTGATCAATAAAATAAAGTAAAGATAAATATCAAAAACCCACTAACTATAGACAATTTTGTATTCATAAACTTGTATATAAATTTCTCATCAATAATTTCATTACTGTGTAACAGGTTAAAATCACAATATTTAACATTTTCTTTAAAAAAGCCATATAAATTAATTGGAAAAGAGCAATGAAATTATGAATTTTTTAAAAAAAGAGAAAAATAGTGAAACATGTAAGTGAAAAAAAAACTAATATCCGATTTTATGAAATGAAAATTATGTGTTTTCAGTAAATTATAAAATATTTTCATGAAAGATAGTTCAAATTCTTTAAATCAAATATTAGAGTAATATATAATATTATCCGATTTTGCAAAACATATGAAATTTAAAAATTTATAATTTTATAAAATATCATTTTTAACAAATTCAAACATCGAGACATAGACAAATATGCTATTCCGTAACCATCACCGTTAACTATTCCATAAGATTTTTATACCATCACTGTGATTTATTTTAAAATTTATTTTTTGAAAACACATGATTTGTTTTACTAAAAATATGTCATTATATTATATTATATACAACCAAATTGAATGTGTTATATTTTTAAAACTTTGTAATTAATTTCAATCAGATTATCAAATTTTCTTTCATGATCTTTCCTAAAACTTGTTTTAGTTTTATATGTAAAACAATTGTTATTTATTATTAACTTAATTAAATTACTCATAATTAAGAAAATTTAAAAACTCATGTATTATTGTTTTCAAATTGAAGTCTCATGAAATGTTAATAATTTTACCTTGGAAGGAAGGGTTGTTGTATAAGTGCTTGAACTCCCACGATTGTTGTTTTCTTTTAAGGTGAACTCTTGCATAATCCAATTAGTTTTTATTCCCTTCATAGGCTTTCCTCTGTAAAATACCAATGTCTTTTTGGATCCAATAATTGTAGTGCCATCAATATTGTTTATTGGATGATCTTTTGCAGTAGCCTTCCAGAATCCAAAACTTCCCACACCACGATCAGGACGACTTCCATTTGCATATTTCCTATTTCTTCTAGTGAATAAGTATGTGTGTTCCCCTTCACGTTTATATATATCTGTGTGAAATACAATAATACAAAAATAATTAAAATAAATTATTATAGTCATTTTGACAAAACTTTTGAACATTATATTTATACAAAAAATTAATAAGTATATGATATATCCTAGGCAATGACATTGTCATAATGCATGCAGGGGCAAGGAGGGCGACCACCCCGGACTCCAATTTTTTTTAATATAATTTTTTACTACTTTTCTCTTATTTTTTAGCAAATGGACATAAAAATAGCATATTGACATGCGCACCGTCCTAACTAAGCTTCCAAGTTAAAAAAGGAAGACATTATTTTCTCAATTCACCCCACACACCTAAAATCTCAAGTCCTTCCTTGAATGGATACATGCTAAGACCAATATTTCCATTTTTCTTTTACTGAAGGACCAATATTTCCTATACTAAAGGGAAAAAGAAAGGAAATGATATATATAACAATGCATAAAGAAAGATATACCATTGAGAACTTCAGGAGGATATTTGTAAACATCAGCATCGTAAATCCGACCAGGAAAGGTAGGATGACCAGCAATCTTGGGTTGCAAATAGTACATGATCAACTCAGCATCGTCGGGTAGGAACTTGTAACCAGGTGGAAACATATTCAGCATTTCATCCAACATGTTGATCTCAAAGTTTGTGGCATTATCAATAGAAGGACGAGGGTTCGTGTCGGTGTTCATTGAAGAAGAAGATAATGGTGGTGGTGGTGGTGAAGAAGAACAAGAGTAGGTACGTGCAAGAAGAGGTACGGAAACAGAAGAAAAAAAGGCACGTAATTAATTGGGATATATGTGAAGAGTGTATAAGTTCATAATATATAGCATAGGCATAAGGATAAGATAAGGAATTAGTTCAAGAGAAAATCGAGGGACGTACACATGCATGGATATTTCAAATAAATATGAAGAGATTAACATTTATCATATTGATGATCGGCTTGTTCTTTCAATAATTAAATTTTAAAATGGATTTATCTTAAGGATAGGAGATCATATATGTATTAGTAACTTTTTCATGCATTAAACTCGATCTGTTTTTCAAAATTAGCTAGATAAACATAAGAGAGAAAGTATTTAAAAAAATTTAAACATAATTTGAACGATAAGATTAAAAAATTAAAATGAATATTTTATCTTAAATCATATCACTCATTTGATTTTTTTTTTCTAAACGAAAAGCATATCATCTAAAAGTTTCTTATGCGTTAAACTATATATGAAAGAACGAAAATTCGTTAGCTGAAATTGGAGACCAAAATATCAATTATTGTGGAGGAGCTCTTACTTCTAACAGTGTTCCCAAATCCTAACTACCCTTGAGGTTAGCCTTGCAACAATGTTTGTACAAATATTTAGTTAAAGATTAAGATTCAAAAAATAGTTGGGTCATTCACAAATACTTTCATAGTATATTTTTAATGTTATACATCCTAATTCTGCATATTTATTAAAAATAGTTGGGTCAAACCACTTTTGTTTAACTTAAAAAACTATAAATTATTTTTAATTAGCAATTATTATGATTATTTTTTCAAATATTGTTAAATTCAAGTAAGGTTTAAAGTTAACCAAAAAATTAAAATATGTTTATAATTATTTTTAATAAATATGCAGAATTAGGATGTATAACATTAAAAATATATTATGAAAGTATTTGTGAATTCATAAAAAAAAGTATTTGTGATCGAAAATATGAATAATTTTAAAAAATAAATTTAAAATAAAAAAAACGACATATATGTATCATTCTTTAGGAAAAAGCATACTAGGGTGCGTTAGGTTACCGTTTTCAAAAACTATTTCTATCTAAGAAAAAATTAAAATCATATTATGTTTTAAATCTATTATTTTCTACCTCCATATTGTTGTAAATATATCCCATTTGACTTTCTAATAAAATCATATTATTTTTTTTAGTTTTCAATTAAAAAATGGCTTAAATATATTTTTGGTCCCTCATGTTTGGCCTAAGTTCGTTTTTAGTCCCTCAAATACTAAGAATATTATTTTAGTCCCTAATCTTTTAAAAATCAGTCACTTTTGGTCCTTTTTCTTGAAATATGAGGGACTAATTGTGACACATTTTTAAAATATTAGGGACTAAAATAATCATGTGAGGGACCAAAAGTAACTGATTTTCAAAAGATTAAGGACTAAAATAATATTCTTGGTATTTGAAGGACTAAAAACGAACTTAAACTAAATATGAGGGACTAAAAACATATTTAAGCCTTAAAAATTATTATACACTGATTGGTAAAATTTAATGTCCACTAGTGGAAAAAAGACATTCCAAGTCGGTTGTTTTTGGCTTTCCAAGTCGGTTGTTGGGGGGTCTTAAAATCCGCCGACTTAGAAAGTTATGAACTTTTCAAGTCAGATTTTTGACCGACTTGGAAAGTGCCACATTCTAAGACGGTTACAACGACCGTCTTGGAAAGCCATATTTATCGTTTAAAAATGTGCTTTCCAAGTCGGTGATTATAATAACCGACTTGGAAAGGTAATATTTAAAGTTGGTGGCTACGGCGAGATGGTGGCTACAACAGTGAGAACGAGAATGGCGAAAACGGTGGCTATGACAAACAGTTCGGTGAGGGAGGGAGTATGAGAATGAGAGTGTGAGGGAGTGAGAACGAGAGTGAACAAAATGAGGGTTTCAGAGTGATTAAAAATCATGTAGAAGCGGGATAGACTTTCCAAGCCGGTTAATAGAAAACCCGATTTGGAATGTTTCCACTTTATTACAATTGTGCCACCGCGTGTTGACTGAGAGGACTTTCCAGGTTAGGTGACTATAAAATTTGGAATCTTTCGTTTTTATTGCAAGTTTGCCACCGCGTGTTCAATAGTAGAGCTTTCCAAGTCGGTTAGGAAGCCAACCGACTTGAAATGTTGAATTTAATTACCACAATACCACCGCGTCCACTTTCCAAGTCGTTGGCGACAGAACCGACTTGAAAAGTGCCATTCTAATCCAATTTTTCCACTAGTGTCTATAAAGAGTTGGATTAGATTAGTAAAATTTAATGTCTAAAAAAAGTTATTAAGCGGAGTAATTAACTTAGGCAAAAGTTACTCTACCCCCACCCAATTATATAAGTATATCTATAATCTATAATAACTATTATTATAAAGGGAATATAATTTTTTGGTATACACATTTCGATGGACCATTCTGTCCCTATAACTTCCACCCCTATAACTTTTATTTTAAATTTATAACTAATTTTAAAAAATTAAATTTAAATTTACTCATATTTTACTCTAACTATACCTATTAAAATTTATCTATATTTTATCAAACTCATATGTCATAATTTATATTTTATGAAAATATAATGTATGGTATGATGATTCTATTGCTAATA
The DNA here is from genome assembly GCA_030159175.1 of Glycyrrhiza uralensis. Taxonomy (NCBI): domain Eukaryota; kingdom Viridiplantae; phylum Streptophyta; class Magnoliopsida; order Fabales; family Fabaceae; genus Glycyrrhiza; species Glycyrrhiza uralensis. The sequence goes on from BRZY01000008.1 coordinate 3,688,352, forward strand.
TATTTTAGTGATTTATTTGTACCTCGTTTAGTTTCGGTTTATCCCACGCAAGTTTAGATTTTTTAATCGTTAAAGATGGAGAAGGGGATTATAAAATAAAATGTATTAATCTAAATAGAGATAGACATAAAGACACTACAAAGCATGGTATTATTGTAACTTATTAATTATAGTCTTCTTTTGAACATCGAAATTATTTGTATACTTATTGCATGTACAGTAATACATAATAGAGAAATATGTGAACAACACACCCTCTAATACAATTTTTTCAACACACTCGCTATGATCGGTTGAAATCTATATGAGTCTCACAACTTTGGGAATGGATCTCACCAAATACGATATGAGACCCACGTTCATTTTAACTAATAATGAAGAGTGTGTTGGAAAGAGTGAGTTTAAAAGTGGGTTAACAACACTCCTCATATATAATAAGAACAATAGTATTCTTTTTTCTTTTATGTTTTGAAGATAGGTGCTCCTTCCTACTCATCATCATTCATTGCCCTCATCTCTACTATGAATCCACCACAAGAGATTAGTCAAAGAGTTCCCATCATCAAAACCCTTTAAGCTTCCCACCATATTCAATGCAACTTCCTTCTCATAGACTCCAATAAGTGCATACACAAACCCCTTCCATCCTTCCCCAACATCACCCCCACCTCTTTCCAAAGCAGGCAAAGTCCACCCAACAAGCTCCTTCACATACTCAACATCAGAAAACAACACCTCAGATATAGGAAGCAATGGCAACAAGTGAATCCCAAGCCTACACTCTCTCCACTCAGGTGGAGCAAACCATAGTCCACTATCTCTCTTATTAGACCAAAGAACTCCCATGATCCTATTCTCACTTGTGAAATCTCCCTCATAGAGTTTCCCACCTTCTCTCACATGCCACCACATTTGAGATGCTTGAACCTCCAATGCTGTTAGTGTTGATCCAATTGCAACAAGATTGGCATCATCATATGCCATACCCATCAATGCTGCAGAGTAATAAGCACTTATAGCTTGGCTAGTACTCTCATGGTTCCTTCCATCAGTGAATTCAGTTAACCCTGCAGCCCAAGAATGCAACTTGTAAAGATCAAAACACCTTAAACGTGTGTAATTGGTGTTTGAGCCTAAGTTCATGAAATCTTCCATGAGTGAATATGCATGAGGCTTGTACTTTTTTCCCCAAATTGGATCAATCTTAGTAAGCACTGCAATTCCATAGAGGAAGTAACCCAAGTGATAAAGGTGATCATTGTAGATTCCAAAACCAAAGTCAGCACTAGAATCAATAGACCCTTGTTGGGTAACAATGCCACCCCATTTGTGATCATGTAGAAATCCATTCCCATTTAAGGTTCCTTCTAGCCAAGGCTCAATTGTTTCCTTTAGAAACTTCTCAACCTTTGGAATCACATCAAGGAAGGAAACCTCTTCAGCTATCAATGCAAACCTTGCTGCCCTTCCAATCAATTTGCCACAAAAATAGGAAGATGTTGGTATTGATGAAGAATTTAGAGCCTCAACATCCTTAGAAAGTGCCGAAACTATTTCATCGCGGGATTGATCGTCTTTCACACCCTTGGTAGAATTCCATGTTATAGAAACAGGATCTGCTTTCAGAATCCATGAATCCCCAACAACACCAACAAGATCCCCATCAATGCTTGTGTACTTAAAGTCATCAAAAACAGTGACATCATTGTCACTGCTATTAGCCAGAAGCTGAAGATGGAGAGGGTGTGCTAAGAGTAGCAATTCACCTGACCCTTTCTTCTCCCACTTATACTCCACACTAAATGGTTCTTTGAATACAGCATCCCCAGATATAGGGTAACAGAAACTGAAATTATCAAGAATGGCATTGTTTTGGGAATTGGAATTTGGCAACAAAGCTATCCTAATTATGCCAGAAAATGCCTCAGATGTTATCTCAGAATTATCATGGCTCAACTTGATAGGGGAAGAAGCATATAGGAGCCATGTTTGGCCATTGTTAAACTGAAAGGTGAACTTGGTGAGGGTATCATTTGAAGAGAAGGAAAGAATGGCATGAATTGTTGTGATGGAAAGAGGGGTTGGTTGTGTCACAGACACAGTCACAAAGGGACTTCCCCTTACAAGGAAGAAGCTGAGATTGGAAGAAGGGATATCTAATGTGACACTGAGATCACTGTAGGAAGAGATTAAGTGATGCTTCTCATTGGTCTTTTGTTGAGAGGAGGAAGTGATGGTGAGATCAGCATTGAAAACTTGGTATATGTGACCAGAGTTGAAGGAGTGAGATGGGTATGAGACAGAAAGGGATGAGTTTGAGGGTTTGATGAGATAAGGGTGAATGTACTCAGGTTGGTCTCCATTTTTCAGGACAAAGTTTTGGAAGAAAGAGTTTGTGGGGAGAGGGGATGAGACAAGGTTTGGGGAGAAGAAGTTGGAGGGGTCAGGGAGGACTGTGGAATGTGTCTGTGGGAAGATGAAAGTAGACATCTTGTAGCTAATAGTGGTGTGTGATTATGGTGGTAAATGACTGAATGGTGATGGATTGGTGGTGGTGACTAATTGAGTTTTTATAGTGTTTTGTGTAACGCCCCAAATTTTCACTATGAGAGATAGAGTGTTAGTAAAGGGAGATTATTGTCAATATTAAGATTTTGATGAGATTAAAAGTGGTTTAGAGCTGACGTGGAAAGTCAAACGGAAAATTCTGTAGACGTTTTGACTGTCAGAATAAGAATATAATGATATAGAAACCCTAATTAGAGTCAGAGAAATGATTTGAGGATGCCAATAGTGATTTTATAATATTTGAGGATTTTAGAAATTTATTTGGGAATTTCTGAGAAACGGATAAAAATATTACCATTTTGGTCCCTATAGTTGACTAGGCTGAACTGTGAGTGGATTTGGAGACCAGAACAAGTTGGGAAGTGTTTTTGAGGATCCAAATAATGTTTTTACATTATTTTAGAATTTTAGAAGTTATTTTGGGAATTTTTAGAATAGCAGACAAAGAATTGCAGTTTTGGTCCCTATAGACTGAGAATAGGGAAAACGGGAGAACAGGTGAATGTCAGAAGCTTAGGGAATGATCCAAAATCAACCAAAAGAGTAACCAATGGTGTTTTTATAATATTTATGATTTTTAGGAATTTTCTGAGATTTTTCAGAGAAAGTTGATTTTAACCCTAATTTACGGGTTACGGTAAAACCGAAAAATTACCGTAATGCTTCTAAACTTAATTGTTATGAACCCAGACCTTTTTAGCACCTTAATTTCGTGGTCTTAGGTTATTATAAGAGTCATGAGAGCTTTTTACCTCAATAGGTAATTTTTGGACAATTTTTACTATGAAATACAAAAGTTACCACATCTAATTACCTTGAAAACTTACCTTTTACCATGGTTAAGGTGAAAAATATTTTCACCCTTTTCTTGGACAGCTGCAGCGCCCTTAGTTTGGTGTGGAAGAGTGTGGAACATTTTTAATTCCATGAGTCACAATTGTTAACCAATGAAAAGCATCCAAGGCTTGATATTTTATTAATGACTCATTAGGTGTCATGGTTAGTTTTAACCATGATTAATGAAAAGTAACCATGGTTCTTCCTAGGGGAAAGAGGGACCACGAAATTGAGGGGGGAGAGGGAGAGGGACTTGTTCATTTTTCATCACTTTCCTTTTCTTTCCAAAACCATTTTTCTCTCCTTTTCTCCCTAAGCCTTCATCTTCTTCCTCCCTCCACTTCTTCCATTTTCATGAGCTTCCATGACTTCTTAGCATATGTTCTTGATCCTCTACACAATAATCAAGTGTAGGGAATCCACTTTAAACACTTAAACTTCCATCAAAGCTTTGGATTTATCAAGGTGTTCTTATCCTTTCAAGAGCAATAAGCTTAGGGTTTTGGACTATTGGTGATTGATTAGCTTTGTGATAATAAATTTGGGAAAAGAGAGAAGAGAAGGAGAAAGGCCAAGAGGTAAGGAGAAACTCTCTCTAGCTACCATGATTATATAAGTTTGTGTTGTTTATGATTTATTTTGCTTTGATGATATGAAACCTTATATGTATTTTTGGTGGAAGATTTCTTATGTTCTTTGTGAGAAGATTTTCTTTATGTTATGGGTGAGATGATTTTCTATATGTTGGTGGATGATTTAATGAGTGTTGGTGAATGATTTGTTAGGTGTTGCTAAGTGATTTTTCTTATATGTATTGATGGAGTGATTTCCTATGTGTGGGTAAAGAGATTTCTCATGAGCTTGGTGGTATATGAACTCTAGTAGGTTCATGGTCATGATATTCTTATGTGGTGGTGATGGATAATTTGGAGAAGCTAAGAGAGTAATAAGTTTAAACTATGTTTTTTTTAAGAAAAATTAATCTTTAGATACCAAGTTAATTGTCTTCTTGAAAATAAATCCAATGGATCGAAATTCATGAATGTGAAAACTGATTTTGGGGCCAAAAAGGGGTGGAATTAGGTTATATAATCAAATTTAAAAGGAAAAATGCATTTTCGGATTTTTGTATGTTTTTCCAGAACTGTTCACGCCCCAGGTGTGAGTGTTTTCACAGGTGTGAACTGTTCTGCCCTGAAAACACTGTATACGAGGGTACAGGGGTCAAAATGTAATTTTTGAAAGATTAGAGGCAACTGTGTAATTTTGGAAAGTTTTCAAAACAGAATGTGGAAATGTAATTTTCGAAAATATAGGGATTAAACCTGTAAAAGTAATGTTTTTGGGCCAAAAGTGTAGTTTCTAGAAATTTTGGGGCAGAAATGAAAATTTGTATATTTTGGGGTCAAAACATATTTATAGAAAGTTTTCCTTAAAAAGATTTTTCCTAAGTGAGCTATAAAAGTAAAAGAGAATACAATATAAATTGGGGAATGTAAATGCTTGGTGATATGAAAAGTGTTATGTGATATAACTGCTGTGTGACGTGTGGAAGGCTATGTGCCATAGCTGTGTGCCATTAAATGATGTGTGTTGTGTGAGAGGTTGTGTGCTGTTTCATTGGCTGTGTGTCAGGCTGTGTGCTGTTTCATTGGCTGTGTGCCATTTAATGCTGTGTGTTATGTGACGGGTCTATGACTGATTGTCATTGGACTGGATATCTATGGTTTGTGTTTTATTGGGCTGTGTGCCAAGTGTTGTGTGCAAAGGGCTGTGTGCCAACTGCTGTGTGCAAAACAAAGTAATCTCCATGGAGTGCGGGCTAAATCCTCGTGACTGAGTGTCGAATAAATGAGGAGTTTGGGGAAAAGTAATCTCCATGGAGTGCGGGCTACGTGCTCGTGACTGTGTGTCGAATCTGTTATGAAGAAAGGGGCCCATAGAAGTGTTTTGTGTGTATATATATACTGAATTCTTGTGATATGTTTCTGTGTGAAACGGTGATGCTTCTGTGTGAAGTTGAATATGGTGATTTGTATGACTAGTGTCTGTGTGACCTATGTTGTATATGTGAAGATGAGATGTGACTTCTGTGTGAAGAGGTGTCTGTGTGACTTAAACTGATTATGCTACATTATGCATATGTGAGTGATTTCTGCTATAAATGGTCATTGTATGATTTTGCATGAATTTCTGTGGTATGCTACTTGTATGATTATGGGGATAACTGCAAAAGAGATTTTGACCCTTGCCTATATGTTTTGTGCTCTTTGGAACATGATTCATATAGATGGACCACTAGCTGGGTAGATCTGTCAGGGCTCGAGGATTGAGACGTACTCTGAAGACGAGTTAATCTAGTGGAAGGACGTACGGGTCCTAGTTCTGAGTTAGAGTTCTCTTGTTAGAGCTTCTTGCAGAAGTTCTTAGTGATTACCCAGCATAGGGAGTCTGTACTTATTTGAGAAAAGGTTTCATGTATATGATACACTCTATTATTAATAAACGAATTTTATTCCCTATGCTATTTACTATTTGATATCTGTTCACTTAAGTACTTCTTTAAAAAAAAATAACAATAAAGAAAAATCCATTTGTGAAAATTAATATACCTTTTGACAGTATTTTTCCAAAAGAAAGATCAGAAGAAAAATTTTAATTCCGCGTTAGAGGGTTGGTTACTTAAGTGTAATGCCTTCGTGGAAGAGGGTGTTACATTTTGAGGGTCTGTATAGTGAGTGTAGTTTTTAGCAATTGACTGATTCTCAGTATTTTTATATGTAATAGTTTGGAATCCAAGGGTGTGTTGTTAGTCCCACATTGGCTAGGAATAGGTCAAATGGAGAGAATATAAGAGACAAGACCCACATACCTAATGTCTTAAGGTTTTAGGTGAAGATGTGGTATCAATATCTCACTAGTGTGGATTCTTGGCTCATTGGCGCAGGTCCCCTGCATGTAGGCTTTCCTGGAACTCCCTACATAACAATGATATTTTAACATTCATTCATTTCTAACATCTATCTAATACCTCTTTCTATTTCTCTCGTTTTATCACATTACTCATCTTATCTATCACATCTATCACTTATTTATCTTCTATTCCTATCTCTCTATGTGTCTAATGACATATTAGGGTGTCCAAAAATCAATTTTTGTTTTATCTGCATTGGCAACTACTCAATCTACAACTTGGTTAGTTATTAAATTGTTAGGACTAGGATTGTGGGGTTTTGTATTTTGGGTGATATTTTATTGGATGGTTAACTTTCTGGTTATCTATTACTGGATTATTTGTGAATTAAATTTTAGCACAAGTTATGGGAAGGTTTGTTGATGATGGCGAATTAAATGAGATTAATTAGGAGGAATGCAAGAAGGAAGGGTGGGAATAAATTAAGAGGACTTAAATATTGCTTAATTGAAGTTTAAGGGAAGGGAACATTAATGGGCCACAAATACCAAAAATCAGAACCATAATTCAGTACCCCGCATTATACAATACAGCTTTATGTGTAGACAACACAAAATAAAAAAAATGGAACACACTATGATAAATATAAAACATAAGTCATATATACACACGAATCAGAATGGAAGTGAAAATTGCAAACAAAGCAAAATCCATGGTTTTTAAAAGGAACCTTAGCAGAATTAATTGTCACCAACCACACCACCTCGGTTGGTTAATTGATTAGCTGAAGCTAGTTAATTTGTTATTATATATGTTCCAAAAGTGTGTTATTGTGTAGGATCTTATCCTGTACTTCATACTTTGGAGAAATTCTTGTAGCGTGGAACTTGGCTAGGGTTTCTTAAGCATATGATCTTGAGCTTGAGTATTTTGAATGGAAAAATGCATGGTTAAGAGAGGAGATTTCACTTAAAATGACTAGCAAGGTGGTGGAATTAGTCATAGGCAAAGTCAATGACATTTCGCATCAATATCATTGTGACCCAAAAAAAAATACTACTCTAAGGAAAATGTTCCACGTGACACTTGTGTAACCATACAAATTGTTGAATTGAAAAATATATCGTTAAATTGAATATGGATAGCTGCATCACAGAGAATATATAACAGTTTGTGATACTCATGTATATAATAAACACATTACAATGCCAGTTGCCAATATGGTAAACAAATTTCATTTTTGTAATGTGGTTTGTTATTTTAGTAACAAATATACAAAAACCAAAATTTTGCAAAATAAAATGTTCTGAAATAATACTTTAATAAATAAAATAACAATATTAATAAATTCTTACACAAATAAAACTGTTTTGCTTAAACCTCAGGCGTTTACTAATAAAATTGAACGATAAACAAGTAATCATGTCTAACCACAAACATCTCTTTATTATCAAAACTACTAACCAAGCTAAACAAATAACTAAAGAAAAACACTAAGTCTTGAAGCCCCCTCAGTCTCAGTAGCGTCGTTTTTGTACTCTAAAAATAACACTTTTAATGAAATACAATTCCAGTGATTTAAACAAGTTCAAAAAAGTGTTTGCAAACGGCACTTTTCTCGGCCAGCGCAATTGCAAAACCTTTTTGTGTGTTTTGTGTTCAACAAATTAATAGATTTAATTATAGCAATTGCAAAACCTTTTTTTGTGTATTTGTGTTCAGCGAATTCACTGTAGGGGTATGAGATACATCATAGTTGTACTTGTGAAAAATCTGGGCTCACATAAATTCAAAATCAGCGGCGATCACAGTCGCGGTATGGTTATTCTCACAGATGTAAAAGATCCGGGCTTACAGAAATTCGAAACTGGTGGCGATCACACCTGGCTGTAGTTTTTCTCACAGGTGCGAAAGATCAGATCTCACAGATATTCATGATCAATGGCGATCACAACCTGTTGTAGCTTTTCTAAATGGTGTGAAAGAGTCGGGCTGACAGAAATTCAGAAACAGTGTCGATCACACCCTGGGTGTTTTTTTTCTCACAAGTATGAATGATCCCAAATTTTTCATATCTAGAACTCAATAAAAAATCACATCATTCAATAAGTCATACCACATATGTTTAAAAAGTTGTTTTACTCACCTTTGCATGAGTGATATTGGGTGTACCTTTTTTTTTCTTCTTCCTTGTTCGATTGCACTATAAGAATTCGTTAGGTCTCATTTATCTTTTATTTTTATTTTTCCGTGCATGAACTATCTCTCTTTTCTATTTTTCAAAGAAACCAATTGTATAATCCCAAAAGTTGCAAACCACCCAAACTTATTTTGGTGGCATGATTTAAAAGTTTGTTTCAACTTTTAACTTCAGAACCAAGAGGTTACTTTTGGTTCAAATGTTCACAGTAGCATTCACAATGGGGGTATTGAAAATTTCACAGTTGGGAATGATTCTGGTCCAAAATCTGCATAATTACGCAGTAGCCATTCTGATATGGAAGTTCGCATTTGGGCCTGACAACTTCACACCATTGGTGTTATTATTTGCATAACTGTGTATGGCACTGGATAGAAAATATGCATTTTTCTACTTGGGTCTGACGGTTTTACAGGAGTGGTGTGAATTTTTTAACAACTGTGGTCAACTCTGGTTTGGAAGTCTGCACTTTCGTTGGTGGATCTGACCATTCCACACCAATCGTGTGAATTTTTTCACAACAGTGAACGGATCTGGATTGGAATTCTATAGTTGCGTTCTTGGGTCTGATGGTTTCACAACAAGGGTGTGATTTCCTTCACAACTGTGATCATCTCTGGATTTGAAGTCTGCATTTGCATTTTCATGGGTGGGTCAATTTTTTTTCACAATTGTGATTTTTTTTTACTTCCAGTTTGTATACCCAACAAATCTGGATAATCTTGTATTAATATTGTGTAGTTAAATCTGGACACACATCTTGTTCTCTGATTTAATGCTTTTTTTTAATAATTTTTTTGGCTTATCAATAAAAACTTCAATTGGATAAAAGACGGGTCCTCCTGCGGTTTCACAACTGTGAATTTTCACACCAGCGTTTGATTCTTGATGGTTTGTCCAATCAGTCTCTTTTCAGTTTCAAACTTCTCCAGACTTCCCTCATTCGATATTAACAGTAATATGATTTAAAAAGATAAAGTTATGCAAATGAACCAATAAAACAAATCTAAAAAACTTAAAACACATGCAAAGATTATGGAAATATGATGTAAATTGAGATGCATCACTAGTTTATAATTCATTTTGTTCAAAACGACCATCTCATTCACTTTCATAACGTAAAACGTGTAAAGAATCATGAAGAGTTCTCCCATCACACACAACGTATAGTCAAAAAGTCAATTCCCTTAGAAATTCCTTAACTAGTAAGAGTTCCATACATTAATTATTATTTCTCCTCATGTTCTCCCTTTGGACAAGTCACATCTTTAGAAAATTCTAACTACTTATCATCATGCAATCCCTTCCTTGCACATTCATATCCAAAACTTACGACTCAGGTTTCTTTGTTACCTTGTTGGCCACAGATACCCTCTTCCTTCAACTTCAATCAAACCACTCAATTCATTCCAATTCCACTCTTCTTAGCCCCAACCCCACCCTCCAAATTCACTCAATCACACAAATCCTCCTCCCACCCAAAATTGAAAAACAAAAACACCCTCTCCTCCTCTCATCATCTTGTGCCAAAATCCAAACACCAAAACCATCCAACCCAATAGACTATTCTATAAAACCCAATCAACAAAACCTCACCCAAAAGATCAAAAACCCCAACCCCACCACCCCATTTTGCATCATAAATCATCACTTCATGGTTGAGCAGGTATCCCATCCCCCATGAAGACATTAACACGAGACTTGTCTCTCCCAACAGCTTTTTCTTCTACAATTCAAATTTGAGTTCTGATTTTTTAACACTCTTAAATTTTTAACATTTATCTAACAATTTTCTCTTTTTTCTATTTCATTTTTCTTATCACGTCACGTATCTCTCTTTTATTCATATCTCTCTTTAGGTGTAAATAGGACTTTAGGGTATCTAAAGAAAATTTTCCTTCAATTTTTTGTCTTCTTGTGAGACACTTGGCACTACAGCATACACCTTGGTGTCATTTAGTTTTTAGTCAACTAACTCACTTTGCAAATGCTGAAAAAACTCAGACGCAAGCTGAGCACAACCCTCATTAGGGGATTGAAAAAACCCTCCAAACACCATAAAACATACAAAACCCCATCACCACCGCAATCACCACCACCACCCCAGTTAACATTTCCATCACCCCCAACACCACAATCACCACCATTGCCACCACCATCCCCAACAATGCATCATCACAGCAAAAAGACCACACCTTTTCAATTCCCACAAGCTCATTCCACTGTCCTCCCTGACCCCTCCAACCTCTTCTCCCCAAACCTTCTCTCAACCCCTCTCCCCACAAACTCTTTCTTCCAAAACTTCTCTCTCAAAAACGGTGATCAACCAGAGTACATCCACCCTTACCTCATCAAACCCTCAAGTTCCTCTCTTTCCCTCTCATACCCATCACGCTTTTCAAACCCTTCCTTCATATATCAAGTCTTCAACGCCGATCTCACCATCACTTCCTCTGTAAAAGCCGAACCTTTTCACCATTTGAACCACAGAATCTCTTCCTACAGTGATCTCAGTGTCACCTTAGATATCCCTTGTTCCAATTTGAGGTTTTTCCTTGTTAGGGGAAGCCCCTTTTTGACCCTCTCTGTGACACAACCAACCCCTCTTTCAATCTCAACAATCCATGCCATTCTCTCTTTCTCTTCCAATGATTCCCTTACCAAACACATCTTTCACCTTAACAATGGCCAAACTTGGCTTCTCTATGCTTCTTCCCCAATCAGGTTGAGTCATAGCAATCTTTCTGAGATTGTTTCTGATCCTTTTTGTGGGGTGATTCGGATTGCTTTGTTGCCGGATTCCGATTCGAGGCACGAGGATGTTCTTGACAGGTTCAGTTCTTGTTACCCTGTATGTGGTGATGCTGTTTTTGCAAGACCATTTTGTGTGGAGTATAAGTGGGAGAAGAAAGGGTGGGGTGATTTGTTGCTTTTGGCACACCCTCTTCATCTTCAGCTTTTGTCAGATAGTGATTGTGATGTTACTGTTCTGAGTGATTTTAAGTATAGAAGCATCGATGGGGATCTTGTTGGTGTTGTTGGTGATTCATGGGTTTTGAAAACAGATCCTGTTTCTGTGACTTGGCATTCTACCAAGGGTGTGAGTGAAGAATCGCATGGGGAAATCGTTTCCGCGCTTTTGAGAGATGTTGAGGGTCTGAATTCGTCTGCGATAACGACGAATTCTTCTTACTTTTATGGGAAATTGATTGCAAGGGCAGCAAGGTTGGCATTGGTAGCTGAAGAGGTGTGTTTCCTTGATGTGATTCCAGCTGTTAGGAAGTATTTGAAGGAAACCATTGAGCCTTGGCTTGATGGAACTTTCAATGGGAATGGATTTCTGTATGATAGGAAATGGGGAGGCATTGTTACCAAACAAGGGTCTACTGATACTGGTGCTGATTTCGGGTTTGGAATTTACAATGATCACCATTATCATTTGGGGTACTTCCTTTATGGAATCGCGGTGCTCGCGAAGATTGACCCGGTTTGGGGTAGGAAGTATAAGCCACAAGCCTATTCGCTCATGGCAGATTTTATGACCTTGAGCAGAAGTTCGAACTCTAATTACACGCGTCTAAGGTGTTTCGACCTTTACAAGTTGCATTCTTGGGCCGGAGGGTTAACCGAGTTTGCGGATGGAAGAAATCAGGAGAGTACCAGTGAAGCTGTTAATGCATATTATTCTGCTGCCTTGATGGGTTTGGCATATGGTGACACTCATCTTGTTGCCACTGGATCAACACTTACGGCATTGGAAATTCACGCGGCTCGAATGTGGTGGCATGTGAAAGAGGGAGATAATCAGTATGAGGAAGATTTTGCTAAACAGAACAAGGTAGTTGGTGTTCTATGGGCTAACAAGAGAGACAGCGGATTATGGTTTGCTCCTCCTGACTGGAAAGAATGCAGGCTCGGCATTCAACTCTTACCATTGGTGCCGATTTCCGAAGCTCTATTCTCGAATGTTGATTATGTGAAGGAGCTTGTGGAGTGGACATTACCTGCATTGAATAGGGAAGGTGTTGGAGAAGGATGGAAGGGGTTTGTCTATGCCCTGCAAGGAGTTTATGATACTGAAGGTGCATTGCAGAAGATAAGAGGCTTGAATGGTTTTGATGATGGAAACTCATTGACCAATCTCTTGTGGTGGATTCACAGCAGAGGTAATGAAGATGATGAATTCGGTCATGGAAAACACTGCTGGTTTGGTCATTACTGCCATTAGGTATTGTTAATGATTTCAAATATTTAAAAGGAAATAAGTTATAATAAAGTTTCTTGCATTGTATAAGTACCTATGTCTGTCTCTTACAATTTCTTTGTAAATAGAGTGTGTTGTGTGGGGTTTTGAATTCATTCTCTTTCTTTACTGTGTATCATGAGGACCTTGTGGTTTGTTTAAGTGCATAGCTAGCAGCTGCCCTTTATTTTTGCTTTATGCGGTTTTGGAATTTTCATTTTTAAAAGTAAAATATCTCTGAAGTCTGAAGGCATTGAGAACAATTAAGGAATCAATATATAAGTAGCAACCAAGACTACATTAAGCATTACACTTTCCCTCTTCTCAATTTGAGTTTCAACCATTTCCCCCTTAACTTCTGGTAGTGCTTCTCTTAAAAAAATACAACCCCATCCTTTTGATTGAGGCTTGCCATTCTCCTCAACTTCCATATATACCAAGCTCAACAGTCTGAGTTGACAAGAATATTGAGAGAGAGACTGAAATTTGTAGAGAGACTGAAATAGATAAACACACTATTGAGACACTGAATCTTTTCCACGCCTTATCACAATGCACCACCATGAGCCAAAGTTTTAGTGTTTTATTTAGGGTGAATTTGGAAGAGTTGATTTGAACTTATCTAATAATATAAGCGCTTATACAAGTGTTTGGAAAAACTTATAAAAATAACTTGCGATGTGTCCATAAGCTGTTTGGAATCCATTAATCTTTCACTATAACTACTTTTGGTTAACAACGTTTTGAATCCATCTAAGAATTTCATCATTCCATTCAACAAGAGAAATAGAGCAACTACACGAGATGAAGGTGCAAGTGCAACAATACAAAAGAAAAGCATTAATCACCTCAAATGGATTTGTGAAAACAATATGTCATCGGTGCAGTGCAACTACAGAGAACCACAAAATTAAAGAAACAAGAAAACTATATATCCTAGGTTTGGTAGAAAAATGATCCAAACTTCAACAACCGTTCGACAGTATAGTTGATGCCTTTTTGGTTCAAAAGATTGATCATCTCGGCCTTCTCACGCTCCCCGACTCCCCTTGATATCAGGGCACTCCATGTCGGCGGGGCTACTGGCCACCTGGCCAGCACCTCATTAAGCTCTTGAAGTGACCTGAGAGTCACCTCCTTGATGACTCCATCATCCTCCATGAAATGTCCCACATGGGAGCTCACGGACACCAGCACCCGCTCCGATGGCCACAGAAAAGCAAGAGCTGTGGCCGGGTAAATCTCGTGGGTTGTCTTGCATATAGCATTCGTCGAGCAGATCCAGTTCTTTGTTCTGGTGTACATATCCATGGACACATTATGTCCAATGTAAAAGATTACCTTGGTCTCCCTTCCGCTGCGGAGAGCATAGCGGAGGAGGCATTTTCCCATGTCTTCGTCATCCTTGGCGAAGATTCGCAACAGTTCAACTTGAGGGGCTGCTGCAGCCATTCTCTGTCTGCATTAAAGATATTTATAACTGTAAATGTGTTCTGACTGAGGCGACTTGCAGAAGAACCATTTGAGATATTATAGTACTAAAGCCTTATTGTTATTGACTCTTTTTTTGACAAACCATCCGACAAGAAATATATGTTAATAACATTTGAGACTAGTGAACACTCAAGATTTGACATAGTGAATACTCAAGGAAGCATATAATATATAAGTCACAAATATAACTCTTACTGAATTCAAGTCCAAAAGAAAATTGTATCTCCGAATCAAACACAAAGTAGTAATTTAAATTAATCCAAAATAAGGATATAAGTCCTTTTTTGCTTTGAGTTTAGTTGCTTTATCCAAATAATGTTTCTTATCCCGAATACTGATTCAATGGTGTCATAACAAGTAGTCCAATTATTGCCACTGCTGGAATTTCTACCACAAACCTGAATTAGTGTGAAATTACAACCACCAAGCACTAGTAAAAACAATATGTTATGTGTTACAATGCAGCATTTAGAGCAGGGATCAAGCAAGGCTCCCTCCATGTTTTAAATTCAAGAGACGAGAGAACTAGAAGGGCATCACGCCCAACAAGCCTCTTATTGTTCAAATATCCATTATTAAATATTTTAGAGATTCCCCTTTTTTTTTTAAAAAGTTTATAAAAATAAAAAAAGAAAAGTGTGAAATATCCTTTTTTGTCATTTAAGAGATATGAAATATAGTATTTTTTTTTGGTCTAGTAGGAAAAACAAAGAACACATCAAGTATTTTTTTTTTTCTATGTACACTAGAACAAAGAACTGGATTGCTCGACGAATGCTATATGCAAGACAACCCACGAGATTTACCCGGCCACAGCTCTTGCTTTTCTGTGGCCATCGGAGCGGGTGCTGGTGTCCGTGAGCTCACATGTGGGACATTTCATGGAGGATGATGGAGTCATCAAGGATGTGACTCTCAGGTCACTTCAAGAGCTTAATGAGGTGCTGGCCAGGTGGCCAGCAGCCCCGCCGGCATGGATTGCCCTGATATCAAGGGGAGTCGGGGAGCGTGAGAAGGCCGAGATGATCAATCTTCTGAACCAAAAAGGCATCAACTATACTGTCGAACGGTTGTTGAAGTTTGGATCATTTTTCTACCAAACCTAGGATATATAGTTTTCTTGTTTCTTTAATTTTGTGGTCCTCTGTAGTTGCACTGCACCGATGACATATTGTTTTCACAAATCCATTTGAGGTGATTAATGTTTTTCTTTTGTATTGTTGCACTTTCACCTTCATCTCGTGTAGTTGCTCTATTTCTCTTGTTGAATGGAATGATGAAATTCTTAAATGGATTCAAAACGTTGTTAACCAAAAGTAGTTATAGTAAAAGATTAATGGATTCAAAATAGCTTATGGACATATCGTAAGTTATTTTTATAAGTTTTTCCAAACACTTGTATAAGCGCTTATATTATTAGATAAGTTCAAATAAACTCTTCCAAATTCACCTTAAATAAAACACTGAAACTTTGGCTCATGGTGGTGCATCGTGATAATGCGTGGAAAAGATTCAGTGTCTCAATAGTGTGTTTATCTATTTCAGTCTCTCTACAAATTGCAGAGCTATTCCAAAAACTCCAAATTCCACTTGAACATTTGTAGCATTCCTTGTTCATGGTATATCTCATGTGCATTAAACTGAAAGTTTCGGGGGGAAAAACACATTTATTTCTAACCAGTTAAGTCGTCCACTTTGTGAATTAGAGTAATTTTTTGGGGTCTGCTATGTGGGTCTCTCATATCCAAGTACTTATTAAATTAGCACTCAATTAAACTATCTACTCAAATGTCCCCTTAATCTTATCTAACCCTTGTTCCTTTCTAGCCTGTTACATGATTTTTGTTATGGCCTATAAATGAGGCATTGTCATAGTACAAACACAAAATATGAGGATTACTGAAATATTTATCAGTTTATTGCGTATTTACATCTATTACACTCACTACACTCGCTAATTAAGTAGAATTTTTGGTTTATGCTCACAGTATCCCAGAGGAAAAGGGGCTCCTGAACTAATATGTGTTCAACCAGAGGTAAGTAAAGCTTGGTCACGGATTGTTCCGTCACCGGAGATCAAACTTAATCTATATCTTCCACATATTAAACTTGAGACCTTTATTTGGGAGTGGATTTATTTTCACTTAGAAGCTCCATGTGATGCACACGCTATGAAGCCCAGATACTCCAAAAATGCAAAAGTATCGGTATCCGATATGTATCGGATACCGATACGGCTCCGATACGTCCCGATACGTATCTAGGGAGTATCCGTTAATTTTTATTTATTTATTTATTTATTTATAAAAATTACGATACGTCGGAGACACGTCTCCGATACTCCAGAGATACGGCTCCGATACGTCAAAGCCAGCTCAGATACGGCTTCGATACTCCGAAACTCTATTGAACT
This sequence comes from Glycyrrhiza uralensis, assembly GCA_030159175.1. NCBI lineage: Eukaryota > Viridiplantae > Streptophyta > Magnoliopsida > Fabales > Fabaceae > Glycyrrhiza > Glycyrrhiza uralensis. The sequence continues at coordinate 3,705,021 of BRZY01000008.1, forward strand.
CTGCCCTGTTATGTTCTAACTACAGAGCTCGAAGCTTTCTTCCTTCTTCTTTGTCCTACTCGAAGCTTCCTTCTTCTTGTTCACAGACCATTCAAAGACCAAGTCTTTCACCTACTCGAAGCTTCTTCTTCTTCTCAAACTCACTCGAAGCTCCTTCTAGTATGTCTTGTTCACCTCACTCGAAGTATTGCTGCTGCTAGCTGTATAATCTGTCTCATAAAGTCAGTTCTCACAAGCTGACCTCTTCTTGTTTGCAGTTCTCATAACTTTGTTGGGGAAGAAAAATGGCTTTAGATGGAGAAGAACACTCTAGTTCTAGCACTACTAGTAGATTTTCCTCTGATCATCATCTATTGACATATGTTTATGTATTAATGAAAAATTAGTAATGACTAATGAGAATGTCTTTTTGCAAATATTATGTAATTATGTGATATATTTATATTTATAATTTTTTGTTAACGTATCTATGCCGTATCGTATCTTGGTTTTTTTAAAATTTGCCGTATTCCCGTATCCGTATCGTATCGTACCCGTATCGTATTATGTATCTGGGCTTCTTAGTGCACACGTGTATCTGCCTATAACTGCTTCATGTGGCATCTTTCTGCAAGTAACTCACTCTATTTTAGCCTAAAGCTTTGATTTTCTATTATTCTGCTTTAGCATGCATTCAGCAGACTTCACTATGAGTCAAATTTGCATGAAATGGATTTCTGACGCATAAGAAACTGTTGCTCTTGGTGTTGGACCTTTAAAACTGTTGTTCTTCTACATATAGGACAAGTAAGTCAATACCCTCTTTCAACTCTTATATACTGTGACATATGTTTTACTTGGATTTTGTTTCCTTCCATTAGACTGATACAATTTTCATTTTGGAAAGTAATACAGAAACTTTGACATCATGCCAAGTGAAGGATTTCTTTCTCTTTTTTTTTGTTTCCTTTTATTACTAAAAAAAGATGAACAAAGTATAGAAGTTGCAATGCATGAATAACTTTATTGTATAAAAAAATCACAAACTTAACTTTTAAAACAAAGTATTTTTTTTTTGTCTTGGATTTATTTTCTTACTAAAAGAAGATTTGGGGTTGAGAATTTTCACAAAAGCACACAAGGGAAAAAAAGATGAGGATCGATGTTTATAGACTTTTTGAAAGAAACTTGTCCATAAAGTGGAAGAATAAAAAGAACATTCTCTAAACAAGTTACAAAAGGATCTTTCTTCTCACAAGTTTCCTAGTAAAATGCTAAACAACCTAGTCATGCCATCTCTTCCTTGGACATTTATTAAGTAGAGAAACAAAATTTTGTTCTTGGATTCTTAGACAAGTCCAAGGAATAACGTCTCTTCTCGCTATCATTATTTTTTCCATTGTTTTTGTTTTTGAAATGCATAAGTCATATATAACACCCTTTCATTTTCCTCAAACCATTCCTTTCTTCACACAATTCCAAATTCTTTTCTTTTCTTTTCTGCTTAAGTTTTCTCTTCCATATAAAACGTAGTAACCAACCCTTCTATTTCCCTTCAGCTAACTTAACTTCTACCAAATCCAAACACTTAACATTGTCAAATCCAAACTCGCCACCATGCTGAAGAAACTTGGAAGAAAAATAGAACGAGAAATAACAAGGCCCTTCAAAGGTCAAAGAAGACCAAGACCAGCTTTTCTACCTCCACCACCACCACCACCACCACCTCCACCTCCACCTCCTCCTCCTCCTCCTCCTCCTCCTCCACCACCACCACCACCTCCTCCTCCTCCTCCTCCACCACCTCCTCCAAAGCAACCAAATACTCCTTTTCTCTTCCCTCAAGCCAACTCCACTGTCCTCCCTGACCCTTCCAACTTCTTTTCCCCATACCTTCTCTCATCTCCACTCCCTACAAACTCCTTCTTCCAAAACTTTGTCCTCCAAAATGGGGACACACCAGAGTACATTCACCCTTACCTCATCAAATCCTCAAACTCCTCTCTTTCCCTCTCCTACCCTTCTCACACCTTCAACTCTTCTTCCATAACACAGGTCTTCGCCCCTGACATCACCATCTCTTCCTCCAAGAAAACCAACCAAAATTCACATGATCATAAGCATGTGATCTCTTCCTTCAGTGATCTCAGTGTCACTTTGGACATTCCCTCTTCCAACCTGAGGTTCTTCCTTGTAATGGGAAGCCCTTTTGTGACAGCATCATCAGTGACTGGTGATCTCACACCACTTTCCATCACCACCATCCATGCCATCCTCTCATTCTCATCCAATAATTCCCTCACAAGACACACCTTGAAGCTCAACAATGGCCAGACATGGCTCATATACACATCCTCCCCAATCAGTTTTAACCATAATGGCCCTTCTGAGATTACTACCTCTGATGGCTTTTCTGGCATGATCAGGATGGTAGTGTTGCCTGATTCTGACCCCAAGTATGAGTTAATCCTCAACAGGTTCAGTTCTCGTTACCCTTCTTCTGGGGATGCAGCATTCACAAAGCCATTCTGTGTGGAGTATAAGTGGGAGAAGAAAGGGTGGGGGGAGTTGTTAATGCTTGCTCACCCACTTCAACTCCAGCTTTTGTCTACTAGTGATTGTGATGTGACTGTGCTTCATGATTTGAGGTATAGAAGCATTGATGGGGAGCTTGTTGGTGTTGTTGGAGATTCATGGATGTTGAAAACTAATCCAGTTTCTGTTACTTGGCATTCCACAAGAGGAATCAGAGAAGAACACCATGAGGAGATTTTCTCAGCACTTTCTGAAGATGTGGATGCTTTGAACCCCTTAGGAACAACAACAACAACAACATCATGCTACTTTTATGGGAAGATTGTAGCAAGGGCAGCAAGGTTGGCATTGATAGCTGAAGAAATATCTTTTCTTGATGCCATACCAGCTACCAGGAAGTTCTTAAAGGAGGCCATTGAGCCATGGTTGAATGGAACTCTCAATGGGAATGGTTTTCTCTATGATGAGAAATGGGGAGGAATTGTTACCAAACAAGGGTCTAAAGATTCAGGTGCAGATTTTGGGTTTGGTATTTACAATGACCATCACTACAATTTGGGGTACTTCCTCTATGCAATTGCAGTGCTTGCAAAGATTGATCCTGCATGGGGAAGGAAGTATAAGCCTCAAGCCTATTCACTCATGGCAGATTTCATGAACTTGGGAAGAAGATCAAACTCTAATTACACGCGTTTGAGGTGTTTCGATCTGTACAAGTTGCACTCTTGGGCTGGAGGGTTAATTGAATTTGCAGATGGAAGGAACCAAGAGAGCACAAGTGAAGCTGTGAATGCATACTATTCTGCAGCATTGATGGGTTTGGCGTATGGTGACACTCAACTTATTGCAACTGGATCAACACTAGCAGCATTGGAAATCCATGCAGCTCAAATGTGGTGGCATGTGAAAGAGGGAGAGAAACTCTATGAGGAAGAGTTTGCAAAAGAGAACAAGGTGGTGAGTGTTGTGTGGGCTAACAAGAGAGATAGTGGACTATGGTTTGCACCTCCACAATGGAGAGAGTGTAGGCTTGGTATTCAGGTTTTGCCCTTGTCACCTATTACTGAGGCCTTGTTCTCTGATGTTGGTTATGTGAAGGAGCTTGTGGAATGGACAATGCAAAATCTGAATAGGAAAGGTGTTGGAGAAGGGTGGAAAGGGTTCATCTTTGCCTTGGAAGGAACTTATGATAAGGAGAGTGCATTGCAAAAGGTGAGGGGGTTGAGAGTTTTTGATGATGGGAACTCAATGAGTAATCTGTTGTGGTGGATTCACAGTAGAGGTAATGAAGAGGAGGAATTTGGTAATGGAAAACACTGCTGGTTTGGCCATTACTGCCATTAAGTATACTGTATTGAGAAAAAGGGGGGGAAATAAGACAGGGTAATTAATGTTAACTAGCCCTGTTACACCTTGACTTACATGTTGTTAATATTGATAATTTGAATTTTAGTTTTTCGAAAAGATAGTGGTAAGTGAGATATAATTTGTTAGTTTTTTTTATGAAGATTTGTTATTGTTTAGTGTATAGTATTTAATCTATATATAAAAAAAGAGTGTTGTGTGTTTAATGTTTTGTAATGAGTTATTTGATTGATATCAACATGGATCACCTATGGTTGATAAGTATGCTTCTATTGTTTTATTGAAGTTGTAGAGAGAGTTAAGGCCTTAGGGGGTGCTAGCATTGTTAGTAGTGTTTAGCATTTATAGCCCCCGACATCGGAGTTTAAATCCCCTCTCACTTTGTAAAAAAAAAAGTGTTGTAGAGAGAATGGGAAAGGTATATCGTCCATTTGAGAATGTATGACGTTATTATGGACATTTAAGAGCAAACTTCAATGATATTTATATTTTTTTGGCACCTATAGTATCCTGGGGGAAAATAGCCCTGGACAAATCTATATTTGGCCAGAAGATAAGTAAAGTCTGATTACGAGAACTCATCAATTTTTTTTTATAGGCGATCGGCCTTGTCAATAATATTTTTGTAGTTTTCTTACAATGCACTCATCTATTTCAATTTTGATTTGATGATATTTTTCCCTGTTCCTCTCACCATTCACTAACAAGATTGCTTATAATTATGAATAGGGATTGCAATGGGGCAGGGGGATTTGACTAGTACTTTTTTTGTACCCAACTCTATTTATATTAGCCGGTACTTATGTGGATAACTGGTACCATAGATATCTATGGATATTTAAGAGTTTTAAAACTAGAATCATATAGTATAACTTTATTTATTAAATTAACATTTTAATTATGTATTCTGTAATAATCATTTTTTTTTATCAAATTTGTAATAATCATTCTAAATAAATAATTATTACATGAATTATATATATTTAACAATTTTCATTATATATATTTAACAGTTGAAATAAATTAATATTGACTTGAGCGTCAGAGTGTTTATAAGAATCCACCGCATTCGAGCCAGAGACATGACATCAACTTGGATCTCCAACACAACAATAGTAAATGGTGTTTAGTTCAATTGTTAAATAATCATAACTTTTGTTTGTTCTTTGATCATACAAAGAGATCAAAGGCAATAAAAAGCAGTAAGACTTTTCACAATCAAACTTTCATCAGAAAGAGAAATTAATAGATGAGAAGCATACGTGTATAATTATGCAATTTTTATGTTCTCATTGTAACGTCTAAAGAAGCCATCAATAATTTACAATACTTTCAAATCCTCATCCATAAGGATAATTTATTTCATAACTCAAACACAAAGCAAATATGTAACAGTCACAGCCACAACATATCTCTAATAAATTTATTACTACCAATTAAAACAGAAATGTTGACATTAGAACATAAATTAACCTGAGGTAGGAACATGACACATGATTATGGGATGGGATGTATGACTATTTTTCCTGTGGCTCTATTAGTCCTGAGGTAGGAAAATGCTTCCACAGTTTGAGAAAATGGAAAAGGGCTCTTAGGGTCCAATATTGGCTTCACCTTGCCACTCTCCAAGTAAGGTTTCAGTTTCTCCAACACTGCCCCATCTGAAGTGAGTTCTAAAGGGATAGCTGGTGGAGTTCCAGGTGGCAGTATTGTCACAACTTTACCCCTTTCTTTAACAGCCTTAAGTGCCCTTTCACTCTGACCTGTTCTTGAATCAAATGGTGTTTAGTTTAATGAGCCCCCAACTATATTACATTTATACGTGCATGTTTGGTAACACTGTGGGAGGAACTAAACTAAAATTTGTGGTGTCAAATGTGATTTGCCTTTTATATATAAAAGTGTTTGGGATTTTGAGTAAAAACAATTCTGTTGTCCAAAATTGACTCTAGTAGAAGGTAGAATTTGTAGCTTTTGTGTTAAGTTGAAAATTTTACACTAAATTTTACCTCAAACTTGTTTTCAGAGTAAAAACATCCAAACATAAATCACTTTACTTCAAACTCAATTTTAACCAAAATCAATTAAGTCAAAATCAATTTTTGCCACCGCATAACCAAACACATATGAACAACTTCATATAATAAAGCATATATATAGGTTCAAGTTCAATCCAGATATCTGACCTACTGCATCATACACCACATCAAACTTTTCCGGTAGTTCTTCAAAAGTCTCCTTAGTATAATCAATAGGCAAATCAGCTCCCAAGTTCCTCAAGAATTCCAGTTTTGCAGTACTAGCAGTAGCTGCAATCCTAGATGCACCACAAACATGCTTGGCTAGCTGTCTCATCAAAACAGTCACACAACAAATCATTTGCTTTCCATTAGAGGATAAAATATTAGGGCCCTTTTGCTTTGAGAGATCATTTCCTATTTTTACTCTTGATTAATTACAAAATTATTGTATTGTTTTCAATATATTTTCTAATTTTAAAGATTTGCACAGGAAACAACAAAAACAATCATTTTTTTGCTTTCATGGTTTCCTGTACAAATATTAGAAACAAAAATTAGATCGAAAACAATATGACAATTTTATAATTAACTAAAAGTAAAAATAGAAAATGGTCTCTCAAAGTAAACGGGCTCGTATATTGTATGCATAAATAAATAGTGTCAATTAGAAATATAGAAGAGGCAAAAATAACAATGATGCAGAGACCAACTTGAATTGAGACAATGGAAGAGTAAAAAAAAAAAAACACACTAACTTTTTGATACTATAGACTGTATTTTGGTAGAAAAATTCAAACCTGAATGACAAAGGTCCCAACTCCTCCAGCACCTCCCAGAACAAGTATAGATTTGCCAGCAGAAAACTCAACCATTTCTAGTCCTTGATAAGCAGTGATGATTGCCAAAGGAAGGGAAGCAGCTTCAACAAAGCTCAAGTTGAAGGGTTTGTGAGCCAAAAGTTTCTCTTCAGCAGCAGTGTACTCTGCCAAAGACCCAATGGCCTTTGGGTGGTTCAAACTATGCTCACTGATATCACCATAAACCTCATCACCAACCTTAAATTTCCTCACTTGACTTCCCACTCTTACCACCACACCAGCAACATCATACCCTGGAACAGTCTTTTCAACACCAAGTTACACAAAAATTAAACAATGCAAAATGAAGGAAAAGAAAGAAGAAAGAAAATTTAGGGTCCAATTGCTCTGTGAAAACATTTTCTATTTCCGTTTTCTGTTTTTACATTTAATTAATTATAAAACTGTCATAATGTTTTCATTATTTGTTATATTTTCTCTATCCACAAGGCTCGAACCCGATACTTTGCTTAAAAAAAATCAAGCTTCTTGCCGCTTGGACTAACCAGCGTTGGTAAACAATATTGCAGTTTTGTAAATAATTAAAAGTAAAAACATGAAATTAAAACAAACAGACCCTTAAAATAGGATATATATAATACCAAAGTCTTACTGGTAAAGGAGTAGTGTTCTTGAAATAGCCAAGAGCCCTTTTGTAGTCTATAGGATTAAGTGCTGCAGCCACAACCATGATGAGCACCTGATCTTCCTTGATGTCTGGTATTGATACATTGAGATCAATTTTGAGAGTTTCTTCTATGTTCCCATATTCTGTGTAGACCCAAGCTTTCATGTTAGATGCCATGGTTGGGGAAAAGAGTGAGAGGATGTTAGAGTTGTATAGTTGAACTTAATTAGCCACAGCAAATTCCAATTTCGTGATCATTCGAGAAGATTTTTTGTGTGGGGGAGTGGGGCAGGTTGTTCATATTCCATAAGTTATTATTATTTTTTCTCTTCAATGTTAAATATTATATTATATATTATATTGTTATCTTTTCTTCCATATAGGTAAATAGTATAAGTAAAAGTTTGTTGGGCAAAAAGTTGTTTGCATGAGATTGACACTTGTAAGTTTCTTCTTTGATATATAAGATTTTTTTTAGAATGATTTAGAGGTTGACATATATGAGTAAAATGGAGATAAGCTTGACACTTGTAAGTTTCTTCTTTAATCATTCTCCATTGTGTATAGTAGTGTGTGTATGTATATATATGTATGTATGTATGTGATATATTTTTTAGTTTGCAAGGGTATCCTTCGCGCACAACTGTAAAAACTAATATCTTCGAGGATCTAAAGTGCATTTAAGAATTGTCTCTCTCATATGATACATATCTATATACACGTATATGATATATGATTTAGAGGTTTACATATAAGAGAGTAAATGGACATGTTGACACTTGTAAGTTTCTTCTTTAACATCATTCTCCATAATTTATATACAGTATATTGTATATTGTAGATAGATAGATAGATTCTCCATTACATGTATATATATTAATTAATATTAATTATAAGTGTATATATTTATATATATTAATAAAATTGATTTGGACTCATGTATTAAAAGAAATAAAAAATATTTATCATAATAATTATAGGTATTAAAAATTTAAAAATAATTATATATATATATATCACTAATAATTATATCCTAAAAAATAATATGCGATATATTTGAACAAAAATTTGCATAAATAAATTCTACAAACCAGAAAAAAAAAGAAAAATATAATAAACATAAAATATAAAAAAAAAAAACTGTACATCACACTCTCACTGTTTATAAAATCTAGAGTCTGTTTGGATTGGCTTATGCAGAGCTTATGACTGATTCATAAGCTGTTTTGGGCTTATTTTTCATAAGCTACCCAGGATAGTTTATCAAAACAGCTTATGACTTGTATAAAATAAGTTTCACTATAATTTTTCTTCGATTATAAAAGTAATTTATATAGCTTATGTCATAAGCAGTAGATAAGCTTGTTATCCAAACAGGACCCTAGTCTTTCATAAAGGAACTTTTTTAAACTTAAACTAGAAGATTTGTTATTTTTTTTTTAATTTAAGTATCTTCCATACGCAATTATGGAGACTAACCTTTCGAGATATTGAGATCAATTTAAGGGGTTGATTTTTCTCAATCGAAACCCGAAGATATATAGATATAAACTTGGCAAAATTAGTGAATTGGTTCCTTATGTTTATTTATTTTTTCAATTCAGTTTCTTATTAAAAAAATTTAACAATTAGATTTCATATATTTGTAACTGGTAACACTATTAGCTATTTCTTCATTTGACGTGTCCGTTTCTAATTTGCTGAACATCATCACCTGAAACTAATCAGAAACGGATATGTCATCAGCAAATGAAGAAATACCCAACCGTGTTAATAGTTACAAACATATAAAATGTGTCAATTTTTTTTAATAATAGACTAAATTAAATAAATAAATAAATAAATAAAAATAAGAGACCAATATATTAATTTTGCCTAAAATCATTCTTTCATAAAATAACATTTTTTTAACTTAAACCCGAATATCCTTTCAAAAACTTAAACCCGAATCGATAATAAACTTTTAACATTTTATATTTACAAAAACGACACTTGATGTTGTGCGTTTGAGCTTAGAAATATCACCAAAACGACACACATATAGAGGAAAATCAATCACACTTGACTCATGACTGAAGAAGAGCGTGTTATGTGGTGTGTACTAACTAGTTCTGAAGTGCTGAGAGAGAAAGGGTAGCAGCCAGCGGCAGAAGAGAAGAGAGAAGAAGAGAAATGGGGGAAGAGAGAGAAGATCCACAGAAGCTGAAGAGAATAGCGGCGGATTCATACGACTACGACAACGACTCTCGATGGCCCGATTATTGGGCCAACGTCCTCATCCCTCCAAACATGGCCTCTCGCTCCGACGTCGTTTCCCACTTCAAGCGCAAGTTCTACCAGCGCCACATCGTGAGTCGTGTCACCCTACTCTTTTTTTAAGCCTTCTAGTCTCATCAAGTTTCGATTTTTCCTCTGTTTCCCCAATTGGGTCACGATTTATGAGGCTCTTTATTTTAGGGGTCTCTTCTCTTGCAAAAATTCTTCAATTGTGTTTTTTTTATTTGGGGGTTGGGGGAGGGGTTACTTACTATTGGTATTCATGGTTTACTTACTATTGATTTTGTATTTCATGTGAATTTGTTTTTTTTTATTTTTCACGAATTAGTAAATTGATTTTAACTGGTTGATTATTCGTGAAGTTTTTACTAAATTGGAGAATATTTATATATGAGAACTGCAACAATTCTGTTTAGTAGTACGAACGATTTGGTAAAGTTGAGGATAAAAAAGAAAGCAAAGAATGTAAGTCAATGCATGAGTGAGGTCAAAGGAAAAGTTGTTATTTTTATTTGTGAAAACTGTTTCAGAGGGTCGCTTGTATTAGGGCTACTAGCTCGGGTGGCAGTGCTTAACATTTGTAGCCCTGGACACCCGAATTCAATCCCCCTTATCAATCAAAGAGGGTTGCTTGTATTGAGATTTCATATTTCTTTACAATATTTAAATGGATCGTCATTGCACGTGATTTACTCTAAAACATTATGACATCATTTGTGTACATGATTTTGCTGTTGTTGTATACATGATTTCATATTTTGATGCTGTATAGTGTGTATTTTGTATCTGAAGGGTATGTCTTATTTTCACTAACTTGGTAAATTGGTTGTAACTTTTTGTTTACCGAACAGGACCCTGATCTTGTGGTAGAACCAATGTCTTTTGGCAGTTCATCCCAACCACCACGGCCATCAGCTACCTCATCGTCACCGCCGCCACGGTCAAGTGATCAAGCTCGTGCAAGAAGTTCTGGTGAATAGCAACTTCTGCTAATTTCATAGATCTAATTTTTAAAGAATTAGAATATTTGTTTGTTCTTTGTTGCATGCCAGCCTGAGTCTTACTATATTTGCAGGATCCACTAATAGAACTTCAGGGACATCTGCAACTGCAGGTCCTAATCCAACTCCTTTGCGGTGGGATCGGCAGACAATTCTATTTTCTGTTAATGCTTGGGTACAGTCTTTTCACTCTCTTGAAAGCATAAGTTTCTACAGAACATGATTCTGGTTAACATATGCCCCATTTTCATATTGATAGTTTCGATGACTGCATTTGACTGATTGTTTTCTTCAGTTCTCCTCTTACTTTTGCTCTGATCACTTGACTGTTGAGCACTTGTGGAGGAAAGAGAAATGGATATTAGAATTAGGAAGGGATGCATTGAAATTGTGAATTTGGCAATTATATGATAAATTACTTTTCTTTTTAAAAAAATTATCCCTCGACTGTCGAGTGTCTACTTGCTGTTCTGAGTAACTTCTGTTGCTGTTGCTGTTGCTTTTAAATATTTTCTGCAGGTGTTTGTTGTGGCGTTCCTTGCAGCCGTTCCATTGATACCTAGGCATCTTTCTCATAGGGCTTATCGACTTTCTTTTTTGGGTATGACTTGCTCTTCTCTGTACTCGTTGTACTCACAGCATGGGGTAAGTTTCTGTTTTGATTTTGCAGTTAACATTATCTTTTTGATGTTGTGGCTTTTCTATATTTAATACATTGTTACATTGTCTTTCGCGATTGTAGAAGCCAAGAGCATGGAATATGCAGGCCTTGCAAGTTTACTTTCAGTCAATAATTGCTACAAAGGATTTTATATACTTCATCTACTGCCTCACCTTTGTTACATCGCATCTTTGCCTTAAATGTGAGTATTCCTTGGTCTAATCCCATTATACTATTGATTGCTTCTTCATGAAGGCATGTAATATTACCATTCCTTTTTTTTTTCACTTCAAATGTCCTGCCTTCTATAACTTGTTTTAATCATGTTGCAGTTGCTTTGATCCCTATCTTATGTTGGGCATTTGAACACGTCGCCAAGTTCCTTCGACGTAATTTCAATCGCTCTACTTTGTACAGGTGAATAACCTTTTAAAACTTTATACTAGTAAACACGCAAAGAAAATAATGTTGCTAAAAGAGACAGCATTGCTCTCATTAAGCATAGGACTGGTACTGTCCTCTATCTCATTAACATTTAATGGCTAAAGCCAAATATAGCATTGCCTATATAATTTCAACTTATTCTGTGTTATTGACTTATTTTTATTAAACTGTCTGGATCATTTTTCTAGAATTAGATTTTCATCTCTGGATGGCCAAAGCAAGTAATCTACTTTATACCAAATAGAACCTGAATTATTTATTTTTCACATCTGAAGGCATGATTGTTTATTGCTGATAATTGTGCCCAGCTTCCCCTTAGCTTAATTCCAAATAATGGATTGGACACATTATTGTTTGAGAGGACACTTAATTTTTTTTTTAATATGCGTTAGCATCTAAGTAGCTTTTTTATTGGTTGAATAGGAAGTACTTGGAAGAGCCTTGTGTTTGGGTGGAGTCAAACAATACTACCCTCAATATACTGACATCACATGCTGAGATTGCACTTGGATTCCTGCTGGTTATCTCGCTGTTCTCGTCAGTTTCTCAATCACCCTTTCCTTTTTTCTCTATTGATGGATGTTCCTATGCTACATATCTCATTTCCGTGGAAGTTATTGTTTATTTACCTCATGCAACCCCTTATTTTTTGAACCACTCATGCAGGTGGCAACGCAACATAATACAAACATTCATGTACTGGCAGGTTTGTTTCCTTACTATCTGAACATATATACATGCCGAGTTTTTTTAACTTATTTTTTTAATATTGTTAGTTGGAGCTATTTTTTTGAATAATGCCTGTGTGTTCATGCATCCATATGCACCCACAAACAAGTGGATACATAAAAAAAATAGAATTCTTCTCCTATTTATACTAGGAAGTAGGAAGTATTGCATCTGTAATAAACCTGACAACCACTACCACCAAGACTTCTTCCACTAGTTAAGATTGACTTCATGCATCAGTCGACGCCATAAAGTTCTGTCATGTTAGGCGCTTATGAATAAGGTGTTTTTATAATCAAAGAGGAAGTGAGATTAAATTGTTTTCATATAAGGTATAAGTTGTTTCTGTAAGCTATTTTGGGGAGCTTACTGAAATAAGTTGCAAACAGCTTATATGGACATGACATAGAGCCTGTTTGGGTAATTTTTTCCATAAGCACTTATAATGAGTTTTCTGACTAATAATTTCTTATATAAAGTTGAGATTAGCATCTACACTTAAATTTTTTCAGAAGCTCTCTCATTTAACTTCTTCGTAAGCACCTATCTAAGCTTTTTCTCTTTTCCATAACATTACACTTGGAAACATATATGAGAAAAATAAGAATGCAAAATAAAACTAACTTCTCCATGAGCTAGAAGTTGAGCTTCTGAAAACAAACAGGACAATAGGCTACTTTCATAAGCTCTCACAAATACCTACACAAGTACTTATGTCATAAAATAAGCCCAAATAAACTATAAATAAGCTCTTCCAAACGCACTCTAGATTGTGTAATAAACCTAAATGAATATAATAAAATATTATATTATCTATGATATAATGGCATTTATATTTACCTGTTTTGCCTTTTTTCCTCCTGCAGCTTTTGAAGCTAATGTATCATGTCCCTGTTACTGCTGCATACCATCAGAGTGTTTGGGCTAAAATCGGAAGGACAATTAATCCACTCATCCATCGCCACGCACCATTCTTGAAGACTCCATTATCTGCAGTCCAAAGATGGTGGCTAAGGTAGAAGAAGCTGCTTGTCTAAAGTGGTTTCATTTGGAACACCAACAAGTAGACATTTTTGTGCTTTTCACCTTCAAAATACAAATTGATTAACTGAAGTAGATTTTTGGGTTGAATAATTATCTAATCATGAATGAATGACAATTTTATCAAGTAGTGTGTGTGTTTAATTAAGTACACTTCAGCGTTATTCATGTTAACCGGTTATTTCCGAGAAATACTTGTTTTATAAATAAATAAATATGTATTTTTTAAAATAAAATAGGCTCATTCAAACAGTACAATTTTGCGTCTTTCTTGTAATTGATGGTTCATGATTGGGATGGATAATTGGTTACACAATTTATTACTTTTTCAATTATTTTTTATACTGGCAAAATTATTGTCCCTTGCGTGTAATTCTCATCAGAAAACGAAATTACAAGTACAACTAGGTGGATATTATCCCTTGTGTTAAAATGTGATGTTTTACAAGTTGGGAGTTTGTTATAATTAGACTTGCCTAAATAATATATTTTTTTGTTATTCATTCGTTCTATTGATTCTATTCAAGAATTTATCCATTATAATAATAGTATGTCAATATAATTTAAGGCTCCGATTCAATTAGATACGAAATAAATTAGTTCTAAAATTATAACCTCAAATAACCAAAAATTGATCCAATCTCCGTTTTATTATTTTGGATAAGATCTGATCAAATATTTTTAAGAAAAGCAAATTGGATCGAGTCAAATTATATGTTATTTTAAACTTTGGATCGAATGATTTTTATTTTAAAATTGAATCGAATCGAGTTGCAAATATCCCTAGTTTAAAGGATTGACACACAAATTAAGAAAAAATTAATTAAGTAAATTTTAAAATAACATATCCTTATTTCTTATTTTATAAGTTTTCATATTTTTTTACCATTATCAACTATTTTAATTATTACTCTACTCAAAACTCATTAATTAAATAAGAGTATAGTGGGAAAAAAAAAAGCAAATTGTATCTTAAAATCTTAAAACAACCAAAATTTTGAGATAAAATAAAAAAAACTAAAACCAAAATCCAAAAAAAAAGAGAGAGTATATAGCCGGTTAAACCTGGGTTAGGATCCTCTGTATTTGTTTTTCTCTCTATTTTTTCTATTATTATGCTTTTTAGAGAAATAAATGACATAAATACGATACATAAATACTAGAAAGTGTCATTTATTTCATTTATTCTCTTAAAAGTATAATAATAATAAAATAAATAAAAAAGATTCTAACCCGTTAAAATCAGCCTTGACTAGAGGTGTCAATATTTGCCCAGCCCGACGGGCCAGCTCGTTTGGCCCGTGATTTAGGCCAGGCCGGGCTCGATAATTATAGGATCAAAAAATACCGGGCCGTTTTGGCCCGGCTCGATTGGCCCGCTGGGCAGGATGGGCTCAATTTTTTTGCCCTTTTATGATACTTTGACATTTTTTCTTTGTAAAATAATTGGACTAGGCTGGGCCCAGTCCGACCCGGTGCATTTTAGGCTGGGCTGGGCCAGAAAATATGTGGCCTATAAGAAAAATGGGTTTGCCTGACCCCGCCCGATTTTACAATTTGGCACGATGGAATAGGCCAAGCCGGGCAGCCTGGTTTGACAGCTCTAGCCTTGACCTTGAGTTTGAGTAAATATTGCACAAGAAAAAAATAAAAATTTTAAAGCTTAAATATATTTTCTGTCCCTGTAAATATTCAATTTTTAAATTTAGTCCATTAAAAAAAAGTCAAACAAAGTTGGTCCTTTAAAAAAAAATTGATTTAGGTCGTTTTAGTGAATTAACTTGCTATGTGGCACATTATGACCCAGTCAGCATGTCACGTGGCATGAAACGCTGATGTGACTTATCTACGTGGCTTACATTAATGACATAGCATCAGACACATCCCTATAAAAATTTTAAGTTTGGAATTTAGTTCCTCTCAAAACTGAGATTTTAATTTTAATCCCGCTTTCTCCTCCACCACCTCCTCCTTCCTTCCTCCGCCACCCCCTCCTTCTCCCACCACCACCACCTCCTTCTCCCCCCCCCCCCCTCTCTCTCTCCTCCTCTTCCCTCCTCCTCTCTCCTCCACTACCACCCACCTCCTCTCTTCTTCATCATTTTGTGCCTTCTTTTTTTTTTTGCCCTTTCTCTTCAGACCCAGAAGAAATTAAACACAAAGATTGCAACTTTGGTGGTGAAAACGAAAAAGGGAACGAGTTCAATTCAAGGGTCAAGGCCTAGGCAACGAGTTCATCTTGCTTCCCCTTTTTTCTTTGTTTTTTTAGGGGAGGGGGTGGTTGTGATTTTTCATTTTCTGTTCTTACATCATATATAACCTAAATTGGTTGTTCTTTAAACTTCTAGATCGAGAGGCACACTTTTGGTATGCTTCAATGTCACCCACTGAAGGTGGGTGATAGTGGAGGAGAGAGGAGGAGGGGTGGTGGTGGCGGAGGAGGAGGGGGAGAGAAGTAGAGGGTGGTGGTGGTGGTGGGTGGAGGAGGAAGGAAGGAGAGAGAGAGCGCCATGGGAGGAGGAGAACAGTAGCAGAACTCAGTCAGTTGATGTACTTTGGTCTCTATACAAATTTTAAGTTATTTAATTAGACTCAAAAAAATGGTCTTAGTCAATAGGTCTTTATAAATTTTAAATGACGTGTCAAGTGGTGACAGAGATACACGTATGCCACATCAGTGCCACATATGGTTAATTCACTAAAAAGATCTAAACAAAAAAATTTATAAGACTAACTTTGTTTGGCTTTTTTTTAATGGACTAAATTCAAAAATTAAATATTTATAAGGACCGAAAACATATTTAAGTCAAATTTTAATTAGTCCTAATTTCCAACACAACAAGTGGTGGTGGAGAATCTGGAGACGGTGGACCAAGTTAAGTGTTGCATTGGACCAACATCTGGCAACACTGCATCCAATGCATTGCAACCCATAACTTCTGATCTTGTGCGTCGTCATCTGAGAGTCCAAGAGAATTACGTCTCTTTCTATCACTTTCTCTATTTTATCATTTTTTCTTCTGAAAAAATCTTAATAATACTTTTGCTATTTTTAAAGACGTTACTAGTATTTAATCATGTAAAAATAAATACAATTATTAATTATTTTTAATTTTTAATACAATAAATTCATTTTATTAAATATTTTTAATTTAACTTTTACTTTTTAATCAATATCTTTCGACATATTAATAATTCATATTTAAACCAATATTATGGTGATACGGGTGAAATTAAACTCGAGTCTTATATTCAAATTTTGTGAATAAAAAAATGTAGTTGAAAAGATGCACCCCTATGCAAAGGGTGAGAGTTTTATGGTGAAATTTAATTATAGTTTATCAATGGAGAATTTAACATTGACCAAGTTACAATTAGTATAAAATATAAATAGGTGGTCCGACCAATTTTGTCGATCATTCTTGGCTAATTTTTTTTTTTTGGTAACTATGATATAGATATGAAATATTTATCGACTTTATTGATGACTAATATTTGCCAAAGAACATAGCTGACAATTTTTAATTTTTAATAGAATTTCTTTTCTCAATTATTTTTTTTCATATACTTATATGATATCTCAGTTACACTCAAATCGACGTAATGTTGGTAAACCCTCGGCTAATATTGAGTCCATAGAAAATATTATTATAATAAAAATTATAAAAAAAGACAACATTAGTAATTTGGTCTATTGCACCCCTTATTTTTAAAACTTAGGGACCAATTTAAAAAAAAAATTACAAGAAAAAATTAAAATCAACAATTAAATTAAGAGACTAAATATATAATTTTAGCTAAAGGAAATATTATCGCATCTATTATTCTTTTCCTTTTTAAACGCAACCGCGTCTTTCGACTATACATATATACTCTCGTATGCAGTATTCGCGCTACCCAAACCGAGGCATGTAATAATCCAATCAAATATACTTTACCGATATCGCAACTGTCGCCGGCGATGACAGTCCTCTCCGATCGCCGCCGCGTGGTTCCAGCGGCCGACGCAGACGCCCAACCATTACCGGAGTCCATTCCCAACAGCCACCGTGAGAATCCCCGGCGAGTCGCCGGAAAAAACGGCCACCGGTCTCGCCTTGCTCGGCAACGATCCTTGACGAAGGATTTTGAACATGTCGCCACAGAGACTTACATGATCACTCGCCTCACCTTCACGCTTCTTCAATATCTTGGGTAACCTCACGTTGAAGTTTTCACACTTTTATTTTATTTATTTATTTATTTATTTATTTATTTCTCAATTTGCTTTCTAGGATTGTATAGTATATAGGCGCGGTTAGCCGAGTCGTTGGATATAATGATTTTATATTAAAACAAATTTCTGTCACTTGAATATGAAATTTTTATATCAAGTTTATTACAGTGAGTGACACAGACAAAATTACCAATTAGTTTGAAGTTTGAAGAGTTTACTTTTTTCCTTAAAAAGTTTTGTTGGATAAGTTGGTAAATAAGGCCATGTTTGGAAAAAACTAGCTGAAAACTCAAAAACTGATTTTTAGCTTAAGCTAATGGCTGAAAGAAGATGTGAAGCTGTCTTATTCAACTAGAAGTGTCTGATAAATTTAGTTATTGAATTGATGGATAAATGCAAAATAATACAAAAGAACGTGTTTGTTTTGAATTCTTATTAATTTTTGTTGATAGATTAAATTTTTTATCGGAAATTAAAATAAATAGTGTAATATTAGAAAAAAAAACAATGTGAAATAAACTTATTTACTAAACATCTCTGATCAAATAAGCTTAAAAGCTAATCAATTAAGATAAGCTAGCTGAAATAGCTTGCCAAACACTAATCGTTTCTCAAATATGTGCTACTATAAGTTGAGCAGCGTTTGGATAGACACTTCAGTGAGTGCTTATGCAAGAATGAAAATTTGATGATTTGTCATAGTTATATACTCATAAACTATTATAAATTTTAGAAGCATACGTAAAACTTTGTATTTTCATAAGCTTCAATTTTTTGGAGCATATGAAAATAAGGCAAAGACAGATTTTAGAGGTAGGCAAAAAACAACTTCAAGCATTTCATACATATTTTCCTTGAATTTACCTGAATTCCAGCAAGAAAATGTCTGCTTGAAACTCCCGAAGAAGATAAAGAGAAGTAGACAATCCTGTTTAAAAGAATATGCAGATAATAATGTTGCTCCCAGAAAGTTTTAGCATTTCTGCCAGGTCATATGCACCAAAGTCCTGATAAAAACTCTTTGAAGTTTATAGCCACAAGGATTATTTTGTCGTGGTATAAATTAAATTTTGATTTGTTAATTGTCACGTGTCTGATTTTCTTTTGAAATTTTGTTCAGGGTTGGTTACCGTTGGATTACGAGATTTCTTGCCCTTGTATGTTATGCCATGCTACTTATGCCTGGTTTTCTACAAGGTTTGTTGAATATGATTGTGTAGTTCTCCTTTCTTATCTCTATTAATGGTAAATGTTAGGCTTCGTTAATTTAATTTGGCAGTTTCACCTTCATGGATTAACTCATCATATATTTTATTATATTATGATTCCTGTTGTGCATCCTATACTTTGTTCTTCTATATTACATGCCAGCGCCTCTCCTTTCACTTGTGAAGGGGTAGAGATCTTCACACACAAATTTTTTATTCTTTTTGTTTGTTTCTCTAGTTTTTCTCCTTCTCTTACTACTGACATTCTGCAGTTGCATATTACTATTTCTTCTCGAGCAAGGTAAAGCGAAGCATAGTTTATGGAGATCAACCTAGAAACAGGTAAATTAAATCACTGGTAAATCTATCCTGTGATGTCGGTTATTTCATATATTGTGTGCCCAAATATTTCTGTAAATTGTGGTTTTGCAGGTTGGATCTGTATCTACCTGCCGATGTCAGTGAGCCTAAGCCAGTTTTGATCTTTGTAACTGGGGGAGCATGGATTATTGGGTGAGTGGTTTGAAATATGAACGTGCTATTGCTTGAATTCATGTGGTAATTTACTATGTATGGTGTAGATTCTTATTCAGAGCATATGACTGTACTTCCTTTTTCATGTTAAGCCTTCCCATTTCTGTAGTGCTAGTAGCACACTGCTGCTGATTTCATTAAGAGAGGAACTCCATTGCAACTGACCAAATGTTGCAATTTCAAATTTGGAAGACAACTTTAGGATTATATTTGGAGCAATTTCATCATCTAAGCTCTAGTGCAATGATTCCTATGTTTTTGGAAATGCCATATACCTTTTCAAGTGACAGGCAGTTTTGACTGTGCTTTAAGTCTTTAACTGAAAATAACTACATGTTAACTCTAATTGGGACAACATAATTTAAAATTCAGACACTAACTTATAGAATTTGGTTGATGCAACAGTCAGTTTGAATTCTTTCTCACTTTCTCATGCAAATAATTGGTCTCAAGCACCATTACATGGCAATTATTTAGTTGTGTGTATATATATAGTTATACCTAAGTTCATCTATCTATTATCTTTTACATATTAAATGATTTTAGTTGGATGTTGATTTAGGTATAAAGCATGGGGCTCCCTTTTAGGACTACAGTTGGCAGAAAGAGACATTTTAGTGGCATGCATTGATTACAGGTACCTCGTCTCAGTTCAAGAAGTGCAAGATTGAGTCTACAATTTACCTTTGGTCCAACTTGCTCTATGTTTGAGGTATTCTAATGGACAAAGTGGGTGCTTTTTATAGTCGATTACCCTGTTTTTAGGACATTTGAGTCCAGCTATTCATTAGTTCTGCCTCGCACTCTTTCCTAAACTTAATCATGTTCAATGGGTCCCTTGTATGCTCCAAATTTACTCCTCTTACCTTCTTATACAAACACTCCTCTCACTTGATATGTCCCTCCCACACACTCACAGATACTGATTCCCAATAAATACAAAGATTAGCGTTACCCTACTTACTATTTTTACATGATATATATAACCATAACTACCCTATTTACATTATTTCTAACATCTTAATTTGTTAATTTTTCAAATGTTTAAAAATATTGCACATCACCCTTAGGATAAACATATCTGTAATTGATATCTTAATGTTTTATAGCTTGAAAGGTAATAAAGTTGTTCCAAGGTAATTAAACTCTCTTTTATATACTATTTTAACTCAGAGTAGAGACAAACATATTTGTTAGATTTAATTTACAATGTTTATGCTATATTTAGCAGTTAAAAGATCTTCTTTATTTGTGAATGCAGAAATTTTCCTCAAGGAACCATCAGTGACATGGTAAATGATACTTGTCAGGGAATTTCCTTCGTCGTCAACAACATAGCTAATTATGGAGGTGACCCTAATAGGTGACATGCTGCTACTATGTATGATTCCTTTTCATCATATCTTTAGACATTGAACTATGAGATTGATATTTTCCCTTCTTGTCAGGATTTACCTAATGGGACAATCTGCTGGTGCGCATATTTCATCTTGTGCTTTACTAGCCCAAGCAACCAGAGAATCTGGAAAAAGAGATAGTGGTTCTTGGAGCATTTCCCAGTTAAAAGCTTATTTTGGTTTATCTGGAGGGTAAGACATTTTGTCTAAAGTCTCATGGGCATGTACTCTATGAGGAAGTGGTCAATTTCAATAATATATCTCAATTCTTTTTAGATTGTCTTGAAAACATAGATGCAGTTCCTTCAGAGTTTCATGTTATCCATTATTGATGTTATTTGTGATAGAAAGATGCCTCTTAAGCTGAGAGAAAATTTTTACCACACAGCCATTAGACCACTTAGTTGGGGAATAACTGCATACAAGTTCCAGTTTTTCAAGGGAGAACCTGACCTAGAAGGGGCATGAGATTTGAGGTAAATCAAGCAAAGGAAGATAAACACGGGAATGTTGGGCAATAAAAGGCCAACAAGTGCATAAGACAAGTATTGCAGAGAAGAGAATGTCGTGTTGGATAAGTGGCCATATTAGAAAAGATAAGATCAGAAATGAATGTACCAGAGAGAAATTAGGTCTGGCTTCTATCGGGGAAAAGATTGTAGAATTATGCCTATGATGATTTGAGCATAGGAGAAGAAGACCAATAGAAGTTTAGTTAGAAGAGTTGATCAAATAGAGGATAGCCCAATATAGGTGATTTAACAAGTGTATCGATCTTATGGTTGCAAACGAGATTGGTGATGTCCATCAAGCCTAGTTTTGCAAATGCACCCACTAACTTCTGAGGCAGCAAACTATTTACTATTTAGTTTATATGCTTAAAGTGATGAGAAAGTTGGTGGAGTCTCTTGGCATAATGTTTGGTCTCTTGTATGTTTCAATAATCTTTTTCATTCTATTTTGCTTTTCACAAGGCAAAGAGATTGAAATAAAATAAAAATGTTCCAGGCTTGTTTTGTGTGAATAAGTCTGATAACTGACAACTGTATTTCTGAATTATGTTCCCTGATCAATTGGTTTATATATGTCAAAGGATAATCTATTAACCCTTTCAACACGTGTACAGATACAACTTATTGGAATTAGTTGATCACTTTCACAATCGTGGCTTGTATCGTTCCATTTTTTTAAGGTGTGTCCCATAAAACTGAGTTTCATTATGGTTATGAGGTGTTAAATTATTTTCCAATCCTTATAACTGTTATTATCATTGTAGCATAATGGAAGGTGAACAATCTTTGAAGAAATTTTCTCCCGAAATCAAAATTCAAGATCCATGCATCAAAGATTCCATTCCTCTCTTGCCCCCTATAATTCTTTTCCATGGAACTGGTGATTATTCCATACCATCGATTGCCAGGTTAGTATGTAGACCTGAAATTCATTGATGTATTACATTCTTTTATTTTACTGCATGGACAGAATCTACTAAAGGTTTTAATGATAAACTTTTAAGCTGAATTTTCATGCCATAAATAAAACCTGACAACTGTTATGTCGTCAAAATTTGACAAATTTTAGGTTGCTTGTCAATTGCCTGGCTGACACAACTTTCTTTATCCGAGCTTTGGCACTAGTTATGTAAAGATTGTTAAAAGAAAAAGGCATAGGCAAAGTTCGATGACCATTAGTTACCATTCAATTAAGATCAACTTGTGATGAGTCTGACACTGTGTTGTCTTTCATTTCTACAGTATTTGTGTTATTTGTGTCAAAACATCACGATGGATGCTATAATTTACTCTTATAAATGAAAGCTTCAACTTGATAATTTTCTTTTCTACACTTTCAAATATTTATGTCAAATTTTCAGTGGCATTGGTTTCACTTATAGAAATTACTACGTGATTGTTTGCAGTGAACGGTTTGCTGATGCTCTTAAGAAGGCAGGGGCAAGAGCTGAGCTGATTCTGTATGATGGGAAAACACATACAGATTTGTTTCTCCAAGTAAGTTAAAATTTATGCCAAATTCTTTTCGTGTGTTATTTCAAATTTTTTATTAGACACTTACTTAATAAACACACAATCCTTCCATGTTTAAATTTATCAGCACGCTAAGTGCAAATCACTCAAGCAATTCCTAGTGATAAAATGATTTGTTGAATTTGCAATTACTGATAAAGGGGAATGATAACGACTTGATAATTTTAAAGATCACTCAATTTTAAAGATTGAGTTTAATTACTATGCAATGACAACATAAAAATATTTTACATGGACATCTAATCATATCTAACCACAGTATCTCTTTGTAACATTATTTCCTAAATATCTGTACAAATATCTATATGGTGAGATATGATTGAATGTCTGTATAAAAACACTATCAATGCATAGTAATTAAATTCTCAAATTCACGGTTATTCTTGTTAGAGTTCAACCATGTGCTATACTTTTGTTTTTTTTCTTCCTAATGTGCTTCTTATTTTCAACCATACTCTACAGGATCCACTACGAGGTGGTAAAGATGACCTATTTGATCATGTAGTTGCTTTCGTACATTCCAATGATAGTGATGCTCTTGCAAAGGATGCCACTGCACCCCCAAGAAAACGGCTTGTTCCTGAAATTTTGTTAAAATTGGCTCGCAAGATTAGTCCCTTCTAATCTTCTATGCCTTTCTCTCTTCCATCTAGTATTTAATTATTTATTGAATTTCTCATTCATGAACTTCTCTTGTTTTAGTGGTATATATATACCTCAAACTCTTCATTCATTGAGTCACCATATTTCTTGGGGTGAAATTAGGTTGAGGTTCCTTATAAATGTAGCCTATAAGGATTAGGATTAGGATTGGGATTAGGATTAGGATGGGAGGTGTTACCATGATCTTCATGTTACATTCCTATCTTCCATCCTTATTTAAAACTTGGGTACTCTTTTGAAAGTGAAGTAATTTGTTATGCTATTCTTTATATTTGAATGCCCTGCAATCTGTTTTGAATTTTTTTGTTGTTTCGTTTGGAGCCTAATATTTATGCCAATTTTATTAGTTTTTCAAAATCATGTTCTTAATTTTAAATGTGAATCCTATTCTTAATAGATTATAAATCAGGTTAATTTTATCAAAGAAAAATATTGAAAAATTAAGGCCATTTTAAATATTTATATATTTACTTGTGCATGGAAAAAATAAAATATTAATAATATATAGAAGATACAAGATGCAAATTTCTTCAACAAAAATGTTCACATCATTTTTTCTCCATACCACTACCCTTACACTACACCATCACTACACCATCACTACTTTTTTTTTTCCACTGTGTCCTCTGTGTGTAACTGTGAAAACTAATCTCTTTAAAGATTTGAAGTGCATTAAGGGTTGTCTCTCCTAAATAGTAAATTTTTATACATATCACCATATACATGAGACAGAAATTAAACCCTCGACTATATGCTTAAGAAACTCGAATTGCTTACTACTCGAACCATTTTGGTTACACCACCACTATTTGGTATATGATGGAAAAGGGAGAAATTTTCTCTGCCTTCTCATCATGGTGGTATAGGAGTAATGGTGAAATGACGTGAAAAAATTGATACTCTTTTAAAATAACGATACTGGGTTCGGTTACTAATCAGTTTATATAAATGTATCTGTTCAATTAATACCATGGACCTCTTCTGCATTTTCTATGACTTTGTTTTTTGTCACAGACATCCTTTAATTTTATTGAATATTTTTTTTTATCCAGTAGAAATAGTAAACACACACACATAAGCGCCCCAACTAGGAATTAAACTTTGTCCAACCTAACATCGCAAGATGGATTTAACCATTTGTGCTAGGTTTTACAAACAATTTTATTGAATATGAATATGAATGTATTTACAAAACATGTGAGATTTTGTCTACTATTTAACGAAGACAGAAATTTACTCTAATTTCTAATAGAAAATAGAAAATAAATAACGAAGTTAATATATTTTTTTTATGACAGAATAACCAAGTTAATATGATGGCATGGAAATTTAAATTTATTATCTTCTACAAACTATCGAGACTCCTCAAAATTTATAACATAATATATAACCTTCTAATAAAAAATATATACAGCAGAAACTCATTTTTTTCTCTAACCAAATGAATTATTTTTTTTGAAATTTCCTGAGCTTTTTTTTTTTCTCATGTGTATTTTTTCAATGTTCCAAATTGATGGTGTTACCAATTTTAAAAAAAAAATGATTGTTTTTTCTTCTTTGGTTATATATTGGTTGTTTTTAGTAGAATATTTTGAACTAGCATCAAGTCATTTTATACATAGTTTTAACAACCATAACTATCACAGATTCACAATAACAACAATCGAAGACACAGTTTTTTTTTTCTCTTTTCATTTGCATAGACTCTCCTTCCTTTCCTCAATTCATGTTAATTCTAAAGGACTGGTACAATACTCATCATTACTTGAAGTTGAAGTATCCTCTACCATAGGAGTCTTTGCTTTGGCCTTAGCTGATAAGTCCATTGCCTCAAACATTCTTGTCTCTCCTTCAGTGCTGCTTTCACTGGAAGATGATGTATCACTCAATGTATGGAACATTGGCAGCTTCTGCTTCTTTGCACCCTGAAATGAGTAGCTTTTTGCTTTTCCCATATATGAAGGAAGAATAGGTTTTGGTTGTGAGTCAGTCCTGTCCCTTCCCAAACTATAGGTGGTTGAGAGCTTCCTTTCTATGCATTCCCTTTTTCTTACTACATCACCCAACTTCTCAAAAACTTCATGTTGGTCCACTGCTTCCTCAGCAGCTTTTTTCTCAAGCTCAGTTATTGTCCTATCCAATGCTTTCTTTTGGAGCCTAAGAGAGCACTGAAATGGTCCAAATGGTAAAAATAAGTGAAAGAAGGTACATTCTGGCCTGTTTGGATAAACAGCTTATTTAAACACTTACGACATAAGTGCTTATGTATAAGCTATTTTTATAATCTAAGAGAAAATGTGATGAAACCAATTTCATATATGTTGTAAGCCGTTTTGATAAGATATTCTGAAGAGTTTATGAAAATAAGCTCAAAACAAGCTCTCCCAGACACTGTCACAAGTGCTTATGCCAGTAGATAAGCTATGCATAAGCCGATCCAACCAGGGTGGAGAAGTGATAAATGAGAAGAAAGAATAAGGGGAAGGAGAAGAAGAAGAAGAAGAAGAAGAAAATCAAAAGGATTTCAAACTTACTCGCTTGTCAAGAAAACTTCCAAGGCCTTGATCTTTAAGTTTCCTTTTTGCCCATAATGTACTGCAGAATCTTACAAGTCCAAACAATACTGCCAACAGAGCTGACTCAAACAGCAGAAACAATAGTACCGCCCTTTCATTGCCTACAAAAAAGCCTCGTAAGTTTTACCCAATTGCAAAAAAATTTACCTCGTTTTCTTTTTAATTTACTGAGTTGTACATTACCTGCATAGATGCTGACAAGCTTAGTCCTTGCTTGAGAGCAGCTAGATGCGAGCCTCTGACCTATGAAGTGATGAAAAATTACACGTAAAGAAATTTTTGTGTAACATTTGACAATAAGAGAATTTAAGTTGAATTCAAAAAACACTCAACTAAAACCAAGACACTCTTGTTTTTCATATTATGTGATGCCTCTGCATATAATATTTTTACTGAAAAGAGAATTAAACTGTTCCCATTAACTTTCCAGTTTCCAGCATGCCTTAGCTTCCATCTATATTGGAAAAAAGATGTGTCTTGCAGTGAATCAACATTTATGGGTTCATCTCATCTTTATGAAATTCCCTGACTGTTAATCTTCAGTTAGTTTTAATCCTTCAGTTTTAGGCAAACCAACCATCCTTCAGTTTTAATCATGAGTGGCTGTTGATTTTTGGTGTGCGGGCTGTCAAAACGAGTCAGCTCGGCCCACACGAGCTGGCTCACGAGCTAGTTCACGGGCTGAATCACTAAAAAAAAATTTAAAAAATAAAAAAAAACTAAAAAAAAATATTTAAAATGTTAGAAAATAAAAGAAAAACTAAAAGAAATATTTAAAATAATTAATTTTAATTTTTTTTATTTTTTAGTGTGGAGACGAGCTGACTCTCTTCAGCTCGGGGGTTAAATGAGCCGAGCTAAATCGGCTCGAGGTTAAACGAGCCAGCTATTTAGTAACCCTTTTAGCCCACGAGCCAAGCTGAGCCACGAGCCACAGCTCATTTTGACAGCTCATTTATAGATATACAATTTCCTGCATGACATTCAAATGTTATCAACTAGAGAATACTAAAATATAGAAAAACAATTGCCCGATATCCTTAACTGGTGGCTAGTATCAACAAAGAAAATAAGTTTAGTCTTAAAATGTATGCAAGCTAGAAGGAATTCTCTCATCAATGATAGATGTCACTTGAGGATCAAAGTTTGATAATATGATGCAACAACTGTATTTCAGATTTGTAATTGTAGAAGTGGTTAAAAACCTGATTATTCATCTAAAGTTAGGTGTAGAAAAGATCTGTACCTATAGTACGGCATTGCAGCGAGGTGCCAATCTCTGCAGTGAATATAAGCACTGTTAGAATATAAGGAAATATCTTATAATGGGAGCATATCAAGTGAGAGGACTTTTATTATGAGAGGATGAGAGGAGTAAATCATGGCCATAAGATCAAACCATAAATGGTCAAGATTAAAACATAAAGTCACGTGACTTTTTAAAGTGGTCATGTGACCACTAACTAACTTTTAATCCCAATCATTAATGTATGGTTATACGGTCCAGATTTAATCCTCTCACCCTCTCATATTAAAACTCCTCTCACTTGATACATCCCCATCTTATAATATCTCAATATTATGTTAAGTTTATCTCATAGGATTAGTTACTTATTTTAAAATATTTTAGAATATTTCTTTAGATTAGTTTTCCTATTAGTTATTATCACGATTTGTTTCCCTATTCAATTAGGATAAATAAGGGTTAGTGCTCAGTCCTTCGTATCAGGCTATCAAGTCATCAAGTTATTACCAAATATTATCAATCATACTTTAGAGTTTATTCTTTTTTTTCTCACTCTATCTGAAACCCTATAACTTCAACAAACACGAAGCCATTAGTTCATTCAAACAAACTACTTCAACACAAACATATAATTCCCAAAAGTGAAAATTACGGGATATTTTGAGTTATCCAATTTGTTACTTCTATAAATGAATAATTAGCTTTCTGCAAAATGCAACAGGAAAATGTCCAATTTTGATTAGCTAAGAGAGTGCACTCTTACTTGAGGCAGCAAGGAAAGTAAGAAGAATCTCCTCATTCACAACAAACTGACTTAGATCACTCTTGGATAATAAAGTTGAAAGTTGACCTGAATTGAATCAAGCATTCACAAAATTAGATAGGTGTCTGCTATGTGAACTTTATTTCCAATGGTAAAGGCTAATGAGGAAATGACCAAGAAAACATGTACCAGGATAGCCTTCAGACCAATAGATTGATCCAGTTGCAGGAACCAACATGGTGAACATTGCAGCTTTCGGTCGAATTGCTGAAACAATGGTGTATTCACCAATAGTGTGGCTAACTTTTCCTTCCATCTTTATCTGTGAACTGTAGACTGCAAATCCAGAGCAATCAAGAAAAGGACCAACTTGAACTATAGAGTTTTCAGTATTTCTTCCTGAGAATTTCTTGAGAATCCCAGTTGGTGAAAATGAGTATATGAAACCATCCAATGAACCAATAGATATCCATCCTGTTTCACCAAGTTTGCTTCAGTAAAGTAAGTCTTTTGTATACCACAAACCATTGGTTTTAGAGATATTTCAGATTAATGCAAAAGTTTATATATGATACTCAGAGTCTCAGACATTCAGAATACTAGGAAGAAAAGTTAGGGAAGATTGTGCATTATCATAGAATGATATGCAATTCTCATCTAGGTATCAAATTATGCATAAGTAATCATTTGCTTCAAACCAAGAAATTTTAACTTCTCTTTACAAAACTTCCATGGATATTTGTTATAAGATTGATCTGCCTTAACTAATTGAGAGACCCATATATAAACAAATCCAAATTCATAATGAAATTATATTTTCTAGAATAAGGTTTAAAAGTTAAAACTAATAATCTTCTAAGAGAATACAACTTACCATTAGAGTCCACAACAGGAGCACAATCAATTTTGCTTAATGGTCCAATACTTCCCTGCCACAAGACATTACCCGAAAAGACATCGAGAGCCAGTACAAGCGCCCTCGCCGGAACTGTTACATACAGATGACCATTGTTTCCAGGAGTTATGGTGAAATTCTTGTCTAATGAACTAAAATCATGTATCCATCTAAAGTGATGGCTACGAACTGACAAACAATAGAGTTCTCCTTCTGTGTTTGAGATCTGCAAGTGGAAAAACATATATACTTTCAAAGAAGTCATGTTAATCCTAGGAAATGAACAGTTCATTATATAAGAAAACTACACACAGCACATTTAGCTAGTAACTAAAGCACTACAAAACAAAATGTAACAGCTTTGCCTGTTGCCATTTTATGACATAGTTAATGTCAATTATAGTTTCAAACTTTCAATTACTATTAGTGAATGTGTGACATAAATGGTTTTATATCTAACATAATATCCCTTTTTCAGAGTGCATGTGTGACTGTGTCAACCCCATAAGATATATCCATAGCCATCAACATCATCATTGTTCCAAAGACCATTATTCAAAATGTACTTCACCACTAGAGCCAAACTGCAGAATAAATAAAATGTTACAAATTGTCAAGGATGAGAAAAACCTTACATAAACACTAGCCTCACATTGATCAAGAACAGGAACTGATGCAAAGTAACAATCTGTTAGATTTTTCCTGCATCCTTGGCGGTAGCCAAACTGATAAAGCACAGGTCCTACACTCCAAAGTAAACGTCCATGTGACTGATATGCAAAGAGTCCTTGGTTCTTGATAGTGACGAATACAGTTGAGCTTAATGTGCTTACTGAGAGCCCAATAATTTCAACCTCTGCCTGTTGACCTGGTTGTTCTGGGCCAAAGAAAACTTGTGATGTTGGCTCAGAAGTTCCAATGTTTCCATGTTTAATCATCAATATTCTATTATCAGCTACCAAGTATATCTGCAAGTTCCTTACAAGAATTAATAATCAGAGTAATGATATTTGAACACTTGTCAATTTCTAACACCCATCCAACACCCCTCTCTCTTCTTATTACATCACTCATCTATTACATCTATCACTTGTCTCTCTTTTATTCCTTCTATTCCTATCTCTTTCGATATGTCTATTGGCATTTGGGTGTCTACGAATCATTTTTGTAATAACCACCATCACCACAATAACAAAAGCCTTTCCCTCTTGAAATCTCTTTAGTCTTTACCCAAAACAGAAACCCAACACTAATATACAATAAACAAGAAAATTCCCAGAAAAGTTTATTTATGAAGAGTGATAAACGTGAAGCCACCGCAATGTAACATGAAACTAAACTCACAACAGTGGGATTTGGATCCTCATTCCTTTTTTCTAATATAACTAATACAACTAATCATAGTAGGTAATCTGTGTGTCTGTGTGTTTCTCTCTCCAAAGGGATCATATCACATACTATATCCTCCTAATAGTCTTCCTACTACTTTATAAAATATTAATTAAACGAAAAAATGGATACATTTAATATCTTAAAAACATAAAAAACATCTAATACTTTCTCAATTTACTAATTTAGTAACTAGGAGGATTATTCAGAACAAAGAGCAGGAGTATTTAGAATTATTCTATCGCGTAAGAGAAGTGCTAGAAAAACACTCTCTTCTAAACAACGGAAAAATAGGTCCCACAACACAGAATAGGACCCCACATAAATTAGTAGGACTCACGCGAATTTCAGCAAATAATAATATAGTTTGTTACTGGCACTTATCTATCATACAATTAAAAATGGGAAGAGAGTATCCAAATCCATACTTTTCAAAACTAATTAAATTGAAACCAGAGTGAGTGACTCACTCACCTTTCCGGGACCACCATGAACCGGGGCCATACCAATGTTGCACTTGTAGTCAACATGAAGTGACCAAGCAATGCTACCGTTGCTGTGAAATGCAAAAAGGGTCTTATCAGAACAAACATAAACCCTTCCATCATCATCTCCTATAAGGGGTTTGGATAGCCAATGACGCCGTGGAGAGACCAATGCAGGAACCAATAATGCCAATACGAAGAGGAAGACAACAAGTAGTAACTGGGTAGTCATTGGAATCGCAAGAGAATCATCAAAGTTTGTGACTCAGAAGAAAGAAACCACTGTGTTGGTACACACACGCATGTGTTGTAGCAGTTTCAACCATAAATGTGTTCAATTCATAACTATGACAAAAAAAAACAGAGGTTGATGAGAAAAACGTGAACAATGAACAATACAGAACATAATCAAACGTGGTTTTGTCTTGATTAGGAGATGTGTGGGATAAATAAAATCATAACATCAATTTGTTCGGTTAACTGTCTTTTAAATGACAAACTTTTTGGAGCAATTTATAAATCTTCATGCTTTTGTTCACTGCAGTATATCCCTCCCATTTCTACTAACATTACGTTAGTCCGAGTAGTACTGGGCTTGAATCTCTTAAATAAGGTCTCAGGTTTGAGCCTTGTGGATGGAAAAATGTGATTTAGAGGAAAGACCCCATTAAAAATGGACCGAGATTAGTATGGATACTTCGCACCAATAACATGCTTAAAAAAAAATATCCCTCCCATTTCTCGCTAGCAGTTAGTATAGCAATAGCGGCATTTAAAGGAACACAACTGACCACAAAATGTGTTGTTCAAAAAAAAATTGACCACAAAATGTGTACAAGAAAATAGTATTCTTTTATTTTTGTTATAAATTCCTTTATTATATAGATATAGATAAAATGATAGATAGATTAATAAAATAAATAAATATAATATGTGTTTGTCTTTCTTCATGAGAAAATGAAAATGTGCTATTCAGGGAAAATACAGATATGTGAAATGGGTTACCGTAATAATTGAAATTGGATGTTGTGCGGAGAATCAGAAATAGTGGAAGGGTAAAATGGGCCAAAAAATATGTACACTAATAGATCAGTGTATACACTAGGGTGAATTTTAGAATGGGATAACATAAAAGGTCCCATGAATGGGAAAATTTTAATTTTACCTGTAGCTGTGGGGTTATCGGTTATTGACCTATTATATTTCTGTCCTACTATTTGATATTAAATATAAAATAGTCCAATATCCATTTTTGTCATTAAACATTTTTTTGTTCCATTATACGTAACTAAAACGATAATTAAATGTCACCTATTGTCTATCCTAAAGTCCGATAAAGCACTTCTTTAATCTGATTTGTTAAATGTGCTAAAGTCATATTTCAAAACACCGGATCTGCTCATCACTGAGACAATTGAAGCTTGTTCGAGTGTCCTGCTTTAGTTCGTTCGTCATCATCAAGAAAGCATCGTCGGAAAAAGGTATGTGGTCATGAAAGGTATTTTTTTGTTCGATTAGGAAACTGTATGCGTTTTATATTCCAAAATCTTATCGCAGATACTCTTGTGGTTAATATTGCGATGTGTTTTCTGAAATGATAGTTGAGGACAGACGTATAATAGTGCGATAATTTTTTTCCTTTTAATGATATGTTTGACATTTTTGTTGTTTACTATAAGTTTTTTTATGTAGTGACCAATGTCGAGTCTTCCTTTTTATTTAGTCAATACGTTTCTAATGTATTTTCATTTCTAGAAGACCCAACACGCTAATACAATACGAGTCACCGTCAATGGCGTTTCTAATGTTTAATTAATTACCCCTTTCATTTGGTTTTTGCTGTAACGACAATGGACCAATGAAGTGTAGTGTTAAATCCATGCTTAAATAGATTGTCTTTTGGACATTATTCGCTTAATTACATTTACCATCATTTATTGCAATAATTACATTTACCAGGGTTTATTCGGCCAGAAGATCGATTAATATTTAATACTACCTAATCGTAAAAAAAGGTAATTAGTTTATTTTTATATCAACAATCATTAATTTCTTGGAAAATTTTATGTTAGTCAAAAACTACAAAATGTTTCTTTTCAGGCAACACATCGTGCGAATCTTTTATAAAAAAAATCACATTTTTAATCAATGGAATTGCCTAACTATCATGCTTATACTGCACTAAACGACATAATATTATTGTGGTTCAATATCTAATTTTTCAATTATCCAAGGACTCTCTGCAAATATTTATAATACATTAAAATACCTAACTAACAGGTTGTTGGTAATTCATCGTAACCATTGAATAAAATATTAAGTTTCTTGGATTATATCAATGACTCATACTTTCTTTCCCACTCATGGGACGGTTTTGGTTTTTCCATCGTAAACGACACCGTACACTAGAGCAAAGAGAGTCTGTCGGTATCTTTATTTTTTTGGATAAGACAAAAAAATTATATATTGATGTTTAAATTTAATTAGTTATTATGTACACATATGTAATTCTGATTTTTTTTACTAATTCTGATTTCTTTATAGCCAGTTTTAGAAAAATATTTTGTTATAACTCAGAGATCAAATGAAAATAAATTCTAAAAAATTTGAAAATTCAAAATGGCCACGAGATGCGACCTCTCTCTCGTTCTTCTCCCTGTATGATCGCGGTGGCAGCCTTCCTTTCTGCCATTGTATGCAGCCTCCCTCGGCCGCGCGAGGATGGGGGGCCGTGGCGCATCAATGGAGGGGGAGGAGAACGGAAAAAACGGGTTAAGGTGAGCATCAGACTTTAGAAGGGGTCAAAGTATAAATTTAAAAAATACTTTTCTAATTTAAAATATGATCCTAGAGACTAAAAGTGATAAATTTTTAAAAATAAAAGACTAAAAAAATGCGTTTTATTTTTTAGGGACTAAAAATAAAAATTTCTAAAAAATGAAGTACTAAAAAGAGATTTAAGTCAATTAAATAATAGCTAAATTGAAAGATTACTAAATTACTAAGTAGAGGAGGAAATGATATAACACAATGGATGTATATCAACTTCTTATTTCTTAAGCTCACGGCAGTAGTGAATTTCCCCTTGCGGATTGTTAACTTTACGTATACCACCATGTGATTATATTTTTCACGAGTTAAAGCAAGTGTATTTAGTCTCATTATTTTGATATATATGATGTGATATCTTCTACAGTAATTATTTATTATTTTCAAGCACATGTTGTTTTTCTGTTCGATACTTGGTATTCTAAAATTGTTTTAAGCTCCAATTAATTCAAGTTGAGTTGAATATATCTATATAACGGAACAAAACTCTTTTGATATTTATTTTTTTTCATTCAAAAGATTTGAAGTCTTATTTAAGACTAACCAAACTCTTTTGACATAGAGGAATTAATTCAACCCTAATTGTTTTTTTTGGTATAGTTTACACTTTAAATCATATTTTTACTTTTTATCCTAGATAAAATTATTTTCCTTGAATAAAAAAATCCCGTATTTAATTAATTTTCATGATTACATCAAATATCATTCAAAGTATTCACATAACAAACCATGAAATGTATATATTGTAAATTGTAAATGTCAAAATTGTTTTTTCCCCCTAAGAATTGACCTAACTTGAAGACTTGGGTTTGATTTCCTCTACCGATGTGAGGACCTGGTTAGTGGGCAATATATAACTCATCTATAAGTGCTTTTTGAGCCTTAATACTTTTCCCTGGCCAAGTGAAGCCCCAGAAACTCAACTCTACTAAACTTATTGCTATTAAAAAAATAAATTGTTTTCACCCTTATTTATCAATAGATCCACAAATATAGTGTGTGTGTAATTTAAATATTAGTTAATTAATTAATTAGTCAAGATATTAGTTAATAGAGTTTAATTACCATGCTCTAACAGTATAAAATAATTTTACACAAATATCTAATTACATCTCACTACAGTGTCTTATCATAATATGACATCTTAAAATATATACATAAATATCTACAATATATTAATTTTTTTGAAGGGTAGTATATAATATATAATATATATATATATATTATTGAATTATTGGTTATTGATTTTTTTTTCGACATAATATATTATTGATTGGTTGAACAACTTGAACTTAAATCAGCTAATCATCCAATTTCATCATTTTGTTTAAATATTTTTGGTAAATATTATTATTCGAAACCCTTCGTTTTGGCACAGGGTAGTGTTTCTGTCTTTTGGATCTCCCACCCCCCAAAATTCAATTGAAGAAGGAACGTGGAACCTGCTGCAGCAATCTTTCTAGGGTTCTTAATAATACTTAATTCTCTCATTTTCCTCACTCAGTTCAGTTCCTCTTCAATTTCCGCCCTGCACCGCCGTATACGACGTCGTTCGCTGCAACCCTGCGCGAACCTCTCTCACTCTCTTTTTGCTCCTCCTAGGGTAATGGTTTTCTTCTCTTTGC
This sequence comes from Glycyrrhiza uralensis, assembly GCA_030159175.1. Taxonomy (NCBI): domain Eukaryota; kingdom Viridiplantae; phylum Streptophyta; class Magnoliopsida; order Fabales; family Fabaceae; genus Glycyrrhiza; species Glycyrrhiza uralensis. The sequence continues at coordinate 3,740,430 of BRZY01000008.1, forward strand.
CCTTTTGTTCTACTCGCACTACTACACTCACTGCACTATAATATGAAGATATAGATAGATAGTTAGATATATATAGAGAGAGAGGTGTTTTCAGTGTGATATACTTATAAATTTTTAATCTTTTGGAATAGAAGGAAAAAGGGTTTTGCTTGGAAATGGATGGGGAAGAAGAGCATTTGAATGAGGTTCCTTCTATGATGGGTTCTGAAGCTGAAGCTGAAAACAGCAGATCTCAGAACTTGGGAAGTGATTCTTTGGATGAGGAAGAGAACAAGCTGGAAGGTCAAAAGTCATGCCAAACCGCTGAAGAGTGTGACAAATCCTTGCCAGAAACTACTCTTGTTGAGGAGGAGGGTTTGCAAGTGGGTTTCGGGTTGACCAAGACGGTTGTGATCTCGGAGGAAGTAAGAGGAGCTGTGAATGCTGATGAGAATGGTTGCCTTTCCCTCAAGGATGAGAGTCCCAAAGGAAGCATTGGGATCGAACGAAGAGGTATCTAACTATCTCTCCTTCTATGAAATTTAGTATCCGAGTGTTGTCTTCTTATTATATGTGTGCTCTTTGAGGTTCTACTTGGAAGACCGGTCGAATTGTGCTATGTGGAAAACCCCTATATATGAGTTGACTAGTTAAAAATGACAAATTTATCTTCTGTCTGTGGTTGTGGTCTTTTGTAATTTGCGCGCGACAACGAATCTTTGTGAAATATCTTCAGACCTAAATAGGCCAACTCTGCATTAAATTTTTTGCTTACTTGCATTTTTAGTCTCTTTATGTTCCTTAATCCTTATCAAACTATCAGAGCAAGAGGTCTCTAATTTCAGTAAAAGCAATATTTAACTACAATTTATTTATTTTCTCTCACCCAAACTAAGTGTTGCGTGCATATTAAAAAATAGACAACTAAAAAGAAGAATTACCTCTCCAGGCTCTCCTATAAGGTTAGAAATCGTAAACGACCATATAATGCAGATAATTGGAGGAACATTATTGCTCTGATTGAAACTAAATGGACTAAATTGCTCTAATAAGCAAAATATTGAAACTAAATGGACTAAATTGCTTTAGTAAGTAAAATAAAGTGGCCAAAAGTGCATTAATTGAAGTCTAGACTCCCCTTCCCACCCCCACCACCCCCCCCCAAAGTGTTTGGGCAATTTTTGCATCTTAATTTTCAGAATCTGCCATACCTAATGGTTCATGATCAGATATTATTATGTGATCCCTACTGTAGTTTGTTTCCTCAATTTGACATCTGGTTCTATCAGGTACTAAAAGAGCCCGGATTACTGTTGATAAACATCAACCTTCAGTTCATTTCGTGTACAACTCCCTAACAAGGTTTGTGGTACTGTCCTTTTATACAAGTTTTCCCAAAATAAAATTATTCAAACTACAATAGGGCATTATCCATGCCCCAAAGTGAAAAATAATCAAGGTGTACTGATGTATATGCTGACTTTTTTAATAATAAAATGTCCAATTTTGTAGTTTGGTTTCATAGAATGAAATTTGGAATTATCTTTGAACACTTTTCAGAGCTAGTAAACAGAAGCTTGAGGAACTACTACAGCAATGGTCCGCATGGCATGCTAAACATGTTTCCTCATCCAATGTAAGGCCAATTGTTTTATATTTTTCATAGTGAAAGAAGATTTCCCTTAATTGTAAATAAATGAGTAAATAGAGGATAGTGAATAAAATATCCAACATTGAAAAAGGACTAAAATGTGAAGACAAGGATTTTAAATGAAGTTGGAGTCAGTGCAGCTATCGTTGTTGAACTGTGATCCAAATAATGACCAATGACTGACTTCTCTTGAGAAACCATAGGACCATTGGAGGTGAGGGTGCTTTCAATTTCAAACCAAATTTGTAGCTTGTTTTTGATGCGTGGTCAATAATTCTGACATTAGTGATGAGTTGTGAATCTTGGTCTTCTGGTATAATAAAAGCTCTTGTTAAAATGTGGCAACCTGATGGATCTTTATTTTTTGGAGATGATTACATCGCATAAGATAGAACAATGTCTGTTGTTTGTAACTGGTTTTAGACTCAGGTTGGGTTTGACAAATATTGTAAAAACTGATGTGTAGACAACTCACGTGATCTAGAGAACGTCCAATGGTTTCGTTAGATGTTTGATGTATTGTCAAGTAAATAGTTGGCAATTGTGCTATTAAGAAATGCAATTTTTGCTGTTTTTATTTTCCAAAGAATGATAGAAGTTTATAATATTTTTCTGTTTAGGATCCTAGCGAAGTGTTGGAATCTGGTGAGGAGACATTTTTTCCTGCTCTATATGTTGGATCTGAAAAGACCTCTGCTGTGGTGAGTTTTCTTAATCTGTTTATGCGAACATGCAAAATGGAAGGTTGTGAAGCTTTCAATTCCACTGCCAGGAAACTTTTCTATATCGCTAGTTTCAAGGGTTAGGATTGATGGAGTTGTTTTTTATTTTCCAATTTCTTTTATGGTCTTAGTCTGATTTATCCTAGAAAAAAGTTTTAGTTGTGGTCCTCAACTGTTATTATGTGCAGTTGGTTGTAGTAATAGCCTAATAGGGATATTGTTAACAGTGGCCATTGCAGTGTGAAACATGCATTTGCCACATTTTGTAATGTTTGTTATATCTGTTATTAATATTCTCTTTTTTTAAACTTATCTTTGAGTTTGATATTTGCTCCGTCATTTTTAACTTCTTTACTTGACATTCATGCTGCCTTTTTCCAAATGCCTTTATTTGTAAGTTCTAACTGTTGCGTGTTGTGAGAATTCTAGGGTGGTTGTTCTTGTTAGAAGCCTATCTGAGTCATAATTATGCTATTGGCCATATAGGGATAGTGGGAATGATATTGTATTAGCTGATATGTGCACTTATTTTCTTGTTTTGAGGTTATTAATATTTCAACGAAAAAGGAAAAAGATTATTTGCATTGTCAGATATATCAATTTTTTCCCCATTTCTTTAAATTGCAGTCATTCTGGATGGAGAACCAGACAAGAAATGATAAAAGCAAAGATATCATTCCTTTAGATGGTAATTCTGTGCCTCTGTATGATCGTGGATATGCTTTGGGATTGACTTCAGCTGATGGTTCAAGTAATGTGGATGGGTATGCACTGTTACTATGTATTTTTTTAGGGATGAATCTGTGGGTGCACTTAGCTTACCAGTTCTAGACGGTTCATGTGATCTTTTTTTTTATAAGCGGTTCATGTGATCTATGATGCTTGAAATATTATATCATGTCATCATGAATAAGCATGACTAGTGTAAACATCTATTTTCTATTAATATTGTCACAAACCAATTATTCCAAAAGCTTATGCTGTTGGATGAAAGCATTTAGCTTATTGTCCTGTTGCCACATCAGTTTTGGCATTTTGCACTTTGTATTTTTGTAATACAGTGGCTTGTGCCTAAAGATGTCTCAGGGAGCTACTTTTCTTTCATGTTGTGAGCAGTTCTGGGTTTCTTCCTATTTACACCAAGGTTGGTGGAAAATAGGGGGGAAATGTTTTCATTGGATTAAGAGCTCCAATTTTTGGATCATGGGAACTTCTATGGATCGTTTATGGTGGAATTGAATTTCATACAACTTTTTACACTGCTTTCACTACTGATGTGTTTTACGCTTTGTAGCATCTTGAAATAATACTTGTTTTCCATGCATCTCGTTTTCTGGTGGTTTGCTATTAATGATTGATTGTTGATGAAGCATTTATTTACTTAGAAAAGGAGTGTTCTGTTTATTAGTGCAGCTGCTAGCTATTCATGGACTATATATACTGCTTTCTTCCATCGCAATTTGTGCCACTTTTGATTTTTTTTTTTTAAATATTGTAGTGGTCTGGAAATCGTAGATGCTGCTGCCCGGTGTTTCAATTGTGGTTCATACAGTCACGCTCTAAGAGAATGTCCAAGGCCTCGTGACCATGTTGCTGTCAATAATGCTCGCAAGCAACACAAGTCCCGACGGAACCAGAATCCTTCCCGCAATCCAACTCGGTATTATCAGAATACTCCTGCTGGAAAGTATGATGATTTGAGGCCAGGTGCTCTTGATGATGTAACACGAAAACTCTTGGGCTTGGGGGTAAGAGTTATTGAAAATGCTGTTTTGATGTTTTAAAGTATTGTATTACATTTTTAACAGTTAGGTCTTATATTTTGGATTGAGAAAGAAGTTTTATTGGAAAGATGTGAGGGAAAATTCAGCTAGGTGACAATAGGATATCCTTCTAAGTCCAAAGTAGGAAAAAAAATAATAATACTCAAGAAAAAATCAACAATGCAGCTAAGCTGCTCAATCTCTCTGCATATTGGAGATAACAACATGCATAAAATGTGGTAGGTGCAGCTGTGTGGTAATAATTTATAAATTGATTGTTCACCGGATATTTTGCCATTCTACCAGTTTTGTAGAATGGCAAAATAGGTTGTACTTGTATTGAGGTAAATTGTTTGAATTTTGAAAAATGCACTATTCATAGTACTTGTGTACAATGAAAAGAGATATATTTTGTGATGAATTGCTCGAGTCAAATGAACACATCATATTATATATATATATATACACATACATACATTAGGAAATAAATACATTGAACTATTTACAAGAGACAATGAATGAATAGAAACATTTCCTAGACTACTAACTACTAAAGGTTCCAATGCTATTGGAACTAGTTATCTATTTATTACCATGTTAATTTCAACAATTCCAACTATAATCTTATAATTTTACTTATGATGGATTATAACTAAACTATACAATGTAGACTTCTCTGGCAAATTTTTCAGTCTTCATAAATTACACTGTGTCTCTGGTTATGCAGGAGCTTGATCCACCTCCATGGCTTAACAGAATGCGAGAAATAGGATACCCACCTGGATATCTTGGTAAAATACATTTCTTTGATTTGACCTCTAGCTCTAGTTATATCAGCCTTGAAAGGAAATGTTCTATTTTTTGTTTTCATGATTTTGGAGAACCATTGATGGTAAGCCAATTATGAACAATATTTTTTCATAATACAGCCATAAGGCTTAGCTGGTTTTTTGGGACTTGAAAAAAAAAACACTAACCTTTTCAGATGCAAGGGAAATTCAAATGGTTAAATAGTTGTATTTACATAACATCTGATACTCAATTTTTTTTTAACTCTGAAAAAATGTTGATTGCATCTAAAAATTGTTTTTTGAATTATGCAATGAGGAATCTTATAAGTGCATTTAATTTTTATAACAATACTTAAGTTGTGCTTAGGACAAAGACTAAAGATGTTGGATGCTTGCTTATTTCATTGGTTGATATTTACCTTGTTTATATCAGTGATTTAAATAGCGCGCTATCGCGCTGCTATAGCGTGTTCGCGTCGCATTTCAGCATCTCCCCGCTATGGTGTTTGCGTCGCGTCGCGTCGCGTTTCAGCATAGTGGCTTTTGCGGGCGCGAACGCGGCCTGAATTGCGGTCTTTTGCGGTGGAATAGCGGTCTGATGCGCCGCACCACCTTTTGACCCAAAAAACCCATGCCCAAACCCTGTTTTGTCGCGCCCAAACCCTCATGCAACAGACCCTCCATCGCTCGCGACCAGCACCATCCATCTCCGACGACCAACTCGTCCATCTCCGGTGACCTTCTGTCTGTCTGTCTCCGGCGACCTGCTGTCTCTGTTTTCTGCAACTTGTTGCTTTCCTTCCTTTGCCTCCATAAGGAAGAAGACGGTGCTTACACTTTTGGACTAGGGTTTTAGGGTACACTAAACAAGGGCTAGGGTTGGGGGAATTGGGCCAAAGGCCCAAATTCTTTCTTTTCTGTTTTGGTTTGCTGGGCTTCTTGAAGTCTAGTTTTACTGTTTTAGTGTTTTACTTATGTTTTTCTATTTTTTATTTAAAGTATAACAATATGATATGATAAACTAAATAATAATATTTTGACCAAAAAAATTAAATAATAATAATAATAATAATAATCTTAGCATATAGATTTTTTATTGTTAATTATGAATCTTCTAAAATTAGAGTAACTTTTATCATTTTTTAGAATTTATATGTATATACTTATCATAGTATATATTATATAAACTATATAAAAAATTTCAGCATAGCGGCCATCCCGCTATACGCTACAACGCTATAGCACTTTTGGGGTCGGCCGCTACGCTCCGCTATCTGGTATTAACAACACTGGTTTATATATATATCCTCCTTTCCTTTTCACTTTTTCTTATTTGGTGTATTTATCTTGATAACTCATGTCTTGGAATTTAGATGTGGATGATGAGGATCAGCCTTCTGGCATCACCATATACAGTGATAAGGACATTGCAGAACAGGAGGATGGGGAAATTATGGAAGCGGATTATTCAAAACCGAAACCGAAACGGAAAAAGAGCGTCGAATTTCCAGGAATAAATGCTCCTATTCCGGAAAATGCCGATGAAAGGTTGTGGTCTGCTAGGGGTGGACCCTCAAGTTCTTCTGCAGATACTTCAAGAAGCTGGTCACAGCACAGATCATCATCGAATTATGGCAGCCGAGGATATCATCGTGAGCAGAGATTGGGGGATTTAAGGGATGATGGTCCTCCAGGTGACCCTGGATACACTTCCCCCAGATTCAGTTTTCATCCTAGGTTTGGTGGCAGCCATGATTCTGCACCAAGTCCTTTGGATTCGACCGGAGACAGGAGTAGTAGAGGTTATTTGCATGAGGAAGAACCCCCAAAGCCTTTCTCCTTTCATTCTCTCCATTATTCTTCGACTTCAGAGAGATTTCTTTCGCCGTTGGACCAAGATTCCGGTGGTAGACTTGGAAACTGGTCCTCGGAAAGCCTGTATGACAGATATAGGGACAGGTGGTCAGAGGACCGTCACCGTCGCAGTTGGAGGTAATCTAGAGCATCAAACAGGACACTATTGGTAGGTTGTTGAAGATACCATTGAAATTGTTTAACCCTCACTCACCTATTAGGGCCAGGGGTTGTGCCTTGTGCAGGGTTCTTCTAACCAAGTTGACACTGGTTTAGCCATTTCTGGGGTAGCTTTTGTATGCACACTTTCCTTTATCCTGTTATTAGGCCCATGTTTAAAAATGTATGCAATAGAATATGGTTATTTTGTGAAAGATAGATTATGTCACAATATTAATAGTTTTCTATTTGGTAGTTAAATCTCAATATCTCTCTGTGAGGTGTGTGTTGACCTATATCAATGAAAGAACACAAAGTTACAATGATTTTAGCACAATACAACAGAAATGCATGGATTGGCAATTCCAACTCGGCAATTTCTATCTACACATACATGTTTTTCTATCAACACATACATGCTGCGGAACTATTAATTCCGCAGGTGTATTTTTTTTCGGACACACACATACCGCGGAACTATTAGTTCCGCGGGTTGTAATTCACCGCGGAACTAATAGTTCCGCACGTTGTAATTCAATTCGGACACACACATAACGAATAAAAAATGCTTGCGGAACTATTAGTTCCGCAGTGAATTACAACCCGCGGAACTATTAGTTCCGCGGTATGTGTGTGTCAGAAAAAAAATACACCTGCGGAACTATTAGTTCCGCAGCATGTATGTGTTGATAGAAAATCATGTATGTGTAGATAGAAATTGCCTTCCAACTCTAATCCCTTTGGCTGGTTAGCTACAAATATAGAGAGCTGAATAGAAATGGCAACATGAAATTCATGCTATGCTTCTGTTTTTGGCGCTTCTACAAACCAAAAACTCAAATTGGACCAAATAGTGGTTGGTTTGTTTACTGATTTGGAAAATAGTTATTTTGTTTTTTAAAAACAAAATTTAAAAAACTTGTTTTACAAAATGTTTTGTGAAAACTATTTTTGAAAATTGTTTTTGTTTCATTGTTTTAAAAACAGAAATTCGAGAACAGGTTTTTGTTGTTTTTGTTGTGTTTTCCTTTCTAAGAAAGACAAACCAATGAAATGGATTATGGAGCTATTAAACACTTTTTTGAAGTCTTCAAATTGTTTTTACTTTAATATCATCAAACATTTTTTGTTCATTTTCTCCCTTAAAAGTAGTTCCTAACATACTTTTGTAAAATAAAAATCTACTGAAATAAATAGTATTGTGACAATGTTTGTGAGAGTTTATAAAAATAGTTTATAACTAATTTATAAGTCTTTTAGAATAGTTTATCATAATAGTTTACAATTTATATATATAAAATCAGTTTTATTATATTTTCTTTTTGATTATAAAAATAATTTATACATAATATTTATATGATTAATAAATTGTTTATCCAAACATGCTCTAAATCTTTTTGCAATTAACTACAAAATCATAGCTTTGAAATTCCATGTGTAGTATCTAACCTAATGCCGTAAGAATAACCATCGGGCACATGTATTGTCAAGATTAAAAGAAATCGAATCCTCTTTTATCTTATCATACAAGTATTCTTAAATATGTTCAAATACTCTATTAAAAATCAAATGATCATTTTTCAAAACAAAAAAAAAATTCAAATGATCAGTGAAATGATCAAGATAAATCCATTTTAATTTTTAATTTTTAATTTTATTATTCAAATTGTATTTAATTTTTTAGATATTTTCTCTATCTTTTTTTAATGACTAGATATTTTCTCTCTTGTGATTTTTTATGTTATTTTAAAAATCAATTGCGTATTTATCCCTTTATAACTAAATGAGTTCATCTGTGTGTCCCTTAATTTATTTTTTGATTTTTTTAACTTTTCAAACAAAAACTTAACAAATAAGCAAAAAAAAAAAATCTTAACAGTTCATGCATAATCAAGTACTGATAAAACTAAGTCCCTATCTTTTCCTAGACTTATAAATACATCATCATCAATACACATTTAAACTGTTGACCAAAAAAAAAAAATACACATTTAAACTTAACTTGAATTTAAAAATATTTGAAAAAATAATCGCAATACTTGTTAATTAAAATAATTTATAGTCTTATAAGTTAAACAAATTAAAGTGGTTTGGCCCAACTATTTTTTGAATCTTAATCTTTAACCAAATATTTTTACAAACGTCAAATTGTTGCAAGGCTAACTTCAAGGGTAGTTAGGAACACTGTTAGAAGTAAGAGCTCCTCACAATAATTGATATTTTGGTCTCCAATTTCAGCTAACGAATTTTCGTTCTTTCATATATAGTTTAACGCATAAGAAACTTTTAGATGATATGCTTTTTGTTAAGAAAAAAAAAATCAAATGAGTGATATGATTTAAGATAAAATATTCATTTTAATTTTTTAATCTTATCATTCAAATTATGTTTAAATTTTTTTAAATACTTTCTCTCTTATGTTTATCTAGCTAATTTTGAAAAACAGATCGAGTTTAATGCATGAAAAAGTTACTAATACATATATGATCTCCTATCCTTAAGATAAATCCATTTTAAAATTTAATTATTGAAAGAACAAGCCGATCATCAATATGATAAATGTTAATCTCTTCATATTTATTTGAAATATCCATGCATGTGTGTACGTCCCTCGATTTTCTGTTGAACTAATTCCTTATCTTATCCTATATGCCTATATATTATGAACTTATACACTCTTCACATATATCCTTAATTACGTGCCTTTTTTTCTTCCGTTTCCGTACCTCTTCTTGCACGTACCTACTCTTGTTCTTCTTCACCACCACCACCACCATTATCTTCTTCTTCAATGAACACCGACACGAACCCTCGTCCTTCTATTGATAATGCCACAAACTTTGAGATCAACATGTTGGATGAAACGCTGAATATGTTTCCACCTGGTTACAAGTTTCTACCTGATGATGCTGAGTTGATCATGTACTATTTGCAACCCAAGATTGCTGGTCATCCTACCTTTCCCGGTCGGATTTACGATGCTGATGTTTACAAATATCCTCCTGAAGTTCTCAATGGTATATCTTTCTTTATGCATTGTTATATATATCATTTCCTTTTTTTCTCTTTAGTATAGGAAATATTGGTCCTTCAATAAAAGAAAAAAAGGAAATATTGGTTTTAGCATGTATGCATGGCCCTGAGATTTTAGGTGTCTGGAGCGAACTGAAAAAATAATGTCTTCCTTTTTTAACTTGGAAGCTTAGTTAGGACAGTGTGCATGTCAATATGCTATTTTTATGTCCATTTACTGAAAAATAAGAGAAAAGTAGTAAAAAATTATATTAAAAAAAATTGGTGCCCTTCTAAAATTGGAGTCCGGCCGGGGCGGTCGCCCTCCTTGCCCCTGCATGCATTATAAAATGTCATTGCCTAGGATATATCATATACTTATTAATTTTTTGTATAATATAATGTTCAAAAGTTTTGTAAAAATGACTATAATAATTTATTTTAATTATTTTTCTATTATTGTATTTCACACAGATATATATAAACGTGAAGGGGAACACACATACTTATTCACCAGAAGAAATAGGAAATATGCAAATGGAAGTCGTCCTGATCGTGCTGTGGGAAGTTTTGGATTCTGGAAGGCTACTGCAAAAGATCATCCAATAAACAATATTGATGGCACTACAATTATTGGATCCAAAAAGACATTGGTATTTTACAGAGGAAAGCCTATGAAGGGAATAAAAACTAATTGGATTATGCAAGAGTTCACCTTAAAAGATAAGAACAACAATCGTGGGAGTTCAAGCACTTATACAACAACCCTTCCTTCCAACTCCAAGGTAAAATTATTAACATTTCATGAGACTTCAATTTGAAAACAATAATACATGAGTTTTTAACTTTTCTTAATTATGAGTAATTTAATTAAGTTAATAATAAATAACAATTGTTTTACATATAAAACTAAAACAAGTTTTAGGAGAGACGGATCATGAAAGAAATCTGATTGAAATTAATTACAAAGTTTTAATAAGATAACACATTCAATTTGGTTGTACTTGTATGTAATGACATATTTTTAGTAAAACAAATCATGTGTTTTAAAAAAAATTATAAAATAAATGACAGGGATGGTATAAAAATCTTATGGAATAGTTGCCGGTGATGGTTACGGAATAGCATATTTGTCTCTGTCTCGATGTTTGAATTTGTTAAAAATGATATTTTATAAAATTATAAATTTTTAAATTTCATATGTTTTGCAAAATCGGATAATATTATATATTACTCTAAGATTTGATTTAAAGAATTTGAACTATCTTTCGTGAAAATATTTTATAATTTACTGAAAACACATAATTTTCATTTCATAAAATCGGATATTAGTTTTTTTTTTCACTTACATGTTTCACTAGTTTTCTCTTTTTAAAAAAAATCATAATTTCATTTGCTCTTTTCAAATTAATTTATATGGTTTTTTTAAAGAAACTGTTAAATATTGTGATTTTAACCTGTTACACAGTAATGAAATTATTGATGAGAAATTTATATACAAGTTTATGAATACAAAATTGTCTATAGTTAGTGGGTTTTTGATATTTATCTTTACTTTATTTTATTGATCACCAATATTATTTACACTTGTTTTTGTATTTATAATATGTAGTTAGAGGATTGGGTTCTTTGTAAGATTTATGAGACCAAGCGTGGAAAGGCAAGGCATGATACCGGAGAAGCGATGGAAATTGAAAACAATAATGTTCAAGATACACAGCAAATTACAGAATTGCCAGAAGTAAATCCAACTCAACAAAATCAACACTTTGAGATTCAACATATGCAACAACCTCAGCTTCAAGAGATATCATTTGATGATGACAACGATCCAATTATGACAAAAGAGTGGGATTGGGATGAACTTGCTGAGCTTTTGAAGGACTAATCAGAACATGAAGACTTATATATATATAGAATCTCCCGCCAAGGACATCTGCTTTGTTATTGTCTAGGCATAGTTTGTACATTTGTTCGAGACTCTTTTGTACCGTACTTGATCATATAGTGAAACTAATTCTTTGGTCTGGACGACCCGTGGTTTTTTACTCTCACATTGAGAGGTTTTTCCACGTTAATATTTTGGTGTCTCTCTTGTGTGATTGTTTGTTTTATTTGCTACTGTATATTTGTTATTGCTCCTCGCAGATTTTTGCAAATCGGAGGAATTTATTCTGCTACGAAATACTGTTTCTGGTATTGTGCTGTTGTTTGCCATCGCAATCAAATATTGCTCGTGCTTGTAGTGACTGGAAGTGCTTAATTACTTATGAATTATGATCACTATGTGGATTGTCATAATTAGGCGGGTAATAATATACTAAAAAAAGGAATCACCTCTCTGTTGTCTTAAAAACTGGTTACAATATATATCTATTATTTAACACTTATTCTGGAGTTGTTTCTCAAAACAATATTGATCATGGTAATGCATTGTTTATTTAATGTCAAAAAGTTTATATTAATCCCACCATTTATCACATCGCGTAGTTAATCTCTAAGAATATAGCTTGGATGAATATTCTCTAAGAATGCTCATGAATCATATATTCATAAGATATTTAATTTCAAAATGCATGTGTTTAACGCATCAAAAATAAATTAGAATGAACAATGCAATTTAGAAGCAGTTAGTTACCAAAACAACCAAAGCATCATAACAATGTTTTCAATCTCAGTAACTAATATATACACTCAAGATTTTCTAATCAACACTCATAAGTTTTATACGTGTATTATGAACAAATCATCATAAAGAATTGTGAGTGACTTTAGATTCTGGTATAGAAAAAAGGAGAAACCAAACCATCTATCGCTATATATATAATAGGGATAAAAATCCAAAACAATTATCCCATAAGACAATTTTTTTAAAAGGCCAAATTCTATTATGTGATAAAGAAGTAAAACAAAGTTTCCTAAAAGACTATTCGTGTGATATTTGTTTAGCATAACTCTATTTTTATTTTAATTATGTAATTTTTTAATTAGTTGTGTCCAAGAATGAGTTGTTAACTGTTAATTCTTGTAAGACATATATTGAATTAAAATTAAAATTTTAAATTATAAAAAACTTATATAGGCAACAAAATCATTTTATATAATTCTAATAAAAAATATTTAATTTTATCAATATATGATTTTAGTAAGAATGTGTTGAAATAATAAAACTAGACCTCACCTGTTAGTTTCTAACCCAACATTTACTCCGAGATAAAATTCTAACTAGGAGTATAATTGGATGTCTTTTTTTTTTTGGATGAAAGTATAATTGGATAAGTTGACAGGTGATAAAAATGGATTAAAAGAGGATATGATGCTTAATTTATTCCATCATACCTTCCTTATCCAATCCATATATCAAACCAATTGAAACTCTGTTTCTTGGATTAGCTAGCAATTATCATCATAAATTATAAAAACTCAAACCCCGACTACGAAATCCGACAAAGCAGGTTGTCCTGTCAAAATTTGGATAAGTTCGGGTGAGTTTTTACTCATTTGTATTTTTCACATGTCTATCACAATAATTATTTAAATTATTTTACTATTTTGACCATAATTAATATTTTTTTTACATTGTAATTTATTTTAAAATTGATAACTAATCAAATAATTAATACCCATTATATGTCCTGTGCATAGCACAGATAAATACACCGGTATTATTATTAATTAACAAACGGTTGAGTAGATAAAAGAGTGACACATAACTGACTTATCTTTTTTCTGGTACTATTTAATAATTTATTATCCACTTCATGATAAACATGTGGTTATATATTAAAATACATGTATAATAATATATATCACCAACAAATTATACGGGGTATAACTGAAAACTGATTAAAACTAACAAATATTAATACGTTTTTGAGTTTGTGTTAAACACTAACACTTTTTTTAAACCTTTTTAATTTTTAATTAACAATAACCCTAATTTCCATTACCCTTTAAGAGGTGGGGAACACATAGGCCCACGAGACAGAGACAGAGACACAGAGAGAAAACATCAGAAAACAGAGTCAGAATAGAAAAAGACGCATAAAAGCCAAATCACTCTTTCTTCACAGGTTCCAATTCCATTGCCTCTCTCTCTCTCTCTCTCTCTCTCTCTCTCTCCATTACTATTACGGCCACTGTTACAAGGTTTTTTTTCTTTTTCTTTTTTCCAATTCCCAATTTTCTATTTATTGTGTTGCAATTTGTGTTCCCCTTTTATCCCAAACCCTAACCCTAATTTGATTATTTTCAATGTGGCGTTTTTCTTCTGACTTTTTAATTAATTAATTAATTTAACTGTTCGTAATGTTGGATGATTGATTGAGTCAATGAAAACGACTTCAATTAATCTTTCTTTATGTATTTCGATTAAAATGTTCATTCTCAATTTTTGGACCTCAATTAAGTGCCGTTTTTTCTTCTTGTTTCTTTGAATTAATGAATGTGTGTTTTTATTGATAATAAAGGGGCATTGAATGTTGATGGAATTTGTTAATGGTGCCCAGAATTTTTGAAGACCCTAATTTTTGCATGCTCCTGTTAGGTTTTTTTTTAATTAGGTAAAAAGAAGGAAGAAGAAAAATAAATAAAAAATTGCGGGAGTTGTTAATTTTGGTACCGGCTTTATTTATCGTTCAATAAGTGATTAATTGTTTATTTATTGGACATTCTAAATATGGGGTCGCTTTAACTTTATTAGTATTTTTCAAAGTCCACGTGTTGTTAAGAGATTTTTATTTATTTAATTCTTTGAGCCGACATATGGCACTAGAGAGCTGAGGTGGAAGCTGGTCCCGTGTTTTTTTCTTCAATGATGTTTCATCGACCATCCAAATATATTAGAATAGGTGATTAGGTGTGAAAGAGGTGATTAGGTGTTCCGTGCTCTTAGTGTAGTTTGAATAGGAGCTCTGTTACTTTTATTAGTGAAATTTTATTTCAATAAGAGCTCTGTTACTTTCTGAGTAAATGTTAATAGTAAAATTTCTTTTCTGATATGGACCAAAAAAAAATTCTTTTCTGATGTACAAAACCACAAATGCTGTGAACATTTGAAGGGAAAAAAAAAAGAAGGAAAAATACATATAGAACTTAAAAAATTCTTACTGTATTCAGGGTGAAGGTATTCTTTGATAGTATGAATATAGAGAGAAGAAAGAGTGAAAGAGGGGGAAAATAAAATAAATCTTTTAGAACTAAATGTTAGTGTAGAAGTTATGAATTATTTTTATGTCAATCCGCTCTTCCTCTAAAACAATAATGGTATTATATGTATATACACATAATAAAATCATAGATATGTTAAAACATCAAACATTTAGTTTGTCATTTATTTTTCTCTTGTAACAAAAAAAAAACTAAACACAAATATAGAGGAATCAAATCCACATAGGAGGGGAGTGGAGTTATTGAAAACTTTTCAAAATGTGCATAAATGTTTATTACTACATATCACCCGAGTAGTAGACATCCCATGATCATTTTCAAAGAAAAAACAAAATGGTTTATCACCAAACACAATTTACAATAGCATATTAAGGGGATGGTTGATTTATGTAGGCGATTCCACTTCATGGGAAAAGTATTCTTTTTTTGTTATTGATGTTATATGTTACTACTACTACTACTTTTCATATGTAAGAAGAGTTTGTGTATAAGGTGAACAATTTACTTCTCTAAATGCCAATAATAAATTTTGTATACCTAAGTACTACTAGGGAAGTGGTCTAAGATTCCAAAATGACATTCATCACTGGATAATCTAATGATGCTGTTTAGATTAGTTTAGTCTTCTTGGATCTTTATCATGTGTACAATCTGAATCATGAGTTTTTCTATTTAAGTTTTTGAATTTTGATGATCCAATTTTGTTTCTCTTTGGTTGTGGTGCCATTTCAAGAAGGATGGCCTAATTATTTCTAATTGCTATTCACATTGGTGTTTACATATGCATATACTTAATCACGAGCTTGTTTAAATTTCTGATAATCCTGTTTTCTGTCTTCCAAGTTTATGATATATCAAGAACATCTATGGCTTTTTCTCTAACTGATGTTTGTTAAATTTCTTGTGAATAGAACGAGAAGATGCAAATGAACGATTCTTATCTTAGGAATACCTGGAGACCAATACCAGGATCATTTGTCTCAAATCTTCCTCAGCAGAGAGGTTTTGGTCTAAGCCATCAACAACTCAGGTATCACCGTTATTTCATTATTATAAGTAAAATGCACGTGATTTAAGTTTTCACATAAGCATGTATAACATCTATCTCTAATAGATACAAATATGCTGGAAGATTATCATTGAGCAGAGACCAACTCATGAATTTCAATTCGGTTCTGCAATTTTCAGTTCCGGAATTCCTTGTGAGAGAGTACAACTGTCATCTGATGATTATACTTATCTAGAATACATGCGATATCGAGATGCCGCTTCAAAGGTTTGTTTCTTGATTTGTGTCTGAGCACGCAAGTTTTTTATTTGTCAATAAGCCAATAAGAGTATCAAACAAGGTTTTAAATTGCGGTCTGCAACCGCAATTGCGGCTACAATATCAAGGTTTTCGGAGTGTCCGAAACCGCATCGCGACCACAATTGCGGTCGCATGGGCCGCATTTATCCGCAATTTCCCGCAATATTAAGGATCGTGACGTAACCGCAACCGCAACCGCGACCACAACCGCAACTTAAAACCTTGGGATCAAATGCAAGTTGTATTGTACCCTTATCTTGTTAATTAAGGCTGATTTTTCTTTCTACATATTTGGCAGGGTGGGTATTTGAACCAGGAGACATTGATACCGCAATTGCAAACTCAACTGAATATGTTGCATGGGACAAGAGGCGGTTTGCATGCTTGCTCTAATGGAAGTCTATCAAACACTGCTTTCCAGAGAGTGGATCATGGTTCTATCTACAAAACCAATGATTATTGTGCAGTGGCCACAAACAATGAATATGGCATTCCAAAAGGAGGACTATCTCATCCTTCTATTGTTCATGAGCCGATTCTTTCGCCTAATCAAGGTACATCAATCACCACATGTGCTGATATGGATCTGCTCCGTAACTTCTATGATTCTGGTGGTGGAAGCAATCTGAAAGCTAGCTCCAAATCAATTAGTTCCAGTTTATGTATGTTTCAACAAGTTTTGTGATTTCTTCCTCAGTTTCAGTCCTTATATATATGCACTTTTGATTTTGTCTCTGCAGCTATTTTTTTTATTGTCTTTCTTTCTTTGCTAGAATTATTTTTATTTGCAATAATGTGTTGTTTACCCATTTAATTGACTACTTTGGCAGTGGACACGGATCTGTTAAGATATAGAGATTGTTCGGGGACTATCCAATCTGAAATTTTGATGACCCCTCAACAAGTCTCAAGTCGAATTTCTGAAGTTTCCAATCTTTATCCTGGCTTGAGCTCTACTTCAGGCCTTGAAGGTATAATGCAATATCAACCCCAGCAGTTGGATTATCAGCAGAATTTCAAACATTCTATGCAGCAGCCATATGAACTTGGTGTTGGAGCTTCTTTGGCCCAGTCTAGTTCTTGTTTTGTAGATCAGGGTGAACATTTCTGTCATATGTTGGGGCAGAAAACACTGAATCAGCCACAGCTTCCTACAATGCGTCTCAATGGGGATGAAAAGTTCACTTCAATAAGCTCTGCAGGTCTTTCTGGTGCTGGTTATGCTAATTTAAATCCATGCAATGGTTCTGGAGTTTCAGTTGAGCAGATGGTCTTGCCTGAACGCTTTCACTACAAGAATTCAAACATTGGTCTAGGGAATGATGAAATTTCATTCGTAAAATATTTGCACTCAGAAGTTTGCAGCAAAGGGACCTGTACTTGTGAACAGTCTTTCAAGCTGTTATTCCATTTTAAATGCTGCCAAAGTGATGATTGTCATTTATGTCGCCCCTGGAAATCGTCACGTGTCACTGATAATTTTGAGCATCATCTGGAAATTCCAAGTAACATGTTGATGAACAAGACTGCAAGAGATAGTGATAATGATGCCATGGTACCACCTACCAAAAGACCGAGAATGGAGTCTGCTTCTGGGCTCTCTTTGATTAATAATGCAAGTTCTGATCGCTGTACTCAAGAGATGGACCAACCTTATATTGCTGGAACGCTTTTGGAAGTGGTGCTGCAACACTCATCTCCCCTCTCTTCTAACAATTCTGAAGTTACTGAGGGCAGTTCAGAACATTTTACAAATCCTATGCTTGATTCTATGAGCATTACCATGGTACCACCTACCAAAGGACAGAAAATGGAGTCTGCTTTTGGGGTCTCTTTGACTAATAATGCAAGTTCTGATCGTTGGACTCAAGAGATGGATCAACCTTACATTGCTGGAACGCTTTTGGAAGTGCTGCAACGCTCATCACCCCTCTCTTCTGTCAATTCTGAAGTTACCGAGTGCAGTGCAGAACGTTGTACAAGTCCAGTGCTTGATTATATAAGCATCAGTGATATAAAGAACAATGCAATTGATGGTACACTTGGAAAGGCTTTCAAGAGTGGAACATTTCCCTCTAAAGGCTTACAAGCTGGTCAGATACAAGAAGAGCCAGACCCTGGAGACCATGATATGATAGACAGCAACAGCGTAAAGGAAATTGGTGTTAGATTGAATTCTACTGCTGCAGATGTAGAGGACATACAAGGCAGAACTGGAAACAACCAGGCTGGGACAAACGCTACAAATAAAGTTAGTGAGCCAAAAGCTGATCAAGAGAAGGAAACAAAGTCCTCAAATACAACAGTTAGTGAGATAAAGAACAATGTGATTGATGATACCTTTGGACAGACTTTCAAGTGTGAAATGATTCCCTCCAAAGGCTTAGAAGCTGATCAGATATCAGAGAAGCCAGACCTCAAAAGCCATGATGTGATAGACAGCAGCAATCTAAAGGAAATTGGCACTAAATCAAATTCCAGTACACATACTCTCAGCAAGGATCCTATTCCTTCAGATGCAGAGGACATACAAGTCAGGAGTGGATTCAACCAAGATGGGACAAATGCTGAAAAGAAAACCATTGAGCCAAAAGCTGATCAAGAGAAGGAAACAAAGTCCTCAAATAAGACAGTTAACATTGTTTCCTTGACTGAGTATTTCACACGTGATCAAATCAAGGAACACATTATGAGTCTGAGAAAGCAATTTGTTCAGGTTAGTACATCATCCTCCGGTGTTTTCCATTACATTGATCTGTTTGGGTACTACTACTGTTATGATTACTATATATGTATATGTTCAGCTCTATGGGGATTTTATATACATTCATTGATTTCTGCAATTTTTATTAAAATTATTTTTTGTTTGTGATTTCTAATTTCTTCTCTTCCTGTTAATTGTTAAGGTTACATAATACTAGGATAGTGTGATGCTAGTACTTGATCCTTTCCCCTGCCATTTTTCATAATTAAATTTATTAATGTCAAGGACCAACTCTGGAGGCACATTTTGTGTTTATAGCTTTAACATGAGAATTTGTATATAGTATAAGTTTTCTTTTGAATTTTTCTAAGCATATTCAAGTTGACGCTTTTTATTACAGGGTACTACTGAGGAAGAAACGGGAGTTGCTGGTAACACATGCCAATTATGTGCAACAGAAAAGCTTTTCTTTGCACCAGTACCAATCTATTGCTTATGTTGCGGCATCCGCGTCAAGCGAAATGCAAACTATTTCTGTAGAAAAGAAGAAGAATTCGATGAACAACGTTGCTTCTGCTGCATGTGCTATAGGAAGTCCAAAGGTGGGTGTATCACATTCAATGGGACATCTGTGTCTAAGACACTTCTCGAAAAAAAGAAAAATGATGAAGTAATTGAAGAAGCGGTGAGTTTTTAGTCTCCCTTATACTATAATTCAGCTTCATATAGAGAAACTAAAAACTAACTCTTTGTTGTTGTTTTTTCTAGTGGGTTGAATGCAATGAATGCAGAAGATGGCAACATCAAATATGTGCACTCTATAACAACAAAAGAGATTTGGACTGCAGTGCTGAGTACATATGTCCTGTATGCCGCTTAAAGGAAATTGAAAATGGAATGCATATACCCTTACCAAAGACTGCTTTTTTTGGTGCTAAGGACTTGCCAAGCACCATGCTCAGTGACCACATAGAGAAAAGACTTTTTGAGCGTCTCTTGCAAGAGAGAGCAGACTGGACAAGAGTCAAAGGGAATGAGATTCTTGATGAGGTAAGAGGGAGAATACTATACATTTAATGTGGTCAAATCCCTACGTTTTATAAATTACCATGCATGTACATAAACTTTATGCAAGGAAGTAAATTGGAAACAGTAGCAAATTGTTATTGTCATAAAAAGCTGCAATTCAAATATTTTCATTATCATGTTATTGGTCTTTGTCCATAACTTTTTAATATGTGATATTTAAAACTTTTGAGATATTAATTTAAAAATCCTACATTTTCTGATTTGCTATGCATGACTGCAAATTGCTATAGGTTTTAGCAGCGGAGAATCTTTCTGTTAGAGTAGTGCTATCTGTTGACAAACAGTTGAAAGTGAAGGACCAGTTCCGGGACATCTTTTTGGATGACAATTACCCTACTGAATTCTCTTACAGAACAAAAGTAAGTTCACAAGTTAATCGATGAATAAATATACCTTCAATTGTGTCTGTATGATTCAGGAGAAGTAACAGCAGTTCCTTTGGTTTCAGGTTATTGTTCTGTTTCAGAAGATTGAAGGAGCAGATGTGTGCCTTTTTGTAATGTATGTCCAGGAGTTTGGCTCAGAATGTGGCAACCCGAATCAGCGTTCTGTGTATATTTCATATCTTGATTCTGTCAAGTATTTTAGGCCTGAAAGAAATACTATGAGTGGAGAAGCTCTTCGTACCTTCGTTTACCATGAGATACTGGTAAGTTTCTTTTAAATTCTGTTGCTAATTTCTTTCTCCTTGTCTTTGTTAAGACCACATTTCACCTTGCGTTCATTTACTAAGAGTCAATTGAACTATAACAGAATGAACACTTAATCCTTCCATTCGTTCTATTTATGCTTTTTTTTTTTCTTCCTATCATCAGATTGGATACCTTGATTTTTGCAAGAAACGAGGTTTTACCACTGGCTACATATGGGCCTGTCCTCCTTTAAGAGGGGAAGATTATATATTATATTGCCATCCTGACACTCAAAAGACTCCGAAGAATGATAAACTAAGGCACTGGTCAGTCTTTCTTTCTCCTAATGTGTGTGGGTATTTAGAATTTTCATCTGCTTGTGTATACATTACATCATCCATGCTGATTCTTTTTTTCAATCATCCTTGCTTTGGAAAATTAGCACTGCCATGAAACCATTGAGTATTTATATTATTGTTTATTTATGCAGGTATCATTCAATGCTAAGAAAGGCTGCTGAAGAAAAAATCGTTGTTGGTTTAACAAACATGTATGATGAGTTCTTTGTTCCTAATGGAAAATTTAACACCAAGGTGACAGCTGCTCGTTTGCCATACTTTGATGGAGACTATTGGTCTGGTGCCGCTATGGATCTAGCCAAGAAAGTTGAACAAGAGAGTGGAGGAGATTATGAAAAGGCGTTGAAGAAACTAGTGTCAAATAGAACTCTAAAGGCCATGGGACATGTAAATCCTTCAAAAGGCACTGCCAAAGACATTCTGGTGATGCAAAAGGTATGTCTACCTTGTCTTTAACCTTCATCCATTTGTTACAGTAGCCCTTCATTCACTGTTGAATCTGCTTAGGTAGCTCCAATATGTTATTTGGCAGATTTACCTTGTGCATGTTGTATATATATATTTGTATAATCTGATCTTTCTTCTTTTTCTTTTTTTCTATTAGCTGGGCCAAATTTTATTGCCTGTCAAGGAAGACTTCATTGTAGCTCAATTGCAGTATGCATGCATGCACTGCCATCAATTTATAGTTTCTGGGAAGCGATGGTTTTGCTCTGAATGCAAGAAGTTTCAGGAGTGTGAAAGGTGATTATAACTTAAAAATACATAATTTTGAACTGTTTTTTCTCTCCTCCCTTTACTTGTATTTTGGTTACGCATGTGTTGGTTTTGCACTTTGCATAATTTTGTTTGTCTCCTTTGTTCTTGTAAGTAGATATAAAGTGCCACTCCTCCATTCATCTAGTATTTTTTCTCATTGAACTACTTAGCAAGTCAATTTATACCTTTCTGGCTTTCTCTCCTAAACACTTTCAAACTTCAATGAGCATATTAGATCTTCCAAGTTCCAATTACTTTACCATTGTCCATTTGCTTCAGTGTTTCAATCTGCTAGCAGAATGTTCATTGGGAACTCTCAGTATATACGGTTTCCTTTTTTTCTAGCAGGAACTTACGAATGAAATTATGAAAATCCTCTGTTCATGACATTGAGACTTAGTTACTTAATATGCAATACAAGAGGAGTAAGGTTTTAATTGTTTTCCCATGTGAAGAACAAGTAATTTGAAATGATCATCCCTTTGATTGTTATGTTGATGATTTAGCATGCATGGAAGTGAATTGTAAAATACATCAATTATGAGATGATAGTCATGATTTTCTTAATGATTTGGTGTTAAATGTGTTATATCCTTCCTTATGCAACTTGAATTTGATTATGCAACTCTAGGTGTCTCCTTTCCTTTTCCCATCTTTTGTTTCATCCTACGTTATGTTGCATACTATGTTCTTTCTGGTTAATGACTTACAGCTAGGATAAGTAATTTAAAGGGCTTTTCTCATTGACTTTCATAACAATATTTCAGATGCCATACTTCTGACTCACACACTTCAATTAGTGGAGAGATTCATACACTTTCTCAGGTAACTGCCTAGACTTGCCTACTAAATTCATATGATTTTCTCATCATTAGTAGTTTCGTGCAAAAACAAGATAACATCTTTTAATTCTATGCTGTTTTCAGGTCCTCGTGGATGATATCCCCTTCAGTACAAAAGAGAAAGATGTCATCCCTGATAATGGATTAATGGAAAACAGGCACAAATTCCTGAGCTTCTGCCAGAACAACCAGTTTCAGTTTGACACACTCCGCCGCGCCAAGTATTCCTCAATGATGATCCTCCATCACCTAAAGAATCGTAATCTAGTCACTGCTGGAACAACATGTAGCATATGCTCAACACACAATGCATCCCAACAGAGCTGGAAGTGTGAGACTTGCCCAGAATGCAATGTCTGTTCTGCATGCTATAAGGAGAGAGGTGCTGAATGCCATGAACACAAGTTGAGTCTAAATTATTCAGCAACACTAAGTCTATCTGAGAACCAGGAGTTAAAGGAGGATCCAATGATGGTATGAACTAAGTTCTCAGGCTTTATTGTTTTCATTACACTTTTGTTCTATATTATTGTTGTCCTCAATTTGTTTTTTGTTTTTTTTATAAATTCTGTTGTCCCTCTTTCCTTGTAATAACATCATGCATGCTTGCTGACTTACCATATAATTGAACATGCAAATACAGGAACTGCTGGATGTTGTTATGCAGCATGCATCTCGATGTAGCTCAATTAAAGTTCCACAATGCCCTTATCCAAACTGCCTTGAAGTCAAAAAGCTGTTCTCTCATGCCAAGAGGTGCACTATTCGAAAATCTGGGGGCTGCAGATCTTGTATAAAGGTTTGGGAGGGAATACACTTTCACTCTAGTCGTTGTCAAGATCCGGAATGTCGCATACCGCGTTGCAAGTATGTTACTTCTTCATTTTTTAGCAACACAAAAGTCAATTTTTGGCCAAATTTTGTACACAAATGTTTATATTTGTTCCTTAATGTTTGTGTCAATTTTGCAGGGATGTGAAGAAGAATGAAGAATGGAAAGCAATGCAATCTGAATCTCGCCGCAGAGCTGCAGTTGGGGAAAGCAATGGTACAGAGACTGATCATTGAAACCTTTGTATGTTGTACATTCAACAGAAATAGCTTCTGTACAGTCAAGTCAAATATTTAGTTCATATAGTTGGTAAAGTTATAAGCTCTAAGGAGGTATACAAAATTTTTGTTGTAAGTTTCTGAGAGGAAAAAATGATACTGAAACATAACAGTTGAGATTTTCCTCTTTCCTTGTATATACATTTTTGAAATTTTTTTAATTTGAGTATGTATTTTTTGTATATTAGGAATCAACTCAAATCAATGTTATAAATTTTTTACCGGCCATTGACTAATATTTGCATCAATGGGCCACTGCTTGAATCAATGTTATTTTTGGATAAACCAAATTTTATTCACACAGAACTTAACAGCACAAGGTGTGCCTAAAGTTCTCAAAATAGTACAAAATAGTGCACCCCCATCTCAAATACAACCAGCCAAACAGAATCAAACCAAAACTGCTTGAATCAATCTTAAACTAGGAATAGTTATAAGATCAAGACTTGCCCAGCTGGTCAAATCGATTCAACTAGGAATCAGACCCATGACTACTCTGGTCAAGTGTGTGGATTGTATATGCTGTCAAACTAGAGATTACATTATCAAACTATTTCAGAGATTAAAATGAAAATAACAAAAATCAAAAGTAAATTTTTATATTTTAGAAAATAAAACAAAAAAAATATTATAGAAACAAAAACCAAAATAGATCCATATTATAGGAATTATAATGTTATTTAAGCCAAGTTGCTTTATTGACAGATAGTATACCTTAGATTTTTCAAAAGTACGATAAGATGTCATTCCATATCTGTAAGTTAACCAATTGATCCATATGCAAAATGCGACAAACCACAAACCTTCCTATAATAAAAAGGATAAATTTTCAAAAAAGAAAAAAAATGTTCCAAGTGTCATAACAAGGAAAAGAATCATATTACAGATTAAAGCAGGTGGCCTTTTAGATCTAAATCTTGCGAATGCACAAATGAAAAAAATAAAATCAAAAGGGTTTAAACTTTTACATAATGGTCTATTTAGTTTAATTAAATGACTCGGGGACTTTTTTTTTTTGGTTACAAGGGGAAAGCTGACAAAAACAAAAGAGAAAAAAGTGAGGAGTTAACAGGGAGGGGTGCTTGTGCGATCACTCTCTCTCGTCTCTCCTGGTGGGTCCAATATATTTTTGTGAGTTTTAATTGAATGTGGAGTTATTGGTGTGACCCATTTAGTAAATTTTTTGAAGTTGCTAGGTTGGGGGGTTGAATACCTATCAGACCATCTCTAATGCATTGTCCTTAAATTTTAAGAACCCTTAGGAACGGTTCTTCAAATGTGAGACTCGTAAAAAGTAATTTAAGAAAGGGAAATACTATTTTTTACGAAAAAAAATGGACACAATTCTCAATACGAAGAATCAGAGTCATCTGATTTAAAAGTAAAACAGCAACCCACACTTGAACACTGTATAACCAAAAAGATGACCTAGCGCCGCCCCCTTCTCTTACAGATTCGACCACCAGAGTTAATGGGGCCGCCGCGCCGGCGGTTCTTCGCCGTTGCAGCGCGAGCGGCCCCCTATTTTTCCCTTCGTTCGGTTTTTTTTCGTTCTCCGTGTTTTTCGTTTCTGCGCTGTTCTGCCTTGTGCTCTGCCGCCGTCGCCTCTGGATGGTGTTGTCGCTGCTGCTATGTGGATCTTTGGTCCGCTACGAGTATGTCTGCTAGGAGTAAGAGATCGCCTCCGCCGCTTGGGTTAAGACGAGTTCCGCCCTTGGTCGATGTGCGTGTGGACGTATCCTCTCTCAGATGGGAGATTTCTCTCTACGGGGTTTTTGGTTGGTCTTGGTTCGGTTTGGCCTATGCTCAGTGGTGGTTCGCGGTGGTTCATTTGTTGGTGGGCGTTTGTTTTGTGGCTGTGTTGTTCTTCTGTTTTTCAGATGTCTTCGGTGCTCTAGCCATCTGCGCAGTCGTGCATCTAGTTGTTGTTCTACCTCTCTCAGCCTCTCCTCAGTGTGTTAGCTGGATCTTGACATGGGCACAAATCTGTTGAGGTTGAAGGTTCTGGGTGCTTCAAATGAGCCAAACCCATCCCACTCATATGTATCTTTTTTCATGTCAGTGGTGTACTAGACTTTGTGTTTGGCTGTCTCTTGGTTTGTGCCTATTTTCTGTTTGATGTATTTTTTTGTTATTGTTGTTTGTTGTTTTTCTGTCTATTGTTGTTGTTGTGTATGCTTTTTTTGTTTGTTTTTCCTTTGCTAGTTAGCTGGGCAATTGGAAGCTGAATAGGTTTCATCAAAGCTTAGCTTGGGGTTTAATGTTTATGGGTTAGCTATAGTATATCTATTCAGGGCCTATGTATTCAGGGTTCCTTCTGTGTAATGTTTGGGCTTTGCCTTTTTTTCAATATATCTCATCTTTGACCAAAAAGAAAAACATAAAACAACCATTTTATTTTTAATCCCAACCACCTTGATTTCTGTCCAGCCACGTCATGTTCGTGCATTATTGGTACAGTTTTTGTCGTAAGAAATAGCATAGCTATTTAAGAAACCAAGTTGAGTTCTACTATTAGACTAAACAAAGATGAGTAAACAACTACTTTAATCCTTGAAAATGTCAGGCGGTATCACTTTGGTCCTGACAGATATGAAATTTAAAAAAGGTCATTAACTGTTAGTCGTTAGTCACTTTGATCCTTGCAAGTGATTACTTACTGTCATTTTGGTCTCTGAAAGTGATTACTTTATTATCATTTGCGTTCCTAAAAGTGATTATTTTCCTGACGACAGGGACCAAAGTGACTAATGGCTGACACCAGTTGAGGATCTTTTTTTAATTTTGCATCTGTCTGGGACTAAAGTGGCAGTGTCTGACACTCTGAGAGACCAAAGTGGTTGTTTGCTAAAAAAAGAATAGATATTCTTAAATTCTATGTGGCATCTATGAACCCACTAAAAGAGAGTTAAAAACACACTTTTGGTTAGTGGCAGTGTCTGACACTCTGAGAGACCAAAGTGGTTGTTTACTAAAAAAAGAATAGATATTCTTAAATTCTATGTGGCATCTATGAACCCACTAAAAGAGAGTTAAAAACACACTTTTGGTTCTAGCAGTAGAAATGCTCTTAGGTTGTTATCAAAACAACAAAACAATACTCTTAGATATTTAGGTTGAAAAAAATAAAAATAAAAAATACATATAAGTGGAGTTTAGTTAAGTACCCAAAAGTGGATACTTTAAGATGGCCAAATGTCTAATAAACTGCATTCCAACATGAATTCTAAATGACTCGGGGACTAATCAGAGGTTCATGATGATACCAGAAAATTCATATGCCAAGAAAAAATTACGCGATTTTATCATCCTACACTCCTACTATTGACTGGGGGTGTTCGTGGCTCGATTCAGTTTTGAGGTAAAAATTTATCCGATTTAAAGTTTAAAATAGCATACAATTCAGTTTGCTTTTAAAAAAATATATGATCCGATCCGAAACAATGTTGTTTAAATTGGAACGATTTTTGATTTTTTGCGGTTATAAATTTTTTGAAAATAAATATCAACTAAAGTGATTCCGCTTCTATTTCACTTCTAATATATTTTCAAGTACAACTTAATGACATATGTTTTATTAATTCTCGATGAATTATCAATTATAAAGCCAATTTCTAAACACACATGTCATGTCTAAAAAAAATCCTTATAGAAAAATAGTATTTGCAAAATCATATTCTAAACAAATGAAATGAAAAATGTGAAATAATATTTAACACACACAAGTCATTGTGAATTAATATTTAACACAAATACTACTTGCAAAAGTCAATTCTAAAAAAAATACATAATGTAACAATTGATTAGTAACCTATATATGTAAGTTTAAAAGGAATAATATTATAAGTTGCGGTTTGGCTTGACTCGGTTCGGTTTTAGTGAAGAGATCTAAAATCCAAGCGGTTCGGTCTTCCAAAATAGTCATCCAAAAAATTTGATTTTTGACCGGTTTTCATTTTTTGAATCGATTTTTGGTTATTTTTTTGGACCGGTTCGGTTTTGAACACCCCTACTATTGACACCTATAATTTTTCCAAATTTATTTTTATCAAATTATGGAACCAAGTAGCAAATTGGCTTCAACCAAAATTTGTACCTAACAAATATTTTTATATGGATGAAATATATTTTTATTCTCTATAAAATGGTTAAATTTGATTTTGATTTCTATAAATTTTTTAGTTTTATATTTAACAAAAATAGTGATGAAGACAGAAAACACATGTTTTTATATTTATTAGGAACTAAAAATATATTAAAAAATGGCTTAAATATGTTTCTGGTCCTTATAATATAGGAGTATTTTGTTTTTAGTCCCTATAAAAAAAGTCAAACGTTTTTTGTCCCTATAATTTTATTTTTTTGCTTTTAGTCCTTTAAGTGAGTTGACCGCTGATGTGTCCAGTTTGAGCCTAGTCAACACGCCTACGTAGCCAAAAACACTATCACGTAGGATGCCACATCAACCTTCTCTTTCCTCTCTCCTCCCCCTCTCTCTCTCTCCTCCCTCCTTTCTCTCCTCCTTCCTCCACCCTCACCACCCCACCCTCCTCACCTTCCCCCAACCTCCTTCCTCCACCCCCACCACCTCCTCCCTCCACCTTCCCCCAACCTCCATCCTCCACCCCCACCACCACCACCTCCTTCCCCCTCCCTCCACCCCCACCACCATTGAATCTAAACGCCACCCACCCCACCACCATTTTATGGTGGCTACTCAATAATGTTCTGCATATATGTTTTATCCCCTAAACTATTTTGCAGAATCATTACAACTGATAAGCAGCTTGGTTAGCTGGGAAGACAGCTTATTTTACATAACAATCTCTGCAAAAAAAAATTTGTTGAAAGGAAGGGGAAAATCTCTGCAATTGCTCATACAGTTGTGGGCATAAAATCCTAGAAAATCTCATATAGAGAAAACAATGTTCCAATGGAAAGGATACAAGCTCAGTCAAGTTAATTAATTAAAGTATTTGTTCTACCGAAAGTGGGGATATTAATAGGGTTTGAACTTTGAAGCTAAAGCGCCAGCAGAAGAATATATAGGTTAGTTGAAAAGACAATAACAATAACTACAACCAATACGTTAGATGTGCAAATACCATTAGTGAAGTAATGCCACTATATGAGTCCTTAGAAATCTAAAATAACAGAACTACATTAATATTCCGATTGAATGGAAGACCCGCAGTGGAAGCACGCTTCTGCAGTTTCAGCGATACCATTTTCTCCCTCCCTTTCTCCCCCTCTCTCAGCTGCTACAATTCCTTTTTCTTTTCTTTTTTTGGTCAACCAGCTGCTACAATTCCTGAAAGAAAGGGATGAACAAAACCCTACTTTTTTTTTCAATTTTGCAGACGATATTGATTGGGCTAGGAGGATGGGGGAAGGTGGGGGGAGGAGGTGGTGGGGTGGAGGAAGGAGGTTGGGGGAAGGTGAGGAGGGTGGGGGTGGAGGGTGGAGGAGAGAGAGGAGGGAGCAGAGAGAGGGGGGGGGGGAGGAGAGAGGAAAGAGAAGGCTGATGTGGCATCCTACGTGGTAGTGTTTTTGGCCACATGGGCGTGTTGACTAGGCTCAAAATAGACACATCAGCGGTCAACTCACTTAAAAGACTAAAAGTAAAAAAAAAATTTATAGGGACCAAAAGCGTTTGACTTTTTTTATAAGAATTAAAAATAAAACATCCCTATATTACAAGAACCAGAAACATATTTAAGCCTAAAAAAATTATAGAGACTAAAGTGTAATTAAACCAATCCAATTATGGTTTAATTACATTTTTTTGTCTTTCAAATATCATAATTGTGTAATTTTGACCCAATTATGTGATTTTCACAATTATACCTAGAGGATTCACATGTGACTTACTCAATGTCAAATCATTCCAACACGTGCCATGTTGGTTGTTAATATTAAAAACGACACAATAATAAAATAATCTAATTACAACATCTGAGATACTTAATAGCCTAAAATCACACAAATACAGTATTACCAAAATTGTGCCATTAGACATGAAAACTCTTTATCTTTACAAATAACAAGCTAAGAGTAATTTTGACATTCAAATATGAAAACCAATGTGCTCAAGAGAGAGAGAATTGTCAATAATAATATAATATAATAATAATGCAATGGAATTAAGGAAGGAAGGTACTTCTAGTGTTAGAAGCAACTGTGAAATTCGATCACCGTTTCTCTCTCTCTTTCTACACCATTTTCTCTCTCTAGGACTCTACGATGGCGGTTCCGCCGGTGGTGAGGTTTCCGATCTTCGCGACGGTGAGAGTGGTGAGCGTGGCCGTCACGCTCCTCCTCCTCACGTGGGCCCTTCATTTCAGGGGAGGCCTCGCTCTCGTTTCCGACAACAAAGATCTCATCTTCAATGTAAGTGTAACCTTTCACTCTTCACATTCTCCATAAAAAAAAAAAAAAACTCATTTTTTTTTTCTATTTCTTAAATCTGGGTCATCGCTTTTTTTTTTTTTTTTACTGATTGATTGATTAATGCTTTTTTTAAATTCTTATTTCTTTGTTTTGGGTAATGGGCTTGTGTTGTTTTTATCAATTCTCTGTTTATTTTTATTTTTTTGGAAATAGAAATTAAAAATGTGAGAATGGGTTGAGGGAAAATGGGGTAGTGTTAAATTTCACTTTGATGGCAGCTTTTGGCTTTGTGATTATTTGAAGTTATTTGTTTTAGTCTTCTAGAGCATTTTTTCAGGGCTTTTTTAATACATATTTTAGCTCTATTTTTTGTATTTTTGTTGAATTTTTTAAGTTTGCATTTTCAGCATTATGTGAAAAAAATGCATTTTGAAACCTTTTATTTCCATGTAGGTTCATCCGGTGTTGATGGTGATCGGGCTTGTTCTAATCAATGGTGAAGGTAATTGTTCTTTTCTTCATTTTTTAATTCTCTCTGATGAAAATTTTTATGATGATATTACTGCTCTGAAAGAGTTTATTAGATCTCAATAACTATATGGGATAAGGTTAAATATGTGGTCAACAAATTGGAATCGTTTGGAAATGATAGAGAAGAGAAATAAAACTTTTGAGGGGTGTTGCACTGACTGGATTAGGCATTTGACTTATACTGTTCTTAATTGTCGATTCACAATGCTCCCTCTGGTCAATTCCCATTTTTTTCCCTTTGTGTTTGAAGTTGAAGCATTTTTTGGTTCTTTAGAGTTTAGGCTGGTTAACCTTTCTCATCAAATTAACAAGTTTCAAGTTTTTAGCAAATTGTTCTAGCTCATCTAATTGGAATAATATACTGTATTAAGTTCAAATTAGATTTTAATACTTTTTATCGACATTTATGAGTCTCATCCTTTGTGAAATTATACACGGGCAATTAGGCACCTATATTTTTAGCCAAAAAAAAAAATCTGAGAAGTAGATTAATGTAAATTGATCTTAATAATGGTCCTAGGAATATGACAGTTTTCAATTTAGATTACACAGAATCTCATATTTTACCCCCTATTATATGCTTGTTGTGCCCTGCTGAGTGGTGTATTTCATGTTGCAGCATGAGTGCCCTACTTTGTGTCTATAAAACATTCTCTTCATCATGACACCTTAAAATGGAAAAATGGACAAAAGCTTTTTTTTTTCCTGTTGTATTTCTTTGAGTAGTATAGCTTCCTCTAATCCAAAAAGAAACAGCAAGGCCAAATTAGAATGAAAACTGTTGTTCCTTGTTCTGGTGAGATTGTAAGAATAGCAAATATCAGCTAGCTAGTACCTTAATGCTCATAACAACATCCCAAGTCAAATGAATTCAATTGTCTTAGATTCCATACAATGTTTCTTCTTACCATCCCTTGATTGTTTGTGAGTACTGTGGTGTTAGTACTAACCTCATTTATCTGTTTGTGATGGCAATGTGCAGGGATGCTTGCATACAAGACAGTACCTGGAACTAAAAGCTTAAAAAAAACAGTTCATCTGGCATTACAGTTTATTGCTCTCACTTTGAGCTTAATTGGTGTCTGGGCTGCTTGGAAGTTTCACATTGACAAGGGCATTGACAATTTCTACAGCCTGCATTCATGGTTGGGCCTTGCATGCCTTTTCCTATTCTCCATCCAGGTATCTTTATTATCCTAGTGAGAAATGCTAGCAACACGTTTTTTTTTCCAACACACTTTCTATGATTCGTGGAAATCCATGTGGATCCCACCACTTTGGGAATAGGCCCCACCAGATAGGGTATGGGACCCACATGATTTAATGTAACCCACATGAATTTCACCCAATCATAGAGAGTAATGTTGGAAAAAATGTGTCAGAGAGTGTGTTGGTAGCACTCCCCTTATTCTAGTTACATTTTATTATAACACTAGCTAATAGACCCGTACAAAGTACGTGTCTCTTTTCTAATATAAATAGTAAAAAGATTCAACAAACAGAATAGTTTTGACAAAAAAAATAACCTTAGAGATAACACGTGTCTCAATTTAGGAGATAACACATGTCACAGCTTGGGAGATGACACGTGTCCTAACTTGTGACTTATTTTTCTTATATAGTAATTGATGAAAATAGTTGGCGAGGTGACACGTGTCCCATTTTGGAAGACCAAAACCTAGTTTTCTCATATAGTTATATAGTAATTGATGTTGTATTCTACTTCAGAATTTGGATTCCATCAATGTATCTGAATGCTCACTATGATTTTTGTCAGTTGGCTGCTGGCTTTGCAACATTTTGGTATCCAGGAGGGTCAAGAAACAGTAGAGTTGCACTGTTGCCATGGCATGTGTTCTTTGGGATCTATATCTATGCCTTGTCTATAGCCACAGCTACTACTGGTCTTTTAGAGAAGGCCACATTCCTTCAGACCAACAATGTCATATCACGCTATTCCAGTGAAGCACTTCTGGTCAATTCATTGGGCATTCTCATTGTTATTCTAGGTGGCTTTGTTATTCTTGGAATAGTTTCACCATCTTATAATAAAGCTGAGGTCCTAAGAGGAAACGAGTAACTATAATGTAATTCAAAAAAGTTGAGAACATGAAACATTTGTAGTGTAACTTCTTCCAATACAGGTTATATTGGATTTGTACGAACAAACTCTGAAAACATATATACAGCACAGGTTTACTTTTCTGTTTGATTTGAATGTTCAATGCCCTTCTACCAATGAACGGTTACTGTATGTTTTATGCCCATTGTCTTGGGAGTGAGATGATTTTGGTTTAATTGTACTTTTAATCTCTCTATTATAGCTAATGTGTGATTTTAGTATCTAAAATTTTGAGTGAATTTCGTCTCAATTTTTAAATCATTACAACTGAGTCTTTCCATCACTTCTCATAATCTTTCCATCACTTTTTTCCAAATTGAATAGATTAAGTTATTTTAAACTTTGTATTAAAATTTTACCAATCAAAATATTAAATGTCACTCAAAATAAAATACAACTTAATTTTTCCTTTAAATCCTAATTTCATAACCTAAAATCCTTTAAATTTTCAATAAAACTCTAATTTCAACTATGAAAATTATTTCAAAACTCGAATTTAAGGATTTTAGAAGAAAAAAAATTAAAAGAGAACCATATACTTAAGCAAAAGTCTGAAGGTTGATTGCCAAAAATACATAGATTTTCATTCATTTGCAGAAACACAAAAGCTTGGATCAGGTGAAGTGGCTCAATTTATGCCCGCTGTATTTGTATACTTCATCCAATAGTATGAAACAAATCATGAGTTATACCTTGCAAGCTTGCCTCCACCACAACCAAAATGAAGGATAAAATGGCATTGGCACCTTGCAAGCATGCATCCCCCGCAAGCAAAATAAAGAATGAAATGGCAACAAAGCATCCTCTAATTATACCATGGCAATGTTCGATGATTAGCTGTAAGTGACTGTGGTGGGTAATATTTTCAAGCGACCCCTTTTTTTCCAATTACAGTAATAACACGAAATACAATTTTTCAGTGATAACTTCATCATCAAATTCTGGTATGGTTTTCATTATTACAGAACAATAACCAGGTATGGGGCCAAGTACAACTAAAACTTGCCACATCAAAATTGTGAGAGAGAAATTACCCAGAATTTGAAGAATACAGGGGCAAAAAAAGTGTTACAAATGAGAATCAATAGCTAAATCTTCCTGGAGAGGCAAAATTTTGCACTCTTCGCTAGGACAGGTGAATACATAAAACTCCAAAATTTCAGAACAAAAAGGCACATTACATTATTCCAATATGGAAAATGATACAGAAACCTGTATCACAACAATCTTAAAATTTATTCTTTCCATGCCGTTAAACAGGGATTTTAGCTCCCACACATTTGCATAATTTATATCCAGACCTGTTCTCGCCTATATTCTCTTACAATTACAGGCACACTTGTGGGGGGAACCTGCCAAAGTAAAAATATCAACCAAAATATATTTTGTGTAAACCATCACCATCATCCAAATCAATCAAATATGAAAGGATAATATGCCGTTTGAGAATGTTTAAAATAAACTTTTACAATTCCGTTTGCATTATTTTCTGTGAAAACCATCCTCACTCAAAATCATTCTCCTAAAAACAGGGAGATAGAAGTTTGCACTCGGTACATCCATCTAAAGCCCAGTTAGACACAATGCAAACTATGAGGTACCAGGATCAAAAATGCACTTTAGACATGTTTTAGAAGCAAATGTACAACTCGCGCTTACCATGCCGTAATCCGTGACAATCATGGAAACATAATCTGAAGGCGTTGCATCATAACTGCCATCAATTTAGAGAACTGCAAGGTTAGAGTGGGGAAGTGACAATGTAGTATAGTGTTCCATCAATAAATGCTTACATCAGATTTAAAAGTTGCAGATTTTCAATATCGGCCCAACCATCCAAGTAGTTGACATCCTTTCTACCCAGAACATTTGAAATGACATCTGGATCACCTGTAAGAACATCATAGAAACATCAGCCTTCTTACATACACAAGGCAAAAGGCCAATGGTAAACTGTAGATAAAAGCCTCAACTGTTAAATACATACCAAGTTCATTTGAGCATATTGAATCCAGCTGTACCCTTTCATGAAATTTATAGGCCTCACAGCATACTATGACAGGTACACGGAATGCATGAGCAACCATTGCAACACATGAAGTCCCAACTCTTGAATATACTGTTCCGTTAGACAACACTGATGAAGCACCCAGAAAAACTCGGGTAACTTCATGCATTATGTAGGAAACAGCATTTATATGAGTGTATGTACAGCTAAGACCTTTCTCCAGAAGCCTGCGAAGTAAAAGTTGCCCTCTAAGCTTTGGACGAGAGTCAACTACCACAACACGAAACTGTTTTCCTAATTCATGTGCATGTAAAAGAATCATTTCAACTGCCAATGATGACCCATAAGTTAGAAGAACATCACCATCTCTTATTTTGGTGACAGCATGCTTGACTATCACCTTGTTGGCAAGTATGATCTTCTCGCTTATAAAACGCTCAATATCTGTCTGGAGAGAAGTTTTTGATTCTGACTCAGACAGGGATAAAGGTAGCTTGGCTATCCGACTCTTGAGAAATCTAATTGCATTTCCCATGCTGATTGACAGAGGTCGACACTCAATAAGAAATGATACATAACTACTAATTTTTGCTGTCAGGTCTCTCACAAGAGTCTTCTCAGGTGGAACCCTGTAGTCTTTGACGGCCTCTTGAAATGCTTGAAGCATTGCAATACAACGAGCATTGGCACCAGATATATCTCCAGATAGATACTGCAAACCCACCTGACAACCCAATGAAGAAGATTTTAGAAAACATATTTGAAAACCTCTAGCTCACAAAACGTATTGAACCAGGTCCTAACTCCTAATCACTCTTCTATCCACTAGAACGCCACAAATAAGGTATAATTGCGATTAGGCTAATGATGGGGTCTCTATGTGCAAATATAGGATGCTAAATACAGTTAGCTTTTATTTGGATGTCATTCAAAATAACTTCGTATCTAGAATATAGTATATTGGGGATGATGATACAGTGCAATATAACAACCAATGGAACTGATGAGTGCATCTTCAAATTCGTGCAGATTTCTTTTACTCAACATGTTTAGAAAATTCATTATTTTTAACTTATATAATTGCATAAAACCAAGTAGTATTTGGTCTTCACTTCCTCTTCCTTTTGTTGGTACTCACACCTAAGGAGTGAAGGTAGCACTCATACCATCTGAAATATAACTCATAAGGTCAAGATTGTTCCTCTGTCACTGTGTAAAGGATTTAATTTTGATTAACTATCAATGAATCATATGATAACACCTATCTTAAAGATTATTTAGAGTATTACTGCAAGTGAGATACCTTGATGCATCCTGTTTTGAGGACTCGTAGTGATGTTGTGCATTGCAATTCTCAGGGAAACACACATTACATTAAATATAGTATTATGACCGAAAATAACTTAACTATAGTATACAAATCAAACGACAAATGCATAGAATTGTAACAACATCAAATGACAGGATAATGCAGTACCTTATAAACAGCAGGATGCACAGGATAAAGATGGAAAAACTTCGCCTCAAGATCTGGAAGCTGGCTTCCATGTTCATATTGTGGTAAATGCCTGAACAACTCAACTCTGTTCCTAGCTTCAGTTTGTTTCACCACAGCACGACGTTTAGCTTTGTCCACTCGGCTCTTGTCATCATACTGCATGCGTGGTTGAGGGGCATCTTTCTTTCTATCCTTTTCTGGTGGACAATCACCCCCCTTCTTCTCAGAGGCTGCAACTGCTGGATTATCAACTTTTTGTGCAGGCTTTACAGCTTTATCTGGTTTTGCATTCACTGAGGTCACAGTTCCAGGCGCCTTATTTCCTTCAGCTGGTGACACATTTTATTAAAAGCTAACAAATTAGCATCATTATAATGAGTTGTGCAGAAATGTGACCCATGAAAGAACATAATAAATTCCAAATGAACTCTTAACGGTAGTAATTATGACAAAGAACGAAGTATAAATAGGCATAACTGAATAAGATCAGCATATAACCACAGATAATGTGCCCACATTAAAGGCACTTTCAGTCAGTTAGCTTAAATGCAGAGTCACAGACAGACACACAAACTAACAGTTCCAATTCAAATATGAGCAATCTAATACAAACCTTTTGCAGCAGCCTTTGCAGCTCGTTGAGCTTCTTGAAGAGCACGTCTTTCAGCTTTGGAGGCTTTTGGTTTCTGCTGCTTTGAACCAGCAGGTTGGTCTTTCACTTCCACAGCTGACCCTCCTCCTTTGTTTGCCTTTTCTTTTTCTAATGGTGATTAATAAAGAAAGTGAGGAAGAAAAGGGTAACAAAATCAAACCAAAAAGAAAATAAAAACAGACCAGAAAAGGCAGACAAAACGGTTAAACTTTTCTCTTTAGAATGACATCCTCACATACATTGACAACAAGCAAGCTAGGCCAACTCAAAATTCTTAATCATACGTTTAAACTTGCAAACGGTGTTTACAATCAGCACACAAACACACACCAGAAATCCAAGTTGAGATTAAAACATGTGGCATAAGATATTTTCAAATTCAATTTTGTTTTGATATGATAAAACAAGATCCTTCTTTTTAAGCCTATAATAATGTATAATGTATTACTCAAATTCACAAACCCAATAGAGAAGACTCCTTTCCTTTCTGAAACACATTAATTAAATTACATACATCTCAGGAACTTTATCCTATGCACTATCTAGGTCGTCAAACCAAACATTGATGATTAATCTCACTTTCTCTCTCTAATTCATACCTCATACATACTTCACAAAAGCTCAATTAAATCTCTTAAAACCTCAGTTTCTACTTTCTATTTTCACCCTACACTTCATGAAGCTCAAATTCAATGCGTATTTTCCACTACATCTACACATTTCAAAATCAGTTCATAGATAGCAAGCAAAATCAACAAAGATAGCAATATGAAGAAGCTCACCAGGAATCCCAAGCGAGTCATTCACCACAGAAACAGTGGTCAATTCGCTCGCCGGAACGGCGCTCGCCTTCACCGCCGTCAAGTCAAATCCACCGCGAGGAAACGACGACGCAACCACCTTTCCAGCGCCGCTCCCCTTGCCGCCACCGCCATCGAAGAAGCTCCCGTCTCCGGCAACGGCGAACCTACTGGAGTACGAAGACGAGGGCGCCGGCGACACGGGAGCGTCGTAGCTTCTGCCGCCGGCGGAGATGGTGTCAGGGCGGCGGCGAGGGGACACGGCGGGACGAGCGTGGAGAAGGAGGTTGTCGGAGAGGTGACGAGGGGGAGGAATCATCACCGGCGAGAGGGAGGCGGAGGTGTCGGCGGCGGCAGTGGGAGAGTGAGTCGGGTCGGGTGGACCCGAATGAGAGCGTTCGGGTGGGGCTCCGGGAGCGAAGAACCCGACTTGGCGAACCTTAGGGACGGGGTCGATCACGGTGCGTGGAGCTCGCCGAGAAGGATCCATCGAGTGAGTTAGCTTAGGGTTTACGCGCCTGTTTGGATGGCGAGAAAATTTTGAAGGGATTTTTATTTTCTCGGGAAAATTAGAGGGGTTTGGTGTTGCTGAGTCGGAACTTCAGAATCCCAACCAGTGGTGAGGTGAGTGAGCCGTGACCGTGAGCGTATGAAAGAGAAAAAGCAAAGATCCTGTCAAAAAAAAAGAGTGAAAGCAAAGGCTTTTTTGTCAAAATTTAATTACTTTACTGAAATATCAATTATGTTGTTTTTTATATATTAGTTCGTAATTGGATTATGCCATTTTTTAACTTTTGACAACATGAGGCTATATTTTGGTTAGTCCAATATGTTAGATGTTATTTTATAGTGGATTTGATTTGATTAGTGGATAACAAATTAAGAAAAATAGAGCTGTTACTTGTTTGGTAATAGATGGAGTAAAGTTATAACCTTTTTTTATTAGTTTATAGCGTTTTTGTTTATATGTTTTTTTATAGATAAATATTAATAAATTAGCATGTTATATCAGCGAGAAAGGTTTGAATTCATGACTTCTTATTACTCCTATCCCTGCTAAATGTCTTTGCATTTGATCGTATGTTATTTTAAATAGCGTTTGAAGTTGTAACATATTTTTTTTTTCTATTTGTTATATCTCAAATTTTAATCCATCACTATCCATTTCATTTTTTATTTTAATATCTTTCTACTTGAAACTCTATCTTAATTTATTTACTCATCAAAATCTTAATAAATTGAATAGATAATATATTTAAACCCATCTCAACATAAAACTCACTCAATTTCTCCCTCTTTAATCCTTAATCTCACATCTTACAGCTCACACAAAAACAAACTCACATCTTACAAAATTCATTAATCTTTATCAAATTTTCAGTAAATTTCTCACTAATAATATAAGCTTTTAAAATTACTTAATATCTCTATAATTAACCACCGAAATATTTGCATAAAAATGTGAATTTAAGGGATTTAGATTAAAATTATTGATTGATTTTTTAAAATAGAGATAATTGCTTTTAAAAATTAAAATTGTTATTAACCCTTGATTTGTGTCTGAATTTTCTTCGTAAGAGTGATTATATGAATAAAGTAAAAAACCGTCAAAACACAGTGAGCACATGGTCAAACTATATATATGTTGAGATTTTCATGATGTCCTCCTATTACGCCTAGCTAGGGTTATTATTACACACTCAAACGTACTCCCGTACAATGTTATTTTTTTTTCGAGGGGAGATCGCTCCGACCCCATGCAGTGTCTCAATGCTTTCAACGAAAGACTAATCTGTGCTCGTCCGTAGAGGCTTAGACTGGTCAAGGCATAATTTTATCCCCGAGTGAAATCGATCATGCTACCAACAAGTCGGTCTCCTAAAAATTCTAGTGTTCTACCACTAAGTCAAGACTCCTTTGTTATGTTATTCTTTATTCTTGGAGAGCATTATAATATATCAGTACTTAAATATATGGAAGGAAGAATGCTTGCTAGGTTTTGGTCAAAATAGTTTCCTATCCTAGGCAGTCAAAGTAAACAGGCTAGCTATTTCATAGAAGTGATCATTTGCATGTAAGTTAGCCCAGTCCCACGATTTTGTTTTTGTTCTTGAGAAAATTAATGTTCAAAGTTGAAATGATCATTAATAAAGAATATGTTTTTTCTATTAGAAAGCATTATTTATCTTCCATTAAATTATCTTAATTATTTAAATTTAAAATGCATTACATATTTATTTTTATTCAAAATAATTTTATTTTAATTCTTAACATATATCAATATGCAGACAAATATTAAAAAACACCATATAGATATTATTTCGAACTCAAATGTAAACAAAAAGAATTCAAATATAGTAGACCAAAATATAAACAAATAAACTAATTTCATTATATTCCATCTACAAATTTTATTTTATTTAATTCAGATTTTAATTCTAATGTCTTCTTTTATTAAAGATAATCCAGGGAATAAAGTTATTTTTTAGATGAAATTGAAAACATTAAATGAAATTAAGTAACATTTTTAATCAGTATAAGTAATTTATTTTTTGCTTACTAATTTAAAATGTAGTTTAAAATATCAATACTAGGAAACAGGTAATTGAGAATTATATGCCGAATAAAGCATCACAAATGCGGGATGATTTGACAAAATGAGAGAATTTGAATTAATGCATATATATGGATTCATGGACGTACGACACAATCAAAAGACAAGAAACAAAATACACAATCAAAATTTGGGTGTCAAAAAGTGGTTTTTGCAATACCAAGAACAAGAAGTAATTGGAATGCATGACAAACAGCTAGCTAATTAGAGATTCTTGCATGTTTTTCTTCATGGCTATTTAGGGGATACTCTTTGGGTGCTCTATGTTGGACATTTGGTGTTGTACTGTTAAACTCTATTACAGCTTGCAGTTGAGTTTGATTTTATTAATAACAGTTTTGTTTGCTGATAAAAAAAATTGCATAAATAATACTATATATAGTAAGACATAACCATGTCACTGAGCAATTAATTAATTACGCACACTCTTAGAAGCCCATGACCAGACTTTTTTTTTTGACATCTGAAGTGTGGACAAATGCAAGTTGTCCCGCCCAATAACACTACCCCACACCTAACATAGGTCTAGATCGTGAAAAAAAAACGGGTGGCTCAATAACATATTTAGTATAGGCTTTGATACAATAAGAGAATTTGATTGATATTATGGTCTAACCCAATCCCTCAAAACCAACTTGTGAGACGAGGATTGTCCAAGCTTTATAAGTACTACATTAGCCATAATCACTAGTTGATGACTGTCAACGCACACTATTACAATGGGTGATTAATGGACATGATAATGTTGTAGCTAGCCTTGAGATTGTAGCTGGGCGCATCTGGTGGATTTGGTAATGGAAGAGGAGACAGGAAAATAGCTGGAGAAAGAGATGTGTCATGGAACTAGCTTCCATGCATATACCAGTGATATGCATTAATCTATGCACCACCGTACCAATTTCGAATATTGGATTTGCCGATGCTCATCTTTGCAGTGAACTTGTACAGAAAAATGACCAGGGTTGATTTCTGGGGAAATAAATTAAAAATGAATAATTTAGATGGTTTTGAGTCATATATATGCTGTTATGATCCCAAAAAGAGGAACAGAGTTAATTTGAATATTCTTAAGTTTGTGTGTGTTTTTTAAAGTTAATTTTAAATGATGTTGATTTTATATTTTATAAATTAATTTTGATTAAAATTGAATTTAAAATGAAATGTTTATATAGCCAGACATTTTTATTTAAAAAAAATGATTACTGCATTTATACTTTCCAATATTTCAAACCCTCAACATAGAAAAATAAAATCTCATGTGCTTCTCTTTTTTTTTTGGTCAGTTCATGTGCTTCTCTTTAAACAAGTGTTTGTGGCCAAACTTCATATCCAAAGAAAAAAAGACAAACAAAATTTTATTTAAAACATATTAAAATTACTTTGGGAAAGTGTGTAAAATGGATTTGGGAGAATGTGTAAAGTGTATGAAATAACATATATTGAGAGAGGTCAACTTCTTAAATAGATCTCAATACCTCGAGGGATTAATTTTCACAATTTTGAATACGTGGAGGATACCCAAGTTCACTCAAAAAAGTGAATTTGGGTTTAATTTGGCCAAAGCCACACCAAACCATTTAATAAAGATCACATTATTCATTAATGAAGAAAAACACCAAAAACTTAACCACAATGTGTGCCTAAGTTAAATATTAGTTCTGATACAAGTCATTGTCTTGCATGCACCCGGCCAAGTGGATTGCAACCAGCAAAAAAGTCAAGAACAGAGGAAAAAAAACTGATCAAATTAACAAAAAGTATCATCTCTTTATTTTCTTAACTTTGAACTGTCACTGTCAGTGTTCCATTTCTTTCTTAATTTATATTTTATTTGCAGTTACATAATGCATACCGCCCAGAGAGAGGAGTGACGTATAACACTGCACATTAGTGCACACATATCTGCATGCCATGCACACACACACACATACAAACACATTATATCTCCGAAAATTAGTAGCAAATAGCTATATAATAGCCCTTATTATTACTATTATTCAAACCATGACATCAAAGCTAGCTAGGCATGCACTGCATAAATTAAAGCAGTCAGAGATTCCTATTTTTTTTTACTATATGATATGGTAGAAATTAAAGAACCCTATGGAAGTACCTAGCTACTTACTACTTTACCCACTTTCTGAAACAAACCAAACATATGTGCAGTACTTATTCAAAGATACCAATCTCACATGCATCTTCCATATATATATATATATATGTGTGTGTGATAGGGACTTGGGTATATTATATGTGCTTAAGTCTCATATCAGGTAATATAAGATGCTCAGTAGAGTATTTAAGTGTTTGATTTTTCTCTTTTAATAGCTAATTTTTCAAGTAAAGATTCCCCAAATGCTTATGCACTTATCAATCTTTTAATTAATTTACATTTACATTTACATGATTTACCCTTCTCTTACTCTCCCCTAGCTAGCTAGTCCGTCTCTAGCTATATAGCTACCTCACCTCACCTCACCTCACTTTTCTTCTCTTCTCTTCTCTTGTTATATATAGTACTGTTCTTAAAGCAGTTCTGTTGAGGTTTATTACTGTTCCTAGCTAACACACACACTTGCTCTGTACTACTGGCCTTAAAGAACACACTATATATATATGTTGTTGCTGACTTGCTGCATGCTTCTGTTCAACAAGTTCTTCTTTCATATATCTGCAGGTAACTGCTCTTGTCATATATCTTCTATCACTGGTCTTTTGATAATTGATAGCTCTCTCTCTTTCCAATTTGTCTCCTGGGGGCTGGTGGGTGTATATATATATATATCTCTGGGTTTTTGTGAAACTTCATGAGCTACTTTCTCTTTTTTGTTTCATGCATATGCAGAGAAGTCTAAATCGGTGAAGACAACAACATTTCATCAGTTTCACAGTACTGTTTGATAGATAGATGATGATTATGACGATGCTATATATTGTGTTCTATCTATATATGGGTACATACACACATACATACATTACATGATTGTTTCAGGTAACTACACTTTTTGTCTTTAATTCCAGCTAGCATTTGTCAACTTCAGCTGCTTTCTTTGTTCCATTGATCAAAGTCTTAATCGATTGTGATGAAGACACAGTTTTAAAGCCTTTCATATACCCCCCTTTGTTCCTCCCATATTCAGTGTTGTTTGGTGCATGACCTATCATTTTCCTATATTTTTTTTGGAAAGTCAAAAATATTATTAAATAGAAAACAACTAAATTAGAGTATGCCCAAATTTAGATACTTAAAAAAGAATAGAGATATCATTTTCCTATATAGTTTCATAATCAAGAAACCGAGCAAGTTCAAGCCAGATTACTGAATACATTAAAGGAAAAAGGAGGAATTATCTTATTGATGAAAATGGTTCATTAAGTACTACTCGGGGTATTTAAAATTAAGGGCTTCTAATTTAATTAGAGTATAATTCATCTTATCTTATATATACTCTATGTACTTTTTATCTATTTTTTAATGTTGTTTCATAATAACCAATGAATCATTTAATTGATAAAAAAAATTTCTGTTATACCCGTGTCTTTTCACTATTCCACTATATCCATTTATTCTTTCAACATTAAATTAAAGTGTAATAAAAATGTGTAAAATAATTAATGTGGAGAAATGTATAATTGACAAAATGTAACATTAGACTATCAAAATGACAGATATATAGTAATAATTTTTTTCTTAAAAAAGGAGTAACATAAATACTTATTTGAGTATGCTTATAAAAATAAATTATGATATTAGGCCGTGTTTGACTTATTTTAATAGTTTCATTCCTAAATTGATTTATGAATAAAACACTAAAACTCTATAAAATAGCTTATTTTTTTTGGTGAAGCTATAAAATAGCTTATTGAACAAGTATACTTAATTAATTTTT
Organism: Glycyrrhiza uralensis; assembly: GCA_030159175.1. Classification (NCBI taxonomy): domain Eukaryota; kingdom Viridiplantae; phylum Streptophyta; class Magnoliopsida; order Fabales; family Fabaceae; genus Glycyrrhiza; species Glycyrrhiza uralensis. The sequence goes on from BRZY01000008.1 coordinate 3,784,839, forward strand.
TTATCAAAATGTCTCCAAACATAATAGTTAAAAAATATCTCTACTTTATTAATATTCATGTGTATGATATATCGGTTTATACTATTGTCTTATACTCTCCACCACATCTTGCCAATGCCAAATGCTTATCTTTACTTTCGTCACTTATCACCATGAAGATACTTTTTTGACTTTTTTAAGCGATAGAATGAATCAGAGGTGGAAGCGGGCCATATGTAAAAAGGTCACTGCCATCTGGGGTGAGCAATCATTAAATTTTATTTTTTGCCCCCATATCTTTTTTATTATTATTATTATTATTAATTATGTGTGTATTGGATTGGAAGACCATGCCAATGTATTGGAAGAGGAGCAACATTGTAATTTTCTGATTTGATTTTTATTTATTTTGCTAATTATAATTAGAACTAGTTAACCCACCATATGGTACAAGCTAATTGGCGTGGAAATTGCTGGTGATCGAGATGCAAGCACGAACCATCAAGGTAAGTTCCATCTTGAAACATTATTGTTCCATACACTGAGATGTGTGCTTTAATTTATACGAGACTCCTATTTTAATATTGTCATATTTCTTTTCTTACATGGTAGTAGTTGACACAAGTTTAATTTAGTTTAAACTTTATGTTCAATTCTCCACTCCCTCTTATTGCATCTATTTATTTATGAAAGTATATAGGTAGTTAGTTATATGTGGTATCTTGTAGATTGGTCTCTTTAAAATTATAATTCATTTCTTAGAAACTTAATATCAAAGAAAATTAACATAATGTGAAATATTAAGAGAATCTATTCTCTTTCTCTGTCGTTTTATTAAAATTATCTTGGAGATTTTGTAATGTTTAAGATCAGACATGCATAAATTAGGAGCTAAGACTTCTGAAATTATGAATAAAAAATGAAATTAAATCGCGTGAATTAAAACACCTGATTACTTAGATTCTCTATTAAATTGACATAGCATACGTAAAATTTAAATTAATTATGAAAATCAAATTTAATTATAATAATCATAAAAAAATTTAATATTAATCTCTAAAAATTTAAAAATTAATTTAAGAAATTATAATTAAGAAGAATAAATAAAAAATAATAATTAAATTATTGATTTGGAAAAAAAGTCGCATACAGTACTAAAAAAGAGAATTAATAGAATACAAATCCATTTAGTAAAACTCAAATCTAATGTATACAAAAAGAGATTAAAATTGAATCACATTTTTATTTTTCCAACGAACTTTTGCAGCTCTCATCCTCGCTTTTATTTGCTGATAAATCACATTAGAAATTCAATCTTCAAAGAATAATTTATGAAGAAAAAATATCTTCAAAGAAAATTAATATTTTTAATATATTAAAATGATATACATAGCTATAATTTAAAAAATAATAAATGATAAAAATGAAAATGAAAATGAAAATAGAAATGATAAGCATAAATGTGGCAGAACAGTATATATAGTAGACCAAAAAAGACATCCCGCAACTAGTTCCGTGGCCCCTTCTCCTATTGCAGAAACCCAGCCAAATGGCAAATGATCAACTCAAGTTAATTTGGTTAAGGGGAGACCCCGCCTAGAAAATAGAGAGAGAGAGAGAGAGAGGTAAAACAGCTAATTATATTTTTTATAAAAATTCGATCATTGTGAGAACTAAGAAAAATATAAACATTGAAATATTATTTATAAAAATTAAAATTTAAAAAATATTTTGCAATATATATTCCTTAAAATTAATTCCAATATGACCAAGAGTGGGACCTGATTATTTAGGACAAGCTAGCTAGCACACTCGTCCTGGCACACAAAGAAATTAGAACCGCAGAAAGCAGGTGCAACCCACGGCAAGCTCAATTGGACCTAAACGTCTCATTCTAAAGTGCTGCAATGATTATGATTGTGATGGAAAATATATATCATCCTTTCATGCATGGTTTGTAGTGTTTAATTCAATGTGATAAGAATCCTTGAAGCGAGTGATTGGATACACGTACGTACAGAGTGGTTGTTTTGTACATTTCAAAACATACGTTTATATACGAGGGACACATACACGAATTAAGCTCCTAAAAAATGAGTAAAATATAAAATAAATAATTTTAATTATTAATGAAAAAATTAAGAGATAATAATTCAAGTTTTTAATATATTTATAATTTGTTATATATATATTTATAATATTTATTATTAATTTTTTTATCAATAATTGAGATTAATTATTTTATATTCTAAAATAATTTATTCATTTTAGATAAGTCGAATCCCACCTATTTAGGGCGGGATAAGATATGGTCATGTGTTGACCGTATAACTTTCTTCATTGTCAGTCATTCATCATAGAATGAAAAATGATAGTAGTAGTCACACTCACAACTTGCAAGAAAAAGGTACAAGGAGAAAAAAAAAAGAAAAGTAAAAAAAAAGTGGATAAATAATATAGGCTTAAATATGTTTTCAGTCTCTATAAATATTTGATTTTTGAATTTAGTCAATTAAAAAAAAGTCAAACAAAGTTGGTCTTTTAAATTTTTTTTTGTTTAGGTCCTTTTAGTGAATTAACCATGTATTGTACTGATGTGGCGCTGATGTGACATACGTATGTCCTTGTCATTACTTGACATGTCATTTAAAATTTACAAGGATCTGCTGACTAGAACCGTCTTCTTATCACGAGACTAAAATCAAAAATCATAATTTTTATAGGGTCTAATTAAACTTGAAATTTTTATAGGGACCAAAGTACATCAACTGACTGAGTTCTGCTACTGCTCTTCTTCCTCTTTCTCCTCCTCCTCCTCCCATGGCGCTCTCTCTCTCCTTCCTTCCTCCTCCACCCACTCCTTCTCCCACCACCACCACCACCACCACCACCCCTTTCTCTCCTCCTTTTCCCTCCTCCTCTCTCCTCCACTACCACCCACCTCCACCCCCTCTCTCTCCTCCTTTTCCCTCCTCTTCTCTCCTCCAATTACTCTTTCTCCTCCTCTCTCCACAGTCCACACACAGATCCGGAAGGGTCACTGCATGGCGCGTGAAGATGACAGGGATGGAAGTGCGTCTGCAGAGGGCGATGGTGGTGTTGAGGTTGGCGAGAATTGGGGTGGCCATGGAAGAGAAGTAGTTCTGCACATCGATGACTAAGAATTTGACTTTTTTTTAATGGACTAAATTCAAAAATCGGATATTTATAGGGACTGAAAACATATTTAAGCCTATAATATAATATAAAATGAGATAAAAAAATGAGTGAATTACTAAAATAGTGTCTGAAATTGTTTGACATGATCAACTTAGTCTTTGAAATTATTAGTATTTTAAATTAGTCTCTGACATTGAGAATTCCTGATCATATTAGTTCTTGTGGATCAGTCAATTTCGTCCCTAAAAATGTCCGATAGGACTAATATAATTGAGGATTTTTAATTTCAATGATGAATTTTGAATATTAATTATTTCAGGGACTAAATTGATAGGTACAGATTCAATGACCAAATTGGTGATTCACTCGATAAAAAATGTAAAACAATATAAAAAAAACAAATGGAAAAAAAATCATAGATTTGAAACAAATAACTAAGCCAAAGATTTTTTTTGGTTCAAAAAAACCTCCCAAAGATCTAGATTTGCACAAAAAGCCATCGTTCACTGTATTAGAGCGATATGGTTCAAACATTGGGTGCTAGAAACGGGAGTGTTAGGTTAAAATCTACACTACTTTTCTATCTTGGATTCTTGGTAAAATAGAAGCCCAACTATAGAGAATTCAAGGTAGCAGGGACTTATATACAAGCTGATCCTCTTTCAGATTTCTTGACCCAAAAAAAAAGGAAGCTGAGGCCTCTTTCACCTTTCCTATTTCCCAATATTGCTATATATTATTATATTACATACAGGTCTTAGTAATTAAATTGGTTAATTCAACCATAGAGAAATTAAGTCATCTTCAATTCATAGGATATATAAAATTTGGAATATCCTAGCATGTTGAAGTCTCTCATCTTCAATATATGTGGATGATACATTAATAGCGGGGTATGCTTCACTTGAAAATTTGTGGTAATTTATGATAAAATTGTTGGAATTATACCATTTTGTTTAAAATTTAAATTTTTCCAAAAGTTAATTGATGGGATTTAATACTGAGTTTATGACCATGGCAATGGATTGCTGCAAATTTGGTCCATGATCTTGGGTTACTAGTTAATTGGGCTGGTCATTGAACTGGTGAATGTACATAAGACAATTGCTCATAGTTAATTATAGCAAGAAATTTGTTTAAATTTCATTGGCCTTAGTTTTAATTTTTTTTTAGTTAATATAAAAAGTAAATTAAAAATATTTCAAAAAGTTAATTTAATTAATAGAAAATCATGTTAATGATAATAAAAGTAAAAAAAATTAAAAAATTAAAAAATATTTTTTTAGATTTTTATTTTTTAAAAATCCCAAACATAGTCTAATTGGTAAAATGTTATTTTAATAATTATTTAATTGAAGAAATTAAGAAAAGTAAAATCTCCTTTAATTAAATAACTATTTAAATAAAAATTAATATTGATTTATGAGAAGAGAGTATATATATATATCAAGAATGAAGACTTAAACTTAATATACATATTTTGGTAAGCAAGCACTTAAATTTGATATATAAGAGTGGATTTGTAGCTTTACTCTACTTTCACATTTGATCAGTTACCAACTTTTTCCTCTCCGAAAAATTAATGTACATTTTTTTTATCAGTGGGAAATAAAAAAAAATAATGTATATATGTCTTCTTCATTTATATTATTCTGAGACAATCTAACATGCTCTTCACTCTAAATTAAACGGTCTGTGTGATCATATAAAGCTTCACAAGGATAAAGAAAAAGAGGGAACTAAAAAAAAGAGGAAGGAATTAATGAAAACATATGGCCACGTTTTCCATTGAATTAAACGTTTCTCTCTATTGGTTTAACTGGGGAGGCCAATAATTGTCATAGAACTTATTGTTATGTGTAGATGCACATCAAAAGGTATTATAACAGCCGAGTTTGTCGGTGCATCATGTGTGTGTTCACTTGAAGCACAATCATGAACACATGATTCATACATAAGGCCTTTTATGATTTTGATCCATATATATGACGTGGTTTAGGAGAACATTAGAAGAATAATAAACATTTAATATGGAATCATAAGTTTTAGTTCGTTCAATGATATATATATATATATATATAGTTGCTAGCTAGTTAATGTGTTTTAGACATAATAGCATTGGTTATTAACAAAAAGTGCTAAACAAAACTTAAGGCACTTAATTTCAAATAAATTATAGAATTCAATCTAAAAATTGATTGAAAACCTAATGGATTTCTTCGTTGTCAAGACAGATAAATAGACAGAGACAGAAAGAGCAAAAGGGCCAAAGGAATTGATCAGTGAAGAAAGGGAAAGGGGAAAAGGTCAGTTTGAGTAACTAGCTGTATACTTATTGGAAGCTGAAGGTTGGAAGAAGTCTAAAATTGATTTGAAGTTTGATGTTCAAGTAGGACCATTTTATAAAATAGCATTTTTTTTCTTAAAAGAAACATATGTTAAATCATCATAAAATATTAATAATTCAACAAAAAAGAAAACAAATTTCTATTAAATAATTAGTCTAAACTAGTTTGTAGAGTGGGGAGCACCCATGTTTTATAATGTCTTATTAGACACTATCTCTAGTCAATGTGGGACTTGGCCCAATAAGCTTTAATACCTTCCCAAGTTAATTAATTACCTTGAAATATCCCAAATTGTTAGATATGTTATTGGGTATCAGGAATCTCATTGAAATTTGGCTATGGTCTTGGTTTTCATCTAGAATAGCTGGTGTATATATGGTACTTTGGTGTTTGTTCTCATATTGGTGTTCTATATGTATATAGTGTTTGAAGCAAGCATGTAATGCCTAGGCAGGACTTAATTTGTCATGCAAATGGGGTTTGAGTCGATTAATACATTTAGTTTTCTGATTAATTAGGAGAAAAACCAATAATGCTACACAATAATACCCCAAATATAACAAAGCACAAAAGCACACCTCTACCAACCAATTGCACTTACCAAAATTGTTGTCGTTGGGTACCAAATTGTATACTTGTTTGAGTGTGTACTGTTGGGAGTCCCACATCGGATGGTCAGGGGTCTGTGCGGTGTTTATAAAGCTGGGGAGTCTCTCCCCCTTGAGCTAGCTTTTGGGGTGTGAGCTGTGAACCCAGCTGAATTTCCCGATGGTATCGGGGGTGTGTTGGGAGTCCCACATCGGATGGTCAGGGGACCTGTACGGTAGTCCCCCCTTGAGCTAGCTGTGAGCCCAGCCGAATTTTAACATATACCATTACTACTCATGATTTATATCATTCTTCTAAATTCAACTTCTCATTAAGAGAAAGAATTGCCGACACAAAAGGATTCATGGAAATTAAAAGCTTGAAGTCTGTTGTTTTATACTAATTGTCAACTTTTTGTATAGGTAAATATTAGCGGGGAATTCGAACTTATGATTTCTTTATCATTCTAAATACAGTGTGTCACTTTGTAATTCTTTTCTAATTTTTCTATTCGGTAGTAGAACAAATTAAGTTAAAGGAGTTTAAGGTTGAAGAGAACAGTTTTTTACCTTACCATTACATCACAAATCCTAATTTTTTTTTAAAAAAAACCAATCTAAATTAATACGGAACTTGCAAGCAAATCCTAATTTTCTCACACTCATTTTTTTTCAATCTCTTTTACACTTGTTTTCATTGCATCACTCATTATATCTCTTTTTCTGTTTTTCTCTTTTCTTTTCGTCTCTCTCTTCCCTATGCACTTCTTGTACTGCATTGAGGAGTGAGAGACGATCTTTATTATTACAAGCAAATTTCGAAGAGATATGCCTTGAATAAATGTTGGAAGCCTTTAGGGAAAGATTCCAATGGAAAATTATCTCCATACATCAATGCAAATGCTGAAACTATATAGAGATTTCAAAATGTATGCAAAACTTGGATATGATCATGAATTCCATCATGATCCATTTTGCTCTGAAATCAATGCTCATATACACCCATGAGATACAAGGAGATCGAGTTTATTCAAATTATTGATCAGTAAATCCATGTAAACCTGAGGGAAATTAAGGGGTTTCTATATTTGAACTTTGATCTTGAAGAATATTTAGATTCAAAGACAAGAATTTCTGCATGTTCCTTACTTCACTTCTTAGTTTGTTAATCCTAAATATATAGGCCAAAGTCCTTACCAAACGAAATTTTAAAATCATTCTTGTGAAGAAAAATTAAATAGATGCACTGATAAAGAAGCTCACACATTAAGCCTTGCATACCATAAACTGGAAACTTTTAGGCTGAGATGAGTATATATAAAGCAGTTGATCAAAACATAACATGAAATGAAACTCATTCCACACATGTATTTGTGTTGTGAGACCTGTATATATGACACTCTTTACTTGTGCATCTATTAAGGAATAAAAAAAAAAAACAACATAAAATCAGTTTGTACCTGGTGGCAAAACAATCATACTCAACACAGAATATCAAAGAAAGTAGTCAAGCTAAAAGATTATATATAGAACTGAACTTATCAGTTAAAAGCAATCCATTTGACTTCTCAAACATTGTTGTCTATGCCAATGTCAGTACATCAATCATCTTTGACATTTCATTTATTGAAGATACCAACCTACAATGTTATATATATGCTTTAGGCATTAGAAAAGAAAATTTAAAAAAGAATAACTTCTGATTCCTCAAAAAGCTCTGCAGAACAAAATCATTGTTAAGCCTTTTATGAATGAACTCTTAAGTCTATAAGTGTCAATCACAATATCATTAATGCAATTTTGCCTTATATATAACTCATGTATTTGATTACACTGAATTGTGATCTTATATATATAAGGTTCTAAAATGGAAAAAAAATGCAAGTTTAATTAACAATTTCTAGTAATGTAAAATATCGATCACCTATTCTCTTTCCATTAATTGTGACTATCTAAAATTTCTTATGGTTGCCCGTTTTCTCTCATGATAGGTTAAACATCTTAGAATTCAAGTGGTCAATAACTATTGTCTAAGGACTTTATAAAGGAGATGAAGAAACTATCCATTGATTTGTTAAAGACATGATGGGATAACATGAAATTATTTATAAAAATCATCAGAAAACTGATCAACATCCAAATATGTAAATTGCATAACATATATGCTGCGCTATATCAATTTTAAGTGTACATCAAGCAAATAATGGTTGCCATGTTAAGGTAGTGGTGCATTTGAATATATATAAATACCTATGTAAATGCTCAATTTCAACTGATGCAATTCAATAGTTTATACATTTAGCATATCAACAAATCGAACTGAGCCATCATATAGGGCAACAACAATATAACTCGAAACTTCTGCCGAAAACAACAATATAGTAATTTACATGATAGAGAAACAACAATAATCAGATTATTTTGACTTGAAACTGCTATACTGAAAACAAAAGGAAAATGTTTGAGAGAAATCAAATGTGTGAAAGATACAGAAAATATATAATTAACTTGTATAAATCACATTAGCATTTCACATATATTATTGTGTATGGTATCTCCTAGCTTGTGAAATTTTAATGTAGCTAGCTAACTTAGATGAATTCTTCCATAGTTAATTTGAGTTTCATTCATATAGAATCTCTTTTTAACACAGTATAGAAATTAGTATATATATATATATTTATTTAAGTGTAGTTGTGTTTGCATATCTTCTGTGTACCTTCTCTTACAACAAGGTATTAAAATCAAAATATTTTTAACAAAGAAATTATATCTATAAATATAAATATCAGTCACTGTTGATGAACATTAACCAAATATAAATATTATAAATATTATAAGCAGCTAGCTAGAAGCAAACAGTTTCTTGATAAACTAATTGGCATTATACACACACACAATGCCAACCATGCACACTTTTAAATATTAAAATTGGTCAGAAAATAACACACAATGCAGCTGCAACCTTTGTGCCAACTGTCACACACCGTTGTCTGATCGATCATGAGCAAAGAGATCATCATCCATCAGGTACATAAATTAACTAACACACTGTCTCAGAAAAGAGGAATAATATATAGGACAGAAAAAAAGTTACTGATGGAGAAAACACAGACAGAAGAGATCTAGCTATCCCTTCAGACGAAGATGAAGATGCGAAAAGAAAGGGGAAAAAAAAAACACAACTAACAGCATACTAATGTAGACGTGGATTGGTGCACTCCTCCCAAGATTTTCCAAAGATTTGGAGCCCTGAAAAAGAAAATTATAAATTTCATCAAAATCTCCCAGGTTTAAAAAAAAAAAGCATTTTTCAACTTCTTGTTCATGAAAACACACACACACACGTAGCGAGAGATGAGACATACTAGAAAAAGTTAAATTAATAGCCGAAAATTAGAAGAAAAAAAATGAAATTAATCTCTAATTCTGTCACTTCTAACTCTTATTAGAGATAGACTTAGAGACCAATTTTATTTTTTTCCGTATCTAATTGCTGTTGACAATTCAACTTTTTCTAGTAGTTATATATACCTGCAGATAGATTCATGCTGGCAATTGCACAGAAGTTGGAACGGCCAGTTGGGGCACCACCTCCACCTCCACCTCCACCACCACCATTATTATTATTATTAGCATCCCAATTTGGTGACAAATTGGCGGGGAAGGAATGGTCATAGTCATGAGTAGCAGCACTGTTGTTGTTGATGAAACTTGCTTCCTTAGGGAATATCACATGGTTTTGGTGATGATGATGATTATGATGAGAAGCCATATTCAAGGAAGGCTTCAACTTTCTCTTAATCACAATGGATTCCTCAATAACATTGAACTCATTATTATCTCTTTGTGCCTCACTAGTACCACCCACAACTAATTGTGACCTTGAATTGTGCAAGAATTGAGGGTTGTTTTCATTTGAAGCAGAAGCAGGGAACTTTTTCTTCAACTCTAATTGCTGATTATTGTTGTTGTTGTTGTTGTTGCAGATCTTGTTACTTGTCCTTTCCCTTGCTCTTGCTCTTGCTTTCTCCCTTGACTCCTTCATCTTATTTGCACGAACACAAGCAGGTTCCTTCTGTTGTCCCCTTTTCAACTTACTATTATTCCTCTCTTTTGCAGCATCTTCTTGTTGTTGTTGTTGTTGTAGATTTGGACTAGTAGTATCATCAATAGTACTAAAGACTCCTTGTTGATGTGAAACAACTTCACAATCTTCACACTCAGAGGAAGAGGTAGTGTTGTTGCTGTTGTTGTTCTTGCTTTTGGAAAGATCCTTAATTGCTTTCTTGGACTTTGAGAAGAGCCACTCAAGGGTATTGCTGGCTTTGTCAAACCCTAACATATCTTGAAGATCAAAGAACTTTCTAGCTATCTCAATTGACAACCTCACCCTTCTGTCTCTCAAACCCTGTGAGGTGTAAATCTTGCTGTGCCTATCTTTCTTTGCAGGTTTCTTTGTAAGCAAACAAGAAATTCCATAACCACCACTACTTGGAGGAAGAGGAGGAGGGTCATGATGATGTAATTTAGGCATTGTTGTTGTTACAACACAGTTGTTGTTGTTGTTTTCTGTTGTAACTGCCAAATTGGTGGTTAGTGTTTCTGGGATTATTGGATGGTGGTGGTGATGGGTTAATGGTATGTAGGGAAAAGTAGAAAGTGGATCATGAAAGAAGGTGTTGTTGTTGTTGTTGTTACTTGAAGAAGCATTTTGATCAAGATTGAGGAAAGGGAAATGAGGGAAAAGTATTGAAGAAGAATTAGAAGAAGAAGATGAAGATGAAGAGGGAAATAAGGAAGAAGGGTAAGGGCTTGAACTGTAAGGGAACATCTCATGAAAGTTTCTCAATTTAAAAAAAAAATCTCAGAGGATATACAAAAAAAAACAGAGGAAAAACCCTAGCTTTTGTGTGTGAGAGAGGAAGAAAAGAAAGAGGACCACCCCTTAAGCTGCAGAGAACAAAGTTTCAATCTTTCTATCAGTCTATCTATCTTCCTCTGAGTAATGAACTGAGTTCATCTTTTTTCTTTCTTACTCAGTTCAAAGTGATGTTCCCCTTTAGATCACACCCTTTTATATATAAACAATTTTCTGCTATATTAATTAATGAGTAGTAACTACTAACACATATCACAGAAGCTGATTAATCAAAGGGAAGAGAAGTAAAAAAACACTGACACATGTTCCAGAAGGAAAAGAAAAGTGGTTTTTTTCAGAAATGGGTATGAGGAAGAGGGTTTTGAATTAGGCCAATGATGGAACTTGGATAATTTGCTAGCTAGCTTTCATTAAATAGAATTAATTTCTTTTTTCTATATATTATTATTATTATTAAATTATTATTGTTATATGTGAATGGATTATCTGCTGGATCAGGTACCAATGGATTGGGGATTTGGGGGGGTGATAGAGAGAGAGAGAGAGAGAGAGAGAGAGAGAGAGAGAGGGACACACATAATTTGTGGGTTTTTTGCCCCCCATTTTGTGGAAGCAAACGTAAGCAGAGCAGGGGTCAAATCATGCATTCATTCAACTTTTGAGCATGTTATTATTATTATTATTATTATTATTATTATTATTATTATTATTATTATTATTATAATTATGTGTGTGTGTTTGTTTTGCCTTTGATTATTTGTGTGGTGTTGTTAGGGTTAGGGTTCTTCTTTAGCTCACAGAGAATTTGATTGATGAAGGAATCAGTGATTAAAAGTAGGGTTACGTAGTACATATATATATGGTGTGTGTTAAATAGATCTAATAAACTGCACATGTGCTTAATTATATATATATAAATATATATTTATGATGATGATGTAAAAGTGGGGTGGTGGAAAAAGTTCTTCAATATTCTTGTATATGGCTTCAACTTTTTAACCTAAGGGCCACGAAGTAAAAGAAGGTGCCGAGTGAAACGGTTTAAATAGTGTAACTGCTAGTACTTCTGTAGATAAAGAATCTAGATGTATATTTTGAAATGAGAAGCTAGGCAAGATAGTAATTTATCACTTTTAATTAACATGTACTCTAACTGTTTGTATTTTTTTAATTATTTTTTATCATAGAAATCCCCTCTCAATAAATTTTTAATAAAAATTTAAACTTTTATTTTGTTGTTCAATAATTCTCTCTTATCTGATTCAACATCTTTACTGGCCATTTTACATTATATATCTAAAATATATGTACATTTAATTGATAAAAAAGTTGAATATCTATTTTTTTTTAACTTCTACCTATAAAAACATTGAATTTTATAATGTAAATCTATACCAAGATGGTATAGCATGAGTAGTAGATACTCATGTCTCTTAAAGTACGATGTTACAATGTTAGTGATTTGATCTCAGACTATGTATACAAAAGAGCATATGTTGAAATATATCAATCCCTTAAATGAAACTCGATATTTCGAGGAATTAGTGTTCATAGATATAATTAGAAAAAAAATGTAAATCTATCTATATATATATATATATACACACACACCCCAAAACAAAAGTTCAAAATTTATTAAACACACCAACTGATCAGCAAAAGAAGACAAAATGGTAATTACAAAGAAATTAGGGTTTTTCTTTTGAGTGGCCCGTACCTACACACTAGTGTCATTTTCAAACCCGGGGAAAACTCATCCAAACTCTTCTGACACACAATTGCTCTCTGCTGCACTTTGGGAGATCATGTTTTGGGGGGAAGCTAGGTGGGGGTCGTCTCTCAACTCTCTTTTCAATCTGTAATATCACACAGAAAATTTGCAGTGTATATAGTTGTTGTTTTTAATTTACTCACACACACAGTCATCATCCTTCTTTCTTATAACTTCTTATTCACCTTTCATAACCTAGCTAGCTATTTGGATTTGTACCCCACGACTTGGGAAAAGGAAATATATATATATATATATATATATTATAATCATAGTACCATGCATCTTAATTATTGGTGTGTATCTGCACTTAGACCTGAAATTTCTGTACTATGCTTAGGTACCTAATTCGTATATACCGATAAACCTGTGTTTGAGAGCATGAGAAATACCTTATTAGATATCGTCGGATCTCTTAAACATGATGTTGGGAATTCGATCCATCAAGAGATTAGTCTCCACCATTATGCATTTTTTGTTTTAAAAAATGTCTTTTTTAAGACAGTTTAAAAAAACGAGGTAAAAAGTAGTTTTTTTTCATTGGTTGTATACCTGATTTAAAAAGTTTTCCAATTTTTATGTAGGCTGAATCTAAGTTGGTTCGGATCCATTTTTTTTTTTTGAAAAGCCAAAATGCATTAAAAAATATTGAAGCACAAGAAGTGTCAAATCGAAGAATACAAAGAAGTGTTCATTACTGAGGTTCGGACCCGACTTAAAATGTATTTTTTACTCGACTTAAAAAATCATTTTTGCACTAGTGGTCGTAGAAGGTGTGCATGGACAGTCCTCGTTAGATTTTTTAGATTAAATTAGACGCTAAGCCCAAAATTCTAAATTCTAATTAAGACTTTTTTTTAGGGAAAATTCTAATTAAGATACGAGGGATGTTGTTATATATTGGGATATATATATACATTGCCCCTTTTCTGTCTAATAAGGACCACCTACAGTACCTAACCATCTAAATAAAGTGAATGTGTGAAAGTTACAGGTTATACGGTTTTCCAAAGCCAACCAAAAAGGGAATGTAACTGTCTCTTGACCTCTTTCTTTTACCTGCCCCTTTGTAGTAATCACAATTCACAATACAAACTAGTGAAGATCGGGTAGTATAAAGTACGTATCTAATTATATCATATTTATTTATGTTATATTGTTAATACACGACACTTGTGTATATATTCTCTTCGAAGCTTTACATGTGTACGTGTACATGCAAGTTGTACGTTAAATAATTGAGGTACATTATAGTTCCTCACTCGCTCTGTGTAAGAGATAATATAGAGACTTAAAGTATATAGGATAATTAAGCCCTATTAAAATAGTTAGTTTACTACGTTGGTTTAAGTGGAACTGGCCTAAAAACTTTTAAACAAAGTCTTGGATTTGAACCTTATAAATAGAAAAAAAAAAAGTGATCGGGAGAATAGAGTACCCCACTGGTGGCCAGTTATTTGGGTTTTTCCTAATAAGTAAAACAAGTTTTATTTATTTGTTGACAGCGCAAAAGAAGTGCACTTTATTAAAAAGAATACAAAACCCTTCTATGAAGCTTCCATAAGAAAAAAACCCATCTATAAAGCTCAAATTAACAAAGACTAAGAGTACGTCTGTTTGAATAAATGACTTATTTAGGTATTTATAGCATAAACACTTGATAAGTGCTTATGTATATAATCTATTTTTATAATTGAAGAATGTAATGAAATTGATTTTATATCAGAGGGACCCATAAATCAAGGTAAGCTATGGATTAGATATCTATTCCCACAACTGAACAAAATGATAAATCAAAAACATCTTCTAAATTATTTGAAACTTTGGATAAACAAATCATAAAAGGAAAAAAAATGAAAATTAATCCATATTTCTACCCAAGAGGCCCGTATGGGAATAGATAAGAAGAAAATGAAATATCACAACATGAAATTAAGATAAAAAAAAAATTAAGATTAAAAACAATAAATGCTAAGAAAACTCATTCTCTAACCTTGGGAGATATATCTCGTCAAGCATCTCCCATGCATCTTAGTTTTGGAGATCGAAATGTATATTAAGGTTTTAATTTCCTCAAGGAAAATATTAGACTATCCAGCCATTAATTATATATAGCAAGTACGTACTATACAAATTCATCCTTTATAGCTCACAAATGTAGCGTTTATTGAAGAAAGTGCTAGAAAAAAAAAACAATGAACACTTTTGTAGTGCTTTTTTTGGAGAAAACGCTATAATTGGTTCTCTGTGCTTTGACTTTTTGTAGTGTTTTTCCCTAGAAGCACTACATCAAAGTATATACAAGAGGTGTTTAATGACCAACTGCTTTATGTGGAGATTGGAGAGATGGTGGAACAAGTGAAGTTGAAAACGTGGTTATGGATAATTGCTTTATGTCCGCAATTTGGGTATCCCCGTGTGGTTTGTAAACCCAGGGGGTGTGTGGGCTGCTTGGACACTGCAATGCTTGGTAGGGATTAAAATTTGAAATTTATGTGTTTGTGTTTAATTGAATATTTTGTCTTTGATCTTACCATTTTCTTTGTGTGGGAAGCGTGGTTACAGTGCAGGTATGGCGTCCTTGTACAAGATGGGAGGTGCAGGTGGTGTTTTTAATGTTGTTGTGCAGGTGACTCAAGGCATACGTAACGGATGGGGAAGTATTTGTTACTCACATGGGTGATCATTTGATGGACTGTTGTTGTTTCATTTGTTGTGGTTTTTAAAGTGTGAATGCAGGATCCCATACTTGGAGGATTGGTGACAGGAAAAGGCATGGAGGCAGAATATCTTTATTGCAATTTTGATGGGTTATGTGTAATCAGGCCTTTTGACTTGTTATTTGAGTGGCTTTGTACACTAATTATTCTTGAAATAGTGTGGATTGAGTCTGTAAAGGAAGGTGGATTTGTTTTTGGGTCTTATAAAGCACCCGTTTGAGACTGATGAGTTATTGGGGTAAATCGGCATGCTTAGGTACCTCTTTGAGACCATGTAGGTTACTGGGGAATTGCTTTAATCACCTATTTACTTGGTTGTGAATAGTGTTTTTAAAAAATACCCCTTTGAGACTGATGGATTACTAGGAAAATACCTAAGCATTTGATCGATTCCTCTTTGAGATTATGTAGGTTACTAGGGAAATGTTTTATAATTACCTTTTATCTTGGGTTGACATTTCTGAGAGGGAAATGATATTTTTAAGTGTGGGGTTGCTTTGTTGAGGTGGGTCATAAACAATTACTGTATTCATTTATAGACAGGACACTTCTTGTGCTTGTTGTCTATTTAACTATTTTAATGCATTTTGGTTTACCAAAAAAACTAGAGCCTATTTCAACAAAATCTTCCACGTGTCATTCCCTAGATGACTTGGCATTTAAGACCCTGCCATTAAAAATACACGATTATCATTGATTCCTACTTTGATGTGGCGCTTTCTAGGGAAAACACTCTACATCAGGGTTAATGTATATTGTGGCACATCACAATATATATATATAAAGCTAGAAGTGCCTCTCACTCTGAAACATAACACTCATTTTCTGCACTCACTTACTTTTGTTGCATTCAACCATTTCTCAATATTATGGTTATGTTTCTTCAATGATTCCTATCGCCAGCGTTACCAGGAAGAAGTAGTGCATCACCGCTACCCGCAATGCATCAACTCCTCCTTCTCCCTCTCCGACACAACCCTAACCCAAAACCTCCACTGTGGCTCCCCACACACCGTCGATGTCGTCGCTGCCCTCTTCTTCAACGATGCGTCGACCATAGATGTTGTACTCCGTCTCTTCGCTGACATCGTCTCACCGCTGGAATCCTCCCCCTCCTCCGTTGACTCTGCGTCATCAATCTCCAATCTCAATGTCTACCTCCACTCAACCATCCTACGCCGTTCCAAATACTTCTCTGCCCTCCTATCCGACTAATGGATCGGCCACGTCCACCCCCAACCGATGTTGCCGTCACAGACGACCACCATCTCAGTGACGAATTGTTCCGCCTCAACCTCGGGGTCCTACCCACTCCAGGCTCAATCCAGAACCACCTAACGGTTCTGGAGCTTCTCTACACAAACGAATTCCCAAACACCACCGAAAGCGTTTTACCTAACAGTTACCTAAACCCTAAACCATAACGCTTACCTAACAGTTTAGGAAAAACACTCCCGATGGTGTTTAGGAAGTTGTTTGTGTAGATAAGCTCCAGAACTGTTAGGTGGTTCTGGATTGAGCTTGGAGTGGGTGTGGGACTTCGATCGAGGTTGAGGCAGAACAATTCGTCGCCGTGGCGGTGGTGAGTGCGACGACAATGGCGGTTGGGGGTGGACATGGCCAATCCATCGGTCAAATATACAGGAGGGTGGGAAAGTATTTGGAGTGGCGAAGGATGGTCGAGTGGAGGTATACGTGGAGATTGGACATCGATGACACGGAGTCAACAGAGGAGGGGGAGGATTTCGGCAGGGAGAAGACATCGGTGAAGAGACGGAGGACGACGCCCATGGTGAACGCTTCGTTAAAGAAGAGGGCGGGTAGCGCCGACGGTGCTCAGGGAGACCAGTGGAGGTTTTGGGTTAGGGTTGTGTCGGCGAGGGAGAGGGAGGAGTTCATGCATGCGGCGGTGGATCGAGGAGTTGCGGGTAGCGGTGGTGAGCTGCCTCTTCCTGGTAACGCTGGTAGTAAGAATCATTGAAGGAACGAAATCACAATGGGAAATGGTTGAATGCAGCAAAACTGAGTGAGTGCAAAGAGTGAGTACATGTTTTAGAGTGAGAGGCACTTCCTGCTTCACAATCACGACTGAAGTGACCAAAATTTGGCAGGGAATTTCGAAAAACAGAGGTGTTCCCACCAAGGTTTATTTATGAAAATATTGAAAAAATCCTAAAAATGGTTTTGAACCTAAAATTGGATTCAGGAATCAATTACAAGTAGGGAAGATATTAACACCCTACACCTCCCGTTAAAAAACAATTACCTCTAATTAATTGTGTGATAACCTTTAAAATATTAATCTTACCCCAAAAAAGAATAATAACTAAAATAGAAATAATTTTAGTGAATATTTTATTTATTTATAAAGTGTAATTATTGAAACAAATGGAAGAAAATTAAAAAAAAATTATTTGGCTTCATAGGGGGTGGTCCCTGCTCCTACGTATCGCTTAGTGCAATAGGAAAATTAAAACTACATTGTTCTTGTAGAAAATAGTTGTGTTGGTTAATTTTATTATTTATTTATTTTGTCTTTTTTTCTTGGATTTTAGGATTTTCGAGTTTTCTCAACTCTTCCACCCTAAAGATTTGGGTTAAGAAAGACGTCACATCCAACTTAATACCTTAAGCTGGTTTAATCATTTGCTTGATTTTTTTTATCGTTTTAATTTATTTTTTTAAGAAAAAATGATGATTAGAACCACTAAGTTTTCTCAACTTGTATTCTAAAAAATGAAATTAACAGAGACACTATTAGACCCAACTTAATCCCTCAAGATGGTTTGAATTTTAGCAATCAATTTGTTTTGGTCTCCTAGTTGCATCAATTAACTCTTGTAAAATGTTTCTTTTTTTTTTTGACAAAATCTTGTAAAATGTTTCTTCTTTACATGCAAATGGGGCAAGGTAAGGTATACAGATATAATTCATACAATAATAACGATTTATATAGCAAAATATATGTGTGCGAGCAATATAAGGTAACCCAAAAAACTTGAAATTACAAAGAAAGATGAGTTAGACACTTACTTGGTTATTGTGACTAACAAAACTCGCGATATTGACTTTTCCACGTTTTTCCTTTTCTTCCAACAACTCTCTTACGCTTCTACTCTCAAAAACATATATCTTCTCTCAGTGAATGCGTTCTCGTTTTTATTTGTGTCCTCTTCCTAAAAGACCAACTCTCTATTTACAATCACCAATTGGGTGCTTGCAACATGGTAATGAAATCATTGTAATCTCAATTAAATCCTTTTGATGGGGAATCAATTTTGAATTTGAATTAACATGATTTTGGAAGTTTAATTATTAGGATAATTTGATTTTGATCAATCATCATCTCTTGAAAACTTACATTAATTTAATTTATTAATTTCAATCAAATCCTTTTGATGGGGAATTAATTTTGAATTTGAATTAATTTGTAATCATTAGGATTATTTGATTTGATTTAATTATGATAATCATGGTCTCTTGTAAACTTATCTTAACTTCATTTATTCAAATTCAAATATTATTATTTTTTATTATTTATTTGCTCAATGGACCTCTTCTATTTTACCATTGTCACTATTATTTTATTTTAATTATTATTATACTTGGACAAAATTGGGTGTTAACTTAACGGTTATGTTTTGAAATTTACATTAACCCTGATATATATAGCGTTTTCCCTAGAAAATACCACATCAAATATCCTTTTAAAAATATTTTTTAAATGAAACTCTGATGAAACGCTTTCTAGGAAAAAAAAAACTACAAAAAGTCAAAACACAGATAACCAATTGTAGCGTTTTCTTCAGAAAAGCGCTACAATAGAGTTCCTTTTTTTTTGTAGCGTTTTCTTTAGTAAACGATACATTTGATGAGCTATAATTGGCTAAATCTGACATAATGAATACAGAAACTCAAGATATACATATCAAGAAGAAATTACATGTTTTTGTGAGAAGAGAGTGAATGTATATATCTTTCACGGATTTGGCTCATCTTAAATGAGCAGAGGGTAAAGTAAGTAATCTTAACTATTAATGAGAAAATCAAGGGATGATATTCAACCATATCTATGATTTGTTATACATGTATTTGTAATATCAACCCTTGATTTTCTCATTAATGGTTAAAATTAATTACTTTATACTCTAAAGTGAATAAGGCAACGATGACATCCAAATTTTTCTCGAAGATCTCTAATTTGGATATGGTCTGTGTTTTACAATTATAAATCCTCTCCAAATTTCAGTCTCAAGATAATCGCAAATTCCCAATCACACAAAAGCTTACATACAGGGGCATCATAATTCTAACGGTCGACCCAGTCATGGACTTATCCATTATATATATACTAGTGTATTCACCCGTGCTATGCACGGGACATATAATGAGTATTAATTATTTGATTAGTTTTTAATTTTAAAGTAGATAAAAAATATATTAATTAGGATTGAAATAGTAAAATGATTTAAATAGTTATTGTGAGTAGACATACCAAAAACACAAATGAGCATAAACTCACCCGAACTGATCCAAACTTTGACTGGAACAACCTGCTTTGACGGGTTTAGTGGTCGAGTTAGGATTTTTACTGTTTTTTAAAGTCAGACATTGGCGGAAATGTTAAATTGCCTTCGAACCCACCATGAAATTTAAAATATTAATTTAAAAAATAATAAAATTGTGGGACTTGGCTTATGGTCTTAGGTTGATTATAGAAGTTTGCACCTTTAGGAAATTTTTGTCGAGCTTGATTTTTAAATTGTTTCTAATTGGGTTCTCATGAGTCAAGTTCTTTTTATTTAACAATTTTAGAAAGGGCTCATTCTTTCCTTAGTTTGATGCTTAGAAATGATGTAGCGTGTGTTTGGCTCCCGTGTTGTTTTTGTTAGTCTATATTACTTTTTGATATAAACGGAAACAAAAACATAAAACAGGACACTACCTAACTAAACGGGATGTACTACATCCCATAGCATCCTCGGCTAAATACAACCTGAGAAAATGAGGAATATCCTCAAACATAGTCCAATCATAAAACGTAGCATGCCCACAGGAATAAAGCGCATCAGCGCAACGATTAATTTAATGTAGATATAGATAAGTTTTCATGTAAAATATTCATCTCAGTGTATTATATTTTAACTTAGTTCATATTTTTATCTTTAATTACTTGTATGATTTAGTTATTTTTTATTTCTTACACTAATCGTAATACATATCCATACAAATTTTTTATCTCCAAGTGCATATTAATAAGGGTTCTTATTTTTTTTATACAAATAAGGGTTTTTATCCATATTTTTTATGATAATCAATTCATTTATAGGTATTAAGAAGAAAATAATCAAATTTTCTAGAACAAAAGAAAAGATTTCATGAATAAATTAGTTAGGTAAAAACACTAAATGAGAAATAAGTAATGATAACAACATTGATTAATATAAAATAAATATTTTTTATTTTTTATTACATGTTCCTAAATATAAGAAAATTAAAATTCATATTAATACCAAAGATATCAAATTTGATCGAATTAACATAAAAATAAATTCTTTTATTTATTACGTAATCTCGAGAAAAATCAATTTTAAATTAAAATCAAATAAAATCATTTCCTAAATTTGAACACCAAATCAAATCAAGATAGAAGAGATCAAGATCGGAGAGATATTCCTTTAAAAAAAATGAAATAGATCATTTTATTTAATTCATCTAATATTAACCGTTACAGTAAAATATTTTAAAATTTTAAAATTTGTCCTAAACCATAAAAAGATCAAATTCAAACTCAACAAAAAAAATTGCCACATAATCTCAAATCCGCAAAACTTAAAAATGATTATGACATCTTATATAAATAAAAGGAAAATAAAAGACAATACATATCTACCAATATCATCAAGTCAAAGAAAATAATTTGTTGTAATATTTTTTCTATTATTCCATACACAATTTCTTGAAAAATATTGAAAAAAATATGCTATTAAATTTTGTGTCGTTCATGATGCTTTTTGTTTGAGAGGCAAAAATAATGTACTGCATAAAACCAGAAAATAATCACAAATTAGAAATATTGAGAAAAATAAGCCACTGCATTTTGTTTCGTTCATTATGCTTTTTGTTTGTAAGACAAAAATAAAAATAATGTATCTATTTAGAATTAAAAAAATAATCATAAATTAGAAATAAAGAACGAAAAACTTACCAACACAAAGTATAGAAATATTAATTCTAAATGTGATTAAACAAAAAGAAAGACTCACCTTAGATAAGAAGTTTAGGTTGATGAATAGAAAAGTAATGATGATCTTCGATATAATCAAAACAAAAATCAAACAATATCAATAATTTGGAGACTATGAGACAATAATGAAAAATGGAGATATCAAACATTGAAGAAATAACAACTAAAAATTATTAATAATAAAATAAAAAACTCACCTTAGATGTGAAGTCAGTGTTGATGATTAGAAGAATGACAACGATCTAAATAATAGAATAAATTGAACAAATAAAATATATCAATATATGAAATTATTAAGATTTAAGATTAAAAATACAAAAACTAACCCGTAATCAAGAGAGAGAGAGAAAGAAAAGACTAAAAAGAAAACAAAAACTAACATTCAATCTAAAGTCTTTAGTGATAGTCATCACAATCTAAGAGTAGAATGAAGAAGAAAATATATATGAAAAGAGAAAAAAAAATCATACCAGAAAATGAATAGTTGAAGAGACACGAAAGTTTGGATAGACATGAAAGACTGAAAATGATGGAAGGGATTCGCTATGACTTCGAGGCTATTGTGCGTGTCATGATGCTAATCAAAAGCTGCATCATGTATCATTTTAGGAGGAGGTGAAATAGAACGTATCTGAATTGAGATGAACAACTTCAACCAAAGAGAGGACCAACCATTAATGATGGCAAAGTGAGAGGATGGGTTGGAGAGACACTGATTGGATGCGGTTTTTGAAAATAAAAGGGGGTAGAATGATGGGAAAGAAAATCAAATAAATGGACATGTGAGAGAAAGCAAAACACAATAATCTTCTGATTTTGTTTTCAAATTTACATTTAATGCTGATTCGGGCATAATAAAATTTGATTTATCCTGATTTGCATATTCTATTTTAAATTAAAAGAGAATCATTCGATTTTCATTTTTATTAGCCTTTAGAATAAATGCTGAATAAAATTTTATCAAATTGAACGTATTGTTGACACGTGTAAAATTTCATTTTTAAAAACATTTTACTTTATTATATATATAGATATAGATAGATATAGATATAGATTATTTTAAATCGTATTTCTAAACATTTGATTTGAATAGATGATAAATTATTTGAAATCCTATTCAAATCATTTTAACAATAAATGTGCAAAAAATCAAATTTTAATGGATAAATCTGAATACAATATTTAATTATATTAGGGTTAAAATTCATTCAATACAATAAATACGATATCGAATACAATTAATACGATCAATCAATGAATCTATTCAAATCCAATCAGTCAAATTGAGCCTTGAAATGTTCTCAAAGCGACACGTGTAAAAATTGACCTTGAGAGGGTTCGTCTTTATATATATTATAGATATTGTCTTTCTGTCATTAGATAAAAATTCTTCCCAATAACATTAAAAAAATAAGAAAATTAATGCTGCCCGAATATATATTTAATTTTTATTTTCTAATTATTGCATAAGACTAGTGATAGATTTATAATTTAAAAAATTATAGTTAAGCATAATAAATATTTTACATTAAATTAAGCATAAAAGAGTTTGACCTATTAATTTTTATTTACCAAGATTTTGTGTGAATTCGTCACTGGTCTTATTAAAGCCTAAACTATCCCTGTGGGGTGGACCAGTTGGCTAGAGCCTTCTTTCCTACCAGCTAGGACACGGGTTCGAACCTCACTTTCTCATGATTTTCACCTATCTAATGCGAATTTGCGCTGTGGATTAGAAATGCGATCCGTAAATTCTACTATAAATCCTCTTGAAGTTGGTGGTTGGCTCTGTCCTTGCATGAGGTTAGTCCTTGCCCTAATCTAAACTTTTTGTAACAAAAAAAAAAAGAGCCTAAACTTCCTTGACGGCTTGACGCCTCCAAACATGCATTTCTTCTAAAGATTGGAGACAAGAACAAGAGCTAGTGCGAGTTGGAGTATTTGTTGGCAAACCTTGTTTCTTAGATGCCAAACTTAAATGTAGTGTCTCTTTCTGGGGTCAAATTTGAAAACAATAGTAGCAAAAAAATATTTGATAAACAATACACATGCATTTTAAGTCTATTTAATTTGTCTTCTAGACGTTTTCTTAATTATATATTAAATGTAGGAGGGGTGGGAATAAAAAGATAACTAACATTTTATAAAACACGTGTTTGAAGTCTCTTCTTTAGATTTTTTTGACAGATTTTTTTTCTTTAGTTAGAAATTAATTCTTAATTAATTATGGTCATAATTGTGGAAAAATTCCATATTAATGAATTTATAATTTGAATATCTGACATTATAGTTAAAATTCATTAATTTGGAGTTAAAATTCGTTCCGGTGATTAACCACGGTTATACACATTTAAGTCTAGTATAATTTTTTATGTATTTTATTACTGCTAGTGGGGAGCAAGTACTCCGTTCCTGCATCCATCTACCACAGTTTTTTTTATACACATAATTTTTTATGTAGAAGTTATCAAAAAGTCTAGCCAAGTAGTAGTTATCAAGTGTAGTATTAGGTAACATGATCAATGAGTAATTAGAGGGTAATTTTGTCAAAGAAAAAAGCTCCACTAAAATTGGATATCAACATTATAATATGTTATAGATGTTATAGATATAAAAAAAATTAAGTTATAGCATTTCAGATTGTGACCCCGGTCATTTTCCAAACTGTTGTCATTTCTTCAACTTTTTAATTTTTAAATAATACTTGTTGGAGGGTTTTTACTATTTTTATTAAAAAATATCTATACATTATATACATATGAATCGAGTCTAAAGACTTTTAACTTTTTAAATTTTGTCAAAAAAAAAATTAAAGATCATAGGTGGGAAATTTTTCTTAAAAAATAAAAAAAATACCATGGGAAGAATAGACACCGTACAGATGCCTTTTTTTTTCCCTCCTAAGATACTGTAGGTATAAACAAAAATAAACACCGTACACGTATTGAAAAGCATGGGCAACGCTAAGTTGTCCCACTGTTGATAATTCATGGTTCTGTGAGGACAGAGGTAAAAAGCGACAGGTCGTGTTGGTCATCAATGAAGAGAACAAGTGCTACAGAGTGTTAACTATAAACTGCAAAACAGAAAGCCAAAGATGCACGGGTTGTTTGGTTAGGTGCATCACCACGTTCACATGTCATGTGTGCATGCTTAAGTTACGGCTGTGAGAGAGAGATAAGATATTTTTGGGTCCTCGATCGGCCAGGAATTAGATTCGATTCCCCTATCTTATTGTAACATTTTCCACACAATCATTATATGTATTGAATCAGAAGATCCAATGGCTATATTGGCTAATATATTTCGAGATCTTTTTTTATTAATTCAATTCAATTGGAAATATGAAATGTCTAGATCTTTATCCAATAATTCATTAATTCTAACCTATTCTTATAATGATTTACTTTTTCTAACTAACAACTCTTTTTGACATATTGTTCCACCACTCTTTTTTTTGTCAATAACCCAGTATCTACTAACACAATTCAGGCCTAAGCCCAATTAGCACTACATGTTTCATACATGCTCGCTAACCGCCTCCATGAAACGCAGAGATCGTTGGAACTGCTTCCAATTAACAATAAATTTTAAATACGTCCAGAACCATTCAGAAATCAGGTGCACACGATTCATTTTACATACTTTTCTCTTTACTCAAACAAACATTATATTGATTTGAGCGTTGAAGTGCTTGCAGGTGACTCCACCTAGCGATTGGCCTCTGGCAATATTTTCAGTCCATCGTATTCCTATACCTCTCATAGTTCTTGAAGAAAATGGATCATTTGCATCCCTCATACCTCTCCAGCAAGAAAAATGAGAGCGAGAGGAGAGATCAGAAGATGAAAAAAGTTAGAAAAGGAATGAAAAGATAGAATGGAAAGAATGGAGAGACATGAAGAGAGATATGGCCATAGAGAATCCAACTCCATTTTTCAACAAACACGTATTCTATTTAATAGGACTCTTTTTAAAATAGTCAAACTTAATTACATATATACATTTTGTCTAATCATAAAGAATATATTTAAAAGAGTATAATAAAAAATAGGCTTAAATTTGTTTTTAGTCCCTCGTTTTTCACTGAGTTCCGTTTTTAGTCTCTCATTTTTAAAACGCGTTTTTTTAGTCCCTCATTTTTTAAAAATGATCTCTTTTAGTCCCTTGGACCATTTTTTAATTTCGAAAAGTATCCTTT
Organism: Glycyrrhiza uralensis; assembly: GCA_030159175.1. Taxonomy (NCBI): domain Eukaryota; kingdom Viridiplantae; phylum Streptophyta; class Magnoliopsida; order Fabales; family Fabaceae; genus Glycyrrhiza; species Glycyrrhiza uralensis. The sequence goes on from BRZY01000008.1 coordinate 3,810,733, forward strand.
GAAATTATACTATGACCCCTCCCAAGCCTGATGCTCATCTTAACCCGTTTTTTCGTTCTCCTCCCCCTCCACTGATGCACAGCGGCCCCCCATCCCGGCTAGGAGTAGTTTCAACGTCCTTCCTCGAAGTCACGATGAGATGCGGTCTCTTTCTCGTTCTCCTCCCTGTGCAATTGCAGTGGTCGTCTCCCTTCTTGCCATTGTGCGCAGCCTCCGTTGGCTGCGCGGAGCTCTTCCCTTGGTCGCACAGGGATGGGGGAGCGCGGTGCATCAGTCGAGGGGAAGAAAACGAAAAAAAACGGGTTAAGATGAGCATCAGACTTGGGAGGGGTCAAAGTATAATTTTAAAAGATACTTTCGAAATTAAAAAATAGCCTGAGGGACTAAAAGATACCATTTTAAAAAATGAGGGACTAAAAAGATGCGTTTTAAAATGAGGGACTAAAAATGGAACTCAGTGAAAAATAAAGGACTAAAAACAGATTTAAGCCTAAAAAATATATCACTAACATCTCTATGTATGCAATAGTAGGGAAAATGAGAGGTCCAGTTGACACAATTATAGACAAACCTCTCAACGTTTTCAAGATGAGGAGTGTTACTAACGTACACTCTCTAACATAGTTTTTTCAACACATTCCACATAATTGGTTGAATTCGATCCATGTGAATCCCATTAATCATGTGAGTCTTATATCCTATTTAGTGAGACTCATTTTCAAAATAGTAAAACTTATATGTATTTCAATCAATCATGTGGAGAGTGTGTGTCGCTATCATTTCTCTTTCAAGATTATCTCTGACTTACTTACTTCCATATGCCCCAAACCCCACCAAGAATTGAACCCCACAGAGACAAAGGCTCATGTGCACACAGCAAAGTCTTTCTCACGACCCAGGAGACAGTTTGGTACTTGGGCTAGTGTCATGGAGCGATATGAGGGTAGTTGTGTTTTCACATGCTAGCTGCTTAATTAATTGGTGGCTTTGTGGCTTAGAATATCTATGAGGTCAGTGAGGGTCTTATCGTTCTCAGTATTCCTAATAGGCATTTATCGTTTTTTTTTTAATGGGCCAAAGGACTCTCAGTCGTAGTCAATGGATGTCTTGTCATTACTTTTTGAGTATATATAGATTATTGACTTTGTATCTATATATGCAACCAAAAATTAATTAATTATTGATCCAATGTCACTCGTCTCGTTCATTTATTTTTTAGGATTAATGAAGAAATCTGTGTACTTGGTTCAGATTTTTTTAATTAACTTTAAATATATGCATGCTATATGAGCATATATAGGAATTAGGCAACCATTGATTGTTAATTTTTTGTTATTAAATAGGTTTATATATTGTTGCATCATAAAAAAATATGAATCATTTAAAAAAAGTTAAATTAGAATAAACACTAACACATCATTTGTACATTTTCATATACAAACAGATTTTTCCTATCAAAAGTATTATTCATATTATCATATCTTATTTTGTGTATTTTGTAATGATATAATTATAAGTTTTACATAATTAATTTTATTCATATATAAAGAGGAAATTGAGTGGATCCAACAAGTTGAATTAACTCTTGTTTAAGCTTGACTCGGTAGAATTGTAAAAAAAAAAAAAAAAAGCTTGACTCGGTAGAGTATGTTTGACTCGAACAGTCGAACTCCACTTATTGACGGTTTGTTTCAGATTTCAAACACATTTTTGGTATTTGGCGACAGCAAAAATATTAACCTGACACTTTAAGAAGATAATTACTTTTTAATTAAGTTCAAATCCTTATATTTGTTTTGTAAACTTTTAATATATATATATTTTAATTTTTTTGGTTACAGATGGAAAATTATAGCTAGGCGATGGAAAAATAGTTTAATTAAGTTCAGTAAAAAAAAAGCACCCTAATAATTAAATGTTCAGAATATTCCTCCATTTAATGTTTTAATGATGGGTGTTATAACTTGATTTATTTAAATAATGTCATAAGGTTTGTTTTATTATTGTTACATAGTTAAATTAAAAGTCTTGTATTCGAGTTTTATGAATGAAAAAAAATATACGCCTATCCCTTATATGGATTTACCCAACTTGACTCAGATAAAATTGAAATTATATAAAAAAATAGTTAAATTAAGAGAAAATTATACTCTCCCATGCAGAAGCTTAGATTACACTTCTCTCCATCTTACATTAATTAAAATCTATACTCTTCTCCCAATTTTTACCCAATGTTAAACTTTCATTGTGTTCCATATTATCTCTCTCACTAGTACAAAAGTGGTTAACCAATGAAATCAATTAATTCTAACTCTACTGTATGATTGGTTTCATGTAAATATGTGTCCAACTCTAGGGGTCCTAAGTTGTCAAGTCCCAGCTCACATTGTATATGGAATCAATCTACCATCAATCAAAACTCAAGTATCAAAGGCATCATTACAAATTTCCAATTTGCAGTCCTTTTCTAGTTATGATCGAAATTGTTTCAGGAAGGATCACCAAAAATTAAAAGTCCGTTTCAAAAAGTCCTTTCGGGACAGCTTTTTATGCGCTCAAAGTAATCATGTTCATCAGGGTATTATATATGGGTTTTTCTTTCACTTCTCACTATGTATACCGGACCCCTCATTTCTCTTCCAGCTATACAAACAACATCGAAATTAATGATGATGATGCTATATGCCACTTTCTAGTGAGAGATAGATGGCTGGAGGAATAATGTTTGAAAAGTACTTGTCTCTTAGAATTGGTTGGGTGTTTTTATGGTTTATATATATAGCACACTTACACTTCTTAACACACTCTATAATGCAAGGCTAAGTTCCTTGATGGTTTATATATGCTTTGCAAGGACTGAAGTTGTTGTTGATCTTGAGCACAATTTGAAAACGGATGGTGATTGGTCTTAAACTTGGAATTTTTATTTTTCTAAAATTAATTTTTATATTTAACTAAATACTCCCTCCGTCCCTAATTATAAGAGGTTTTTACCTAATTATTTTCCACCAAAAAAGTTAGTTAATATAGTTTATAGCATTAAATATGTCAATAATTTATACTGTATTTCCAAAATTGTCCTTAATAATAGTACCTCTCTCTTCTTACTTTTTATCTCTCGTTTAATTAATGCATTACTACTTTTCTTTTCCAATAAATAAGGGTAGTTTGGGTAAAAATTAATTAATGCATGACACATTTTCAAAAGTCTCTTATAAAAAGGGACAAACAAACTTGCAAAAAACCTCTTATAATTAGGAACGGAGGGAGTAATACTAAATATTATGGATAATTGCACAATCGTTTAGGCAAAACAAACTGTTTTTGAAATTCTGAGATATTACCCATCGTTTGGTTCAATAGAAAAAGAAAAGAAAGGAAGGAAGAGAGAGAAGCGAAAGAGAGGGGAAGGGGTATTTTCTTCAGTTTGGTATGCCGTATGCATATAACAGAGGGAGGAAATATTATATTTCATGGGATTTCACTCTTAAAAGACAAAAATAGCCCTACTGCATGTTTTGTTATATTTTTTACTTATGAATTTTTATGTCATTTTATAAATATGTCCATTCCTTTCCTCTCACTTTTCACTCAAGAGGAGTGTTAGCAACACACTTTCTAACACATTCTCATTGATTGGTTGAAATGCACACGGGTTTCACCAATTTTGGAATGAGTCCCACTAAATAGGATGTGGGACCCACATGATTTAATAGGACTTGTGTCCATTTCAACCAATCAACGAGAGTGTGTTGGAAAGAGTGTGTTAGAAAGTGTGTTACTAACACTCTTCTTCACTCAATCAAACAAAGGAAGGGAAAACTTTCACCTTCATTTCCTTCCATTTTCTTTTATATCAAACAACTAAAAAATCATCTCACTTTCTACTCTCTTTCTTTCCTTTCACTTTTTTGGCATTAATATTAATTTGGTCTCTATAATATTTCTGATTTTGAATTTAGTCCCTATAATAAAAGTCAAACTTTTTTCGTCCTCGTTTTTTTTTAGTCCCTGTGCAGAGTTGACTGTTTATGTGGCACATTTTAGTCATTGTCATCACTCCTACGTGACACAAAATGTTTATATGGCCTTCCAGATGTCAGCTCATTAAACCTACTTGGCGCCAACTCAGCTGACACGTCAGCATCACACTCTCTCTCTCCCTTTTCCCTTCCCCACCCTTCTCTCTCCTCGGTCCTCACCCACCACCACCACCACCACCACCACCTCCTCCTCCTCCATCCTCCACCCTCACCACCTCCTCCCTCACCAGTCACCACCAAAAGGAAATCGCAGATACAACAACAAAAAAAAATCGTAGAGCAACAACAACAACAACAACAAAACGCAGGCAGAGCAACAACAACAACAACAATCGCAGACCCAGATTGATACATGTAGACACCCACCAAAAAAAAAGATTGATACATGTAGAGGGAGCTAAGATTGTTCATCTTTTTTCTTTTCAGGTCTGAAACTCATGTTGGGGCCTTAGGGTTTTCAAAAATTTTAATTTCGAAAGAAAAATTGTTGAGTAGAAAATAGTAAGAACAAAGTAGAAAATGTTCCTAATAGAGTAGAAAATGTTCCTAATAGAAAGTCACTTTCTCTAATAGAAGGACTCCATTGTGTGGGGAGAGAGAACATTAGCAGGATGTTTATGTATTGTGTGTTTCATGGGATTGTGGTGTTGTTGTTATTGGGTTGGCGGTGTCGGAATTTGATGGGGAGCCAAGCGAGGGGGACAAAGTGAGGTAAAGAGAGGGGAGGGTTGGGTGAAAGGGGACCCTTGCCGAAGGCAAAGAGGAGGAGCTTGAAGGAGGGGGTGGTGGGTGGTGGTGGAGGTGGAGGCCGTGGGGGTGGGGGTGGTGGTGGAGAAAGGGGGAGAAGGAGATGGGGGTGGTGGTGGAGGTGGAGATGGGGGTGGGGGTGGTGGTGGAGAAGGGGCAGAAGGAGGTGGGGGTGGTGGAGGGTGGTGGTGGAGAAGGTGGGAGAAAGAGATGAACTAAATTCAAAACACGTTTTTTCATAGAGACTAAGTTAAAAACTTAATATTTTTATAAGTATGTGTCAAGTGACGTGTAAGCCACGAAGATTTAATGAGGTACCACATATGAATTTTATAGGGACCTCACATGACCACATCAGCGGTCAACGCTAGTGAGAGACTAAATTCAAAATAATAAATAAAAGGAGGACGAAAAAAATTTGACTTTTTTTATAGGGACCTAACTCAAAAACCTCCTATATTACAAGTAGGGGTGGGAATAGACTAGACCGCCCGACAGGGGCCTATGGCCTAGCCTACATCAAGCTCAGGCCAGTCTAGGTTTTTTTTTGAAATAGACAAGGCCGAGGCTTTTTTAGAAGCCTATTTAGCTAAAAAGGCCAGGCCTCGGGTCACTCAGAAAGCCTTCTAGACCTAACAGGCCGACCTATTTAAGTTAATATAACAATAATTTTTTATTGCTATTATTATTATATTAGATATTAGATTTTGTATGTTGTGTTAAATCATATGCATGTTGACCTTTTTAATAATTTAAGCATATTGGACTACATAAATTTTTGACATTTTTAAAGACCTTATTACAAAATATAATTTAAATAGGCTATCATATATAAGGTTAAATTCTCTAAAAGGTCATGTTAGACCTTAAAATGGATTTATATCATACAAATAAATCAGAATCAAACCTTAAAGAACTTAACCTCATGTCTATTTTCACCTCTACGTCTCATGTCTCTTGGTAGTAATGTCTCTTGGTAGTAGTTGTTTTAATTTTCACTTTTTATAGTTTATTATAAATAGAACTTAATCTGATTGGCCTATTAACCCCGTTAGTCTATTTAGATATAGGTCAGATGACTTATTTAAAGACGTTAATATGAAATAGGCTTTTAAGCAGGCTCACAGGCCATATCAGACTTTCAAAAAGGTCAGATCATGCCTAAAAAAAAGTCTTTGACAGGTAACAGGTCAGACTTAGGCTTTGAATTTTTTGAGCAGGCCAGACTTAGGCCTTGCAAAGCCTAGCTCTGCCTAGCCTATTTTCACCCCTAATTACAAGGACCAAATTAATCTTACTTTCTTTCCTTTCACTTTATTTTACTAACCAATTAGAGTGTTAATGTTATTTTCATTTTTTTTGTTCAATTTAATGTTATTTTCATGTATAGCACAAAGTATTGTTGGGACCACTATTCTCCAAGTGACTGCCCCAATTGGAGTGTTGATTATCCTTGAGCCCACTATTCTCCAAGTGACTGGCCCAATCCAAGAATTCAGCAGTGACCTAAAACAACGAAAAAAAAACACCAACGACCCAAAAAAAATATACCAAACACATTACCGCTAACAAATGTAAAATGTTGCCTTCGATTACAACTACATCGACACCACCCTTTGCCCCTCTCCTATGGGAATTCGAAACCTCTGCAACATACTCAGGTTCTTCTCAATTCCTCACTCTTGCTCAACCCTTCTCTTCTCTCACTTGTTCTCCAACACCCCACTTTCAATCACCCTTTCCCACTCCCCAAGTTCCTCTCTTTCCTCAACTGGGTGTTACCCTTTTGCGAGTTCTTCCGCTATATCCCCTTATATCGATGATGGGCACGCGTGCTTGAAGCTTGGTTTGCAATTTCTAACTCGTAGGTACTTTTGCTCTTACCCTTATTCTTCCTATAAGGATAGACCTTATGCTACTTCAAAGCAAGTTTCTGAAATCATTGCATTGATTCGTGAGGGTGTGAATGATTTGGAGTCAAAGTTGAACATGATGAATGTGTCTTTGTCTATGGCATCGGTTGTTGACATTTTTGAGGTATTGGCAAGTGAGAGAGTCTCAGCATTGGTGTTCTTTGATTGGCTTAGAGCTTCACATTCTGATATTTGTTGTGATCCTGAGATAGGTAGTTTGGTTGTTGATAACTGTGGGTTGTTGGGGAATTTTGAGGCAATGGTTCCCATTTTGACTGAATTTAACACTAAAGGGGTGTGTTTGAGAAGGAAGGCATTTAGGTTCTTGCTTGTTTTGAGCTTGGACAAGGCTTCTACTATGGAATGTGTGAGGAGGATTGTGGGTGTGCTTAATGAGGTTGGTGGGGTGTGTCAAAGTTCTGGAATTCAGTTGTTGATAGAGATGTTTAGCTTTCCGGGTTCTTTCAATATAGCCGAGTTTGTGATAGGAACAACCAGGAGGAAGGAGGTGAGTCATTATAATGCCTTATTGAGGATCATGTGCAAAAAAGGTGATTATGAAAGAGCAGGAGATTTGGTAAAGGAGATGAAGAGAAGTGGTTTGGATCCAAATAAAAGTACTTATAATTTGTTGGTCAGTTGTCTATTCAAAAATGGTAAATTTGCTGAGGCTTGCCAAGTTCTTGAGACTGTGGAGAAAGGCTACGGTTTACCGGACGAGTTTACATTTGATGTTCTTGTTAGCTTATTATGTAAACGTCGCCAGTTTGACTTAGCTTTGAAGCTTCTTGATAGAATGAATTTGAAGGGTATCGAACCTTGTATTTTAACTCATGCTGCGGTGATAAAGTCTTATTTTGGATCAGGAAGATATGAGGAAGCTCATGAGTATGTTGTTGATTCTGCTGCTAAGCGGAGCTATTCCAGCAATGCAAACTACAGCTTACTTGCTACTCTTCATTTGAAGAAAGGAAATGTGCTACATGCCCAAAAGGTTCTTCATGAGATGATGGACAAGGGTCTTAAGCCTAATCTTCCGGTGTACATGAAGATAAGGAAGTGTCTTGAGAAGAAGAATGAAAAAGATTTGTCTTTGGATTTATTAAGAAGATACTCGAGCCTGATTGAAAAGTGAAGAAAGATGCTGGATTTTAAGTCGCAATATGCTGTAATGTCCTCCGGTATTTGCTCGATAGTTATTCTGCACTCGGAGAGGTTCGGCTAGTGATATTTGCTACTTCAATTTTTTCCTGGTATTCAGGTATGTGCTATTTCCATTTCAGGTAATCTTGCAAGAATAAGAAAAGTGATCTCTTTTTGATGATCTTTTTGATGTTTTAATTGATGACAGAAACTCGCCTAAAGTACTTTGGTCATGTGAGAAGGAGATCAATAGAGGCTCATCAATTGAAAAAAGTAGATCAAATCAAATGAATGATCTTCCAGCTAAAAGGGGTAAAGGAAGAGTGAAGGAAATTATAGAAGAAATCAATGACATTATTTAATTGAATATGAGGCGGCCCAATGTAGTCTATAGAAGAAAGCTTGGTAGTTGTTGACAGGAGTGGAGAATAGTGCATGTAGATGGGGGCTATGCACCCTTGCCTTCTCCTCATTTTTGCCGAAATAACTATTTTTCTTGTATTATTTTTTTTTCCTGAAAATAATAGAATTGGTTAAGCTTGACCGGCAATACAAAATGTTGTGTTCCCTTTGGCCCCTTTGTGCAAAATTCTTTGGCTCCGTCCTTGGTTGTTGATATCTTTTTGACATTCCAGTAGTCTATTGTCTTGTTTTACATTATTCCCATTTTCCTACTCACTGTAACCAATAAGCATAAAAGATGAAAAGGAAAATAATATCTTGATATCAAACAAATTCTTTGTGGCAGAAGTGGACTAGTCAATAAAAATTGCACATCTCATTCATTGGATCTCAATGTCTTATTCTTCTCTTTCTGTTTTGTTTGTTGGTCACCTTGCTTTCTGTCTCACAAATGTTGTTAGCCTTGTTTTGTTTTTAATTTATATTGTTATGTAATGCTGGACTAGATAGTATGTGTGATACTTTCCAGTTGTAGCAAGTGTCTTTTCGGCAGCTCAAATAGTATTCTATTATACGATCATACCATTTAGTGCTAATTGCTATGGTTTAGGGGACGGCGTGAGAGGCGATAACAAACACTATATAAGCAACTTGATTTAGAAATGAACCTGATATTTAACTCTCACTCTTACACACCTACATGATTTAGGTATCGTCCACATGCAGCAACTCAAGCTTATGATGTGAACCTTTTCTCATGAACAACTAGCTCGCTTTGGAAAGTCCCCAGGTATGTTTTTGTTATGATCTTTCTTATTTAAATTTTAATAAAAGGGTAGGCTGGTGGTATAAAGATCTTGCCATGGTGGGTTCTAGATCTATTATAGATCTATTATACGCAGTCTTATCTTGTATTCGCAAGAGACTAATTTCATGACTCGAACTCATGACCTCTTGGTCACATACCAAATGTTATTTTGTTTTTAATATTATCTCTCATTATTGTATCCCTAATAATCAACAAGTGTGCCCTTCAGAAGATAAAATGATTTTTATTTTCTGTAGAATCTGTAGAGTGATGGCTTGCATATTCTTCACTGGGTGTTATTTTTTCCTTAGTCTTGAATGAAAACGGTGAAACTTCTGTCGTTTAATTTTGTCGGCAGTAAGAAGAAGGCAATGACATCAGCAGGGGGATAGCTTAACTACTGGATGCTTGTTATGGGATTTATGTGATTGACTACTTGCTTCCTGCCCTTATATACGAATTCCAAAAGGAAAAATCTTATATATTTGGTAAAACTAAGGATGATGTGTCTATGTAATAAATGTCATATGATCATTTGCTTTGAGATTAGTGGTAGGTAGCACATAAGTGAGCATCTTTGGCATTCACTTGCATTAGCAGTTAGCTAATAAGTTTGAATCTTTAATTAAAGTGCATTTTTTTTTTGTCTTGCTTTTGGTTTTCAAGAGGGTAACTTAATATGCTTGAGGTATTTCATGTACATTTGTCCAACATGAAGATGCATTGTTTTCTTAGCTACATTTTATCATGACACAACTTTATTTAGGACTTGGAAAATCTTGATCACAATGTTCTGTGCCAAGAAATGTTAGACATAGATACAACATAGGGTGATCAGAATGTGTTTAAAAAACACTTAAAATTATGTCAAATAATCATTTTTTTTTTGTTGCAAAATCTCTTTCAAGATGCTGCCAAAAATAAGTGAAAACTTCTCAAAAACAAAGTTGTTCTGCATTCTAAATTTTTTCTGTTAATCTTAATTCCTCATGCAACTCAAATTAGTGTTAATAGGCTTAAATAATCTTTGAGGAAAGGATTGAGAAAAGACAATTAATTTATATTAAAGACATAAATTGTGGTTGCAGATGACAGGTCTCAAGATAAAATATCTATTGCTTTTTGTAATCTACTATATATGTCTAATCTATCTATATCTATAATCTATAATAAAGCTGGTTGGTTTCTGCTACAGTGTGCCCGCCTTCTCACTTTTCCCCCCTTGATCTGTTGTCCATTTTTTCTTGTTCAAATCTTTCAGTTTCTCAGGATTGTGCTGAGTTACAACGCTGCCATCACTTTCAGCATTTTTCCCTCTGATGCAATCACCATTCCTCTCTAGTTGCTGGCGTCGCTCCTCATGGTGATTCGAGTTCCCTCACCCACCTGAGTCTTCATTTTTTATCTCTAACTCGGTTGACCGTGGAGGTCGAGGATTTGGTCGTGGCCGTGGAAGAGAGGAAACCTTCATTGTACTCATTGTAAGAAAGATGGACACACTTAGGATTGGTGCTACTCCTTGCACGCCTTTGCGAACAAGGCTGCTAGTGTTGCTTAATCTTTGACACCAGCTCTTAAGCCAAAGACTGAATCCACGGGTGATCATTCAAGATCGTTCTCTGCCGACGAATATAAGGAGCATCTTCAGCTGAAGGCAGCTCAACGGACATCTTCCTTAGTCACTGTCGTCCATAACGGTAATTCTATAGTTTGCCTCTTCTATCACTGTCATTGAATTCAGTTCTATTTGTTTGTTCTAGATTATTACCCTTTTAGGTTCTGTTTGGATGCCAAAGCTCAACTTTTAGCTTGTGGAGAAGTTAGGTGCTCATGAAAAAGAGGGAAAATTGTTAAACAGATAGTTGTTAATAAATAGATAGGTGATTAGGGAGAAGTTAAAAAGGATAATTTTTTAGAAAAGTAAAGTGTAAAAGTTAATTTCAATTTATGTAAAAAGTTATTAGTTAAATACATATTAGAAGTGATTACTGAAAAGTTTATCCAAACAGGGTCATAATCTAATCTCTATAAGCAAATTGATTCGGTTAGTTGAACTATGCCATAACCTTCTAACTTTTCTTGATACAAGACCAGAGTACGCGACAAACTATTGAAGTGGAATCTGAATCACGTGATTCTGTTACCTTTAGTTATTATACTTCCACTACTAGTTTTCTTTTTAAGTTGAAGAAAATGGAGTCTGGTCTTTCATAGTTGGTCTTTAGAAGTTGTGTATGCTTGGAAAGCATGTTAGAGTTTCCTTTTCTAGTCACAATAATCGAGCTATGTCTCAGTTTGCTTTCATTTATTTTGGTCTTTGAGGTCCTAGCCGTATATTAGGAATGTAAGTATTGTGTTATATTTATTGATCATTTCTTAAATTGTACTTGTATATTTCTTAATGAAAGATCATTTTGAGTTATTCAATATCTTCCAAAAAAATTGTTCATAAATAAAAACTGAATTTGAAAAAAATACAATTCACATTTAACAATAAAAATGCATACCAGAAATTGAATTTCCAGAATTCAAATTTGATTACCAGCAATTTAATTGCCAGAACTTGATTTTCATGCTTCAAGTATGTTCCGGAAATTGAATTGCCGATAGTCAAATTTGAATTGTTGACCTAATTATATATAATATATAAATATAAATGTTGTTTTTAATAAAAAAATGAAGATTATATTGATATTTTTTTTATTGAAATTATAGTACCTGCCAGTCCGCTTGTTTATTTTTGTGGGTAATAATGTGTGGTCACAAAATGTTAATAATACTTTATGAAGCACGGACTCCGACACGGACACCGGACACGACATGGACACGGACACCGCGACACGGCTAATGTCCAAAATATATTACACCGGGGTAATACTTTGGTCAATGTTACACCATTAATAACTCTTCAACGAATAATTATATTCTAAAACACACCGTCAGATTAAAAGTTATTATCATATAGATCATTTCTGTAAAATTTCGCATCAATCTAAAATCATTTGATGTGTCATTGAGATATGTTAAAATTCATACACTTTAAAAGACATTAATCTTGATGTATCTCAATGACACATCAAATGATTTTAGATTGATGTGAAATTTTATAAGAATGATCTACATGATAATATCTTTTAATCCAACGGTGAGTTTTATAATAAATTATCCGGTGAATAGTTATTAGCGGTGTAACATCGCCCAAGAGTTACACCGGTGTAATTTGATCCCTCCTCATATATATATATATATATATATATATATATATAAATAATAAATAATATGATGATCACATGACAAAAAACTAAATTGAGAATTAATATTCACCTTCTAAAATGTTAGGATTTTATATGCAAGACCACAAGGGAAAGGTATCAAAAAGACAAACACACCAGAGAAATCAAAATATTAGAGACACAACCCACATGAATAATAAAGCAGAGAGACAACGTTTTAGCTTATGCGATGTCGACGAGTGACGAAAGCAGTGACCACTGGAAAAGAGAGCGACCAGGTGGGAGGGGTGAGGTCGGTGGGTAAGAAACAGGGGAGGAGATGGGTAAACAACAACAATCAAAATGGACCTTTTTTTAATATAATAAATATTGAATATTAAAAAAATTAAAAAATGTAATAGAAGTGTCTGAAATGTGTTCAGCTGAAAACAAGTGTCGGATTCGCGTGTCCGAGCTGTGTCCGGCGCGTGTTCGAGCCGATAAAAAATTATTTTTTAAATGCGACACCATTTTGGAGTATCCGACACGTGTCCAAGGCGTGTCCTACAAGTGTTGTGTCGGACACGCGGACAAGGCACTCAGGAGAGGTGTCCGTGCTTCATAGATAATACTCTAGTTTTAGTGTATGTTTAAGTAACAATTATAGGGACAAAATAGGGAAAAAATAGGACACCGAAAAGAGTAATTTTTTTTTTACCAAACTACTCTTTTTTGACCAAAAAGAGTAGTTATTTTAGGCTATTCCCATTATATGTAGTTATAGACAAAAAGAGACATACTTGTTTATTTATAAAGGCCTATTTATTTGTAGATGCCTATTGGAGTCTTTATCATTAAATGCATGTAAGCTTATTTACAAGTGCAGAATTATGACTTATTTATAGGTGGAGGAATCTTATTGAAAGACCTTATTGAAAAGTAGACATTTAAATAAACTTTGAAGTATGTCATGCCGAACATTAAAAATTGGCCTATATAAATTAGACTTGAACCTTAAATTTTCAAAATACACCAAAATCAGGCCTTGTAAAACCTGACCTGGCCTATCCCCACTCCAGTCGTAAGTAGATGTAGAGCTCGTTTGGAACCACGTCCAAAGCACTTGGACGTGAGTTCCATATATTCAAACGTGATTTATATCTTATATCTTATGTTAGGTGTTTGGATTTTCAAAGGAAAACCAATTTTTGAGTTTGAAATTTAGGGTTTGGTCCAAGGATAAGGAGACCTAAGCCCTTGTTTTAGACCCACTAATAAATTTTATTCATTAATAGTATATGTAAAACTAAAAATATTTATCTCTAGCGGTCTCGACTTGGTAATCAGCACTCATGTCCACCTTGATGTACAAAAAAGTCTCACTTTAAAATTCACTTTAAGCCTGTACATGTATTTAGCGGTATTGAGTTGGCACTACCAAAATTGATTCTAGCTAAAGCTAGAATTTTTAGCTTTTACATTGTGTTGAAAATTTTATACTAATGCTATGTTTGCTTATATAATGAAATTGGCATGGACGCACGTTGACTGAAAAGCTACAAATAGTAGCTTCAAGGTCCTGTTTGGATAATAAGTTTATTTACTGCTTATGGCATAAGTTGTATAAGCTACTTTTATAATTGAAGAAAAATTATAGTGAAACTTATTTTATATAAGTCATAAGTTGTTTTGATAAGCTATCCTGGGTAGTTTATGAAAAATAAGTCCAAAACAACTTATGAATCAGTCATAAGCTCTGCATAAGTCAATCCAAACAGGTCTCAAGTCTACCGTGCCTTGGAATTCGTGTGGAAGTACATCTAAACATACGCTAAGTTTTATCCTAAATTTATCAAACTCAATTTTACAAAATTAATTGAGTCAAAATCAATTTTTATGATTGCGAAATCATACACATAAAAAGTTTCAGTGTGTTTATTTTTAGAGAAATGCTATATCCTTTTACAAATTTTATTATTTATCTTTTTACTACTTTATAAAATAAGAAAAAAAAATACAACTAATATCTTGAAAATATAAAAAATATTTAATATTTTTTTTATTTAATAATTAAGAGAATTTATAGAAATAAAAGATAAAAAAATTTAAAATTATTCTTATTTTTATTTTTTGTTCAACAGTCGGTGTGTGTTTGCATACGCGTTACTGCGTTACACTTACAAACACGCGTAAGACGTGTCTATTTATTCTTCCCTCCCGGCCAATTGACCAGTGAGACGACGACCCCTGGATTGTGGTTAACTATTGGCATTTTTCACGTTTCACTTCTCTTTTTAAATTCCGTAACATAATTTATTATATCTTCATTACTTTTCTGTCGCCATCTTACCGTCCACCTATACTTCGAATTTGACTCGGAGAACATTTTATGAATTTGGTTAAACATCTTATTCAATAGTAATTATAGCTTGTCTGGATTTACCTTCAAATCATTTTGAGTCTACTCTAATATGATTTTGTAGAAAATTTTGATGTTTGATTGCTGTAAACCAAAATTAATTTTATTTCCAAACCTTTGTTTAATTAGAAGTAATAAAAAATAGCTTTTATGTTAGGTAAAAAATTTACAATAAATTTTGTATTAAACTTGCTTTTAGTATTTTTTTTTCATTTGGTATTTTTCTTAATTATTGTTTTAAAGACATTCATTAACCTTTTGTTAAAGTATTCAAGTGGTTTTTTAGATCTCAAACTGATTTTTATAATTTTTAAAAAAAAATCTTGGAAGAGTTTTCTCTCTGAAATAGTCAAAATTGAATGTGATTACAAATAGCTGGAGTTCTAGATATAATAAGAGTTATATTTTTCTTTTGCTAAAACAATAAGATCGAATAGAATTATTAAAATTAACGTATCTTCATGACTCAAGCTCTTATCCTATTATCTCCCAATGTAACACATGTGGTTAAAAGTGTTGGGGTGATACTTTAGGGTGGGGTTCGATCCCCACCCCCTTCCCCCTCCCCCAAATCCCCCTCCCCTAATGACAGAAAAAAAACCCTTATCCTATTATATACTTATTATAAATATCTTTATTTTTAAATTTCTCTCTTTTTTCTTATATTTTACAGAAATATTTTTTTTTCATACTTACATTTGACTTTTGACTTTTGAGACATGTGATGAGAGGCACCGCCACTGAGAAGTATAGAAAGAAAAGAAAATAGAAGCCAAGAGAAATTCAGAGATATTAATTAGTGATACAGAGAAAAAAAATTAAAAAAATGTGAAAAGCGAGGATCTTATTTTATTGTATATATATATGGAGCACCATCCCCACTCTTAATATCATCACATCACTTTTCCCACTTTTCTTATAACATCCTAAACCAAGATCATCAACACAACAATCATGTCTTCCTCATCCTTTGCTCTGAGAACCATTTCTTCTTTCTCTGTGAAACCTTCCAACCCAACATCATCATCATCATTTCTCAACAACAGCACTTCCCTCTTATCCTTCACTTCCTCAAACCCTTCTGTCACTAGAAAACTCAAGCTAAACACCACTTATATTACCCCACCACACTCAGTGCCCGAAAACAAGTCTTTCACTTGTAGAAGCCAGGCTGAACCATCTGAATCAGGTAGATGTAACAATTAATTAATAGCCACTTTAAGCTTTTCAATCTTGTTGTTTTGACTTCACCCCACATTTTAATTTTTTCTTTATTTTTTTTGATGTTGATTAAGATCTGTGGAACTTGATTGATAATTCTGTGTTGACCCTTTTGGTTTTTATGCTTGATCTTGCAGTCAAAGTCCAAGAACTAAGTGTCTATGAGATCAATGAGAGAGATCGTGGAAGCCCTGCTTATCTTCGGTTAAGCCAGAAAAGTGTCAATTCCCTTGGTGATCTAGTCCCCTTCAGCAACAAGGTTAGTTATTTTTTTTTTAATCTTACATGCAAGAAATTAGCAGCAAAAGCATAAATCATTTACCTTTTTACAAGTTCCAATCTTGGGTTAAAGTTTCTTTTTTTAGTTTGTGTTTATCTAAATAAGAGCATATATGGAAGGGGTGGCACGGATGGTAAGTGGGTTAGATACTGCATTGGGTCCATTAAGCACGATGTTTTTTTTTTTACAGGCAAAGGTTAGTAAGTAGTAATTGAGTAAGCAGCCAATTTGGTATATGAGAATGGTATACAGTGTCACTTTGATCTTTGACAGATACAAAATTAAAAAAAGTCTTTATCACTTCAACCCTCTCTCTCAAACCACTAAACTATTTTATCACTCCCTATTAAACACGATGTTGATTTCGATTCTTAGACCGTGTGCATGGAAGAATATCTATTGGAAAAAAGTTAACAAACTTAAATAGATCTAAGTACCTCGAGCCTCGAAGGATTAGTCTCGGGTTGCACTTGGAGAATTTCTGGATTAAAAAAAATAAGAAGATATATTGAATGTATATAATAATGTATATATATATATTATGCTCATTTGATTCTTCAATTTTGTGTGATTTTCTGGTATTGAATTTTTTTTCTTTTGGTTGTGGAACTTGCAGTTGTACTCTGGATGCTTGCAAAAGCGCGTGGGGATAACAGCTGGGATTTGTGTTTTGATCCAAAACAAAGCAGAGAAGAAAGGGGATAGGTATGAGGCTATATACAGCTTCTACTTTGGGGATTATGGTCACATATCAGTGCAAGGCTCTTACTTGACCTATGAGGACACTTATCTAGCTGTGACTGGTGGATCTGGCATATTTGAGGGGGTGTATGGTCAGGTCAAGCTGCACCAGATTGTGTTCCCCTTTAAGCTATTCTACACATTTTATCTCAAGGGTATCAAGGATTTGCCTCATGAGCTTCTTTCCAAGCCTGTTGAGCCCAGTCCATCTGTTGAGCCCAGCCCAGATGCTAAGGCCTGTGAGCCTCATGCTGTTATTGCTGGTTTCACCAACTAATTGAGAAGAAGGAAATGGTACCTAACATTTGAAGTTTTAAAATTTGACCACAATCTACAATCCTGTCCTATAGTGGGCTTTCAACAAAGTGTGTTATTTGCATTTAAACAAATTATTATAGGGTTTTGGCAATGTTTAAATTTTTTAACTTTTTGTTTTTAAATTAGAGTTTAATTACTATGCACTGACAATGTAGAATAATTTTAAATAGATATCAAATCACATTTCACTATAGTGTCACCTCATAGTATTACTTCCTAAAATATTGACACAAATATTTAAATGGTGAGATATGATTGGATGTTTGTATAACAAAATCTTACACTGTTAGTGCATACTAATTAAATCCTTTAAATTATTAGTGAGTTTTTCCTTTTTGGGGTAGTGGTGGAACTAGGAGAATTGTATATTTGTATGTGTTTAAAAAGGGAATGTGCTTGTGTAATTATAGTGGTGGTCTATCATATGTTCAAGCAAGTGTTGCATGAGGCATTATTATAGAGCTGTTGTTGAGATTATTGAATCGATTAATTTCATTTTGTGCAAGATCTTGTCATGTTATGAATCTTTGCCTTGTTGGATTTTATTTACGACCAACTGAATGCCAATAGTTGGCACCTGTATGATGTGAGAATCTCGCCATCTTTTTTTTTATCCAATAGAAATGGTAATACACACACAAGTGTCCCAATGGAGTTCGAATCACGTCTAATCTAGCAATACAAAATGGATTTAACTATTTGTGCTAGGTTTTACAGATAGAATCTCGCCATCTGGTTGATCAAAATAATGTTATTGGCAATATAAAATATAAATTAAAAATAAAACGGGAGAATGATTAAAAAAATAAAAAAAATAGTTAAAAAATGAGAATTAAAAGAAAAAAATTACTCAATTCACAATACTAGATTACAAAAATGAATGTAAATACTAGATTACAAAAATGAATGTAAAAATTACGTAGTAGTTTAACTTTATTGAAAAACATGATTAAACAAAGAGACAAAAAAAATACTCTTACTCATATAGTGCGTAATAATTTTACTATATCAAAAAATTGTTACCTACTTATACAGTAGGTCAATATCGTGGCTAGATTCTTTGTAGTTGTGTTGCCTTTGTAGCAACAAATGCAATAGAATCTAAGAGAGAGAAAATGAAAAAAATAAAATAAAAATATAACAAGCAGAGATAAGGAAAGAAAGAGAGAGATGGTGCCTTTATAGCCTCTACCGCTGGCGTAAAGGATCCAAATCGGTCAATATCCTTTATTGCTCCTACTCATTTAATACGTAATAGTTTGTTTCACTCAAATCATAAAAATAAAAAAAATGTAACCTACCCATATAGTACATCAATATCATTCATCCTTGTGGTATACACCAATCTTTCCCGTTTGTATTGTGGAATATCCCAGGGAATATTACGATCTGGAATGATTTTCTCGATTACACATAAGAAAACATAATTCTTCCATTGTCTTATGGATTTTGTCTTTTCTCCCATGGAGAATATTATTGAGGACTATTCGGTTCTGAATTTCACTGTAGGCTTCTGCTGAAATTGCTAGTCACTTTTCTCCCATGGGGCATATTGTTGAGGACTATTCGGTTATGTATTTCGTTGTAGGCTTGGTTGAAACTGCTGGTCCTATAACAAACTTCAGTAGAGCATATAACTTTTGGCCCTCGTTCAAGAACGTATTTAGGAGATGGACGATGACTTTATGGTTATGACTGTCTTCACTGATTTGAGACCGACATAACTTGATTCTTGAACAACTAGATCATGTCAGTGGAAAAACCCAGCTTATATTTCTCTAGGATCAGTGGATTTTTATCATGAATTGGTTGAGATGGATGCTAATTTGATTTTTCAAAATTTCTCTTTTTGCCACACAACTACTATCGGGAATTAGACACACTCTAAAATATTGGCCACAAGTGTTGCCCAAATCTGCATTATTTTCTACAAGCAAGACCTACTTTGTTAAAGATGTATAATAGATCTATGTTTGTTGGCTATTGTTTAGATTAGATTGCATAACACCCTCATTAATGTGTTCTCACATATATTATGTGTTTTATTTTCTCTATGACATAATCACTAGTATGTTGACCCATGTGAAAGATTAAAACTTTAAACAAGTTCAAAATTTAACAAAAAGAGAGTAAAAATGGATTTTTCTTCTTTTTTCTTTTAGGCAAAAATGGAGTGCTAAGGCATCACAATAGAGAAGGACATCCCAACTATATTGACACCTCCAACCCTACCAATCATCTGCAGCAACCCATCATATTATTGAAGAAAATAAAGAAATTAACAAGAAACATGGGAGACCGGACCAAAACCCATGTGATGAAAAAAGACATACAGGAAGCTGCTCGAAGCCTAAACTAACGCCTAGGAGGGTGTGTGCCTCGTTAAAACCTATCCCAGCCAAAAACCCACAAATAAGGCAAAAAGATGGATTTTCAATATAGAAATAAATAGAATCTCTATTTATTTTTAAACCTAAAGAAGTAAAATAATCTCTATGGAATTAACGGAAAAATAGTAGATTAATACAATATTAAAAAGGAAAACACTATCATAAAACAATATTATAAACATAATGAAACGTGACAAAAAAAAATGAAACAAAAGAGTATAATATGCATTGAAAAGTTAACAACAAAATGAAATGAAAAACTTTTGTACACTAACATTTAAAGGAGACTTTCATAAAAAGATTGTGAGGACATATTATAATAAATACATGATGGAAGAAAATAAATAAATAATAAATACATCATAAATTAATTAGTTAGGTGAGAAATGCAAAATGAGAATGAAATAATGATTATAATATTGATTAAAATGAATTTTTTATTTTTTTTACTTGTGTAGCCCAATAAAAGTTGGAAAATAATGTAATGAAATGAATTATCTCCAAAATCAAGAGAGAATTGACGTGGTTTAAAAATCAATGGAACTATATTTATGACTCATGAGCCTATGACAGAAATGCAGAAGGCTCTTAAAATTGTTTCATAAACATGATATAATTATGAAGGGTCATGTCCTACTTGTGAACAATATTGTGCCATTGTTTTTTCATTGTAAAAAAGTATCGTTTTCATAGAGGAACAAAAAATATTACATTTTTAATTACGTAAGAGATATTCTGGAGCATTTTTTTTAAACAGAAAAATTTCCAGCTTCCAAGATCGATAAGAAAAATTCACCAAAAAAAGGGTTGATAAGCAAAGCGACTGAAAATCCACGAGAATTTTGAAGGAAAAAAACAGAAGAGTCGTCATTAAAGTTTATTTAATGAAAAAAATTGGAAAAAGTCACTTAAAAAGAAAAATGGCATTTGAAACCAAATTTTAGGGTCGGGGGTCAAATACACGTAGAAAAAGTGTTAGCACAATACAACATCTGCTAAAAAACGACTACCTCTAATTAGGAAGGGGAAATATTTATAAAAGATAAAATAAAGCTACAATTTGGCACAAAGTGTTGCATGAGGCATTATTGTAGAGCTGTTGTTGGGATTATTGAATCGATTAATTTCATTTTGTGCAATATCTTTTCATGTTATGAGTTTGTCTTTGCCTTCTTGGACTTTATGAACGACCAAGTGAGTAGTTGGTGCCTATATAATGTGAGAATCTCGCCACTAAGGTGGTAAATTATAATTAAAAGTAGAAACAAAAAATAAAAACAAAAAATATTTTTTCAAAATAAATGGACCCTAATATTTTGGACCAAGATTGAGTGTACAATCGTGCCATAATTCCATGGGTTTTTCTACTCTCACACACACCCATTCTTATCACACATATTCTTAAAAAATTTAACCTAAAAAAAAAAAACTAAACCCCCCTTTTATTTAAACACCTGCCCCCTCCCCTCCCCTCCCCTCCCCCAAAACCCTTTATCTCCCTCACCATCCCACACTCCCTTTTCTGCAGAGAGTACCTCCCTTTCTCCTTCTCTGCACACACACCCCCCAAAGGTCGCAATGCTCGAACCAGCACTGGGAGGCCACTGAAGATTGCAAAGCATCATCGCTAGAGAGACAACATCTCGCACCCTGGTCATCTTCTCCTAGGTAATGTTCGCGATCCTTTTTTTTTCTTCCCCACTCTGCATTGATACAAAACTATTAGCTCAGCAACGTAATTCTTCATTAAAGAACTATTGGTTTTGTTTTGAAGAACTACCTTGCGTTTAAAATAAATTATGCTTACGGAACTAATAGTTCTGTTTTGAAGAATTACCTTGCGGAACTAATAGTTCTCTAAGCATTTAAAAAAATCATGCTTATGGAAATGATAGTTCCGTATCAATGTAATAATTTTTGTTTGATAGGTGTCATTGCCATTCCTGTTGTAAGAAAATCACTTGCATAATTAGTTATAAAGCTATAACTTAATCTATAAACTTGGAAAGGGATAGCACAGGGACAATAGTTCATTTATAGAAATTTAATTGTGATTCATCCTATAAGTAGATGTGATTAAAGTTAATAGTGATTGATATGTACTTATAAATTAATCACAGAGAAAGATTGAACATAATTGCATAAGTTAGATTGGGCTTTATGTGCATATAGTGGATATGGTGAAGACTAGATATAGGCATAGTGGACACCACAGACCCACAACATCCACTCATATAGGGCCATAAACTAAAATATTTAACTCATGTTATTCTTCTAGCTTTTTGAGTTGGAAAATCACTTATCAAAGTTTTATAATTAAGTAATTCTAAAAGTTCACTCTCAATAAATAACATGGCTAATCCATTCAAAAGAATGTGAAAATAAAGAAAAAAAGAGACATTAGATCGAGAAAGGTTAAATTTTTAAATAAAACGATTGAAATGTTGAAAAATTAATAGTAAAAAAATAGTCATCAATTTTTATTTTTATTTTTTTGGTCATAAATAGTCATCAATTGTAATCGTGGAAAGTGAAGTCGTGAACCTGCAGTTGGGCCTTGCTCTTCTTTTTCTTTGATTCTTTCTAAATGTAAAATCATATATGCACAAAGGGTAATAATAATGGATCCATATCAACTATATTAAATAATAAATTTTTTATTGTATCGAAAAAATAATAATAAATTTTTTAGGCCTAAGTCAATTGCATTTTTTGCCTTGCTGTAAACACGGCCTTGCTCTCATAAAGAGCGTGCTGGTCGAAGTGAAGCTATTAAGGACCCATAGATTTACGAGCCACATCCTGCGGAAGAAATGGGTAAAGAAGAAGTGGGGAAGAAAGAAAAAAGGGTTGGGGTTTTTTTTTATAATGAGAATAGTACTTTATGTATTTTGAAAAGAAAAAAAAACTTAAAAGTGTGCGTGTTTAGAAATTTGTGTATGTGTAAATAGAATATTTCTAATTCCATTTACTTATCTTGGGATGTGGCCTAAAATCATGTGAAAAAGAAATCAAGCATGACTTGAATCTAAGATTAAGTCTAAACTCATGCTATTGTTAAGCGAAATCTTTTACTTCACTATTTTATTCCCATCAAACATGGAATTATTGTAGATGCACAATGCACACATCACACACCACCACACTGTGCATGGCTGTATATTATAAGAAGACTTTCACTAGTCTGTAGTATTTTCTTTTTCTTTTCACCTACTCGGTTTTTCACTTAGCATGGATGTTGGAGTACTTTTTACAAGTGCAACACCACCACTCTTCTTAACCATCTTTTGGGGCAATTTTCTAATGTTGTCCATCCAAACTCATGAAAATCCATCACAATGACATTTAAAAAGTTTAGATAAATGATAAATAGCATGTTAACTTAATCGATCCACATATTATAGCATGTTGAGTTTACTTTGCATGTATTCCAAAGCTCGGTTTTGTAAGAAGTAACAATTATTTTTGCTTCTTTTGTTCAAACATACATTAGTGGGTAGGCAATGGAAAACACAAAAAAAAAAAAAAGGCACAGAGAAATTCGGCCATGTCATTTGGAAATGGCAAACTCCTCAAGGTTGATTTTGGCCCAAGCGTCTTAGTTCAGCATTTTTTTTTGCTGTCAATGGGTCAGTATTTCGGTTTAATGACATCTTTACAATAATTCTCGTCATGGGTCAGCCCTAAAGCCTAGCATTGATAATAGGCCCAGAATAGTTAGAAGCTACTGTGCAGATATTCTCTCAGGATGCCAGCAGATAGTCAGGTGCGTTGTAGAGGCCAAACGGCATTACAAGAAACTCGTAGTGACCTTGGTGTGTGCGGAACGCGGTCTTGTAAACATCAGCTGGGTCCATCTGAATTTGATGGAAGCCACTCCTTAGGTCCAGTTTGGAGAACCACTTGGTGCCATAGAGCTCATCTAGGAGTTCATCAATTACTGGGATTGGAAAACGGTCTTTTACCGTTATTGCATTCAAAGCTCTGTAATCGACACAGAAGCGCCATGTTCCATCCTTCTTGCGGACTAACAGCACAGGTGAGGAGAAAGCACTAGAGGAGGGGCGTATTATACCTTGAGTGAGCATCTCTTTGATTTGTGCTTCTATTTCTTGCTTTTGGAAGTGGGGGTACCTATAGGGTTTAACATTGATTAGGTTGGTACCTGAAAGTAAGGGGATGGTGTGGTTGGTTGGGCGTGGTGGGGGTAAGTGTTTGGGCTCAGAGAATATGTGGGAGTAAGCTTGGATGAGTGGTTCGAGCCAAGTTATGGAAGATGGTGTGGGTTCGGGTGTAGGGTGAGAAGGGATGAATTGGAGTTGCAGGAATGTGTCAATGGCATCAGTGGACACTAGATGCCTCAGTTGGTGGAGGGATGCTTCTTCAGGGCTTGGCTTGGATTCCCCAGCAAGTTGGATCACTTCCCCGTCCTTGACAAAGGTCATAGTGTGGTGTTCATAGTCTATTAGGACTGGCCCAAGTGATTTGAGCCACTGGACTCCTAAAACGAGCTCAGCTCCCCTTAGTGGGACAACGTATAAATCCACCAAAAATGTTTGTGAGCCCAATTGCAAGGAGACTTGTTGGCAGCTTGAAGAGCATTATAACTCCTCACCGTTTCCTACTAAAACATGAAATGATTGGGCTGGAGTAAGAGAAAGGCCCAGTTGCTTAGCAACTCTGTCTTGGATAAAGTTGTTGGTGCTTCCCCCATCTATCAAAACTGCTATGGGTTGTTTGGCTATGAGGCCCAGGACACGAAGTGTTTGTGGGATTGGGTGGCCCATTAGAGCATGTAAGCTAATTTGGGCTGGTTGGGTGTCTATGGGTGGGTTTGGGTCGGGTGGGTTAGGGGTGGCTGACTCGAGCAACAGTTGGTTCAATGGGTCATCGGGTAGGTCAGGTGTGTCGGGTAGAGCGACCAAGAGGTGGAATTGCCTCTTGCAACGGTGACCAGCATGGAAGCGCTCGTCACAGTTATAGCACAACCCTTTTTCGCGGCGTGCTTGTAGCTCGGCGGGGGAGAGGCGCTTCACTGGTGGGGGTGTTTTGTGTTGTGAAGAGGAGGTGGCTGTGTTTGTTATGGCGGCGGTTGTTGTGGGTGGGTGAAAGGGAGGCCGATTTGGGTGCCAGTTGGTTTTGGTGACTAGGGTTTTTGGGTGGTCATTGTGTTACTCCTCTTGGAGTTTGGCTAGGCTAATGGCGTGTGATAGGGAAATGGGTTGGAAGGCTTGAACTTCTCTTCTTATCTCTGGTTTAAGACCAGAAACAAAACAACTCAAGTAGAACTGGGGGGGCAAACCAACGATCCTGTTGGCCAAGGATTCAAATTCAGTCTGATAATCCTTAACAGTAGTGGTTTGACAGAGTTTGAATAATGATCCTTTTGGGTCCTCGTAATGGGAGGGGCAAAACCTGAGCTCTAGGGCCTGTAAGAACGCTGGCCAAGAGACCAATTGGCCATTTGAGTGCATCCATTGGTACCACGTGAGAGCTTCACCATCCATGTAGAAGGATGCTAGGCGAAGTCGCTGATCCTCTGGGGTGTGGTGGAACTGAAAAAATTGGTTGATTTTGAAAATCCAACCAAGTGGATCGGTGCCGTTAAACCTTGGAATATCAAGCTTGATGGAAGTTGCTGCAAATTGGTGGTGAACGTTGGGTTCATGATGGTAAGGACCAAAGCCAGGAGGGCCCAACCTTGTGCGCATATGGGTGACTTCTGTTGTAAGGGTAGCAAGCTCATTTCGAACGGTTTGTTGATTTTGCAGCAGTTGTCTCATTGTGTCAAGGAGCTCATCGGTGTTGAAAGGAGGAGAGGCCATTTCGAATGAAAGCACCAATGAGAAGGATGGAACTTAGGGTAATAGGGAAAAGGAATTTGGGAAAAGTAAAGGGTGCTGAAAATAGACTCCTTTAGAGGGGAGGTCCTCCTAAGATAAAACAAAACGATTTCCTCATAATTCTCTGATGCCTTTTTCCTCTTTACTGTCACAGTACATATACGTGTTGTACCATACATCAGACCAAAAGCATAACAAACTTGGAAATAAAGCATCCATAAAGTAAAGCAAAACAGAATGTAAAAACAAGGTAAATTCTAGATAGTTCTAGCACTAAAGGAAATCATTTCAAGGTAACTCAAAGTCCGTAAGCCACTTGGGCTTCATGCGGTTTCTTTTGGCCCTCATCTGTGGAATGCATTCAGCAGGCTCCTCATACTGGGCGGTGTCTTGGGCAGTGTCTTTTGGGCTAGCAGGTCCAGGAATTGGGTCCATGACACCAGCAGTGTTTGAAAAAAAAAATGGATGTTGTTGACCAAAAAAAAAATATGGATGTTTGTATGACTCAGTTAGAAGTTCCTTTTTAGTGTGCTAGGTATAGTTTTCTGTTTTCTTTATGTTTTGGTTGTGTGTTTTAAGTTGTTTTTCTTGTCTATAGTATATTACAGCTTGGTATAGGTTACGACAGAGTGTCTTGGTTAGAATTGTGTATTTCTTGTGACTCTGTATATATTGTTTTCCTTGTTATAGATGTCGTATGACTGAGGTTTTTCCTTTTATGAACTTTAATCATTGACAAATAAAAAAGTTAGAACTTTCTTTTCCTTTCTGTTTTGATGAGCTAGCAGATTGTAGGAAATCTTAGTTATGTGAGGAGTAACGATCTTAGGCCACTTGGCAGATGATCCTTAGAATTAGGAATGTAGCCATTGTATAACTTCTATTGTCATGAAATGAAATAAACAAGCAAAGTGCGATTAATTCGACTACGACGCTCTGTTAATCCTATTTCTTAGGAATGGTTGGCTATGAGTGACAACCTGATAATTCCTAAGTATAAAAATATATTTTTGTAAAATGAGATTAAGTCGGGCATGACGCTATGTTAATCCAATTTTTGTAAGGCAAAGGTTGCCTATGACGGACCGATATCCAACTTTCAAATACAAGGAACATGTTTAAAATATCAAATTAAAAATCACTAAACACAAATCATTTTCTAGAAAGAATTATGTAATTTTGATTTCCCTATTGCATCGGGGATATATAGGAGCAAAGACCCACCCATATCAAGCGCAAAAATATATTTTTATAAATTTTCCCTTTTGTTTTCAATACCCATTTTTATAAATAAATAAAAACATTTTCTCTTTTGTTATTTTTTGGATAAAATAAATAATTTAAAAGTTAACAAACGTTTTGTGTGTTTAATTATAGGTAACCGGTTTTTACCGGACATTATAGGGTGCTAATACCTTCCCAACTCGTAATCGAATCCTGAACTCAATTTGGTTTCGTAGATCATTTCTTTAGGTTTTCTGAAGTTTTTCACAAAAAACTTTGGTGGCAACTCTTTCTTTTTTTCTCAATAATATCCCTTTCTCGGGATTTTTTCGGTCGCTTGAGCTTCATACAATGGTTAATTTCTGGTGCTGGTGTAGTTAATGGTTAGTCAATTTCATGGGTGACTATTGGCATGTTGCAAATGATTGATAAAAACAGGAATGTCAACTTAGGTGGAATATTTGCCCTTATAGTGATGCCTATGTATACCTTATAGTTATTATAACATTGGTACAAGTTGGTTTTGATGGTGTACAGCTAATCTTTTCGTAACATTTTTGGTGGTCAACTTGGGCATATATATCTTATGCTCTAATTGCTACAATAAATTATTTTGGCTTTTAAAAAAAACATTAAATATAAAATATCATACACACAAATTCTAGCTAGTTTGAAACGGTATAAACAAAGGTAGTTTAAAATTATAAGCACATAGTTCTAGCTAATTTTAGCGGTAAATTCATGTTGCCGCTTTCGATAACTAATTCCACCAATCTCAACAAAAAAAATGCTGTGTTTGGAGGACAAACACCAGCAATTTTGAAACGGTTGGTTAAACCGCGATTTTTTCTTTTATTTTGTTTAATTTTTTTAGACTAAAAAGGTGTTGATATCAGGTTGAAAACTGATGTCATTTTTGTCATATTTTGATAGTTGTATCTGCGACTGCGATCCTTAACTAGGCAACAACCACATGGAAACATAAAGGATCCGTAATATGGCACATGGGTGAGATTGAAATTAAGAGATGGATGGGAAGGAAGGAATTCAATGGACACATATTGCATGCAAATAGTCATGATCTGCAAATTCTTGATCTCGTCGGTGTCGCTCTGTGATAAATGAACACTCAGAATATTTAACAGGGAAAGGTTCACAAAGCAAAGCGCTCTAATAATTAAATAAAAAATAATAAGTGTTTAAAGTGGCTTTTTCGCCAAATTGGGGTAATTTCATTTGAAAATTACCAGTTTGGTGTAGTTTTGAAAATAATTATCAAAATGGGATAAGTTGTATACCCCGT
The DNA here is from genome assembly GCA_030159175.1 of Glycyrrhiza uralensis. Classification (NCBI taxonomy): domain Eukaryota; kingdom Viridiplantae; phylum Streptophyta; class Magnoliopsida; order Fabales; family Fabaceae; genus Glycyrrhiza; species Glycyrrhiza uralensis. Next base: position 3,838,740 of record BRZY01000008.1, read on the forward strand.
CCACCACTTATCTTTTTTTTTTTTGCAAAGTCATCATTTACATATATGACTTCCATCTTTTATTTTTTATTTTTAAAAAATATACTGAAGTCGTATTGAAAGATACGAATTTGCATGATTTTAAATTTTTTTTACATGAACTAAAGTCGTATATTAAACATACGACTTTACAAGTTTTATTTTTATTTTCTTAAAAAAATATTGAAGTCGTATATCAAAGAAATGATTTTTTTTAAAAATATATTATAAAGTCGTCTAAGTAGAATACAACTTTAGTATTTTAAGAAGTTGATCCCGAATCAAGATACCACTACGTGTTCCATGTTCCTAAAATGCCTACGAGCCCATTTATATAGCTATTGAAGTAGAAAAGCAATACCAATGTGGTATTTATACGTGTGATTTGATTTTGGGTGAGTTCAATGATAAATTTAGATTAAAAACAAACACAAATTATAACAAGTTAATGTTCACACCAATGAGATCGATCAAGAGTATACTTGAATTGACCATTGACAATAGAGAGTAGAAAATTCGAGTGATGTGTTAAAAACTGGAATGAGAGCAGACTCCCCTCAATTGGTTCTGCAACAATGTGTTAACCGTCTAATCGTATGAGGGCAGGGACCTCTCATTGGATATCAATTGAATAGCTCAACCCATCACGAGCTATTCAGAGTAAAGCCAATACAATATTTATCAATTAATTTGGGATGCTATATTAATATAATTATTGACCATAAATTATTATATAAATAGGCAAAATTACTAAATTAGTCCCTTAAGTTATTTTATTTTTTCAAATTGGTCCCGTATCTTCATTTTTAAACAATAAGATCATTTATGTTTATCTATTTTTTCAATTTGGTCCTTTTGATGACGTGTTACTGATTGGTTTGAGTTGTTAGTGTACAGTAAATCGAGACCAATCAGAAACTGACACGTCATCAACAAATGAAGAAAATGACCAAATTGAAAAAATAAATAAATATAAGGGACCTTATTGTTCAAAAATGAAGATAAGGGACCAACTTAAAAAAATAAAATAACTTAAGGGACTAAAAGTATAATTTTACCTATATAAATAATTAAAGAATAATTTTCGATAATTGATTAATGCTAATCTATTAATATTGATTAATTAAATAATTAAACCAACAGTCAATCCTAGATTTAAAAAATAGAGAAGCCATGCAATTGATAAACCCCATTTATTTATAACATTAACATGGCAGAAATTTATAACATAGCAGAAATATTGTTGATAAAGGAGAACTCAACCTTTAAAAGCCAGCTTAGACCAAAAAAAACCTTTAAAATGTTTCCGTGTTTGTTTCCTATATATATATATAGCTTACCGAAGTCGTATTATATGTAGACGACTTTATAATATTTTTAAAAAATAAAAATTAAACATTGTTTTATGTTTAAAAATAAAAATAAAACTTGTAAAGTCGTATTCATCAAATACGACAATAATATATTTTTTTAAATAAAAAATAAAAGATGAAAGTCGTATATGTAGTTGAGGACTTTGTAAAAAAAAAAAAGTCATAGATAAAGTATATGACTTATCCTATTTTGCTAATTATTTTCAAAACTACACCAAACCATTACCCCAGTTTGGTGAAATTATGGTTTAAAGTTCATAACCATTTGTAGTTAAGTTGTTACAACTATTTTCACAATATCCACGACAATCTAACTTTATAAGAGAGTGGTTAAAAAGAATAGCGCGATGTGGCTACGTGGGAGAGAGTGTGTGTTCAAAAAATAGTGTTGATAGCACTCCTCTTTTCTCAAAATGGTTATGATTGGTTTTGGTTCTTTGTCTCCTATAGATCGAGAATGCATTTTGTCATTTCTTTAAATTACTACCTATTTAATATTCAAACAAAATATTTGAGATGGATATATTTTAATTACTCCATAAAAACATATTATCCTCTTAAATTACATTATCCAAACACACTTAATATTTTATGCCTTACTCGATATGGGTCTACCAACTAGTTACTATATAATTAACTCAAAATTAGAAACTAATAATTTGAAGATCGTACTATAATATAGCATAGATCCATAGTCGTTGAAACCAATGTAAATATTACGAAAAGTAGCAACCTATTTACTAAAAAAAATATCAAACCATATCATTTAAGAAAAAAAGGCAAAATATTGTGCAGGGTTATGTCTATGTCTATGCCTTTGTCGGTAAAAACTAAAATCCAAAAAATAAAATAAAATCTAATTCAGGATAGTTATGTGGTAAAAAGAAAAATCTTTGAAAATATTCAAATCAGAATGTATCTCACCCAATTCATGACAAATTTATTGATCCAAGAGAAATATAAGCTGGGTTATTCCATTGACATGATCTTCAAGTTGTTTACGAATCAATTTGTGCCCGATCTCGAACCAGCGAGAATTGACATAACCATCCCACCATTGTCCATTTCCGAAATAGGTTCTTGAACAAGGGCCAAAAGTCATACACTGTAGTGAATTCACATACTTCAGAAAGTGAATAGCAAGCTCGATTTCAATTGTTTGGCCAACGCAACCATGCAACTCAACATATTTCAACTCATTATGAGAAAATCCAGGATATACCCTTCTTGGTCTTTGATTGGGAATTAAACGAGGATTTGAAACCTGAAATGCAAAACCACATAAAGATATCATATAATCGGTGAAAAACTCGAGTTTAAAATTTAAATAAGTTGTATATATTACATGTGTGAAACTTTGCCATTCGTGTTACATGAACATGACAAAAAATGATAGCTGATAAAATATGTGTAGACTAGCATGCTGCTCGAGTAACTAGGACTTGGTACTGAAATGCTGAGTACATAATAGAATGTCTTCTGGAGCAAAACAAGCAACCATGTTCACTATTAACTAACAAGAAATGGAGCTTGAAATGAACACTTTTATGTCAATTTTATTGAGGGAAATGATGAAATGCTGAGCAAGTAATAGAAGGTCTTCTGGAGCAAAACAAGCAACGATGTTGACTATTAACTAACAAGATCATGGAACCTGAAATGAATACTTCTATGTCAATTTTATCATGGGAGAGAATTAGATGTTGATTTTTTTATGGAATAGCATTAATCAATAATTAAAATATATTTTAAATCATTAATGTATTAATTATGGAATTCTTATTTATAATAATTGCGCTTTCAATTTATGAATATTGTTGTTTTATGAGTAATTCATGATGGGTTGGACCGGTCAATTGGATAACCTGCTGAAAGATCCTTATTCTCATCTAGCGAGTCAATAAATAGATTCTTCATTAAGAAGCCGTAACATTCATATGTAAAACTTATCTAGTCAAGTAGAGAGCACATTTTCTATCACATACAAAGTTGTCTCCAATCTCCCTCTCTTCATTGTTAATGGACACTCCAGATATACATTTTTTATGTCTCTTCGACACGATGATAATTGTTATGTTATAACTTTGTATCTATCTATGATTTAAATTCCATAATTTAGATAACGATTACAGGTAACTCACCCCGAAATATAGCTTTTGGAGACGTGGACAGGCCATAACCAGATTTAAAACCCAAAAGTGGTCCTCATTGATATCATTGTCACAACGTAGAAACAACTCCATTTCTCTGAGATGTTGAAATGGAACAATGGCTGGTGGGAACCTTTCTACCTACATCAAGACAAAAGCATATATATATATATATATATATATATAAACAACCAGAAAGCTTTTATCGTTTTCGAAATACTACAATGCAGATAATGGTGTCCTATCAAGATCAAACAGATTCAACAGAATAACCAACACTCACCACAAACTTAGAGAAGAATACCAAGTTTACCAAAAAAAAAAGCTAAGGTAAATTAATATAATTTAGGAACAATCTCAGCTACGACACAGAACTCGGGTTAACCTTGTTAAGAACTTTGGGAGGCCACATATTAATGGGTTTCATCTTTTAACTAATGTGAGACTTTATTCACATTTTAATTTTTGCATTTAATATGAGATGTTTTCTCGTACATTGTCTTTATCTATGTCATTTTCTTTTTGCAAAATTGAACTCATATAATGATTTTCATTACTAAATGCGAATGAATACAATCTGGTGCATAACTACAAACAGAATTGCAAGGAAATTTAACTGAAGATTTAGCTAAAGCATGTGCTACTACATTACAGCTAAAGTTAATCCTAAGATTTATCTACATCATTCTTAACAAATATGGGAACTTTAACACTTAAATTTCTAAACCCCACTTCCGAAACTAATCCTAAACTCTTCTTGAGAGGACTGAAGAGAAGTTTTACGCAGGCATTTTCTTTCATTGACATTTACTATATTTATTGTTTATAATTTATTCTTCTATAGCTTAAGGGGATGCGACATTCATATCTAATCTTCCATGATTAAAATAGCAAGTTTTCTCTAAGAAATAGAAGTCGGAAATAACTTACCCAATTCTAGTTCAATGTTTTGATTGAGCTAATTTTTGGGTCTAACCTCACCTCATCAATCACTAGATTATGATGGGTTGTTTTGAAATATCATAATTTGAAATATGGCAGAATTTCATGAGAATTGAGTGCATGATTCTCCTTATTTTGGTGAAAATTACTACAGAAATTATTACAAGAGAAACCATTGCAACAGTATATGTAGTGATACATGTATATGTATAATGTCAATGACTTTTGACTTACCTGTGGCGAAGATAAGGCCATACTAAGACTCTGAAGCTGATGGAGAGAAGCCAGCAGATCAAAAGCATGTGGAATTTCAAACTCCACTGAATCCTCCCAGGAGGAATGTAAATTCAAGTAAAACTCTGATATTTGAGGAGCATCGATAGAAGAAAAGTGCCGAATGTTGTCACCACTATACTCAAGGGATATGAGGTTCGGGGTGACAAGTGATCTAGGTGGAATGAAACAAGTAATTAGCTTAAGATGACGTAGTGTGCGACTCTTAATCCTGTTAACTCCGTCCTTGAATGTACAATTGATAAAGGAGAGGTCTTCCAGATGGAAGCATTTAGAGAATAGACACGACAAGAGATTCTTCTCTACTACGAGTTTCTCTAGCACAAGGGTCTTCAATTGCTTAAATCCAGAAAACTTGGCATGTGGCAACAGATGGCAGTTTTGTAGGTGAAGATGACCTTTGAACTCAGAAAAGAGAGTATGGGGAAACCTGTAAGGATCAAGTTTAGGCATATTCACAGGCATGTTCATATGTGAGAAGAGCAGCTCAATGCGTTCGACGCCCTTGGCAATTGCACGAGCAATCCACTTATCAATGACATCATTGTGTTCAGAACCCAATAAAAAATCCACTCTAAGGGAAATCATCTTTGCATGTTGGTAGTGCTGCATGTGTTCATTCACTCGTCTCACAAATTCATGCCTAACACGATCAAATAACTTTGTATGTTTTTCTTTGTCGAATATAAAATGTCGAATAAAATCCTCCATTTCATTGCTTAAAAACATGTTGTGGAGATCAAAATTGAGATCCTTCTGGCATAACCAAAGCAAAATGTCAATGCAATTCAAGTAAATCACTCATGGATAATGTTTAAATCAGTTGTCATGTGGAATGAATAAATTTTTTTTAAATCCAAATTATATTACAATGATAGGCTAACTGAACACTGCACAAGGGGTGCAAATGATAGGCAGCCGCACCAATACAACATGATCAATCCCATGTTAAACAGAACCAAAACCTTTGACATCAAACCCCTCTTGTCATAAGACAAAAACTACCCCAATATAGAATAGAACTATATACAAATACAAATATATCCAACATTGCATATACATAAAAAAATAATAGATTAAACAGAATTAGTAAATTCCAAGAGCATGCACATTCCCCAAGCTTGAAACATTCATATCAGACCAAAAGAACTCGATATCAAAATCAACACACCAGAAGGAATCAATATCATCACCCAATAGTGACCTCAAAAACCAATAAATCCTCTGCTCAATTAGAATTTTGTAATCTCATCAAACGCAACTAATGAAATAAAGAAAGAAACATTGACATGTTCCATATGAGGACATCCAACTTGATGTGCACTACATGGAGCGAACCAGACTTGGCAACAGGAACAATAATAACAAGGCCAAACCACCAAAGACAAAAAATTGGATTTCTGCCTAACTGGTGTCTTAAGCTCCACACATAACCCGCCAATCAACATGATAACTAACCAAATTTACTTTCTGATAAATCATCTACTATAACAATTTAGCCCCCTGTAAATTGATCTTAGACTTTTCTTGTAGCCCTTTTAAATCATATTCTTTACCATCGGTTTCAACACATGTTCTTTTTTTTTTTAAATGATAAAATTACTAGACAATTAATTGATTTTTTCTTAAAAAATATAGAGATCGTAAAAAGAGTGAAAATGTGTTAGATGGAACGTAGCCGAACCCCAAAACATGAAAGAAAGAAAAAACAAGAAACAAAAGATAATTAGGCAACTAAATAATGTAGACTAGAATGAAAAGTAATTGTTGGTCACACTGTGCGGCATGGCAACATGACATGATGAAGAAAAGGTCTAACATAATAAAGAAAAACTCTAAGAAGACGACTAACTTGGGATAGCAGAAGATGATGTGGTCCTTTTTCCTGGAGCAATATTCAATTGAAACAATATTCAATTTTCATCTACTAGTCGTACCGAAAGATCCAAAAAGTACATGAAGAAAAGCTCTAGGAAGACTAACCTCAGATAGCAGAAGATGTGGTACTTTTTCCTAGAACAATATTCAAATTTTTTTGGTAGAAGTGGAACAATATTCAAAGATAAAAAAATAGATGAAGAAAAGCTATACGAAGACAAACCTCAGATAGCAAAAGATGATGTGGTTCTTTTTCCTGGAAAAATATTCAGGTGAAATAATATTCAATTTTCATATACTAAAATTGAAAAAGTACATGAAGAAAAGATCTAGGAAGACTCATCTCAGATAGCAGAAGATGATGTTGTCTTTTTTCCTTGAACAATATTCAATTGACGTAAATATCATTTTATTTATTAAAATAATATTTAGTGACTTTCAAGTTTATAGAACAAAAATATATGAATGAAACACGTGAGTAAATATTATTTTATTTATTAAAAATAAAATAAAAATAATTTGGCAATGAATCATGTAAATAAATATTATTTTAGAAAATGAAAAAAATAATATTTTTGTAACCTAAAAATTTACAGAAAAAATATTAATGAAACATAAGCAAATACTATTTTATGTATAAAAAATAAAACTAAATTTAAAATAAATTTACCATCTCAAAATTTATAAAAAATGAATGAAATTGATAAGCAATAAATATTTTATTTATCATAAATAAAATTAAAAATAATTTGCGGTCTAAAAATCTTTGTGAACAAAAAATATGAAAACAAACACTATTTTAGTTATAAAAAATAATTAGAAGTAAAATATTATTTGAAATTTATATTTTTTAATATTATATTAAAAATATAATTTTTTAAGTTTATATTCGGGGGATGGAAACAACAGGCACGACCACTGGCCAATGACAACTAATGATTAGATTTTTCTCATTTTACTTATTACTTATTACGTATACTAATATTAAATGAATTTGTTGGTTGGCACAAATTAAAAACTCGGGTTGTACACGAAGAAAAGTTCTAAAAGACTAGGGCTCCGATACATGAACATTCAACTCACCTCACAATACCCAATAGTGTGACATAGGTGTATTGTAGAGGTTAGAATATCATTAGTGAAAAGACTAACCTTAGATAGTAGAAGATGATATGGTCCTTTTTCCTAAAAAAATATATTCAATTGAAATGAAACAATATTCAATTTTCCTCTACCGGTGATATCGAAAGATCGAAAAAGTACAAGTGTCTACCCATTCATTCAACATTACCTTCTTCTTCTTTATTTCACAGGAAGAGCCAACAAAAGCCTCCAAAAGGGTACCCATGGCTCCACAATTCAGCCACCGGAAGCAGCCGAGTTCATTCAGCCACTGGAAGCAGCCGAGTTCCGCCGTGGTGGCGGAACACTTTCCCTTCTTCGATTGCATCCTCAGTGTGAGCGATGCAGGACTGCACGAACAACCTCGGCGTCGGTGCCTATTTCTCCAATTTATATGGCAAGCACATCACAATTCCTTTCTCAATTAATTAATTCCGAAATGAAATCATCCTTTTTAATATAACGAAATCAAATCTTCCTTAATTATTTTTTTCAATTCGGATTTTTTCCTGTTAGAAATCTTAAATTTATTTTGCAATTAACGGTCATGATTGAATTTCGATCATAATTTTGTATTGAAAATATGAATCTCGGATCAAAATTTCAGATCAAATCGTTATAAACAGCACTGAGTTAATTAATCTCTATTATTCTTTATAGAAATATAAACTCAATATCCTTTTTACCAATTTTTTTATACAACATCCTTTTTACCAATTAATGAATCATGAATTTCACTTTAAAATTCCTCGGTGCCCCTTTTGATTTTTGTTTTTCCTAGTTTTAATTTTAATTTTAATTTAAACGTGCAAAGCTGATATACTCTCTAACTAAAAAGGAAAAAATCATATAAGATTGATTTGTAATTAAATGTAAATTTGAATCATCGATTTGAATTTAATTATTATAATTAAATATTCTCATTTATGACGATATCCACGAGTTTTCACCAGATACGTTCTGACAATACATTCTCATCAGATGTGTTTTAGATCTAACTCAACCTAAAACACACCGAATTGGGCCGTCTACAATGAAAAATAATTCAAAATATTAAATAATGGGTAATATGCGAGTCTGACTTGCCCATCAGGCTGGGCCAAAATACAATACAATATGATGTGCGGATTTTTTAGGTAGGCTTGGCCATTCGGCCACCCTTGAGTGGGTACCGTAGTTCCTTCTCTTGGCTTGTTGTTAGCGGATGATGCTCGTGCGTGTTGTTTGCCCCGACTAGTTCATTAGTTTAGTTCTTTTTTCATTTTTTATCCAAAAAAAGGGGAATCCAGGGGTGTGTTTATTAAGGCCCCATCGGGGTGATTTTTGGCTTTATGTTTTAAAATTTTTAAAAACTAAATCTTGTTTCAGTTCTGAGTTTTATTTTTTTTTAGTTTAGTCACTCTCTTTATCTCACCTCATTATGAATAGTGAAGATACGAGAGGGATAACACTAGGAGTGGCGAACAGGATGGGTTCAATGGTTGGCCCCACCTTACCCGTTTTTTGGTGGGCCGGGTTGAAAACCCGCGACCCGCCCATCGGTTTGATTATATTATTTTTTAAATAATTTTTTAATTTTTTATTTGTCGTGGGTTTGGGCCGCAGAAAACGGGTCATCTCGCCCTTAAACGGGACGGACTGTATTTTTTTTGCCCACTTTTCTCGGCAGGCCAGGCAAAAAATGGGCAGGGGCGGGCCGACCCATTTTACCATCCCTAGATGGAATGAGAGGATGCCGAATGGGCATGAGTAGACCTGAGTATATGGACCTTGACCTGTTTAACCCGCAACTCGTGCGGGATATGAGTCACCTAAATATAGGACTATTTTAAATGCGGGTTTTTCTAGCCTGGCCCATTTAAACCCGTGGGCCAATTTTTTTAATTAAATTTTAAAGTTTTAATGTATATTTTATTTTATTTTACTTTTTCAAAATTTAATTAATTTTTTAATAGGCCCGCAGACTGACCCCATTTAGCTTGTGGACTATATGGGCCGAACTAGGGGTGTCAATATGAGTTTGGCCCAATGGGCCAGCTCGTTTGGCCCGTAAAATGGGGCGGGCTGGCCTGTGTTGGCCCCTTTCTTGGAAAAAATAATAAATTTTCTTTATTTTTTATTTAATTTTTTAATTTTTTATTATTATTTTGACGTGCCAGCCCGTTTTGGCCCGTCATCCCTCCCTTAAAACGGGTTGGGCTATGATTTTTGGCACACTTTCAAATACAGGGTGGGTCGGCTGGCCCATTTTCCTCGTGGGCCGAGATGGACCGGGCTAGCCCATTTTGACATCCCTAGGCCGAACGCGAGCCACATCATGTAGGCCCATTTATTTTGCATCTCGGGTTGGCCCTGTCAGTTTATATGCAGATTGGGCTACCCGCATACCCACCTCTAGACACGAGAGAACGGAAGCATTTAGCGTTTAAAACTAAAACAAAAATCATAAAACCTATTTTTATGGTTTTGAGATTCAAGTTAAAACTGTTTCAAAATTAAGAAAAAAACCAATTCAACCACATTTTAACCGAACAGGTTTTGTTTTCAAATTTAACTTTTAAAACAAAAAATTAGAAACTTGAAACCACCCCGAACAGCCCCTAAGAGTTTACAATGGAGTATTTTTGTCATTTTAAAAAATAAAAAGGGGACACCCGGAGCAAGGGAGGAGGGATGGCCAAAGAAAATGAAGTGTGTTCGAATCTATAGAGACTTGTGATGAAAAAAAAGGAGATATATTAGATGAATATCAATCACTTATGTCACACTATGTTGGTAATCTTGCGAGAAATTTACTCTCATAAATGATTTCACCAAAATATAACTTAATCAATCAGGACATGAGAACACAGAAAGAGGGAGAACTGAACTGTATACGCCAAAATATACCTATATATTTGTATAAACATGTGAAGACCTGTCTAGTGTCATTTGGATAAAGTAATGATACGAGATATAAGTTTTGATATATTTAAAACCCTTCAATAATTTGTTTATGTATATAAGTCTTGATATATTTAATTTCTTTAATAATTCGTTTATAAAAGATATATCATAATTGTTTTGATCAAATTTGAGCTAATTACAAAGTTTTAACCATTGTAGTAAAAATCAAATTGGACCGACCGGTTCAACAGTCTAACCAGGAACTAGACCCCTATTCGGGCCGAATGGCCCTCTAAACTATCCTTTACAAAAAACCGGTGAAAAATTGCTAAATCAGTCAAAAACCAAAAAAATTGGTCAAAACCGACAGTTTGACGGTTGCACGTGATTTTTGCGAAATAAGGAATATGCAGCTCGCAAGCAAATTTGGGAAAAATCGGACTGGCGTAACTCCATTCCGAGCAGATTCAAGTAGGCAGAGACAGAAAATAGAAGATGAGGGATGGACTGCTGAAGAAAACGTAGAGACATATTCATACATGGAAGAAAAAGAATAAAAGATGCAGCTTGGTATCGAAAGAAAAAGATGCAGCATCAAAAAAGAAAAACCGAAAAAGAAAGAAGGGAGTGGGGTGGGCGGCAGGTGATGGGGATTCAATATTGTTCTGTATGGTTAAAATCGGGTCGGTCCAACCGGTTGAACAGGGAACTGGATCCCCTCTCAGTCCGTAATATTGGAACCAAATAGTTCTTTTATCGGGTCAAGGAATGTTTAAAATAAAAGGGAATTGGTAAATACACCCCATGTATTTGTAAAAATACAAAAATAGTCTTTTTCATTTTTATTCAATTCGCGCGAGTCACAACATACACCCCATTCTTCTTCCCGCTTCTCTTTCCTCCATGATCGAGATCAGAACAGAACAGAGAGCTGAGAGACGAGAGAGAAAGAATAAGAACTCGAAAAAATCCACTGTTAGTCCACTTCAACTTCTTCTGTGAAGCTGTAAAGCCGAATTTCCAGTAGTACAATTGTTGAAATTTTGTTCTACCAGAAATTCAAATTTTCGGTAGTTTAACATTAACTTTTTATAACTAGCAGAAATTCAAATTTTTCGGTAGTACAAATGTTGAAATGTTTTGCTACTGAAAATTTGAATTTTTGGACGAAGGAAAATAAAATTTTAATAACAACCAAAAATTAGAATTTTTGGAAGTTTTAAATTTTAAATTTCTGGAAATTATTAAAATTCTATTTTCCTTTGTCTGGAAATTCGAATTTCTTGTTAAATTCAAATTTTTGGTTAAAAATTGCAAAGAACGGGACGATTTCAAAGAAAAAATGCAAAAAAGAACGATACAAACCCAACACAACTCAATGGGACCCAAAATAATCCACAAGATAACTAATGGAAGGAAAAAAATGGAATGCAAAATGATCCTAGAAGATCTGCGATGCTCCGTTGTCCTAAACAAGAGGAGGAGGGAAGGAGAATTAGTTAAAGGGTAGTTTGGGATTAAAAATTTGAAATAGTGTCAAGTTATGTGGATGACAAATACACAGGGGTGTATTTATCAATTCCCAAGTAAAAAGGATTGGCGATGTAGTTGGTTTCTGTTTTTCCTTTCTATTTACTATCTATAAAAAAAAACCCCAAATAGTAATTTGCTCATTGTGTAACATGTGTTAAGCTCTTCGCTTGACACGTATCAAAATTGCTAGAGTAAATTGATACAGTGTACTGCTACAATAATCGCTATAGTGCATCGCACATTTATTTGCTTTAATAACTTTCTACGAGCTATAAAAAAATTTATTTCGATTTTATTTTTGCAACTTGCTTCAATATTTAACTCATTTACTTGTTTCAACAAATTGCTACGGTGTATAAATTTATTTTTCTTTGGATTTTATTTACGCTGCAGCTATTGCTATAGTATTTCACTCATTTATTTGTTCCAATAATTTCCTACGGACTATAAAAAATTTATTTCAATTTTATTTTTGCTACAATAAATCGTAATATTAATTTTATTCATTTATTTGTTCCAATAAGATCATGCAAGCTATAAAAAATTTATTTCAATTTTATTTTTGCTACAGCAATCGCTACAGTAATTTTACTCATTTATTTGTTCAAATAACCTTGTACGGTGTATAAATTTATCTTTTTTTCTAGTTTATTTTTGCTATGGCAATCGCTACAGTAAATTACTATAGTAATTTCTCTAATTTATTTGTTCCAATAACTTCTTGTGGGCTATAAAATTTTTTGTTTCGATTTTATTTTCACGACAGTACATCGCTACAATAATTTCACGCATTTATTTGTTTCAATAACTTTCTACGGTATGTAAATTTATTTATTTTTTGATTTATTTCTGCTACAGTAAATCGCTACAGTATTTTTAATCATTTATTTGTTTCAATAAGTTTCTATGGTATATAAATTTATTTTTCTTTTGATTTTATTTTTGCTGTAGTAATTGCAACATCATTTTACTCATTTATTTATTCCAATAACTTCGTACGAACTATAAAAAATTTTATTTTGGTTTTATTTTTGCTATAGTAATCGCTACAGTATTTTCACTTATTTATTTGTTCAAATAACTTTCTACGGTATATAAATTTATTTTTTTATTTTTTTACTACAGTAATTTCTCTAATTTATTTGTTCCAATAACTTCCTACAGGCTATAAAATTTTTTATTTCGATTTTATTTTCGCTATAGTGTATCGCTACAAAAATTTTACTAATTTATTTGTTCCAATAACTTCCTACGGGCTATACAATTTTTATTTCGATTTTATTTTCGTTACAGTAAATCGCTACAGCATTTTCAATCATTTATTTGTTCAAAAAATTTTCTACGGTGTATAAATTTATTTTTCTTTTGCTTTTATTTTAGCTACAACACCCTACAATATTTCACTTATTTATTTGTTCCAATAACTTCATACGGGTTATAAATTTTTATTATTTCGATTTTATTTTATGCTACAGTAAATCGTTACAGTATTTTACTTATTTATTTGTTCCAATAACTTTCTACGGTATATAAATTTATTTTTCTTTCGATTTTATTTTTGCTACATCAATCGTTGTAGAAAATTACTACTGTAATTTTTCTCATTTATTGATTCCAATAACTTTATATGGGCTACAAAATTTTTTGTTTCGATTTTATTTTCGCTACAGTAATTTTTTGTTCCAATAACTTCCTATAGGCTGTGAAAATTTTTTATTTCGATTTTATTTTTGCTACAGTACATCGCTACAATGTGTCCTCTCTTTTAATTCTTCCAATAAATTTTTACTGTCTATAAATTTATTTATTTTTTGATTTTATTTTTGCTACAGTAAACCGCAACAATAATTCATCTCGTTTATTTGTTTTAATAACTTTCTACGGGTTATAAAGAAATTTATTTCGATTTTATTTTTGCTACAATAAATCGCTACAGTGTTTTCACTCATTTATTTCTTCCAATAACTTTCTACAGTCTATAAATTTATTTTTCTTTAGATTTTATTTTTGCTACAGTAATTTTTCTCTTTTATTTGTTTTAATAATTTGCTATATGCTATAAATTTTTTATTTCGAGTTTTTTTGGTACAGTATTTGCTCCAATAATTTGATACAGTATTTTTACTCATTTATTTGTTCCAATAACTTCCTACGGGCTATATATGTTTTATTTCGATTTTAATTTCGCTACAATAAACCACTACGATTTTTTCACCCGTTTGTTTGTTCCAATAACTTTTTATGGTCTATAAATTTATTTTTCTTTCGATTTTATTTTCGTTAAAGAAATCGGTACAGTAAATCGCTACAATAATTTCTCTCATTTATTTGTTGCAATAACTTTCTATGAGCTATAATTTTTTTATTTTGATTTTATTTTCGCCATAATAATTTCACTCATCTATTTGTTCCAATAACTTTCTACAGTCTACAAATTTATTTTTCTTTTGATTTTATTTTTGCTACTATAAATTGGTACAATAATTTCACACATTTATTTATTTCAACAATTTTATTATGGACAATAAATTTATTTTTTTTATTTTTTTCTGTGACCAAAACGGTGTTCGCTTATGAGTTTCACTCATTTATTTGTTTTAATAATTTTCTACAGGCTATAAATTTATTTTGCTTTTGATTCATTTTCAATTACCAAAACGATGTTTGCCCATTGGTTTCACTGATTTATTTATTCAATAACTTTGTACAGGCTATAATTTTACTTCTTTTTTATTTGATTTTTGCTATAACAGTCATTATCGTAGTTTCACTCATTTATTTGTTTCAATATATTCCTACGTGCTATAAATTTATTTGTAATTCAATTTTATTTTCGATCACCAAAATAATGTTTGCTTACAAATTTCACTCATTTGTTTGTTCAAATAACTTCTTACAAACTATAAATTTATTTTTGTTTCGATTTTATTTTCTATTACCAAAGCGGTATTTGGTTATAGGTTTTACTTATTTATTTGTTTCAATAACTTTTTACGGGCTATAAATTTATTCTTTTTCGATTTTATTTTCGATCACCAAAACGATGTTTGCTTACATGTTTCACCCATTTATTTGTTCTAATAATTTTCTCCAGGCTATAAATTTTTTTTTTGGATTTTATTTTCGCTACATTAATTTGATTTATTTATTTGTTCTAATAAATTTCTACGGGCTATAAATTTATTTTTATTTCGATGTTATTTTCGTTACAGTAAATCACTACAGTAATTTCACTCCTTTTATTTATTCTAATAACTTTCTAAGGTCTATAAATTTTTGAAACAAATTTTTTTCGATACAGCAATTGCTATAGTAAATCGTTACAATAATTTCATTTATTTATTTATTCCAATAACTTCCTACAGGGTATAAATTTATTTTTATTTTGATTTTATTTTCGCTACAGTAATTTCACTTATTTATTTATTCCAATAACTTTCTACAGGCTATACATATATTTATTTCGATTTTATTTTCGATGACCAAAGCGGTGTTTGCATACATGTTTCACTCATTTATCTGTTCCAATAACATTCTACGAGCTATAAATTTATTTTTCTTTCAATTTTATTTTCGATTAACAAAATAGTATTTCCTTACGTGTTTCACTCATTTATTTGTTCCAATAACTTCTACGGACTATAAATTTATTTGTCTTTCTTTCTTTTTTCTTCTGCAGCCATCTCTATGTTTTTATAATTAATTTTCTTTGTTCTATTTTATTGTTTGATAAAAATTTTATTTATATATGATCAATAAAATAATATTTGTTTGAGTTTTATTTATCTTTATTTGTTTTTGAGAATTTTTATGTTAAAAAATTACGCATCAACCAACAGAACCCGTGCCGTCGCACGGGTACTTGGCTAGTTTGTAAAAAAAAAAAAGGCTATGGGCTGGGCTTGTTTTTCATCTAGTTTTTTGTTATTTGTTATTGAATTTTTGCCCAAATCTTAAAAAAGGGTATAAAAATTAAAAAATTAATTAGAAAATAATATTATCACTACAAAAAATTTGCCATATACCGACGACCGTTATCTTTAGCGATGAAACATTTGTCCGTGGGTGAAAGTCCTACTTTTCGCCTCAACTCTCACCGTCAGATTCACTCTCTCTCAAGTGGGTAAAAGTCCGTGGGTGAAAGTCCTCAACATTTGTCCGTGGGTGAAAGTCCTCCCTTCTTTTTCTCCCTCGCTCATTCACTTCGGCCAAAAAACCCTGTTCGTCATTTCTCTCTCTTTCTCCCAATTCTCAACAATCATCTTGATAGAGCGTGTTTATAAGCCCGTTGGTTCTCTGTCATTTGCGTATCTCCTTTGTTCATCTCTGAACCTCTAAGCCCTGAAGCACCGAAGCCCCAAACGAAAAAGGATCACTCACCGTCATTTGACAACATTCGTACTTGGTAGAGCGTGCTTTGTTTGCGGTCATGGTGATCGAGCATGACATTGAGATCTGCGGGAGCAGAGCAATGCTGTCATCACCGCCAGAAACTGGAGGTGTACAATCCGCGAGGAGGCTCGTGTTCCTAGCTTCGACGATCACCTAGGCTCGTGTTCCTAGGTGGGCACTGCTGCTAGCCCCAGTGGTGGTGGTGATGTAGATATTCTGTCCTGAGTTACTCTCGCAGTTTCAAAGGAGGTTGTCCCTTGCCTTCTCTCCTTTTCTCAGCTTCTCTGTAATTTTTCTCACTAAACCCTCCTCTATAACTCTTGCAGTTGCAGAGTTTGGATTTGCCCACAACTATTGACATTGGATTTGGAAGTTTTGCGGCTAACAATCTTTTCAGCGGATCAAAGCTTTTTGGGTCAATACAAATAAAATAACATCACAATTCTTATTAAATAAGGTAATGTGATTGTTACTTATACTCATTTTACCACTTAGTAACAAAATGTTAACTGTAACACACAATAGCTTATTCATTCTTTTCTATGTTGCAGAAACATAAAAAGAATAAACACTGTGATAGGTGCTCATTGCTTGTGTTAGAAAAGATATTCTCTATTCTCTTTTCTATTAGATGTTCCTTAAATTTGATCCACCTTTCAGACATTAGCCAAAGGACTTATTATAGAAAGTAGGTTGGATGTTTTCTGATTATCTTATAACATATAAACAGAATCACGTTGACAGAAATGCAGATATTACAGTTATCATGTGCTGCTGTAGGTGACAGGTATGTTCAGTTTTTTCAGATGTGTTTCTTTTTAGTGCATGTTTGTTTGTTTGATATCACTGTGATGTTGGGAGAATATGAACTTCTTGCTATTTACTTTCTTTCTCTCTAAGTGTTGTTCTGCCTGTTTATTTGATTGAGAAGGAAAGAATTGCAATTTGCAAAACGTGGGTTTCCTATACTAGTGAACATAAAAATGAAATCAAGGAAACCTAAAACTTAAATTTGTATAATTGTGGAGATGTACCTAAATAGCCTATGTCATGCCATCAACATGTTTAACTATGAAACTTACAATGTACAGATTCCACTTCCTTTCTCTATGTAAGTAATTGATTAAATTTTTATGAAGGCCAACGGTTTAAAAGTGAGAACTAAAGTCCACTTTTAAATTTTTTTTTTTAAGTTTTTAAAAATTTGACCACATTTTGTTTTCTTTTGATGTTTTACCTGAAACACATATGAAAGCCTAGTCTGGCAGCATTTGTTGGATGCTTGATGTCAATGATGCTTGGAGTTTGCTTTCTCCTTCAATGGTCTGCCTCTGGCATAATATCACTTCTGTTCTGAATGCCATGAAAAGGTAGTATCATAGTAATTCCTCCAATAGACCATGTCTCTGTGGTTTGAATACATGCCTTTTTGCCTTTTATCTTCTTGAGAATTAGCATTTCTATTTACTCTGTTATTTGACACTACCATCTGCTTGCTAGTTTTTTACTTGATTAAATTTGCATCCTTCACAAATTAAATGGGGAAGGATAATAATTCTATGCTGAAGATTGTGTTTTGTTTTAGTATACACTATACTTGATCCTTATTCAATAATTCACCTGTTTAATACTTGGTTTCTCTCTTTCTGCCTTTAATCTTTTCTAGCTCTTCAAGTGAAGTGTCAATCCTCAAAGTTCAAAATCTTTGCTTTGCATCTTCTTCCTTTTATGATTACTTTGTTGTATTTTCTGTTTTAAATCTTAGTCATGAATTTCGAATCTTAGTCTTAGAAGTTTGTTTTGCACTTTGATAGCTTGTGCTATGTTGATAAACCATGGCAATATTGAAAATAATCATACGTATATTAGAATTTAAATCTTGTGTGCAGGTATTAGATTTTAACCAAAGGACCTAGTAATCGTGATTTTTTTTTGTTAGTTAACGAGTTCTCTTCAAAACTATATTTTGCACTAGATTTCATTTTTAATGAATTACTTCAGAACATTTAGGATTTTTTTTCTTTTATATTTCTAATTAAGATTCATTTTTCATAATGACAAAATGCCCAACATCTTCGCTAGCCAGCCAAGGAATGATCATAAGGAGCTCATGCAACACACACAATCTTGTATTACTCTAAGTTACAGCTGAGATATTATAGGTTTTCAAGCAAAATTTTATGGATCTCTGAGAAAGTTGATTGTGACATTAAGACATGGTTTCATTATGATTAGATTCTAGTGTGCTCTCCAATAATGCTATTCTCTATGACTGAACCATATTCTTAATTTTGTTTCTCTGTTTTAGACCCATTGTAAGAAAAATCCATTTCGAATTCTTGCTTTGATCTCAATTCTTTCTTAGAAACATTTTATGAGAGACATTATGTTTGAATTTGACCTTTTTCTTTTGCAGGGTGGGATGCAGGTTTATATATGCGATCATGATATTGTGTTCTGCTACTTTGTTTTGACACTAGAGCATTTCTTGTTGTCATCAATGGTTTCCACTGCCTAAAAAACATGTAAGTTCTTGTGTTTCATTGCCTAATCTTAATCTTAATATCTTAAAAGGAAGAAGGTCTGCAACCATTTTTGCCGCTAATCTTGTAGTAAATTACGTCGACTTATTACAAAAGTGGCGCTAAATTGTGATGCAGGTCCGAAACAAGTAGAAGGAAGAAATAAAAAAGGACTGTTCACACAACAGGTGGGCAGGAAAAAATACTGTATTGCAGCATTAAATGCAGTAGCTTGAACGGTGGATAGGAAAAAAAAAGTCAAAGGTAGTAGGTAGAAAACAGTGACAAAATTGGAAAAACGAAATTGCAATCCAGAAACTTGCACGGGAAGCTGGACAAAAACTTTCCAAGAGTTCTTTAAGCTGGACTTTTTTGCGCCAGCTTCCACAAGAAGCTTTATGCAAAAAGCTTTATTTCCAAATCTTCCACAACAAACTTTATGCAAAATACTTTCATAAAAGTTTCATTTCCAAAGCTTCCACAAAAAACTTCTTCCTCAAGACAAATTCACACCTAACAAAATGCACAAAGCATCCCAAAGAGCTTTCTTCCCAAAAAAATTTTGCAGTGGCTCGGAGAAGGGTGGAGCTGGCTTGACACCAATGACACGGTGGTGGCGATGTGAAATGGTGGGAAGGTGGAAGGTTGACAAAGGAGGTGTTGGGGTAAGAAACCAGGATGAAGGAACAGGGGAAAGTGGCTTGAGCATGAAAGAACGAGGAAGAAACCACTTGAGCGAGAAGGCCATGTAGCCTATAAGCTACCCGAGCCGTGCGACACAACATGAGGAGGAGGGTGCGTACGGCGGAGGACACGGTGGAGGAACATAATACATATCTTCTCTTCTCCTTCATTCTTTGTTCATATTTTTGTGTTTGCATTTTCATGCTTTGTTCTTTTATTTTATTTTTTTGCATGTTGATAGAAACGAATATCAGTGTTCACATTTTGCATTTTTTGTGTTTTCAGTTCATCTTTGCTCATGGTCCCAAATCAGAAATTTGGGTAGTTTTCTTCACTACGTGAGTTGTTCCCTTCATTGTTGTTTCATTATTTTTTTGGGTTTGCATTGTCCTTCAATTGTCCCTTCATTAGTGTTTTAACGATATCCTTTTTTCTATAGAAACATAAATCTCTTAAACTGTGATATGGAAAACAACTAAACATTGTAAAGAAAACTATTATTTGTTTGGGCACATTTACCTGAGGTAGTTTGTTTGCGTGTGTGTGTATGGTGTGATGTTTTATAATTGTTGTTTATTTGAGTTGCAGTTCATAAATCTACTCAGATGTCAGTAAAGGAGGTCTATATTTTGCTTTAAATAAAAACTCTCTTTTCTATTAGGGTGACAAATTTTATGCAATATGCTTGCTAGAATAACCATGTGTACCTTTGACAAATCTTATCGTCCCAACATTGAGTTAATTTTCTATTTTCCTTACATGAGTGCAGTGTCAGTAGACTCAAATTAATTAATAACTCAAGGTAATGTTAAATAATTTCAACACAAGATGCCTCTTTTGTATGATTATTTTAATTCTAATTTTAATCTAATTTAATGTATTTTGAGCTTTTCATTGTTGTTTCTTAAACTTCAATCTATTGACATTGACATCTCGCATATTTGTCCCTCAATTCTGTTGTGCTTAAAATGGCTATTTTATGATATGCTAAAAAATTGTATTGCGTGGTTAAAATGGTAGGATAATAAGCGAAATTCACAGTAAAAAAGGGAAGGAAGATAAATAGAATCTCCAAAAACTAAAGTAAGGGCTACTGTTTTTAAACTAAACATGCATTTCATGGTGAAAGATATTTTGTTTGTGTTGCACATGGAAAGAGATTTAAAGGAAGAATATGGATTTTAAGGTATGTGTGTCCATTTCACAATTTTGCCTATAGAATCTCTGTCACTCTACTCCGGAGTAGGCTTCTATGGTTTGTTTATGTATAGAATCTACCACTATTTTTTGTTTTTGTTGAGATTGGCAACAATAGTGATTTTTTTACCTTCTGTTTTTTTTACTACATACAAAAGTATAATTGTACCATATCAAATCCTCCTCAATGGATAAGATGATCAAAAAAAAGTTGGGAAAGCATGATTGAGTACACTGGGGATTTACAAATCGCATTGGTCAGAGTGATATAATGGTGTGGTCATTCCAGGTCAGTGGCAAACTCCTCTATTTTTATTATCTCATTACACATTCTGCTTCTTCATGTTGGTTTTGTAAATATGAATATAAGTTTCTCTGTGTTAGCTATGTAGATTTTTTCATGGTAAGAAGTTCTGAGATGAAGATATTGGTGGCAGTTGTTGTATGATGCTACTGGTGTCCTCCGCAAGCAGGCATAGTAGGGTGCTTAAACTTAAGTCATTAAAGGTGGAAAATTTATAACAATATACAAGATATATACTTGCTAAGAATAGTTTCTCCTTAATGTTGTAATGAAACCAAAAGTTTTTTGTGCTTTTCTTTTTCATTTTGTTATAAGATTTTTAAGGCTGTAAGATTCTCTCTGTTCTCCCTAAACAGCTGATATTGTGCAATTTTTTATCACAATATTGTTGGTTGTGGATAATATTTTTGTTAATCTTTTGGTGGTTACACTTCTGCTCATGTTCTGATTATTCTATTTGATCTGTTCATAGAAATAAGATACGGGATAGTGCATTTTCGGTTGTTGTGCAGCAACTGGAGGGTCGATAAGTATGTAGGGGGAGTTAATTTTTTCAAGTGGTGATTGGTTCATTAAAGATAACTGCTATCAGTGGTGTGCACTATGATAATTCAATTACAGGCTAGGCAAATATCAATATCGGGGTTGAAGATTTATTAAGGGTGGTGGGAGATTGACAGGCATTGGATGCAATAGTTGGATTAATGTTTGGGACTGCTACTGAAAGTAGGCAATATGCAAAAGGATTTGGGTCAATTTGGGGAGGATTAGGGTGTAGCAGGACTGTTTCATTTTTTATGGTCTGATTGAAGCATATCGTGATGCCATTCGAATCTTAAGCAGCTGAATTGGTGGACAGGACAACAAATATGTACAACTTTCCTTTGTCTTAGGCAAAAGAGATTAATAAGAAAGGGGCGAAAATTATCAATCTACATATCAAGGTTGCACATTTATTATATCAGGATAGATACCTAGTCCAATCCATTTTTTTGTGGTCCAAAGTCTAATCCTTATATTGACTAAAAATGTTGTAATCTAATTGATGGGCCAGGGTCTTTGTTCACGGAATCAAGTGTATGGGTGGGAAAGTCTTTCAACTCATTTACTTATGTACAGTTTTGGTTACAGCTTGGCATTATATGCTTATAGGTGATTTACTTCTATTATATATATACAACTTAAATTTTGCCTTTCCAAAAATTGGTTCATATTTTTATTTTTCCTGCTCTTATTTGAGTCATGAGGACCAAGATACGACCTCTTGCTTGCCTAATGCCATTTGACTTATGCACATATTTGCAAATCTAAATTTTAACCCTTTTAACATGGGGAAACTTCCTTAATACCACACCTGTAACCTAATTGCATCTTTTTCTTAATATTGGTATTTTTCTAATATTGAAATTCCATTTTTTGATGCATACACTTGAATATTCCAATGGGATGCTGGATGATTACTTTGGAATAAATTTTCCTAGAAAAGTTATTCTTTAGAATAAATTTTGCTTCTCTGAAACAAATGTCTCCTTAGTTTAATTATATTATATTTATAAAATTTTAGGCGTGTTTTCTAAGTATTTGTTAATTATGGTGTATTTTGTTTTAATGTATCTCATTAAAACAGAAGTGTTATAATGTTACTCTTTCCGTATTTGAATATAAGTAAAAATACCTAAACTCACACTTATTAAGAAAATTAGTTAATTGTAATTAAATTTTTTGATCTCACATAAAAAATTAGTATAGGTTCTAAAATACCTTTAATTATTGCATAGGAAATTGTTATTTGGGAATAAACTATACATTAGAAAATAAAATATAAATTAACTTAAGGGTATTATTGGAATAATATTATTAAATGAGATAGTAGTGGTTATTTTTTGCTTATATTAAGTAACAAAATATTTTGAAGTTTTTTGCTTATATTCAGGAAGTATATCTTTAAGGCTTTAACATGTTTTTGGTCCCTCTAAATATCGGTATTTTGAATTTAGTCTCTCTAAAAAAAGTCAAAGTTTTTTGGTCCCTCAAGAAATCAATTTTTTGATTTAGGTCCCTCTTTTGCGTTGACCTCTGACATGGCACACTGGGGTCCCTGTAAAAATGCTGACATGGCTTACATACATCTGACGTGTCTTACATGCATTGCCACGTCAGCTGACACGTCATTCATAGTTATTTAGAGAGACTAAAATCAAAACTTAATATATTTAGAGGGACTAAAATCAAAACTTAATATATTTAGAAAGACCATATGACATCAATCAGACCACCACCACCCACACACACACTCTCTCTCTCGTTTTCTCTCCCCCCCCCCCCCCCACCACCACCACCACCACCACCACCCACTCTCTCTCACCCCCACCAACAAGCACCCCCTCCTTCTTCTCCCTCCTCTCATGGCTCCCCACTACCACCACTACCACCACCACCCACTCTCTCTCTCGTTTTTTCTCTCTCTCTCTCTCCCCCACCCCTACCACCACCTTCCTTGAACTTCTTTTGACTAATTGGATGACCTTGAAATAGATCATGGTTAAAGATGCATATATGTGGTGGTGGTGGTGGTGGTGGGGGTGGTGGGGAGAGAGAGAGAGAAAATGTGCGTGTGAGAGAGAGAGAGAGAGAGGGTGGATGGGTGGGTGGTGGTGGTGGTTGGGGGGAGAGAGAAAACGAGAGAGAGAGAGTGTGTGTGGGTGGTGGTGGTGGCGGCGGCGGCGGCGGTGGCGGTGGGGGAGGGGCTATGGGGAGAGAGAGAGAAAACAAGAGAAAGAGAGAGAGTGGTGGTGGTTTAATTGATGTCACATGGTCCTTTTAAATATATTAAGTTTTGATTTTAGTCCCTCTAAATATTAAGTTTTGATTTTAGTCCCTCTAACGTGGCAATGCATGTAAGCCACGTCAGATGCATGTAAGCCATGTCAACATTTTTACAGGGACCTCAGTGTGCCATGTCAGTAGTCAACGCAAAAGATGGACTTAAATCAAAAAATTGATTTCTTGAGGGATAAAAAAACTTTGACTTTTTTTAGAGGGACTAAATTCAAAACGCCGATATTTAGAGGGACCAAAAACATGTTAAAGCCTATCTTTAAATATATCAATTTTTTCTGCTTCAGCTATAAACAAATATATGAATTTTTTATTGAGTTTCTGGATTTTATCTATGTTTACTTTTGTTTTCACAATTAGATCCACATCAAAATTGTGATATCACCAAACTGATGTGATTCTATTTTCAAATTATGTTATGTTTTGTATCGTGACCATTTTCGTACCTGGGCATAATGATTACATTTACAATTAGTTTCATTTTTGTTTTAAATTCTTCATTCTTTTAGTTAAAAAAAATGAATCATCATTCTTTAACATAAATAATATTAAGTAAATTTCACTATTCATTGTTTTATAATTCGTAAACTAAGAATATTGATGATATTAAATATTAATGATTACTGGTATCTAAAGAAAAATTAAAAAAATTAAATAAAAAAAATCAATTAAAATAATGTAACTAAACATGTAAATTAGACTAGATGGGACCCATGTGTCATGTGTGGATGAATCATGTATGAGGAATGATATATTTTTTTAAAAATTGTTAAAGCAAGAAATATAATAATATTTTATTATTTTATTTTATTTTATTTATTCAAATAAATAATGAATATTCAATATATTATTGGTTTTCACTTTGTATTATAGATTTTGGTGCTAAACGTCCAGCAAATTTGGCTTTTGCATTTTATTCGGTTTCAAGTTGTATCACATACTGTATTTTTATTTTTTTTGTCCACGTTAAGTGAATATTTAATACTTAATATTTGATTATAAATTACACATTTCAGTATTATATCGCATAAATACAATTAACTATTTTTTGCTTTGCAATTTAGATTACTTTCTTTTCATATATATAAAAATTTTAAATATCCCACCCCCACAATTACTCACCGGTGCATCGCATAGGCCATCAACTAGTTTATTGGAAGACTAATAATAATTGCCAAGTTATTCTACTTCATATCTCTCCGAATAAGCTTGTTTATTTTGTTGGATTGTTATTTTTTTATGGTTTCAGAGTTGAATTTTATGCCCTGCACCAAATTTGAATTCTTTATTTTATTGTGGAGTGTCTTTGTTAATTTTAATAATATTCTTCAATTATATTTAAAATAAGTTTCATAAGAATTAATAAATTAAATTTTATTGAATATTTTAAAATTTATATTTTTAAACTTCATATAATAATAAAAATAAAATATATTTTATTTAACAAGCCTAGTTGACAGTGCCAACCGTAGGTAGAATTATTTTTTTTTGTAAATGTGTTTTTACCGTAGCTATTTGTTAAAAACATTTTAATAGAACCTATAGTGACAGTCGAGTGTGACTGTAGGTAAATGTACAGGACCGTAGGCTAAACCTTGACCAACAGTCAATTGAGCCTCGTTGCTCGACATTCATAGTCAACGCCAACCCGGTCCATCGGTCAATGTCAAATTGACATTTACCTACGGATATTTGACTTTTAGTGATGGATTTGATCCGGCCATACAAGTCAAATTCCTTGTAGTGTATTTTTGTTATTTGCCGTCTTAAATCTCTTCTCTTAGCTCTTTCTAAAAATTATACCATTCTATTCTTATTCAAAACAATTCAAATAAAACGCATTAAATAAATAGCTCAAGCAATCATATTATATATATGTATATATTAAAAGAATTTAAATCTACAACTATAAAATTAATTAACACCTAGCTCTTGAGGTTCTACCACGGTGTAATTGGGTCTGTTAAGTTTATTTAGGAATCACTGATGGGTCTCTAGTGGATTCAAATACCCATTTGAGATTGATGAATTATTAAGAAATTTTTTGACAGGTTATCAGGTACCCCTTTTAGACCATGTAGGTTACTGAAGAATTTTTTATTACTAAAATAAGGCCCCTTTGAAATTGATGGGCTATTGGAGAATTATCTGACTTGTATCAAAAACCTCTTTGAGAGAATGTAGGTTATTAGAAAAATTCTTGTACACAACTATTGATTCGTCTTGTTGATGTTGTCAGGAGGAGGTGGCTTTTATTCCTTGGGGGAGTTTGTAAGCTTATTCTTACACACTATTCTGTATTGGTTTTGATTGGGAATATCTTATGCTTCAGTATTGTTTTAATATATTTTGACTTTTCAAAAAAAATAAAAATTATTGAGTATGAAAGATCCTAAAACTCGAGATAGATTAATTTCAAGTCAATTCATTAATTACTTGTTCGATAATAATATGAGAAAATAGGCTTTGTATAGCTTGTTTAATTCTTAACTTATATTAAGAGAGAGAAAATAAGGAAAGGAAATTTCCCGTAAAAAAATAAGGAAATTTATGTTATTTTAAATATTTTTCTCATTTTTTTTTATCGAACAAGATGCCAGAAGATTTTATTTTCTTTCTTTTCTGCATTTTCGTTCCATTCAAATGAATATAAAGTTGCTTTGTTTTTTATGTACTTTTTTTTTGCGAATTGGACCAACAACGTTGATACTATACTTTTAACTACTTTGATGTATATACACACACAAGGTAAATTTTACAAAATATAAGTAAATAAAATTTTGAGGAAAAATAATTTTTCATATTGTAAAATAGACTTAGAGTGGAATAATTCCATGTTGTATAGTAAAATAAAAATGTTTATATTATTTTTAATGTTATGTGAGATATTGATATTATTCCTTATTTTTAATAATTTTATTTTTGACAAATTAAACACCTATTTTAAAAAATTAATACTTTACTAAAATTATGTATAAATATATATGGTTTATACAAATTTTTCATCTGTCTTATTTTATTTATTATTTGAAATATAAATATTAGGGTATTAATGTCACTTTCTTGATGATTTTGTGATGATGACAGAATAACCAAAACACTGCGCAAAAAACACCACTGCATGATCGATTTTCATCTGTTTGCTTGATCGATTTTCCATATAATGTCTTTTATAACTGGCTTATATATATATATATATATATATATATATATAGATGTTAATGAAACTAATCTTAATGTGTCGATTGACAAAAGGGTAAAAAAAATAAGCAAGAAATGGATTTCAACACAAAACATATAATTCTCAGTAAAAAGAAACACAAAACATATCAGTAATAGCATTATACGGCAGGCCCCATATTAGACTATAGACTAGGTGTGCACGTAGCACCACCACCACAAAATCAAACTAACAGCAGAAAAAAGATAGTAGAACACCTAATTGAGCAACATGAAAACCACCCAGTAGAAGGCAATTAACAAAGCAAACACCAAATTAAAGACCAACCCAAAATAAATCCCCCGTTCAAACGGCATGTATCCTAGCTAGATTTGGATTGCAAACGCCCCAAACATCAGCACTCCTTCAAAATCAGGATCCATGCCCTTAGCCCTAAGTTCCCTAATCATTGCATTCCTCTCCTCGGTGACTTCCCTTGCTATCATCGCTCTCCATGTGACTTGGCGAGGTGGCCACCTAGCCAGTGCTTTCATTGTAGCTTCATGTGAGTTGAGAAGGACTGCTTCATTGATGGTGGCCTTGCCACTAGCATCACGAACTGGAAACATGCTGTGTGATTTACGGTGCATACGATTATAGACCCTCAACCTCAGCTCGGTGAAGTTGTATTTGGGCATGGAGACATTGTCTCCTATGAAGAAGTGGACCTCACGGTCAGGGTCACGTGGCTCATGGCGTATGAATTTCTTGAAGGATTTTTCCATGTCTGCGTCACTGTTCACGTACACACGAAACATATTCGCCATTTCCTGCATTAAAAAGACAAACAGTAGTAACAGTTAAGTTAATAAGTAAAAGAGAATCAGAGAAGGGAAAAAAGAGAGAAGAGAATGGAAGAAAGATAGAGGGGGAAACACAGCTAAAAAACACAAAAGAAGAAAAAATAAAAGCTGAGAAGGGGAGGTGAAGAAGAGTGGGGGAAAAAGAAGGTCACAGCCCCAAAAAACACAGAAGAATGAAAAAAAAAAAGCTGAGAAATGAACTGGGAAGGTGCAAAAGATGAAGAAAAAGAGAGGGAGAAACAGAGAGAAGAGGTACAGCAACAAAAACACTTGATGATGGTGGGTCTGCGTGGTTGTGTGTTTCATGAACCAAGGGTTGTGAAAAAATAAGACCCTTTATATAGACAGAAACTCACGATATTGTGTATATGAATGTCCAAATTAATTGAAGCGGCTGTGAAGTGTGTGGCTCGTAGAATGCATGCTCTAAAATGATACAAAGATTTTTTTTTTTGATAAAAATGTTACAAATAATTAAAGATTAAAGATGAAAAATGAAAAATAAAAATAAAAACAAATATTTCGCTCCAAAAACAATAGTGATATTTGAAAAGAAGTCTTGTATACCCTATCTGAAAAAAGAAGCTAAAAGAAATTAGTTAACATGTACCCAAAAAAAAGTCACTTGGAAGGTTTGAAAGACATCCTATTTTTAGCCAAACTCAGTGAGAAAACATTTTTTTATTAAAATTGTGAATCTTATTGCAAAGCAATTAAAAGACCAAATAAATTTAGAAGATTACACACCAATAAAGACAATAGCAACGTGTTACAGCGCAGTCACAATGTTACAACATTCCAATTTTATCCTTGGTTTAAGTTTCTATATTTTATTTTGGCAGCAGGTCATATTTTGTGGTACACTTTTGCTATTAATTTTATTTTTGCTTTTATGGCTTTGTTATCCCTTTATAGTTATCAATGTGGCTTTTAACAGTGGAGAGGCTATTAGAATCCTTTGTTTTGGTTATTACCTCCAACCAACGTCTGATCCTATAAGTGCCCCAGTGATAGCAATCTGCATAATCATTTTCACAAAATATTTATCTCTCTAACATTAGTCAGTTTCTTATTTCCCTCTTCCTTTGGCAAGAGAAGTCATTCATAATAATACTAGTTTTCTGCTACTTAAATCCAAATTCATTCCCACAACGAACTTTTATAGGAGGTGAATCGGTGATGATGAAATGATATGTATGTAGAGAGGTGAAATGATAGGAAGAATAACAGAAAGGAATGTAGGTTCTGTACCTAGCCTAGCCTAGCCACGATTCACACACTAATTACTAATTGTGCGAGTAGGCATTTTACACACATCACATATATATTACTCAAACGTTTGTCTTGAGCAGAGAGTACGTTGCATCAAATCATCTTTATTTGATCTTTCATAAATAATTTTTTACCATGCAATTTTTCCCATAGAAATGGTTTAACGAGCTATATTCAACTTTTGATATAAATAATTATTCTTTTATGAATATTAAAATTAAACTAAATTTTTTTAATTTTATGCAATTTAATATAATTATTTGAATTAATTAATAATTAATAAATACAATAATAAAAAAGAAGACTTAATTGCACTTTTGGTCGCTAGATATTACGATTGTGTGATTTTGGTCTCCATGATCCAAACTGCTCGATTTTGATCATCGTGAATGTCACGATTGTACGAGTTTTGTACCCTAAGTTAGAATTGTGTGATTTTGGTCATCACAATTATACAATTTTGGTCTTTAGGTCACCCAATTGTTACAATTCAAGACTGTTTGTCACTATCGTTTTTAGCCCAAAAAAACCTATACGTCACACATGGAACTGATTTGACACATAGAGTACAAAAAGTAAACCAAC
This sequence comes from Glycyrrhiza uralensis, assembly GCA_030159175.1. Lineage (NCBI taxonomy): Eukaryota > Viridiplantae > Streptophyta > Magnoliopsida > Fabales > Fabaceae > Glycyrrhiza > Glycyrrhiza uralensis. The sequence goes on from BRZY01000008.1 coordinate 3,868,753, forward strand.
GAAAGTCTAAATGGATGTTTAAAGAATTTAAAGAAAAAATAAAAAAAAAAGATTTGTTACTTGCTATGCTATTAAGGTTGACAAGGTGCTTTCACCACAACACAAAAAGAAAAAAAAGAAAAAAAGGTTGATACGGTGAACCGAATTGGGTTGTATGAGGTAACTTTCATAGCAACTTTTATTTTTTGTCTCTACTTCCATAATTTATTTATTTTTTTGGAGTCTCCACCTTTAATATACGAACCTATCCATTGCAAGGTATTTTACTCTCATTTTTATTATACTTTTGCGTCATATATTTTCATCCCTTCGTAATTGTGAGTGATCAGGGAGAAATAAAGAGATAGAGATAAGTATGAAAAAATTATAAAAGAAATGGTGTGAAAAACAATAACGCTACGCGCGTATTGATCATTACGGCACTTTCATTTAATTTAGTTAAAAGGTTTAGGAAAGAGAAAGGAAGGAAAAACATTATGACTTTTGTGTTGTGAAACGGAGCTCAGACCTTTTTGGATAAGAAATAGATCATTTTGGTCATGCAAATAACTATACTCATTTTGTGCTTTCCATTTGTGGTTTGTGTGTCACTCTTCTGGGACATGGTTATTGGGCACATTAATATATTTATATTTATGTATGTATATTAGCATAGTTAGTTATTTACTCAGTCTAACTAACTTGGTTACTCCAAAGTAATTAATATAAAATGCTAGACTTGAGATAGAGCAACATCTACAAATATGGAAAATATAATCCTTCAGGAATCCTGATCAGTCAACGGAGCAGAGGATCTGTAAAATCATGTGTACCCCAATAAAAGTTCAAAAATTACGCAATGAAATGGATTATCTTTAAAATCAAGAAAGAATTTAATTACATGGTTTTAAAATCAACACCAGGAAAAAAAAATCACACCAATGGAACTTTATGATTCATAAGCCTATGATAGAAATGCAGAAGGCTCTTACAATTGTTTCATAAACGTGATCACAATCAGGAAGAGTCAATTAAGTCCTACGGGCTATTCGTGTGAACAACGTGAATTTTTTTTTCCATTGTAAAAAAGTGTCGTTTTCATAGAGGAGCAACATATATTATTAGTTTTGTCAAAAAAAAAAACATATATTATTAGTATGGGATTTCTATTTTTAGTTATGTATGAGATATTTAGGAGCCTCTATTTTTTCTTTTTAATTTTCCAACTTCCAAGATGGATAAGAAAAATAGAGTGTGTTATCACTTGATAACGTGTCCCTTTCATATAGTGGGTTATAAAACCCAATCATGTCCCTTTCCAACCTCCAAAAAATGCATGCTCACAGCACATTCACCCCAGCTATATATTTAGGCAGTACTATTATTCTATTCCGAAATCGCAATCCTTGAGCACGTACCATTTTCATATGGAAGCGATTAATGATTATTGTCCCACGCTCTTGATATTGTGTCTCCAATCCGGTAACTTAGCTTTCCTCTTATAAGGAGACCGCCAATAATCTTGCTGATTTTGGTGGGATGGGAAGGTTATAAAAAATAGTTTAATAGATAAACAAATAAATGCAAAATAAAAGAGTACAGAAACTAAACTCCCAAATGAACTTCAAATATGATTTCAATAAAAAAAAAACTTCAAATAGATTGTTAAAGAACTTAAAGAAAAATTAAAAAAATGTTTGTTACTCATATCTCATGGGACAAAGCTATACATTAAGGTTGATGTGACTAAGATATATATATATATATATATTAAGGTTGATACTTGAGGTTTTGTGCATGGTTGTGTTAAGTACGATCATAACAATTTCTATTTTCTTTCTCTTTAAACTGCACCTCTAATTACTATATATTTCTTTGACATATATGCTTTCATGTGCAAAAATGCCTGCAACAAGTGATATCATACACTACTAGAAAATAAGTGATTAGTGATTAATTTAGCTACCAAAAATATTTGGTCACTGTAGAGACAGATTTAGTGACTAATTTTGAATATTTTTAAAGTTTTTGTTTAATTCGATCGTAGGTAAGCTTTAGAGACAGAAATAGCAACCGATTATCATTAGAGACCTATTTTTTGGTCATTAATTAGATACCAAAAAGTCAGTCGCTAATTAGTGACCAATTTAGAGACCAAATCCATATATTAAAAACAAAACGAAACAATTGATGGTTAGCGACTGATTTTTTGGTCACTAATTAGTAATCGATTTAATGACCGAATCATAAAGTTTATACCGTAGAGACGTTAGTGACCGATTTTTTGGTCGCTAATTGGTGACCGATGTAGTGACCGAATTTAAAGCTTGGATTTAATTTGATTGTAGAGACTTTAGTGACCAATTTTTCAGTCACTAATTAGTGACCGATTTTTCAATCACTAATTAGTGACCGAATTTAAAGTTTATATATAATTTAACTGTAAAGACTTTAATGACCGACTTTTCAATCACTAATTAGTGACCAAATTTAAAGTTTGTATATAATTTGACCGTAAAGACTTTAGTGACCCATTTTTTGGTCACTAATTAGTGACTAATTTTTTAGTCACTAATTAGTGACCAAATTTAAAATTTGTATATAATTTTACTGTAGATACTTTAGTGACCAATTTTTCGGTCAATAAATCGGTCACTAATTAGTCACCGATTTAATGACCAAATTTAAAGTTTGTATATGATTTAACTGTAAAGACTTTAGTGACCGATTTAGTGACTGAATTTAAGTTTTTTTAAATTTTTTATTTATTTTTACTTATTTTTATTTAATTGGTTATTTAATATGATTTAAATTAATTAATTAACTTATTTATTTAATGTAATTATATATAATTAAAAAAACTGAAGCTTTATATATATGCCGAAATAATGGATTTGGAAATAACAGTACAGGGGAACTGAACTATTACGTTTTTGTCTTTCTTTGATCATATAATTAATTTAATGATTTTAATTATTTAATTAATTCATTTATTTAATAAGGCTTAAGTGTATGGTAACATGATATAACAATAATATAACAATAAATAAAATATATTTTCCTCACCCGGTCACTCACACACCCACCTACACGACACACACACTTTCACCTCCCACATCACACAAACACACGCACATTATTGTTTAATGTATTAAATAAACAAAAAAAAAAAGAAAAAAAAACTTCATAAAAACCACTGCAGAGTAAAACTTTGGTGCCGAAACAGTAATCATTGCGATGCCCGCTGGAACACAAGGCAACCTCGTCCAAGCACTACAGTGGATGAGGCGAGAGACGCAGGGAGTACGGTTGATGATTTGCTAGGATTTTTTTATTTAATTAGATAGTTGGTTATGTTAGTTTCAAACAAAGATAAAAATCATTTTTATGAAATCAATAGAACAGATGATTTAATTATGAACCAAAGTCTTGATCAATTATTAATTTTAATTTTTTTGAGGAAAGGGGATTTTTTTTTTTGAGGAAAGGATCGATTATTAATTTTAATAATCAATAATAAATCCATCCTTTTATGAGTTTTTAAATAATAAAACCAAGCTCAAATTAATTTATCCAAGCGCAATAAAATCATGGAACCAAAGCTGAAAATAATAATAATAAAAACAAGCGTATCTGATCATCACGTGGCGTCGTTGATTGATAAAAATAAAATGATGTTCAACGACGCTAAAATCTTAATGTTATAAACGCCAAAATGAAGAGGGACGAGTCAAGACGGCGCCGTGTTACTCTGATATGAGGCAAAATGGAAAAACCATCTGAAACCGAAGAAGAACCATCACACTCACACTCACACTCACACTCACACTTACAGGACTCCTCACCTTCATCGCAGGATCACCAGAACTGGATAACGCTAGACATACTAATATTATATTTATACTCCCTCTTTTCTTATTTAAAAACACATGCTCCCTTTCTTCTAATATAAAATATGATACATATTTTACTCTATTTTTTTATGTTGTGTATTTTACTCTACTCCAAAATATGTTTTTACTATTTCAAATAATGTAATTCTATCTTGAGAAATAAATTATAATACATATTTTTCACGAAACAAAATACATATAATTTCATACAATACAACATTTCCCTCAAAATAATCATATTCATATAGAAAAAGCAAGAATTTGGCTCGATCCCTTGCCATGAGATGTACAGAAATGGCTTTTTGACAATGAAGAAACGCCATCTTTTACTGTTTTTTTGAAAACATGAGAGAAGCCATCTTTAATTTGTAACACATGAGAAAAGGAAAACTATTATATATTAAGTTATACAAAAATTATTATATAATATATATTATATTCAGCAAACATACTTATAGAAAACTTGATATACTTGATAATTGTATACTTTATTATCAATCAAAAGAAACGTTATATGAAATCAATTACAATAATTTAATAAATATTTGCATCCAAAAAAGTCTGAAAGAAATTTTAAACAAAAATATAATAATTTTAATAAAATATTATTGCTAGCTTAATAAAGCCTCATTTCCAAATTTTGTTTTAGACCTACAAATGTATTGTTTTTAGGCTTAAAAAGTCATATAGGCCTAACAAATCAACCTATTTAAGTTAGATAATACTTTTTATAGTATTATAATTATACGAGATTTTTTATAATATGTTAAATTCATATTTTTTTTTTGCCTTTTTAAATATTTAAACCCTATACTAACCTAAATAAAGATTCAATCTTATAAAATTATTTAAGAATAAAGTTATAACCAGATGGGAGAATATACTTTGTCATTTCTCTTCTATTTCTCTCACTTCTAACTCTCCTTTGTCTATTTCTCTCAAACCAACCATAAGGCAAAGGTCATGTTAGACATTTAAATTAAATATAATTTTTTTATTTCAAATTAAATATAAATGGACTCATATCATATGCATGTGCTGCTGCAGAATGACTAATTTAACTTTTAGTTAGTACAATATGTGTGTGGTCGAATTGAGCAAAAGTTCAATTTACAGAGTTCTTTAAAAAAAAAACTTTTCTACTCCACTCTCCCACCGACTTCCGCATTTGGTATTTATTACACGACTTTGTGCCTTCACCCAGAATGAATAATTGGAATTTAGAGAAAAAAATTGTTTGAGAATTAAAGAAAAATGGGTCGATAAATGTGATATTTTAATTAGATTGAATTATGTTTTGAAATTTCCTTGATGTCATGATTGAAGATGACAATCAAATCACAACAGTTTTTTTTTCCTTGGGTCTCACATTATTCGTGAGTATAATTTTTTTTTATGACCTGCTCTTATTCCTACAAAAAAAAAGAAATGACTAAAATGAAAATCAAACTATACCACTATTCTATATTTCTTATTTCTTATAATTGATTGCGCTTATTTCTTATTTCTATATTTCTTAATCCTATTTGTATATGCTTAATTGGGATAATTATGTAATAGTGTTGCTTGAGTCTGTATGGGATGGAGTTTTCTGGTTTATAAAGCACATATTTGAGATTGATGGGTTATATATGGGGTAAACAGGCATGCTTTTGGTACACCTTTGAGACCAAGTATGTTACTGGGGATTGCTTTTATCTCTTACTTGCATGTCGTGTGAATAGTGATTATTAAGCATCCATTTGAGATTGATGTGTTACTGAGGAATTACATTGTCTTTTCTGCGAGGTGATGATGGGTTGGGAGCATTTGTTCTTTTAGTGGGCAAGTGATGCACTATTTGTAGTGGCTGGGATGGTGATTGTCTCACTTACATGACTTTGTTTGGTTTATGGTCCATGCACTTGTGCTTTTGGTTGCTACACAAAAGAAGAAAAAAATATGTTTTCTTGTTACGGTCGTTGTCAACTATGTTTTGTGGAGACTTATACGGTACAGATGATAAAACAACGGTTTTGAGACCATTGTTTTATTAACCAATGATAAATGAGAATCTTGCCACATCAAATTATTTCTTTTAAGAACTATAATTTTTTTAATATTATATCGTAGTCCCTCATTTATTTAATTTTATCATTACACTCTCCCACTTTTGCATTGCTTTTACTTCATTTACTCCAGATAGGCTACCAAGTATTGAAACATAATGTTTTTCATTCTTTCTGGAAATTGTAATCCCAAATTTGATTTCGAAATCCCAATGCAACATCCTTTCTCCAAAAAGGATATTACACCATAGTTACCAAGAAATTTTGAATACTTAGAAAATATATTAGTGGAAGTTGGAAATCCTCCTTCCAAATGCGGGTAAAATTTTTCACTTTGTTTGAAGAAGATGAGAAGGATGGGGAATATGCTTCCCTAATCTTTTCTTAAAGTTTTAAATGCGGAAACGTAAGATAATACACTTGTAAAGAGAATCTCATCTCATATAAAAATATTCAGAGTTTACAAGACAAATCCAAGATACTCAAAATACTTTGAACAGTGAACATCTGAGCCGGTCAAATCTCTAGACCTCTACCCAAAGCAATACAGGAAACACTTGTTCTTCTTGGAATTCGCGCAGCAACCTCCATCAGATCTTCTCCTAAGGCTTAGCCCACTCCTTAGGAAAAACATCTACTCAACCACATATGGACAAAACATGAAAAGTAGGCATGGGTGAAAATCTTCATCATTTAAAACATACAATAGATATAATGTACACAGTAAATAAAATTCATACGACCAATATCACGCAATAATACTGTTATACTCATCCTCAAAATAAATATAAATGTCAAGTCCTTGCCCGTACTGTAATAGGAAAACAACACAAAATATCAATAGTACATTAATTCACATAGATTCTCTAAACTTTTGGGATACACCCATAAGCACTTTGCCCGCTACACTTGGGAATTTTACTTAATGACCTTCGGGACACACCCACGAGTATATCTACCCGCTGCTCCTGGAGACTTTCACTTAAATTCGGGACACACCCACGAGTAAGTCACTCGTTACTCATGGAGATTTTACCATAGGAATTTCGGCACACAACCACGAGCATTCAGCGCGCTACTCCGAGAGATTTTTCACTTAAATTCGGGACACACCCACGAGTAAGTCACTCGTTAACCACAGACACCAATTTACAACTTTACTCCCAAATACACACGAAATCATAAGTAAACACAAAATCACATTTCTCAGATAAGAACTCGGTGTCACATATCTCAATCAAACACATAATCACACTGCTCAAATAGGAACATCGAATCACATAACTCAGATGAAACATAGAATCTCAGGTAAAACTATAGGTAACAGGATGAAACACAAGAAGGGGGGGTTGAATTGTGTTTCTAAGCTTTTTAAAACTTTTCGCAAATGTTAGACGCTGGCTTATTTCAAATATTGGACGCAGTGTTTTATGAAATATTGGACGCACAGAGTGCTAAAGCTTTGGACGCACAGAGTGCTAAAATATTGGACGCACAGAGTGCTAAAACACTGGACGCACAGAATTGTGAAATATTGGACGCGCAAAAGATTGGACGCTGAGGCTTCCCTTTTAGTTTGAAAAACTTGTTTACTTTGTCCGATTTGAAGTGTGTGAAAAACTTGTTGAAATAAAAACAATTCAATCCCCTTGGTTAGTAATAAGCACAGATATAAAAAGAGTTAAGGGAAAGAAGAAATAACACAAGTTTTATCCTGGTTCACCCTTTCCTAAGGGCTACGTCCAGTCCCCTCAAACTATAGAGATTTCACTATCAAACCAGATAGGTACAAGTATTCTTTGCACACAGCCTCTTCAGGCTAAAACCCAAGTATTCTTTGCACACAACCTCTCCAGGCTAAAACCCAAGTATTCTTTGCACACAGCCTCTCCAGGCTAAATCCCAAGTATTCTTTGAACACAGCCTCTTCAGGCTAAATCTCAAGTATTCTTTGAACACAGCCTCTTCAGGCTAAATCAAGTATTCTTTGAACACAGCCTCTTCAGGCTAAAACAACTCAGCAGAGTGTTTTTGATTTAAGTGCTGTCTAACTCACACAAGTGAAGATATGAAAACTAAAGCACTTCGAGAGTTAAGCAAACTCTCTTTTACAAGAAGATAGAAAAAATACAAGACTTTCTATACAGAGTATAACAAATTGTTTGCACAGCGTTTTTGCTCTTTCTTTTTCGCTGTTCAGTATCTTGTATTCTTCTTCTTGTTCACGGTATTTATAGGCTTTGATGAAGCTTCAGACTTGTTCTTCGAATAGCTCAGCTTCAGTCTTCATAAATATTACCGTTCTCTAATAGCATTAAATGCTATTTTCCCGTTGCTCTGAGGAGATCTACTTCATTGTGTATGTCTGCGTTTCTTTCTCCTAAATCAGAAGCAACCTGTACTCAAAGTCTCAATTGTACAGTGGTTAATAGTAATATCTTATTGAGACAGAGAGAATACACTGTGTAAAGCAGAAAGATGTGTTCAGAGATATATAGAGTAGTTAAAAGTACATTCTCTCTTTTAGTACACTTTCCACAGTGCTTTATGCTTTTCAAAAGTACATTAAAAAACGTTGACAATAGGTTGTACAGAAAAGCATTGTGTACAGCTATTCAAATCAAATTGTTGGCTCAATAAAATTGTTTAATAATCAAATGCAAGAGCAACAATTGACAATCAAATGGATTCTGCGTGTTATGTATTGGGCGCAGAATATATGAAACATTGGACGCAGCATTTAGCAAGTTATTGGACGCATACCTTTGCACTTACCAATTTGCACAGAACTCATGCAAACATTGGACGCATACCTGATGCTTTCAATTGCACTTTGTTATGCTGCTTTATTGGACGATGAATAGTAGACTGAGAACTTGTCCTACTTTGCTTCATTCATCGTGTAACACTTTGTTCTTGTTCTTCTCATTTATCGGACGCAGAACAGTAGATAATGAACTTGTTCCATTCTGTTTCATTGCTTGTGGAACACTTTGTTATTTTCCTTCTTCATTATCGGACGCAGAACAGTGCTTGAGTAACTCTGACTTCATTGGACGCAGAATGTTCAGTTTCATTGGACGCAGAGTTGCACTCTTGCTCATGCTGAACATTGGACTTTTGTCCTTCATATGCATTGGACGCTTATTGGTTCTGTTCCTTTGGAAATCATTGGACGCAGAAAGTAGCGTGTCTTCAAGACTTGATTTCTTCTACTTCTGCGATTCTGCTTCTTCAGAAGACATTGGACGCAGAACTTTGTTCTTGCCTTGTGCTTATCATTGGACGCACTGTTCTCATAATGATTATTGGACGCAGAACTCTTGGTGTCCATTCCAGTGCCAATATTGGATGATGACTTCAACATTGGACGCAAGGCTTCTCAGACTTTGAATATGAGCCAATGTCATGATGAACTAATTTATTGGACGCAGACTGCAACATCCTTCAATAAACTTAGTTAGGCAGCTTTGTTATCATTGTAAAAGCTTAATACATTTTGTTATCATCAAAACCATAAAATCACTTAGGGAGTATTTGTATTAAAAATACTTTTAACCAATTTGGTTCCAACAATCTCCCCCTTTTTGATGATGACAAACATTATTAAGTTTTACAAACAATAAAGCACATAAACCAAATATATAACCAGAAATTTTTTAAGGGAAACTCCCCCTGAGATAAACGTCTCAGTTTTTCCTTACTCTTCTCCCCCTGAGATAAACATCTCATGGTTTTGGATATTCAATATACTCAGAGTACCTGAAAATTTCTTTTACTCATAAAAACAAGATTAGTCCAATTCATAAAGCAAATAGCTTATCAGATTAAAACATGGTAATAAGACTACTGCAACGCAATCAGACTTAATCCCATATTCTTCTTTCTTTTTAAAACTTAATCCCATATATTTTTCCCCCTTTTGTCATCAGGCAAAAAGGTTCATAGAACATCATAGTCCAAAGACAGTTTTGAAAAACAGAGAGAAAAGAATCATTTTAAAAAGACTTAGAGCTTTTAAAAACATAATTCTTTTAAAACTTAAAAACCCTTTTTCTTCTCCCCTTTTCTAAACAAGCTTTATCAAAACAGAAATGATTTTAGAAAAGATGCCAAACGAAGAGAAAACCAACTGTAAGATATATCTTTATGAAAAAGTTTGGACTCAGCGTGGGATTACTAAGATGTAAAAGCTTTTGAGTCTTTGAAAAAATTCTAAGTCTCAAATAGACTGTCGTGTCCTATTGGACTCTAGTCACATTGGACTCAGACTCAGCTTGAGCATATTGGACGCTAAACATCAGTCTTTTATAAAGTGCATATTCAAATGCTTCCTTATAAAAATGAATCTATCTACAGAGAGGGGTTTTGTAAATATATCTGCCCATTGATTTTCAGTGTTAACAAACTGAATATCAAATGTTCCCTTCTGCACATAGTCTCTAATAAAATGATGTTTAATTTCTATATGCTTAGCTCTTGAGTGTAAGATTGGGTTCTTAGATAAATTGATTGCAGCAGTATTATCACAAAGAACAGAAATCTTACTCTCGAAGATGTTGTAGTCCTCCAATTGATGTTTAATCCATAAGAGCTGAGAACAACAACTTGCAGCAGAGACATATTCAGCTTCAGCTGTTGATAATGTAATTGTACTTTGTCTCCTGCTTGTCCATGATACTAGATTGGATCCAATAAAATGGCATCCTCCGTTGGTGCTTTTTCTTTCAAGCCTGTCTCCAGCATAATCAGCATCACAGAATCCTACTAACCTGCATTAACTCAGAAAATTCTCTACAAAGAGATTCATCAGTAGCACCAAAAATGATATCATCCACATAAATTTGTACTATGATGAAATGTGAGTCTATGGATTTCTGAAAAGAGTATTGTCAACTTTTCCTCTTGAAAAACTATTTTCCATTAGAAAAGAACTTAGTTTTTCATACCAAGCTCGAGGAGCTTGCTTGAGGCCATAAAGAGCCTTTTTCAATTTAAAAACATGATTTGGAAAAGTTTGATCCTCAAAGCCAGGAGGTTGTTCAACATAGACTTCTTCTGTTATTATACCATTCAGAAAAGCACTCTTTACATCCATTTGATAAAGCCTCATATCATGTTGGGCAGCAAATGAAAGTAAAATGCGAATGGCTTCTATTCTAGCTACTGGAGCAAAGGTTTCAGTAAAATCAATACCTTCCTGTTGTGAGTAGCCTTGAGCAACTAACCTTGCTTTGTTTCTCACAACTTTACCTTCTTCGTCCAGTTTGTTTCTGAACACCCATTTGGTTCCAATGATGGACTTATCTTCAGGTGGGGCTACCAGCGTCCAAACATCATTTCGTTTGAATTGATTCAGCTCCTCCTGCATTGCCAAAATCCATCCTTCGTCCAATAGGGCTTCATCTATGTTTTTGGGCTCCAATTCAGAGATGAATGCAACATCAGTTTGTTCTCTGAATGTGGACCTTGTTATGACTCTATCATATGCATTTCCAATGATTTGATCTTCAGGATGATAGGTCTTGAAGTGCCAGCTTCTTACACTTCCAGTATTGGACGCATCACAGTTTTCCTGCGTCTGGTCCATCTTCTTCACCTCTTAGGTGATCTTAAGCTTTAGGTCTTGGAACATAGACCTTTCTCCTGTTATGTGTAGTAAGCAGCCACTGTCCAGGTGCCATGACTGGAGTTGTCTTCCTCCCATCAAGTATATCTGCAACAGGAATTATCATACTTTTTAGTACCCAGATTGACTTGGGTCCTTTCATGTTAGTCCTTGGTCTCCGTCCAAGCATGTCCCTTTTGTTATGGACGCATGTTGATGTAACATGTCTAGCCTTTCCACAGTGACCATAGTATATATTAAATTTTGATGGACTTTTGGAAAACTTTGGTTTTGGTTTTTCATAACCCAAACCACTTTTGTCAGAAGGTTTTCTCTGAATTTTTAAAATTTTATCAAGCTTTTCAGAGCTACTGACAAATCTGGACAATCGTCCAGTGAGTTCATTTACTTCTTGTTGAAGTACTGGTACTTCACAGGAAGTATTGGACTCAGAATCCTTTTGAGATTCATCTTTTAGTTGACTTACTTGAAGTCTTAACTTTTCATTTTCTGATTTGAGTACATTGTTTTCTAAAGTAAGTTTTTCAAAATCTTTTGTTATAAGAGAAAACTTTTTCTTTAAAGATCTATACTCATCAGATAAGATGGATGAATCTCTAAGAAGATCATCAAAATTATTGCTTAATTCAGAATAGGAAATTACCTCCTCTTCGTCCTCACTGTCAGTTGAGGATAGACTTGCCTTTAGGCAGAGATTAGCTTCTTCTTTATCCTCATCATCAGAGGAATCATCAAGATCCTCCCATGTTGCCATGAGACCTTTCTTCTTCTTGAAGAACTTCTTCTTTGTTCTTTCTGCCTCAGGACAATCTGACATGTAGTGGCCTGGTTTCTTGCATCCATAGCACACTACTGGATTTTTCTCCTTTTGCTCAGCTTCCTGTTGTGGTGGAAATCTTCTGTTAAATTGCTTCCTTCTGAAGCCACCTTTCCTGTTCCACATGGCCTTTAACTTCTTGGAGATGAAAGAGAGTTCATCATCATCTGAACCTTCTTCTCCTTCTGAGCTGCATGATTCTTCATCAGAATCATTGGCCTTCAAGGCTTTTGAGGTGCTCCCTTTTTGAGCTTTAAGAGCAATGGACTTTGCCCTTTTTTCGGTTCCCTCTTCTCTGAGCTCAAGCTCATGTACTTTGAGTGAGCCTAGAAGATTTTCCATGGCAAGAGTGGAAAGATCCCTTGCTTCTTGTATGGCAGTCACCTTGGGTCTCCATTGTTTTGGCAGACTCCTTAGGATTTTTCTGATATGCTCCTGAGTTGTGTAGATTTTTCCCAAGGACCTCAGGTTGTTGATGATTGTTTGGAATCTTCCAAACATTTGATCAATGGACTCGTGATCCTCCATTTTGAATAGTTCATATTGATGAACTAGCATGCTAATTTTAGAATCATGAACCTGAGATGAACCTTCATGTGCCAAAGCTAGAGTGTCCCACATCTCCTTGGCAGTAGTGCAGCTGTGCACCTTGTCATATTCTGACTTTGTGATGGCACACATCAGATAGTGTCTTGCTCTTGAGTTCAGTTGGAATCTTGTTCTCTGATCTTGTGTCCACTGAGCTCTTGGTACTGGTTGACCTGCTTCATTTACTGGAGAAGTGTAGCCAGTTTCCACAACATCCCATAAATCTATATTCTGCGCATCAAAGAATGTGATCATTCTTTGCTTCCAGTAGTCGTATTCATTTCCATTGAACAGTGGTGGTCTGTTCACAGCTAGTCCCTTGTTCTCCATGGATCTTTGCTTCTCTGCACTGTTAGGTGCTCAACCCCTAGAGACCGAGCTCTGATGCCAACTGTAGGTAACAGGATGAAACACAAGAAGGGGGGGTTGAATTGTGTTTCTAAGCTTTTTAAAACTTTTCGCAAATGTTGGACGCTGGCTTATTTCAAATATTGGACGCAGTGTTTTCTGAAATATTGGACGCACAGAGTGCTAAAGCTTTGGACGCACAGAGTGCTAAAATATTGGACGCACAGAGTGCTAAAACACTGGACGCACAGAATTGTGAAATATTGGACGCACAAAAGATTGGACGCTGAGACTTCCCTCTTAGTTTGAAAAACTTGTTTACTTTGTCCGATTTGAAGTGTGTGAAAAACTTGTTGAAATAAAAACAATTCAATCCCCTTAGTTAGTAATAAGCACAGATATAAAAAGAGTTAAGGGAAAGAAGAAATAACACAAGTTTTATCCTGGTTCACCCTTTCCTAAGAGCTACGTCCAGTCCCCTCAAACTATAGAGATTTCACTAGCAAACCAGATAGGTACAAGTATTCTTTGCACACAGCCTCTTCAGGCTAAAACCCAAGTATTCTTTGCACACAACCTCTCCAGGCTAAAACCCAAGTAGTCTTTGCACACAGCCTCTCCAGGCTAAATCCCAAGTATTCTTTGAACACAGCCTCTTCAGGCTAAATCTCAAGTATTCTTTGAACACAGCCTCTTCAGGCTAAATCAAGTATTCTTTGAACACAGCCTCTTCAGGCTAAAACAACTCAGCAGAGTGTTTTTGATTTAAGTGCTGTCTAACTCACACAAGTGAAGATATGAAAACTAAAGCACTTCGAGAGTTAAGCAAACTCTCTTTTACAAGAAGATAGAAAAAATACAAGACTTTCTATACAGAGTATAACAAATTGTTTGCACAGCGTTTTTGCTCTTTCTTTTTCGCTGTTCAGTATCTTGTATTCTTCTTCTTGTTCACGGTATTTATAGGCTTTGATGAAGCTTCAGACTTGTTCTTCGAATAGCTCAGCTTCAGTCTTCATAAATATTACCGTTCTCTAATAGCATTAAATGCTATTTTCCCGTTGCTCTGAGGAGATCTACTTCATTGTGTATGTCTGCGTTTCTTTCTCCTAAATCATAAGCAACCTGTACTCAAAGTCTCAATTGTACAGTGGTTAATAGTAATATCTTATTGAGACAGAGAGAATACACTGTGTAAAGCAGAAAGATGTGTTCAGAGATATATAGAGTAGTTAAAAGTACATTCTCTCTCTTAGTACACTTTCCACAGTGCTTTATGCTTTTCAAAAGTACATTAAAAAACGTTGACAATAGGTTGTACAGAAAAGCATTGTGTACAGCTATTCAAATCAAATTGTTGGCTCAATAAAATTGTTTAATAATCAAATGCAAGAGCAACAATTGACAATCAAATGGATTCTGCGTGTTATGTATTGGGCGCAGAATATATGAAACATTGGACGCAGCATTTAGCAAGTTATTGGACGCATACCTTTGCACTTACCAATTTGCACAGAACTCATGCAAACATTGGACGCATACCTGATGCTTTCAATTGCACTTTGTTATGCTGCTTTATTGGACGATGAATAGTAGACTGAGAACTTGTCCTACTTTGCTTCATTCATCGTGTAACACTTTGTTCTTGTTCTTCTCATTTATCGGATGCAGAACAGTAGATAATGAACTTGTTCCATTCTGTTTCATTGCTTGTGGAACACTTTGTTATTTTCCTTCTTCATTATCGGACGCAGAACAGTGCTTGAGTAACTCTGACTTCATTGGACGCAGAATGTTCAGTTTCATTGGACGCAGAGTTGCACTCTTGCTCATGCTGAACATTGGACTTTTGTCCTTCATATGCATTGGACGCTTATTGGTTCTGTTCCTTTGGAAATCATTGGACGCAGAAAGTAGCGTGTCTTCAAGACTTGATTTCTTCTACTTCTGCGATTCTGCTTCTTCAGAAGACATTGGACGCAGAACTTTGTTCTTGCCTTGTGCTTATCATTGGACGCACTGTTCTCATAATGATTATTGGACGCAGAACTCTTGGTGTCCATTCCAGTGCCAATATTGGATGATGACTTCAACATTGGACGCAAGGCTTCTCAGACTTTGAATATGAGCCAATGTCATGATGAACTAATTTATTGGACGCAGACTGCAACATCCTTCAATAAACTTAGTTAGGCAGCTTTGTTATCATTGTAAAAGCTTAATACATTTTGTTATCATCAAAACCATAAAATCACTTATGGAGTATTTGTATTAAAAATACTTTTAACCAATTTGGTTCCAACAAAAACATCATACTCAAAAATACTCTCGTCACTCTACTCTTTTCGGCTTTATTAATTTATTTTAAGAATAATTACACTGTGACAGGGTCAAACGCGGTAGCGGATCATAACTATAATAATATTAACGAAAATAATTACTTAGGTTCATTCTCTTTGGGAAAGCCCTTTGGAAGCTGATTAAGTAATCTTCGCCACGTATATATGAACTTACTATGATAGAAAAAATAGCGCACCGGTATGGTTCCCAAGAAAGATCTTGGTGAGCTTTTGGGCTCCTTCAATGACCTTTGTCTTTCCTAGACAGATCCATACAAATGAACTATCTTAACCCAATCATCGGTCTATATATAAACAGTAAAAATCACAAGTTTTTATATATAACAGAACTCCAAACCAGGAATTTCTACCAAATAACTTAACAGTAGAGTTCACCGAGAACTCATTACTATTAAATTATTTTACCCAGTCAGCCTGAATATATATATATATATTTTCGAAAAAGAACATGGAAATGGAAGAAAAACACTGATGTAGCATTATTAGCGTATTTAATCACTTGCTCACGTCCTAATGTCGTAATAGAGATATGGCCCCTGAGCCCGACCGTATGAGTGCACCGAAGATGCATTCTTACGCCTAACCAAAGCACCTGATCCATATCCGTTAAAAGATATACAAAGGTTCAATTTTACAAATTCTTAGATTTGTTGATCACGGAGGCATAGCCCATTGGGTGATCAAACCTTTATGATTAAAATTTCGCCAGTGTAACGGTACAATTATCAAACCTCATAAATAAATTGGGCATTATAACTTTACTATTTGAAAAATCACATTTTTTAAATAAAAAATTGGACGTAGTAACCATTTAAAACATTTTAACAAATATATAACAATTTATTTAAAACAATAAACACCCAACACACTAATTTTCATCAAAACAAAGATCAAAACCATCTTTAAAAAGAATTTTCCCATACTTTGGCCTCAAGAACAATGAAGAACACCAAGAACAAAAACACAAAAACTTTGATTAGTAACACAAGGAAAACTCAAAGAAAACAAAGGAAAGGAAAGGAAATTTTGAGAGTGATTTCTCTTCAAGTTTATGGTGAAGAAAATGAAGAGCAACCCCCTCTATTTATAGGGAAAATTTCGTGCAAGGGGGTGGTTAAAAGAGTAACCATAGTTTGGTTTAACTTAACCATGATTCAAATTAAATAAAACCAAAATTAATTATCTAAAATCGCATTGGCCAACACCCATGACTCATAAGCAACTTGGATAAATATCTTCCCCCACTTGACATGAGAATGGCGGCCAGAATGGGCTGGGAGGAGAGGGATGTGAATTTCCAAAAATACCCCTAGGGTTTGGATGAAAAAGAGTGAAAATCAAGGGTAAAAATGTCTTTTCATAAATCAAAAATTGAAATAATTAGTTAAAAATGATGAGAACCAATGAGAATGCTAGAAAATGCCATAAGAAGTCTAAATAATTTCGTGGCACTCATTTTTGAAATTTATAGATAGTGCAAACTCTTCGGTTTTCATCGTTTCGCAGGTATAACCCCAAAAAAGCAGAAAAATTGGGTTTTCAAAACTTACATAGAAATAATTTTAAAAATCATGAAATAAATAATTAAAAATAAAATATAAAATGCTTATGGACTTTTGACACGAAATTTATACCTATGTAACAAGGTTTTTGCGTTTAAACGTCATTAGGTAGCGTAGTTTTTGGTATTTTTTTGAAAGTTTCCCAAAAATTCCATAAAAATTTCAGAAAATATAAAATAATAAAAGAACCAAATTTTGTGAAGGAAGTTTATATATTGAGTTGATTTAACACACTCAATCTATTTAAATCTCCTTCCGTCAGTTAGACGTAAACCGTTTTCTGTAAAAAGGCCCGATGTTGATTGAAAAGCTACCGTTTCAGAAGTATTTCGAAATATATGTATTTTATCCCTAATTTTAAGCCAAGAATAATTCACAAAACATTTTTGCCATAAAAATTCAAATAAAACAAAATAGAGACGAATAGACAAGGAAACAAATCGTGTAGGTAGACCTGACAGAAGCTGAATATTGACTGTTTTCAGAAGTAATTTTAAACATATGTATTTAAATCCTATTTGTAAACCAAAAATAAGTCTCAAAATATTTATTTTCCAAAAATTCATATAAGACAAAAATTAGAACAGTTACTCAGAAAAACGGATGTTACACCCAACATTTGAGAGATGGTGTCACCGGCAGCGACGATGGGTTTGGTTTTGGGTTATCATGCGTCCTCCCTCAACGCGTGGATTCTTTCTCTTCCTGTTGAGGCAGTGGATACGGGGAATGGTGCCATAGCGGCAGCGGCGGCAGAACGGTTGTGGGAATAAAAAATACTAATTCAGTAAGCACCCACTCCTTTTCCATTCTAGTTACCTTTCTTGCAACAGCTGCTAATCATAATTACTGATATAATTTGCATTAATTGAATTCTGAATTGAATCTAAATGAAAGACAGAGGTTTAATCTCGGGGGGAGGAGGAATGAGGAATTCCCACTTCGAATGCAGTTCCATCCCCGTGTTCTATCGCAATGTGATGTCAATTTTTTTGGAGTTAATAGAGGACCAACAACATTTGAATTAATTCCAGCTGATATGGGCTATTTGAATTATGTGGAGTTTGTTTTTATTTCTTAGTTTGTTACGCTGCCTAGCTTTATTTGGTTTAAATTTCTTTATCAGATTAATTTTGTTAGTTTATCAGATAAGAATCTATCTTGAGCTTGTTGCTCTTATCAGATTAGTTTAGTAGCTTTATATATTGAGCATTCATGTAAGTTGCTTTTTCATCCAATAAATACAAATCACTGTTAATAAGGTATCCTTTCGCTTCCCCTCTTTGATTCATATGCTAAAGTTCAACAGAAGTGTTTATTCGATGCAGTAGAATAGTCTTCATTTTCTCACTGTGAACCCTAGTTATTTCGTATTGTGTTCTTCGATTTCTCACTTCATAGGTGCATGTGCTTTTTTATGTTTCATTACAGAAGAGTTCTAGTAATTATCATGGTAGAAATTCATATAAATTTGACAAAATATATGTAATTAGATCCTATTACATATATATCATATCAACTACATCACAATCAAATGTTAATCCAATGTTATGTGGTTGTTTTTCACCCTGTTATCATGGAATTTGAAATTTGTAATGAAAATAAAATCTAAACATTTAGGGATTGAATTGTAAAATATTTTTATCAACGATACTGAAACCGTTATTTTTATAACGGGACCATCGAAATTGTCATATTTGCAAAACCTTGTGCTGTGAGTGTGAGGATAACAATTGTCCACTAAAATTATGTAGTTTATTATTTTAACTATATTCGATTTGTATAATGTGGATTTTTTTTAAACGTAAACAAAAATTAACAAATAAAATAATTTAAGTTAAAAATTAGTCTACAGACCCAACATGTCTAAAATACGAGATTTTTTTCTAACAAAAATAATAAAAACCCCAAAAAATAAAATAATTTTAGTTAAAAATAAAAAAAGTTAAAGAGGTGCCACATGTCACAATAATAAAAAAATGAACAAAAAATAATTTTAGTAAAAAAAAAGAACAGGAGGGATAACATGTGCCACAACTTGAAAGTTTATGGCTTAATTATTTACTTTGAAAATAAAAATAAATAAAAATTATGACATGTGTCAGTGTCGAAAAAATGACGTGTCATATCTTAAAATCTCAGAGCTTAAATTTTTTTTTATATAGTGATAGAATAGATAATATAATACCAACATGGTGTGGTATGGGAGGTAGATATTGGTCTCTTAAGAACAATGTCAGGGGTTTGACCAGGATACCCATTTTCAACAAAAAAAAAGATAGATAATATAATAGAAATAATTGATTTTTTATGGAAGTAGAAATAATAGATAGATAACAGATAATAGATACATTGTGATTTTAATTAAGTCACAATTTTAGGTAAATGGTCCAATCAAGAGATTAGTTAACTAATTAATACAAATAATGTTGGAATTAAAAAAAAACTGGATAGAGGTACATAATATATATAGTATCTACCGTAATAATAAACTATAGCAATAGATGAAAATTTATCAAATTATTATGAATTTAATGAATTTATTCCAAAAGATAACATTGTTTGAGATCGATCAGTATAAAGAAAAGCACTCACTTCTTTTAATCCGATATTATTGCAACACAATCACTTCCATCACTTCCTTCCATGTTATCTTTTATGTTTTTTTTTTCTTCTTCTTTTTGTCTGTATATTACAACAAATTTATTGAATATCACGTAGCAAGTAAAATCCTCTTAACACTTTTTCTACTAACAATATCTTTGCTATTTACTTATGAAATGATATTCAGTAATTCTTTTATTCATTCATATCTTTATTGTTTTTTTAAAATTAGAAACATTTTCCCGAACCAAGCAAATTAATTTATGCCATTAAATTAATAGAGTCACGATTACAAACAGGGCGAAAAACAGAAACCAATAGGATAATTAAGTGCATTTCTAGCTAAAAAATGGGTTTCTCCATTAACACTTTGCCAAATGAACGCTGCTTAAAGTAAATAAATGATTAAAACAAAAATGCACCATTAATTTGAAGTAAAATATTTGCTTTGCATGGCTTATATAGGATAGTAAGAATAAATTGAAAGCTATAATAAGTTCATAAAATTTTATTTGCATTGTTTTTATAGAAAAAGCTTAGTTCAGGTAATTAAGAAAATAATAGAAAAAGAATAAGGAAAGCCATCTCAATGAAAGAGATAAATTACGGCCATGAGAAAATAGTCTCCTCAATTTTGACAAAAAAAGATATAGTCTCCTCAATAAACCACAAAAACCCACTCCATTGACCCATATCTATAATAGAAGCTAACCTTGAAAAGGAGTCTAGTAAAACTGAATTCGCCTCATGGAAGGTTTAACAATGATTTTTACTAAATTTATTTTTGCAATTAAAATAAAAATTGAACTAAGAAAAAAGAAATAAAATCTGAACCGGCCTCATGACTTCAACTGAAAATAATATGCTAGTCTGGCACAAAAATACCGGGCAGTTAAGTTCAAAGAAGAAACAAAAGTGAGAACAAATGGATATATAGATATATACTAGTGTGTGTAGCCCAAGGTAGTCAAAATCGGACTGGTCATTGAACCAATGAGGGCAGAGGTTCAAGGTTCAGAGGTTCGACCGGTTGAACCGGGATATAATTAAATAATATTATTTTAATTATAAATATAATAAATAATACAATATATAACATATAATATTATTTAAAACCCTAAACTCTATACAATATTGAGCAAAAATTAACATAAAAGTCATAATTTTATAAAGAAAACTTAAACTTCACTACTCAATGCCATAATTTATAATATAAAATATTCAAAATTATAAATAATTGAAAAAAAAGATATCTATTTTTTAAAAAAATAAAAATTTTGAATTTTTTGAATTATTTATTTTTTAAAAAAAAATATATACGAACCGGTCCAACCGGTTTTTACCCAATTTTTCCAATTTTGTCCGGTTTTTGTCCGGTTTTTCGGTTCTTGACCGATTCTCTCGTAGGCCAGTTCGCAGGGTCTTCTAGACCAGACAGGGATCCGGTTCCCAGTCGGACTGGCCGGTCTGGTCCAATTTTGACTACATTGGTATAGCCCATACCATGTACCGGACAATCGGGGGATGAATGAAAATAAAATGAAAATAATAACTTTATAAATTAAACAGAATCCAAAATATTAAAATATGAAAACAGAAATAATCCAAGTCACCTTAAACAAAAAAAAAAATCCAAGTCATTCCAAGTAATCATAGTAATACCAAATTGAAGAATTAATCTTCCACGTATCTTGAGCTTTAAATAATACATAATATATTTAATTTATAAAAAAAACCTAACAGTTGCTTTTATAAAAAAATTGATTTTATTGATAGATCAGTTGAAAGATTTGAAAATTCAATAATACTATTTTCTATTAAAATATTATTTCACAATAAATTTTTTATAAAAATTATAATAGATAAAATGTTCATATCAAAGTACTAAACTATATAAGCATGTGCTGCATACAACATAAATTAAAAATGCAATTTTCATATTAAAAATAAAAAATTTAAATTAATGAATAATATCTACTTAAATTTTTATCCACAGTAATGCAAATATTCATCTTTTTTCATATGAAGTGTCCAATAATCTTATGATATATTTAGAAAGAGATAAAAACAAAAATAAATTTCTAAATTACTTTACCTTAAATTCTAAATAGGAAAAATCCTTTTGTTATACTGTCGTTAGGTAAAAAGTTAAAAGTTAAATCCTTTTTTGTGGTTCAAAAAAGTTAAATCCTTTTGCATAGAATATTATAATGTTGAATTTGACAAAAATTTATAAATGCTATTTATAAAATCACATATTATAATTTAAAAGATTACAATTTTACTTGACATAAAATGTATGAAAGGGTCAGCCACTATTTTTCAAAGTAGACAATACCATGTGAGGACATATTATATATATTGATAAGGTTTAATGACTTCATCCACACCAAGGTACTTTATAAAAATCATTGTAAGAAAAACTTTATAATAAGTGTTTGTTTCTTCCTACCTTGTGTAAACCATCTAATATAAATTTTCCCTCTTCAAATATAATACGGTACCATTCCTAATCGTTGGTGGTTGGAAAAAAAAAAAGGAAGGTTTTATAATCTCATTCTAAATATGATGGTGTAAAATACAAAAATGGTTGCTGAATACTCCCTTCAGTCCAAATCTTTGGTTGTTTAAGGTTTTGACATATAGATTAAGAAATAATTAATTGAATAAATTTTATACTAAAATGACCCTATTTATTATTCATCATTCTCAATTATCTTAATTATTTCTCCACTCAAAACTTATTAATTATATTAAGGATATAGTTGGGAAAAAATAATAAATTATCTCTTGAAATACTAAAACAATCAAAGTTTTGGAACAAAAATAAAAAGTTAAAACCACTAAAGATTTAGACCAGAGGAACTAAATAGATGACAATTAATGAGAGCATCCACGAGAAAACAATAATCATCCTCCAGCTCTGTAATAAATGTTTTGGTAGGGAAAAATGCCCCCAAAAAGAAGAAGTTAATGCACCCAAAACAAAACTATCAATTTACTTCAATGTTCATACTTCCAAAATTCCAACCACAGCTCCAAGGTGGCTGCAGTACCCCTTCCAAACATAAGTAATTACAATTACAATGAGTATATAGCAACCACATTAACTTCAGAATATACATCAAAATATATTTTAGAAGATAGACATTACGTAATGATTACTTTTGAAGAAATATCGAAATATGTATACACTAAATCTACTAAGTTTGGCAACGATATTCACTTCATATATGTAGTTCATTAGTCAAATTGAAAACATAGACTCATTTTAACACTAGAGGGCTGAACATGTTTATTGAAAAATAGAGGGCTGAACATGCTTATCCACGAGGTCATCCCAACACCAGAGGTATTTGCTACATACATCTGAACACTAACTCCAGTCTCATATATAAGAGAATTTAAGATTATTTTCTTGGTCTAAATTATAAGAAACAAAGACCCATTTTAAATATATCAATTGTATAAAATTATTTTTATACCCATTGGAGAGAGTATAATATGCTTGGAAATTAGGAGTGATTTAATGTCGTTAAATGTATAAGCTACCATTTTAATAATTTACTATTAGGGATAATTTTGGAATAAAGTTTATATTAATTACAACTAACTCATTTAACTATCTTTTTATTGGTCTTAGTGAATTAGGTATTTGTCTCTTATATATGGGACTGGAGGTAGTACCAAACGAGTTAGGATCATCTCCATTTTTTTTTTTCTCTCAACTGGTAACATACCAATGATGGACATCAAGGAGGACAAATGAAGGGACATGACTTTCGTTGTTTTATTTTATTTTGTTAAGTCTTGGACAATTTTTAATTTTTGGGTTTTAATTTTATGTTGGGTTATTTTTTTATGTAATTTTTTAGACATTTTTAGTATTTTTCCTAATATGTGGTTGAAGTTCCACATTGGATAGGAATGACAGGGAGTCATCATCTTTTGGCTATAAGTAACCTTTCATTTTCTTTGTAGAGATACTTTTGAATTGAATTATAATTTGCACTCTTAAAAGAGTTGTGTGAGAGGAGTTCCTCTTGGGTTCTTGAGTGGACCAACTTTTGGTTCTTATCAAAGGTTTCTATACCTTTGTGGCGAATCCTCACCGGACTTATCACTCTCCAGAGTGTGGCGTCTTCTTCCCATCTTCTTTCTTTCCGTTTTTCATTTTATTTCGATTCTTGTTTTGTTCTTATCTTGTTTTGATTCTTAAAGTTGCATCCTTTATTTGCTTTACTATTTCTTATGCGCTTTCTTCCCATAGCGCTACATTAGCTTAAAGTGTACATCTTTTCTTTCAAGATCATCTTTTCCTTATTATAACAAGAAGCCTTTTCAAGGACGATCCGTAAAAACAATGAACTCTCCATTTGGTTCATATCATGTGGTATCTTGAGCCCGGATCCTAGAATTGGCCAATTTCTTGTGTTTGTGCGTACTATTCTTTTGCTTTCCAACACCAAGCATAACTAGTTGCTTCGGTGCCATAATCCATTGTACACAGTTTGATCTCTTGATCATTGTCATTCTTTTTAGAGCGGCTACATTGTCTATATTCTGTTCTTTAATTCCCGTCCTTTTTTTTCGTGTCTTTTGTTTTCGTTCTTTATCATTCCGTTCTTTTATTTCTCGTTCTTTATCTTTTGCGCAATTTACAGCTTCATTATATTCTGTTCATTTTATTGTTGTAATGACGTTATTCTGAGCACTTTTATTCTGAATTGAACTCTTATTGTTCACAATTGAGCATAAACTTAAAATCATTTGCATTAGTGTGAGAAAGAAAAGGGGTAGCGAATTTTACATCAAAAAAAGAGAGGCAAGAGAAGCCCAGAAGTGCTTCTTTTAAGCTGCTTGCCGTAAAAAAAATAGAAAAAAAAATTGATAAGAGAACCCTTTGCACTAAAAAAAAAATATTGCCAATTGTGGAAATTCTTTTTATGTGGTGCTATAACGTTACTAGTTGTGCGCATTTGATATTCCTGTTCTTAGTTCCTTTTTGTCTTTTTTTTTTTGTTTTCTTCTTTGAGTGTGCTTTCAGTGATCAACTCTTGTGAGGACCACTACAATTTTTATAAAAAACTTTTGATTTTGAAACGCAGTTGATCTTGTTAAGAACTTAAAAAGAACTTTGAGTGGTAAAAGGCAAGAGCGTTTACATTAAAAAATCAAAAGCCAATTATTTGAGTGAAACACGAGTGGTCATCTTTGAGTGAAACACGTGAGTAGAGTGGTGAGGTCCTTTTTTTTTCACATTCCATTTACATTTTACCTCATACTAGTGCACAATGGCTAGTGGTGCTAGTAACCCTCCTACCCCTAGAGCTACTGCAATGCAAGCTCGCATAGACGAGTTGACCAATCAATTTGCTCAAATGTTAGAGCACAATCGGAGGATGGAGGAGAGGATGGACAGAAGAGAAAGGCGTAGGTCTAGAACCTCCACCCAAAGGAGTGATAGTGGAGATGATGAGGAGGACGAAGAGAGAGAGAGACCTAGAAGGCATGAGGATAGGCGAAGGAATGAAAGGAGGCATAGGGAAAATGATAGAGAAGAAAGACTTAGGAGGAGAAATGAGCGGGATGAAGGACTTGATGGGTTTAAAATTAAAATACCTACATTTCAAGGGAGGAATGACCCCGAGGCTTATTTGGAGTGGGAGATGAAAATAGGGCAAATTTTTGACTAAAATAACTATAGAGAAGATAAGAAGGTGAAATTGGCAGCCATAGAATTTACAGATTATGCTCTAATTTGGTGGGACCAAATACAAAAGGAGAGAAGGAGAATAGGAGATGAACCAGTCAGTACTTGGAGGGAGATGAAAACAATGATGAGAAAAAGATATGTTCCTCCCCATTACCATAGAGAGCTTCACAATAAGCTCCAAAGACTCACTCAAGGGAGTCGAAGTGTGGATGAGTATCAAAAAGAGATGGAGATTGCAAAGGTGAGGGCAAATGTTGTTGAAGAGCCGGAAGCCGTAATGGCGCGCTTTCTTCATGGACTCAATCGGGAAATCCAAGATGTTGTAGAGTTACAACATTATGTGGAGCTTGGGGACTTAGTCCATCAAGCCATCAAGGTAGAACAACAACTAAAGAGGAGGAATTCCTATCGAAAGCCCTTTCCAAAGTTCAACTCCTCCTCTTGGAGGGACGAGCAACCTAAGGAGGATCCATCCTCACAATCAAAGGAAGGTAAAAATTCTAAAAATCCTAAGCCTTTTGTTGCTACTAACATTGCTTCGTCTTCTTCTACAAAAGCCAGAAACATAAAATGTTTTAAGTGTTTGGGGAATGGCCACATAGCCTCCCAATGCCCTAACAAGCGTGTCATGGTGATGAGGGAAAGTGGTCACCTTTCTAGTGATTCATGCCCCGGGTCCCCAACTACAAGCAGGGAAGAGGAGGAATGTGAAACATATGCCCCGGAAGGAGATTTGTTGATGGTGAGGAGGCTATTGGGAAGCCAAGTCATGGCTTATGACCAAAGCCAAAGAGAAAACATCTTTCGCACAAGATGTATGATCCAAGGAAAAGTGTGCTCATTGATTATTGATGGAGGAAGTTGTACCAATGTGGCAAGCACTCGTTTGGTATGTAAACTCCACCTTTCTACTACACCACACCCAAGTCCATACAAGCTTCAATGGCTAAGCGAAAATGGTGAGTTGTTGGTTGATCAACAAGTGGTGGTAAGCTTTTCAATTGGTAAGTATAATGATAAAATCTTGTGTGATGTGGTGCCCATGGAGGCTGCACATATTTTGCTTGGCAGGCCTTGGCAATTTGATAGAAAAGTGACTCATGATGGCTTGACCAATAGATTTTCCCTTGTTCATAATAATGTCAAAATTTCTCTTTTGCCACTAACTCCACTAGAGGTACGTGATGATCTTGCTAAGATGAAAATGAAAAGAGAGCAAGAGAGGAATGAATTGAAGGGAAAAATAAAAGAGTGTGAAGAAGTTGAGAAAAAATTTGAGAGCCTCTTTATTAAAAGAAGTGAGGACAAGAGAGTTCTTCTTACTATGCCAACCATGACCACTTGTTCATACAAAAACGTTGGTTTTTATGATCATGTTGCTCTTAATGTTGGTTTTGCAAATTCCCTTGAGCATGGATGTCAAACATATGTTTTGAATGATGAACTTGATGGGAAACAAATACGTATTCACTTTAGCAAGAATCTTTTTAAAGCTAAACTTGATTGTTACAATCATGAAAAGAACTTGTATGCTTTAGTGAAAGAGTTGCAAACTTATACATGCTATAATTTTTCCAAAGAATTTGTAGTCCCTATTGATCATGAACCTTTGAAGCATTTGCAAGGAAAAACTAAGTTGCATGAAGAGCATGTCAAATTGGTGGAATTAACGGCTCAAGTTTCCTTTGAGGTAACTCCAAACTTGGAAAAGGTAAATGTGTTTAGAGTTGCATTGGAGGAAAGGTATAATTTGTTTACTCATCTACAACAAAAATTGTTTGACCTTGGTGTGTATGATGATGGTCCTTCTAGTTGGTATGATGCATGTGAAAAATTAGCAAAAAATGTATTTCTTAAGCAACAAACCTATTCATTCAAAAATGTCAAGTTTTGTGTGCCTAGGGGGTCTATGCATGAGGTGCTTATTAAAGAAATTCATAAAAGTGGCTTGACGAAATATTATATCATTCAATTACCCGGTTCATTTTGGATTGATTCACGTCCTTTGGTTGTAGGTCGAGACCCATTAAATTCGAGGACAAATTCTTTCGAAGCGGGAGGGAATGATGGATATCAAGGAGGACAAATAAAGGGACATGACTTTCAGTGTTTTATTTTATTTTGTTAAGTCTTGGACAATTTTTAATTTTTGGGTTTTAATTTTATGTTGGGTTATTTTTTTATGTAATTTTTTAGACATTTTTAGTATTTTTCCTAATATGTGGTTGAAGTCCCACATTGGATAGGAATGACAGGGAGCCATCATCTTTTGGCTATAAGTAACCTTTCATTTTCTTTGTAGAGATACTTTTGAATTGAATTATAATTTGCACTCTTAAAAGAGTTGTGTGAGAGGAGTTCCTCTTGGGTTCTTGAGTGGACCAACTTTTGGTTCTTATCAAAGGTTTCTATACCTTTGTGGCGAATCCTCACCGGACATATCACTCTCAAGAATCAAACACTCATACTTCACAAATTACTTTGAAAGATTAACCCCTTACCTTGGCCTTAAGATGATGAAGAACAACCAAGAACACCAAGAACACAAAGTAAGAAATTTAGGAGAAAAGAGAGAAAAGAGAGAAAAGTGTTTGTCTTCTTGATTTCCACTTGTGATGAGTGAAAATTTATGAAGCCAAGGGGGTCTATTTATAGGTGAGGGGGCTGCCAAGAGGAGGGATCAAGAGGGAAATAAAAATTTGTGAGGTCATCTAGCTTTTTAAGGCATATGTCATAAAACCCTAATTTAAAAACTATCCATTTTTCTAATTGGCTAATCCTAATGACTAAGCCTCATGACTCATAAGAGAAAAACTCATCTAAGGGCCCTAAATGGGTGTGGATGTCGACCAAGTGAGGCCAAATAAGAGCCATTAGATTGCTTGGACAAAAGCCTAGGGTTTTGGTAGGTTTAAGTGGGAACTAAGGGCAAAATGGTCTTTTTACTTGCCCACCTTACTATTCAAGGTCATCATGATGTTCCCCCACTTTTATATACTTCTTAGAATTGTATTTGAACCCCTCAAAGTTTCTAAGTTTCCTATATCATAGCCACTATACCTCTATTCGTCTCAATTCGGTTTATTCCGCAATTAAGAGTCAGAATAGTTTTTTTACTAATCTAGTACTCTAAAATAATTTTAGAATAGTAAGAATCAATAAGAAATCTTAAGAATAACACATAAAAGTATTATGGAAGAGTTTTTGAAATTTTACGGTAAGGGTAAGCCTTACGGTTTGCAAGAACAAAGGAAAACCGACGCGCCGTAAGTGAAAAACAACATTGTTTCAGAAAATTCTAGAAAAATCCCAGAAAATTTGCAAATTGAATTTGATACTAATGGTCTCTCTTAAAATTTGATTTTGAGCCCTCATTGTTTGACATAAATTGATTTTCGACCAGAAACCTCTGCTTTCTGTTTTTTTTGTAAGCGTCGAAAAAGTAGCATTTTGATATGTTTTTCAAAAAAATTATGAATAATTTTCAAAAATCCTAAAAAATATAAGAACATGATTCAGCTACTCAAAATCTTTTTCTGACCTTAAATCGGTCTCTGAATAAGGGTTTTACACTTTTCGCAAATAACAGGGTCAAAATGGTAATTTCAAAAGTTTTCCAAAAAATCTAAGAAAATTCCAGAAAATCAGAAATATTAAAAGAACCAACTTTTGTGAAGGAAGTTTGTTTGAAAAAGTTTTTTTAACATATTTGTGTTATTAAAACCTTTTTCCATCAGTAACGGTAAATACGGATGTCAAACAGTAAGGGAAAAGTTACTGTTTTAATGAAATAATTTCATAAGTATTTTAAAACCTTCATTATTAGTCTAAAATAATTTTCTTATAACTTAGATCATACTAGATCATTTAAAATAGACAAAGACAGAAATACAGAAAACAGAAGTCTATAGAAACTTAACTATTTTCACTACTCATACTGTAATACTTAACCGGAACTAGTTATTCTATTTTTCTTAGGTTCCTATCGAGTCTTTGTAATTCCTATCTCATCTATTTTTCTATCTCTCGTATATATTCCTTTCCTAACTAACAGATTACGGAGTTCTGTCTATAAGGGACTAAAACCGTAATTTCTTTGTTTCTTCCTCTTAAAATCCAAACTTAATTCCTAAAACCTTTATATGTCCTCAAACTAATATATCTTCCCTTAAATACCTTTTGGAAGTGTTGTATGAATTTTCCAAATTCATGTATCATTTATCCTAATAATCAGAATGTCTGTATATAATTTCCTGACTTCCTTATTTAGCTCTAAACTACTAAGTTTTTGTCCAAAAAACTTCAAGGTAGTTCTAATGTTTAGAAATTAACACTTTGTCTTATAAGTGAAAATTTCAGGATGTTGCAAGTACTCCCTCCGTCCCTAATTATAAGAGATTTTTACCTAATTCTCTTCCACCAAGGAAGTTAGTTAATATAGTTTATAACATTAAATATGTCAATAATTTACATTGTATTTCCAAAATTGTCCTTAATAATAATATCTCTCTCTTCTCACTTTTTATCTCTCATTTAATTAATGCATTTCTATCCCTCTTCCAATAAATAAGGGTAGTTTGGGTAAAAATTAATTAATACATGACACATTTTCAAAAGCCTCTTATAAAAAGGGACAAACAAACTTGCAAAAAATCTCTTATAATTAGGGACGGAGGGAGTGATTTTTAATTACAAATACTTATTAGGCTTAATTGCATATTTGGTCCCCCAGTTATTGTGTTTGAGCGATTTGGGTCCCTCAGTTTTCAATTGTGCGAATTAGGTCCCCCAGTTATCCCAATTGTAGCAACCAAGTCCCCATATCCCTATGTCGTCCAATTTTTAACACCTAGAGCCTATGTGGCACACGTGATGATTGATTTTACACTAAATCGGGTCACCTTGGCATTGAGTCGGGACATCTTGACATTGATGACATGACAAAGATTCTCAAAAGTGAGAAATTTTAAGCAACATGTATTGCATCGCGTGTTACCCAACTTGCTTTGAAATTTTTTTTGGCTACCTACACTATGCCAAGGTAACCTAATTTAGTGTGAATCAGTCTCCGCGTGTGTCACGTAGGCTCTAGATGTTAAAAATTAGACAACATAGTGACGAGACTTGATTGTAACAATTAGGATAACTGAGAGACCTAATTCGCATAATTAAAAACCGAGGGACTCAAATTGAACAATTACAATAACTGAGAAACTAAAAATGTAATTAAGCTCTTGTTATACAAGGTAAGCAAAAGAGGAAACCTCAAATAGCTTGCCCGTCAAATAATTTTTTTTTTGTTTGATAAAGAGCCCGTCAAATAGTTTGGACTCAGAATTTCAAATGATATATGCCGTTGGAAACAACCCTTAATTAAATCCATATTTCTTCCTAAATATATGCTCTTTAATATGAAGGCAAAGTTCTCACATCCACTGTAGTTCATCAAATAAGAGTTGCACAAACTCTGAAACAACTGAGTAGTACTAAAATAACACTTGAAAATGAATATAAAGGGAAACTAACATGATAGAAATATTGATAACCATAACATACTTAAGCTGTGCACACTCACATATACAATGCTGAAATATAAGTTCAGGTGTTCATCAGCAGCTGAATTCACATTAGAATCAAAACTTCAAGACAAACTAATTTCCGTGTAGAGTTCATGTCTCTTATGCCTAGAGGAGACACTAATACTTGTGAAAAATTTAACATATCGCAATGCAATGTAAAAGTTCATGTCTAAGATAACTGAGTCTGTAGGGTGAAGCAGATCAAATCAGCATTCTATTCTCTTCCTAATGTTTTCATTACTTCTTGTGGATCACTATTTTGTCCCTTGCTTCATGCTAATCTTCATTTTGCTTCAAACTTGTTGGATTTTACGCTGCAATCTAAATAGAATCATTCACCAGGAATAATACCCTGAAAGTCTTGACATGTAAATAGTTATAATAAAACATTAGTGATTGCCTTAAGAAAGTCTTCATAGTTCATTGCAATGCATGAAGCATCTATATCATTTATCAGCAATGAATTAGAGTCCATTCAACCTTTTATTTGATCTGTTTTGTACTCATCCAAGAAAATAAAATTAAATGCACACCATTAAACCCTTTTTAAAGGAATGAAACTGACCAAATCTCACCACAAAATGAAAACACAACCAAGTTGTATTCAAACCTTGTACTTGCAGGTTGCAGTAAAACAAAAATAAAAGATCATCATGCATATCCATTCTAATAAAATTATGAACAACACAACATGCAAAGGGCAACATGTACTGACACGTGAAAGAGTTGAGAAATATATTTTTAGGTAGAAGATTCATACCTAAGATATAGCATATAATAACTAAAACTAAACTAAGAATAGATTTGTAAATGAATCCCCTTATTAGAGAAGAACAAAACAATCACAGAACTAAAATATTTTGAAGTTCCAGCAACTAAAATTAAAGGCACACCATTAAACTAACTCTGTGCAACTTACATATATACTTTCTATTGATTGAAAAAAGTAAACATTGACATGCATAAAAGTATGAAATAAAATCAAATCAGTATTCCAATATCGCTTCCTAAATCAAGAAGCAATATCGTATAATGACTTATTTAACTGAAAGCATAACTAAGCAATCCATAATAGGCTAAATTACGAAAAGCACAAAGAGCAGAAGTAATTACATAACTGAAAAATAAATACTACATTAAACTTAGATTCAAATCACAATCAAGTCTTAGATGGAAAGAAAATAATGTTGGTGGATGAAAGCAATATCAGTAACTGGAGCACATAATTTGTAGGTGAAGATACTGATGAAAATCTATTCTTTCCATCTTCATAGTTGTGGAACTGGAGCACATGCATGAGAAAGAAGATTCTTTGGCAGTTCATCTCTCATAATATAAGACAAAA
The DNA here is from genome assembly GCA_030159175.1 of Glycyrrhiza uralensis. Lineage (NCBI taxonomy): Eukaryota > Viridiplantae > Streptophyta > Magnoliopsida > Fabales > Fabaceae > Glycyrrhiza > Glycyrrhiza uralensis. The sequence continues at coordinate 3,901,221 of BRZY01000008.1, forward strand.
TATTAAACAGAAGTAAAGGGCAAAAAATGCCTTCTTATGTGAAACTTTATGCCTGCTTGCAATATTACACCAATAGCATCACACAACATCCGTCACCAATATATTCATCTCAATCCTTCTTACCATGAGAAAATGTACATAACTAACACATAGAAGCTTATTTACATACTTACAAAATCAATATAAAACAGAAAAAGGTACATATTAAAGACTAAAAGTTGAGGTTAGGGGGAGACAGGCAAATTTCGCAACGGCTCGGCTTGGTCTTGTTGGAATATAAGAATAGAAAGTGGTTATGTTAATATGGTGAACCCTGAGCAGCTGAGGTAGTGTGGATGCTGGTTTCATTGGGTTCGATTTCTTTGTGCAGTAAGACAACCAAAAGAAACTTGGTAGCAGAGGATAGCACACGGGTTGTATTATTATTGGCTTGATTCTTCATGGATTGCATAATGATTCGGTTCTGCATGTCTATATTTTACCTCAAAGCTATACTGCGTTGACAACAGTTCTGTAACTCTTCTTTAGGTAGGCACATCTTGTGCTTAATCTGAATAGAAATAATAATTCTTTGGTCTTTGAAAAGAAAAAAAAAACACTCAAACTTGAGGAGTTTGCCACAGACCTTGCTCAAATAAAAGTAACCAACAGGATCTAAAAGTCAAAACTACCTGTCTCAAAGCTTCATCCTTGTCATCAATATTCTCAGAATTAGCACGATGCTTCTCCCAGAGACTGTACCCTTCATCTTCAAACTTCTGAATTGTAAGCAGACATGCAGGCTAATGGCTATCAATAGCAAGAAATACAATTGCAGTACAATATAAGGAGGACTAAAAAACCAACACATGCGGTATAGTATATATTTTGAGTTGTTTTGAACCATTGGAGCCATGCTTCCAATCGAACAAATGCACACTCTAGGAACAGTGAGATCTCACTTCTATCCATGGCAATAAACTCATTATTTTTCAAGGAATTAATTATCTTGAAAAAAATCAATGATTCCACAGGGAGAGGAAGAGAAGATTGGAGAAGAAAAATAAAATAAAAATAGAGAATAATATACAAAAAATGATTGAGCGTTTTTTTTTTTGAAATTTTGAAAGCTTCCAACCTTGTTTTGTTATGGTGTGTGTAATTTGAAATTTGAAAGGTTGTGTGCGCGTAGAGGAGCAGAAGACCAGGAAGCAATTTTTAGCAATTGTGCGTGCGTGAGAGAGTACTGAGTGTGAGAGAGAGAATGAGAATTTGATATTGTAAAAAGACATTTTTACCCCAAGTTGTGCATATGTGTCAAACAGATAGGATGTCTAAAATAGGAAATTCATGTGTGTTGTTTTATTAGATATACTAGTAACGTACCCGTGCATATGCACGGGCCATGCGATTTTCTTTTAATGGTTATGAAACAGTTGGCAACTATGATAACTATAACAAAATATAGTTCTCAGAAAGCACTACTGACCAACAAATATATTGTATTTGAGACAATAAATTTAGCAATTGTACCCATAATTAAAGTATACAAAAAGCAAGTGATATCCATGCAACAACAAAAGTTCCACCTAAGATAATATTAGTGTTCAAACAGAAGACAACTACACCAAAGTAGTACCACGTCAAGTTAGTACATTAACAGCAATAATATACCCACTCCAATTCAAATATCTCACTATCAAAATACATAGACCCAGTAAGATAAGTAAAGGCATAATCTTATTGCACATTGACCTACAAAACACACATCACAAAACATGCTAAAACACATCCAAAGTATTTTCAAGATCAATGTACACTATAGAGGGTGTTGAACAAAAAGTGGAACCTCACAAAATACAATTTCTATGACAATTTACAATGTTCAAGGCACTTAGTTCCTTTTCAGGTCTACCACTTGACATAGTATCCTCATCAGATCCATCCAACTGGACATCTTCAGTTAACTCCTTAAAAGGTAATGGCTGTAAAAATTTGAACTGTGTTAGATATGCTGATAAACTCACTGGTAGGGATCGTGATGGTGTTTAATATTATTTATATTAAAGAAAGATAATGCATAGCATCAATCAGTTGTTACTAAGATTCAATTAATATTTACTACTTACAATTTTGAGAACTTGGCAATAAGGTGTTGCTTGGTCTCAAACTCCACAATAGTCACTGCATATAATGCATACAGTGAATTTTGTAAGAAAGTTGATAGATAATCAAAACTTGTAATTGTAAATATACTTACTTCTTAGAGATTCTGAAAGACTTCTTTGTAAACTACATTGGTGCTAGTTTTTGATGCTTGTCTCCCTTGATCATGTATTAAGATTTGTAATCTATGCTTGCTTTTCACTCTAGACATTGCCAGTAGAATAGCTACAGTCAATTTTAATTAACATGAAACGACAGATTCCATTTGGTCCCCATCAAAGGAAAAAGGTAAATCCATATGGTGATATAGATACCCCCTTATAGAAAAGCATGAACTAATCAACATTCATAATAACTCGTGTTATGGGCATGTCAGTCGTTTAGTAGCTAAAAAAATTAAACCAAGAGCTATAGAAAAATATTAGTCATATATATGAACATGATTTTTATTCTATAACTTAAAAAGAGCTAAACGTCAAAAGGTAAAAAAAAAAATGTGGTCCATAAATATGAAAACAGCTGCTTCCACAAAAAAAAAGGTAAGCAATTGCACTAAATTCACTGCAGCACAAGTTGCACAACTGCACACTCTCAAAGCAACCTGCTCGCTTGTAATGATAAGTACCACCACCAACTACACCAAAAATTGTTGTAGCAAGTAGATCTACTAAAATATGAATTGTGAGACAGCAGATTCAAAACAGGCAAAGTTCCACTTGGATTCTAAAGCAGACTGGTCATGTCAATGGAAATGCACCAAAGTGAAAACAGAACCTTATTTCCTTAGCAGACAACCTCCCACCCCACACAGCATGATAACAATCCCCAAGGACACTAAAATGAAACAATACAAACAAAAAATATCTATCTTATTGTTACAATGACATCAATTTCCAAACCCCACGATTTTTGAAGCTGACTGCCAGTGCCACAGGACCTACATCTTAGGCCTTTTGCAAACTGAGAACCACAAAAATTGGGGAAAATACAATTAAATCAATTTATATAAAGATATTGAAGTAAATGAGATGGAAAATGAGTAGAGAAATAATTCATGAAGGAACAAAATCCCTATAATTTCTTTAGGATTAAACTTATATGTATTTCACAAAGCTTCAAGCAACAATCAAATTTCAGAACTATAATCCATACCTAGTCAAAAAAATTTACAGCATCATTACAATCTCATTGCAAGTACCATAATCTATAGCTAGCAAAACAAAATTACAACATAAATACCAAATCAATGCTGACCCGGATGAACAAACGCATTATCAATTAATCAGGATCAATAAATAGGAACTGGGATTTCAAAGCATTATAGCTCTTAGCTGACCAAACAAATCATATACAATGAGAGAAAATCATTTTCAACACAAAAGGTCCACTGCACAATTCATTTCATGATCACAACCATGTTATAGCATTTGAAATCAAGTACAGAAGGTTGAGAACCATGGATATAAACTAAATGGTAATATTACAAACTGAAGTAATGAGAAAAAAAAGGGTTAAAAATGAAACCTACATTGATCTTAACAAATGCAGCAACCTATATAATTGACAATATCCTTACAAGACATTTGTTCACACCAACATAGGTTTACAATTCAATATATTTGTTTTTAAATTACATTATCTGAATCCAGGTTAAAACTTTTCATATGTAAGATCTGTTTAACCACCAAGTGTTCTAAAATGTAGGTTGAAAGATGATAAGTCATATCACTCATCTATAAAAAAAGGTACACCGAAAGGGTTACCTTGGATAGACACACCAACATCAGAACTAAACAAAGCAAAAGAGGTGTACATTGTAATTATTTAAAAGGAAACCATTCTAACTACATCCTTTTAAAAACATTATAAAAACTAATTGCTGCCATTTTGACTTTAATTAATATTCATATCATTCAGATCAGATTCAGATTCAAGAGATGCAGAAAAAAAAAGCCCGTGAGTTCCAAGCAAACAACAATGTACCTTGACACTGGGTGTCATCATTTGACAAACCCACATGCTTATGAAATTAGTATAGAGGCACAAATAAACAACAGTTGCAACAGTCCAAAACTCTTCCATTTTCAATGTGCAAATCTCAACACCACTGTTAGCTTAGAGAACACTTATAATAGAGAGAACAAATCAAACTCCTCAGAAGCAAAACTAGTTAGCCAATATTTGTTCTCAATTAATCTAGGGAATTAAAGATTAGTTCAAGCAAACTGAAAAAAGACCGAAAAAGGACCTCAAAAGAATATAGGGACAAAGGCTAAACAGAGAAAAGTTTACCTTTTTACGATAGAGAAAATGGCACCCTTCACAATCCCTGAATGAAAAGAATATGAAAAAAAATGTACATCAAATTGAATGAAAATCTGCTCAATGCAACCCAATTCATAAAATTAAAGAGGGAAAAAAAAAGCAAAGTAAACAAAGAAAGCACAGCTGAAATCTCTGAATGAAAAAATAAACATGTAGCAAACTATAAATAAAGACCCCTTCAATGCAAAAACACTAATAAGGCCAATGTTGAGGAGCATAAAGGAAGTAAAGTGTTCATTAAATGAAAACTTACCTGAGAATTTTAATAAAGTGCAAACATTCAATGTGATAGATGTCAGTCAACTACCTTTTTTTTTCCTACAAAAATAATATTCTGTTCAATACCAGAACAAAATATGTGGCAAAAGGAAAATTACCAGATCAAGAGAAGACATTTCCAAATTAAGAGGAAAAAGGACATAGCGTAATAAGCTAAATATATAGGTAAATAAAAACTGATGTTGCTCACCCCATAGATGTAACAAATCAAAATCACAATTCAATTCATTTCTACATGTATCAATTAGAAATCCATTATTATAACTTCTTCATTATCAATAAATACAGAGATGTATTAGCAAGAATCAATATTCTGAATTAGATATCATCACATTGTATGCAAAACATCAAAGGAACTCCTGAGCTAAGGAAGTCTAATTCCATGTGAATCAAAGGATTGGAAACAATACCTATTCAACACATGTTTAAAAGCAAAGATATAAATTCCCAACACCAAATTAACACATAGCCCCCTGTACATGGTCAACATAGAATACCAGTATAATCATCAAATTGCGAAAACAATCAAAATCTCATGAAAGAAAGAAAAGAAACCTCCCCCCACTTCAACCATGAAACGGTCAAGACATTTCAACACACCTCAAATTGTTCCAAGGTAGGATAAGATCCATTTGCCAACTTCTTCCTCACTATGGCAAAGTCCAAAGGATGCTCAATCACATCGTGATAATCAGGAAGCTGCACAGAAGAAAAAATTTTGAATTCCAGTGTCAAGGATCAATTCCAGTGTCCTCTTATCGGGCAAGGGAGGGAATGTTCCTAAACACCTACTATCAGTCTAAACTTATGTTGAACTATTTCCTAGGAAGAAGAATATGTAGGTTAAAGGAATTGGAGCATCTACAAACTCCATGGTAGCATCAAGAACTTTACTGTAAGAACAGCGTTTTTAATTGCTTCCCTCATTTCTAATGAAACATTGATTACTGCAAAGCTTGAATTTTGGCTCCAATCTCATGGGGTTGGTAAATCTTTCTCAAAATTGGTTTTCGTTTCTCCTCCCTTCCCTATTACTTAATGGAAAAACAAAAGCAGAACAACGGAAAAGATAATAAGACAGGATGACACACCCATTCTTCTTTTTGATTACTTTCTTAATGCAATGCGAGAAAAACAACATTTCTCATAAACAGGATTTCTTAGTTTGCTATGAGAAATATGGTGCTAACGTAGAAGTATACCTTTTAAAACACACAGATTTATCACTTCTATTACATACATAACATTGTATCCATATCTCCTTCAAAAAGCAAAAAATAAATAAATAATAAGAGAAGCAAACAGAACATACCATGCTGCATTGTTTGACTGAATTGGCTCAAATAATTGGTTAAAGCATTGGGTTCACTCAGTACACCCTCAAGCCCCTATAATAATTCATATGTTAGCAGCAACAAAAGTTGTAACAGTATAATTAATAGCCAAATGGAGAGAGAGAGACAGCAAGAAAGGGTATCTCAAATTTAATTAAGGCTTAAATATGTTTTTGGTCCCTCATGTTTGGACTAAGTTCGTTTTTGGTCTCTCAAATACTAAAAATATTATTTTAGTCCCTAATCTTTTGAAAATCAGTTACTTTTGGTCCCTAGGGCCATATTTTAAATTTGAAAAGTATTTTTTAAATTTATACTTTGACCCCTCATAAAGTCTGATGTTCACCTTAACCCGTTTTTCCGTTCTCCTCCCCCTCCATTGATGCACTGCGGCCCTCCATCCCCGCCCGACCAAGGGAGGAGCTCTGCGCGGACAAGGGAGGTTGCGCACAATAGCGAGAAGGGAGGGAGCCACTGCGGTCGCACATGGAGGAGAACGAGAGAGAGGCCGCATCTCATGGCGGCTTCGAGGGAGGACATTGGAACTACTCCTAGCAGGGATGGGGGTCGCGATGCATCAGTGGAGGGGGAGGAGAATGGAAAAACGGGTTAAGGTGAACATCGGACTTTAAGAGGGTCAAAGTATAAATTTAAAAAATACTTTTTAAATTTAAAATATGGCCCCAATGACCAAAAGTGACTGATTTTCAAAAGATTAGGAACTAAAATAATATTTTTGGTATTTGAGGGATCAAAAATGAACTTAGGCCAAACATGAGGGATTAAAAACATATTTAAGCCTTTAATTAAAGAGACATGTAAGGAGGCAAACATATTATATCAATCTGAGGTATCAAGATGGGTTTAAATCGAGGATGCACAAAATCTAATATTAGCAAATTATTGTAAAGAGTTGTTCCTAGTAAGTTAACCTCCGATAGTTGTTATCTTATTACATAGCTTTCTCGAATAAGTGATTTTAGAAAAGAATCAACACCTTGTGAAGCTTCTCCTCAACAACCTTTGTTATATCATTCTTTTGCTCAAAGCCAGCTTCCAACTCCAACTTTGGCACATTGGTCTTGATAACTAAAATGCAAAACATTAGTAGCCTTACAAAATTCTAATCATGCTTTAACACAACACCCAAAAACTAAAATGCTTTTTGAATAATAGTCAAACACAAAAAACAGATCATAATAAATCACGTAGGAAATATCCTACCACATTGGTTGTACATTTAAATTTCAGTTTCACTTTCTTCACAAAGAGTTTATGCTGGGCTTATCACAATCAATATTCCTGACCTCCACTTCCCTTCTATGAAAAAATTCCTCGAAAAAATTAAATAACAAAAACCATTTTACAAAATCCTAAAATGAAATGAAAGAAGAGGATAGAAGCTCATTTTCTCCTTTTTTTTTGAAAAGACAAAGAATATCACAGCTAGCCAAAAGAACAATGAATCCCCAACCTGTATGTACAATGAGTGCCAAAGCAATCTGCAGAATGACTTGCCTATTGCTTCCTAGGTGTAAACATTCAATTTTGTCCTTTTTCTTTTATTTTATCTCATTTTTTTTTGTCTACAAGGGGCGGCTGGGGGAGGAGGGGGTTGGGTGGGGGATCGATCCCTTCACTCATAGGATGAGCTCCCTAAGCTTTAACCACTGAGCTATGAGTGGGAGTTCATTTTATTTCAATTTAGTAATTGACTTTTTTTAGTTTGGACCAAACTAGGCCCTTTTGTCAAAATATGCCAAAATGGCCATGTTAGGCCCAATGTTTTTGTTGTTTCTTTTTTTTTATCTGATTATATAAAAAAATTGGGCCAGTGGCCCATTTTTTATCCCATTTTACTTTCCTTTTTATTTTCCTTTCTAGAATAGGTTTTTGAGCTAGTTGGGCTCAATACATTTTTGGTCAGTTTTAAAAAATGTTTACAGCGCCAGAGCCAAAACTGAGTACCCGATTTCGTTTTATTTTATTTTTCTTAAAAAGGATTTTTTGGGCCAGTGGCCCAATCAAAAAAGAAAGAAAGAGTGGATTTTTTGGGCCAGTGGCCCAGTGCTGTGTTTTTTATTTCGTTTGTTGGACTCCAGTTCTCTTTTTTGTTTTTTGTTTTTGGTCAAAGGAGAATATATATTGAAACGGGTCAGAGCCCAAACCAATACAACCGGGCCAAAGATAGACTAAGAGCCCAACCACCAGAAATGCAATAGCACACTTACACACGTGATAACAGCTATGCTCTGGGAAACATAAAGAAACTCAACTAACAGCCAAGACTTAAAGGACTTTACCAAATTACAAGAAGACAGTAAAGGCAATTAACTCCTATCTATGCGCAGAGATCCAAAGAGACCGAAAAGCCACCAGCAATACCATACCAGGCTCGGTCAATTCAACATCCAAACTAATGAAACTCCATCCAGCACACACCATTGGGGAAGGCGCACAACAGGTCAAGATAGAGGCCACACAAAAAATACAGAGCCCACCTAAACAAAGAACCTGCAGAGACAAAAACAAGCCAGCTCTATACAGAAAGCGCATCCAACAAAACAAACCCCCAAATCTGTCAATCAGTAGATGATGATGAAGTTCCAACCAAAAAGGATGGTCTCGGGTCAAAAGGCAAAGCCCGATCTGGGAAGACATGATTATCAAAATCTGAAAATCCACCATTTGCCACAACCTCTTCATTCCCATGTCTTTGTGCAGAGGGCCGATCTAAGATGCTACCTTTGTCAAGATCAATGATTTGTTTAAGAGAAAGTGGAGGAACCGAGGTCCACATAGGAGGGAGAGCATTTCTGCTTCCAAGCAGAGCAACATGATGAGCAGCAGCATTACCTTCTCTAGGTGTCCATGTAAGTCCAATATCAGTGTTATTGGTTCTGAGATTTTCAATATCTTGAACTAAAGACATGATTTCACCAATTTTTATCTCCTGTCTACACGCCCTCACTAGATCCTTACAATCTGTCTCAATTAATACTCTTCCCATATTACAGTTGACAGCAAAAGCAAAAGCTTCCCTAACAGCAAGGGCTTCTGCAATGATGGGAGAAAAAGCAGGTGTTTTTTTTGTAAGTCCTCCTAGCATAGCACCTTGATCGTTTCTTAAAATAATACCAGCTTGAGCTATTTTTTTTCCAGCATTAAACTTAGCATCTGAGTTGATCTTGAGCACCCCATTTGGGGGTGGTCTCCATCTTTTGTTGATCTGTTGCTGTCTTGAGGGGGAGGTATTTCTTCTCCTGCTTTTCATCCAATGGCTGAAATAATCATTAATTAACAGATTAGACATTTGTAATGCTGCCCAGGGATTCGGACACTTCCCTTCATGAAAGGCCTGGTTTCTTTCCTTCCATAGGGTCCATAGGGTGCAGGCAATAGAGATTTGAATAAAGACCTTGTTCTCCCCCACCATCTTATCGCCCAATTTCTCAGCCAACCATGAATCAATTCTAGTAACCTCATCTTTTCTTGGGATACACTGGACTTGTGACCCCAGCCAAACCATTCTAGTCCAATCACAAATAAGTAGAGTATGCTCAACTGTTTCAGCCTCCATATGACAAAATGGACAGACCCCAGAAACCAGCACCTTCCTCCTTCTTAAATTTTCTGAAACTGGTAAACTGTTGTGGACATATGAGTTTTGACAGCTCAGAAATCCAAAATCTTTTTTCTTCAGAATTAAAAGATCCATTTTCAAAAATAAAATCAATCAACACAGATTCATTTTCTAGCAAGAACTACGTAGTTTTGATTTTGCTATTGCACCGAGGGATATGTAGGAGCAAGGGCCAACCCTTGTCAAATGCAAAAATCATTTTTCTTAATTTTTCACTTTTCAATTCAAAAATCAAAATTTGTAAATAAATAAAACTTTCTCTTCATTTTTTTGGGTAAAATAAATAATTTAAAAGTTAACAGAGTTTTGCAAGTTTAATTAAAGATAATGGTTTCTTAAAACGGACGTTGTAGGGTGTTAACACTTTTTCTACTCCTGAATCTGAATTTGGTTTCGAATACTGTTTTTATTTTTGGGTTTTCCAATGTTTTCCGCAATAAAAATTGGTGACGATTCCCATTGGATTTTTTAAAATATCCCCTCTCCGAATATTTTTTCGATCGCTTCACTAGGCCAAAAGAAAAGGGGACTGAAATAGAAGCAAGCAGAATTCGCTATTAGACCATAATAATCATGAAAAAACTCAAACAATCCTTCTTACCTCACAGTCGCCACTTTGTGATAGTAAAAAGAAAATTATGTGACACCCTTTTGTGTATCTGTTCCAACGCCACCTAAAAAACCATAAAATCTGCAAAAAGAAATTTAAATTAAGCATTCATGCAAAGAAATCCAAATCATCAACATTTGAATTATCTTGTCACTTTATCATCAACAGAACTTGATTCAATAATTAAGCATAAACCACAATAGCTGCTAACCCGAAGAGCTCTCATTTTGAATCTATTCATTAAAGTGTTATACTAGAGCCTTGTTCTCACGATATCTTCCAATAGAACAATGAAAGCTTTCTTTGCATTTTATAGCCAGAAAACTTCCGTAACAACAATTTAGGACAGTAAATATTTACAATCGCTTTCCATAAACCTAATGTAAAGTTTAACCTTCCAAGTCATAGATGTTCAAATTTCAATTTCAAATTGGCAACAATTTATTTTTTTCCTTTTATGGAGGAAATTGATGATATCTTAGGAGGCAGTAAAGAAGCATAAAAGAATTATTGTTCAATGAAATATGCAGTCTCAATGATATAGTTCATTCAAACCCAATACTATAGAAAACTCAAATAAACAATATGTACAAACTATTTCAATCAAGTAACATATATACCCTAGATTTTAATTTTATATCACTAAACATTTAGATATGAATTACAGGTAACTCATCCCAAAATATAGCTTTTGGAGACGTGGAAATGTCATAACTAGATTTAAAACCCAAAAGTAGTCGTAGTCGTTATTGACATCTTCGTGACCACATAGAAACAACTCCATTTCTCTGAGATGTTGAAACGGGACAATGGTTGGTGGGAACCATTCTACCTACATCAAGACAAAAGCATATATATATATATATATATATATGTATATGTATATAATATATATATATATATAGGGTTTAGGGTATAGGTGTCCCATTAGATCAAAGCAGATTCAGCAGAATCAACATCACTCACCACAAACTTAAAGAAGAATACAAAGTTTAAAAAAAAAAACCAATGTATATTAATTTAATTTACGAACAATCTCACCTAAGACACAGAACTCGGGCAAACCCTGTTAAGAACTCTGGGGGTGGGGTGGGGCTGTATTAATGGGTTTCATGCATCTTTTAACTAATGTGAGAATTTATTCACAATTTATTTTTTGCATTTAATATAGTCTTTAACAATAAACAGAATTACCAGGAAATTTAACTAAAGATTTAGCTAAAGTGTGTGCAACTAAATTACACAGCTAAAGTTAATCTGAAGATTTATCTACGTCTTTCTTAACAAATATGAAACATTAACACTTACATTCCTAAATCCCACTTCCCAAATTTCTAAATTCTTGAGAGGACTGAAGATAAGTGTTGCAAAGAGGCATTTTCTTTCATTGAAATTTACTATATTTAATGTTTATACTTTATTCTTCTATAGCTTAAGGGCGAAATTCATATTTAAACTTCTATGATTAAAATTAAAATAGCAAGTCTTCGCTAGGAAGTAGCCAAAACTAACTTACCCAATTCTAGTTCAATGTTTTGATTGAGCTAATTTTTGGGTCTAATCTCACCACAGTGGTGACTAGATTATAATGGGTTGTTTGAAATATCATAATTTGAAATATGGCAGAGTTTCATAAGAACTGATGCATGATTCTCAATATTTTGACTTACCTGTGATGAAGACAATACCAAACTAAGACTCTAAAGCTGATGGAGAGAAGCAAGTGGATCAAAGGCATGCGAAATTTCAAACTCCACTGAATCCTTCCGGTAGGAATTGAAATTCAAGTAAAGCTCTGATATCTGAGGAGCATCAATAGAAGTAAAAGCCATAATGTCATCACCACTATACACAAGGGATGAGAGATTTGGGGTTAGAATATTGATCATCTTTGATCTAGGGTGAATGTGACAACGATATATCTCAAGATGATGCAATGTGCGACTCTTAATCCTAGTAACTTCGTGCTTGATTCTGCAATTGATAAAGGATAGTTCTTCAAGATGGAAGCATTTAGAGAATAGACATGACAAGAGATTCTTCTCTACTACGAGTTTCTCTAGCACAAGGGTCTTCAATTGCTTAAATCCAGAAAACTTGGCATGTGGCAACAGATGGCAGTTTTGAAGGTGAAGATGGCCTTTGAACTCAGAAAAGAGAATATGTATACACTAAATTTACTAAGTTTCGCAACGATATTTACTTCATATATATAGTTCATTAGTCAAATTAAAAACATAGACTCATTTTAACACCAGAGGGCTGAACATGTTTATTGATAGACGGTTGAACATCATACACCCGAACACTATCTCTGGTCTTATATATAAGATAATTTAAGGTTATTTTCTTGGTCAAAATCACTATAAGAAATGCGGAATTTTGCGTCGGTCAAAATAGTGTTTTAGCGGCGATTCTAAAACCACCAGCGAATCTAGTTTTGCGTTGGTAATTTGCATCCATGGGAATAACCGCCGGTAAATGGATTCGCGGCAGTTTGAATCGCCGCTAAAATGCATAAAGCCTTTAACGACCGTTCAAGCCGCCAGCTAACATTTTTTAGTGTTACATTTCAATTTTGCGGCTATTTAATTGATATTTTTTAAAATAAAATTTACGTTGCAGTTCCACAAATCCAAAGAAATCAAAAGGCGAACTAAAAGAGGCCAAATTAATTAATAAAAAATGGCAGAGCACCAGATGTGCCAAGCCAAGGAGTTATACATGTACAAGTCATAAGAATTAACAAGATCATTACAATACATCTCCCAGAACTAAAACACACCCCAAATAAGACAGGTAGCAGCAATTTTATTATGCAATTTACCACACATCACCCCAAAACAGAGAACCCCGAAACTAACAGAACCAAAGCACTGTAGCCACACAACATCGCTTTTGCTGGATCCTAAGTAGCACCAAGCCTCAAAACCTTGTCCACGCATCTTTGAAGGACCAACTCAGGCATACATCCATAAACTAATATATATTAAGCTCTAAGCAAAGCAGATCACCAAAACTCAAACCCTTGACAGAGACTGATAAGAATTATCCTTACAATATACTACTGATCATGGAGAACTCCAAAACAAAAATAGCCCCATTACAGAATTAGCTAGCCTTACAACTTAGTGTGCCTATGCATGTACAACTTACAAAAATTGAAAGATTTAGAAGTGCCATAGCCAATCCTGCAGAACCAAAAGCAAACATCTTGGAATCGGAATATTTTATAAATTTATTTCCATGTTTTTATCATAATGGCTGTTTGAACTACCACTACTATATATATATATATATAGAGTAAATCCTTGACATATGAATCAAAATAATTGAGTTGAGTTTTAAGAAAATAAAACAAGCAATTATATCGGATAATGTAATATTAATTTAAATAAGAATTAAGAAACCAAGTACAAGTTCTAACAAAATAGGATCCAATTATAGTAATAATGATGGGACCAGTTACAATAACATCAAAACACAGAATCCACTACAGTAGAGCTTGCACAAAGTATTTTCAACAAGGCACAAAACAAACAAACTAAAGCAAAACTTGATAACAGGTTGCACAAGTTTTTATTATGTTCTATCATCACAATCTAATTTAGATATTTGTCAATAAAATGCATATAATACCATAAAGCAAACAACTAATTACTATACACATCCATTTATGAGCTACTAGGTCTTTAACAGATTCGGTTGCCGGTCCAAACCTGAAGCATTCTTCTTCTCATATCTTATGCTATAATATTTAGACAAAAGACTCTAATATTATCTTTTTCATTCCAAAGAGGCAAAGAACATGACATAATTAATCAACGACACATAAGCAATTATGAATTATCCATGCTTTGTTATTTTTCATATAATTGCTATAAGTATACTACTAGCAAGCAAACAATCCAATGAGACACAATTTAGCCACCTAGGCAGACAGAAACAGTAAACCATGTTTATAAATAATGCAGTGACTTAATTGATTATACCTGCTTCCCTTTTATTTCTTTGAGTCTAGAACCCTGAAAAGTAAAACAATCAAGGTTAAGTTCAACATCCAGCAAAAAATTTAAAGAAATAGCTGAATTTTTGCACTTAACTCATGGCATAAAACATGAATAGCCTTGAATTCTCCAGTTATTTTATCTGCTTCCTGTTGTAGTACATCCTAAATTTTTCACTCAACTCCTCCCTGGTATTTTTTGTAAGGGCTGCACATTCATCTAAACTTTTATCAAAAGGATTCATTCTTGCAGATAACTTCTTCTTGGCCTCCTGAAACCAATGCAGATAGGTAAACATTCATCCTCAAGCATTCCATGGTAAAACAATCATCAGTGAATAATTAATGACATGAGAAACTCAGAAAAATAAATTGAGCATAGTGCAAAGTTCAAAAGAAAGGGAAAAAGAATTAACTATTATATCATCTTCTCATTTTTTGTCATAATCTTAGCAGCTTCATGCAAAAAATAAACCACCTCAGATCCAATTAAAACGGAAAAGCATACTTAAAATAACACAACTTCATTCTGAACATAATTAGCTGTGTGCACAGGAAATTAATACTAATGAAATCCATATCAATAACTTCCTGCCGCTGAGATTTCTTCATTATGTTCCTACCTTGTCTCCTAAAAACTGTCTGCCTTGATTTTGTTCCCTTTTCCTTTGAAAACTTGGGTTGTTCTGTTGTTCTATTGGTCTAGCACTGGATGTTCCTTCTTTCTTTGCAACCCACAACTAAAAGGTTAGGGAAAGGTGAAGTCAGCTTCATGCTTGAAATATACACATAATCAACATATTGGGCCTGGATCAGATAATTAAAAACCAGAAAGCTTCACAAAAATAAAGGGGACAAGTACCTCCTTAACAATAAATTTCAGAATGTTAGAAAATTTTCCAAGTGTTGGCACTCCTTCAGGCTTCTCAAATGCTACACTAGAAAACAATATAACATTCAGAATATTCATATATATCACATTACACATAGAAAGAAATCTACCTATCTAAATATCACAATACAACATTCAGAACAATTATTGGTAGCTGAGGGTAATTCCTTCAAAGAAAAAACCAGCCATGGAGGTTGTTTCTTCCCACGTGCTTTGCTGCATTTATAGAGACTCTAATATCAATTATCCATTTTAAGAAAGCACAACTAAGACAAGAGTTTGAATCTAAAACCTATAATTTCTAAAGTCTCCAGGAATAGGATCAATGCAACAAGCGCCTTAGTATACCAGAACAATTAACCGTGCATGTTATGTTAATTAACTTATTAAAAAGATACACAGTCTTCTCCCTCTATTTTACCTTGAGAGTTTTCCTGCTGTGAGTCTCAAAATTCAGTCCAAGCAAGAAGAAATGATTGTTTCAACAAACAAACACAAATACAAGCACGAAAACACTAGCTGTCCAAATCCCTAACACACAAATGCGAAACGGTTATTGAGAAGTGAGCAACTGTAAAAGTTTCGTTTCTTTACAAACACGGAAATTGTCAAATTCCATACGAGAAACAACAAGAAGAGGCAAATCGAGACAAGAAAGCATTCAAGACGAAATTTGGAGAAAAATGGAAGAAGCAGAGAGATAAGAGGTGCTTTGGCTTCGTAGATGCGAGGTCCATGATATGCGAGCACTTTCTCGCCCTCATAGTAGAGGCCGGAAATGGAGGGCTGAACGTCGCTGGCGGAGCCTCTTGATAGATTCTGGAAAATCGCATTTGGGTGCTTCGCCATGAAAACCGCTTCCAATCGTCGCCATAGAGCTTGTAGAGAATGCAATTGAAGCGAGTGACCAAATGAATGGAAAGGTGAAATTTGTTCCAGCGAAAGTGAGAAGTTTCACGCGAAATAGAAAATGTAACCCGCGAAACGCAAAACCCAGCGGGGGTTAAAGTTGATCGATGGTAAACAGCTCATTCAAATCTAATTTTTCTAATAAGCTATAAAATTTAAGGGCGGTTAAATGCAACCGCCTCTAGGCAACTGCCACCAAATACCTTGCTTCTTCGCTGCGTTTGATTTGCAAAACAAATAAGGTACTGGACACTACAAAATTAATTGTTTCATATTTGATTTGAAAAGTGTTATTGGTACCGGATAAAACAGGAGGTAATAGACAACACAAAACCCCAATTCTTATCCCTTAATAGACTACTGCACAACTTTTTGTCTCAAAGTACAAACTACAAAAAGAAAAAAATACTCAACTTAATAACTATATTATTTATGTATATAATAAATTTATTAATAATAATAATATATATTAATAAATAAATGTAAATTATTAATAAATAAATATAGATTATCAATATAATAAATATATATTATATATATAAGCAATAAATATATTTAATAAATATTATTATATATATGTAATAAATATTTTATTATCAATATAATAAATATAAATATATATCATTAATAAATACATGTTTTAAAAATAAATAAATATGTTAAAAATATATATATATATGTTATTAATTAAATAACTTTACATTATTAATAAATATATTTAATATTCATATAATACAATGGGTATTATAGTAAATTTTACATTACTTTATTTGTGATGTTCTTAGTTCATTAAACAATGTACACAATAAAGAGTTGTGTTGTACATTAGGTATTTGTTCTGTGTTGTTCTACTTGTACTGTAACTCAGTGTGCATCAAACGCACCCTTATAGTGGATTATAAGAAACATAGACCTATTTTAAATGCATCACATAAAATTCTTTTTATACCCATTAGATAGAGAATAATATGTTTGAAAATTAGAGATGATTTAATGTTACTAAATGTATAAGCTACCGATGTTAGGAATAATTTTAAAATAAAATTAATATTAATTATAATTAACTCATTTAACTATCTTTTATTAGTGAAAATAAATTAGATATTTATCTATTGTATATCAGACCAGAGTACCAAACAGGGAGAGGAATGTTACTAAACACCTACTACCAGTCTAAACTTATATAGGTAGCAACGCAGAAGCTCTCAACTGTACGGAGCATAAGATAAAATAAAGGAAATAGTCGTGACAGGAACATAATCGAGAGCACTATGAATTTGGAATTCTCAAGTTAAGGATGTTATTTCAAATTCTCCAAAAAAATTTTAAATTCCAAAAAAACTCTTCATTTCTTAATTCTATCTATTTAATATACAAACAAAATATTTGAGATGGATATATTTTAATTATCCCATAAAAATATGTGGCTTCTAACATAAGGGGCCTCACAAGGCCCTAACCGGTGAGGGGCTAAAAAACACCATTAGATATAATAATAAAATACTTCGACGGCTGGGATCGATTTGAGCGACCTGTTGATTACCTAATATTCTAGGTTGTCAAAATAGTTGCAATTTGGTCCTCAATTTGCCATAATTCACCTTTTTGAACTCATTATCTATCTTTCATTCTTCTCCATTCTCTCTTCCATCTTTACCCATAAGATCTATCTAGAAAATTAACAATATATGAAAACTTTACCCAGAAAATCAATCTAGAAATAAACACAAAATAAAACCAAAATAAATCCCAATGAACAACGAAATGGATAGTTACAATTACCAAAAACAAATCTCAATCGGAAAAAAGATAGAAATGAAGATGAAAGGGACTAGGGAAGTCTCGCTCTGTCTCTGTTTTTTTATACTAAAAACACAAACAATTTCAAGCATCTTTTAAGAAAACCAACAGTAATGCAATCAGAGTACTACATTCCTTTTTTATTTAATATACTAGAGTACTACTTCCACTGCACCGCTTCATTTTTTTCCCTCTCTCAAGAATGGCCCGATCAACCTTGGCATATGGGGCTTTTATATATGCTCACTCCCTTGGTGGATCTCGAGGAAGAGGAAGAGGAATCGAATGCACAAGCTGGTATGGAATCTTTTGTTTTATAAATATTATAAATTATAAATTAGAAATATGGCTTTAGAATTGTAGTGGACTCGAAACAGTCTAGTTGTTTGGGCGCGGATGACCCTCCCTCCTGTGTTTTTTCGCTGGACAATGAGCATTATGTGATTTTGGAAAATCACATAGCGGTACTACTTTGCAATTTCACTTAATTTTACATTTTTGATACTATAAACTTTAATATTATGAACTGTACCCTACTTTACCTGCAACCATAGGTCATTTTGACCCATCACCCGTAAGGGCCTTGTGAGACTCCTCATGCTAAAAGCCACCTAAAAATACATCATCCTCTTGTCTACCAACTAGTTACTATACAATTAACTCATAAAGACAATACTAAAATATAGCATAGATCCACAATTGTTGAAACCAATGTAAATATTATGAAAAAGAGCTAACTATTAACCAAAAAAACCATCAAACCATATCATTTAAAAAAGGCAAAATATTATGCAGAACAATGTGTATGCCTGTGTCTAAATCCGAAAAATATAATCAAATCTAATTCATGATAGTTATGTAGTAAAAATATTTAAAAATTAAATCAATATCCATCTCACCCAATTCATGACAAATCTATTGATCCTATAGAAATATAAGTCGGGTTATTCCGTTGACATGTTCTTGAAGTTGTTCACGAACAAAGTTGTGTCCGATCTCGAACCAATGAGGACTGGCAAAACCATCAGACCAATGTCCATTTCCTAAATATATTTTTGAACAAGGGCCAAAAGTGATACATTCTAGTGAATTCACATTTTTCAGAAAGTGAATAGCAAGCTCGATTTCAATCGTCTGGCCAACACAACCATGCAATTCAACATATTTCAACTCATTATGAGAAAATCCAGGATGTACTCTTCTTGGTCTATGATTGGGAATTGATCGAGGACATGAAATCTGAAATGCCAAGACCACATAATGATATCATATACATGTCTGAAACTTCGCTTCTTGTGATACATGAACATATGACAAAAAAAATGATCAAATGTGTAGAAGCACTTTTTATTGAGGAAGAGGATAAGATGTTGAATTTTATGGATTAGCAATAATCAATAATTAAAATATATTTTAAATCATCAATGTATTAATTATGGATTTTTTATTCTTATTTACTAGGGCGAACCTGGTGTGCGCTCGCTACTTTTTTTTCTACGTATTGTTACATAATATTTTTTTACATAATTACATATTATGGTTGTGGAGTAGTTAGTTTTTAATTTAAATTTAAACTTTTATTGTAGTTAATATGATTAGCAGTTATATATAAGGGTAAAGTAGGAAAAAAAGGCTCCACCAAAAAGAGATATCTCCATATTATAGTTATAGATTATAGTTATAATAATTATACTTCCAGTTTAAGAATATTATAATTGGACTTTATTTTATCAGTGATCCATGATGGGTTAGATGAGTCATTTTGGTGCTAGTACTTATTCTTCATTAAGAAAGTGAACATTCATGTATAAAACTTATCAAGTAGATCTAGAGAACACATTTTCTCTCACATACAAAGTTCTCTCCAATCTCCCTCTCTTCATCATTAATGGACACTCCAGATATACATTTTTTTATCTATCTCTTCGCCACAATGACTTTAAAACTATGTATCTATCCATGATTTAAATTCCATCATTTAGATAAGAATTACAGGTAACTCACCCCGAAATATAGCTTTTGGAGATGTGGACAGGCCATAACTAGATTTAAAACCCAAAAGTAATCGTCATTGACTTTTTCGTGTCTACATAGAAACAACTCCATTTCTCTGAGATATTGAAACGGGACAATGGTTGGTGGGAACCATTCTACCTACATCAAGACAAAAGCATATATGGTGTCCCATTAAGATCAAAACAGATTCAGCAGAGTCAACATCACTCACCACAAACTTAAAGAAGAATACAAAGTTTAACAAAAAAAACAATGTAAATTAATACTACTTCTTGTCTATGTTATAAGAGAAAATAAGGCTATTTTTTTGTTCAAATTATAAGAAACTTAGTGGGTGCTACTATTAATCATCTAAAAGCAAAGATATTATTGGAATAATATTTAAATTAATTAAAATTAACTAACTCAATTATTTTTTTCTTAGTCTTGATATATTAGTTATTTATCTCTTATAATAGGAACCAGAGGTGGTATAATTTACGAACAATCTCACCGAAGACACAGAACTCGGGCAAACCTTGTTAAGAAATTTGGGGGGCCGTACTAATGGGCTCCAAGCATCTTTTAACTAATGTGAAAATTTATTCACATTTTATTTTTTGCATTTAATATGGTATTTAACAATAAACAGAATTATAAGGAAATTTAACTGAAGATTTAGCTAAAGTGTGTGCAACTAAATTACACAACTAAATTAGTCTGAAGATTTATCCACGTCATTCTTAACAAATATGAAACATTAACACTTAAATTTCTAAACCCCACTTCCCAAATTTCTAAATTCTTAAGAGTACTGAAGATAAGTGTTGCAAAGAGGCATTTTCTTTCATTGAAATTTACTACATTTATTGTTTATACTTTATTCTTCTCTAGCTTAATGGGATGAAAAATTCATATTTAAACTTTGTTTAAATATGTTTTTAGTCCCTTAAGTTTGGATAATTATTACTTTTAGTCTTTCAAATTTAAAATGTCTATTTTTTGTCCTTTATTTTTAAAAATGTGTCATTTTTAGTCTCTGGGGCTAATTTTCAATTTGAAAAGTATTTTTTTAAATTTATATTTTAAACCCTCTTAAATTCTAATTCTCACCTTACTCTCTTTTTCCTAACTTCTAAGAATTTTTTAAATTTATATTTTGACCCCTCTCAAATTTAGAAAATACTTTTTAAATTTAAAATATAACTCTAGAGACTAAAAGTGACATATTTTCAAAAACAAGGGACAAAAAATAGGCGTTTTAAATTTGAGAGACCAAAAACAATATTTTTCCAAACTTGAGGGATTAAAAACATATTTAAGCCTTTAAACTTTTATAATTAAAATAGCAAGTTTTCGCTAGGAAGTAGAAGCCAAAACTAACTTACCCAGTTCTAGTTCAATGTTTTGATTGAGCTAATTTTTGGGTCTAATCTCACCTCAGTAATGACTAGATTATAATGGGTTGTTTAAAATATCATAATTTGAAATATGGCAGAGTTTCGTAAGAATTGAGTGAGTGCAAGATTCTCAATATTTTGGTGAAATTTACTACAGAAATTATTACAAGAGATATATATGTATATGTATAATGTCAATGAGTTTTGACTTACCTGTGACCAAGACAAGACCATACTAAGACTCTGAAGTTGATGGAGAGAAGCAAGTAGATCAAAGGCATGCGGAATTTCAAACTCCACTGAATCCTTCCGGTAGGAATTGAAATTCAAGTAAAGTTCTGATATCTGAGGAGCATCAATAGAAGAAAAAATCAGAATGTCATTACCACTATACACAAGGGACGAGAGGTTTGTGGTTAGAGTATTGATCATCTTTGATCCAGGATGAATGCAACAACGATATATCTCAAGATGACGCAGTGTACGACTCCTAATCCTAGTAACTACGTCCTTGAATGTACAATTGATAAAGGAGAGGTCTTCCAGATGGAAGCATTTAGAGAATAGAAATGACAAGAGATTCTTCTCTACTACGAGTTTCTCTAGCACAAGGGTCTTCAATTGGTTAAATCCAGAAAACTTGGCATGTGGCAACAGACGGCAGCTTTGTAGGACATGTGGCGACAGACGGCAGTTTTGTAGGTGAAGATGACCTTTGAACTCAGAAAAGAGAGCATGGGGAAACCTGTAAGGATCAAGTTTAGGCATATTCACAGGCATGTTCATATGTGAGAAGAGCAGCTCAATGCGTTCGACGCCCTTGGCAATTGCACGAGCAATCCACTTATCAATGACATCATTGTGTTCAGAACCCAATAAAAAATCCACTCTAAGGGAAATCATCTTTGCGTGTTGGTAGTGTTGCATGTGTTCATCCACTCGTCTCACAAATTCATGCCTAACACAATCAAATAACTTTGTGTGTTTTTCTTTGTCGAATTTAAAATGCGGCCCTCCATGAGGAATGTGCTTGTGTTTTCCTCCAGGCATGTTAGGCAAATGATTGAACTCCTCCATTTCATTGCTTACAAACATGTTGTGGAGATTAAAATTGAGTTCCATCTGACACAACCAAAGTTAAAAATGTCAGTGCATTTCAAGCAAAACACTCATAGTCAATGTTTAAGTCAGTTATCATGTGGAATGGAATTTTTTTTTTCAAAAATCCAAATCCAAATTATATTAAAATGAAAGGCTAATGATAGGAAGTCACACCAGCACAATATGAACCTGGGTCAAAATCCTAACAAGATCAGTCCCAAAACCTTTGACATCAGACAAAAACTACCCCAATATAGAACCATACACGCCAGAAGGAATCAATATCATCACTCAATAGTGACCTCAGAAACCAACTAATCCTCTGCCCAATTGGACCGTAATCTCACCAAACGCAGCAAACCCCACAAAGATGAAATAAACAAAGAAACATTGACATGTTCCACATGAGGACATCCAACTTGATGTGAAGTACATGAAGCAAACCAAAGTTGGCAACAGGGCCAAACCACCAAAGACAGCAAAGACAAAAAATGGATTTATGCCTAACTGGTGTCTTAAGCTCCCACATAACCCGCCAATCAACATAATAAACTAACCAACTTTAGTTTCTGCTAAATCATCTACTATAAAAATTTAGCCCCTTTTAAATCATATTCTTTACCATTGGTTCGATCACACGTTATTTTTTTTTTTTAAATGATCAAATTAAGACAACTAATTGATTTTTTGTTAAAAAATATACAAATCATCTAAAAAAGAGTGAAAGCGTGTTAGATGTAACATAAACGAAGTCCATAACATGAAAAAGAAAGAAAGAAAGAAAAGACAATCAGACAACTAAATAATGAAGTAGACTAGAATGAAAAGTAATTATTGTTAACACTGTGCGGCAACATGACATGATGAAGAAAAACTCTAGGAAGACTAACCTCAGATAGTTGAAGATGATGTGGTCCTTTTGGTCTTTTTTCCTGGAATAATATTCAATTGAACAATATTCAATTTTCAGAAAGTTCAAAAAGAAAATATATATTCAATTTTCTTCTACTAAGATCGAAAAAGTACATTACGAAAAGCTCTAGGAAGAGATGTGATCCTTTTGGTATTTTTTCCTGGAACAATATTCAATTGAAACAATATTCAATTTTCATAAAGTTCAAAAAGAAAATATATATTCAATTTTCATCTACTAAGATCGAAAAAGTACACTATGAAAAGCTGTATGAAGACTAAGCTCAGATAGCAAAAGAATATGTGGTCTGTTTTCCTCGAACAATATTCAATTTTAATCTACGGGTCATAACGAAAGATCGAAAAAGTACATGAAAAAATGTTCTAGGGAGACTAACCTCAGATAGCAGAAGTTGATGTGGTCCTTTTTCCTGGAACAATATTCAATTTAAACATGTTATTATTTATACATTCTAAGTTAATTATGTAATATTAATTGTTGTAAAAAATATTATGTAATATTAATCTATTAATTTTATACAAATTAGTTTTAAAAACATTAAAATAAAACCCATGCATCAAGGGTTCATGAGTTCGGGTAACTCGATATCTAATTTGACTTAAACTGTTTGGGTCGATTTTTTTTAATGATCGTGTCAAACCCAAATCGACAATTCCACCAAATTGGAGCCAGTTTGTGTAACAATTTTTTATTTTGAACTCGAGAATCCGATTACTTAACCTATTGACATGATATTATTTTAGTAGTATAGTAATTATGTATATTCACATGGTTAGGTAATCCAATGACTTAAACCGGCCCAATTAAAAAAAAATAAATGCTTTTTTATCAATTTAAAATTAGATTTTTCTACATTGAATCCGACACGACTCAAATCAACTCTTTTTTTTTTATCAAACTAGTTTGATATGGGTTAAAAAAAACATACAAATTCAACGCAATTCAAACTAAGAATCCATCAACCCAACTCAATCCGGTGCAGAGCATGGATAGCATTCTAGTTTCTAATATAACAACAACAACAACAAAAAAACTTGCATGCAACATGGTACTATGGGCTCACGGTTGGATAATCCCTTTGGACATTTCGAAATATCAAGAAAGTACATGAAGTTTGACCAAAAAAAAAAAAAAAAAAAAAAGTACATGAAGAATTGACAACAACAAAAAAAGCACATAAGGAAAATTCTAAAAAAAACTAACCTCAGATACTATAAAATAATGTCGTCCATTTTCCTGGAACAAATAACAATATTCAATTTTTTTATACTTGAAAAAGTACTTGAGTTTAGTCATTCAACATTAACTTCTTCTTGCATAAAAATATAAAATAAAAAATTACCTTCTTCTTTCTTCCACTGGAGGAGCCAAGAAAAGCCCCCAAAAGGGTGCACAAGGAGCCGCTACTATTCAGCCACCGGAAGCAGCCAAGTTCATTCAGCCACTGGAAGCAGCCAAGTTCCGCCGTGGTGGCGGAGCACTTTTCCTCCTTCGATTGCATAATCAAATCAATGTGAGCGATGTAGGACTACACGAATAACCGAGGTGTCGGTGCCTATTGCCCCGATTTATATGGCAAACAAGCACATGATCATAATTCCTTTCTCAATTAATTAATTAATTAATTCCGAAATCAAATCCTCCCTTTTTATATAACGAAATCAAATCTTCCTTAATCTTGTTTTTTTTGGCGTAGAAAAACAACTGATCAAAAAAATCTTCCTTAATCCACTTAATTCGGATTTTTATGTTACAAATCTTAAATTTATTTTGCTATTAACGTTTATGATTGAATTTCATCAATTTTTATTGAAATTATGAATCTCCAATCAAAATTTCAAATCATATCGTTATAAATAGCATTGAATTCTCAATCAGTTATCATTCTTTTTAGAAATATAATCAATATCTTTTTTACCAATTAATGAATCATGAATTTCACTTCAAAATTCCCCCGTGCCCCTTTTAATTTTTTTTCTTTTTAATTTTAATTTTAATTTCAATATAAATGTGCAAAGCCAATCTACTCTTTAATTAAAAAGAAAAGTCATATAAGATTGATTTATAAGATGTAACTTTTTGGTCTAAATCAAAGTATCCTCCAGGCATGTAGGGAGATTAATCCCTTTGAGCCGCTGTATTATGTTGTATTTTAAGTAGTATTTCAAAAGTTAATTTAAATTTATTTATTTCCAGTATTACAAATAATTTAAATAATTCAAATTAAATGCAGATTAATTTTAGTTTTCGTTTGATACATATCCTTTTGCTTCTATTGCAAGATCGATCCATTACCATACCATGTCAAAGCATTTTTAATTTGATTGCAAACTCGAAATTTTTTATTGACGTTGACAGATTTTATAAATTAAATCAAATTTTTTAGTGTACCATCTTAATGTCATCTCGATTGAGCAACCACAAATTCGAGCCCCTTCGCCTTGCAGACTCAGAGCTCAGGGGATTGTGTCTCGTCTGGGTTGGGCCTAGTGATGGTAAACCAGGTCGGCTCGCGCCATTTTTTAAAACGGGCTCCATATTGCATCCTGTCCCGCCGGTGGGTTGGTGGGTTGGCCCATTTTGGCGGGCTGAGGGGGTCAAAAGCGGGCTGGCCTGCCTAAAACTAAAAAAAAATTTAAAAAATAAGGAAAAGGCATATTGGCGGGCAAAAAGCGGGCTGACCCGCCTCAGCTAGCACAAAAAAATAAAAAAAACCAAATTTTTTTTTTGAATTTTGTAAAAAAACGACGGCTTGCGCGGGCTAGCCCACCAAGTTGGCGGGTTGGCTCGCAGGCTACCGCAGGCCCAAATCCCACCCCTGCAAAAAAAGGTGGGATGGCGGGCAAAAAGCGAGCTGGCATGTCTCGGCCCGTTCAAAAAATAAAAAAAATATTAAAAAAACCAAAAAAATGAATTTAAATTTTTTGAATTTTTAAAAAATAAACGACGGGCTGCGCGGGTTGGCCTGCCCACCCCTAGCCCACCAAGTTGGCGAGCTGGCCCGCCGGCTATCGCGGGCCCAAAATCCCACCCTGCCCTACCAAAAAAAGGCGGGCTGGCCCGTCGGGCCCAGCCCGCTTTGCCACCCCAAGTTGGGCCAGCCTACAACCAATCTATGATACACTAAAACGGTATTTACTTACAGGTTTCACTTATTTATTTGTTTCAATAACTTCTACGGGCTCTGAATTTATTTTTCTTTCAATTTTATTTTATTTTTGATCACCCAAACAGTGTTTGTTTATATATTTCACTCATTTATTTGTTCCAATAACTTTCTACGGGCTATAAATTTATTTTTTCCAATTTTATTTTATTTTCAATTACCAAAACGGTATTTGCTTACAAGTTTCACTCATTTATTTGTTCTAATAAATTTCTATGTGTTATAAATTTATTTATTTTTTGATTTTATTTTTGATCACCAAAATGGTATTTGCTTATATATTTCACTCATTTAATTGTTTCAATAACTTTCTTCGAGCTATAATTTTTTTTAATTTTATTTTGTTTTCGATCACCAAAACGATTTTTGCTTACATGTTTCACTCATTTATTTGTTCTAATAACTTTCAATAGACTATAATTTAATTTTATTTTCGACCACCAAAACAATATTTACTTACAGGTTTCACTTATTTACTTGTTTCAATAACTTCTACGAGCTATAAATTTATTTTTCTTTTAATTGTATTTTATTTTCGATCACCAAAATTGTGTTTGTTTACATGTTTCACTTAGTTATTTGTTCCAATAATTTTTATGGGCTATACATTTATTTTTTCCAATTTTATTTTATTTTGATCACTAAAACGGTATTTGCTTATAAGTTTCACTCATTTATTTATTTCAATAAATTTCTACGGGTTATAAATTTATTTATTTTTTGATTTTATTTTTGTTGTACTCGCTATAAATTTATTTTTCTTTCAATTTTATTTTCGATCACGAAAACGGTGTTTGCTTAAATGTTTCATTCGTTTATTTCTTCCAATAACTTTCTACGGACTATAAATTTATTTTTCTTTCGATTTTATTTTATTTTTGATCATCAAAACGGTGTTTGTTTACAAGTTTGACTTATTTATTTATTCCAATAACTTTCTACGGACTATAAATTTATTTATTTCGATTTTATTTTCCACCAGCAAAACAATGTTTGCTTCCATGTTTCACTCATTTATTTATTCTAATAATTTTTTATGGGCTATAAATTTATTTTCTTTTGATTTTACACATTTCATTCGTAATTTTTTGTTCCTATAAATTTCCTCAGAGCACAACTATTTTTCTTTTGATTTTTTATGAAATGACATTTACTTATAGGCTCCATTCATTATTTTTTTAAATTTTCAGGTTGCAAAATTATTTTCGTTTTGATTTCATTTCTAATCAATAAAATGATATTTTCTTACGAGTTTTATTCATTTTTAGTTCTTTTAAATGTTCAGGTTATAATTTTTTTTAATTTTATTTCTAATCAGTAAAATAATATTTACTTATGAATTCTATTTATTTTCTCAATTTCTATAAAGTTTCATGCTTAATGTCACAAAATCAACACTATTATAAATTTAGGGCATATTATATGTCAATTTGTTACTATATCAATTAACAATTTGTAAACACCCAATTTTGTCCGAGTTTTTTAAAAATTTCAAAAAAATTATTTTTGTGAACACCAACTTTGTGTCCCTTTTATTTTATTTTATTTATTTATTACAAAAAACGAAAAATAGAAAAAATAATAGAAAAAGGAAAAGAGAAAGAAAGAAAGAAAAGTATGATATAGTGTTGTTATTATATTATATAAAAAAAAGAGCAGGGTGTCTCTAACGTACAGGTGCATATAACAAAAAGACAAACACAAAGTTAAAAAAAAAAGAGGCAAAGAGGGTACAATGTGGTATATCTCATCCAATACATCAAAAAGAAAAGGACAAAAAAAACAGCAGCAGAGCATATCGATGCATTGAAAAGAGAAGAGACAAATCCATATTTTCCCAAGCTTAGTCAACTCTCTATGCTTGAGACTTTCCAGACAAGCAGGAAGCCATTTTGGGCTTTCAAGGAAGAGCACAGCATCTGATAAATGAAGATACGCCTGCAAAATTAACACAAATAGAAGATTTGTGTTAAAACAAAATCAAACCATAAGATGAAAAACCACATAGCATGGGAGGAAGCAAAAATAAAATCAGATAAATGAAGCACAATTAAGGCAACGAAATTGACTCAGCAATGATGCATTCCCCTATGCGTGAGATTGTCTCACTCAAGCCATTGAAGCCTATAAATTGAAGTTGCAGATTCAGAGAAAGGGGTTGGAAAATTTAGTTTCAAACTCACTTATCAAAGAAACTAGAGACTCCACCTTGGGGTACTAGATAACTTTCACTTGCTGCAAGAGTGAGTAAACCCCAACAGTGAGAAGAAGAACAGAGAAGAGAGGAAGCTCCACCCTTCCCGCCGTCGATCTCCGCCACCGCTTCGCGTGGGTCGCTCCGCCGCGGACACCACCGTGACCGTGACCACCGTCATGCGCTCACCGCGAGGACGACCCCCCTCTTCCAAGTGGCTGTGGCCGCGCCACCCCTTTTCTTTCCCTCTCTGGTATGTTGCCAAGATAGGGTTAAGAGATGATCCCGAATGCCTGACCCCTGGTTTCTTTTCCCCATTTGGTTTTTACTCCATTATTTATTTTATTTGCTTGCTTTTCTTTTCTTTCCTTTTTTTTTTGGTCGAAGCTTTTCTTTCCTTTAGGTAGCTCGGCCCTTATTTTCTTGTTTTTATTTTTGTGTGCTTGAGTTGTGTATCACCCTATTACATTTTTTTCGGCTATTTGTTTATGTCTATTTATATTTCACCTTTATTGTTGTTTTTATAAAAAATAATCTATCATGTTTTTTATGTCTAAAATATTATAATCTGTTAAGGTTTGCTTTTTGCTTTGCGTTCTTGACTATTGGAAAAACTTAGTAAGCCACTTTTTGTCACTTTGCTTTGAGTACCAGAGATGAAGAACTCTTATTTTAGCAGTAGCTATTTTTTAAGCATTACTCGTATCCACTTTTTTATTAGATACTAGGCCTACTTTGTCCTGGGCGATTGTTTTTGTTATCTCAAACATATTTTTCTGAATATCCAATTATTACAGGATGAAATGATACATATTTTTCTGCTTTATTTCTGATATGCTTCTTGGAGATGATAAGCATGCCTTATTTTCCAAAGCGTGTCTTAACTTGTTGGCTACTAAAAAATAGGAGGCTGGCCAGCAAAAATGATTTCCTAACCGATAATCAGTATAATTCAAAGGAAGTTGATGATCAATTTTTGTCAAGTTTGTCTTCATCAATGACGTTCCAGTGGCTTTCCACTGACACGCCAGCCAAATATCCAATTTCACACAAATGTCCAGAAAATAATGCAGGGAAAGTAGTTGATTTTGCTGAAAAAGCTTCTAATATAAAAATTGATGCTGGACCTCGATCACTGTTTTCTGAAAAGGGAATGAACTTGATTAGAGATAAATATGAGGATGACTAGCTAGAGATATCTTGCAGTAACTATTTTCTAGATTTGTGATTTATTTTGGGCTTTTTATTTTTATGTTTAAATGTGATCCATTTAAAGGCAAAGAATATAACTTTTGTTTACATGTTCTAGGGAATTTGTTTACTGTTAAATATTTCTTCTGTCTGTCCTATTTGTGTAAAGCTCTTCATAATCATACATAGATTTTTGGCAGAGTGTGGTGTACATGAAAGATAGAGTTTTATGCATATAGATTTAATTTAAAGTAGTATATTATTGTCAGATTTTTTTTCAAGTCCTGGATTTGAATTAAGCTTTTTCTTTTCCACTTCTCTTCTCCTTTACGCAGATCTGCTTGATATATTAATTATCGAAGAAAAGGAAACCTAAGGGTGGTGGCTATTTGCCTAATGATGTGCCACAGGTATATATGGCTAGCTTCTATTTGAAATTTACAGGACTATATACTATTTCTTTTGGTGTCAATTTACTAATTTGGGGCCATTGTATTGCATTATAAATCACTTTGGAAAATTATTGTTTGTTGGGTACAAATTTGTAGAATTAATATTTTTTGCAACAATAGCAAAGAGGACCAATACCTTTTAGAAACAATGTGAGCTGGCTGAAACAAAGAAATTAAAGGAGGATTAATATGTATGCTCTTGGTTTATCAATTTTTATTATTTGAGTAATTTACTTTGTATGACAGAATACTTTTTTACCTAACATTCTATGGCTGAGTTAACATTCATGAATGATGAATAGAACCCGCTCCCTCAAATATCAATTGAATTGGGCTGAGATGTTGAAGAAGCAGGTGAGTAGTAATAGAGCAAGAAACTTGAATGGCTGTATCTATGTGACACGGTTCCCATTTTCACCAAAATCTTAGCATTTTATCGAGAGAAAGGGTTGTCTTTCTTCTTCCAATATGCCTTGGCTAAGAAGAAGAAGAGAGCAAGATAGTTAATTTTTTAAGTTGAAAGCACATTTCTTGAATTACCATACTTTCAATTTGTTATGTTCTTCTGTTTGGAGCCTGGAGTTCCTTCTATTGATATTGAGTCCTCTCTTGGCTTATATGATGCAGTTTAGTAAAAGGTGCAAATGGTGATTTCTCTTCCTCTGCAAATTTATTTTTCCTGTTTTCTTTTAACTCTTGGCTTGGATTTATTTATTTATTGAAATCAATTCATCTTCCTCAGTGTGGATTGGAAGAAATTCTGCTTTGAAAATACTTTCAAAGAATATTAATTGACTTTTAAGTTTTGGTCTTGAAATATAAATATTGTTGGCGGTCACCCACATGAATCCAAGTGTAATACTGACCAAGAACATGCCTCCGGTCCTATTATGTTGGCAAGTAAAAGAATCATGCTCCTAATTTATTTTATTTTTTTCAGTTAAACTTTACGTTTTGTACACTTTGTGAAGAAGGAAAGAGAAATCTATCGACTAACAAATTTTGCTTTATTTACTTCAGGTAGTCCAGATTATAATGGTTGTTTTAGACCTAAAGTCAGACAAAGAAAGAAAAAAAGGTATTCTGTCTAAGGTGCTCTTATGGGTAGTAATTAAAGAGTAGCATTTTAAACCTTATTATGGAAGTGTTAGATGTTCTAATATGTCGCAGTAGGTGTTTAATCCTCACTTTATTTTTCAAACCCTTATGTTTTTTGCAGATTTAGACAAAAAGGCACGTGTCAATGATAAAAATCACCCTTTCTATGAAGGAGAATTTGCTTTTTTCAATGGAGTTGGTCCTTAGCAAGGTATTCTGTCCAAGTTTATTAGTTATCTCATTTGTATTTATGTTTCCTGTTATGTGGAAGACACATTATCTCTTTCATGTATATTCTCCTACAACAGAAAATGCATCCAATAACTTCAGGCATATAAAAATTTAATTTAATGAAAATGTTTGAGGATGGCTTCTGAGTATGACACTTTGGATACTTGCTTTTCTTTCACAAGTTTCGTATCTTTAGTTTTGCTTCTACTCCGGTTTCTCTGATTTTGTTGTCTAATTAACTCTTCTTTTGACATTGAAACTAAAAACACAATAATCCTTGGCATGAAGAGACAAGACCCAGAAAACTACTAATTCTCAATTATCAGTATCCAGAATAAAAAACCAAGAGGTAATTTACAGGTGGTACCCCACAATTAATTATTTATATGTTTTTATACTTTAGCCTTTTATCCTTTTGGTGCATCCTTCTTGGGGTTGGGGGCTCGGGCTTTTTGTTTAAGTACTTTTTGACTCTGAACTGTTTATAATTGTTTTAATTTTTTATTTAGGGTACCTTAAACTTATTTGCACAAATTGGTTATATTATAATTATAATCTTGGTTGTGTTGCTTTATCGATTTTCTATCCAATTTTTACTTTGATGTTTGCAATGGTTATTTTACTATAATCACTTGGTTGTTACTGTCATTTTTTTCCATGCTTGCTATAAATATGCAGGCTGCATATATTCAAAATAATAAGGGTTTGGTTCAAAACTGTATGATAATGGTCTTAGGAATCAAAAATCAAAAACCAAAAATAGAATACAAAATATGCAATAAAAGCTTTATTATATTAAAATAGAACGATAAGAATGACAAGAATGACAAGGTGGTGCACCACACGATAAGAATTCTGCCTTTGTCGTATGCGCACACAGTCGACTACACACACACAAGGAGTAAATCTCATTTTTTATCTCATTCACCTACTACTGCAATACTGCACATAGTCCCCTAAACCCACAAGGACGCAGTGTGTTGCTTGCTGCAGTGACATCTATTCTATTTCTTTTCTACTTAAAAAAATTGAGCCCTGCACAGTGGACACGTGTCAACATTCTATACAATCACCTCTCCAATTTAAACACGTAGCAGCATGTAATGCATGGCATTGAAATGCAAGAAGGGACGAAAATGCAAGGAAGCACAGTACGCTGTGGAGCTCGAAGCATGGAAACACAAGGAACGAGAAAGCACAGGTCTTGATTGAAACTTTGACATTTTCTTTACTTAAAATATTTTTTTACGTGTAAGCTAAAATTTAATACATTTTTTGTACATACAAAATTTAATTTTATGGAAAAGTATTAATACATATTAAAAAAATTATATTATATTATATTATATTATATCACTATAAATTTTTTATATTTTTTTTTCTAATTTTCAATTATACATGTTTTTTAATAACTTTAAAATATTTTATTTATTAAATTTTAAAATATCACATAAAAATATTTACTTTTTAATGGAGAAATTAATTAATGTAGCTATATGATAAAAGGGTACATGAAAAATATGGTTTAAAAAATATATAAAAACTAATGCGACCCGTGCAACCATAACGGTATCATACTAGTTACTTCCTAAATCTATGGTAATGTTTGACCCTGCTTATCTTTGGCTTATCTTCTCCTTAAAAGGGAAAGCTGTGCCAAATACTCTTTCCCTAAAAGCTCTTAAAAAGGAGCTTATTCTACAAAGAACAAAATATTAAAAAAAGGAGCTTGGATCTTCTTCTTGGCTTTCTCGGAGCTTTTAAAGATAAGTCTGGTCATCGAATCCCAACCTCTATCGAAATCCATATTATACGCTGTTTTTTTCCGAGCTACAACACACCCACCCAACTAGTTGTCCTCATTGTTCTAGCTACAGGGCTGCCCCACATAAATTGATCGTACGTCACTGTAGATATGATGTTTGAATAATATGATATTTTTACTTTATTGAAACAAATGATTATGCTATATTTTGAATATGTATTTTATATTTTATTTTATATTTGTATATAAAATAAGTTGCTTCAATAATTCTTAATTATTAATTTCCAAATTATCTTGAATGAATAATCGACCATTAATATTATAAAAAAATGTTGTTAATAACTGTATCAGAAAATTGTCGAAATATAATTAATATTGAGGTTTAGCTGTTTCGTAAAATACAAATAAAATATTAAAATTACATAATTTTTGATATTATATAAAAACTATTTAATATATGAAAATAAATTATGATAGTCATATTTTTCTTCTAATTCATGTATAGAAAATTAAAAAACATATTCATAACATCATTTGAGGGCTTAGGTTTTCTGTTAGTGTAGTTTCTGTGTTCCTTTTTTTCCTTTTTTGCTCTTTTTCCCATGTTTCTACCCAAAAAAAAACTAAACAAAACAAAACCAAGGAGCTTAACGTATTAATTAGATTTTGTCCTTTCTTAATATAAAAAGAGTTTACAATTAAATAACTTTTATGGTGGAGCCTTTATAAAATTATTTTACGAAACAACTCCTACTCTTAACTTTAAAAAATTGAAAATGGCAAAACACCTTTAAATTTTTTTAAAGCTCTTATTTTTAATTTTAACTTTTAAGTAGGTTTGAAGCTAAAAAGGGCTAGGTCTCTTCTTATAAAAGGACCGAAGGGAGTATTATTTTAATGTAGTAATTTTGTTAAGTAGGGACAAAATTCACTTTGTGGTAGAATAGCTGTATCGGGGTAAACATATCATCTAGGTTTCAGATTTCTCAAGTGGTATTGTAAATTCAAAATTTCCCCCCTCAATATCCACAACAATGCAAACATCAAGCTCACCATAAGTTAAAAAGAAATCTTAAAAGCCAAAACGGATTAAAGATGAAGACAAAATAAAAAAGCTATTTGAAGGAGCCATGTGACGACGAATCTTCACAATTCCACAAAGGGATGACCCCCCCACCCTTCTCAAACCCAACAAAATAAAACTCTCGACTTCTCTTTCTCTTTCTTCTTTTTGCCTTCACAGTTGGGTTGGTGTGACCCATGAGCTGCAACACATTTGACTAGAAATAAATTATTCTTAGACTCTTAACATTTTTTCATGCGATATCAATATTCATAGGATCCAACTTTGAGCTGATCTTCAACCTCATATAAGATTTTGCTAGCATCAAGTGCGTTGATTATCTTACCTCTATCATGCTCGTGGACTTCTTTTGCAATAACTGCAATTGGTCGAGGTGGTTCTGGCCATCTTTCCACTATATCACGAATCTCCTCAAACCATGTCACTCTTATCTTTTCCACGGCACCACCCGCCTCTATGAGATGACGTGCCATAAGGGGGGACGGCACCATAATTCTATCGGCCGAAGGCAATTATGCCAACTTAAATGTTGGCACAACTTCATGCTTAGACTTATGGCAAATGTTTGTAAATGATATGCACATCTTAGCATGTCTATACTAGGCCACTGACACATGGTTTCCAGCGTAAAACATCACTTTGAGTCCCTTGATGTTATCAAATGCATATTTTTTTAAAATAGTCCCACATATCATCATCAAAGGCAAACACCCTCACGAGCTTAAGTTCAGCATTTGCAAAGCCAGAGGCAGCCATGGAATTAGAAAATAATGGAGGAAACAAAGAAGAACCAAATAGAAAGGGCTTTCTCCCATTGGAATTATTATACCCCATATATAGGGGTATTGGTCTACTAGTGTAAAAACGTGACGTGGCTTTTATCAATTTATTACTATATAATTAAATTGCTGAACTTAAATTTAATTATATAGTATGTTACTATATCAATTTAATTATATAGTAATAAATTGCTAGAAGCCACGTCACGTTTTTACATTAGCCGACCAAGACCCCTATATATGGGGTATAATAATTCCAATGGGAGAAACCCTTTCTATTTGGTTCTTCTTTGTTTCCTCTATTATTTTCCAATTCCATGGCTGCCTCTGGCTCTGCAAATGCTGGACTTAAGCTCGTGAGAGTGTTTGCCTTTGATGATGATAATATGAGGGATTGTTTTAAAAAAATATGCATTTGATAACATCAAGAGACTCAAAGTGATGTTTTACGCTGGAAACCATGTGCCAGTGGCCTAGTATAGACATGCTAAGATGTGCATATCATCTACAAACATTTGCAATAAGTCTAAGCATGAAGTTGTGCCAGCATTTAAGTTGGCATCATTGCCTTCGGCTGATAAAATTTTGGTGTCGTCCCCCTTATGGCACGTCGTCTCATAAAGGCCGGTAGTGCCGTGGAAAATATCAGAGTGACATGATCTGAGGAGATTCGTGATGTATTGGAGAGATGGCCAGAACCACCTCGACCAACTGCAGTTATTGCAAAAGAAGTCCATGAGCGTGATTGAGGTAAGATAATCAACGCACTTAATGCTAGCGAAATCTTATATGAGGTTGAAGATTAGCTCAAAGTTGGATCCTATGAATATTGATATCGAGTCTAAGAATGATTTATTTCTAGACAAATGTGTTGAAGCTCATGGGTCAACTCAACTTTGAAGGCAAAAAGAAGAGAAGTCAAGAGTTTTTTTTGTTGGGTTTGAGAAAAAGGGGGGTTCATCCATTTGTGGAATTGTGAAGATTGGTCATGACATGGCTCCTTCAAACAACTTTTTTATTTTGTCTTCATCTTTAATCCGTTTTGGCTTTTAAGATTTCTTTTTAACTTATGGTGAGCTTGATGTTCGCATTGTTGTGAATATTGAGGGGGGAAATTTTGAATTTACAATACCACTTGAGAAGTCTGAAATCTAGATGATATGTTTACCCCGATACAGCTATTCTACCACAAAGTGAATTTTGTCCCTACTCAACAAAATTACTACATTAAAATAATACTCCCTTTAGTCCTTTTTATAAGAAAAGACCTAGCCTTTTTTAGCTTAAAAGCTGCTTAAAGTTAAAAATAAGAGCTTTAAAAGAAAATTTAAAGCTATTTGACAATTTTCAATTTTTTTAAAGTTAAGAGTAGAAGTTGTAACGCCCCTTTTTCCCACAAGGAACGTCACGTGAAAAACTAAAAATTTAATGCGAAAAAACGTCTTTCATAAATTAAGGTTACCAAAATTGGTGGCTAATTTTTTTTTAAAAGAATCTTATCCGAAAAGATTTCTCACATCATATTTAGTCATTCTAAAACTCAGAAGAAAAGAAACATCATACACATATATATATCATCATGTCAATATGCACAAGTCTTGCGCCCGCAAGCATAGTTTGGAACCACAACATAGTGGCCAAAATACATCATCCTGATACAAAGAAAATAAAGTGATAAGTCTAAACCTAGGAAAACTGTAAATCAAAAAGTGTGTCAAATACACGACACTGAACATGTACATCCCAAACCTAGGCTGGTCGCTAACAGACAACCCACAACCTAGCACTAGACACCCCCACCACTACGACCTAAGACGATGACGTCTCCTCGGGGTCCTCCTCCGGGTCCTCCTCCTCCTCGGATATCTCAATGAATACCCGCTCTAACTCATCTCGAACCTTCGTCTTCCCCCTCTCTGCGTGTCCCGACGGTCCAGCAGAAGTGTCAGAAGAGCAACGCACGAAACGTCCATACGATGGGACGTAAGGAACGGAGAGTGTCGGTCTCCCTGTCTCTGGTGGTGAAGCTGGTGTCACTGATGGAGCCATCCTCGGTAGACGATCCCGCACCAAGGTACTCTTCCTTGGAGTGAGACGCGTGCGACAAAACATACGACGATACTCCCGAGCAGATCCGGTTACCCGTGAGGATAAAGGTCTCTCCTCCGCCTGCGTCTCTCTCCTCGGCTACTCCACAGGTGCCTCGGGTGCGGCTGCCAGCCAGCTGCGCATCCTCTCTAAGGGAATGTAAGCGTCCAGAACCATGTCACGCTCCAAAACCTCTTCGGGGCCCAGCACCCCTCTTCTCGTCCTAACCACGTGTCCACACACTGTGGCCCACTGAGAGATGGGATCATAAGTCCACCCCCTCCCTCGGACTCGGCCTAAAGGGGCCGGAAGCTCTCCCTCACACGGGCTACCAGAGGCCTCATCTACGCGTAACGTACATACAGATACAGGAAAATATACAAGGGTGAATTTCTTTTCACAAGTTGAAATCCACTGAAAGGTTGCATATGAAAAATAAAATACTACATAATACATTCCAAGAATATTTATATAGAGTTACTCTTTCGCAAATCTTTTAGCTAAGATATTCAATCATCAACAAGAGACACTTCATCAAGGTAAACACACAGTCAAGCACACACATAACGTTCTAGCATAATGCATGTCACTTCAATATCTCTTTTCATACACCGGTGCATTGCTCCATGGAGATTTTTCTTCCTCAACTAAGTAGAGCGATGTGGCGGAATCGTATACCTATCATTAATGCAAACTGACCTTCACTCTTGGCCATCGTTTGTCATTTATTCGGTGCAGACCCATTGTGCTACGTCGTACACCCCATCTCAAATAAGGCAGCCGGTCAGGATCATCCAAGTCGGGTACACTACTTTTCTCGGCACAAGGGGATTCACCGCAAGGCCATTGAGAATTTCGTAACCTGGATGCCCTCAAAGACTTATAGTCAGACCATACTTATTTACAATCCCCGCATAGGATTGTGTGCTCTCATCAAGTAATAAATGCTAGCCT
The DNA here is from genome assembly GCA_030159175.1 of Glycyrrhiza uralensis. Classification (NCBI taxonomy): domain Eukaryota; kingdom Viridiplantae; phylum Streptophyta; class Magnoliopsida; order Fabales; family Fabaceae; genus Glycyrrhiza; species Glycyrrhiza uralensis. Next base: position 3,939,596 of record BRZY01000008.1, read on the forward strand.
GGCAAAAGCTAATATCTCAAATGCATATGACAGTATATTTGCAACCACAATCAATTTGGTCCCTCGTCTTAGGGTTTTCCGTCGCCACGTGTTAGCTTTCATCCAACACCGTGTAATATTTTTGTCATTAAGACTTTTATCTTCGCCACGTATTGGTTCTCTCCCAATACCGTGTAATATTATTGTCCTTAAGACTTTTATCTTCGCCACGTATTGATCCTTTTTTAATACCGTGTAATCTTGTTATTTAACATCATAAGTTTTTAGAAGAATTTTCTCTTTGAATTCTTAAGTTTTTTCTTTAACTTTAAACTCTTAAACCTTCACTTGTTTATAAAAGAATTTCCTCTTATTTATAACCCACTTTATTAAATTTTCTTCCCACTTATTCATCATAAAAAGATTTAATTAAAACTTAATTAAATTCTTTGATAATTTTACTTAAATTCCTTTACTTTTAAGTATTTACAATTCTGACCACCTAAGAAGTTCAGTTTCGCAGTTCAGCCCTCAATTTTCTGAAAAATTAGGTTTCTGGCCCAAAATGCCCAGACTTTACGTTTTATACCCCAAGACTTTCGTAAATTATAATTCTGGCCCAAAGGTCCCAGACTTCGCGTTTCTGCCCCGAACTTTCGGAAATTATATTTTTGGCCCAAAAGTCTCCAGACTTCGCGTTTCTGCCCCAAACTTTCGTAAATTATATTTTTGGCCCAAAAGTCCAGATTTTGCAATTAAAACCCAGAATTCTAGAATTTGCATTTTTGACCCCAAAAAATCCAGTTTTTGTTTTTGACCCCTAAAAATCCGAAATTTGATTTCTCTCCCACATTAATTAATTTTCTAACTCACTTAAAGTTTTATGGATAAAAAGGATTTAGTATGGAATTGATTTAAGACTTAGGATTAGAAACTTGATGAAAATTTATCAAATTAAGTGTTAACTTGAATTCCAATTGATTCATTTGATTTCATTTTAGAAAACTTTTTCATTAAAGCTTTTAAGATCCTTCTCACACTTAATCAATTCTTTTCAATCCAATCCCAATCAAAGTATATGAAATACACATAAATCAATATACATCAATTAGGCAATAACACCACCAAGCCATAAATCAAACATACACTCAAAGTACTCATTCATAACATATCAACATACATCATGGACATAGCATAAAGCACACTTCACCAAGCACACACTTAGGCATCCAAAATCACCCCAAAACATACATATGATTTTTCCAACAACACATAGGCTCATAAAAAATTATCATGTCTCAACCAAAATCATATTTTTACTCATATACATATACATGTAAAAATACATATTACTAAGAGAATGAAACTTCATTCAAACACCTAATATGAAAACTCAAGTCTTTGAGTTTTTCATGAACATACAACATAAACCACACACATACACATCCTTCCCAACTTATTGAGAAAATCCCCTTACCTCTTGAAGCTTAGGAAAATGAGCAACACCACAAATTACCTTCACTCCTCACCAACACCAAGTGGCCTCCTTGAAGCCTTGATGTTCCCACACTTAGAAAAATTTACCTTTCACAAAATACACCAAAATAAAACCATAGAAATATGAGTTTTATGAAAACCAACAAACCCTAAAGAGTAGAAATTTGAGTAGATGAATATTTACTCAAATCTTGAAGACAAATGGATCCAAGGTGGTTTTCAAGCTTGTAGGTTCCAATGGAGTGAACCTAAACCAAGAAAAAGATTACTTTTAGTGAAAGGAAGAACTCAAGCTTTCATGAAAATATGAAAGTGGTGGAAATGAAAAAATGAAAGAAGTTTATGGATTAGAATGATGATCCAAACCTTTTTTGTGAAGCTTGGGTATGCAAAATCTCAATAGAACTTGGTCTTTTTGTGTATGGAAAAGCTTGGAAAAATGGAGAGAAAATGGAGTTTGTATGATTCAAGTGGAGAAGATGAAGTGAGAAATGAATTTTCTCTCTCCCTTCTCCCTAGTAGAATTCGGCTGAGCAAAAAGAGGAATGGAGGAGGTATGGGCTTGCATGCTTTGGTGGTTGGGAGCCATACCTCTCTCACTTAATTTTGGAAAAATTCAAAAATTAAACCCATTTGACCATTTGACTTTTGGAATAATTTGAGAGTGGGATCAGCCCCCCCTTATGCGCCCAGCTGACCAGAAAAATTGGTGGGATTAAATCCCATTAAGTTAGGGTTTAATCGGTAGTTCGAAGTAGTAAAAACGCGTAGTTTTCGAACCCCTTTTTAGATAAATATTTTTCTAAAATGAGTAAAATCGTGAGAAATGAATTTTATGATTTGAATATGTCATAGAAAAATTTAGAAACTCAAAACTAAATTTTTGGACTATTTTTCATGTCCCGGTTGCGCTCGGTTTACCCGTAAAGCACCAAACGCGGGTAAAATAAATTTTTTCTGAAAAATTTTCAGAAAAATTTCTAAAAATCACAAACATTATAAGAACCATTTTTGGTTCGTTAAAAATTTATTTTGGAGTAAAAATGACCTTCAGAAAAATACTGAACCCTTGCCGCATTCCGCGAGAATGCGGTTCCCGCAAAAAACTCAGTTTTGCGTACTCTATTACTCTAAACCCTTCAAAAATAAACCTAAGATATAAATATTATTATTCATACCTTAAAATCACAAAATCACTAATTAAATAATTTTAATTAAATTAAAACTGATTAAAAATCAATAAAAACTATATATAAAAAAACAGAGTGTTACTGAAGTTGTTTGGTAAAATAATTTTATAAAGGCTCTACCATAAATTTATTTAATTGTAAACTCTTTTTATATTAAGAAATGACGAAATCTAATTAATATGTTAAGTTGCTTGTTTTTTTTTTGGTAGAAACAAGGGAAAAGAGCAGAAAAGGAACACAGTACACCAGCAGAAAACCTAGGATCCGTTTAGCATGGGTAAATTAGTTTTTGACCCAAGATGGGAAACCGATCGTGCACCGGCTGCTATCTGTCACAAATCCGTTTTTCGAAAATTGAAATCTCTACCCCAACATAAGTCAATATCAAAACAGAATACTCAAAAGATTTCCAAATTACTTGGCATGCTTCTTCTTTGCTTGTTTCTTTCCTACTTCTTTTCTGTCACACTTCCGCTTCATTCCCTTGAGCCTCCTCCTCTGTCTCAAATCCAATGCCTAACCTCGAACCCTCGTTTCGGCCTTCAACTCCCTCATCTTCTTCTCTTTCACCGCGAATGCTAGTACTTTGGTGGACCTTAGATTCAGGTCCCTGCTGCTCTGCTCAAAACGCCACACTATCCTGTCGTTCCTGTTGTTCACCTTCATCCTCACCGCCCTATTGGCGTCCGGGTAGGCACCGTCAGCGATCTCCGTGTTGTTCAACCGGAAAGAGCCCAGGTGGAACTCTGGTAGGGTCATACACGAGGTAGAAGGCCGACGACGATCGATGGCGGCGGCAAAGGCGAGGACGAGGAGGACGATGCAGAAGGTGCATCAGCTTATGCAGCAGCATCCACCCGCTTCAATTTCGGGCGGAAGGAGGGTTGGAGGACGGTTTTCGTGGTTTTGCCGGTAGTGGCGGTTTGGGTGGTAGTGTTTGGGTCTCTATAACCAGGTGGTTTCTTTAGGATTTGTTTTGGTTGGGGTGCTGATTGATTCCATTGTGATGATTATTTTTGTGTTCTATTTTTGTTCTTTTATTTCCTTTATTTTTATTTCTCTCTCTCTTCGGGTTAATGAATGAGGGACCATTTACTAGAAGATGGAAACTTCAATTGAAAGAATTGTGAATGGAGTTTTGGTTTCTGTGGTTGAAGAAGTTGGTGGGTGTCATTTGGGAGAATGAGAATGTTGGTGGAGACTACACGGTTGGTGGTTAACAGTACTACCCCTACGAATTGGAGGTTCTATCTTTTCTTTTTGTTGCTAACAAACAATGGTGTTGGCTGAAGTCCAAATGGTTGGGTCAGGTGGTCGAGAAAGGAGGAGCATTGTGTCGTTTTGGTTGTTGTTTAATGTTGGAAAATGGCGGTACTAAACATGGGGTTTTGAGATTAATGGAGGAAGATGGTGCTTTTATGAACCTGTGATATATACATGGCTCTCACATTAATGTTGGATGGTGTTTCTCCTTTCTTTTTGGGTGGTGACATTGGAATCGGAATTCAAGAGGAATGAAGGAAATGCAGCAAGGGGAGATTGGATTTAGATCTGAGTGTTTTGTGAATTATTTCTTTAATAGGACCATTTTGCAATAATTAAAATTTTCCCTTTATTAGTTCGCGACAAGTTGCCCATGATAAATCTCAATCGTTCAAATAAATTAAGGTTAAAATCTGCGGTCCCTATCTATTGACCTTTAGTGGGAAAATTTTTCATTGACCCATGCTAAACGGACCCGAAAACCTAAGCCCTCAAATGTTGTTTGTTTGAGATTATGAATATGTTTTTTAATTTTCTATACATGAATTAGAAGAAAAATATGACTATCATAATTTATTTTTATATAATAAATAGTTTTTATATAATATCAAAAATTATGCAATTTTAATATTTTATTTGTATTTTACGAAACAACTTAACTCAATATTAATTATATTTCAATAATTTTCTGATACAGTTATAAACAACATTTTTTTATACAAATAAACAACATTTTTTTTCTATAATATTAATGGTCAGTTATTCATTCAAGATAATTTGGAAATTAACAATTAAGAGTTATTGAAGTAACTTATTTTATATACAAATATAAAATACATATGCAAAATATAGCATAATCATTTGTTTCAATAAAGTAAAAATATCATATTATTCAAATATCATATCTACAGTGACGTACAATCAATTTATGCAGGGCAGCCCTGTCCGGATCTATCTTTAAAAGCTCCAAGAAAGCCAAGAAGAAGCTCCATTTAGAAGCTTTTAAAAGCTCCTTTTTTAATATTTTGTTCTTTGTAGAATAAGCTCCTTTTAAGGAGAAGAGTATTTGGCCCAGCTTTTTCTTTTAAGGAGAAGATAAGCCAAAAATAAACACGTCAAACATTATCTTAGATTTAGGAAGTAACTAGTATTGTATCCGTATGGTTGCACGGATATTTTTAAAAAGCTTAAATATCTTTTTCATCCCTGCAAAATGACCGAGTTTCATTTTTCGTCCTTGTAAATTTTTTTTTGTTTATGATTCCAGTAAAACAAAAAGTTTTGTTTTTAGTCCCTGCAATATTGTTTTAGTCCCTGTAATATTCAGTTCATGCTAAATTAGTCCTTGTAATATGTGGACAATTTTGTTTTTAGTCCCTATTATAATATATGAGTTAACTGTCATTTTGGCTCTTGAAACTGTAATACGGTCTCATTTAGGTCCCTGAAACTAACAAAAAGACAATTTAGTTCCTGAAATTGTAAAACGTCGGTCAAATTAGTCCCTAAAATTGTAAAACGACGGTCAAGTTAGTCCGTCGTTTTACAATTTTAGGAACTAACTTGATCGACGTTTTACAATTTCAGGGACTAAATTGTCTTTTCGTTAGTTTCAAGGACCTAAGTGAGACTGCTTCACAATTTCAGGGGCTAAAATGACAGTTAATTCTATAATATATCAATTTTATTTTACAGGGACTAATTTGACAAATATCTAAATATTACAGGGACTAATTCAACATGATCTAAATATTACAGGGACTGAAACAATATTGCAGGGACTAAAAATAAAACTTTTTATTTTACAAGGATCATAAACAATTTTTTTTTACAGGGACGAAAAATGAAACTCGGTCATTTTGCATGGACAAAAAAGGCATTTAAACCTTTTTAAAACCATATTTTTCATGCACTTTTTTATCATATAGCCACATTAATGAATTTCTTCATTAAAAAGTAAATATTTTTATCTGATATTTTTAAATTTAATAAATAAAATATTAAAGTTATAAAAAAACATGTATAACTGAAAATTAGGAAAAAATATAATATAATTTTTTAATATGTATTAATATTTTTTCTTAAAATTAAATTTTGTATGTACAAAAAATGTATTAAATTTTAGCTTACACATAAAAAAATATATAAGTAGAGAAAATGTCAAAGTTTCAATCAAGGGTGGCACTTAATATGGGAATGTGACTTTTGGTCCCATCAATAGGAAGCAGGTCAGTTACCTGATATAGAAGGTTTTATAGGTTAAAAATAATTGCCTTGTACCCCCTGAAAAATATAGTTATTTCATTTGCAAAATATAATAATTGTACCCCCCCTGAACTCTTCTCACTCAATCCCCCCCCACTGCCAGCGAATTCTCCCTCTCATCCCGATACCCCATCACCCCCACCCTCACCTCTCCAACAACCTTGGTCAAACAGAACACCCAACCATGGCACGTTGTTGTAGGCGGAAGTTGCAGAGACGACGATAGCTCTGCGACGAAGGCAAGCTGGCCGGCGATGTCGAGGAGGAAGATGTTGTGCTTGTGGGTCAACCCTTTGAAGAAACCGAACTCCATGGCGGTGAAGAATGATGAGTACGCCGCCCATATCGCCATCAAATGCTTCCACCCAACATACAATGCCACCCCATTTCAATTCAATTCAATTCTCTTCACTTCACTCCACTCACCTCACTCCTGCAAAAATAACCAACACACTCTCGCAATGCATGCTCGTGTGGACTGTGTGTGGACTTGGCTTATCTTTTTCACTAATTACTAATTACCATAAACTAAAAAAAAGGAAAATATCTCAAAAAGAAACTGCCAACGAATGCTTTTAAAATGTTGTTGTTTGTTGAAAAATACATCATTTGATGGATAATAAGAATTATAATGAATATGTTAGATACTTATGTGTATATGACTACTTGCGGGGTCGACAAATAAAAAGACAAAATAATTAATTAATGGGGAAAAACAGAAACACGTGGCGGCAGTGGTTGATAGAGCGAGGATAGGTGTTTTTTAAGATTGAGACTTTTTGACAAATCCAAACTTCTGTAGACCTATATTTGCAAATATATAATAATATTACATTTATTTTAATAGCAGGTATCAGGTAATGGATCTGGTCCATTGGATCAAAGTCAAATATTTTTCATACCTAATCTACATCAGAAACATACATTCCCATTAGTGGGTCCAAAAGTCACATTCCCATATTAAGTGCCACCTCAATCAAGACCCGTGCTTCCTCGTTCCTTGTGTTTCCCTACTTCGAGCTCCACAACGTACTGTGCTTCCTTGCATTTCCATCCCTTCTTGCATTTCGATGCCTTGCATACATGCTGCCACGTGTTTTAATTTGAGAGGTGATTTTATAGAATGCTGACACGTGTCCACTGTGCGGGTTTAGGGGACTGTGTGCAGTATTGCAGTAAATAGGTGAATGAGACAAAAATGAGATTTGCTCCTTGCGTGTGTGTAGTCGATTGTGTGCGCGTACGACAGAGGCAAAATTCTTATCGTGTGGTGCACCACATAAAGCTTTTATAACATATTTTGTATTCTATTTTTTTTTTTTTATTCCTTGGACCATTAACATACAGTTTTGAACTCTTATTATTTTTTTGGTGAGCATTTTGAACCCTTATTATTAACTATGAAAAGAAAGATTTTGATCAAAGTTCTAAATCCGATAAAATGATATTTAAAACCTTATTTTATTTTCTAAAATTATAAAATTAAGTGCTCAAGAATAATTTTGAGTGATATTAAAAATAATAAAATGAATTTTTTTGATAAAAAAATATCAAAAAAATAATAAACATATTTTTTCTATAGAATAATTGTTCAAAATCATTTACTACTGTCAAAAGATTAGTTTGTATTAAAATAGACTTAAGTTTAATAATATATTTACTTATTTCTAAAGTAAGAGAAATGTATATTTTTACAGAATAGATTGTAATTTATTCGTCTCTCTAGTAAAGAGAATATAATTCAACCTAAAATAAATCATCCAATTCTTATCTGCAATACATAAATAATAAATCTATACCAATATATAAAGACAATACCTCATTTTAACCACCATTTTAGTGTTCTATTTTTTCTTTCTATTATTATCTTTGAAAGTTTGAATTTAAATTTAAAAATAATTATTTATAATATATTAATAACTATTCATAATCATAACAATTCTATTGTTCTAATTATACAACGATATATAAAATAGAGAGAGCAACATGGCAGACATTTGTGTATAAAAAAATAAACATGCAGGCACTTGCCAGGCTCCCTTAGTAAAAGATCACTTTGGAAAAAGAAAAAAAAGCAGAAGAGAGAGAGAGAGAGAGAAACTAAAAACTAAACAAGCCCAGCAAGTATATTCACTTCAACCAACCTATAGACCAATGTTTTTGTTCTTCCCCTGTTCCTCTTCTTTCTTCTTCCAACAACTTCCTAACCAAAATCAATGCCTTTTCTTTCCTCTTCCATCTTCCAATCCAGTCAATAGTAATCTCTAGTTTTTTTTTTCTCTAATGGTTGTTGTGGAAGGTTCCAAGCTAACCCTCCCAACTCCTTGTTCTCTCTCTTCCCCACCCCACACAACTTCCCTCCTCTTTGAACCCACTTCCCTCTCCCTTGCCCTTACCCACTCTGACTCTTCCCTCTCCCTCTTCCCTTCCTTCTCCCCTTCCCTTCCTCTCCCAACCCCACAAACCCTAATCCCCTCTCCTTCTTCCTCCTCCACCTTCCTCCTCCTAAAGTCCACAACAAACCCTAACCACCCTCCACCACCAACCGTACTCTTCCTCGTCTGTGGGCCCCACCGTGCCGGCTCCCAGATCCTCCTCCGCTTCTACATTAACACCAACAACAACTCCTTCGCCAGGGTGACACGTGTCATCTGTGGGTCCCACGATAGGGGAATACGGTTCGAGCCGGAATTGGGGGTGTTGCTCGATGCGAAGCACGGTGTCTCCGTTAAACTCGCCGGTTCCGTTAACTACTTCGCCGTTTACTCCGTCTCGTGCTCCAAAGTGTGGGTCTTCGCTGCCAAGATGGTGGTGATGGGTGATGGTGATGGTGGTGGATTGAGATTGGTGAGGTGTGCTGTGATTCGGTGCTCGAGGCCGGTTTGGTCTCTGAGCATTTCGTTTGGGTTTTTGATTCTTGGGGAAGAGAATGGGGTTAGGGTTTTTGGATTGAGGAGGCTTGTGAAGGGAAAGGTGGTTGTTAGGAGAGTTGGGAACTCGAATTCGAGTTTGAGTTCGAAGCAAGTGTCGAATGATGGCAGGCATGGTGGCAGAGATCGAGGAGGGAAACGCCACGGTGGTGGTGGTGGTGATGATGGGGTTTTGGATGTAATCTGCAATGGTGGTGATTTGGATGGGAAAGTTGAAAAACATAGTGTTGCTGGTAGGTACTTTTATGCTACAGTATTGTGAGCAAGTTTTGATTTTTAATAGACCAAAACAATGGGAGAAAATTAAATGCTGATTTTAATATTTGTTTTGAATCTGGTGCATTTGGATTTTGATATAATGATTTGTGTGGATGATATTATTTTCGATTTTTGGTAGTGCTTGTCTGAGTTTTGTTCAATAACAATGGAGAAAAGTAATTGCTGTTTTTATTGGTTTTGAATCTGGTCCATTAGGCCTTTGATATAATGGGATACGTTGATGACATAGCCAGCCTAATGCATTGTACTGCATTTGTAATTTGTTATTTATTTCCCTCTGATTAAAATTGTAATGGGTGCTGTTTGTGAGTGCTTAATGCAATTAGATTTAACTTTCATTAAGTCTCAATGGATTGGGGAGAGGGAAGAATACATAAACCTTTTCAGATTATGGGAAAGTGAGGACAACTTTGGATTTATGTCCTTTGAGCAAGGACTATTACTATAACTAAGAGGAGGGATTGAGAGGGAGAGATATCTTGTCATTTGAGAAAAAATTCGGGCCTTTGGGCTAGGGAGATGCAGACCTTCGATGTTTTGCAAGTTTATAGCTGTATCCAGGGGGGATTTTCCCTTTTCTTTCTATTAGAATACCAGGTTCCTAACTCTGTCATTGTCTAACAGTAATTAATGCAATATGATGGTTGATTACCGGCTTGAATGTATTAAAGCATGGTTTGCTTTGGCCTACTCTTTATTCTTGGTGGCTGTGTCGAAGATCTTATTCTGGCCAATTGTGATAAGTTACATGTTTTTTATAATTCATGCAAGTGAGAAAATGAGAGTTTTCAGAGAATTTGAGAGGACTTAATTTTACTTTTGTGATTCAAGATTCAAAATGAAGGAATTACAAACATGAGTATTTGGAGATGTCAGTTATAACAGATGACAGCTCTTATATAACTGTTCTGTTACTGACCGATACTATGATGGGCTTGAGTAATTGGCCCAAGGCCCAATAGATTAGCTCAATAGATACAGAACAAATCAACAGAAAACATAATACAGGGAAAACATAAATGTACAGCTGAATATACTCCTAATACATTTTTATATCTGATATCTGCTAACTTTTTTAGGCATTTCCCATTGATCGGGATACGGGTTCAATTAAAGGTGCTGTCCTTTGTTTGATCTCAAAATGTGTTAGATGGTAAATAACAAAACATTAAGAACATATCTTTAACTGCAGGCTGTATTTTGAATTTCTTGTCTTACAAATGGAATTTCTAGCTAGGAGACCAGACATCTTTTATTATCATTTATCTCCCTATATTTTCCCACATCTGTAGGGATCTCGACATATTATCATCTGAATACCTTATTCTATGCACATTTGTGAATTGTTTCCAATATTTCTCAGCATATTATCTAATTTATGTATTTTTACTTTCAGTGAAGCAGACAAATGTTAAATTTAAACACAATGACAGAGATGGAGGTGCATGTTTTGTGGCATTGAAAAATGAGGTTGAAACAAAATCCATGACAAAGGTATCCATGTCTGTAAAGGCTATTTCCATTCAGGCTTTGTCCCAGAAGATGTTTCTGATCTTGGACTCGCATGGAGATTTACATTTGCTATGCCTGTCGAATTCAGGCTTTGGAGTAGATATCACTGGTCATGTGAGGCAACTACCTCATGTTATGAAAGTGCAAAGTCTGGCAGTTCTCTCTGATGTATCTACAAGTAGGTCTCACTTTCTTTGTCTTGTTTTATTTTTTTTCAAATTTTAATTTATGGATGCTTTATTAGTGAAAGATTTTATTTTGATGTTGGCAAAAGCTGCAAAACATGAAACAGCTTTTGGTGGGGTTAAAATATTCCATTAAAACCATTCCATCAGTCGATGTATGGCAATAATCATGTCTGTGCTTGTTAGATATGAAACCATTTATGTGCTTTCATCTAATAGCTGAGCTTTTGTGGTCATGATTGAGGCAAACCTGTTCAAATACAAGTTGTTGTAAAAAGTAAAATGTATGCAACGAGATTGCTGACTTTCTTGTCATTGCTTCATGGTTTCATTTCATATTCATCCCAGAAGCAAAAGGAGTTTGAAAGTTGACTTATTTATGTGGCTGGAAAGGTTGACCTGGCTTGTAATCTACATGCTAACATACATTACCTCGGTTCAAACAACAATGATAGGAGAGTTAAGCATTATGATAAGATGATACACATTCATTCTCGGTTGGTTTGAGCTTGAAGCTTCAGAGTGTCAACACAACTTAGATAAAGAAAGATGTTAATGTGATGGTCGTTCATTAGTTATTAGATCTAATGTATTTAAAAGAAAACAATGAACAGAAAACCATCTAGTCTATGGCTCTATGCCCATGTACAAGACCATAGTATTTTGATTTTTTTTCTCTCTGCCAGTAAAACTTTTTGATTATCTTGCAGTATCCCAGACTGTCTGGATATCAGATGGATGTCATTCTGTGCACATGTTCACAACAATGGACATGGAAAATGCTTTAAATGAAGCAGATGGAAATGATGGTGATGAAAAGCTTATGCGTCTCCCAGGTACAATACACTAACCCTTATTTCTACTAATACTAGACCCCTAATCATAATTAAATAAAGAAACTAATCATGAAATATAATGAAATATGGAAACCACTCCTAAGAGATCATCAAGGATAAAGTATTTTAATATACATTAATGATATTATGAGATATTTTATAGATATTCTAACATTATATATTTATATATTACTGAGGTTTTGTAAAAATGTTGGGGGAGGGGGTGGCTCCGTGTTGTAAGGACCACCATTGAATACGAGGTTAATTTGACAAAACGTAGGCATATCAAAGCTAATTTAACTTGGAAAGTGTTGACTGCATTTTCATCTAACTTCCCCCCTATTATTGGATAAATAGTTGCCAAAATGCCAGTTATCCTATTTCTCTTCAATACAAACTTAGGATCTTAGAACACCTTTTGTGAGCTTCTTTTTCTTCAATTTTCTGCATAATCTAAGTAACTTCTCTCATTTTCAGTTACTCGAGTTCTTTTCTCCAGTGAGAAGATCCAAGATGTCATTTCTATAGGTTCAAATTCCGTTCTGATTCTTGGACAAGGTAATATTTACTTTTCTGTTTGCACGTGAGTTTTTCAATTCTAATGCAAGGACATTCATGTATCTTTTCTTTCATCTCCTTCCTTTGACAAACCATATAAAAATGGAAAGGAATAGACAAAAAAAAATAAGATCTTACTTATGGCATGTCACAGTAAAGCCTCCATAAAATTTTCATCATGCATCTGGTGTAATATTAGCAATTTAAAGATTTTTTTTTTGGGACATGTGCATCATATGTAGACTTTCAAAATTGGCATAGGCTGCTTTACATGTATTTCCTGCAATATCTAGTTTTTATTGTCCCAGATAAGGCCTCTCCATTCATGGGGTTAAGTAAGGTTGCGTACACCTAACCCTTCCCAAGACAGCAGGAATGCAGGATCCTATAATGATAGAAGCCTCATGCATTGGTCCCCCTTTTTAATTCAGCTTCTAGTTTCATTCTGTAAATTATTACATATGATTTATAACTACTTTTGATTGCTTTTCTTGGGCAGTTTCTGCCTTGATATTTCTTATCTTTTGCTCAACCACTATAAATTTTCCTCTGCTCAACAGGAAGCTTATATGCATATGCAATTTCCTGAAGTTGCTTCAATTTTTTTATCCTTTTCATCTGGTAAGCATTTGCCTTTTGTATGATCTCAGTCATCTCACTGACCTGTACTTGCTACAAAGTTCTGATCTAAACTGTTTGTAGGAAATCAGTATTCCTGGCTCCCTTGACATTCTAGTGAGTGGTTCCTGGATAAATTCTATCTTTCATAGTACGTATTTCATTAATTATAACATATACATTTTTGTCAAAACAGTGAAATGTTGCATAACATGATCTAATTGTTACTTGATTTTAATCCCCATCATTAATTATTTGAATAACATGGCTGGTATGTCCTTAATTCTTGAGTTAGGTGCTCTGGTTGCCTCACCATATAGTGCATCCCTAAGATACTGGAGATCTTGAAAGGTATGTTAATTTTTGTGATAGCCTTGGTTCACACCTGTTTCAAATTTTTTTTTGGGTGTTTAGTGGCTGCTGGGATATATGTATGTGTTCTTGATTGCGAATTAAGTCATCAGTGATAGAATGTGACTTGATTACAGAATACATAATCATCACCTAATGTAGGGTTATTGTTTAATGTAGAGTTTTTTTTTTGCTAGATCGAGTTGAATTTTGATGTTTCTTTTATTTGATGATAAAAATAGCTAATTTTACAACTCTATTTCATGGAATGTTGCAGTTTTCCTCATATGTAATGAATACAACTAACATTTTTTATTTTATTTTATTGTTTTAGATTAACGGGATCATGGGGCTCTGGTTAAATATCCGTGCTGTTCCAAAATACCGGCGCTGCGTTTTTCAACAGCTCAAAGCCCACCTGTCCTGCAAAACCTGTCACAGTAAACTGCAAGACTACATGCCTCCAACAAATATGTTGGCTGTTCATCCTTCTTGTTTAATGCCCATCTTTCTGGAGGTTGGCTGAAATCATGGTTTTCTGCCAGAGAATTGAGCAGGGTTGATATAAAAGGGCATGATCTTGGCAATTGGGTTACTCTGCTTGTTGGAGTAGTGTCTATTTTATTGCAATTTTCTCGTTCCATGTCTATGGTACTACTACGAAAGATATTTTGTGGTGTTGAGAGGTTTATCTTATTATTGATGGCCTATTATGTTCTGTTGTATTTACTTCACAATCTCTCGATACTTCAAATGCTTTACCAATTATAATGAATTTATGCACTCATTTTGAAGACTATATGTAATATGAATTATTTGGCTGAGGCAGATGTCATTCATGAGCATGAGAGTTGAAAAGAGAGGAAGTCAGTAGAAAAAAGGCAAAATAGAGTGAAGACAAAAATGTCAAATGGAATTTCCCCATTCTATCTAGTATTTTTGCTGCAGAGGAAGATAATTTTTTTGTTTGGTCCAGAGGGAGAGGAATTTCTTTGGTCAACTGAGGAAAAGGATTTTAAGTGTTTGGTTTTGCTTAGCAGATTTTTTTTTGGTCATAGCAGAATTTCCTCATTTTACTTATCTCTCGATTCAATACAGATTAATCCAGGTCATTTTCCTAGGGATAATATGGTTATAAACAAAAAGAAAAATAAACTATATGGACCAGAACCTTTTTTTTATGTTGAATAATATAGATCAGAGCTACCAACTAAGAGAACCTCACTTGATACCTGCTTTGCGCACACATCAGACAACCAAAACTGATGAGTGATGACTATGAAGAGGTCCAGGGTGGGACCCTTCTACTTCCATAATGTGATGGACCCCTACCTCACTCATCTTTGAAGGATTACTACAAGCATGTGGCACGCATAAGCACAACCACAAAGTCACTCTTCTACTCCCATTTCCTCATCCATTTCTTTACTCTCTTTTGACAAGTGACATCCACTCTTTCGACCCACTTCACAGCCCACACTGAAAGCAACTCAACAATGCTTAACTGATAACATACGCTATCACATTATCAAATCCCAACGTGGAAAACAGTAATAATCTACAGGGATTCACCCCCTTATTGAGTTATTGGACTTTCACTAGGTTACAATATCACTAGGCTACAATAAGATGGAAAATAGCTCTTTTTTTTTTATTATAAGGGGAGACCAAGAGAGAGGATTTGGACTCGGATGTTAAGAATTACAAATGCTAAGCACTACCAACTAAGCTAGCACTTCTTGACAAAAATAGCTCAAATTTGGAGAAGTCATACGATGGAAACATCATTCTAAAAAATTTTGGAGTAACTATTGTGACGCTAAATCATTTCATGACTTGTTAATTAAATTGGATTAAAAAATTATTATCATGTATAGTCTACAACTTTTAGTACAATTTAAGAATTTAATGCTCTTTAAAATGAATCTCTTAACAAAGAGGAGTTTAAACCCACAATTTAGAACTATCTCACTTTGGAAGAATGTTATCCATTTAAAAATTAGTTGATATTGAATCACTATATTTGATAAAAATAATTATCAAGATAATATTATGTAATTCAAATGTCTAATTTATTAAATGATATGAATGTCCAAAAAACCAAAAATTACTTAAAAAGTTAACCCCCCTCCAATTTAATATTAGTGTAAAAATGATATATATTATTATTCAATAATATTTAACTCTTTATCATCATTTTTTTAAAGCAAAAAAGTGGAATGTAAAAGCATCACAATAGAGAAAATGATCTCAACTAGGTTGACACATCAGACCCTACCAATCATCTGCAACATACCATTATTTATTAAAAAAAATAAGGAAAAGAAACAAAAACCATGGGGACAAAACCAAAACCCATGAAAAAGAAAGCTATAAAAGAGTCAGAAAGTCTAAGTCTCCCTTCAAAATTAGTCCCTATGTGTGCCTCCGTAAAACTTTTTCCTTGCTAAAAACCTAAATAATAGGGAAAAAAAGGCCGAGAAGGAAAAATAGTACACACATAAACAAACTCTTCATCATCATTTAGGTGTTCACATAAAAAATGCTTTGACCAAAAAAAAAATATCCAAAAATGGAAATCCATTTCCAAGAAAAAAAAAGCCCTTTTAGAATAAGCCAATACTTTTATGTATGCTCTCTTTAATTTTGAAGCTTCCTGGAACTTTCTTCGTGAGCTCTTCATATGCTAATTTATCAATTATCATTGAAAAGGTCTTTTTTTTTTGGTCAAAATCATTGAAAAGGTCTAACTTTACCCGATTGCATCTCAAAGGAGAAGTTTCCTGAATTGGGTATCAAGATTTATTTATTGTTTCTATCAAACAGCAATTAATAATTTTATGAGCAGGTGTAACATCGTTTGAATTAGTGACACGCGTTAATGGGCAATGCTGGCCATTTCAAATGCAAAACAACAAACAACGGTAACATAACCATAAATCTCACACTTTACCGGATTGCTACAAAATCTATAAAAATGAAATTGTGATAACTAATTGTTTGGCAATTTATCGTGGAGAATTGCTATATCCTCCTATAACTTTTTCTTACAAATCTTCCTATCCACTAAATATTGACAAATGTCACTTGTTAGGTTATGTAAAGTATTAATTAATTTTGGCCGATTTAGTATTTTTTTTTTACAAAATTATCCTTTGTAACAACCGAGAAGAATACCAAAAGACTCAAAAGAAACTTCATTCGGGAACACAATGGAAGGTGCTTCTTCTTTCTCTCCGTGGAATACTCGTTGTAGCTTCTTTCTATACTGAGCATTTGATTATCTTGAAGGCATTGCCCCTACCATCCACTCATTAGTTTTTTTTTTAATTAGTTTTATTTATAATCTCTCACAATGTTTATGTTTTGGTCTTACGCCTTCAGCATGTCTATCGAAGTAAGGAACGCAATGTTTTTGTAACCCAAATCTCTCATCTTGTTCAACTGAGTATAAAGTAGAAAAACACGCACATCATCTACATGAAAATTGACACAAGTTAAACAATTTTGGTCACTTAATCATATCCTTGAATCAATCATCCTTTAGTATCAGTACACCACATCCTGTTAATAAAATAAAGTTTTATTTTTTTATAATTCTCCATAATTGATTAAAACAGAGACGGTGAGAAGAACGGTGTTTTTGAAATATTGAAATGTGGAGGAACACAGGGAGTGTTGTTCGTAGTCTTAGTCGCAGTGGTCCAACTCCATTGCGGTTGTCACTGTCCGATACGGTGGTTGCAGGGGACCTTGTAGTGAACGACTACCTTGCCAGCGGTGAAGAAGTTGGTCAAGATATATGTTTCAGGTCATGTCTTCGTTCGTTCCATGTCAATGGCTTTAGAGATTCTTATTCGAAGGAAAGAGCATTGTTAGGGAGGAATGGCCATGGGTAGGGTACTATAGTACCCGTCTCCATACCCGTAATTTTAAAAAATATCCGTATTCGGCTCTATATCTGTGTGGGTAGTAAATTTGATCCTCATACTCTTATCTGTTGGGTCAGATAAGGGTATCTAAGTACATGTACCCGTTACTCGCACTTTAACTATGAAAATTCAAATATTAATTTTTCAAATGCAATACACAATATTATGTCTCAAGGACGCGCAAGAAATTTACCGGTAAAGGACACAGGAACGAGACAGAATGGTGTCAGTGAAGAAGGTTTGTCATTGCAGATCAAGGAAGCGGGACAATCATAGCGCAAGTGAATGAGGTACAATGAAACAAGCTTATCGTCGTCTACAATAACGATGAAAGACACGGTAAAGGAAAACAAAGAGTTAAAGAAATGTATCTCATGGGAAAGGAAAAGAAATGTGTCTTATGACTATAGTGTCTTGTGCATGGGTTACTTTAGGATTAAAAATTAGTTTATAAATTTCTTTAAGAGTTATTAAATTTAATATATATATATATACACACACATATACATATATAAATATAAATAAATATGTATATATGTGTGCGGGTCTGGGTGGGTACTAAGGTATCCGTCCCAACACCCGTCCCCATCAAATTTTACGGGTAATTACCCATATTTGTGCCCGTACCCATTGAACAGGTAATTACCCTCTCCATTATGAGTAATTTTTGCAGGTGCCCAATGGGTATGAGTCCAATTGTCATCCCTAATTAGGGAGGCTTATGGAAGAGGTATCAATGACTGGGTGTAAAGGGGGGAGAGAGATAGAAACACCTCCGATTGCATTCCAGACCCTGTTTGGCATAACAACTTATTCTATAGCTTATGACATAAGTTGTATAAGCTATTTTTATAATCGAAGAAAAAATATGGTGAAACTTATTTCATATAAGTTATAAGCTGTTTTGATAAGTTATCATGAATAGCTTATGAAAAATAAGCCCAAAACAACTTATGAATTAGTCATAAGCTGTGTTCAACTGTTCATAAGCTCTGCATAAGCCAATCCAAATAGACCCTAAAGCTTTTCGGTCTATTGGTATTCTCCTCAATTGTTATGAAGGGCAATTTTGTAAAACGAAAAATATTAAATAGGCCAGAATTAATTAATACTTTACATAACCTAATAAGTGACATTTGTCAATATTTAGTGGATAGGAAGATTTGTAGGAGAAAGTTGTAGGAGGATATAGCAATTCTCTTTATTGTGATATACCTGGCCAGTTATATTTTCTTTTGTTCCATCACGGTACGTTAGTAAGTTTGTAACACCTCATGATCATGGATTTCATAAAGTCTGCATTGAAATTTCTTAATTGCACATGTTGGAAGACAAGTGTGGGTGCTTAGTCCCATATCGGCTAGAAATGGGCTAAACGAAAGATATAAAAGAGAGGTGACCAATATACCCAATGCCTTAAGGTGTTGGACTCTCTTGGTTGTCTTGGTCATTAGCCCGACCGTGGAGCGCTATCGGTGCTCCCAGGACTCCCAATAGCACATTTTTTTGTTACTCTTTTTTTTTTTGGTTAAAATTTTTTGGTACTCTTTTACTTATTTATTTTCCAATAGTAAGCTCAAAGGGTCGAAGCTTGCCGGGATACCCTGGGATGCCACCGGGGTCAAAAGCCTTAATTACGGTCCTTTACCAAATAAAAAATCCTTTTATATAGAACTTTTCTTTATAAGCCTTTAAAATTATCTCAACTTGTGGAATTTTGTGTGCTCCATAGACTGCAATATCAACAATTGCATGTCATTTCCCCATATTTAAGACGAGGTTTTCTTTTTCCTCCATAAAAATGTACAGATTTTGCAGGGTAGAGATAAAAAATATAAAAGGTGATATAGCCATATAGGAATACAATTTCTCTCTTAGTTAATGGAAGTAAAGGGAGAAGGTAGACAGATTTATATTTTGTCTTTCTTCAACTAATTAATTAGAAACCATATGAATACAATTGGCATTTTGTGTCTGATAATAAACTAGGAAGATTAAAACCTCACCCCCAATAAGATCAAAGAACAAGAAAGTTACTGGTGCGCAGTACTATGAATTCAATTAATGCAGTGACCAAAAGAAGATAAAATTAAAGATAGACTTGCAATATAGAAAGACATGAGCCATGTTAGTGGTGGTACCTTGGAGATTCCAAAGGTGAAAGAGAAAATTAAGGAAGAGACAGATTAATACCCAAAAAACACACATGCCACCTACTTCTTACATGGACCAAAAACCTTCGTCCTCTGAAGTCTAAAAAAAAAAACCTCTTTTTTTGGTCATGTCATATAGCTGCACCCCACTTTCAAACTTGGGGGCAAAATTTGAGTATAGAAAGAGAGAGAGAGAGACCTTGAGAGAGCTTTAGAACAGTTTCTTCCAACAAATTCATATGGCCTCCAAAGTGGAAATGCAATCATCTCCTTATAATTCTATGAAACAAGATGATTCAGAGTTCAATTTGACAGAATGGGCAGTGAAAGGTAGAATAATCAGTAGAGAGAACACCAAGTCAAGAAGGTACTCAGCATCAAATATAAGAAGCTTTAGAGAAGACACAAGGTCTTTTAGATCAAACATAACCATTTCTAGTACTGCTTCTTCTCCTGGATACCCATTAAAAGGTACATTTTCTTTTTTCTCACTAGTCACTTTAATTCAGGAAGTTCATATGATTTACAACTCCAAACTCGAATATAAACAAAAAAATAACTAATTCACGCTGATTAAGAATGTTGGTTATATTTAAACAATACATTTCTTATGCTCTTTGCTATCATATTCACTTCTACTGATCTTATAAAAAAGTGAACTTCATTCCCTAAGCTGCCATTAATAAAATGTGTCATTGAAATTAAAATTTGTATTAAATAAAGGATATTTTGTAGAAGAATTCATTAAATAAGGTAAAATCAATTAAGATTTGCTTATATTTTTTAAACCACCATACTTGAGTTATTTTTTGCTTATATTCGAATGTAGAGAGAGTATTTTTTTTAACATCCAGTTTCCCAATTTTATTACAGATGAGATAGACCCTTCAACCTATTCTTTCACTACTGCTCTTAAAGGTACCAGAGAATGAATGAACCACCTTGATCATTAGCATAGAGGGTACTTTTTGTAATATTAGCTGAATATTTTTCAATCAATTGCATGGTGGTTTTCTACTGCAGCATTGCAAGCAAGGTCAGTGTATAAAAGTTGGGAGTGCTTATCCCCAGATGGGTTTGCTTTGAATTCCAAGTGGAATGAAGCAGAGAAGTATATATGTAACCCTCTTTCAGGGGAGGTACCAATGGAGTGTTTATCTGCAAAAACTCTTAGTGGAAGATCATTCAGAAACTCAACAACAACAAATAGAATCACCATGTCTGCTCCTCTAGTTTTTTCATCAAGGGAAATTCAGACAAAGCCATCAACTTTGATCAGTTGCACAAAAGAAGATGCAGTAGCTCTTCAATTTCACATTCCAGGTTCACATATATGTACTTCATTAACCTTGCTCTTCTCTATACATATTCATGATTTTAAATTGCGGTCGGCAACTGCGATTGTGGCCACAAAGTCATAGTTTTTGGAGTCTTTGAAACCGTATCGCGACCGCAATTGTGGTCACATTTGTTCACGATATCAATGATCACGACATACCTGTGACTGCGACTTCAATTTAAAACCTTGTGAGTTCACTTAAGAATTCAGCTTGACCTCTGTATACAGAAATTACGAAGGAGGAAATGACAAGAGATGCAAGTACTCAAATCATACCTCCTTATCTTAGTTCAAGCAATCCCAGCACTGCTTTAATTCCATCCATCATACACAGATCAACAAAGCTATCTGAAGACTCACTAAATTCAGATGACAAATCTAAATCCGAGGAAGAGGTAAGTGCTATGGATTTCACTTAAGACATTAATTAACATTTTAGCTTCAGAATTCATTTTTCTTTGGTCCTTAAACTATGGAATCCATTAAAAATTCAAGACTTCTACTATGTCTGATTTTGGTCCGAGACTTTGCCATTAGCCCCCAAGTTAAAATCGTGCAATTAGAACTTAGAAAATCAAAATTGCACAATTACGATATTTAAGGGACTAAGTGTAATTAAGCCCTTTTTTTCAATCTTTCACATGTTATTAATATAATTCAAAATGCAAGAAAAGAGGGAAGAAGAAACCTAGGCCAAGGGTGCGTTTTCCAAGATAAGAGAATCAAATCTAGTAGCCACTAACCTTTCAATGTGCGATGTGGGGCAGTACTAGATAGTAGATATATTGGTCCCTGTCTCTGTTTCATGTGCACATGCCACTCTAGTTTTTGGTCCCTTCGTACTTTCCCCAAGTTGTCTGCTGTCTACACGTACACCTACACACATGTTTTTTTGACAAGTTTTTTGTAACATTCCCAAGAGTGTAACATACATATGCAAGTTTTATTTTATGATTTTTTTATTTCTTTAGTAGCTAAGGTTTGTCGAGTGTTATATATTCCACTTGAATTTATAATTGGATGTGTGAATCTACTTATTTATCATGTTATCAATATTTTGGGTATATGTGTGTTTAAATAAAATTGCATTAAGGATAGTTGAGGGATTGAAATTGGTAGTGAGAATTTAAGAGTTAATGTACTTAGTCCCAGATATATGGTTTGATTCCCGTGGGAGGCAAAAACACCACATGGGAGTGGTGAAGTCCTATGAGTGACACGCCCAGTAGCACGAGAGGGTGGCCAGGGTGTTACATTTTTTTAGTTACCAAAGAACAAGTTGACATGGTGCATGTTTGGATGTATGATGGAGATATTCATAATTAATTTTGTTTCTTTTATAAGTGATTTTAGTAAAAATTTAGGTGTTCAATTATTTTAAATCAAAATTGATTTTTATGTTCCAAATTTTGATTTGAGTAAAAGTGATAAAAAAAAGTAACTTTTGTTATTGAGATTAAGAAATTCATACTAAATTTTATATTATACTTCCTCCATCACATAATAATAGTCTTTTAAGGTTTTTTACATAGATTAAGAAATGCAATAAATAAATAAGTGAGGATAACAATTTTACCAAATTAACCTTATTATTTATATTGCTAAAAAACTAATGTAACACTCTAATTAGCATTATTTAGGATAGAATTGAAAAAAAAATTAATACTTCAATGAAAAAACAAAACGACGATTATTTTAGGACATTTTTACTTTTCTAAAAGGATTATTATGGAAGAGAGTGAGTAACTTATTTTTAGAGTAAAAACATTCAAACATATATTATTTTATTTCAAATTTAATTTTAACCAAATCAATTTTACAAAAACATGATTAATGTTTCTTGCGGGTTTGTGAAGTACAAGATACCAAATTAATGACATTGATGTGAGGTACAAATGCATGTGCAGGGGAAAGTGAAGGATAAAGAAACATGGAAGACAACAACAGAAACAGCAAGAGGGGTGCATGAGTATAGGAAGAAAGATGAACAACTTTGCAGGCAAGGTGGTTGCTTTGCATGGATAAGGAAGACAAGGCAGAGAGAAAAAGAAAAAGAAAGAAAGAATAACATATTTCTCTCTAATTTTAAGGTTTGCTAAAGAAAAGGCTGAAAAATGAAATGAAAAAGCTATTTTGTACGAAAGAAATTGCAGGATTGTTGCAGGGATTTTTTTAACCAATCCACTACTTTCAGATTCCAAAATCTTGCAAGCATTTTCTCCATCTGTTTTAATTAAGGTTTAATTGCACTTTCGGTCACTTAAGCATTATAATTGTGCAATTTTGGTTCTCAAGTTTTAAATTGTGCAATTTTGGTCTCACAGATTTCAATTGTGCGATTTTGGTCTCTCAGGTATCACGATGTGCAATTTTGATCCCTCAGAGATCTAATTGGTTACAACCAAGTTCATTTGTATTTATGTCATTTTTAATACCAAGAATCTATACGACACATGGGAGACTTATTTGATACTGAGTTGAGTCATCTATGAGCTGCGTAGGTTCTTGATGTTAAAAATGACATAGTGACACAGACACCGATTGTAAAATTGGGATACTTGTGTGACCGAAATTGCACAGTCATAAGACATAAGGACCAAAATCGAATAATTAAAATTTGGAAAACCAAAATTGTATAATCATGATACTTGGAAACCAAAATTACGCAATTGGAACACAGAAACAAAAACCACACAATCGTGATACACAATGGACGTACTGAAGATGCAATTAAGTCTTTAATTAACGGACTCCACTGTATTCGTGCACATTATTATTATTATTATTATTATTATTTTTTACTAAATATCATCACTCAAAATGAAATAGGGGCTTTTATAGGATGCCCCTCTTTCTTCTCACACTCTCTTCGGCAATTTTGCAGTGCATTATTACCCGAAATAGAACAGTTTAGAACAATTGCAAGTGTTTGTATAGAATCTAGGTTTAAATCTATTTTTAGTCTCTCATTTTTTACTGAGTTTCATTTTTAGTCCCTTAAAAATAAAATGCGTCTTTTTAGTCTCTTATTTTTGAAAAATAGTCACTTTTAGTCCCTGGGGCTATATTTTAAATTTGAAAAATATTTTCTAAATTTATACTTTGACCCCTCTCAAGCCTGATACTCACCTTAACCCGTTTTTTCGTTCTCCTCCCCCTCTACTGATGCATCGCGGCCCAAAGGAGGAGCTCCGTGCGGCCAATGGAGGTTGCGCACAATGGTGGAAAGGGAGGCGGCCACTGCGATCGCACAGGGAGGAGAATGAGAGAGAGGCCGCATCTCACAAGGGTTTCGAGGGAGGATGTTGGAACTACTCCTGGCGGAGATGGAGGCCACGGTGCATCAATGGAGCGGGAGGAGAACGAAAAAATGGGTTAAGGTGAGCATCAGGCTTGGGAGGGGTCAAAATATAAACTTTAAAAATACTTTTCGAATTTAAAATATGGCGCCGAGGGACTAAAAGTGACCATTTTTCAAAAATAAAAGAC
Source organism: Glycyrrhiza uralensis (assembly GCA_030159175.1). Classification (NCBI taxonomy): domain Eukaryota; kingdom Viridiplantae; phylum Streptophyta; class Magnoliopsida; order Fabales; family Fabaceae; genus Glycyrrhiza; species Glycyrrhiza uralensis. The sequence continues at coordinate 3,963,972 of BRZY01000008.1, forward strand.
TAAAAAAACACGTTTTATTTTTTAGAAAACTAAAAACAAAACTCAATAAAAAATAAAGAACTAAAAACAGATTTAGGCCTAGAATCTGCTTGCAGTACATTTGAACTGTTCTTGTGGTGAAAATTGGCTGACAGCTCAGGCTTGATCACGTGCAGGCTTTTATTGTTTGTGCATTTTGAATTGGAAGGTTCTTGTCCTCTTTCTCTCACAAGTCACAAAATGTTTAAGCAAATTTAAAAAAAGAACAGTTAAAAGTTTATTTATGCAAAATTCATCAAGAAATCAGACTGAACTATATATCAATGGAAAATTACATGTATTGTTTCTGTAAGAAATGAAATACAAAGATACTATTAGTCAATATAATCAATAAATCAATTTATAATATATAAAACATAAAGCGAGAATGTGGCTATTTCAATAATTTAGATCTCTATTCTTTTGCCACATAAGGAAATTGTTCTCAATTCTCATGTCATGTTAGTGGTTTTTTAGATTTTTGGTGAAATGTAATTGTCATGACACATGAATATTTACAATTTTTTTATTTATTCCATTTAATGGTTGTCTATTGGGTTTTCATTATAGTTTCAATTATTCAGTTGTCATTACTTTCTAATATGAATGAGTAATAAGGATTCAAATATTGTAATCTTACTTTTAGTTTTTAAAGGACAAAATTAAAGGGTCAAAAGAAAAGTACAAAAAGAAATAAAAATACAACTTTCTCTCTTCTGTCTCCTCCAAAAAAAATTGAACTAAACAAGAAACATTTAAACAAATCACTTCCCTCCAGCCAAATACTATTTCAAAGTCTATGATTAAGCCACTAAAATTAGGATGATGGAAAATAATTTGAGTAATTTAATTTGTATAAGAATATAAATATAAATTTTATTGTCTTCTATCCAAAAAATCTACAACTACTCAAGTTGTAGGCCCAAAACCATTTAGAAGTTGAAATAAGAAGGCAATTGCGCCCTGCACCTCCCATTTTGCTAATCACACTTTTATTCTCTTTTACATTTTTATTCCATAAATACCCTCACATATCGTGCATTATCTTTTTTCATGTTTCTTTACTTTTCAAAAGTTAATTTCCAGATCACATCGATATAAATTCCGGAATGTTTTTTTCAAGGATGTTTTAGCTTTCAGAAACTAATTTACAAGGGTGAAATTTTGACACCCTTGCATTATCCCAGAAATTACAAATAAAAGGGAAAGGGGTATATGAGTAGTAAATTGGGAGGTGTAGGTAGCAACAGCCGAATAAAAAACCCAATTATTATGATTTTACTAACAAAAACCCAATCTTTGACACAACCCAAAATCCGTTGTTGTGGCCCAAACGCTCTATACACAGCACAATAAAATAAATGAAACACTTGAAAAACCTTTGGACCAAAAACAAGAGACCCTTGAAAAACCTATAGACCCAAAAAAAAAACCTTGAAAAACCCCTTCACCCTCATTCACATAGGTAACTGAGATCCTATCTTACTTACCCCATTCATCTCTCGAAGACTCGAATCCATTTTGTGCACCTGAAGCAGAAGACATTGTCTTTGACCCTAGCTAGGGTAAGGATTCTACCCAATTCCACACAAACAGATTGAACTATGTTTTTATGTGTCTCTCAATGTGTGTACATACATACATACATAGATGTTTAGTTCACGTGGTTTAAGACTTGATCAATATCATCAAAGTTTCAATCTTTTATCTTGTGGGCGGTACTTAATGCTGCTGAGTAGAAAGGGTAGAAATTATAACAAACTTTGGTAATTTTACCATGCATAACATCATGGACTCACTTGAATCTTGGGATGCTTTCATTGTTAATATATTATAGATGGATGATGATTTTGGTCATGCTTCAATCATTTGAGAAGCTGCTTCAGTTATTGCAACAGACTTGTTAGTTTTAAAAAATTATACATTTTTTTGCTAGTTAAGGTTGTGTGTAAAACGGGTTATAATATCAAGTGGCAGGTTGGTTTGTTAAGGTTTTTTTATGTTAACAAAATTGGAGAGCAAATTTATTTGTTGTTTAAAGATGTCATAATGTCCCGGGTGTAACTACTTCTTCAGTGCTTTGTAGAAATTTAGGAACTTGTGTACAAGTGAACTAAATTGTGATTTAAATTTTCATAATGATTATTACTATGAACTGCTATTTCTGAAGGTTGTATTGTACTTAACATGTTGAGTTACAGATTGATTGTCAGTGATGGAACATGGGTCATACTCTGATCAGAGTAAATCAACTTTTTCTCTGGTGGATGAGGATCATACATTTGCAAATTCTGTCAGATTCACCTTAAACCAAGAGTTAGTAGTGTCCTCTGATACTTATGTGACAATCTGTACCTTTGTTTACAATTTTGTGAATTCCTTTTAATTAATATTAAATCAATGGAGTTTGCTTGATTCGTCCAAAGTCCATAGTGAGTGCAGTATCAATCTTGTTTTTTTTCTATTTGTTATCTTATTAAAGGAAACAAGTTTTTTTAAATACATCCAGGGGGAGGATATGATATACTCCAAAACAGAAAATTTTAGATACAAAAGGAGTATTGAAAAGTCAAAGAATGCAAGCATTTCACTGCACAGGTGCAATTGCATAAAACCATAAACTGCACACTGCACAAATTAAGGACATCATTATGATGAACAATATAAAAAATAGCTCCAGTGTAGGACACAATACTCACAAAAACATTATGAGTAATCTATAAAAAGGAATCTGAAATGAACTTAATCCTTTTTATGAAACAACAAATAGTTCAACAGATCAAGGCATAAATCCTATTCCTGTTGATTCATCATATAGTCTATTTGGCACATAGGTGATGAATCAATTTGCATGCATGTTAAGTTTAAGCCTTTGTTTGGTATTTTTGGAGTGATGAATCCATTTGAATCCATCAGTTCAATATACCCTGATGAGGTCATTAATGTTGTGTTTTGCAGTCCAAGAGTGATATTTTGTGGGTACAACATTCCTCATCCTTCAGAGAACCGTGTTAATATCAGAGTCCAGACAACAGGTAAAACATAAAATGTCTTTCAGCTCTAGCGTTTATCATTGATGGACATAATGTGATTGTAATACGCAAATTTCTGCCACTATCAAGTACTACAAATCCATCCATATTTTTATTATTGATACAATCACAATTCACAAGTGCCATAAATTTGTACTTTTACCACTAATTTCATGTTCTGTTTAAGAATCTATGTATCTATATATATGTATATATATCCTGTTGGACCTATTTATGTGTTAGTTTTGGAAGATGATTTATATGACATTTTGGATCTCATGAGTCATGATACTAAAATTGTTGAAGCAAGTTAAACATTTCATTAGATATCATGATACTTGCAAATTTCTCCCATGGCAATCTTTGTTGAAATAGAGAAGACGTTGTTATGGACTTTTCATATGGTTTAGGTAGTTCATCCATATAAACAGAGTACAAATGATTTGTTTTTTGGGAAAAGAAAGAAAACACATCATAGGGTCAGGGTAAAGGTAGAAGATCCATGAATAGCTTTCTGAATAAAATCTACAGCATCTCCAATGGTGAACCTAAAGTGGAATTGCTTAGCTCACTTTTGGTGGGTCCTACGATGCCACGTCAGTTTTAAGAATTTTTGCAATTTTTCAATCTAATAGTACAACTCTTTAAGAACGTAAAATGGATCCCACAAGTTATCACACATCATTATATTTCTTTAAAAGGGTCCCATAAGTTACCTCCATTATTTTTAAATGCTTAAGAACTAGTTCTTATATAAGATCGGTTCTTACACATGCCTTCCACGTCATTCTACTCCAATGTAGGGGATACGGCGAGAGAAGTGTTAAAAGATGGATGTCAGGATCTGATGATTATGTGCCAGCATGTTAGGAGCACTTTTAATGAGGCTGTCAATGATTTCAGAAGGACCAAAGACAGTAGAAAATGATGAAATGGATACCAAATAGTTTTTGTTCTAGACTTGTACTTTTAGTTTTTTTATGTTTGTTGACGGAATAAATCATCTTACATGAAGTTTTGACATGATGAAGTTTTGTATCTTTCAGTACCCATAAACGTTCATAAATTTTGATAAGAGTAATGGTGTGTATGTGATCATTCCTCATTTACTATAGAATCTGTGTCTAAAGTTGGCTTTTGATTAATTCCTACAATCAATGGGTGAAATCAAGTGGACTGCATAGAGAGTTACCAAAGCTTAAATTCAAATTTTGTTACAAACGACAAGCTCCTCAATTTGGTTACTTTATTTTCTCTCGAGTTTTTATTTCTCTTTTTAAGGTATATAAATATTACTAGCATTTAAGTCTCCAATTAGCACGAGATGATAAAATAAATAAGTGAATAAATAATAATTCTATTCAAGCCAGTGGAGATAGATTGTGCGCCATAATTGCAATGGTTAGTAATATAAGGAAGATATGCATCTCATTTTCTATATTATATCCTATCCTATTAAGTATATCCCTCAAAAAATACTAGTATGATATTACTTCATTTTGAAAACGAATATGGTTTTGTGAAGATTGCATCATTATTGCTCATTCATTTGAGCAAATAATGAGGACAAAGTATAATGAAGACTGAATAAACAATAATTAAAACAGGAAATGAAAAATTCATCATATTTATGTTAATCAGGATAAATAAATCAAGTTCAAATCTGAAAAATTACTCAGCACAAGACAACTATCATGGATAAATTGCTAGTGCGATAACATAGTAGAGATTTAACTTGCTAAGATGACATCTCATCTTGCACTTAAGGTTTAATAAATAGATTAAGATGGAGGTAATATATTTAGTCCCTCGGAAAAGAAAAAAGGTGTATCTGATCACACTACTATCACTAATAACTTCTCATATAAGTTAAAATCAACTTTTAAACTTCATTTTTTTCAAAAACTCTCTATTTTAACTTCACCATGATCATAAGCATCTATTTATTTATCTAACAGTTTTTTCTCTTTTCCATATATGAGAAAAATAAAAAAGCAAAAGGTGTATATGAACAGGACTTTAGAACTTTAGATAGAAAAAGTTGTATCTGAACACACTATTGTCACTATTAAATTGCCAAAACCAAATATAACCAAGTTGCTGTAGAACCAAAAGATGAAACTAACATATGAACAATTGTCCTCATAAACTGTACATCTAATGATAATATTTTTTTCCCCAAAGACATGCCAAGAAACAGACATTTACATCATCTTCTTGCTAGAAGCATTCCAAGAGCCTGACTCGGAGCAATTCCATGTTGCAAACAATCTTGAAGCCAAGCAAATTTTAGTTTTACAAGTTCCAGTATATATCAAATGCAAAACAATGTAAGTAATGTTATGTGATCCTCATTGGCTAGGCTCTTTTCTTTCCAATTGCTATTCTCTTTCTTTTAAGCTATGTCAAAATTTAATACTTGATAAAATAACTTGATCCCTTGGAATCTAATACTAGTACATATTTCAAAAGGACCTAAGTCCTGTAATTAACTAAAGCAAGCAACATGGAAGGGTAGGATACAATGGTCAAGAACTTGATGAAGGAGGCGCATTGGGATCTGTATTGGAGATAAGTCGAACCTCGTATAAATTTTTTTCGCTCTTACCTGCACCCAAATATTATGTCAGAATGTATGCATTCATTTCATGCACATTATGTGCCATCTATTTCTTTAGTATCAGCAATTAAACATAGAAGCAGAGTTGTTTGAATTTTCAGACTCACCAACTTCAGCTGTAACTCCAGGCCCAAAGAATGAAGTAAATTTAGCCTAAACACAGAAGTTGAGAAATAGTTAGCACCTATATCTTTGATATTAGATCTTAGAATTGCAGTCAACAAAAATTGAATTGATTAAATTCTAGGAGTAGCCCTCTAAGGGTAAACCTTTCAGTCTGGTCTATAATGTGGTTATGAATAGGATTAACACCACTAAGAGCCTGTTTGGTTTAACTTTTGGAAGTAACAAACAGAAAATAACCAATTACAAAGGAAACAATTCTTCCTTTTGGTAGAAGTATGTTTGAAGCATTCTCAGTTGTAAAGCAAACACTGTAGCCTATTATGAACAACATATTTTATCTATTGAGAATTGTTTTGTGCAATTCTGGAGTTCAGATATCCTAGTCATATTATTTTGCACTATGTCTGCTCAATTTTTTTGATATACTTCCACTATAAAAAATTGGGAATAGGGTTTTTAAGAAATTTGGTCAGTATGAGAATGGGTTTAGTCATTTGGTGCTGTGGTGAGAGGGGAAAGCTTTAGCTTCCAACTGACAATTTGTATCATTGCACCATATTTATGTATGAGGATTGTTAATGGGATTTTTTGTTGTTGAAAATACAATGCAAAATGATAGTTAGGTTTTGGTATTTCCATCTTCTGATTCTTCTATTCTGTGATTTTCTCTTCTCTCTGTGAATTCTTAACTACCCACCCCTACCCTTCAAAAACAGTTACAACTAAAAATATTGCAAGAGTAGCTTCTAGCACTTTTGTTCTCTCCAAGATCCAAAAGCCAAAAGAATAATAAATGAAATCTAGAGTTTGGCTATACTCATGAACATGTTAGAAAATGAATACAAGATCTAAGTAATTAAAAATATATCCAAGAAAGTGAAGTTGAATACCTGTCTCTTTTCAAAATCTGACAACTGCAGAGCCTTGGCCTCGAAAACCAAGACCAAACAGTATTTTCCATCTTGTGTGACCTAAGATATTATGAGACAGGAATGATAAGGGAATGACCATAGACTAGTCGATAAAAAAAGATCTTCTAACTAATATGCAAGGTAGCATCTCAAAATGACTGATTGTTGCATGAGGAACAGGCAACCATTTCAGAAGTATTATGGAATCTTTTATATTTTATAGAGTATCAGAATAGAAGGTTTTTAGTATTAATGACAGAAACTTAAGTAACCAAAATGGCTTAGGCCAGTTAAGTGAAAAGGAAATATTCAGGGGATCTAATCTTAATATAAAGAATAACTGCTGAAAACTAGAGCATGCGCACTGACAACCACTGATTCATTGGAAAGGCTTTAATAGAAATAATCTGAGATAGATGTCAAGTGGATTAAAATGGACTTTTGAGGCCAACCTAAAATGTGGTAAGACTCCATGACATGCATTCCATCAAAAGATGGAACAAATGAAGTTAAAGAAGACATATCATAAATGAAATTTTATTATATAAATAGTAATAGAATGGGAACAAAATAGACAATATAGTTCATTTAAAGCCATTCAGAATATAGAGGAACGATTTGTGTTTGAGAGAAGAGACATGAGTCTAATACCATAAATATACACATTCTACCATAAATGCATGTCATTAGTTTTTTTCTCTGTATTTCCAAGTGATCTAGTAAGTAATACGGAAAAAGTTCAAAAAGAGACTAATGTTCTGTTACTGATCAATGAATTAATGCAAATTGACAAGCATACTTCTTCACGAATCATTTTCAGAACAGGAGCACTTCTTCTTGCTATTCCGCCTCCCTGAAACATAAAGCAGATAAAACGATGTCTCAGAACAGAAAAATCTATCACAAGCAGGAGAAGAAAGAGTAAACCCCACTTGCAACGAGTGCATATAGTGGCAACCTCAGTATCCAGCTAATGCTGCTGGTATGGATGAAGATATCAGAAAGTACTAAGTAAGATTCCTTTTGCCCCCATTCAGAACCAATTCATCCTAAACTTAAGCTATCGGGTGAAGGCTTGAAAATGGGTTTCATTTTTAACAGTCTCACAGAACAAATTGTCAAATCTTGACCCAGGTACAGCCTTACATTTAATTCCTCAAAAGATGAAAATGGAAAAATCGATAATATACACACACAAAAATGAAGTACCTAAAAGATAATTCATTAATTCAAATAACATACTTGACCATACTGGAAAATCCTTTTCAATGCTTCATCTAAATGCTGTTCATCCCCATAGCGATATCTGGTAACATCACTCTTCACCTATGAAAGCACAAAAGAGCCACTTAACAAATCAAATTAATTTCAAAACCATCTAGGTTAGACATACTAGCAGTTGAGTAGGCATGAGTGATTAGAGAAAAGATTGAATCTAGTGGTAATAGACTAAAACATCATTATGTGTTTCTTTTCTTTAATATAAAATACTATGAAAAGAGTGTCACAACTCACAACATAATTAATATATATATATATATATATATTTTAAAAATCATGGAGGGATTTGATCTTGAATGCATAAAAGTGAGTATTTCTAAAATAACACAACATGTGGCAAGAAGAATGAGTCTATGATGAGATTGCCTGTTTAAGAATAGGAGTAGCACATTTTTCCTGCAATCTTTGAGCATCTGAGTATGTGAGGCATGGGACTGGCTTGAGTTCTGCATACTGCAAAAAAGATGGTCCAATGAAAAACATATGAAGAATACAAAGAGTGCCTGACCCAGAGGAGCATCCACAAACATGATTATATTGCACAATGTAGTTATGATGAACTCCACTATATAACCTTATTCACATTAACAGAAGTTTCTTCACCTTGAGTGCCATGCCAATAATAGCAAGAGGGAAGCCATATGTTAACATTATAGCTGACCATTCAGATCCAGGGAGAACATTAAAATATGCCCCAAAACCATAGCTGTATATTTGAAACAAAAAAAAACATAAGAAGGTGAAAAACCATAGCTGTATATCAATGAAGAAGGTGAGAAAGAAAACAAAACTCACGACAAGAGTGAGACTCCAACACCTAGACCAACCACACCAAATGAAATCTGCAATCATTGACCAATATCCTGAGAATAAATAACTCATACCCAACAACTAGTTATAAAATTTTATGCAGAGAGGGCAAGGACAATCATATGAAGCATTGAATCAGCTGGCTGAACTGAGTGGCATGAATGCCTTACTAAGAGCCAGTTTGGATCCAAACTTTTCAAGAAGCACTTATAGAAAATAAAAGAAATATAAAAAGAATCTTGCAATAAATATGAGTTTTCTAAACAATGACTTTTCATATGAATTAAAATTTATTTTTGCATCTCAATTTTTTTAAGATCTCTTTCATTTAACTTCTCCATAAACATCTTCAAGCTTATAAGGACATTTCCATAAGTGAAGAACTATAAACTTAGCTTCTATAAGCTAATCCAAACAAGGCCTAAATAATTTAGCCATACTATCTGTCGGCGAGATTAGCATAAAAACTTCACTCAATAATAAGCTGTTTTGGATTTATTTTCATAAACTCACCAGGATAGCTTATCAAAACAGCTTACAACTTATATGAAATCAGTTTCACCACATTCTCTTTTTTATTATAAAAATAGTTTATATATAAGCGCTTATGCCATAAATGCTTAAATAAGTTGTTTATCCAAACATGCCCCCAAATACCATATGAATAGGCCCGGCAAAAACCTTGTATAGCTTCTTCGATTACTCTCGAATAAAAGAAATTCGAGGCAAAGCTCCCTTAGCGCCTATTCATTTATTTCATTCACAACACTCAAACAAAACCTTAGTCAAGGGAACGTAGCACTTGTTAATTTTTGTATTATTATTTTAATCAACATCGTAATCACTAATTCCGCATTTTATTGATTCAGATAAGAAAAATGGATAAGGAAAAAAGAGAGAGAGACCTTAGAAATGGAGAAGCCATCATCGGGAACGAGTGTGTCGTTGTTGCTGGTGGTGGTGGTGGTTGAAGAATCAGCGGCTCTGGGAGGAGTGAAAGCGACACTCAACTTCGAACCGAAGCTATGCTTCGCGTTGGTGGCACTGGATATGGATTGGAGTGGAAACGAAACGGGTCGAGACCGAGTTGGGTTGTTGGTGAGTTGGGGGCGAGTTGAATGTGGAGGAAGAAGAAGAAGACAGAGAAACCGGTCACCGGAGCAGACGGTGGCTCCACCTGGCATAGCTTCGCAGCAGAGATCGCGTTTTTGGTTTTTGTTTCTTCCTTTGTTTGCAGAGTCACATAAGCATAGAGCAAGATGAACTGAAAGTGTGGTAGTTTCTCCTCAACCGCCAAATTTGGGATTACGTGTCCTCTTTCTTTATCTCTCAGATGATAATCTATTTTTTTTTTTGGTCTAGAGATAATAATCTATTTGGATTCACAAGCTTTCGTTCTTTTGCTTATTTATTTTTATAATTTTTTTTATAAAAAAAAACTCTGTTCACTTGCTTTGTTTTTCTGATTTTTTGGATCATATAATATATTACTCAGGGCTCAAATATAACCAAAAAAATACTTGAATTCACACTTATTATAAAAAAGTTAATTAAATTTATTTAAATTTTTTTTTACCTCATCAAGTAATGATCTTTATTCCTTATATTACCCTTAATAATAAGGGTTATTGAAATTAATATTTTCAATAAATAAATAATATTTTGTAGAAAAATTATTAAATAAAGTGAAAGTTAGATAAGATTTGTTTATATTTGAGTCCACAATATTTGAACTATTTTTTGCTTATATTTGAATAAGTAACCACTTGTTAAAGATCCATAAGTGACAACTGACAAGTATAGTTACTTTTCAAGAAGTAAAAATAGTTCATGGCCCCCCAAAAAATGTAAAAATTAAACAACAGTGTGTTACATGTAAACCTTTTTTTTTTAAGCAAATGTAAATCTTTTTCAGGATAAAAAAATTTGTAAATGATATAAAAATAAAATAATAATAATAATAATAAGAAGAAGAAATAAAAGTAGATTTTTGTGTTTAAATAATTAAAAAATAAAAATATATCAATCGTTAAATAGTGAGAGAATGAGATGTATTTGATGGATGAGTGTTCATGATCATGTTGTGGTGCAAATTGGAAATTGCTATTCGATTTAGTTTGGAGATTTAGTGAATATCAAGTACCAAATTAACACACCTAAAACTAAATCTCCAAACTAGAATCATTGCTCAATCAAGAGACATGTACATACATCTATTAAACATAATATATATATATATATATATAAATCGAATAGCAATTAACACCTCAAATATTTGATCAATATTTTGAACTGTCAAACAGACAAAGATGTGAAAAGACCTCGTTTTCCACGGCTGTCAATGAAAACCAACCATAAATTGTAATTTACATTGTAACCTATAAGGACCCTTATTTCTATCATCAAAAAAATTGGAAGAAACCTTCACTATCTTCCTAAGCTCCCTGTTCCATAGAGATAAGATACAAAAAATTGATAATCTATTTCCAAATTCTATGAACACAGCAACTTCAAAATCTTCACATGCAGTGAAAAAAAGCTCATATGATGCAGTGAACCTTGCGAGTTTTCTTAGATTTTTTAGCCCTGCAATGCAACCAAGGTAAAAAAAAAAGTCACATTAAGATTGTCGATAGATGTAGGGGTATTAAAAATGTCACATAAGAATATCTTGTAGTATCATACATGACAGCATGAGTGGTTTTCATATCATATTTTACTACATTTCCTTATTAATAATTTTGAAAAATATTGTATCATTATAAAAACTTATATTTATATTTCATTACATATCCCCTAACTAAATCTAATTTCATCAAGATCATAAAAAAAAATCTAATTTCAACAAAGGTCATTTTATGCACTATATATGTTTCACATGTAAATGGTGATCATTCTCTGAACAAGCTAGTTTTGGTAACTAGTTATGATTGACAAGATGTAAAGAATGCAATCTCTCTAATATCAAGTACCAAATTCGAAAGGACTCACCTTGAGGAGATGTACTTGTCAATCTCCTCTTTCTGCGAAGCATCATAAAGAAACCATCTTTCGTCGGCTTCGGATGATGCATCTCCATCTGCATCTTCCATCTTGATATCTATATATATATGTTGCTACCCTTTAGACAACTTGCTAGACCCCAAATCACAAACAATGGCAAAAAACTAAGCTAATTCATTTTGAGAATTACCTTGCATCAAGAGCGCGCATTCGCCATTGTAACTCTTGAGTTTCCAGAATGCCTGTCCACTAGTGTCCAGAAACTCCGGCTCGATTCTCATAGCATCAGAACTTCGTTTCCCTATAATGTTGAAAGACAAAAATGCCAACCATTACAATAGCAGAGAAACTTTAATTAAATTCTTACAAGACAAAGGGTAGCCATATGTTCACATATTTTCTACTTTCCCTTAATTAAGTGCATTTGTTTATTTCCCATTAAAAAAAAGTGCTCCTGTGACAATCACATTTACAAATAATTGGCAAATTTAAACCAACTGAACTTACACAACAGAACAAGATATTGAGTTTTTAAATTCTATCTTGTGAGAATAGAAACAAGATGTAGAATAATAGTAGCATTAACAAATGTTTATGGCATGTGCAGATACCAAAGTGTAATATAAAAAAACTAACATTCAAGTTCTTCTTCATTTTCTTGTGCAAATTATTACTTGTTTTACAACATAGATGGTCTTTTCAGTTATAGAACTTCTGCACAACCACCTAAATATTATTATTCAGAGAATCAGATTGAAGAACTTTAGGCATGAAATGGATTGAAAGTTAGAGCAATATGAAAAACTCATGAACATCACAGCATACTTTTTGGAACTGTGCCCTTTGCCTCAAGCATCTCACTATGAGCTTTAGCTGCATCACTTTTTATCTTCGAAACAAGAGCATCGTGCTCCGAAATCGAAAAGGTAGCCCCTTCTGACAAAACAGCTCTAGCCATCTCATCCTGCAACTTCTGCTTAAGACCCTTCTCCTGTAAGATGATAACATGTACACAAAAAAACATGAAACACAACAATGGTACAGTAGAATAGAACCAACCAATCCAGAAACAACAAAAAAACACCATCCTTGTTTTTTTCCTGTTACCTTTTCCTTAGCCACAGCAAGCTTAGATTTTGCTTCTTTTTTCTCTTGAGCAAATCTTTCATTTTCTTCATCAATATAACCCCTTAGTGTCCTGGACATAATTAAGCAAGTTCAAGTTTTCAACAACCACTTTAAGCAAGATAAAGAGTGAAGACTATTATTACTAAGAAGTATTGGGAAAAATCCAAATCCGACATTAACTAGAGATAAAACCATAAAAGAGTATATAAAGCAAGGGCACCCCTCACTTTCTTAGAAGCCAGTTTTGTGGAGATGAGTTAGGTCACAAAATTAAGATACAAAAACCATAAATCATAATAAGACAAGAGAAGAAGTTGTGAAATACTTACTCTGTGCCCAAAGCTTCATCACAGATGAAATTCAGCAGCCTAAGTTTGTTAGATAAATCCAAATCATAATATCCATTAATACCTTCCTTAAGCCAATCCAAGGGAAAATCTTTTAGTTCAAGATCAGAAGATTCTGAGATTAAATCCTCCAGAGCTTTTAACCATGAATTGTCTCCCTTGGTAGTAGTTAAGGATGGAGACCTATACCAAAGTGATCCAGAAGAAATAAACAAGCTTTAATCCAAGTATACAATAAAAAAAATTAAAAAAGAAAGAAAGAAAGAAAGAAAATAGAAAACTAAATGGGATAAACTCACTCATTTCCCGAATCAGGTAGTATCAGATTCAGCAGTCTAATTTGGAACTGAACAACTAAGGTGCTTTGTCCGCGGCGCAAGTTTTGCTTACGGATTAGTTCTCGCAAAATAGCTTCAGCTTCTCCTTTCTTGACATCAAGAGCCTGATTATGCACCAGAACAAATGCGAGAAAACTTTATAAAACCAGAGTATTTCAACAATAATAACACCATTATATCTAGAGAATTTAATTCAATTTAATGTAATACAAGTAAAGAATGTATAAAAATCACCAATTAAACATCAATTAAATGATCAATTGCAATATAAATCTAAAAGTTTTGGGTTTTAAATTGCATGATCTGAATGAAAACAGAAAGTAGTCCCAAATCTATATTATGATTGTCTTTATATCTTAAACTCTCATAATCCGGAAGTAACATTGGACCCTAACTAATCTGAGTCAAGCCAGTGGACTCGACAAAACCCTCCTACCACCTTACTTTTCATTTTTAGAACTCAAATTGAGGCCTTGCTTAAAGAGTTTGACCTGTATTTTCAGTTGTTCAACTACTACATGCAGCAGTAAATAGCAATTAATCAAACAAAGATTTCAACATCAGAACAACATAAAGGCATACCTTTCCGAAGACTCTACAGAATTCCAGAAATTGGAATGCTTTTCCAACATCTTCCTGTGGAAATTCAATGCCCAATATTTCTGTTATAGCAATTCCGGTGGGCAGAGGAATTTCTTCCTCGATTATTTCAGTCACTAGGTTTAAAGTACATTTCAGGGGTTCTAGAGACTGCACTATGCACATCTGGGAGCTGGCACCGTCATTTTCACCACCATCACCTATGGCCAAACTCATGGGGTCAAAGAAGAAATCATTGGCGGCCCAAGCCTCGGGACCATCTTTAACTACATAAACTATGTCTTGATTTTTCTTTTCAGTGGCTGCACGCAAAACTTTGGTGTCTACTTGGGACATGACACCAACATTGTTGTGACCATCGTCTCTCACAACAATTGCTTTGCAATTGTTCTCATCACCTTTCTGTTCCTGTCATCATTAGTTCAAATTGCATACATGAAGAGGAACTTTATTAACCATCACACATAAGTAAACTTAAATCTAACAACTGCAAGATGAAATTGGGAAGGGAAAATGGGGAAGAAAGAAACTCAACACACCTTTGCCACAGTGGCTTCCTTTGTAGGCAAAACAGAAGCATTATTATTGACCTTGTTCAATTCAGAATTTTCAGAAGCCTTATTATTGACCTTGTTCAGTTCAGAATTTTCAGAAGCCTTATTGTTGACCATGTTCAGCTCAGAATTTTCAGAAGCCTTATTGTTGACATTGTTCAGTTCAGAATTTTCAGAAGCCTTCACCCTAAGCATTTCTGACACAGAATTGAAACCTGATGCCTTGGCTGTGTGTGCTAGTGCACCAGTAGGTTGCTGACCTCGTCTTTTCCTACAACAAGACCACTCTTCTATCAGAATCAACACACAAAAATGGTGCACAAGGTAAACCATAATATCAAACTCAAAGCACACACAACCACGAGGTTAGACACAAGTGGTTAATACACTTCATCTAAAGGGATGGGCTAAGCTGGTACCCGAGTTCAATCCCCGGTGATGGAGGAATCTTACCTCTCCCAGACCCAGCCGAACCCAGATTAGTCCAATGACCCCTTTCTCTCAAGGATGCTGTGGGTGAAAAAAAAACAAAACAAAACTCAAAGCACACACAACTTACATGCAAAAACTGCAGTTGCAAATGCCTCTGCACTTTGGACACATCCAATCACTCAACTGCTCTACTTCTTCTGCCCTCTCTCCATATCTGATTCAACACAACAAAATCCATAGCAAGAAAAACACATAAAAATATACATTAATCTACTTTTGTACTCTTAATAAAATAGAATAATTCTGAAAATAAAACCAATTTTTTTATTTAAAAAAAAAAAGACAAGGTGAACCAAACCTGTTCAAGAGGCATTTATGGCAGAGCTTAATGACACAAGGCTTCCCATTTCTTGGATTCTTACACGTCGCAGCAAAATCCCTGGTTTTTTGCCGGCACTTCAATGTGGAAAACCAAGCAAACAACTCGTTATTATCACCAAAATGAACTTGAAAACGAGGAACCAATACGGACACAAATTGAAGTCGAGGCAAAATCTACCAACACCATCGCATCTCAGAATGCAAAAACACGCGAAAAAATTGAAAAAAAAATAACAAAAGAAGAAGCAGACACAAAAAAATGCAACTAACAAGTGAAAGCAAACCTACAAACATCATCGTCCTACAACCCATCAATGAAATTCTCCATTTTTTAACTCAACAACACGTGAACTCACATACCCATGTTCAACCCTGTATAAATCACCACACCCCAAAACATAAAAACACCATTTTTCATATAATTCCGACAATAACTCAGATACCCATGTTCGAGTTTCTCTCTCTCCATACATCACCACATCTCAGAACGTAAAAACACATGAAGAAAAAAACAACCCATCAATGAAATTTTCCATTTTTCATTCAGCAACACACGTTAACTCAAATACCCATGTTCAAAAAAAGAGAGAGAGAGAGATTGAAATAGATAGAAGCTTAGAAAACAAACCTGGTGACAAGTTTTCCCATTTGCAGAATCATAGATTCTGTTTCCAACGACTCTGATTCCGCGTGAGTTGTTGCGACTCACTTGCTGGTCACTGACATCAACCTCGTTCCCTTCACGTTGTTGCTGAGGAGAGCATTCGAGTTGTTCCATGTTTGTGTTTGTGAAGACAAGAGAGAGAGAGAGAGAGAGCGAGAGAGAGAGAGAGAGATTTTTGCGTATCACGAAATGGGTGTGATTTTTGGTCTGAACTGGAGTTTTTGGATTCTGGTGGCAAAACACATGTGAGAAAAGTGGAGATTAAATCGGTGAAATTTTTAAGCCTTGTTTGGAAACTGAAAAAATTTCCCTCCTTCAATGGTGGGGTGGCGGGAATAGGGTTGAATTAGAAAAAAATTTGGAGATTTGTGGCCAAAATTGAATTTTGCAATTTTGGAAGGGTCTTATTCTCTGTGTTATTTTTCAAAATTGAACAGTCGTGTCCCTTTCTCTTTGGTGTAGATAGAAATATCTTTTTTAATGGAAGGAGATAAAAAATAATAAGAAAACATAATAAATGTTGGTCGTAAATCATTAATGAATATACATTGAATGTTTTTATTTATAGGATAGGATATATATAAAATATAGATTTTATTTTAATAATATTAAAAGATGGAAGTTTTTAATATGAGATTATGAGCTTTTAAGAATTTGCATTTAAGTTTTCCTTGCCTTCATTATGATTAAAAAAAGAATCCCATGAAATCTAAACTTTTTTAATAATATACAATTTGAAATGATTTTAAAATATTTTATAGTAAAAATGAATGAAAAATAATTATCATTGTTATTGTTATTATTATATATAATATAATATAATAATTAATTAGACCTAATTTAAAAATATTTTAGCAAAATACTTATGTATCTATTCAGTGAATTTTACCCTGTGTTATCTTAAAAAATTGAAAAGTCGTGTCCCTTTCCCTTTCTCTTTTGGTGTAGATAGAAATATCTTTTTTAATGGAAGGAGATAAAAAATAATAAGAAAACATAATAAATGTCGGTCGTAACTCATTAATGAATATATATTGAATGTTTTTGTTTATAGGATATAAAATATAGATTTTATTTTAATAATATTAAAAGATGGAATTTTTAATATGAGTTTTCAAGAGTTTGCATTTAAGTTTTTGTTTGCCTTAATTATGATTAAAAAAAGAATCCTATGAAATCTAAACTTTTTTAACAATATACAATTTGAAAAAATTTAAAAATATTTTATACTAAAAATGAATGAAATATAATTATTATTGTGTTATTGTTATTAATATTATTATATATATAAAATAATAATATAATTAGACATAATTTAAAAAGATTTTTCCAAAATGCAAATGTATCTATTTAATGAATTTTACCATATGTGACTTTTTCCCTAATGAAATTATATATAATATAATTAGACATAATTTAAATTTTTTTTTAAAAATGCATATGTATCTATTTAATGAATTTTACCATATTTAATTTTTTTTCTAATGAAAATGTTAATATTTAAATCATTATACTAATTAAATATTTTAGTATAAATAAGTTTTATATGAATCATTTTTTTATCATATGTCACTGTACAATAAAATATATTTTAATAAATAATATTATGTTGTGATAGGATAGAACTTAATTACTATGCACTAATAATGTAAAAAAAAATTACACAAACATCCAATTATATATCACTATGTCAGTATTTGTACAAATATTTAAAAAAATAATGTCACAATATGGTATCATGAAAATATATGATTGGTAGTTTGTGTAAAAAAAATTATATTGTTAATACATAGATATAACTCAAAATATAATTGGGTATTTGAGTAAGACATAAGGTTGGTTTGTTTTGAGAAAAAAAAAGTGATTGGACAACACAAAAATAATTGCTCAGTGTTTGATTTAAAAATGGTCTTACCATCTTGAGAATGCATAAAAGAGGGTCAAAGGATGCACAAAAACTCAAAAACTTGTCATTCAACAGATTATGAGACAATTTTTTGTCCTAAAAAAACTTCTAAAAGAAAAAAAATACTCAACTTAATAGCAATATTCTCTCTCTATGATAAATTTTATAGGTATTGTAATGAGAATAAATTTTTCTATAATAAATAGTATATATATGTAATAGATATATTATATATAAAAATTATATATAAGATTAATACACTTCGATATTATATATACATTACATTTAATTTAATAATGATATATTATACTATACTTTGTAATATATATATATATATATATTTTTTTTTTATATAAATCAAATATTTTATGACATCACACGAATATGATAATATATGTCATTATATACTATATATATAATATATATTATTGTTAAACAGCTTTTCTGTCCCAAGAACAAAATACTAAAAGATAAAAATATTCAACTTAGTAACAATATTCTCTCTCTATGATAATTTTTTTTGGTACTGTAACAAGAATAAATTTTTCTACAATAAATAGTATATACATATATAATAGATATATTACATATAAAAATTATATATAGTATTAATATATTTCAATATTATATATATTACATTATTTTAATACTGATATATTATATTATACTATACTATGTAATATAATAATATATATTATTTTTATATGAATCAAATGTTTTAATATATTACACTAGTGTAATAATATACAGGTTTTAACATGTTTTTGGTCCCTCTAAATATTGACATTTTGAATTTAGTCCCTCTAAAAAAAGTTAAAGTTTTTTAGTCCCTCAAGAAATCAATTTTTTGATTTAGGTCCCTCTTTTGCGTTGACGGCTGACATGGCACACTGAGGTCTCTGTAAAAAGCTGATGTGACCAGTATGCAGTGCCATGTCAGCTGACACGTCATCTATACGGACTACATGACCTACGCAATAGGGACTAAAATCAAAACTTAATATATTTAAAAGGACCATGTGACATCAATCAAACCACCACCACCCATAGTCAACGCAAAAGAGAGTCCTAAATCAAAAAATTGATTTATTGAGGGACTAAAAAACTTTAACTTTTTTTAAAAAACTTTAACTTTTTTTAGATAGACTAAATTCAAAACGCCGATATTTAGAGGGACAAAAAACATGTTAAAGCCTAGGAATGGCAATGGGTAGGGTATGGATAGGGTACTATAGTACCCGTCCCCATACCTGCAATTTTAAAAAATACCCGTACCCGTCCCCATACCCGCATAGGTAGCAACTTTGATCCTCATACCCTTACCCGTTGGATACCTAAGTACCCGTATCCGTGCCCGTTAACCGCACTTTAACTATGAAAATTCAAAAATTAAATTTTCAAATGCAATACACAATATTATGTCTCAAGGACGCGTAAGGAATTTGACGTGAAGGACACGGGAATGAGACAGAATGGTGTCAGTGAAGAGGCTTGTCATCGCAGATCAAGGAAGTGGGACAATAATAGCACAAGTGAATGAGGTACAATGAAGTAAGTTTGTCGTCGTCCACAATAACGATGAAAGACAGGGTTAAGGAAAGCAAAGAGTCAAAGAAATGTATCTCATGGGAAAGGAAAAGAAATGTATCTTATGACTATAGTGTCTTGTGCATGATTTACTTTAAGATTAAGAATTAGTTTATAAATTTCTTTAAGAGTTATTAGATTTAATATATACACACACACATATACATATATAAATATAAATAAACAAATATGTATATATGTGTGTGGGTTTGGGGCGGGGTGGGTACTAAGGTACCCGTACCCACACCCGTCCCTATCAAATTTTGCGGGTAATTACCCGTACCCGTACCCGTGCCCATTGAGCGGGTAATTACCCTCTCCATTGTGGGTAATTTTTGCGGGTGCCCAACGAGTATGGGTCCAATTGCCATCCCTATTAAAGCCTAATATATATTTAATTTAATATTGGCATATTACACTAAATGATGTATACTATATAATAATGTATATTATTTTATAAGATAGTGTGAAATAAATATTGCACTATGCAAATCATTTTGCAGTAAATTTTTATTATTTTGCTTGTGTTATTCATTGTCCATCAAACAATGACAAAACAGATAGTTGTGTTCTGACTCAAATATTTGTTCTGTGTTATTTTACTTATCCTATACCTCAGTGTGCATCAAAGCACCCATATATTATTTACTATACAAGTATTAAACTATTTAAATTATTTGTATAAATACACATATACCTACCTAAATTTAAAGTATTTTTTATATTCTTTTGCTATGAATGTAGGTAGAGAAGTCAAAATGGGTCAGATAGCTCATTTACCCCCATATAAAAATGGATTGGGCTAACAAAATCTAAGCCCGAATATATTTTGGCTCAGTCCAGCCCAACCCAAAAATTCATTAGCCTGAAATGGGTTGGTCTATGGTGGGCTGGGCTGCCCCATTGACCCATTACTTAAATATTATATATAAAACTAGTCGATGTACTCGTGTGATGCAAGGGTCTAGAACCATGGGCACGATGTATTGAGAATTTTATGTGTAAAAAATGAACTTCAAGATAGTTGTTAGTAAGGATTAAGGATCTGATTCCTCTAAAATGAGCAACTCACTTTAGAGTATAAAGTAATTTCAACCATTAATAAATAAATTCATGATTAATATTACAAATACATGCATAACAACACAAAAGGTTGGAGATTGGAGAACAACACAAAAGGTATCCATGGTATTGTATCTAAGTTTTGTCCTTTGAATTTGAGTAAAGCAATAGACTGAAATAAAAAAAAAAGGAATGTTATTAAAACAAAACAAATCTTTAATTGGAATGTTCGGATTTGAATGAAAAAAAAAGGACAACCCTTCAAACAATCAAATGAAATAAGACAAATCTTCGAATCCATGCTGAATCATAAATCATATTTTGGAAATATCTCACATTTAGAACTAGCAAAGCATAATCTATATCTTTATCTTTATATATCACATACTCCATCTTGAGTAAGATCACAAAAAATATTAGTGTTTGTGTTACATAGTTCTTGGGCCAGGGACTTAGCTTATACAATCCTATTTTTGTAACCCTATAATAGGAGAGCCTAAATCTCAGTGGTGGTAAGTGTCTAATGCTCTCATGCACTTCAACACTCCTCAGTTTTTTTACCAAAATGGTGTAAAATGGTTACAAAATTACCAAAATGGTGCAAACTTAAAAGTTATTACCAAAGTGGGGTAAGTCGTAACTGCTACTGACGACTTTGCTTTTTTTTTTTCTCTTTGCAGCAAAGTCGCAACTAAGACTGGCGACTTTGTTTTTTTTTTAAAAATACAGAAGTCGTAACATACAATGGCGACTTTCGTTTTTGTATTATATTTTTGTAGAAGTCGCCAACATGGTTGGCGACTTCAGTTCTCCTTTTTTTTGTGAATGGCAGCCTACATGATGATGGCATGCGATGCAGGTGCATGTGTTTTTTGTGAGGATGCATTGCCATGTTATCATCGAGTAGTGGTAGTCTGTAGAGTGCAAGTCGTGATTAGAATGACATGTATGTTGACATTATTCTTGCTTTAATTTTTTGAGTGGTGTTGTTTTTCTCTTCTTTTTTTGTGATGATCTTATACAGGGGTGTTTGTGACTCGATTTGGTTTGATTTTGAGGTAAAAAGTCCGATCCAAAATTTAAAATATCATACAGTTCGGCTCGGTTTGTTTTCAAACAAATATCTGATCCGAAACAATGCTGTTTAGATTGGATCGGTTTACAATTTTTTGTGGTTATAATTTTTTTTTAAAATAAATATCAACCAAAGTGATTTCGCTTCCATTTCACTTCTAATATATTTCCGAGTACAACTCAATGACATATGTTTTAATAATTCTTGATGGATTATCAATTATAAAGCCAATTTCTAAACACACATATGTCATTTCTAGAAAAATACCTTATAGAAAAATTGTCCGTTGCTTTTTTTTTTTTAAATACTATGTGTGTTTAGAAATTGGCTTTATAATTGATAATCCATCGAGAATTATTAAAACATATGTCATTGAGTTGTACTCGGAAATATATTAGAAGTGAAACGGTAGCGAAATCACTTTGGTTGATATTTATTTAAAAAAAAAATTAAAACCACAAAAAACCAAAAACCAATCTAATCTAAACTGCATTGTTTCGGATCGGGTCAGATATTTTTTAAAAAAACAAACCGAACCAAACTGCATGTTATTTTAAACTTTAGATCAAACTTACCTCAAAATCAAACCGAACCGAGCCGCAAACACCCCTATATAAGATCATCACAAAAAAAGAAGAGAAAAACAACACCACTCAAAAAATTAAAGCAAAAATAATGTCAACATACATGTCATTCTACAGGCTTGCACTCTACAGACTACCACTACTCGATGATAACATGGTCATGCATCCTCACAAAAAACACATGCACCTGCATCGCATGCCATCATCATGTAGGCTGCCATGCACGAAAAAAAAGAGAACTGAAGTCGTCATTCATGTTGGCGACTTCTACAAAAATATAATAAAAAAACAAAAGTCGCCATTGTGTGTTATGACTTCTGTATTTTTTAAAAAAAAAGCAAAGTCGCCGGTCTTAGTTGTGACTTTGCTGCAGAGAGAGAAAAAAAAAATAAAGTCGCCACTAGCAATTGCGACTTACCCTATTTTGGTAATAACTTTTAAGTTTGCACCATTTTAGTAATTTTGTAACCATTTTACACTATTTTGGTAAAAAAAACCACACTCCTCACTCTACTTCCTTTATACAATGTACATGTCTTTGTATGGAAGTTGCCACGGCCTTCCTACAAGATAAAGTGCACTATTGGTTTTCACTTTTCAGTTACAAGACTGCAAAAGTACGTTTGAATCCAAAATAACTATAGAGAGTTCTTTTTTGACAAACATACTTTTAGTTTTAGACCCCAAAACATACGTTTGTATCTGAAAGCCAAAAATGTACGCTTTATCAACCGAATATTGACACATATTCCAAGGCTACAGCAACTGCTGCATCCACAGATGCCAGTGCATTGAGGGGGGGCTCCATAAACAAAAGGAGTGAGCTTAAAGCAATGATGAATATGGTGAATATAATTAGTGATTTGCAAGAATCACCATGTTTTCTAACAAGTTTGAGTCCTTCACGACCAACTCCTGGTGATGTATCATCCAGTTGAAGAGCTGGGCTGGTTAGAAAGCCATATGCCATGCCCGTGAAAGCTGCTCCAAAGTGTGACCTACAAAAATGAGTCAGCCACCAAATTAAGGTTTCTATTTTACATTTTAATTAACACTTTTGGATCATATAACTTTTTTCTCTCACTGTGTTTCTTCCATTCAACTACTTTTATCTCTTATTAAAATTTGGGTTTAGGGCCTAACTCAACCCGACAAACACAGGTGGCCCAATAACGGATTTATGATATGGTCTGATACCATATTAGAATTTAGGCTTAGGATCTAACTCAACTCTACAAAAATGACTTGTAAGGTGAGGATTGCCTATGTCTTATAAAGACTACATTGGTCATATCACTAATCGATCTGAGATCTCAATTGCTCTCATGTATATTTTTGACATGTCAAGTTCATCCCGTGAGAACCAAATCATTTACATTACATATTTACATGTATGTCTCTTCCTTTTGAATTTAAGTTCCCTTCATATTTTATTGAGTTTCATGATCTGTAAACTATTTTCTCTAGATAATGTAAGCCATACCACTCATCAATTGGACCAAGGTTGCTTAATATGAAACCAAGAGCTGTAATAATTAATGCCTTCTGGAACAGGTTCTCTGAAGCATCATCATTTGCAACAACATCTCTATTTTGAATCTGATACATGAGCCAAGCACCAATTATTGCAAATACTGGTCCCTGAAGTACAAGTTGAACTTAGACATAGGGAGTTTGAAGACAAAACAAGAGAGATCAAATTAAACAGAAAGAAAGGCATTGCATAAATTAAATTCAACTTACACAAATGATTTGCAGAAGGGTAAAGTCTAACAACTTTTAAGTAGGAGTAAACAAAGACACACAGAAATAGAGTCTATTTGGATAAAAAAATTTATAAGCACTTATAGTATGAGTTTTTGAACCAACAACTTCTTATATTAGTTGAAATCAGCTTTTACACTTCAATTTTTCCAAAAGCTCTTTTTTTTTTTTTAACTTCTTCATATGCACTTATTTATCTAACAATGACTATTTAACTTTTCCTCTTTTCCATATGTGAGAAAAATAAGAAAGAAATGCAAAACTAACTTCTCCATAATCCTACCCCAGAATACAGCTAAGAATTGTAGAATGATACTTACAGTCCCACCAACAGTTGGATCTGGTGTGTGTAGAAAACTTGCCAAGTTGCCAGAAACTCCACCCAGTATGTAGATCAAGAAAAATGTAAATGAACCATATCCTTTGCAAACTTGAGGCCCAAATGACACAAGGGCCCAACAACTGAGAGCCATGTGAAATATTCCTGCATGCTGCATAGGAAAATATTTACTAAGAATTCTTGGCACAGGAAGCACAGCACAGTCACAACAATGAGATTAAGTATATGTCTTAAACAATTGACAGAAGGCACTTTCTCACTTTAGTTTTACAAAGAATTTCTAGACTTCCCATCAAAGATTATACACATGATTACATTATTTTCCTGATTTTTCAAGATGATTTTAAGCAATGAGTCTATGACTTTAACTTTACAATTCTAGACCATAATGCTGTTGGTTTCAAAGTTAAATTTTATTTTTCTGAGATAAAGTCAATTTCCAAAAGTAAATTGTAGCTTAAAACAAAGCACAAATATAAAATCAAACATCAGAGTTAAATAAATCATGTGATGTGATTCTCCCAGATTATGATGCGTGTCATGCAAATATTGCACTATATCTTGTGGAATGAATGGAAACACAGACCCAATTCTCAATCTTGTACCAGAAACATTGGTGTTACAAGCCTCCACCATTCTCCAACAACGATCAAATGATTTATCTTTGCGCCGTATAGTAGGGGAAGCGAAAACAGCTCTAAGTCAGCATTCCTTACAGGACTTGCTATTTCAAATAGAAACACTGCAATGTTTACTGATGCCAATATACCACTGCACCAAAGATAACAACAGAGAAGGATAAAAAAAAGAGAGTTACTCATAATATGCCATATACTAAAAAATTAATATAGGAAAAGTAAGTATAAAAGTTTGTGGCAACAAGAGTAGACTTTGAAATGATAAAAACACGAAGAGTGAATCACCAATTTAGTCTTTGTCAATTTAGTTATTGAAATTATTAATATTCAAAATTAGTCATTGAAACTGAAAATCATCTGTTATAATAGTCTCAATCAGACAATTTCAGAGACTAAATTGACTGATTAAAAATGACTAATGTGATCGAAATTTTTTAATTTTAAAGACTAATTTAGAATATTAATAATTTAAGAGACTAAGTTGATAGCACTTTACAATTTTAGGAACGATTTTGGTAATTCACTCAAACAAGAATTGTGACAGTGCAGGACTTACACTAGGTAGAGACTGG
The DNA here is from genome assembly GCA_030159175.1 of Glycyrrhiza uralensis. NCBI lineage: Eukaryota > Viridiplantae > Streptophyta > Magnoliopsida > Fabales > Fabaceae > Glycyrrhiza > Glycyrrhiza uralensis. The sequence goes on from BRZY01000008.1 coordinate 3,989,745, forward strand.
AGGTTTCATCAGGCTGCTGTGAATCTATAGCAGACACTGAACCCTGTACACCTTTTATTCTTCTTATATCCACATAAGTATTTCGTTTTCTAAAGTTTGTTCTTTTAGTATCCATCCTAAGAGATTGCTTTGGTGCTAGATTTTCTTCACTTAGATTTTCAACATAAGATGGCATGCGAGATTCTTGGTTTATGCCTGCATATAAAAATATTTATATATCCATCTTTGCAAGAAACATTAAGCAAATACTATAACACACAGAATTCTGTATTGACAATAAGAAAGATTGTAGATGTATTACTACTACTATTATTATTCAAGTTATTTTTTTTAAATAAAAAACTTCACCCATGTTGCCATTTACAAATTAAAAAATGGGTAAAATATGTTTTTAGTCCATGTAAATAGGAATATATATCCTTTTGGTCTCTCAATTTTAAAATGTTTAATTTGGTCCCCTATTTTTTGAAATAGATCACATGTAGTTCCTATTGAGAGTATTTTGAGGTATATGTGACCAATATCAGAAAATAAGAGACAAAAAATGAGAGGTTTTAAAATTGAGAGACCGAAAACGAACGTTTCCTATTTACAGAGACTAAAAAACATATTTAACCTTTTAAAAATTCATGCTAAGTACTTTTGAATATTTTCTAGCAGACTTGAAGAAAACTTTATCAGTACTGTTACAGCAAACCTTTGAAACATGTTTGTTCTTTTCTTATGTGATTGAAAAGAGCTAGTGAGCTAGAACAGCATAAGGATAACAAATCAGAAGGCACTACAATACTCAAAAAGTAACTAAAACCTTACCATTATTCAGTTTGCCAAGATATTCATCAAGAGACTCCAGTCCATTTTTTGATCCGGATTGACCATCTCTTTGATGTACCACCGCCATTGCCTCATTCGATGTATCAGCGGTACCTAGTTTTGCATCATCTTGGAGTTTTGCAAAATAAGAATCCAATGAACTTAGTTGCTTCTCGATAGAGCTCGAATCTGCTGAACACCAAACAGTGGAATTGTTTCCCCCTCTCCTTGAATAACATCCTTGAGTACTAACTTTTTTCGCGGCCTTATGCGAAGAATCTCTGGGACTACAATGGATCATGCACCTAGGTGCATTCCTATCTCTTGTGCTTGATTTTGTAAAGATGTTGTTGACTCTATTTGAGGGCCTACAAATTTGGCCAGGAATTGAAGACATTGATCTTAGCATGTTATCACAGTCATACATGAACCTCTTGTCATTCTGTCTTGTTACACTTTGTGTTGGTAGATTTTGGTCCTTGTTGGGAGTTTTGTAACATGATGGAAATGCTGCCATGAAAACTTGAACAAAAAAAATGTTAAAAAAAAAGGACAAGCATTATTGTGTGTTGTTGAAGCTACAATATCCAGAGACAAACATGATTGATGATCTACATAGTCATCATGTTTGGATAATTTTTTCTATAGACAGTTATAATATGATTTTCAATTTTTACACTTCATTGTTTTTAAAGGCTCGGATTTTTAACTTCTATATGAACACGTATTTATTTAATATGATTTTCAATTTTTACACTTCATTGTTTTTAAAGGCTCGGTTTTTTAACTTCTATATGAGCACGTATTTATTTAACCATGATTATTTAAGAGTTTTTTTTCTCTCTATTCTACGTATATGAAAAAAATAAAGATGTAATACAAAAGTTAACATCTTCAAAAATAAAAAGTTGAGCTTTTGAATCCAAATATGACCATAACATTACATAACAGAAAGGGAAGCACACAATACAAAAAAAAACAGCTTTTTGAACTATTCAAAATCTGCAATTTGGTATCCCTCAGGAATGAGAAGAAGAAACACAAACATGTTTGTTTGGTTATCACTTACTTTATCAGAGAGGAGCTTCAGAAATCCCCAAAGGAGGCCTTGTGGTAGTTGTAACTTAGTACTTTCATTAATGGCATGCTTGGATGGTTGATTTTGATATTTATTTTTGATAGTGAAACCACAAAAACGGCAACTCGTTATTCCCTCCCCAAGTCATATTGCCCTTATCTCTGTTTAGCCATTCATGTTTTGCAACAAGAGATATGCAAAGTTTTAGAGCCAACAAATGCAACTAATGGGGATTCTGATGGACCCCACTTGTTGCTTTAGTCAATCTCCTTACACGTTGCATGCTCAAATATCCCAAATATTTGAGTTAGGATCTTCTCTATTTATTTGTCTCTCAATTTCTTTCAGCACTATATTTTTGGAAAAATAAATAGAATAAATGACATTCATATATCACATTTATGTCATTTATTTCTTCACGAAAACATAATAATAATAATCCCAACTCCCCAAATTTTTGTACTTGGACTCTCCCCTCAGCATAAAAAAGTATGCGGCGTAGAACTTATATTTTCAGGAGAAAAAAAAACTAAAATATATGTAGCTATAAGGAGAATATAAATCTATGAATTGCCATTATGTAATTGTTTGGATCTATACAAAGATTATTCTAATTAGAACAATATGTCCAATACATAATTTGTCGAGGCTAGGCCATATAAAAATTGGATTTATAGTAAATGGTCTTGACAAATTATGATAAGTTTAATTACTACGAGCTTTTAATCATGTAACATGTATATTTAAATCTGAACAGGGCATTTTCTTCTTGTGTGTGATTATCCAGTTGAAGATTATTATATCATTTTATTTGCATTAAAATAATTGCGTTGATTAATATATATATAATATACAAACTAAATTAATATAAGGGTTAAACAGGGGGAAAAAACTAAATCAATATAATGGTTAAACAGGGGGAAATCCATGCATGTTAGAGCATCTGCAGCGTGGGTGCTTAACAAGAAAATAGCTCTGCAAGCACTGCAAATCACGGATGGAGTTCTGACACGCGAGGTACCTAATAAGAATGGGTACCTGTGCAAGTACCGAGTGCTTGCACTGTTTGGTACTGTTTTGTGGGTCCGGTTGCATTTTATAAATAAAAATAAGGTATGTGTGGTTATTAGTGGAGTCCATTTAAGAATTTTTTTAGAGTTACGGGGTTGGAGGAGTTGAGTACCTATTAGGTACTTGGATTAAAAAAGAAAAAATAAGTTATGTGGACAAGTGGGGTCCACTTAAGTACCCAAAATTGGAGTGCTCCAATGGAGATGCTCTTAGTTATGCCAATTATAATTAATAGTTAAGGTGGCTTTTAAAATGAGAGGGTAATAAAGATCGCTGGATATAATACTAAATAAATGGATGGATGAGATTCACTCAGCTAACAGGTTATCAACCTGTTGATACAAGTCTATTATGAATTATGAAAACATCCCCCACATAATCGATTTTTACAAAACCCAATTGTTTTCTGAATAGTTGGAAGTCAACATAAGGAGATCTGGGAATAATCGTTTTAACACACACGAGCTTTACAACAAGGGTTCATGTCCGATGCCACGTCGATGGTGGTGGGGTCCCTGGGATGTCATCGGTGATGGTGTTCATCGAGTCATTGACGGGGCCCCAGAAGGTGGGAGGACGGGGATCACGATCCTCACCGATGTCGGCATATTTCTTCATGGCCTGTTCTTCATGCCATTGCTGGCTTCGATTCGGCGTGGGTGGTGGGGCGGCCGCTGATACTTGTTGGGGTGTTGATGATGAGATCGGTGTGCTCATTGGTGGGAGTGGGATTTACAACATTGTGTTGAACCTTTGGGATTGGGGGTTGCAAGTTTTGGGGCACTTCGGGTTCGTGTGACGATGGTTTTCAAGTAGGGGGCAGGTTCAACTTATGGATTGGAGTGAGAACTTGAGGCTAGGTGAAGGTTGGTATGAAAATAGTGGGTCTTGCAAGATGCTGTTTGGACCGAAAAAGGGAGACTGGTTTCCAGACTTGGATGGGGGTGCTAGAAAGTGGTTTCATGATGTATGGAATGGGTGCGTAAATTGAATTGCTTTAATAGTTTGATGAACTTTTACAATGGAGGTTGTGATGTATTTCATGATGATTTTTTGGATGGGTAATGTAATGGGTTAATATGGTGATAGGGAAGATAAAATTGGAAGCTGAGCTGAGGGAGATGGTGATTGGTGAAGGCTTCCCCCCTCTATATTTTGCTCTCTCTGTTCTTTGTTATACTTTTTATTCCTTCCTTTTCTACAATCTACGAGCTTGAACGGCCTTTTATTTTCCATTTCCTTTTGCCTTTTGCAGAGCTCCGATGTCACTCACTGTCTTAGCCAACTTTCAAGATTTTTTGTGAGGATCAAATTCCTTTTCTAAAAGCAAGTAATTTCTTTTCAAATTGTTCAAGGGTAGCTTTAAACTATTGTGTTAGAGTATCTTTCCGAAAGTTCATTCTAAGGTTCAATGCAGTATTTTAATTGAAAACAAGTGGTTCGATAATTAGCAGATAATCAGTGCTTCAGCCGATAATCAGTACTTCGGTTCTTTCTTGGCATTTTATAGCAAAAGAACACTGTACTATTTTGCAATTTTGCAAGTTTTTCATCTTTGGCACCACACTATTTAAAATTACGTAACATACCCCATGTTCACCTGCTATCTCCGGTAAATTAGCCCTCTCACTGGTGGGCTTGCAACTTGCAAGGCCCCTCACCTTAGAAGCCACCAATAGTTAAACAAAAATTGTCTTTCTTATAAAAAAAATACATGAATGAAAGAATATTATGGTTAATTGGACACTTAATTAATCAAATACGTGTATACATAAATGAAATAATTTGGTTACAATTCTTATTATGGTATAAGAAACTAATCGATGCCCAAAAAAAAACTAATCGAATAATTTCATGAATAAACAAAAAACTGCCCGTAATATAAACGAATTTCACTTCGTGGTGGGGTGCCAAATCGAAAATAAGGTTAAATCGGTTTTATTGGAATATAACTTTAGTTAAGCTTGTTAACCTAGTTTGCTATTGTGTTAAGCTCTTTTGTAATTGATGATGTGGCATTCAGTTAATAAGATTGTTAGTCTGTTAGACTTGGCGGGAAGGCAAAGCCGGCTTATACGGTAGCCTTAAGGGAAGTGGAAGTTCGTTTTGAGGCCAACGAGTAATTGTCTATGTTATTCTCTTGCAGTCTTACGTATCGATAGTTTGAACTTGATAGAATAAGCTCTATATGTAGAGCATTTGCTATTATTTTTCAATATTTTAGGTTGTGTACGTGCCTCTGTTCTCAATATTTTATGCGCCTCTATTGCACCTTTGATCATGCCTTGTCTCTCTCTATTTTATGCTCTACGTGTAATGAGACAGTAAAAATCCTACACTACAAATATCAGCAATCAGGGAACGCATATAAGGCATCCTGATCCAATATAGAAGCCGCAAAATGTCTCTAGAGAGTGTTGCAATGAGAGGCGACTGAGAAATAAAATGAAAACAGAGATGTCAATGTCGCCGTTTTTTATTCTTTAATTAAACTGCAGATGACTATGTGTTTTTACCAACTTTCTGTGTTTTTACTTTTTAGCTGTGTTTCGGTGGTGCGATGAGCCTAGTATTTTATAGGGCTCACACCAAAAACAAAAATCAGGCATTTCCACAAATCTTTTAGAAAGCGACCTCAAGACACGTGGTGGCTCATGCTACGGGTTTTATCAGCAGCGCTGGTGTTTGTAACAAGTTCGAAAATTCAATTTATTAAAACTATTAAAATATACAAACATAACATTGCTTGAACTATTCAGTTATCATATATATATCATCACTTTGCATTTTATGATACAGTAATACATTCTTAAACTTTTTACACATCCTCGTTTCAAGGAGGAAAACACTTAAAAACAGACACTGAATGAATTGATTTTTATTAGTAAACTAGATTGTGACTCGTACATTGTGTGGATTGAATTTTTTTATTTTTCATTTAAAAATTAAAATCTGTATTCATTTTCTAAAATATATTTAATATTTATTTTTGGATTTCAAAAAATTTTGATGGTGATATTATTCTAAAGCACAAAGATGTTTTAGTTATGAAAAATAAAATATTTGTTTAAAATATTGAAATGTAGTAGACAATTGTAATGAGTAATTTTTTTTGTCAATATCAATATAAGTTGTTGATTTTAATGTAAATATTGTGTTCATGCCTTTTTGCATGTTTTGTTTTGCATGCATTGTTGGTGTTTGAAAATATAAATTGCATGAATTTTTGTTTACATAAATATTTTCTTTTAAAATGTAAGGAAAGCTTTTTTTGTAATTATATTTTTGCAAATGCAAATGATCAATATCTTTTTGTAATAACAATAATTATAGATAATAACAATTGAACAAAAAATATAGAATAAGAAAGTTGGCAAAAATTGTGGAAATCATAATGAATGTGAGCATAATATAATATTAAATATGACAGTGACCTTGTTAACAACTAAAGATAAGTTGGGATTATTTTATTAATATTGTTTTTAAAATTTTTCAAAGATAATGTAATTTTCATTTCATATATATAAATAATAAGGACGAAATAAGTAAATTAATTTATTGTTATAGAAGCAAAATATAAATTATAGATTACAATATAATATTGATATAGAATAAGGAATAATTATATAGATTAATTATTTTCTTATCTAGCAAAATCTTTTTTGAGAAGATTAGATCATACCCATTTTTGTAGGGTGAAGACATTTCATATGCAAATAATTTAGACTTCAATAACCCTATCATCATGTTCAACATTTATATTTGGTAAAAAAAATGGTGTTCTATGTGGTTATTAATGATCGGGGTATTGTTTTGTTGATTAGGGAAGAGATTGTGAATGTGAGTCTAAAATGTATATATTTGGTTAAATTATGGGTATTTATATAAAAATACAATGTGAAGGGATGAGTTATAGAAAAATACATAAAGAGATAATTAGAATAAGAAATTCGAAGGAATTAATAATTGTTCAAATTGCTTAAGTGAAAATGAATTTATACCATGGAACAAAAACTTGGATGAGGTGCACGAAGTGAATTTTGTTTATAGGGAAATGTGAATGGTTAGAGGTGGGATACACCAATAATAGGAGTAAAGAGAATTGAAATATAATTTTTTGTTGAACTAATTAGAATAGAATTAATAAGTGTCGAAATTAGTTAAGAAATTCAAAGGAATTAATAATTGTTCAAATTGCTTAAGTGAGATGTACGAAGTGAATTTTGTTTATAGGGAAATGTGAATGGTTAGAGGTGGGATACACTAGTAACAGGAATAAAGAGAATTGAAATATAATTTTTTGTTGAACTAATTAGAATAGTTCGATTAGAATGAAATTAATAAGTGTCAAACTTAGTTGAGAAAAAATCGAATTTGTGGCATGAAAGGAAAGCATTGATGTAGCGATGGTTTGGTCCTACTTTTTTTTTTCCAATTATTTTGTTTAATTAATTCCCTCTTAGTCGCCACTCTTAGAAAGAGAAGCTCTACTTTCTCTCTAAAAACCGTCTGCTCCTCTTTCTTCCTCTTCCACTTGAGGGGTGATTTTGGACCATTTTTTGGTCTGAAACCACCCCTCTACTTCGTTTCTACTTCGTTTCTATTTCATTTTTAGTCTTTTTCTACCTTAATAAGTGACTTTTTTCACATAGATCTCGTTTTTCTCTCGTGTTTTTTCAGTGTTTTTCGGCATTTGCATGCATTGGTGTTTGTTTCTCCTGTCTTGGTGCGACATTTTGTTCTTCCGTCTTGGTGCGGTGTTCGTTTGGTTCAGATTAGTTGATTTACTTCGTTTCACTACAGATTCTCTTATGGCTAAGTCATCAACATTGCAGATCCGGGGGCGTGAGTACTCCGGTCAATATGAGTTTGTCATTTTTGTAAGCATTGTCACTTTTGATGGCATTTTGCTGTGTTATACTATTAACTTGGGTATTGTGAGCTTGTTCACAAATTCATCTCTTTCAGTTTTTAGCAATGTTGAATTTGTAATGTCTTCGATGTATTTTACCGATTTGAATGAATGAATACCTTTTGTTGTAAAAAAAAAAAAATCCCTCTTGAAACGTAGATTTTTTTAATCTGCAAGGTTGAAATTAAAATTTGTAGTGTGGTTGGTTTGTGATAGAATTCGGTAATAAAATGAAAAAATGAAAAAGAGTATAATTCTGTATTCATGTTGAATAATTGTTGCATTACAAAGGGTCATCTCGTTGTATAAAAAAAAAGGGTCATCTTTGGGTGGCTTGTACCATGCACCAACAGATAAATTTGTGCATGCTGCACAAACGACCCCCTAACCATTGATATTGGTACTTATTAGATCAAGGGCCAACATTGGAGACCGGAAACCTGTTTCGAAAGCAATGTGGACACTGTAACCATATCTCTATCTAGGAATGACAATGGGTAGGGTATAGGTAGGGTACTATAGTACCCATCCCCGTATCTGTAATTTAAAAAATTACTCGTACTCAGGTCCGTACTCGCGTCGGTAGAAACTTTGATCCCCGTACTCTTACCCGCTGAGTACATAAGTACCCGTACCCGTGTCCATTACCAACATTTTAACTATGAAAATTCAATCTCAAATGCAACACATAATATTATGTCTCAAGGACGCGTGAATGAATTTGTTGGTAAAGGACGTAGGAATGAGGCAGAATAGTATTGGTAAAGGAGGCAGCTTGTCATTGGTGATCAAGGAAGCGAGATAATAATAGGACCAGTAAAGGAGGCACGATGAAGCAATCTTGTCGTTTCCCACAATAATGATGAAAGACATGGTGAAAGAAAGCAAATATATTGTCAAATAAATATATCTCATGAAGCAAAGAAAGAAATGTGTCTCATTGCTATAATATCTTGTGTGTGGGTTACTATAGGATTAAGAGATTTTCAGGTTTCTTTAAGAAAGTTATCAAATTTAATATTTTATATATATATATATATATATATATACATTCATATATACATACGTATATAAATATACCTAGTATATAGATCCGACTCGTAAAATATGGGTCAGTTTCTAGTCAAAAGAGTAAAAAAAAACTCAAATAATAAAATAATTTTAGTGCTTAAAAATTTAAAAAAATTAAGACGGTGACACGTGTCATAATCTGAGATGTAACACGTGTCACAATTTGAGAGATGGAGGTTAATTTTCTTATATAGAAATAGATAGAATACAAATATATTTATAAATATAGATATAGATATAAATATATAAATATGTATGTATGAAGGTACTCGTACCCGCACTCATCCCCATCAAATTTTGTGAGTAATTACCCATATTTGTATCCATATCTATTAAGCAGACAATTACCCTCTCATTGCAGATAATTTTTACGGGTACCAATTGGATAGGGTCCAATTGCCATCTCTCTCTCAATCCTTCTAATAAAACCATCTCTATCCTTCTAATCTCTGTCCTTCTAATAAAACAATAACCCTAACAACAGCAAAATCCTAACAATTAATAAAACAATAACCCTGACAATAGTATGACATGTGGAAGCTTTTTTTTTTAAAATAAAAACAGAGTTCAGACAATAGGTTTAATTCAAATTTTAACGCAAAATTTAAATTTAAAATTAATCAGAGAAGATCTCTCTCCCTTGACACTCGGCAACTTCTATTTTCAAAATTAAAATTTGATGGACACTTGGCGACTTTTCATTCATTTCATTTTTCTTTATAAACACTTGCAACTTTTGATTGACACTAAACAACTTCTCATTCATTTCATTTTTTTTCACTCAAACCGCCCACGGTTTTTCCCTTCTATTTTATCTTCATTTCTTCTCAATTCTGACATTTATTTTTCTCTACTATTTTTCTCAATCCTCAGAATGCACTTTACTTCTTGACTTTGATTTTCACTTATTTATTAAATTTAGTAATGTATCACATTCTTCTAATATCTAGAACAAAAAAAAAAAGGTATTAGATCACTGGAAACTAGGTGTCTACGGTTTTTTTGTCTTTTCATTATATTTAAAAATGATTTTAACATGTTTTTTATCCCTTTAAATACATTAAATTTTGATTGATGTCCTTCTAAATATATTAAATTTTGATATAGTCCTTTTAAATATATTAACTTTTGATTTTAATCCCTATTGCGAAGGTCATGTAGTCCGTACAGATGACGTGTCAGCTGACATGGCACTGCATACTGGTCACGTCAATTTTTTTTAGGGACCTCAGTGTGTCATATCAGCGGTCAACGCAAAAGAGAGACTTAAATCAAAAAATTAATTTCTTGAGGGACCAAAAAATTTTAACTTTTTTTAGAGAGACTAAATTCAAAACGCTAATATTTAGAGGGACAAAAAACATGTTAAAGTATTTAAAAATAAAGCTCTATTCCTATAATTAAGTAATTAAGCCAAGAAAGAACATTAGTCTTTCTGTGTTTAATACAAGAACAACTAATATGATTTTGAAGAAAAATAAATGGTATTAGTTATTATTTTTAGTATCTATTACGGCTATTATATTGTTATGAGTTACTGGACCACTAACCAATCAATTCTTTAAAATGAAAAAAGAAGGGGTTCTAACAAAAAAAATCTTCGACAACCACAAAAAGTATATTTCTAGATTTCACATCTAATTGAATTGTAGAAATCTGATAATTTCCTTTATGAATTATTAGAATTCACCCTATTCACTTTTTAATTAATCATCAGTTTCTAGTCCAAAGCGGCTTTTGGTCGCATTACATGCCTCAGAAAGGCCTAGAGTATCACGGTCTGTTTATTAATTCACTCTTCATCCTGCATACGTTTTTGAATATATAATTTATTAATTTCACTCATTTTGATTTTGGAAAGGTTTTTAGTTGTTAGGTTTAATAATCTTGTGATGATACGTGAATATTGGGACTGGCTTTCTGAATTGATAGGGAAATTAGGAACTGTTGAATTATTTCTAGATTTCACATCTAATTGAATTGTAGAAATCTGATTTCCTTCATGAATTATTAGAAACCTATTTGCCCTATTCACTTTTTAATTAATCCTCGGTTTCTAGTCCGAAACGGCTTTTGGTCGCATCACATGCCTCAGAAAGGCCTATTTTCATAAACACCCCAATAGTGTCAACATCCATCTAACACTTCTCATCACTTTCTATCTCTCTCTTATTGTCACATCATACTACCTATCACATCTATCACTTCTTTGGCCATGAAACATTCTCGCCACATTAGGAACTGTTGGAAGCTAATTTATTTAGGCCTCGCCACTTTCTCGATCAGCCTTTGGCTATGGCCTGTTTGTGGCATATCATATTCTCACTTCATTTCATGTTACTACTTACCTTTCAATTTTTGCTTTGTTGAAATGTAGTTTTGGCCGCATGTCTCTTATTGTAGGTGTTTGTTAATAAGAATGTAACTTCATCTGTAAGTTTCCCTTATCTTACCATTATAGATCATTGGAGTACTGTTCAGAGATCTATAATGGTCAAATTCAGCATCAGGCTCTCAGATATTATGTTAAAATTCGACATCGGGCTCACAGCAAACCTTCAAATCCGACTTGTAAGGTTGGGACTCCCCTAACTATATAAGCAATGGCAAGGCTAGTTAACCAGCCAATGTGGGACTCGCAACAGAGATCTCCAAGAAACCCACCACTGAAATGGTTTGTTTTCATTGATGAAAAGGTAGTGTTGATTTTCTGTTTCTGATCGACCACCATACATAGTGTTGATCTTGCAATTATATATAGTACTATTAGATTAGATTTATGTGTTTTAACTTCTTTTTTTAATGTTTTATCAGCTACATTAAAGATAACTTTTCCCTTAACAAAATATTAATTAATATTCAGTTCTTTGTGGATATTAAGTTTCAGCATATATAGAACAGAGGGGTGAAGCAAACTTTTACATAAGAAAACAATAGCTATAATACAACTGATCTTTTCCATTTCAAATTTGTTTTTACATGTTGTCACATGTTAGAAATAAGTAAGTATATATAGGTGGCATTGCAATTGAGTCAGCAGCGACCAAGTGCTGGGAAACATGAAGGAGGTGAAGTACAGGCAAGTGAAGTCATAATACAAGTAAGTAACAATAATACTTTAAATATATAATGGTGATGTGTGGTAATAAGCCACTACAAATCTACCAATTTCTATGAATCTATCGTACACTAAAAAATGGAGGCGTTGTTGTGAGTTGTTCTTTATGTTCTATGGTTTTATTATTTCATTTATTTATTACTAATCGTTTACTGTGGAAGCTGTCAATGATGCATAGACATGTTATTTCTACGGGTGGAGGTTCTGTTCTGAGGCTCATCAATTGATATGATAATCATACTAATGAGAAAAAATTTACCTTCACTTAACTATTAACTCTTCACAATTCTGTTGCAACATATTTGTATCATTGTAGGGAATTTATGCAGCAGGGATTAGTGTTTGGTTGGATGTACCCATAGAAGCCTTTGCTCAGAGAATAACAATACAACAACTAAAATTTGCCAATTATTTCTACATTACAACGAAGGAGATGCATACATGGGTAGAATATTGGTCTTCCATTCTCAGTATTTTCTTTTGCAAAATGTAAGATAGTAGATATTTAGAATTTAAGTCACAACTAGTATATGGATCCGATCCGTAAAATATGGGTCAGTTTTTAATAGAAAGAGTAAAAAAACTCAAATAATAAAATAATTTTAGTTAGTGCTTAAAAATTCAAAAAAGTTAAGACAGTGACACGTGTCACAATCTGAGATATAACATATATCACAATTTAAAAGATAAGAGTTAACTTTTTTATATATAAATGGAATATAAATAGAAGTGGGAGGAATTGATCATAGTAGTCGAGGATTAGCAACCAGAGATGCTTTCTAGGCTCCTAATTAATAAAACGAGTTATTGTAAAACTTTTAGAAGTTATAATAAATGGATATTCTCCTCTCCGTGCACTGCAATTTTTAAAAATACCCGTGGTCATGTCACATCAAGAATTATAAAAGGAATCATGCATTTAGGAAGACAAATAGAGTTTAAAATGAATCTTATATTTTTTAATATAAATTGTGCATAGCACAACTCAGTACAAAAATATTACACACACGCACCCATTACACACTTTATTTTTTTTATTTTACTCATTAAGGTGTAATGTGATATGAATGTGTGGGTATTAGTGTATCATTACTCTACTCAATATAGTAAAGATATATTAAAAAAATAAAAAATATTATTTCCCACGCATAAAATACACGTTGCATGCTCAAATACCCCAAATTTAGTACTTGGGGTCTCCCCCTCAGCATAAAAAAGTATGTGGCGTAGAACTTATATTTTCAGGAGAAAAAAAAAACTAAAATATATGTAGCTATGGGGGGAATATAAATCTATGAATTGCCATTACGTGTTTGTTTCGATCTATACAAAGATTATTCTAACTAGAACAATATGCATATGTCTAATACATAATTTGTCGAGGCCATATAAAAATTGGATTTATAGTAAATGGTCTCGACAAATATTTATGATAGGTTTAATTAGTATAATCTGATAGTGTAAACGTTTTTACACATATACATCTAATAATATCTCATTGTGGTGTTACCTTGATAACATTATTGTCTAATATATCTACATAAATATCTATATGATGAAATATGATTGGACGTCTGTATAAACAGTTTTACACTATTAGCACATAATAATTAATTTTACTGTATATATTTATTTTAAATTTAATCCAATGATATGTATAATTCTTTTGTTTGGTGGATATAGTTCATTTTTAACCAACATTACATTTATTTATTGATAAAACAATGAAGGGTTCAGATGGGTTTGGCTAATTTGAAGGGACCAGGATTGTCTGCAGTACGTCACTGCATCATGCAATCACTGCAGTCAATGCAAAATGGGCCATTGATTTTGTTCAATCTTGAATCATGACCATTAAATCATTTTACTCAAAAAAATAAGAAAACATGAAAGTGAAGAGAGAAAGAGATGAATGAATGTAGAGAATCCAAATCCCATGTCATCCAACATCCACCAAAATTCCTTTCCCTCCATCCATAGTCTGTTTTACCATGTATATTTAAATTTGAAAAGCGCGCACTTCTGTTTTTAGGGGTAGGATTGACAAGCAAAATTTGATACCAAGAGAGCAAATTCTTCGGTGTCGAAAGAGATAAAAGGCCGTAGGGATTCCAAACAAGATGGGCACGTGCAGTGTTTAAGTGACTAAAGGAGAGCTATTGGATTTAAAAAAATCAATGGATATAATTTGGTATCAAAGTTTATTTTGATTCTATTCCATATAAAAATATAAATAATATAACATATTGAGACCTAAATTTGATTTGTGCACCCAAAAAAATTGATTTATCTTTCATATTTCCCTATCAAATAATATAGATGACAACAACAAAATATAATTAATATAGAAATGGTAAAATAAAAATATATCACGAGATGAATTTCATAAAAGCAAGTGGAAAAAATATATTTAAAAGACAAAAATAATATCTTATATGAAAATATATTTATATGTGGAATGAGTATTTTACGTGAAACAGTGATTATAAGAATAATATTGAGAATCTGATTCCTATAAATAATAATAATAATAAATACTGTAATAAAGAATGATACAAATTGATTAACTGATTGAGAATCTAATTTATAACAATTTGATTTGAATTAGGATTAATAGATATTTATCGCGATAGGATTGGAAATTTCATTTATAACAATTTTGTGCACGATCTTTTCATATTATAAGTTTGTTTTGCCTTGTTGGAGCCAATATATAGTTAGTGTTTATCATGTGAGAATCTCATCACTAATGATTTGAAAACTTCTGTACCATGTGATAGGATACCATATCCATGTGTATTTTGTTAGAATAAATAATAATATATGATTAAAAATATATTTTTTGTTAATTGAAAACTAATTTTTTATAATTATCATATTTTTAAATATTCTTGTACCATATTTTTAAACATGGATTCTGTTTTGGGATGCTGTCACTATTTATTAAATTAGATTAGATATATAGCATAATAAAAAAACACCTTTTGGATGAAGATATGCAACCTCCCACACCTAATATCTCTCAAGATACTTCCCCCCTCTTTCACCAACAGAAATCTCTATAAATAGGAGGGGGAGTAAGGTTGAACTCAACCAGTAGAGGAAAATCAGTGAGCAAAAAAATTATACGGTGAGAGTGAGAAATAGGGGAAGAATTCATAAGCAAGCAGAGGCAGCGTTCTACATTAAGAGGTACGTGGCCTCTTCCCAATTTACATGACAGGTACTATATATATATATATACACTTTGAATTGCTTGTGATGATTGAATGAATCCTATCCAATCTTTTATGTCTCTCAATCTTATTGCATCAATTTAACTTTGAGTCCTTTGTTTTGTGCATTTTCAACTATCAAATTTACCAATTTACTCAAAGCCAATCACAAATATGCACAATATGAGAAATTGACTCTTACACTCTCTGCCACATTAACTTGTAAATAAACCAGAAGAAAAAAATCCAACCATAATCAATTTAAGAAAGAAGAGAAGAAGCAGTAAAACAAATTACATAGTAATTAACAACTACAAGTAAAATAGGATTAGTTTGAGCAAGACATACTACCAATCTTGTGATATTTGAGAAAGGGCTTGAGTTAGAAGAGTTTGAGTATTGAGGCACACACACGCACTTCTAACTCTCTACATTTTAGAGTTTGTCTAAAACATGACAACTTGGCAATCTCCTTCAACAAATATTATTTTTCTCTTAATTTTCAAGTACAATTTGAGTAGGTAACAATCTTGTCAATCCCAAAAATAAATTTTAAACATTTTCCTTTTAACAATTAAGGGTGGTGTATTGGACTCGAATTGTAAAAGATTTTAATGGATTTTCTGGTAATAAAAACATTATTGTGGTATTTAATCAAGACTTTTTAATAATATAAATATTTTTTGGTGTATTGAATTAGAACTTTCATGATTTTTTAAAGAGGACAACAAATCAAGTGGTATTCAGTTGATATTTCTTACAACTTAAAAAAAGTCTCCTTATATTTAAAAATATACATATTTTGATGGATTATTTTGTAGGGTAAATTTTCTGTTACTTTTTATTGTAATATATAAATATCATACTCATCTAACAATTTCACTCGAACCCTACTTTTCCATTCTCACTCACCAGGTAATTCTTTACCTTAATATGCTTAGATGACAACATTGTATATTGTGGGATATGTGTGTGTATATAGGAATATAATAACTTATCATATATTTTTTTTAAAAGTCTTGTGCCTTGTGGATTTAAAAAAATAGATAAGTTATTATATTCCTATATAATTTTTTAAAATCCACAAGAATTTTTCATGCAAAAATAATCTTTTAAAATCCCAATTCAATACACCCCCTAAATTAAATTCTATTCTTTTCTATAAATACAAATTCATAATATAACTAAACAAATAATAATAAGATTTACTTTAGTAATGAGTGTAAAATAAATATTTTAAAATTGACATTATTTGCATATTTAGTTAAAGGTCATGGTTTTGGTCCCCCACTATCCCGATATCCCAATTGTTGCATTCATTATCAATGCTAATTAAGTGTCTGGCTTAATATCAGATCAGTCTTACTGACCAGTGTCATGAGGTTTTTTTTTTTAATGTTATGAGGTTTGGTTATTTTTTTTCTAACTCACTCATTCTATTATCTTGACGTACCGAAACAACACAATTTCAATCTTTTTATGATTTGGGTATTTTTAGAAAAAAATATTTAGTTGTCTAGTAATTTTGTCATTAAAAAAATGTGTTGAAACCAATGCTAAAGAATATGTTCTATTCCGCGTGTAACGTGACAACTGATCTAAAGATTGCCTATTAGTGTTTTTACCTAAATTGCAGTGACATTTTTAACTTTGGTTGTGTCAGATGGATCTCAACTTTAATCTCCACAACATGTTTGTAAGCAATGAAATGGAGGAGTTCAATCATTTGCCTAATATGCCCGGAGGAAGATACCAGGTCCCTTATAAAGATATTGCAGACAAAGAAGGGCTACTTTATTATAACTACGACAAGGAAAAACCAGAGGATCTAGAATTACTTGATCGTGTTAGGCATGAATTTGTGAGACGAGTGGATCAACACATGCAATACTACCAAGGTGAAAAGATCAATTCACTTAGAGTGTATTTTCTATTGGGTTCTGAACATAATGAAGTCATTGATCAATGGATTGGTTGTGCAATCGCCAAGGGTGCTGAGCGAATTGAGCTGTTATTCTCACATAGAGCTTATGGCATGCCTCGTAACCTTCCTTACAGGTTTCCCTATGCTCTTTGTTCTGACTCCATAAGTCATCTTCAACTACGAAACTGCCATTTGTTGCCACATGCTGAGTTTCCTGGATTTAAGCAATTAAAGACCCTCGTGCTAGAGGAACTCGTAGTAGAGGAGGATCTCTTGCTATGTCTATCCTCTAAATGCCTCCTTCTTGAAGACCTCTCCTTTATTAATTGTCAATTCAGCCACACAATTAAAATGATTAGTCAAAACATCTCTGTTACTAATTTTCAAATCAATGACATAATTAATATGACTAATGCAAACCTCTCTTTTGTTGATTGTGAATTCTACTACACAATTAATATCATTAGTCCCACACTGCGTCATCTCAAGATAATTCATTGTGACATTCCATATGAATTGAAGATGAATATTGTTGCCTCAAATCTCTCATCCCTTGAGTATGGTGGTGCTGACATTATGGATTTGACTTCAATTAATGCTCCTCAGTTGACAAAGTTTTACTTTAATTTATCTTGCCACTCGAGTTATTTAGAAAACTCAGGAGTTCCACATGCCTTTGATCTATTGGCTTCTCTCCATCAGCTTTGGGGTCTAAATATGGTATTGTCTCAGTCACAGGTATATGTCAAAACTCAATGACATTGTACATATGCACATATCCCTATTTTTAGTGGATCCATATATGATTTTTGATTTTTGCTTGATGCAGGTGGCAAGGTTCCCACCAACCATTGCTCCATTTCAACATCTCAAGGAAATGGACTTGATTTTCTATGGTGCTCAAGATGGCAATGGTGACTACTTGGGGGTTTTAAATTTGGTTATGGCCTGTCCACGTCTCCAAAAGCTATGTTTAGGGGTGAGTTAATTGTAATTGTTATTCAAACCCCAACTCTTGTTAGTTAATAGTCAATCTGTATATTTGTTTAGTTATTATTATAAGCACCTTCTTTTGGACGAGTTGTTCTCCTTTTGAGCTTATGCTCACAACATATTGAGGTTGACCACAGAGGATTTTGACCATTAGAGGGTTCTGACCATTGAGAATCTCCAAAGAGCACCTTGGTCCATTATTGTGACTCCTATATTTCGGAATCGGGATGAGCCTTCTTTTTCATTCATGTAAAGTGTATATACATATATATATATATACACGTGTTTTGACTGATTATATATATGATATAATTGTGTGGTATGTGTTTTCAGATTGGGTGTCCTTGTCACGTTGGCAATCAAAGACCAAGAAGAGAACATCCTAGGTTTTCTCATAATGAACTGAAATATGTTGAGTTGCATGGTTGTGCTGGCCAAACGATTGAAATCGAGCTTGCTATTCACTTTTTGAAAAATGTGAATTCACTAGAGCATATCACTTTTGGCCCTCGCTCAAGAGCTTATTTAGGAGATGGACGATGGCTTGATGGTTATGGTAGTCCCCACTGGTTTGAGACTGGGCACAATTTGATTCGTGAGCAACTTCAACATCATGTCAACGGAAGAACCCAGCTTACATTTCTATAGGATCAATATTTAATTTTATTTTTTTGAATTTTAGTCATTACTTAGAAAAGACATAGATATAGCTTTGCAAAATATTTTTCTTTCTTTCTTTTTAATGATATGGTTTGATGGCTTTTTTGAGTTAAAAGTTAACTCCTCCTCGTAATATTTACATTGGTTTAGTATTATTCAAATTATTAAGAAACAATGCTAAGCCTGGTCCAAAACAAGATGAAAAAAATAAAACAAAGAAGAAAAAGGAAAAACAAAGGCCCAAAACATGTTGGCTTACATGGACCAACAATGAAATATACACACGCATGCACACTAAGAAATCTATAATAATTTGACCCCAAAAAAAAAAAAAGAAATCTATAACAAAAGCAAAACCACCTGAGCCAACTTTATGTGTTGGACTTCTCTTAATAAGGAAGTTGTCTCCTTTTGCCATGGCTGCCCAATCCCCTTCACCCCATCTCCACTATACTGAGTATACTCTACACGAAGCTGCACACACAATTGTAAAAGCCTCGTCTAGAACAAACACTATTTGGTATCCATATCATCATCCTCTACTGTCTTGGTCCTTTTGAAATCATTGACAGCCTCATTAAAAGTGCTCCTAACATGCTGGCACATAAGCATCAGATCCTGACATCCATCTTTTAACACTTCTCGCGCTGGATCCCCTGTATATGCATATAGTGACAACACATTGAACAAAATTACTGACACAATGTCACAGTACTGTAGATTGCATATGAGCAATAAATTTTATTCAGAAAGCTCCTCATGGATGTTGTAACATAAGTGCGTACGTAAGTGTTTGGAAAAACTTATAAAAATAGCTTATGATAAGTTCATAAGTGTTTTCAGCTTATTTTCATAAGCTCCCTAGAATAGCTTATAGAAATAGCTTATCCGGAGTTTATGTAGAGTTTAAAACCAATAAACTCTTATATTGTAGAACCAGCTTATGCATAAGCTCATAAGCTCTTATACGATAAGCGTTTATTGAATAAACTCTTAATTAAGTTGTTTGTCCAAATGCACCCAAAGGTCCATAAAAAGTCTTCTTAAGTTCAACAAAGAATGCCATGAGAAATTTTCAAGTATCATGAGATCTAGTGAAATGTTTAACTTGCTTCAACAATTTTAGTATCACGACTCGTGATGAGATACAAAGTGCCATATAAATCATCTTCCAAAATTAACAAATAAATAGGTTCAACAGGATATATATATGTGTGTGTGTGTGTGTGTGTGTGTGTGTGTGTGTATAGAGAGATTCTAAAACAGAACACGAAATTAATGTTACAAGTACAAATTAATGGCACTTGTGATTGTATCAATAATACAAATATGGATGGATTTATAGTACTTGATTGTGGAAGAAATTTGCATATTACAATCACATTATGTCCATCAGTGATAAATGCTACAGATGAAAGACACTTCAATATGTTACCTGTTGTCTGGACTCTGATATTAACACGGGTAATGTTGTACCCACAACACAACACAACAATACAACATTAATGACCTGATTATATTGAACTGAATGCAGGATGAAGAAAAAGGGCATAGAGAGAAATGTGTAAAAGCCAAATAAAACTTCAATTTATAGTGTAAAAAAAGTACAAGAAAAAGAAAAAGTCAGTCACTCCAAATCATTTCCTTTCTACTATTGAATTGATACCAAACAAGGGATGAGGCGCAATCCTTAGGCTTCTTCCTTTCCTTTCCACTGTAAAAATGCATACCAAATAGAGGCTCAAACTTAAGTTAACATGCATGCAAATTGATTCATCACTTATGTGCCAAATAGAGTATATGATGACTCAATATAAATAGGGGTTTATGCCTTGATCTGTTGACCTATTTGCTGTTTCATAAAAAGGATTAAGTTCATTTTAGATTCTTTTATAGATTACTCATAATGTTTTTGTGAGCATTGTGTCCTACACTGGAGCTATTTTTTATATTGTTTATCATAATGATGTCCTTGATTTGTGCAGTGTGCAGTTTATGGTTTTATGCAATTGCGCCTGTGTAGTGAAATGCTTGCATTCTTGACTTTTCAATACTCCTTTTTGCATCTAAAATTTTCGGTTTTGGAGTATATCATATCCTCCCCATGGTTGCATTTTTGCTCTCTTCTCCCTAAAAAAACTTGTTTCCTTTAATATGATAACAAATAGAAGAACACAAGATTGATACTTCACTCACTATGGACTTTGAAGGAATCAAGCAAACTCCATTGATTGAAAATTAAACTGAAAAAATTCACAAAATTGTAAACAAAGTCACAGATTGTCACATAAGAATCAGGGGACGCTACTAACTCTTGGTTTAAGGGGAATATGACAGAATTTGCAAATGTATGATCCTCATCCACCAGAGAAAATGTTGATTTACTCTGATCAGAGTATGACCCATGTTCCACCACTGACAATCAATCTGAAACTCAACATGTTAAGTACAACCTTCAGAAATAGCAGTTCATAGTAATCATTATGAAAATTTAAATCACAATTTAATTCACTTGTACAAAAACTATTGAAAGTAGCAACACAAGGGCTTTATGACATCTTTAAACAACAAACAATTTTGCTTTTCAATTTGTTAACAACAAAAAACAACAACTTAAATTCCACCACTGACACAAACCAACATATACAACTTGATATTAACTAGTTTTACCCACAACCTTAACAAGCAAAAAGTGTATAATTTTTTAACAATAACTATAGCAGCAGCTTCTCATATGATTGCAGCATGACCAAAATCATCATCCATCTATGATAATACTAACAATGAAAGCATCCCAAGATTCAAGTGAGTCCATGATGCTATGTAAAGTAGAATTTCCATTGTTTTGTTATAATTTGCACTCTTTCTACCCAGCATAAGCACCACCCACAAGGTAAAAGATTGAAACTTTGATTGTATTGATCATGTCACAAACCACTTGAACTAAAAATATATGTATGTATATACTCAGTCACACATATATACACACAAACATAGTTCAATCTGTGTGTGTGGAATTGGGTAGAAGTGTAGAACCCTTACCCTGGACAGGGTCAAAGACAATGTCTTCAGCTTCAGGTGGACAAATGGAATCGAGAGGTGAAGGGGCAAGATAGGATCTCAGTTACCTGTGTGAATGAGGGTGAAGGGGTTTTTCAAGGGTTTATTTTATTCAATTTTTTTTGTCAAACTTTTATTCATTTTTTGTGCTGCGTATAGAGTGTTTGGGCCACAAAAATGGATTTTGGGTTGTATTAATAATTGGGTTTATTGTTAGCAAAAACAATAATTGGGTTTTTTATTCGGCTGTTGCTGCTACCTACACCTCCCAATTTACTACTCATGTACTCCTTTTCCTTTTATTTGTAATCTGTTTCCCGAAATACCTCATTCTTGTTATATTATTTTTTTGGCGTTTTGTAACATTCTGAAATTTAATTTCCGGAACACAAATTTTCATTTTTTTTGGAAATTAGTTTCCAGAATAATGTTTTTTTATCCCAGAAACTAGACATAAATTTGTAGATATTTATGTGTTCTGAAAACTAATTTCTGGGATTAAAAAAATGCAAGGGCGTCAAAATTTCACCCTTGTAAATTAGTTTCCGGAAACCAAAATATCTTTGAAAAAACATTCCGGAATTCATTTTGACGAGTTCTGGAAATTAATTTTTGTAAAGTAAAGAAACATGGGAAAATTAATTTTGATGGGTCGATCTCGCCCCAGTGGCTTTTCTCCGCGTTTCCTTCCGTGAGTTAGTTTGTGTATTTGATCCCCTCTTTTCTCTCCTTTTGGGTGGTTGCAAACTAATTTTTCTCTCACATTTGTGTAGCTCCCTTTTTTACTTGTATCATAAATTGTTATATGAACATACGTACTAATATTAATAACATTTTAATTTCTATCTGGTATTTGATATGTTATAGATTTACGCTGGAGGTAAGATTTACACGGTTGTTTAATTAATTATTTTAACATATGTAATAATCTATAACATATAAAAAGGATACAAGATTTTGGTGTAGCCTTTTATTAGACAAAATTGCCCTCAAACCGAAAATTGATAACTGCTATTTTTAATAACTGAAAATTTAAATTTAAACTTAACTATCTTTAAAAAACTGTAATTAATAATAAAAAAAAATAGATATGAATGTAGGAGACATAGGATGTGGATGCAATCATAGAGTGCCTCCACCCACTAGTAATAATTAAAAATGTTGTATTTTACTTCTAGTTGGCTATAACTATTTTAAAACTTGATATTTAAATGTTCTCTCTTTTTTAAATATTACTACCTCCTGTTCCTATTATAAGAAATAAATAATTAATTCATCAAGACTAAGAAAAAATAGTTAAGTTAGTTAATTTTAATTAATTTAAATTTTATTCCAAATCACCATTGCTATTAAATGGTTTAAATAGTTGAACACACTTGCATGGGGAATTGGTCTCATAATAAAATCAGAGCATAAAAGAATTTTTAACAATTGAGGCATTTAATAATGGGCCTATATTTTTTATAATTTGGACCAAGAAAATAAGTCTATTTTATCTTATAACTAGCTTATTAACCCGTGTTTTGCACGGGATGTAAATATTATTGTAAGGATATTACAGAAGAAAATATTATATATTTTTAGATTTCTAACCTAATACAACTCTACAAAATTTAGTTCTTAAGGTGAGCATTACTCTTGCTTAATAAACTCTATTTAAGACTTTTTTTCTCCAATATATGCTTTCAAATTAAATTACTACACTCAGTGGCTTTAATTTTTTGGATAATGCAAAATTAACCAAACAATATGATGCCAAAATTAGTCTACGGAGAATTTAAGAGAAACAAAAATAAAAAAAATAGTTCAACCTTTCGATTTATTATAATATTCTATTTTGTGCATGTAAGTGAAAAATAATATTCCATGATTAGTTAAAGGATGTCATATGAAGGTAGGAACCAAGAACAATATTTTAGATTTTAGAGAGATAAAAATCAAAAAAGAGTTTTTATAAGCACCAAAATCAAAATTTATCATTTTATAGAGACTAAAAATATATTTAACCTATAAATTTTTTTATATGCAAATAAAATATTATTAAATTGAAAGAATATTTTTTAAGTTTTAATTTTAAGAATTTATTATATTAGAGTGTGACTATATAAATCAAATTACTTTTTATGAATGAGATAATTTTATATTGAAATAAAATTATTAATTGCAATTTTTTTTATTACATTACTAGTTGCAAAGTTATTGTATCATAATATTAGCTATCTAAAAAGAAAAGGTCTGCAAAGTGTGGCGCTCATCGAGATTCTCTAGAGTGGACTACTCATAACAGGGAAATTAGCACTTGTGCATCATGGTAATTATTGGTTAAATCAAATGCCACACTTTACATATACATGCTTACATTACATGCATGCATGCCTATGTGTATCCCTTTGTATTTATACGAAGACTCTTAATTTTCCATATGCCTTAATGCTTTATTATTCATATAAAAGAAAAAAAATACCTAAAGAAAAAGGAAGTACGTACTGAAATATTTTCTTAACAATATATATAGTTGTAGGAAATTTTATATAAGTACTTGAATAATTATATTTATGAGAATATATAAGTTTTGTATAGAGCTACTAAATTGTAAAATATAAAACTATTTTATTTTATATCTCATTAAAATACAAACTAATAAAGAGTAAATACTATTATTAACATAAATTTTGAACTAATGTCTGTTGGTCTAAATGGTAACTGCAGTTGGTTCTCATCAAAATGTCTCGTATATTAATCTCTGTATTAATAATAAGAGAATACTCCTACTAATATCGTGGTACTAAAAAAAATTAACATAAATTTTGAGATAATTAACCCGGGCATATATAGCACGTAAATACGTACTGGTAGTGATAACACGACTTAAAATTCATCATGACTTAGAAAAGAAAGGCAGCTGGAGAGGACGAAAGAGTAAAAAGAACCAAAGAAAGAGGGTATGCAGGTCGCTTTCGTAAAGATTTGGACATAACGACCCTGCAAGACAGCTGGAGAAAAGAAAAAGGTAATAAAATATTTGTACAACAGAATGGACCCCACAATATGCAAGATGTGTGCCGGGTACGTGCCTAGCGCCCTAACCAGTAACCACGAATTGAAAGAGAGAAGCTGTGAAGTGTGACTTGTGGAATTGATGCTCCAAAAAAATTATAAAGAATGATTAAAGATTAAAAAAAACATAAAACAAATATTTCGCTCATCCGGTT
Organism: Glycyrrhiza uralensis; assembly: GCA_030159175.1. Taxonomy (NCBI): domain Eukaryota; kingdom Viridiplantae; phylum Streptophyta; class Magnoliopsida; order Fabales; family Fabaceae; genus Glycyrrhiza; species Glycyrrhiza uralensis. The sequence goes on from BRZY01000008.1 coordinate 4,014,872, forward strand.
AGGCATTGGATATCATTACATCACACGGTTAGACGTAGTGTGTGTTTGGTATGTGGTTCGGAAAATTGATTTTGGTACAAAAAGAAATACATATTTCTATAATATCAATAAAAAAATTGATAAAATCTCAATTATTAATTTATTAATAGAATAGTCTATTTTAAAATGTTGTCCACATGAACACATAAAATATAAAAATATATAAGTATAAAAGTGTATGATATATATAATATATATATAAATGAGCTATTCATGAGCTATTAATATTGAGTCTATAAGGCGTGACTTGACTCATCTAAATATTCAAGTTCAATCTTAAGCTTGAGTTTCTTGTTTAATTAAACAAATGAGCTTGAGAGAGCAATTAATTAGCCAAGTCTGAATAGTTCACGAATAGCTCGAATAGTCAACCTGGGCCTCACCACGTGTTGGGAGAAAAGTAGGTTGAGTTGAGTTGGCTCACTTTTTTTGTGAGCCGAGTTTCCAAGAAATGCACAACCTGGCTCAATCCACCCCGGGTTGGTGAGTTAAGTGGGTTGACTCTAGGACTATTCACGTGTCGGGTTGGGTCGGGTTCAGGGGAAATGAAAAACTGAATTGAGGTAATGATTACGGGTTAGGTTGGTTCGGGTCCAGCATTTTTTGAGTGTGTAACCCGACCTGAACTGACCCAATTAAAGACGGGTGGGTCAGGTGGTCGCGTCTGATTCCAAAAGATAAACTAGGAAAAATAGTAAAGGAAGCAAGGGAAAACGCAAAATAGAGGGAAAGAAACGCATACGAAAAACAGAACTACTTCCAGATTTGAGACATGGGGAGACTACGATCTGAGACATGGAGAGGCATTACACGTCGATGTGATTCCAAATGGACTAGATCTGAAATTGGAAAACAACCCACGTTATAGTGGCGACGAACTGGACGCACTGGCAGTCGCGACTCTCAAGCAGTGGCGATCTCGCGAGGAGGTATTCCTCAAATGGTTGGCACAGACGTTGCAAAATGAAAGGGAAAAAGAGAAGTTAGAGTTTGCAAAATGAAAGGGCACACAGGTTGCAGACAAGAGGAACTCACACGCGACTTTGACTCTGTAAGTTAGTAGTAGTTGAGTATACACAAAAATGCGAGTTTTTTTTATTTTTTAAACATAATCAGGTCGGGTCGGGTATCTTGGGTTCATAATTCTTAAACTCGTTACCCACCCTGAGTTGATCTGGTTCAGATCTATTCCAACCGTCTAGACTCGCTGGTTCAACCCAACACTGACTTTTTCCATTGGGTCGACCGGGTTGGACGTCGAGTCGACCCAACCCATGATCGCCCCTAGTTGGCTCACGAGTTAGTCCACTACTTTTCAAAGAAAATAAGAATGCAAAATAAATGAAAAAAATGAAAAAATGCAAAATAATAAAAGAAAAAAATTAAATACATTAAAATCTAATTTTTCCAAATATAAGACTTTTTACAAAACAAATTTAAAACAATAAAAATTATAAAAACACCCATTACATAATATCAAAATACAAAAATATAAAAGAAATAAACAAAATAAAAAAAATAGATTGGTCCAACTCATCACAGGTTGGCCCACCTAAACCCGCAGGTTAAGTGAGTCAGGTTCAGACAATTCGAGGTCTTGGTGAACAAATATTTTAGCCCGGCTCACGAGCCACAACTCACATTCACACCTCTTGCTAGAGGTGACAAATCGGACTGCTCGACCGGACCCATCAGGTCAAATTGCAAAGGTGGACTAGGCCGGGTTGACCCATATATCATTCGGGCCACATATTTTATAACACAACCTAGCCTAAAATACATTGGGCTGGACAAGCCCGGCCTGGATCATATTATTTACAAAAAGATAGCTCAAAATATAAAAAAAAAGTACATAAAATGCGGGCACAATCTAACTCGTTGGGCCAAAAAGGCCTAGCTAATTTTGGGTATGTAATTAAGATCCTAGTCTAGCCTAAAATATGGGTCAGGCCAGGTCAAAATTGATAGCTCGTTTAGCTTATAGATTGTATGGTATATTAAAGTTGATAATTCTATAAACATGTTTTTAAAATTATGAAATAGCATAAAATTTAGTCCTTTATGTTATTTTTCAATTATTTTTTTATTGTCATAGACATGCATATTGTCGCTATCTTTGTCCAAATTACTTCATATCGATCTATTTTGATATATTTGAGCATTTTGCTGGTCTATTTCAGCATATATACATGCGTCATTATTTTACAGAAAGACTACTTAAATTTGTTTTTAAAACATAAGGGGCTATTTTGTTAAAAAAAAGATAGGGACTAAATTGAAAAAATAATTAAGTTAAGGTACCAAATATATAATTTTACCTATATTTTAAATATATAATTCTACTGAATCTCTGACATTGTGCATCATAATTAAATATACAAACTCTATGTTATAAACAATCAATTATTGTTCCTACATATGAATTAATAAAAGCCAGATTAGATAAACAAAATAAACATAGAAAAAATAAATAAAATATTTTTCTTATCGATAGTAAATTGTTATATTTAATAGAAAAATTATGAATGAAAACTTGTATGCAAACAAATTTTTTTTTCAAAAATAAAATAAAAATAAATTTCTAATAATAAAAAGGAATTAAAAAATAAAATTTTTAAGGTTTATGTTAAGTTTTTTAATGTTCTGATTGTTCACCAAAAAAAAAAATGTTCTGATGCTTTTTTAAATGAATTACAACTTTCTAGAGAAAGAACCCTTTTCATTTTTTATTTATTTAAGAAGCTGGTTTCGTTAATGTTCAATTAAGTTGAGAAGCAACATAATAATAATAATAATAATAATAATAATAATAATAATAATAATAAAATGAGAGTTGTATTTGGCGGGAACAATGTGTCCTAATTAACCAAAAATTATTAAGTAATAATAATAATAATAATAATAATAATAATAATAAATTTAACAAAAATTTTACAAAACTGATTCGGTACCGATAAGAAAAGTGTGATTGGGCGCTTTTGGTTCCTCTTTGCATTATATAAATACCACTCTTCGTTCTCACTTTCTCACTTCTAAAAAGAGAAAATGGAGTATTTCACGGTTCACGTCAATAGCGATGAAGCTTTCAGAGCTGCTTATAGAGGCTATGTGAAGGGAGACTCAAAATTCCCAGCAGTAGAGTTTGTAGTGTCTATTTTCGTTAACACTGGAGTCTATCTTGCATATCAAGATAAGATTACACGAAACAACTTGAAGCATGGAAGGAAGGATCGGATTAGAAATCCACGGCCTATTTGGGAGGATATGTGGCCTGCGGTGGTGGAAATCCATTCCGTTGAAGATTTGGATAAGCAGCTGGCTCTTCGTGGTAACTTCTGGCGTGCACGGATTCCGAACAGTGTTACAAAGGAGATGCGTGAGTCCATAGCTCACACTGCTTCACTGCGTGGAATAGAAGTGAGGTTCCAGGCTTAACAGAAATATAGTGATTGGATATTATGTTTACTTCTTACATACTTACTTTCAATGCAGTGGTATGAGTCTTGAAACTCTTGTTAATAATTTGTGCCTCTGTTTTGCACATGCTTGATTCATCAAACTTGAATTGATGTTTGTTTGTTTCCTCTCTGTTTTTGGATTTCTGATTTTGATTTTCGCCTAATCGGATGAATGCCTCTTTTTCATTTTCCCTGTGCGCCTATGTCTAACCGTGTGATGCAATGATATCCAATGCCTAACCGGATGAGCTATCAAAATATTTGTTTTATGTTTTTTTTAAATCATTAATTCTCTGTTCTCGATCTCTTTCAAGTCGCTCGCTGCATGTCACCACCAATAATATCCTAATTCATCTGCAAGAACCATTCGTATTATGTTTAATTTTGTGTGACGACTCTGAACGTAATATGCGAAACGACTATGGATCGCTGTGGTGGCGCTGGTTTGAGTGTGGTGCTCTGCATCGCCGGCGGTGCGGTGGTTCGTCTGTTGCTACGTGACTGCGCGTCCAATTGTTGCTGCAGTTAGTTCCGTCATCAGTGTTCTTCCATTGCAACTGTTATTTCTTGCATTGTGTCAAGTATATTTTTCATACGAGCGAGGGAAATAGCCAGAAAATGGGACGAGGAAGAAGACGAAACGTGATGGTGGTGAAGTGAGAGTGAGAGAGGGATCTGGATTCACTGCAGTCGCGTATAGCGTGCAGTCACGCAAAGCTCAACCGCTAGATTTATCTAACGCTTCATCAAATCGCCACGTCATCTAAAGAACCATGTGTTCTCGCACGTCTCGAAGCACTGATATTTTACTCTTCCCGGCCACTTTCTTCACCCTTCTCTTCGCTCTCTACAAATATATTGAATAAACTTTTGGTGCAAGTGCAATTGAATAAACTTAACAGACATATATGTGTCAAGATTATAAAATGGCCAACAATACAAGACGTGTCATTCCCTTCTGCTCCTATATATTGCTTACTGGAACTGCAACAAATTACATATCTATAAGATATGACTAGCTAGGTGAATGTAGCAGGCCATGAAAAAAAATAAAAATGATTAGCAAAACATTAGTTCAATTCTATTCTAAATTTAAGCCTGACAAAGAAATCGGGGGCTTGTGTCGAAAGAGCTGTAGTCTAAAAAATAACAAATCATATATAACCTTTAGACTATTATCAAAGAGCAAGCTCAGCTGCGCATAAAAACCTCATCATAATTGGAAGCTTCTTGTGGTACAAGGCGTGTTGCTTTGCAGGAGTTGTATTTCCCCCATGAGTGGAAGTAAAGGAAGAAGAACTACCTTATCCATAAAAATAAAAACAAAATAAAAATTGATAGAAAATTCGGATTCAAATTGGAAACTGACATGGCCCAGGCTAAAAAAAAAACTAACTAACTTCAAGGTTCTTGATTTGTAAATTGAAATTACTATATACATTTGTTTGATTAAATCCTACCTATGAGGGGAAAATTATTATTTAGAAGGTTGCATACTAAGTTATTATTTAGTTAAATCCTACCTACGAGGGAGAAATTTCTATATACAGTTATACGTTTGTTCAATTAAATTCTACCTATGAGGGAAAAATCAATAGACCTCCCACTGCTATTCAGTATTCACTTCTATTCCCTTGAACAAATGATTCTAATATTTGATCAAATATTTCTTGCCATTCTCATTATCATAAATAATATGCATTCTAACTTTCACAATCAATTAGAGCAGAAAATTAAACAAATAAAATATGAGAAAAGATTTCGCTTCTCAGCAACACTTTATATCATCAATAAAAGTATAAATCACCTATTTAATTCTAAGCCAAAGCTCGTACAAAAGATTCTTAGACCCTTTGCTTCATGGCCCACAAAGATTCCCGGGTGGAAAAATGATAAGGATAGATGTCTATAATTTTTTGGTAAGTAGGATAGATGTCTATAATTGATCAGCAAAAATTATAAAATTATATTATTCCATATGGCTATAGTCTACAACAGCAAATTATGATTTCCATGTAGGAAACTACAAAATAGCAACAAAATATTAAATGGACAAAAATAATTAACTTATTGATATACTAAAAACCGATGTATTAATTAAACTGGAAATTAAAGGTTTATTGAATAGAATGGTGAAAATGGTTAAAAAGTGACACCAAAGAGCAGTAATTCTTCCCTAACCTTTTTTTTTTACAAAAAAGGTATTCATTCATTCAAATCAGTAAAATATATTGAAGATATTACAAATTCAACCTCGCTAAAAATTGAAAGGAATGAATCTGCGAACAAGCTCATAGCACCCAAGTTAATAGCATAACACTGCAAAATACCATCAAAAGTGATAATGCCTACAAAAATGACAAACTCATATTGACCGGAGTACCCACGCCTCCGGATCTACAACGTTGATGACTCAGTCATAAGAGAATCTGTATTGAAACGAAGTAGATCAGCCAATCTGAACCAAACGAACACCACACAAAGATGGGAGAACAAAACGCCGCACCAAAACGGGAGAAACAAACACCACACTGGAAAAAAAAAGAGGAAAACGAGATCTATGTGAAAAAGTCACTTATTAAGGTAGAAATAGACTAAAAACAAAGTAGAAACGAAGTAGAGTGGTGGTTTCAGACCAAAAAATGATCCAAAACCACCCCCTCAAGTGGAAGAAGAAGAAAGAAGAGCAGACGGTTTTTAGAGAGAAGACAGAGCTTCTCTCTCCAAGAGTGGCGGCTAGGTTTGGGCCCAGTTTAATCTATTCCCTAACCCTTTATATATAGGTATAAATTACTCATAGTACTTCCCAAATTTTATTATTTTTTAGGATTAAATATGTTTTTGATCTTTCATATTTGATCAAAATTCATTTTTAGTCATTCAAATTTTAAGAGTATTTTTTAGTTTTCAGTTTAATGAAATATGTCACATTTAGTCATTGATCTTGACTGTGTTAATTTTTTTGCTTATGTGACAAACGATATTACACGTAAGCACTTATCATTTGTCTCACTTATCCTTGCTGGCGTCCTAAATGTTGACTAACCTTGACTCTGTTAACTTTTTTGCTTACATGACAAACAATGTAATACATAAGCACTTGTCATTTGTTTCACTTATCCTTGCTGGCGTCCTAAATGTTGACTAACCCTGACTCTGTTAATTTTTTTGCTTACGTGACAAATGACGTTACACCCACGTAAACCCTAAATGTTGACTAACCTTGACTCTGTTAATTTTTTTGCTTACGTGACAAACGATGTTTTACATAAGCACTTGTCATTTGTTTCACTTATCCTTGCTGGCATCCTAAATGTTGACTAACCCTGACTCTGTTAATTTTTTTGCTTACATGACAAACGACGTTACACGTAAACACTTGTCATTTGTCTCACTTATCCTACCTAGCGTTCTAAATTTTATAAATGGATTCATTGTTCGATCCATTATTTAGTGCTTACGTGTAACACTATTTGCTACGTAAGCAAAAAAAAAAATAACAAAATCATAGTTAAAAACTAAATATGGCATATTTTCATTAAATTAAAAACTAAAAAAAATTCTCTTAAAATTTGAAAAACTAAAAACAAACTTTGATCAAATATAAAAAACCAAAAACATATTTCAGCTCATTTTTATTTTGTTTAATTCATGCAGGAGCTGCGGAGAAATTATGATTGGTATTACCTGTACTCAAACAGGGACGAATACCTTCATCTTTGTTATGATCGGATACATAGAGGCTCAAATTAATAATGTCAATTTGTCAATGACTCATTTTTATAAATTTTGTACGAATAATCACGGAATGTTACCAGCCTAGCATGAATTGATATGCGGATTAATAAAACTCAGATTTCTCTTTAAGATATCATTAAACATTGTAATAAAAGACAAAGGTTGCCAAAAAATTTCACAGAAAATCTCTAGACATATGAAATCCCATCCACCAATAATTGTTTTTCAGATACTCAAGGGAAAAAGGGTGTCAACCAAAACTAGCGAAAGAAATTGACACACCCATTGTGAAAAATAATCGCTCATCAAACAATTTATAAGAAAAAAACTTGCATAGTCAAAATAACTTGATGCTCGAAAATAACCAAAAACAATAGATGTGTATCCTCCTTACTTCCAGATAGTTCAAGTCTACATTAAATCAACAACGTTTGAATCAACAGAAAACACTAACAAAAACAACCAGTTCTAAATGGACCAAAATCAAGGACTTGATTGATGCAACTCTATTGCTCGCTAGGCATTGTCTTAATGATATCAGAATCACCTGAAAACAACAATAAAAATTATTAGAATCAAAACGCGTAAAGGAGTTTCTAATGTTGAAATAATGATTGAAATGATAAGATACCAGGATCAATAATGCTGAGACAGCAAACTCTGTAGTACTTCCCACAAGCGGTGCCCAAATCCACATTGTCTATAAGACAGAAATACTTTGTTAAAAGATGTACAAATACACAAAAAAGACTCTCATTTTTATTCATTGACAAACACTACCAAACATCAAAGCATTTGACACACAAATCAATGATAGCACAATTCCTTAAAAAAATGCCATGATAGCAAATACCATATTTTCAACTGAAAACTCAAATGATCAAGTGCAATATCTTCAATCATTGTATATACTATAAAGTAGATAAAAGTAATATCCTCAGATCTCAAACATTATGTGCTTCATTTAGATAAGGAAAAACAGAATGAACCTACTGAAACTCCAAGGATACAACAGAAGTTTTGGCAGCTCAATAAATATTTCCATTGGGTAGGATAGGCTTTAACAGTGGTGCAAATCATAAAATCTCATATATAAAGGCAATTTAATTTAACCATGACCAACCACATGCTGCTTTCAACTTGATCAACCAATTTAAGAGTATTATCAAGCGAAGTTCAGTTTACCAAAAATTTGCTAGAGACTGCCCTACAAGGTGGAAATAAGAATTGGCAATGTTGTTGATTTCCGCCTAAACAATATGGTGCAGAAACATAAATTATTTTGTTTACCCCTTTAAGTTATGACTAACTATATTGCTTTTCATTACTCTAATTGAGCAGGAAGTTCATAAAATCTTGCAATTCCAGCAGTCAATTTTTATCCGAGGACTCTGCTCAAAGTGGTTAACCATAGTCCACTGAGAACTATTATGTTGTCTGAGGAACTCGGCCAGACAGCCACCTATATTCGGGAGTCATTTTCAACATGCTCAGTAAAGTCTGTATCCAAAATCAATGTTCCTAAACCAACATACATCAAACGAAACATGCTAAAGACTTTGAAAGACTGTACTACAAAGTAAGTGATGGAAGCTTGCAGCCACTCCTTTCCAGAACATATATCACTTAATATTCAGTGTTTATAAGTTCAAATCAAAAAATGGTTAGATTGAGAACTTACTCCCGTTATAGTGATGAACTCCAACCTTAGCCAACATAGCATAGTACTCTATTTCAGACTTCCTCAAAGGAGGGCAATTGTTAGCAATGATAATTAGCTTCCCTGCAAACAATTGAAGAATATTACCAACATATAACATAACATGCTATTAGCAAAGCACAACTTCACCTCCTTGGTTCTAAAAAAAAAGAAGCAAAGCACAACTTTATAAAGAAAAGGGGAGATCTATTAACAGCAATTGGAATTCAGCATAACAAAATTTGTCAGTATATAAAACCATAGGGAAAAAAAATAATTTTTTCTCCAACATTATAAAAAAAAAATCAAATTCACAGCACAACCCATCAATTCAATCGAGCTAATGAAACAGACAAAATCAGAGAGATCAAATGCGAATTTTTTTTTATATAAAAAAACAATTACCTTTAGAGTTTCTAAGGGATTTGAGAACAGTTTTATAACCAAGAGTGTACTTGCCACTCTTCATGACAAGAGCAAGCCTGTTGTTAATACTCTCATGGGTCTTCTTCTGCGAACCAAATAACGAAGGGAAAAAAAACAGAATTAAAATTTGTAGAACATGGAGATGAATCCAGAAGAAGAAAAGCAAGGAGTGTTAATGAGGATGGAAATTGAGGATGAGAGTAGATTACGGTTTTCTTCGCGGCAACCATGGTGGTGGGATTTGGGAGTTAAGGTTCACTCTCTGCAGAGAAGAAATCGTCGGAATGAAGAAGAAGAAACACGAGTGGCGGCAACGACTTCAGATATATAAACGAGGAACACCGTAGATAGCTAGGTTTTTGTGTTTGGAGCTTTTTTTTGTCAATTGTGTGATTAATATTGATGAAAAAAGGCCGAAGCCCAACCGGCCCAAATCCAGAAACAACGGCCCAAACGCCTAGTCAGTACATCACGCACGGGTCTCCAGTTTTGTGCATCTGTTTGTTTTGGAACCGTTTTTGTGTTTTTTTGAATCAAGTTTGTTTTGGGCTTTTTTTCTGGACGGCTGGTGGCCTTGAGTGGAGAGAGGAAAGGAATTTTCTTCCTCTCAGTTTTTTCATGTGAGACGGACGTGGATTCTCTGCAGTAGAGAATCATGTTTTTCATACTGTTGAGAGATCGAGATTATTGAATAGAGATTAGATGTTCACATTTTATTTACTAAAGCAAATTAAAAATATATACTCAAACTATGAGATGTTTGATCTCCATCCAACAAGCCTTATATATCAAACCAGGTGAACATCGTATTCTCCCTATGACAGTGAATCCAAATCCGAGTAGTTGCCTCTTTATGACTGCCACATAATTTGTTGCTTCTTTTTTATTAGTTTTTGGTATGTCACTTTTAGTCTTTGGGTCGGCCTCTAGTTAATTTTTGGTAAAGGAAAATACCAAATTACCCTCACTACTATAATCACGAGTTTTTTTTTCACAATTTACTGACATTACAGAATTAATAAATCCAGAAATTAATAAATCCAGAAGTGAAAATGTAAGTTCCAAAACTATTACTTCCAAAACATATAATACGGAGCTTAAATTTTGGCTTCCGGATTTATCAATTGCGGAACTTAAAATTTCAGATTCTCAAGCACTATAATCTATTTGAGATTCACAAACTCTTACTAATTCGAGCACCTCTAGTCCAACATTAGACATCTGCATAAAGTTCTTGGTAAGGCTCGTTTGATATATAACAACCATTGCCGTTATTGGTTTTCTTGGTAAGGCCTGTGTGAGAGACTCGTTTGGATGGATTGATATTTTCGTCACCTTCTAGATCATTGTACTTTTTTGACGTGTCGATGTTTCAGGAGAAATTCTACCAACACTTACGTAGAACTTTCTTTAACATACAGGTTTTTAAATTAATTTTATGCTTGCCTATTAACGGCAGACTTGGGCGTAGTTAAGGTCATGTCGTGATCAAATTGGTACCAAACAAGACCAATGACTTGACTTAAGACCTGTTTGGATTGATTTATGCAGAGCTTATAAACACAGCTTATGACTAATTCATAAGCTATTTTAGACTTATTTTTCATAAGCTACTCAGGATAGCTTATCAAAACAACTTATGACTTATATAAAATAAGTTTCACTATAACTTTTCTTCGATTATAAAAGTAGCTTATACAGCTTATGTCATAAACAGTAGATAAGCTTGCTATCCAAACAGGGCCTTATAGTAACGAGCCCCAAACATTCTTACCGCAAAGTCCTATTAAAGAACTTTTTAACATTGTCAATTTTCTATCAGATTAATAATAAGATTGACTAAAAAGTCAAATACGAAGATGTATATACTTCTAAGTTTAACTTTAATGTTAAGTAATTTTTTTCGAAGAAATAGTAAAATATAGTACTTAAAAACTACCCAAAAAAAAAACTAGTGATTATCAATTCCAAGATTGCTAAAAAGACGCACATTATCCCCCTAAAAGAAGCTTTGACATGCCCGACTCCATCTAAAAAACAAATGCCTCAAATTTCTTAATTGAAACAAGTCTAACTCAACTTAGCGAAGTTGATAACACAATGTTAAAAAATATGGCTCCCATGGTCAAAACATCTTAATGCTTGAATATCCAAAAACATGAATCTTTCCATATAGTTCAAGTCTACATCAAATTTTCTTCTAAAATATCTGAATAAACAGAAAATAGCAAACATTAAACAACCACAATTTCAATCGGACCAATAACAAGGACTTGATACCACTCTACTGCTCATTAGGCATTGTCTTAATGATATCCGAATCACCTGAAAATAATAACAATCAAACCATTAGAAAATCAAACTGCATAAAATTAGTTTCTAATCTTGAAATAATAATTATAATTATTATTATATAGTGATAAGATACCAGGATCAATAATGCTGAGACAGCACACTCTGTAGTACTTGCCACAAGCCGTGCCCAAATCCACATTGTCTATAATAAGCAAAAAAATACTTTGTTAAGGATGTATAATAGACAAAAAAAAATCATGTTTATGTTCATTGACAAACTCAGTCCAACAATCAACATCAAATTTTAAATCAAACATAATTGTAATTTATAAAAGAACAATAACAGCAACAAAGGCATCATGATAGCAAACAACAGCTTAACTGATAAAAAAAACCTTCAAAAGCATGTTTCGTATGGGAAAGAAAAATCTGAATGAAACTACTGATAGCTAAACATTTCCATTAGAAGGGATATGACTTTAACAGAACTACAGCACTGCAAATCATGAAATTTCATCTATAAAGGCCATCAATTTTATCCATAATCTAATCAAACTACTTCTATTGAAACAACCATGAAAGGCACACATGAGGCCATTTGATCAATGTCCCTAACCAGACTACTACTTTCGAAATATGCTAAAGAATCTATGAAAATAAATGATGGAAGCTTGTACCATAACTATTGAACTATGGATTAAAAAGATGAGACCATTATCACCCCCTCAATTCTCATTTAGGTTTTCAGTTGAAATTACAAAGACAGCCAACAAAAATTGCTAAGATTGAGAACTTACTGCCATTGTAATGATGAACTCCAACCTTAGCCAACATAGCATAATACTCTATTTCAGACTTCCTCAATGGTGGACAATTGTTGGCAATGATAATCAATTTCCCTGCAAACAATTGAACAGCAAAGGAATCATTAATCAATATAGGAGCAATATCCACATCCACATTAGTTACATTAAAAAAACAGTTACAGTGTTTAGAGATCTAAACGCAAAAAAGTGCAAAAAAACCAGATTTACAAAACAAAAAGGACCCAAGACAAACGCTTGAATAAAATGCATTTTTGCTCCAATTTTAATAAAAACTCAAATTAACAGCACAATCCTCCAATTCAATAGAGCTGATAGAGGAGAAGACAGAGTAATAATTAGATCAGAGAGATCGAATGAATATACCTTTGGAGTTTCTGAGGGATTTAAGAACAGTTTTATAACCAAGAGTGTACTTCCCACTCTTCATGACAAGAGCGAGCCTGTTGTTAATACTCTCATGGGTCTTCTTCTGTAAACAAAACAAAAACAGAATTAAAATTTTGAAAAAACAAAAAATTAAAAACGGAAACGAAATTGGAGATGAATCCAGAAGAAGAAAAACAAGGTGTTAATGAGAAGGTGGAAATTGAAGATGAGAGTAAATTACGGTTTTCTTAGCGGCAACCATGGTGGTGGAGAGATTTAGGGTTTCTCTGCAGAAAGAGAAGATGGTCGGAATCAATAAACCCTAGTTCTTTCGCCCCTCTTTCTTTCAGCCCTTCAGGTACATAAGCTAGCTTTCGGGTTTCCTTTCTGCGCTGGGCTTGGAGCTGCAAGCCCAGTTATTCATCCAAAAAGCTGATCCTTTGTTGTAGGCTTTTGGGCCTTTCTGGGCTTGTTCCTTTGCAGCTGAATGCACTGGTTTGTCAAATCAAATCTTATCGTTGACCAAAAAAACATATAAATATGACAAAAAAAATATAAATATCAGAAACTGGTTTCTATATTCGACTGGGAAGTAAGTCGACTGGGAAGTAAGTAAAGTCTGACTACAGATTGTTCCGTTACTGGGGGTCACACACGGGTTCTAGCCAAGCCCGTCTCCTTAGATAGAGTACATTAACCACTTGTGTCCAACCTTATGATTTCAACAACTGGTTTGTTTATTTATGTGTTTTAGGTGGATTTGTAATTTTACAAGTCATTATACTATTCTAGGATGTTCATGTTTTTGGGAGATTTTTTTTTTCCAAAATTTCTTTAAAATATTAAGTTCTAACAATTAAGATTTTATAAAAGAAATAGTGAAGATTTGTTAAAATGGGATAGTAGTTTGTGTGAGACTAGAGCTGTCAATTTTTTCAACTTATTTTATGGAATAATTTTCCAAAATAAAAAAAATAAGAACACAATAAAAATATTTAATTTTGTTCTTTATTCGAAATATTTATGTATAATAATAAAATATTATTTTGAAATTTTCTTATTAAATTATTTCACCGTAGTTTTGTTCACGAGAATTGTCACCCAAAGTAATAGCATATTTGGTTAGACATTCACGTTTGAGTTTGTAAACAGTGTGATTTGGTTTATGCTTATGTTTTTTCTTATGTTTGTTTGTTTCCACGGTGAGTATATCAACTAATACGTGTCCAGAAGTAGGGGCGAGCAGCGGTTTGAATAGCCCGCGAATCCAAACCGACCCGATCTGAACCAATCCGGTTTTTGAAGATTTTGGTGGCATGCGGGTCCGATCCAAACCGAACGAACCCGCTCTGGTTTGGTTTGGTTCACGGATTTTAGAAAATGAACCCCCGAACCCGAACCGATGACGTGTCACTTAGTAATAAAAAAATATTTTTTATTCTAAACCCTACCTTACTACTTGCTCTGCTCATCCACAAGTCCTTCACCGCCCAAAAATAGAAGCCCTTCTCCTTCACTTCAGCTCCAACTTCTCACACGGCCAGCAGCAGCGCAAGCCACCACCCTCACGCGGCTAGCCACCACCCAACACCCCTCACGCGGCCAGCCACCACCATGAACCGAGCGCCAGACGAACAGAGCGTGGCCACCAACGCCAGACCTCACCAACGCCACACAGCTCCGCTGCAGATCTCCTCTCTGCCAGTCCGCCACACAGCTCTGCCGCAAATCTCCTTTGCCAGTCCGCCGCGCAGATCTTCCACATCATCTCGTCGAAGGCTCGAAGGCTCTGCGCTGCATCTTCGTTTCTGCTCGAAGGCTCCTCTCCTCGCCGCGGTCGTGCAATTCGTCCAGCCACGCTAGCCACCACATGCATGGCCGTCAATCTCACCGTCGTAGCCTTTCCCAAGTTCTATGCCTCACCGTCGTTCTGTGCCTCTGCACTTTCTTGTTCAAATTCTGAGCCCCAACCTTCGAACCTCTTCGGTTTGGGTGTGGGGTCGTGGGCCTTCTTTTTGCCCTTTTTTTTTTAAACTTTTAAGTCTGGACCCAATTTTGACCAAAAAAAAGCTTGGATCCAATTAACCCGATCCAAACCAATCCAATTTTGATCGGATTGGTTCGGTTCGGATTTAACCAAAAAAATTGCAAATCTGATCCAAACCAAACCGATGAAATCTGGACGGGTTGGATAACAGATTGGGCCAAATCCGGCCCAACCCGACTCGTGCTCAGCCCTATCCAGAAGCTAGTGAAAGCAGTTTCTGCTCTACCGTGTCTTGGGACACAAGAATTTAGCTAACCAAACACACTATTTTTTGAAACACACCGAGTTTGTGAAAGAGAATTTATGTTCAAATCCCACATAACACCCCTTTTGGGGTGTAAGGGGTCTTAAGTGTGACTAAATCCAAAATGAGGATTAATAGGAGGATATCTCGTGTACTCGACGGAGGAGCCAAATGTCCTAAGCAAACAATTTTCGCACATACCCATATCAACAAGCAAAATATCTAAAAACAATTTTTATCGAGATTATTTAAACAATATTCAAAATATTAAAATCTCTTTTTCATGTTAATTGATATCTCAAATAAAGTTGATTCAACCCACCATATATTCCCTCCATATATTCAACTAAACGAGCTATATTTTTTTAGAGTCAGTAAAAAAAAGTAGTAGTGAAGGAGAGAATGGATCAATGTATAGGCTTTGAGGAAGAAGTTGAAGAGCCAGTGAGTCCCACAGCCACAGGGCAATATTTGAATAGCTCTAAGCTGTGTGTATACATTCTTGGAATCTCAGAGTTGAGATTCCAATTGTTATTGACAATTGCCATACCCTTTCACTGCTTCATGATGTGTTCCTTCCCATCAACACCCGTTTCTCCTCCATCATGGTAATATATAATCATCATGTAAAAAACTACTCTCTTCACTCACATTATTCTCTGTAATTTTTTTTAAATAATCTCTATATCTCATTTCCTTTTTGTTTTTATATTTTTTGTTTTTTGTTTTTTGTTTTTTTATTTTTTGGCAGGCCGGGATGACTTTTTGAGCCCACGACGGTCGACGGCACTGCTTGGTACCATCCAGCATTATCCTAAAGATAATAACTTGTTTGTGCACATAAGCAAGATTATAGGAAGAGAATAATATCATCATATATTCATAGTGCACACAACACAGGAATTCTCTATCACCTGAGCTGAGTTCCAAATCAGTGATTGGCATCATCATCATCATCATCTACTTTTCAGTTTCCATTTTATTTAGTGATTCATTCATGAGAGTCAATCTTTAGATTCATCTACTTTCCATTCTACCATTGCCAAAGTATGGCGGCCGCCACAAGCGACGAGTTTGGCTATCCAATGTCCCTCAGCTGCAGCACTGCCACTGAGATTCTGTGGAGGAGGGATGTTTATAGGTACCTCCATTGGTTGACCAGTTGTGACTTTCCTCCCATATCCAAGACGTCCATGGTCACCTCTACCAAACTGCCAATATTTAACCATTAAAAATTAGAACCAAGCTTTTAAAATAGCAAAATATATCTTCCAGTAAGATTGCCTTTGAGAAAACGGGCTTTTCCATCTCAGAATTACCAGATTGGTTTAAGTTAAAAAGAAAAGTATTTACTGAAATGGTATGAGTCATTGTACATGGGAAATACAACTTCTGTTCAATATTGGAAAAAAAAAATTAATTTTTTTGTTGCAAGTCTTCTGTTCAATATTGAAGAAATAAAGTAAAGTTTGCAAGTCACATTTCCCATATATGACTTGCAAGCAAAAAGAAAAGTTAAAGTGCAAGTGGGAAATGGGATATACGACTTCAACCACTTTTTTCTTTATGAAACATGAAAATTATTTTTCTTCCTACATGCAGGTCATTTCCTATACATGACTTGCAAAATTTATTTTCTTTTAGTATTGGCTAGAAGTCATACTTCACATGTACGGATTACACATCTTTTGAGTTAAACATATTTTTAGTCCATGTAAATAGGAAAATATTTGTTTTTAGTCCCTCATTTTTAAAACGTTATATTTTGGTCCCCGTTTTCTAAAATAGATCACTTGTAGTCCCTTGTGGTAGTTTCGTTGAGGTGTAAGCTGGATGCTTGGAGAGTTTTGACCACATAATCTACCATTTAGGATTAATGTGGACAAACCTGATGTGTCACTCCATTTGACACATCATTAGGTGATTGAACAAAGTTGTTATGAGGGACTACAAGTGGTCTATTTCAAAAAATGAAGGACAAAAAAAGAGACGTTTTAAAATTGAAGGACTACAAGTGAATATTTCCCTGTTTACATGGATTAAAAACATATTTAACTCATTTTTTTACTTGCAACAACTTGGTATTTGGGATGGTTTTACAATGTCCCAGTTAAATGCAGAGAAAACGCCTATGCATGATTAGTTTAGAAAAAGAGAAAGGCCAATATAACATTAGCCAATAAAGTCACATAATAAAGCTGTATTTGAGGTATTCTATTTGTATCATTTACCAAAACATGGAGAGAGAAAAAACAATTAAGATGGCAAACTTACAGAAAACATGCGCCCATCCCGGGTTAATGCAACTGAATGAGTACCTCCACAGGACACCTAACCACAAACCAATAAACGGATATTTCACCATAAAGTAGTTGCAAATATGTAATTGAATGGAAGCTAATTATGGGTGATAACATGGTTAAAGAAAGAAGTTCATAATTTGAAAGGGATATTGTCTCCTAGCCATGACACCTTTGCTCCATGGTGTAGTTAAATTGATCAAGAGGGTGGATAGTTACATAGATAGTACCTGAACAATATCTTCCCCAACAATATCTTCCCCAGCTAAAAGCTGAACCCTCTGAGGTACCATTTTACTGCTCTTATCGCTATCACCAAATCCAAGCCTGCCATGTTCCCCCCTTCCCCAGCCATATACCTGAAACATAAATAAGAGCAAAGAAAAATTATAGTTTCTTGAAATTAAAATTTAAACCAAAAAGAATCCAGAAAAACAGAAAGAGCACCTCTCCTTCATCTGTCAATGCAGTAGAGTGCCATCCACCAGCTGCAATATCTACCTAGAGTTCCAAACAGATTAAGAAAAGAAATTAGATAAGCTATTTTACATATGGATGAACAACAACAAAAATGTACATTTAGTGTTTTGTCTTTTGTAACATAACCTTCACACCAATATCAATATAGTTTCATTGTTCTGAATATCTCTTTCCTCTTTGTTCCTCTCCCTCTCTAAAATCCCTATAGTTTTTTTTTTGGTCAACAAAATCCCTATAGTTTCAACACATTATATTATATAAGCAACATTTAAGCAACTACAAGGCAAATTGGCTAGTCATCTTGGCGACATGGTTTTAAATGGTAGTCCCTTCGGACTCAAATATAAGCAAAAAATAGCCAAAGTGTGGTAGACTCACATATAAGCAAATTTTAACTGATTCCACCCTATTTAATAATTTCTTCTACAAAATACCCATCATTTAGTACAAACTTTAATTTCAATGACCTTTTTTATTAAGGGCAGTTTAGGGAATAGGGTTCATTAGTTGATAAGATCAAGAAAATTAAATGAATTTAACTAACTTTCTTAATCAGTGTGAATCTAGGTATTTTTGCTTATATTTGAGTCCGGATGGAGTATGTCATTGGGCAAGATTTATGATAGAATATTATGGTGTCACTTGATCAATGTAGCCAACTCCACCTAGTGGGAAAAAGCTTTGGTTGTATGCGGAAAAATATTATGTTATTGTGGTACGCGGAAAAATAATATTATTTTGCATATTGAGTGCTGACACAAAAGTGAACTGAAAATTAACAAGATGACTTTGGAAAATGAGATACAAACCAAAGTGAGTCCCGAAAGCCCTTGCACAGGAATAGGTTGTGATCTTGGCTGGGTATCTCCAGTTCCAAGTTGTCCATATTCATTATTACCCCATGCCCATAAAGTTCCATCCTCTTGAAGAGCCAAATTATGAAATGCCCCGACTGCTATAAGCTTCACATTTTCAAGACCTTGCACCCGAACAGGAACTGAAATCTGTTTACTATAAGATGCAGCAAAAATAGAAGTTAGCATAGAGCAGAAGCCATTTATAGTAACTTCTTTACAAATTCATATTTAGAAAATAGTGATATAGTTATGTGAAGAAGACAGAAAATAAAAAAATACTGAATCAGGCTTAACTAGTTTTCGGTAGAAGTAAAGAGATCAAGTTTTGTGACAATGCCCAAACAATACTACAATTTGGTGCATTTCCTTGGAGCAGAACTCTCGTAATTTAAGGAGGCTTCTTTAGAAAGTCACTTGATTTGCGATAAGGCATCAAGTACATAGCCTTTTTGATGGGATTTCACTAACAAATATGTTTAGGAATTAGAAAGCTTTAACTGCACATAGAAGCTAACCTTTTAGTTTATAATAAAAGTGCTTAAAAAGCTTTCAAGTTCGCTTTTTTGATACAACTTGTCTAATTATCACAATTTTTTTACATGTTTATTCATAAAAAAAAAAAAGCATTTTAGAAAGAAAAAACACGGACAAATAAGCCCTATATTGATTTCCTTTTTTTTTCTCCCTTGGTTGCTTCTGTTTTGTTCTTTTGTTTAGAAGGATTCCTTATCCTCCTCTCTCTTTATAAGTCATTCTCTTCATCTCAATAATTTTTTTCTTTTATCCAAAAAAAAAAAAGTTACATGTCACCAGGAGGCCACGGCTGACCCCAAGTCCAAACATGCCCTTCGCGTGTAAGTACCACTGAGTGAGTTCCTCCTGCAGCAACCTGCACCTCAAGCAATTAGAAAAATAGCAAACAGCAATCTAGCAAAGTCATGGTAACAAATATGCAGACAATTGTTCATTGAAAAAGAGATGTGGAAGTTCCTTTACAAACCCAGACACTGTAGGACTGTATATGTTGCAGAATGGCTCATCAAAAAAGAAAAGGTCAACCAAAAAACTTATAGATATAGAGGTGCATTATGGCTTAACTCCATGTTTTAACATGTCTAACAGACCATTAGTCATTACATGGATCAACATACAAAATCTCAAAATATATTGGTTACGATCACTAGAAAATTAGAGATATATGATGAATTTTGTTTGCTTGAATTACACAACAGAGACTCTACTATGTACACTAAATGTAATAACTACAAGAGTTCATCCTAATTACATAGTCACGAGATATTATTAACCTACTTACATTATTTACATATTTTCCAACAGTATCAATCACTTTCCAACATATCAGAAGCTGTGTCTTTACTTATGATTGGTAACAAGTAAAAAAAATGAGGAAGAGGAACTTCAACATCTGGATACTAAATTATTGTCAAGTTTGGTATTCTACTAAATTTACATAGGAATTATACAAGTACAACACAACAAAAGCAAAACTCCAATTATTGGGAACAGCTACACAAATTAAAGGACACCAATGTGTTATGTCAAAAACCAAGTCAGAAGTTCCCGAAAAAACGTTACTAGCAATGTCAAAAGTTTAATTTCTGGAGTCACCATTCTTGGGAGGGCACTACTTAACCACCACCTCCAGCCAAAGAGTTAGTTTCACTGCTATGCTTGTTGGGATACTCAGTTCAGTTAAAAGACTTATTAGTTTCACTCAGAGTTGATCAAAAGGAGGATATCTCAATATCTAAAAGTAGACTAACTCCTGGGAATTATAGTTACATGAAAATTAATGATGAAATAAAGTCATGTACACCACTAAAGATGAAACAAAACAAGGGCAAATCATATTTGGTTCCATCACTGCATGGCATTGGAATACATAAGCTACCTGTCGAACAACAAGCTTAGGAGCACAACGCTGAGGGATCACTATATCTCTCCTCAGAGGTCTACCAATGTCATCCTTGCGCTCGGGTTCTTCACCGCACTGCCCATATTCATTTCCACCTGACATCAATTACTTACTCTTAGCATTCTCATAATATACATAATGATAAAATTGTGTATTAACATACTTTCTGGTTTATGATGAGCTGAAAAACAATATGTGTGTGTGTTTCACCCATTCTTCAAACGTTTTTCTTAATATAGATCAATAGAGGTTCACCGTTACTCTTTCCAATTCTTCAAAAGCCAAATATCTATCTATTGATCTATATATGACACTTATCTCATTCTTCAAAATGTGTAACACAATCGATTTTGCCTAAAAGGTCATTCAACTAATGAGAAGACAAAAGAATGAAAAGAGGGTATGCCATGGTTTGAAGTGGAAAATGAGAAGACACTCTATTGTGTTTAATGACATTGCCACTTTGGATTATGTCAATTACAAAGAATGAAGAACACTACACCCCCTGTATTGTTACAGAGAATGAGAGAAGCAAAAGGCATAGGTCCTGTTTGGGTTCAGAGACCCTTACTTCTTGCTTATGGAAAAGTTAACTTCACTTTTCATTCTTATTTTTCTTAGATATGTTTCTAAATGTAATGTTATGGAAAAGAAGAAAATCTTAGATAGGTGTTGAAGGCGAAGCTATTAGTTAAAAATCTCATGTTATAAGTGCTTATAGAAAAATTTATGCAGAGAAGATGGTGTGGTGTGAAATGAATACCCCAGGCATAAGCTCTGCCCTGATCATCAACAGCCAAACAGTGCCACCCACCAATAGCCGCCTAAGATTATTATTCAAAAACACAACCACAACCAAAAGTCAATCATCACCAATTCACATAACAACAACAAACATTAACAAAACAACAAACACCAACATAATAAGCAAGATATTAAAAATTAAAAATCAAATAAAATACCTGAACAATTTTCACATGGGCAAGTGCCTTGACCTGGCTGGGAATGTTTTCAGTCTTGGTCTCAGGTGGGTGTCCAAGTGTTCCCCTTTGGTTCCAACCCCATGTAAACAACTACACACCCCACCACCCAAAATTTAATTTTTTTATTAAAAAAAGAGAAAAAAAGGAGAAATTCCCATAATTATGAAAAATGAATTCCAACCCCATGTAAACAACTACACACCCCACCACCCAAATTTTATTTATTTTTTTAAATAAAGGAGGAATAAAAAAGAGGAGAAATTCCCATAATAATAATAATTATTATAAAAATGATGATGAATTGGAGAAGGGAGAGACCTTGCCGTCGTGGCAAATGGCGAGGGAGTTTCTGCTACCAGCGACGACGGAGCGGACACGTTGGGAAGGGAGAGCTTTGACGAGACAGACCCATTCCTTCTCTTCGTTGCTACCAATTCCTAGTTGCCCATCTTCCCCAGAGCCCCTGAATGAAAAGTGGAAGAAGCTAAAAAAATCAGATTCTGTGGTGTGATTGAGGAGGTGTATAGATAATAAATAATGATATTTTGAAATGGTTAGAGTGAGAATGGAAAGAAGAAGAAGAACAAGAACAAGAACAAGAAGAGAGAGAGACCAAGCAATGATGGAGGAATTGGAATCGATCGCCATGAGAATAGTGGCTGATACAGAGGTCGTGAAACAAACAACTTTAGCTTTAGTTGAGTGAGTGTGTGAGAGTGATGATCAGATTGACAATTTGACAGTCCCACTGAGGTTGACGACTCAAACTCAAAAGCTGCTGCTAAATTCTAATTGTTGAATACCTAAATTTCACCGTTTTGATTTAAGAGAGTGTATTGATTCAGATTTTAAAAGATTATTTTAGTATAAAAAAGTCTTGTAAATTTTAAAGATTTTAAAAGACTATGTAAGAATATAATAACTTATCAGACTTTTTTAAAAAGTTTTGTAAATTTTAAAAAAAAATTGTGGATTTTAAAAAAATTTTATATCATAAAAATTTATAAGATTTAAAAGGACTTTATGGATTTATAAAGAATCTCATGGATTTTTAGCAAACATTCAAAGTTACAAGAGTCAATAAAACGATAATAAAGAAATTGTTTCTATCTTGTTCTCATCCTAAGTAGTATTTCTCCGCATATCTAGAGTCATACTAGCCCTCTATGCATTAGCATGCTCTCGTTCATGCTCTTGGGTTTGAACAATAAGTTCAAAATTATAGTGTTCATTAATTGATAATACTGAATGTGAAGATTCGTCTACTAGCTCAAAATTATAGTCTTCGTTAACCAGTAATACCGAAGATGAACATTTGCATGTTGGCGCAATTGAAAATTCATTAGAACCACATTCTTTGTGAAGAAAGTTATGCAGTGCTGCACATACTAACAGAAGTTCTGCTTGTGTTAAGCACACCACATAAGATATATATAAAATAAATAAATGAAATAGTTTTTCGGTCTAAAGTAAAAACAAAATTAAAATAAATAAATGAGAAACCAATAAAAAAACTTTTTATTTATCAAAAATAAAATTAAAAAAATTATATCCTAAAAATTATAGAAACAAAAAAATATGAATAAAACATGTTAAGAAATACTATTATATTTATCAAATTTATAAAAAAAATATGAATGAAGTATGAAAATTTATAGGAATAAAAAATATGAATGAAATCTGCTAAGAAAATTATTATATTTATAAAAATAAAAAAAGGATCACGAATGGAAAAATAATTAAAATTTAAAAAAGGATAAATTTATTATATTAATTTTAAATTAGTAAATACAAAGTGGATAAAAATATAGGAATATCACATTTGGCCAGAAATTGTAGTAGAAGATTATGAAATAAAAAGATGAAAAAATCGTGTTTGGTTACTATAGCGTTTAAGGAGGTAAAGTACAAAAAGAATGTACACACACATGTCTACAACATTGTCATCCAAGCCAGACATATTCAACGTAGAAAGAATGTTTAAAGAAAATCAATTGGGAAAAGGAAAAAAGAAGAACAAAAAAGAAGAATTACCTGATGAGTCTGGCAATGCTGCAACGGCAAGAAATAAAAATATCTGAAAAGTCTCAAGGGTTTGGGTGAGATTGTTGGATGAGTCTAATCTTTATATTTTTCATTGAAAAGTCACACGAAATCCACCATACAAAATAATCCATCGAAATCTGTATTTTTTGAATACCAAGAGACTTTTATTAAGTTGTAAAAAATCTCAATTGAATACCACCGGATTTCATTGTCCTCTTTAAAAAGTCATTATAGTCCTAATTGAATTCCACCGGATTTCATTGCCCTCTTTAAAAAGTCATAATAATCCTAATTGAATACCACCAGATTTTTTTATGTTATTAAAAAGTCTTAATTGAATACCACAAAATTTTATCATGACCAAAAAATCTATTAAAATCTTTTAGAATCCTAATCCAATACACCCCCCTTAGTCCTTATAAATTTTGGTCAAAATTTTTTAGTCCAATAATTTTTTTTTATTTTAGTCTTTTTAGTGATTTGGGGTTAAGGTGGCATGGACACGCCACCTCATTAATCATACGTGTCATATTCAAGTGCCACGTAAGCACGCCACGTAATTTAAAATTTACAGAGACCTGCCACGTGGCCCTCTCTCTCAGCACAGCCCCCACAGCCACCCACCGCCGCCACCACCCAAACACCATTTTTCCACCATTTTTTCGCCAACAACAATAGCACCCCAACAACAGCAATTATTTATTCTCCTTTTTTCGCCAACAACAACAGCAACAGCACCACACAAACAACAACAATGACAACCTTTTTTTTTCACAAAACGTAAATAACAAAAGACATATTTGTAGGGATTGGATTCAAAACATTCACATATTTGCAGGGACTGGATCCAAAACATTCATATATTTGCAGGGACTAGATCCAAAACGTAACATATTTGCAGGGACTGGATCCAGAAACATTCATATATTTATAGGGACTGAATCCAACCACGTTTTATCTTCTTCAATCTTCTTTTCTGGGTTTTCTGCAAAACCCAACAACCACCACCACCAACACCCAAATAATGATTTTCTCCCCATTTTTTCACCACCACCACCACCAACAACAACAGCAACCCAACAACCTTTTTGACCCCAAACGAAAAAACAACAACCTAGAATAACCGAGAAGGGAAAGAGTGAAAGGGGAGCGAAGGTTTGAAGGAGGAGGGTGTTGTTTCTCGGTCATTTTTTGTTGTTGTTGTTTTGGGTTTCTTTTATTTTTTGGTTTCCCCTTTTTTGAATCTGCGATTTGTTGTTGTTGTTATTGTTGTTGTTGTTCTGGGTTTCTTTTATTTTTTGGTTTCCCCTTTTCTGAAACTATAGTGATCTTTCAAGTGTTGAGAGAGAGAGAGTGTGGTGGTGGTGGTGGCGATGGTGGTGGCGGCTGTGCTGAGAGAGAGAGAGAGTGTGTGGTGGTGGTGGTGGCGGCTGTGCTGAGAGAGAGAGAGAGAGAGAGAGTAGTGATCTTTCAAGTGTTGAGAGAGAGAGTGTGGTGGTGGCAGTGGTGGTGGCGACTGTGCTGAGAGAGAGAGAGAGAGAGAGAGTGGGTGGTGGTGGCGGCGGCGGCGGCGGTGGGTGGGGGCGATGCTGAGAGAGGGCCACATGGCAGGTTCTTGTAAATTTTAAATTACGTGGCACTTGAATATGACACGTATGATTAATGAGGTGACGTGTCTATGCCACCTCAACCCTAAATCACTAAAATGACTAAAAAAAAATTTGTTGATCCAAAAAACTTTGACCAAAATTTGCAGGGACTAAAATCAAAATGGCCAAATTTGAAAAGATCTAAAAGATATTTAAGCAAAAAAAAAAAGACACCCCAAAACCTACACCACCACTTTCTCAGAGTGTGTGGTCTACTAATTATTATACTAAACATATTTAATATTTTTCTGATTGTAATTTATATTTTAATTTATAAAATTAAAATTACTATATACTTTTTGATCTGTTTCTTATTTGTAATATGGTCTCCGATTGGCGAAATTAATGGATGTCCACCATTTGGAGGTGGAGCTTGACTCCAAGGTGGTTGTTAACATGATTTTTTCCAAACACTCTCACTGCACACCTCAAGCCTATTCTTGAGGAGGCTATTGCCTTGATGGGCTCCTGCTCAATTAAGTTTGGCTCTTAGGGGCGAATGCTATTGCGGTTGCTGAGTTGTTAGAGTAGTGAGATAGTTGTTGTCTTTTTCTTTCTTCCCTTTGTATAAAAAACGTTGTGTGTATAAAATAATGAAAACAATTTTTTTTGTTTGTTTTCTTTATTTTGTGTATAGTTCTTTGTAAATAGAAAACAGATTAAAAATCAAATTAAAATTTTATAATTAAAAGTAAAAATCAAAATTAATATAAATTTTTTTGCTATGTAGGAGGAGGCCAAAAAGGCCACTACAACACGAATTCTTAATATATAATTAATTTTATATAATTTTCATATACTTCTTAAAAATTTAATCTTATAAATAAAAAATGGAAAATATAAACCAAATGAGAATTGTCTCTAGTCTCTATGACTATGTTATGTTATGTTGGGTATTTTCGAGCCTTTTGTTTGACAAAGGAAGCTTTCCATCCTCTGTGCTCTTTTTTCTCAATGGAATCTGCAACAAGGATTGTTTATAGAAAAAAAAAATTGATTTTGAAAGAAGAAATGTGAACCCTGTGTGGCTGTGTTGCTTTGAAACACGGGTCTAATTCAAAATGGGTGCTTTTTATACGCGCCCAAAATGGCGTTAAAATTAAAATCAAGCAATTTTAATTTATTTATTTTCATAGTGAGATTGATGTGGGTGGGTAATAATCAAGTTTCAATTTTACAGCTTTACGCAGCAAAATGAAGCAGAAGGCACTTAAAGAGTGTGATCAATACACAGCAAAATATGCTCAATGTGCTTCTGGGAGAACACTGTCAGTTGTTTGGCAATGTCGCCAACAAGCTAAAGGGTTGAATGACTGTCTTCATAAATTGTAAGCTGTGTCGTTAAATGAGTTGTTGATTGGTTCCTTTGATTCAATTCTGGGATTGTTCCATGGGAAACAAGAAATTTGGGGGGGGGGGGGGAGGGCTTGATTTCTAGATAAGTTAAATGGCATTTGTGTAGATTATAGGCCAATAATTAGAGATAGAGAGAGATCAATGATGATTATAAGTCAAACTTCTTAGAGGAAGGGTATGTGTGTGTTTGAATGAGCGTTTATTGAAAGTGATTTTCAGTGAACATGATTTTGTTAAAATTGAGTTTAAAGTGAAGTGATTTATGTTTGAAATTTTTTATTTTTTATTTTTTTTAATTTTAAACAAAAACTATTTTTTATCACTTATAGCCAAACTGAGGTTTTTGAGGCAAAATCAATTTTGACTACCAGTAACCAAACATTTATATTTTTACTGAAATCACGTTTAACAGAGGCAAAATTAATTCTGAGAGTTCTCACCCTGTGAAACCAAACACACTATAAGTCAAACTATTAAGTGATATTTAGATTTAAATGATGTATAGTAGGACTTGATAACTTGATTTATGATAGGACATTATAGATAGTTGTTTGATCTATGTAGCTAAACTCACCTAGTGGAAAAAGACCTTTGATTGTTGTTATTGTTGTTCAATGTTAATTGCATGTGTCAATAATAATGAAGGTCATCATTTTATGTCACCCTATGTTGTTCACTGGATATCTCCCCATCCCTTTATGATGCCCGTGCATGTGCGTCTCGTGGTGTTGCTAAGAATTTTTAATATCATAGTTGAAAATTTAAATTTGTAAAGTATTTTAGCAGGGGTGGCTAACAATCCTGGTTTATGTTCAGTGACACGTCTTAGTGTATTGATTGGCCTTCTTATCAAGTTTAATGATAATTTTATAGGTGCTGAAAAATTAATGTGATATATTCTTTCTTAGTCTTTGTGCACATTAGAAAGCACTTTTTTAACTGAATAGATTCTGTTCATTAGTGTTTTCTTTCTAGCTGTGAAATTCTGCAGCATTGTTTCTACTGTAATTGTTAACGTGCTTTGTTATACCAATGTTTTCTTTTCTTGTTCCTGAATATATATTACCAATGTATTATTGTACAGTTATACTTGTATACCATGAATGAAATGCTTTCTTACCAATAGCCTTCTGCAAAATAATTAAGACTGAACCTCCTAATAACAATTATGCCAGATATGAGGTTCTAGAGGGAAAAGTGAAAGTTCCTTGAGGAATATATCTTTTATTTGGCAGTGTTGCAGTGCATCATTGTAAACTTATCAGTTCCAACTTGTAATGTGACTGAGCTGAGACAAGTTGTTTTCCATATTTGCTTGTTTGATATGTTTGTAATTATACATCAGCCCAAAAAATCAACACAAGTCATTTAGGATTCATTTACTTGCATGTAGATATGGTGTCCAATGATGTCATGCCATTCCCATCCGTTTATCTGATTTAAACCATGGATATTTCTGAAGCTTCTAGTTATTCTCTTGCTCAGCCAAGATATGTAAGGATTCACTTCTTTTGATGGTTTGGGAAATGATACTGTTGAGATCCTATATCGACTAGAGATATAGTCAATGTAGTCCTTATAAGGTCTGGACAATCCTTATCTTACAAAGCCGATTTTGTAGAGTTGAGTTAGGCCCACTAAATCTAAGAGATACATATAAAATATTTCTTGTCAATTGGAAGAGGGATGCAATAAAGGGAATTATTCACCTTAATTTTGAAAAAACAATATTATACACTCATGTGCTGCATGGATGGCTTGGATGCATCATGGAATATCTACATGTTAAGTCTTTCTATCCATTAACTATTTGCAAAGAGAACAAAAGCACTGCATTTTGGACCATTTCATTGTGGTACAAAATAATGATATTGATGATTATGGATTATTCTCTTTTCTCCACACCTAACATTAGATGCATTATAACTGCCTAGTTTCTGCTCATTCACAGCTTAAGGAGATGCTTGTGTGGTCAAGTAATTTCACAAAACTGCAAAATAGCGCAAAAACATAACTGCCGGATTTGGTTTCCGTGATTTCATTTGTGCAAGCCAAAGTGTTGGGTTGGCGAAATAATACTTACTCTTTCTTTTCTTTGTTTTATCTTTAGTGATTTTGAAATCATGGAAACAAAAAGTTTTACATATAACAAGCTTATTAGTCCAACATTAAAATTTGTTAATAATTTAGGCCCTCATTTTGGGGTAAGGGAACCTAGGCAATACTTTTAAATCATCATGTGTCACCTCCAGGCCTTTTTATTCCTTAGCTGGGACATGTGTCATCTCTCAGATCTTTTTATTTTTCTCCAAAACTATTTCATTTGTTAAGTTTTTTTACTATTTATGTTAGGACAAGCGGTGTAAATTTTCATTATAAATATCTGATCAAGCTAGAGAAATATGAAAAATATTAGCATTGGTGTTTGTGATCATACATGCTTCTGCATTTGAAATTGATTTTCTATTCATCTGCTTAATTACCTGTACAACCAAAATTGTATGTTGTAAAATATTGGAGAAGCAGTTTATGTACTACTATGAATGTGGAATTAACTTTCCTTTTTTTTTTTGGAAATTCTTTTAGAGCACCAACGATTCTGTCTTTGAGGAAATGAAGAAAGAATATATGCTAAAACACAGTGGAGAGGACACTGCTAGAATCTAGGCTATTTGATTTTCAACGACAACATGTATGCCAGAAACAGTTTATGAATATATACTCTGATGCATCTTACTTTCAAATTCTTTAGATGTTTGGAATGAGGTCTTCAACTCTTTCATCATTGTGATATCGTGGAGCTTCATCATAACTGCAACTTCTTTTTTGTGAATTTTGTATGGAATAGTAGAACGTAAATGAGAAGAAATTGTATGATGTTAGTTAAGTGGTCTTCAAATAGTGCCTTGTTAGTGCCATTTTTTACTAAGGAGGGTGGAGTGTGTGAAAAGACAAGGAACTATGGTGTTAGTGGGGTTTGTGAGCATATTGTGAAGATGATTCGCTACAAGAAGTTGAAGCCCATGAAAATTGATTTGGAGAATAAGTAATCTCATCTATTGATAAATAAATTAATAGTGATGCATAACAAATCATATCAATACTTAATTTTCTCATTAATGATTGAGATAACTTATTTTATTCTCTCTTTTCTCACTTTAAAGGAGTCAAATCCATGTTCTACCATGCTTTGGAGTCGCTTCCATCTCAACTTTATGTTCTTAAGACTTCTTACATTGCACAAAATAAGTGAGATGTCAATAAATTTAAGAGGAGTCAATGAAGAAAGCTAAATTCAGATCTCCTTAACATGAATTTTATGGGAGAAAAAAAACTAATTTAGACACATGTCACCTCTAATTTAGACACATGTCACCTCGTTAACATTCAGATCTGCCTACTAATATGAAATTTTTGTCAATTTTTTTATGGAATTTTGCATAGCTCATCTACTTGATATGAATTTTCAGTTTAGTGATTGGGTTTGTTGAATTTATATAGTACATAAAAGTTATTAAAGGAAGTAATTTTAAAAAGAGTTACTAATAGATCAAGTGAATCACTCTCCTAGTAGAATATAATGTATTTTTCAGTTAATTTTGAATAAAAAATGCCTAATTATACATATAGTCCCCGATAGTCAGAATTGTGCGATTTTGGTTTTCTAATTTTGGCATTGAGTCAAGTTCCTTTAGGGATCAAAATTACACTATCATATGGGGACTAAAAATATAATTACTAAGTTCAAAAAAGAAGAGTAAACCATCACTTTGGTTTTTGAAAATGGTGGGTACTGTTATTTTGATCTTTAAAAGTAATAAAATTTAAAAATAGTCTTTGATTTTGCAATTCATTCGTCTAGTCTCTGATTTCACTGCAGTCACTTAACACTGTTTAGGAGGCTGCATTGGCACATTTATTCACGTGTAGGATACCACGTGTCGGTCCATGTGTGTGTCTCATCACACTCATACCTTGTCCAATAAATGCGTCAACATAGTCTCTCAAACAGTATTAAGTAATTGCAAAGATATCAAGGATTATAATAACTAACAAATTGCATGACTTTTTTTAATTATATTAATTTTAGGGACTAAAATGACAGCATCTATAACTTTCAGGAAGCAAATCGGTAGTTTGCTAAAGAAAAAAAGAAAAAAATTTATGGTTCAAGGTGACTAGCAAGTGACAATTCGTATTTAGGATCTTGTAGAAACGCAACATCCGGCTGTCGTTTAACGAAAGTAGTTTCCCGAAACAAACCCCTAATAGTCTTTTTTTATTCAATCGAAATGGTAAATACACACACAACACTTCAATTGAGATTCGAACTATGTCTAACCTAACCACACAAGATGAATTTAACCATGGCTTTTACGAACAACCCCTAATAGTCTAAAACCCGCTCTATTGATTACACTACAGCACTTACTTCGTGCTTTTGCTTTGTTTCTTCTCGTTCATCACACACATACACTTACTTCACTCGTTTTGGTTCGAGCTGCGAAAACATGTCTCTGCGAGTGTTGAACCCTAACGCCGAAGTGCTGAACAAATCAGCGGCACTTCACATGAACATCAATGCCGCAAAGGGATTACAAGATGTTCTCAAGACCAACCTCGGTCCCAAAGGAACCATCAAAATGTAAATCTATAAATCCATCTTCATCTACCATTTCTCTCTCTCTCTCTGTCTCCGATCTTTTCTATTTTTCATTTTTCTCCCCTCACTTTCTCGCATTTTCGTTCCCCCCCCCCCCTCCCCTCAGGTTAGTTGGTGGTGCTGGCGATATTAAGCTCACTAAAGATGGCAACACTCTCCTCAAAGAGATGGTCGGTTATTTCACTTCTTAATTTTAATTTTAAGCTTTTTTTTAATAATTTCAATTTTGTTTTTTTTTCAGTGGAAGTGGTGCTCTGCATTTTTTATTTTGATGATCTATGAATACGAGTGCTAGTAGAAATCGTTAATTGTGCTTGATTTCTATCGTTATGTGACTTTCAAAACTTTTCACTAGTTTGGGAAAAAAATTCCAGAATATTTATTGTTTTTTTCTTCTTTTTTCCTTTTTTATTATTATGATTTTCGGTTTTTCAGTTGATGTGGTGCACTGGATTTTGATTGTAATGATCTATGAATACATTAGCTAGTAGAAATTGTTACGTTGAGTTATTGTTTGTGCTTGTTGTCTACTGTGATGTGATTGTGAATTTGTGACCTACAAAACATTGCACACGTTTCGAAAATTTTCCAGAATAATTTTTACTTTTTTTTAATAATTATTATAATTGTAATTGTGATGGGTTTATGCAGCAAATCCAAAACCCAACAGCGATTATGATTGCTAGGACTGCTGTGGCGCAGGATGACATAAGTGGAGATGGCACAACTTCTACTGTGCTCTTCATTGGCGAGCTTATGAAACAATCAGAGCGTTACATTGATGAAGGTTTGTGAGTTTCTGGCCTGTATTGCTTATATTTTCATTGCTGGGTCACAATCCTTGCACTTCCTATTGCTATGAATGAATCTTCGGGGTCTTATTTAGATGGAAGATTTTGGGGCTTATAAGCAAATATAAAGGTGTTCAAGGGATCTATCATTGGACTTATTTAGTTGATTCATAATGTAGTCAATTGTTTTATGTAGTTAGTGAGTAGTTGCTCACATCCTGTAAATTGTTTGTGAAATGGTATTGGAATTTGGAAGTCATCTGATAATACTCAAATCTTCTCTGCTAAATAGTCAAATATCCATTGACCATATGCATGAGGGTGGGTGAATAACAACTAATAACAAATGATAACCTTCAGTCTATTAATGAATTGTGAAAATCAACTATTATACTTTGTCTGTTACTAATTATAGCATAAATGGACGAAAACCTTACATCAACACGATTATATATGACAATTATTCCTGCTTTCATGGTGATTTTCCATTTCCCATCCATACTTAAGGATGCAAATCACACTATAAATGTTCATGCTTTTGAAGATTATCTTATGAACATTTTGATTTAATGCTTTTTTTCGTCTTTTTTTTTTTTTGCAAAATATATGTTAAGATGATATATGAAATCATGAATTTTCTAGGAATGCATCCACGTGTCTTGGTTGATGGTTTTGAGATTGCAAAAAGAGCAACTCTACAATTCCTTGAAAAGTTTAAGACCCCTGTTGTGATGGGTGATGAGCCTGACAAAGAGGTTCTCAGGATGGTAGCAAGAACAACCCTTAGAACCAAGGTAAATCTTAATTTATCTTCTAATTCGTTTCTATTTTTAGCAATGAAATTTGATCATACATTAGTATTACTTACAGATTGAACAAGTAACTGCTTTGCATAGTTTTTATTGAGCTTTATGTTATTATTATTTGATTTTGTATTTTTCTTCCCCTTTACAGTTATATGAGGCACTAGCTGATCAATTGACTGATATAGTTGTTAACGCGGTGAGTGTGCATTGGGGTACTGACATTTGTTTTTGAGTCTGTTAAAATCTAGATATGAAATTTTATGTTACATATATTGTTCAGTCAATTGAAGCAGTTGATTTTTTCCTTGGACTTTTTACATTTAGTGAACTATGGTTTTGCTTTGATAGCTTTTGTGCATACGGAAGCCTGAGGAAGCAATTGATCTGTTCATGGTGGAGATTATGCACATGCGGCACAAGTTTGATGTTGACACACGCTTGGTATGTTCTATAAATATACCTGCATATACTCTTAAGATAGCCTGTAATTATGTTGCACTTTATCTACTAGGTTTATGCTGTTTCTTGGATGCTCTGTATTTCTTCTAGGTTGAGGGTCTTGTTCTTGATCATGGTTCAAGGCACCCTGATATGAAGCGACGCGCAGAGAATTGCTATATCTTGACATGCAATGTGTCTTTGGAGTATGACAAAAGGTACTGAAGTTGATACTTGTCTATTTCTTCTCCCATTTTCTTCGTTATATATACATATGATTGTGATACAGTTCACAATTGCATTCTATATTGCTGAATTCCTATTTGGGCTTCATTCTGGTAATGCAATTATATTTGTGATATTTTTTCCCCTGTATTTAAAAATAAATGTAAATGGAGACACGTGATGGTGTATTTCATGAAACTATCATAACTAATCCTTCATGCATGGATGCAAGCAAGTTTGTTGTATAACTATAGAATATAGACCATATTGAATTAATGTATAAACTGCTGATTTATCCTCAATTTATTAATTATAAGCATGAAAAAACAACTAATTTTAAATGTCCTCCTTCTGTTGGTTACCACATTTTGGTGACTCCGTGGTTTCTAATTTTTTGGGAACAATATGTTGTATAGTAAAACAAGTACACTGACTTGAAATGTTTTGCTTCTCAATCTGACTTTTATGTTTACACTCTTTGTCATGCTAAGATAGATTTTGTTAGCTCGAAACATATCAAGGATTAGTGTACTTACTAAACAGAAAAGTGCGTGCCCGCTTAAAATACTTTACCCATTAGTCGGATTTTCATATATACTCTTCTTCCTGAGAAAGCTTTTGTTATCCTAAAACAAAGCTAGTGCAAAAGTACTAAAGGGAAAATTTATTTCTGTTTCTTTTTCCTTTATCATGTTGGTATCGACACATTTTACAATGTCAACCTAGAACCAACATGATTGTTGTTTGGTTTGACAGTTTTATCTCAATCACACTATTGAATTCTGTATCCATTGGTATATTTTTTCACTGTATATGAATCCAGTAGCTTTCATGGATGTACCCTGAGCTTAATGATGTTAATGTTTCTTGTCGTAGTGAAATAAATGCAGGATTTTTTTACTCCAATGCTGAACAGAGAGAGGCTATGGTTGCAGCTGAAAGGCGTCAGGTTGATGAAAGAGTTAACAAAATTATTCAACTGAAACATAAGGTAGGAACAATTTACTCTTGTATTGACTTGTTGAAATGATATTTTGTAGTTGAAAGTTTTAGCCTGTCTATATTGCCATTATAGTAGTTTTATCTCACTTGTTTTCGAATTGCCTCCTATTTGTAATGTATGCAGATTTGTTCTGATAATGATAGCAATTTTGTTGTCATCAATCAAAAAGGAATTGATCCCCCATCATTGGACCTGCTAGCAAGGGAAGGGGTAAGTAGCATATTATTATTTTACATTTTTGTTTGGAGTTTTTGATAAAAATTGTAAATGTTGTGAAGATGAATACTTCATGTATAAATATTCTTTAGAACTTGATTTTGGTTTGGGTATTACCTTCACAGATTTAGGCTTTTAAAAGAATTCAATGTTTCTAGAGAGTTTTAACTGTGGGACTGAATACAGTTTTTAGCATCTCTTTGGTACCTGGCCCATGGTCTATTCACGGGTGTTGCTGTTATATATCTGCATAGAGATTGGGCCACCATTGTACATTTTTTCTTTCGAATTTTATTTGATTTTACTATTTTTGCTGGTTCTTTGTAATTTTTGAATTTTTTTTCTACAAAAGATTGATTTTTTTCTTGTTTTGAACAAAAATACTGACTCTAAACTCAGGCACCTAAGATACTGGTAAAAGTTGGATAAATTCTTTTCCTTGAAAGAATAGAGAGACCAATGATACACCCAACCATTGGAAATTGTAACATACCTGTATCAGGTGCTTATGTGGTTCATATCTGTTAATCTGTTTGTACTGCCTGCTCTCTTTCTCACTTTTATCTTCACTCATTTTTTAGGGGTTAAAACGGACAAAACTCATTTTGAAATGTCTTTGCCAGAAAGACAGTCAAACTAGAGTTGTTAAAGGCTTTTAAAAGTTATACCTAGTGTCCCTCTTAATTTAAGATCCCGACACGTGTGATATAAACTAGAATATTTGTGTTCTCTTACTGCTGGACATTCTTGCTAGCATGGCACCAATTGTGTATTGCTGCTGATGTGTTATGAGCTTGTTAGCTGACACCTGTCACATTATTTTATCATGTACTCTATCTGCTGATTTTTGTTTCCTTGGTTTCCTTTTAGATAATTGCCCTTCGAAGAGCAAAAAGGAGAAACATGGAAAGATTGGTTTTGGCCTGCGGAGGAGAGGCTGTAAACTCTGTAGATGACTTGACTCCTGAATGTCTTGGTTGGGCAGGATTGGTGTATGAACATGTCCTTGGTGAAGAAAAATATACATTTGTGGAGAATGTGAAGAATCCTCATTCATGCACAATCTTGATTAAAGGTACATCACTACAATGTCCTTGTACCTATAGTGAATTTGTCAAGCAGATTCTTCTACTAGTATTTTACCATGATGGTTGTTGCTTATTTTTGGTTCTAACTTAAGTTGATGTAATCTGGGTTGCTTTCAAAATTGTACAGGTCCTAATGACCATACAATAGCCCAGATTAAAGATGCTGTTCGCGATGGTTTGAGGGCAGTCAAGAATACCTTAGAAGATGAATCAGTTGTCTTAGTAAGATATATATATTTTTAAAAGTTTTTGATGCAGCTTTTTCTTTTTTGGTTATGTGCATGTGCTGTTATTAGATTGATTAAGTCCATTATTTTGTGCTGGATTCCTCAATCAAATAAATTTTTTGCTGTGTATTGTAAACTGCAGATAAGATGGTTCAGCCTTAGTGCAAAATAGTTAGTCCTGGGTTTTGAGACATGAAATTGATTTTCATAATCATGGGTTGGATTGTATAAACACACAAATCTCACAAGGTTGTGAGTGTGACGCAGAAAAATAATTGTTAAGCAAGAGTCAGATTTTTTATTTACTTGAGTCACTGTTCTATGTATGCAAGTCTACACTACTAAGGAGTTGTGGTTTTGTGTATTTGAAAAGTTAACAGAATCTATAAAATTCCAATCTCGTAATTGAGGGTCTAAGCAATTAAATGTAGACCCAAAAGTAATGAAGTATTTTCTTTGCCTGTGTTCAGGGTGCTGGTGCATTTGAAGTTGCTGCTAGACAATATCTGAAGAATGAAGTTAAAAAAACAGTTCAAGGGGTACTATGAATGTTTCATGTTTTCTGTCTTTTATTGTTCCTCTATTTTTAAATACCAATTTCAAGAATTGCATGTTCATGATCACAGCGTGCACAACTTGGTGTTGAGGCTTTTGCTGATGCACTTCTTGTGGTGCCCAAGACACTCGCTGAAAACTCTGGGCTTGACACTCAAGATGTGATTATTGCTCTTACGGTAATGCTTCTGAATTTAATCAATTTATTGTGCATGTCTTCACTCCCCTAGTGTAATTTTATAGGTGTGTTCATATGAGGCGGAAGACAGATTAATATCTAATCTTTTTCATTCCTGCTGAATTCTTTTTTCAGGGAGAGCATGACAGAGGGAATATCGTGGGATTGAACCAACACACCGGCGAACCTATAGACCCGCAATTGGAGGGTATTTTTGACAACTACTCTGTTAAGCGCCAAATCATAAACTCAGGGTATGATTGAATGCTGACTTGTTCACATCATCAATGTTCTTTTTTCTCCTCATTTTCTCATTTGGTTTTGGCCTTATGGTCATGTAGTGCTCGATTCATGTGTGTCAACCACTGCCTTAGCATCTTGGTTTTTATTTTAGAAGTTTTACTTTCAAGGTAGGTTGGGTATAAAAAACACCTAGCTAGTACCCACTTGTTTCTGAAATTACACATGCCTACAGTGCCGGAATTGTGGTCATGATCATGAGGAACTCCCAAATTCTTAAGCATGAATGTTTTCTTACTACTACAACAATTCGTAAAATAGTGTAAGTAGGTGTAACTTCCTACACAAGGAAGGTGTTAGGGGTATTAGGCACATAAAGGGTGCGTTTGGGGTAAAAAGCTTAAGCGCTTATTCAATAAGCGTTTATGAATAAGCTATTTTTGTAATCAAAGAGGGAATGAGATTAAACTATTTTTATTTAAGCTGTAAGTTGTTTTTATAAGTTATTCTAATGAGCTTATTGAAATAAACTGAAAACAATTTATGGATATGTTATAAGCTATCACAAGTTTTCCCAAACACCTACACAAGTACTTATGTCACAAAATAAGCAGTAAAATGCACCCAAAATAAGGTGGTAAGTCTAATTTTCAAAAAAGGGAAATGTAAGGTGTAATTATGCCAACTTGTGATTGTTGCAATTACCCTTTTTAGTTGTGATGGTGGATCTATTGCAACTAGCATTTATCTTTGTTTGGTTAACTTGCTTTTTATCATTCCTTGTTACAGGCCAGTTATAGCTTCTCAATTGCTGTTGGTGGATGAAGTGATTCGTGCTGGACGCAACATGCGGAAGCCAAGTTAGATAGTTTTTCAAAGGCATGAAGCTTCTTTCGAATTTTGGGGTGTGCCATGAATTTCTATAGTTCCTCCTCCATGTTAGAAAGCTGGCGTCTGTGTAATGAGGTTGTTTGATTTTACGAATTTTAAATTAAATCAAAGATGAATTTTTTTTTAAAACTTTGAGGCCTTAATTTGTTCCAAAGGTGTACGATTATAATTTTAAGAATGATATTTTCGGGAACTCCTAGGCATATGGTAATAATATGTTTGATTAGTTTGAAAAATCTATAAAGATGGATGAAAAATGTGATAAAAAATTGGGTCGGAAACTGTGACTGATAAAAGGAAATCATTTTATGTAAAAATGTGAAATGTTTTTAGAGATCTTATGTTAAATTTTGATTATAATTATAAAAAATATATTTTAAATTATAACTGCAGTTTTATTTAAAATCTAGACGAGTTTCTGAGACGGATTAGGACGAGCTAGTCTAGGTTTAAATTTGATCAAACTGAATTTTTGAAGGTAACAAACAAAAAATGTTAAATTTTAGAGGCGAAACTTGACTAAAGTTACATATGCATTGATTTTTCGTAAATACAATATTTTTAATGTTACTATAGTTTTATGGCACTTACGAAAAAATAATCATATAATTGACAAAAACGTATTCGAAACTACTTTAAACCAATTGTTGAATCATAAAATTAGTAAATATATAATTCAAATTATTTGGATGGACAAAAGTGAGAAAAAAATACATTTGTATTTTGGATAAATTTCTCATTCTTATGAAAAATTCTATTTATTTTCTTCTTAGCATAGATGATGAAGAGAAAAATAAATCTCACATCTCTTTTTCCCCTCTCTTCTGATATCCCTTTACAACTAAAGATTTAATCTCATCAACATTTTTCTCTATCTTCTGAATTTTTTTCTCTAAACAAATAAAGGTAAGAGCAAGTCACCCATGGAAATTTAAATACTTGGTAAAGAATCATAAAACTCTAATCCTTGTCCTAGAGTGTGCTGTTTTCAATTCCTGTTTTTAAACGCACTCGCCTTTTTAACAGCTTGAAGAACATTAGGTTCACAATTTTAAGGAAACTTGGTATTTCTCTTTTAAACAAAATACAATAGCCATTTCTTTGAAATAAAAATTAGCTTAAAATTTTGAAATAGCTTCTCTATTGCTTTTGATCATGGGATTTGAATCCATGGATGGTTATTGCTCATAGGGCAACCCTTATCTTCATACTTGTGTCACAAATATAAAGGAATAATTACACCAACATCCTCTTATATTAGAACATTACACCTGATAGCTCTCTTGTTTCTACCTCTTTTTTGAATTTTCAAAAGAAAATAGTGTTAAATCCATGCATAAAGTTACAAAAATATGTGTGACATCTTAAACAATATGTGATGGGATTTAACAGCAGTAAATAAAGTAAAGAATGCGAAAGTAATTTCTCAAACAACAGATCCATTTAGTGTAATAAACACTAACCTCAAGAAAAATCAGTGTAATTGCCACTAATTACATCAAATAAAGGCTTTCTAACTTTTGTTCCCAGTGTGTATTGGGAATAACTTATTTTGTATTGAAAAAACTATAACCTTGTCAAAAGAGAAATTTTCTCCAAAATTAAGCAAAACAAGACATGCACCTATTCATCAGGTTCAGAATTGTGGCACCTAGAACTGCTGGTGATCTGTAAAATGATGCTAACTATAATGAATTTGCTTGACCTCATAAAAAAGATATTGAGTGTGTTCCGTTTTATGTCCTAAACGAAGAAAACCAACAAAATTTATATGAATTCATTGTAACTGTCATCCAAGCTCTCCATTGAACATAAGGGTGGTGTGTGGAGGAAGACACAAAGCCAACAAAAATTACTCATCTGAATTTGGCTTCATGCAATTCCTAATCACATCTCGGTAGTAATCAAGGTTGTTCCATCGCGTTGGAGCTTTTTCCGACCCATTGTTATCAACTTCCTTATTCCCAGTAATACTCCTGTAAAATCGAACCCATTTGTACATGGCTCGCTTTAATCGAACACTCTGGGTTCCACCAAGCAGATACTTGATGAAGTCCCTAGCTAGCTTTGTAAGTTCCACGCCATTGATGACATAAATATACTGGAAAAGATGTAGGGTGTTATCATATGAGACAGCGTGGCACATAAATCCTATCAACCTTGTTAACACAACTTCTAAGGTAAATGAATACTATATCACCAGGAATTTGCAGATGAATATTTTTCTTAGCTCAATGACCTCATTCATTCTAAGGACTTCAGCAAGTAGTTCCAAACTTCCTGGTACCATTTGTTTATTCTAAAGCAGTGCAATTTCTATTTGCAGTCATCTTCCATTAAGCATGCATAAACACACAAAATTACTACCTACACTTGTTTTTTCCTTCATTTTTCCACACACAAAATAAAGAAGGTTGAAGACTAATGAGTAAATTAAGTGAACATGGAAGCAGTTATGTATGCAAAATTCATGTAACACACTCAGAGAGAGAGAGAGAGTACCACAAATATAAAGCCAATTGTTGCTAAAACAATTTGAACAGTCTCATCTGACATTCCAGCAAAGCCTCCATCCTCTGATCCACCAGGGCCACTGCCGCCGCTGCCCCCGCCCCGTCCTCCTGGTGGCTTGGAACCACTTCCCCCATAGTATTCTCCCTTTTGAATTTGCTGTTGTAATATATCCTCTATTGACTTTCCCTTGAAATTTTTCATAGCTTCCTCAAGTGATTTCGACCGGGCATCCTAATTATCAGTGTTTAGCACTCTGTAGGAAACTTCGAACCAACTATAAATATATTTTAAGAGCATCTAAGCTACCCTGATTCCTTTATTTACATCCCCTATAACTTGCTTTGTAGAAATTCCTGATAGGAAGAAGACTTGAGAGTTATTCAAAGGAAGGGCTGCTTACAGTTTATCTTCTTATTTTGGCTCTAGTTAAGAATTTTACATTTTTACTGGTAAAATTAACACTGAATATTTTTGGCCAAGTTTGGATTAGTTTCTAGTTCATGAGAACTTCTCAAGTGAGATAAATATTTGGTTCCTAATTTAAAAAAATGCTTTTATAAGTTTATAGGTACTAATGAAGTTAGATGAGAGTGTTTTTAAAAAAGTTAAGGTGCAAAAGCTGATTTTAACAAATGCAGGAAGTTATCATTAAGAAACTCAGTCATTACAAGATCATTTTAACTTGTCTTTTCTTATAAGTTTTTGTGGAAATGTTTATCCAAACTGTGGAAATATATTCCCATATGTGGCAGCACAAATTTGGCTAAAAGCCAACCAATAGCTCAAGGGAAGAAATTTTAACATATTTTCTCAAAGAGCACCAAGAGGAAAACTAAGCATCTATAATATAACAATTGATAAAGGCTAAATGCATAGTATAACTCAAATGAAGGTGTATTACCTCATTATTATCCATCATTCCTTTTCCACCAGCTAAACAAACATGGAGAGGTCGGTGAGATTTTAAAACAGGCAGATATGGTAAGCCAGACGAATGTTTTGCTCTTGTGATCCGGGATGTCCTAGAGAGAGGGTTGGCATCCATCGATAATACGCATGGCGTAGAAGGAAAATGGTGCCACTGGGATTTTTTCCTGACATAAATCCCAGGATTTGTTGCAGCAACTTGCATGGTGTTCATTTTTACTAAATAAACCGGGCACCACAAACTTCACTCCTGCACCTTATCAAAGCATGCTTTAAGTCGGAAAATTTTAGATGAAATATTAACTGAAAGTGGTGGGAACTGGGAACTGATTGAAATAAATTTTGTCTCAAATTAAGATTTCACATATCAAGCAAAGAAACTAAGACACAATTAAACTGATAAATATAGCACAGTATTAAACACCAAAGCCAGGTCATTCCATCAACAACCTATTAAGTTCCATTCACACCACCCTCAAAACCAGTAGAAGATATATTTTCCGTAAGACAAAAATGTGGCCCCTATTAACAACAAAACAGCTTTAAAGCCAATTTTTTATCTGTAAGTTTAAAAAGTGGTTACAGGAACACATAATTTCATTTTCAATTCACACAAATCCAGTATGATTTTTTTAGCAGCAAAAGGACAATTTTGTTCATAAAATGAGCACTAGAAGTACTCCAATGTGATACACAGATTTCCAACTATAACTGCAGCTATCAACAAAGTAATATAAACCCCATAATCCCAATAGCATGACCCTTGAACAAACCTCTGGAAAAAAAAAAGCCATCTTATGATCCACTACATGCAAAAAGTCCCCTGTATGACATGAATAATAACCCCTATATAGATCCTATAATTCGGTCAATGGAAATTATAGACCTCCCAACCTCAATTTACAGAAGCTCTCACTCACATTTTTCTTTTGAACCATAAATCAATACTAGCAGTGAGTCTATTTTTGTGTGGCTAATAGAGATAATTTCACCTGAACAAACAGTGACTCCATTGGGGCATTTCATCAAACAACAAGAAGACAGTACAAACCCCCTCAAAAAGCAAAACATCACTTCATTGGGGGCATGCCCAAATCATATTTCCAAATTCCACCAACCCATTACTCCAAACACCCATCCAACACAGTCATGTAAGAATAAAATTCACAAAATGGCAAACAAAAGAACCGGTCAATGAAACAATATAGTGAACATGAGCACAGAGGCTTGAAATTCATAAAACCCCAAAAAAGAGGGTCTAAATTCAGAACATCATGTAACCTAAAGAAACATCCTTTTCAGCAAATGAGTGACACCCATCAGACATAATTTCCAGAATTTCATCTGCATATTAATTAACTAACCCAAAAAAAAAATTGAATTAATAAAATTCTTCCTGCGGCGGAGAAACAAAGGTTGCAATAACAACCCATGTTAGGGGTTTATATAACACACAAGCTACGTACCAAAAAAACAAAAACCATAACAAAACATGGCTTATCCATATTTCAAAAAAAAAAGGATAATTGGGGAACAATAAGAAGAGAAGAATTGCACCTGTGAGATGTGCAGAGAAAAGAGAATTTGATGCTCCTCTCTGTGTTTGTGTACACAGCAATATTATTATTACAATCAAGTAGTGAAAGAGAAACAAATCAACAATTTTTTTTTCTCATCCACCCCAAAGGGAAAAATTTGGTTCTAGATCATTCCTCAATAAATATGACGACGTATCGTATCATGTAGTATTTCCTCAAACACTGTTTCCAAAAGCAGTAGTTAGTTTTTTTTTTTATGTCAAATGTTTTTTTTGGTCGTTTTTGTGTATTTTTTTTGGTCAAAAGTTTCAAAAGGAGGTTGTTGTTGTTGTTCCCCACACTTTTTTGCATGCACTGGGCCCCCATTTGCGATACTCTGGATACAAACTTGGGATTTGGTAAATACACCCCCAAAAATTAGCCATACACCTC
The DNA here is from genome assembly GCA_030159175.1 of Glycyrrhiza uralensis. Taxonomy (NCBI): domain Eukaryota; kingdom Viridiplantae; phylum Streptophyta; class Magnoliopsida; order Fabales; family Fabaceae; genus Glycyrrhiza; species Glycyrrhiza uralensis. Next base: position 4,058,350 of record BRZY01000008.1, read on the forward strand.
ACATTAATGTTGAAATTCCAAAAATACCCTTAAATTTTGCATTATTTACAGAACTGGGGTTTCCGGAATGCAATCTTGTATTCCGGAAACTCCAGTTTTTGGAATATAAAATTGCATTCTGGAAACTGGAGTTTCCAGAATACAAATCTGGAGTTTTCGGAATATACCCCACAATTCAAAAATTTACATTTCGGAAATTGGAGTTTCTGTAATACAAAATTGCATTCCGGAAATTTCAGTTTCCGGAATATACGCGAAAATGTGGGATGTATGGCCCAAAACATGAAATTAACTAGGGGTAATTTTGGAAATTCAAGATTAATGTGGGGTGTATGTCCAATTCTTGGGGTGTATTTACCAAATCCCAACCTTGGACTAAAAAAATTAGGCGTTTTTTTTTGGTAAAAATATATTTACAAAAGTTTTAATTTTATTTAAAATCATCATAAATTGGTACATACTTCAAATTTCTATTTAAAAATTTTTATTGTAAAAATTTAAAAAATGGTTAATAATTTTGTAAAAGCTCCAATTATACTTAAAATTACAATAAATTAAAGGTATTTAGTCATAAATTGCATATTAGTAATGAAAGAAACTTTTTTAAAGAAAAGCTAGATTTAAAATGGTTTAAGGAGAGGTCAATAATTCCTTCAAAAAAAAGGAGAGGTCAATAATATCTCATATTTTTATCAACCGATCCAATCCGATGCAAACTGTAATAAACGAATCGGAAAAAAAAAAATCATGGATTGGATCGGTTTTCGGATCCTACGTTATAAACCAATCCATTCTAAACCAAATCAAACATTTATATCTATGTGTTTTTTTCAACAATTAGCTCATGAATTTGTATGAACTAGGAATTTATTATTTGTTATGTATTTGTTCTTTGAGAGATTTTTTATACACGTTGTTTGGGAGATTTTAATATTATGTTCAACTTACAACTTATATTTTCCCACAAAAAAAAACTTACAACTTATATTTTGAACTATATTGTGAGTTATATATGGAATGTGCATGCCCTAGGTCATTCACATAAATGGTCTCTTCACAATCCAAAAAATCAAAAACAGCTGATTATTAATGGAATTCCTAGATTATGTTATGGCATTGGATTTATGAATTAAAGATTTTCCGGCATTGGATGAATGATAATATCTCCCTAATATCTCTCAATTTTATTTTATATAAATGTTCATTATGTTATGGCAATCAAGGTCTGAAAAAAAACATTTTATTATAATGAAAAACTACTTAGAGTATCTTATGAAAAATAATTTGATGAATTTGATAGATAAGAGAGAATATTAAAAAAATGAATTTTTAATTATAAACAAACACAAACTAGCTTCTAATTTATATAAAAACCTCTAAAAATAATCACTATGTTATTTGATATAAAAAAAAATACTTTTTTCTAATTTTAAACAAAACAAGTCCTAAAGATGGATCGTTTAAGAAGTTATTAGCCACTGATAATATTCAAAGGAGCAAATCAGAATAAAAATAATAAGAGTTTAAACATATATTTTTTAACTTAAAATCATTCATTAATGCCCTAAAAAGAGAGCTTAATTTTACATATTTTTCGAGAAAAAAAACAAAACTCCCTATAGCAATTACTTCATATCTTTCCCACTCTCTTATTTTATTCAAACTTCCAAATATTATTCTCCACATTTTCAAGAGCAAATTAAACTATAAAGCATAACTTGCTACTTGTTCTCCATTTCGACATCATCACGATCTTGAGCTTCCCCTCCTAGAAACCCTTGCATTATATCCATGCTTGGCTTCAACACAACCTCATTGTACAAAGGCATATGATCTTCCCCTCTCAAAACAGCCACAAATATATCAGTTGAGTCAATTATGTTCATCCCCCATCCAAGCTCATCATTCAACCTGCAAAAAATAAATAAATTTGATTTTAATTTGGACACCTAAACTCCAATAATATACACCTCGAGATAGATAGAAATAGAACAGTGACAAGCGATTGATAGATAAATAATATGACAAGAAGATAAAGACAAAAAGAGAAATAAAAATGTTAGATGAGTATTGAAAATTAACGAATAAACAATTTGTTGTCAGACTTTACTTATCTTTTTGCTGAATACAGATTAATCCAGGGGCCCTTTCCCCTGGGATACTATGGATGCAAACAAAAAAAAATTGACGAGTGTTCAAGAATCATTACTCACCTGCAAATCTTGTTAAACTGACTTTCAGCCAACTTACGAGTATTCTCTTTGGTCCTCCTAATAGCATCTTGTAACATCTCTTCCTTATTACTACCACCACCATGATGTTGATTTGCTTCAAGAAATTCTTTCTCAGCCAAAATGAATTGCTCAAACTCAGCAACCCCAATGGCTCTTCTAATCCCATTGGAGTAATCAGCACCAGGTACAAAAGCCTCTCTGATTTCATCCACAAACCCTGCATCCACCATCTCATCAACCCTTTTGTCCAAATACTCAAACAGAACAGGCATAGACACTTGAAGCCAGAGGAAACAACAATCATATTTGGAATGAAATCCAATGTTGGGGTCCTCAACCAATGCTTCAAGGTAACTATTTGACCCTCCAACAATAATGGGTAAGTGACCATTCTCAATGATTTGGTCAATAGCTTCAAGTACATGCTTGCAAAACTCTTCAGCTGTGAAATTGTAATCAGGGTTGTCAATGATTCCTAGCAAGTGATGAGGAATCCCACATCGTTCAGATTCTGGGACCTTGTTGACAATGATGTCAAGACCCTTGTAGACTTGGATTTTGTCTGAGTTGATTATCTCTGAGGGGAATTGGGTTCCCAAACTGATGGAAAGTTTGGTTTTTCCTGTGCCTGTTGAACCCATTATGAACAAAACCTTCTTCTTAGGAGCAAGGGGTGCAGAGCAAGACAACAAAGCCATTGCGAGTATTTAATTCCTTTTATATGAAATCTGAAAAGGAAGAAATAATAAAAAGGTTAATTTAATAATTTCCTGTCTAGGGCATGATATTTTGTAGATTACGTAATATGTTTGATTTTCAGTTGCAAACGTTATACGCTTGGGGGCACAATTTAGGGTGAGAGACTTAGTTAGGTTGCTCACCGTGAGATCGAGACTGGTCATAGCCGTTGGATATAATAATTTTATATTGAAGCAAATCTCTGTCACTTAATATAAAATGAAAATCTACCGCTTAAATATAAAATCATTATATTCAACGACAATGATGAGGTTCTTCACGGTAGGCAACCAATACAGGACTCTCACCCTAGTTTGGGCCATGTTTGGATATTCTAAAAAGTACTTTTGCCCAGAAAGAACTATATATTGTGTTTCAAACGTACTTTTGGTCGTCTTGCAACTGAAAACCAAACATGTTTTGCAAGATGTCAAAAGTTATTTTGATGCAGAAGTAAGAAGAATTTGCTTTGGTAATTAACTATACTAAGTTTTTTCAAGAAGTGTAATCTCTATTTGTATTGGGAAAAATCTCAACCAAATGAGCTCTAAACAATTTTCATCCACTTGTTCAATATTTCATGAAGAAGAAACAAATTAAATATAAGAAAATTCAAATTACCAATGCAATAGTAGAAGAAGAAATGCTTATAATACGCAAAGAAAGGATATAGCATGAATTCTACCTGAGCAAATATATAATATTTTATTGAGTATTGCATAGGAGAAATGAAAAGAAGATTGTTGCTAGGTATACTCACCTGTTATGTTTTGTTGAGCACTGTGTTAGCTTACCTATGAGGCCGGGTATTTATAGGATTAGAAAGGCTAATCCCCTCTTTTTTTTATCCACATGAATTTTACTCAATATTAATATAATATATTGAAAAGAGGGAGTTAAAAAAAATGTTATTGGTATTGCTCTTTAAAACATTATTTTTCACCATGCATCTCAGGTTGATGGAAGAGAAAATTCACTCAATTTTGCATGTTTTTACGAGTTAAAAATAGATGAAAGGATCTATTACTGGATTCACATTCAATAAATATGCAGATTTCTAAGATAATGATGTTATTTTATAGAAGTTCAATTTTTTTACTGTACAGAAGGTCAATAAGTTTTTTTTTGTCACCATGTTATTGACGTGAACTATTCAACCGCAGTCTCAAATCCGAGATGTTGCTAAAAGAATCTGAGTCCAGTTTCATTTGGACCAACGTAATGTTGGTGAAGGTCAATTAGTATAGTGACATATAGATGTAATTATAATATATATATATAATTACTACACATATATTGAATTTTTTGAAATAAAATTACAGAATTAATATAACTTAAAAGAAAAGAATTCATACTGAAGTATAATATATATTATTAAAAATAATAGTAAATTTGTTAGTCATTCCATGTAATGAATTATTTGTTAGGAGATAAGAAATAAGTTTCCTCACCAAAAAAAAAAAGAAATAAGTTTGGAATGATAAAAAAAAATTAATTGAAAACTGCCCTATTTTGATAGAATTAAAATGGAAAATATATCCGTACACGATCTATATACATTGAAAATTAACCTATTTTAAAGATTCATATATGATAAAAATATATATATAATTAAGTGCATGGTCTATATACATTGCATACATATGATAATAAGTACGTTGTACACACATATGTAAAACTGTAACAATTGTAATTATTATTTTTTTGACAAATTAGTTAAGTAATCTGGTCAAAATATTTTAGTACCTTAATATTGACATAGTTAATTTTATTTTTCTTGATACAATTAGACATATTTAATTTTAATATTTTTGGTAAAAAACATATTTAATTTTTTTTGATGAATTATATTAACAAATTTAATAAAGAAAGAGAATTCGACTATCAAATTTATTAAATTTCAATTTAAATTATATATGTAAATATGTTAAATAATATTTAATTTAATATATGAATTAGTTTACAACATAAAAAATTAACTTTAATATAAAAAAAATTAAATTAACACATTTGGCATGAAGTAAAAACTTGTACAAAAAAAGTTTTTACTATTATCAACATGGTATGATACGGGTGGTAGATACCTAAGTTCCATAAGCACGATGTATGTTTCACCTAAAAAAAAATTAATTACTATTTATTCATTGTTTTCTCTAAATTATAAATAAATTATTTTATAAAGTATCTAATAAATTTGTCAACCAAAATATCAGTTGTACAATTTTTTAAATTGACAAAGATTTTACTTATAAAATAAACAAATTTGTTTTCTTTTTCTTTTTGACAAAAAATAAATTTGTTTTCTAATCTTTTATCATTTTTAGTCAATAAAAAATAGTTAAATTATCTCTCATCGTTAAAACCAAGTATTTTTTTTCTTTCCATTAATGCAAAAATTTAATTTGATACTTTTAAGATTAAGTTATTTTTTTGTCAAAAAAGAAAGATTAAGTTATTTCTATATTAAAAAATAAATGTTTTGGTAGTTTTGTAATACACAATTACACACACACAAACTTGAGTAATTTTATTAAATGAAATATATTTATTAAATATGTATCTAAAAATACAACTAAAAATTATATTGAAAAAGTATAACATATTTCAAGATATAAAAATTATTTTATTCTAATTCATTCAAAATATATAATTATTGCAACAATTAAATGTCATGCTCATAAAATATAGTATGCGATAACTAAATATTTAGTCAAATCCATTCATTATGCACATATATTATATTATTAATATTAAATTTATATATATAATATGTGAATTGTTATAATAAATTTATATATTCACCTGGTTAATATTGTAAAATTCCATATTTTATTGAATATAAATCTGACTCTAATGATACTCTTAAATATTATATTATTTAATTAAAAGATATTAAATATGATATAAAAATAATAAATATTAAAACTATTAAAACTATTACATAATATAATTATAACTATAAAATATTAAATATTATTAAAATTACTTATTAGACTTGATTAAATATTCGATGTCAAATTTGTCAAAAAAAATATTTAATGTCAAATATTTATTAAATATAAAAATGGCATGTAAACATTATTGATAAATACTTAATTAGAAGAAATAAATTATAAAGTACTATAGTAAAATATTTGTCACAATTCAATGATTACGTATAATTATTTAATTGCTATAACTAATAATATTTATTTAATATAAAATATTAAATGTTATAATAAATATAAAATATATTTCATTAAATTTTGAATTTCAAATAAATATAATATTTTAAATTAAATTAATATTATATTAGTTAGAATTTAAAATAATAATTTTTTCAATTAAAACAAAGTTAAATTAATCATTTCTTCTTTATATTCTCACTACAAATTTAGTTTTGTTTGTGTTTAGAATAATGACATTGGTTTGAACCTATAGCGTTATATAAACTTAAATCCCACGCCACTACGCCAATCTTAGTTGCTTATTTCAATTTTTATTTTGTCTTTATAATTTGAAATTATTTAAGAATGTAATTCTAAATTCAGAAAAAAAATGTAATTCTAAATATGAAAATATAAAATAATTCTCACAGTTTTTATCTAAAAATGTTTCAATTACTATTTTATCATTATATTATAAATAAAAGTAAATTCAAGTAATTTTATATTACTTAAAGAAAATAAATATTATTTAAAATAGGTTTAAATAAAATTTTAACCCATTTAATATGTAATTTTTGTTTTAGTCTCTATGAGAAAAATGTCAGTTTTAATCCTTGAAAAATAGGAATATTTGCTTTCAATTCTCTCGTTGTTTTAGTTTTAGTCACCATAACATTTGGTCTATATGGTATTAGCCATTATCATATCTAGACTATATTGATTATATTATTTAATTCCTAAAATATGACATCAATTTTACTCTACAATGGCAAATTCAAGAAGGACCAAATATTATATGGACCTTCTCTTTCCTCTTGTTTTGCCAAAAAAATATTATATGGATTAAAGCCAACAAAAATGAGGATCGAAAGCAAACTTTTCCACTTTTCAGGAATTAAAATAGACATTTTTTTTGTATATATTAAAATTATATGGTTTGAACATAGAAATAACTACAGAGAATGTTTTAAAGAATGAAAAATGGTAGCTTGAATAAATGTAAGATTTTTCGTCGTCTCACTACGTTTTTCTTCTTTGAGATTAAATGCTATTGTGAAATATATATTAGCTCTGTTTTGACTTGACATTTAATGTTATATCTATTACACTTGTCATTTTCTACCCGTTGGCCCTTATAGTTTTTTTTTTATGGAAAATTGGCCCTTATAGTTAGTGTGGTGATTTTTTTCAGAAAATATTATTTCCTTGGTGACATATGCAAAAAAAAAATTCCTTTTTCTTCTTTGTCAGACTGAACATGTCTAAAACTCCCTTACAGGGAGGTGAAGTTCAGATTTTGAGGTTGACCTTGTTTAGAAATTTATTTTATCCTTTGGCCATGCAATTTCTTCCTTGGACTCTTGATAAGTTGTCCTTGAATAGCATTTTTGCTTTTCAAATTAGACACAAGTTGAATCTTCTTTGTCTTGGGTTCTATACTTCTATCCGGCTGTCTTCTCAAGATACACTAGCGGTGGTTTATTTGTTTTAGATTTTAGTAAAATTGATTTTGATAGAATTGTAGTTAAAAGTATTATTTTTTAAAAGAACTTGAGTTTAAAAATTTAATTTATATTTGGCAATAATATTCTAAAAGTGAATTAAAAAGAATTGATTTCGTTTGTATAATTAAAGTAGAATAACTTTTTACGTATAAATATAAATAATTTTATAGTCATACACCCATAATTAATTTTATTCAACATAAAAACTAAAAATTCTTGTTTCTATCATGATCAATTGTATCCACTGTGATTTGATTAAACAATTCAAACACCTTAAATTGTCTTAAATTTTGCCCTGTTTCAACTTTTACATGTTTCTTTTGTTCTTTAGCAGTTGCTTCATGACTATAATCTAGTGTTATTTTTCATTTGAAGGAGTTTCTTATTGGTCCTTTAATTATTAACTTTTTTTTGTTGGTGTTTTTTTATCATCCTGTGGTTGAATATAAAAGAAAGGGGTTTCAACTCTCAAGTGTGACAATGTTGCAACTGGGATGAGTTATTATCCAATTTTCATTCTACACTGTTAAGCGCACAAAGAATTTTAGTCACAGTTGATGCTTTAACTTAAAAAGTCAGCAAGCAAAAGAAACATTTCAGTGATCTGTGTCTAAAATTAGAGAAAAAAGAAAAGAAGATATTAAATCTGGTTGTGGTACTAAATTAAATGGCACAAGTGGTTGTTCTTTCTATTCCTGTTTTAACTTGTTTGTGGTGCTTGATTGTACTGCTTGCTTGGTTGAAATCAATTTGAGTTTGTGTTAAATTTTGCTACTAAGGGTATATTTGGATTGTCATTGGAATTGCATTGAATATTGATACTCTTTCCAATGTTGGTGAAGGGAGAAGTAACAAAGGAGTTGCTTCTCCAAACTGAGTCTGAAATACAGTGAAAAAAATGTGAATGAGTTTCCAAACATGCACTAAAACATCAATTTGTGTTTCCAAAACACAAACATTTCGGGTTTGATAAGATGTATGGAGATAGGATTCCAGATTACCTTTTTGGTTCCATTTCTTTGTCATGTAAGTTTGTGCTTTGATTTGTCTTTGTTCTACTAACTCTCTAGTATTAATTTCATCGGCAGATTTTAATTTCTTCTCAATCGTAGAAGTGCAGTTACTAACAAACTCATAATTAAAACTTGTTTAAGACATTAGAACTGACTAAAACCTCATTACTTACCCTAATTCAACATTTATAATTTAATGTCATCACTCATCACTATTTTCTTATGATCATGGCACTTGAAACTTACGGTTGAAGTTGATTGGTACGTATGCAACGTTTTTTTTGGGTGAAAATGTCTGCGTGAATGTGTAAGTTGTTTGTGAATTGATTTGTTGTTTGTTAGTGAAGAGCAGAGCTCAATAGGTGTGATCCTGCCTGAGATACAAGATGCTGGATTGTGTACTGGTAGTTTAGAAATGATGCATGAGTTTATCAATTGATTTTGTTGTTTGTTAGTGGAGAACAGAGCTCAATAGGTATAATCCTGCCTGAGTAATAACTAAAGCACAGAATTTTTGAAATAATATTTCAGACTCTAATAGAGTTTCTGAAATTGTTGATTAATAGGAATATATTGATGTGATCTAAAATTGATGGTTAAAAGTTTATAATCTAGCTTAGTAGAAGCTTTTTCTTCTTTTTTCATTATAGTTAATTTTCAGAATTTGTTTCATAGATTCTACCATTAATATCTTTATGCAAACAGATTCAAATATATTGTTTGGCCTTTGACTGGAGCTGAATGTTCTTTGCAGAAACATGATAAATCCTGTGATTTTAGGGAGATATTGAGGTTTCAATTAGTGAGCAGTGTGGACAGTATGCATATATGCTAGCTAAGTGAATCACAATGAGTGATAATTTTTGTGCAAAATGGTTTATATTGAGAATACAAATTAGGAGAAGGGTTAACTCATGAAAATTGAGTTAGTACTGGTAACAAGAATAAAAAAAGTTCTATTAATTATAGAACCAGTCCCTACCCATGGGGAAGAATAGAAAACTAGGCATGGCCTACCAAGGCATGCCATTAAGTCCTCGGATAAAATTAATACAAAAGAGTTTTAAAAAGTGGTTTTTATAATTTAAGTTTGATCGCCAAAATAATAAATACTAACCTTTTATCACTAAAAAGTGTTCAAAAAGAACTAAGGAAACAAGTTTTAAAAAGAAATTCTCTTAGAATTTAATTTGCCCAAAATAGATTCGTTCACAACCCCAGTGTGAGACTTTCTACGACTGTGAAATTTCACACACTCAAATCTCTCATTCTCTTGCTTTTTCCTTCTATGTGGTGAAACCTCACTTTGATTTTAAGCGATAATCCTTGATTTACTCTATCTCTGGGATAGATACGAGTCATTCAATTCAAATAGAATGTCATATTAGATAACATTTACTTAGGTATAAATTTATTAATCACGTTAACATTTACTTTAACGAAATTGGTCAAAAAAAATTAAATGTGACTTATTTCTAAAAAATAAAATAAACATATACATATTTAACCCACGCGACGCCGTTTTGGATTTCCAGTTTCTAAACCGTGCAGCACCTTGGAGAGACGACGGTGTTCCGCTCTCACTGACACTGTCACGATCGCCGCACTGCAGGGAATCCACATTCGCACTGCAGCAGCAGGTAAAATCCTCTCCTTCTCCATCGAATTCTCTTCAAATTCTCTTCTCTCCCAAACAAAATTAAAATCAAATTGCTTTTTATTTTTTGAATTTCCAGTTATTTTTCGGGTGAACCCGGCTATCTTCTAAGTGCAAATATGGAGACTAATTCCTCGAGTTACTCATATCGATTTTTCATTTATTTTTCGACAGGGAAAGAAGATGAAAGACACTGCAACCGAAACCGAAAACGACAACAGTTGGTGGTGGTTAGTTGAGAAAACGACATCAGCTACAACGTTCGTAACGGTCGGTCTATTCGCGGTGTTGGTCCGTGTGGTCGTGTCGCTTTACCCTTACTCCGGCGCCGGAAACCCTCCGAAATTCGGTGATTTCGAGGCACAGAGGCATTGGATGGAGATAACCCTAAACCTTCCGATTCGAGAATGGTATAGGAACGGAACAAGCAATGATTTGAGCTATTGGGGACTCGATTACCCTCCTCTCACTGCTTACCAGAGCTTCCTTCATGGCCTTGTTCTTAGATCCTTTCACCCTGATTCCGTTTCGCTTTTCACTTCCACAGGTCATGAATCCTATCTTGGGTGCGCATTTTTACACTTTTTTTTTGGTTTCCTAATAGTTTAACAGATCCAGTCAACATTGGAATTTGGAAATACCTCTCATAAAAAGTACAGTAGCTTGGTTAAGAGTTTATTTGATAAATGTGAATCGTACTGGAGTTTATATATAAGTTGTTTTTACCGGAGAAAATGGATGGGATAAACTCTGTATAAGCTTTGTACATGATGTTTCTGCCAGTTATCTTGGGGGATTATCAAATTAAGCTGAGAAAAGTTTATGGATGTATCATAAAGCTATGTTTACAAGCTTTTGCAACACACTGTGTTTGTGTTAAATAGCTTAATTAAGCACTTATTGAATAAATTTGGTAATGCTTATCATATAAGCGCTTATGTATAAACTGTTTTATAATCAAAGAGGGAATGTGATAAAACTGTTTTCATATAAGTTGTAATCTGTTTTGATAAGCTATTCTGGAAAGCTTATGAAAATAAGCCCATAACAACCTATGAGTCCATCATAAACTATTCTCATAAGCTCTCCTAATTACTAGTAAGTGCTTATGTCAGTTTTTGAATTATTCAAACTGGTTTTTGTTAGTCCCTCCCTGCCTGGCAGAAAAAATGCTTTTGGTTGTAGTTGTTCATGTTAGTCCCTGCTAAATGTAGCAGAAGGAGTAATGTGCATTGTGCAACTGACTGAATAACTTAGGAATTCTTTCATAGCAACATATTTGTTTTAACCCATTCTTTATTTTTGATTTATTGTTTTAAAAGTTAACACTCTTTAAAAAGTGAGGTATTTACAAGACAATTAAGTTGACTTTGTAGAAAGTGTGTCAAAGAGTGTGTTCCTAGCATTTCTGTTTGAATCAATGAGTAAGTTACATTATTACAATCAGCGTACATTTTTAGGGACCAAATGGCAGTTTGTCAATTTAGGATCCTATCAATTGCTACAATTTTTTCACTTTAGATTTGCTGCTGAGTAGTGGGTATTTTAACTTTACTGATATTTTTATTATTTTTTTTAAAATGTGACCTCTGCAGAAAACTACTGATGAGGTGGACAGTGTTATCATCTGATGTCCTGATATTCTTTCCAGCCGTTCTGTATTTTGTTATTGTTCATTATAAACAACCTTCAAGGAGCCGTAAAAGTGACTTGGCATGGCACACTACCATGCTTTTGCTAAATCCGTGTTTGATACTAATTGATCATGGCCACTTTCAGGTTCCAGAACAAAGTTCATATGCTGTTTAATTCCTTTGGCCCTTTACTTATTTTACAGTCATGGGTTTGGTAGTGCCTTGATTTTGAATGTTGCATTTTGCTGTATTTCAGTACAACTGCATCAGCTTGGGCTTTACCGTTGGAGCTGTTGCTGCTATCCTTTCTGGGAAAGATCTTGTTGGTTCTGTTCTTTATTGTCTAGCTTTAAATCATAAACAGGTTAGTCTCCTTCTTCATTTTATAGGTCTGTTGTTCATTTGTTTTTTTTACTTCCAGCTATTCTACAAGGTCTATGCAATCACTGTACCTTACCCAAGATGGAATATTGTTCAATTTTTTTGTATGTGATCATAATGTTGTAATGTGCATTTTCCTCTTAAAGGCTTTTCCATCTTTTTGTCTGCCTGGTCTTTTCATTCATTTACTTGTGCTATTTGAGGTATTGGCAGTGAAATTGAGATATCAATTGGTTGGATATTGTAGATCATTCTTCCTTTTTCTTGGTCAATTCTTATAATTCATTAATTAATTTGTATGTTCTGATATACTTCTTAGCCTATACACTTGTTTGAATCAAATAAAATTTCTAAACAATTTAATGGATCAATTTGATGACTTCGCGACTTTGCTATTGTCTTATGTCTATTACAATGAGTAAGTGACAATGAGTTTTCATTTGTTTAGTTTAATGTGGTCTTTAGCTGACAGAACCATACAGTTGTCAGGAAAATAACAAAAGTAATGTATTAGGTAGCCGTGTCAGTTGATAAGCTAAGGACATCATGAACTGTATCTAAAGTCAAAATGAAATGCCCTCGCATTTTTTTTTCTCTTTAATTTCCTTCAAGGTATGATAACTGTTTTATGTATTCCTTTCCAGATGAGTGCATATTTTGCACCCGCTTTTTTCAGCCATCTCCTGGGTAAATGCCTGAGACGTGAACATCCACTCCTTGAGGTGTCAAAACTGGGGTTGATTGTTTTAGGAACCTTTGCAGCTGTGTGGTGGCCTTATCTCTATTCAACGCATTCCATTTTGGAGGTAAGAATGCTATCATTGGTCATTAGAAAACATTGTGTGTGTTATTCTTACACGGAAGCCATTACTTTTGCCATTGTGCTTCCTTTGAACAGAGAGGTTTTAGCAGTTTTACTCTTTTTTTATTTGAAAAAATAATCTTCATTTGATCTCCTAGAAATGAACAGTTGAATTTTTCTTGCTAAAACATATAAGGTGCTTCTGCATTGGAAAACTTTATAATGATGATATAGATAATTGGTTGCCACAAGTGGCACATATGACACAATCACGTAGACTGTCTGATCATATTCTCTAGTCTATCATGTGGGACTATATGATCTTGTGTGACTTGAAGTGTGTATGCTCCTGATTTTGCCACATGGTTGTGGCACGTGTTCCACTCGTTGCATCGATAAATTATCCTAAATAATTAATTTGTTTTTTATTTGCATTGGAAATTCTTTAGATGTTTGTTATCTAGTGTAGTATTTGTCCTTTGTGCTGTCATCTGATAAGTCAATATGCTAATTAATAATCATCCTGGTTCATAATCATGCAGTCCGAGTTGGATGCATATAATGTAGTCAAAAAGTTGGACAGAAGTCATTGGATGAGCAAATTAAGAGCCTAGTATATGTGTATAAGAAGGGATGTTTATAAGCATTTTAGAACATGAATCAAGCATGTATATGTTATTAGGTGATTCTTGAACAAAGGAGCATACTTCTGTAATTTCTAGATTATAAGCATGTATATGGTTTGTCCTTGACAGAACTTCATAACTGTTGCAAGTGCTCAGGTCACATGATGAGACTATGTCTCCAATATTGTGAAGGTATTATAGGAGTTTGAATGTTGCTTATCATCCTTTTTGCATTGAATCTGCTAGATGGTTGTCGATACAGTTTTTTGGGTCGTTTGATTACCATTAGTACTCCCACTTGAAATTTTCTTCTCTTCTGATTATCATGGTTTTGGGAAAATGCGGTGAATGTTTTGTGGTGGTGCACTATCTTTTTGGCTTGTGGTTTATTTGGTTGGAGGGAAATGCTAGAATTTTCTTCCATTGGTCTTTGTATGTGAATTTTAGTTGGAATAGGAATCATAGGATACTTTTTCTTGTTTCCTTGTGGGTTTATGGCCATGCTTTTTGAAAGCTTTTTTTTTGTCAGTTATATGTTGCTATTTGAGAGCTTCTTTGAGTTTTTTCTTTTTTTCTTCAATGCTATTAAGAGGATTCCTGATCCTCCCGCTTTTTTCAAAAATTGAAAGATTTTAACTAAATTTAGGAATCTGGAGCCTTGAATGTGGTATTTGGAGCCGGTTGTTTGAGATGAAAGCAATAAGTCCAAGTCTAACTGAGGGATATAAATATAGTTACAGCAGTAATATAAGTTCAACCTTTACCCAAGTCGTTGATTACTACATCAAATTAAACAATAGAAATGCATTCTCCTTTGCCACTCTGATCTTTACCCTTTTTATTTGCATGTGGCACTTGTAACAGGTCCTCTCTCGTCTTGCTCCCTTCGAAAGGGGAATATTTGAGGATTACGTGGCCAACTTTTGGTGCGCCACTTCAGTTCTCATCAAGTGGAAGAGATTGTTTACAACACCGTCACTGAAGCTTCTCAGCTTCACTGCAACAGTTATAACCTGTCTTCCTTCAATGGTTCAACAAATAAAGTCTCCTAGTAATCGAGGTTTCCTTTACGGGCTCCTGAACAGTTCCTTGTCATTTTACTTGTTTTCTTTTCAAGGTTAGTAGTTTTTTCCCCCCTTTTCACATTGTAGAAAGTAAATACCCGTTTACTTTGAGAAAACGTTTTCTGTTTTCATTTTCTATTTTCACTTTTAATTACAAAACTGCTACCTTGTTTTTTTCACTATTTTTTGTACAAATATTTGAAAACAGGAAACAGATTGAAAACAAGGTGGCAGATTTGTAATTAAAAGTGAAAACAGGAAATGAAAATAAGAAATAGAAACAAAAGTAAACGAGCCCTAATTTTGTTAAGAAAGTTCTTGCGAGAAATTATCTGTGCTCCTGTTATGTCCTTACAGTGCACGAGAAGTCCATTTTGCTGCCACTTCTTCCAGCAACCCTGCTGGCTATAGAAGAGCCTTTTATTTTTAGGTGGTTCATGCAATTTGCCATGCTCTCCATGTTCCCTCTGATGTGTCGCGACGGCTTGGTTGTTCCATATTTGGCTTTATTTGCTATCTTTATCCTAATACTCAATGCACCTGGTCAACACAGAGTTAGAGAGAATAATTATTTCTATGATTACTTGGGCTCAACAACCATGCACGTTATTTCATTTTGTTCTTTAATTCTTCACCTAGTTTACTTGACCATGCATTCTCCTAAGAAGTACCCTTTCCTTTTTGAAGCATTGATTATGAACCTGTGCTTCTCACAGTTTGTGCTTGTAACTCTTGGTTGCAATATAAAACAGTGGATGTTAAACAAACCTGTCAAATTAGAAGGAATGAAAAAGAAGCTCATTTGACATTGGTTTTCACTTTTTGAGGTTAGATGGGTTGTTATTGTTAGACAGTTGGGTGTGTGGAGGTGGCATGTTTGATGCATTTTCAAATTTCAACCCTGGCCTGCATTTGACTTCTACTGTAATGATTTTATAATCTTTAGTCTTGTGTCTTTGATCATTGATGTCCTAATTGGCTTGATTGTTCTTTTCCCATGTCTATATTTATTCACATTTTATTGGTGCCAACTGAGAAACTCTTTATATGCCTGACAATCTAGGATTTGGATTCCCTGTGGTCTGGAAACCACATTTAACGTATTTATGAGATTGGAACCGCTGGATAGAGATCAGATAGTTTACATTTTAAGTATGTGTTTTAAATCTGCTTTAGTAAACAACAACATGAATTGTTCGATCTCCATCCAATGATTCTGATCTCCTAACTATGTTAAATGTGTGGATTTGCAACTGCAGAGAATCCGAATCTGTCAGTCTACCGGGATCTATCAATAAGCATGCACAAGCAAGCTGCCAAGTTGGACTATTTGCTCTAATGTACCCTTCAAGGCAGGCTGGACTATCTACTCTTAAGTTACTATTCTTTTTTTTTTATATAAAAAGGAAAAAAAATAAAAACAACTAAGTATGCTAAGGAGGAGGAAACATGTTCCACTAAAGTCCACATAAGGGAACCTAAGTTACAAATGTTTCAACTTTCAAAAAGATGCTTGAAATTATTCCTTTCCCCCTTTTTATTTGCCACAACGAAACTAGAGAAATTTGTGGGAGCCCTAATACTATTTTTTAGATCAGCAAAGAAGAAAGAAGTCAAGTCAATAAGAATACATATTTAACGAAGAGTTAATAATAAATTACTTGTTCACTTCTTATTAACGATTTTTTTATAATTTTTAAGTTATCTTCGATTTTTTAAGTTACATTCATACATACATTCACAATGAATTGAAAAAAAATAATAATTCAGAAACTACCAAGAATTATCATTGAGGAAGTAATGGAAAATATCATATAGCTCCTCTAACCTTAATTAGGATTATGATGCGAATTAAGGAGAGTTTATTTTTATGTATTACTACTATAATTTTTCATATTATTATCTAATCTTGTATTCTGATATTATTTAGTGACTTTAATTATGTTACACTTGAAAAGAAGTTAAATCAAATTTCAACTTCTCACAAAAGTTGTAGATCTTTTCCTTGGCTTTCCAGCAAGATCAAAATCACCTCATTTACATGTGTAGCTCTTTCTTTTCTTTTTTGTTGGTCAATGTGTAGCTCGAGATATGGTTTACAAATAGAGAAGGTCCGAAAGGGTTAAAAGTCCAAAGTTCAACATGATTTAGCCCAAAATCCAATTAAGTCTAACATTATAAGGGGATTTATAATAACACATACCCACATTTCTAACTACACATATCTATTTTTTAAAATACCTAAACTATCCCCCCAACACATACACTGATACACGCACACTTCCGCAACAGAGCACAATTCCGCAACACAACACAGCACAATTCCGCGACAGCACAACACATACACGCACACTTCCGCAACACAGCACACAAACGTTGAGGCACAAACTGGGTTGAAAATAACACCTGCGGAATTATTATTTCCACGGAAAAAAATGTACACGCGGAACATTTTTGTGCGTGCGCGTGTACATTTTTTTCCGCAGAAATAATAATTCTGCAGGTGTTATTTGTGTGTGCGCTAAAAATAACACCCACAGAAGTAATAGTTCTGCAGGTGTTATTTGTGTGTGCGCGCTAAAAATAACACTCGCGAAAGTAATAGTTCCGCAGCCACACTCTTCCTCCTTCTCTCTCTCTTTCTCTTTCACTTTGTATCTCCATCCCCACGCCTCTCTCTCTCTCTCTCACTCTCACACTCTCTTCCAATCAGTTTTTTTTTTCTTCCCTTCTTTCTCTGTTTTTTCTTTCTTCCTTCCCTTCTTTCTTCCCTGTTTTCTTCCCATTTTAGAGGCGTCCGAAAGCGTACCCGAACCACGCTTTTGCTTCACCGTCATGAGGTCACGGAAGTGAGGGTCGCGCAATCTGCTTATGCTTCCATCGCCGATCTACTTCTGCTTCTTCTCCATCCAATCTGCTTCTTCTTCTTCTTCTTCTTCTCCGACAATCTACTACAACAAGAGCGAGGGACAGAGATTGACGACCGCGGAAGTGACCACAGAAGTGTGAGTGTGTGTTTGTGTGTGTGTGACCACGGAAGTGTGTGTATTTGTGTGTGCGGAAGTGAGTGTACGGAAGTGTGAGTGTGTGTTTGTGTGTGTGCGCGACCACAGAAGTGTGTGTGTGTTTGTGTGTGCGGAAGTGTGAGTGAGTGTGTGTTTGTGTGTGTGTGCGACCACGGAAGTGTGAGTGTGTGTTTGTGTGTGCGGAAGTGTGAGTGAGTGTGTGTTTGTGTGTGTGTGCGACCACGGAAGTGTGAGTGTGTGTTTGTGTGTGCGGAAGTGTGAGTGTACGAAAGTGTGAGTGTGTGTTTGTGTGTGTGTGCGACCACGGAAGTATGAGTGTGTGACCACGGAACTTAGTTTAAATGAAATGGGTATTTTGGTCTTTTAGCTTTTAAATGTATGTGTATATAGGAATATATGTATGTGCAAATAAAAAAACCCACATTATAAAGGTCAATTTATTACAATTAGACACAACTCTAAATCTGTAAAGTTAAGTTTAACAAAACTACAAAGTGTAAATAACTTATCAGTGATTGAAGAAGAAAATGTACGGCTAATTTTTCAGTGGGAAGGTTTTCAATGGGCGAAAAAAAAAAAGACAACCAATATGACATTGTTTTCATGAAGAAAAAAATAATGTGGTTAATGAATCGATGTGTTTTGAACAATAATAATGTGTCAAGATGTAAACATAGATGAAATTTTATAATAAATAGTGTAGCTTAGATACACGGAACAAGACCTTTCTTGATTTAATTAAAAAAAGGAAAAGAAAAGGTCGGAGTCCAAATCAAATTAATATTTCTACTCTTTTATAAAATTGAATAATTTCAAATATCTATATTTAAGTTTTAATTCATATTTTTTATCACTAGTACAATAATCTGAATCTGAAAATAATCTATATATCCATACTTATTGGGAGGAACATGGTGGGTGATTGGATGGCATCCTTTGCACACTCTTATGAGAGGATTTATGTTATTTTAGTACACCATCGTATGGCTATTTGGTAGCATGCTTTTGGTTTTCGTTTTTCTCGGTAAGTGTTTAGTCTAGTGGCACTTGTAGGAAAAAAAAAACTTAAATATACTTATGGTGTCCAGTTATCATGATTTTGCGATTTTGATTTTCTAATTTCCAATTGCGTCTATCAGTTTTCTAATTGTTGCAATTGGGTCGCTAGTTTCCCAATTATTGCAATCATATCCATTTGTTACTATGTCATTCAATTTTTAACATCTAGAATCTACATAGGTCCTATTTAGATGTAAAAACTCTAGCTTTTGACTTATGGAGAAGTTAATCCTATTTTGCTTCTTATTTTTCTCATATATATAAAAGAAGGAATGTTATTAAATAGTCATTAATAGATAGATAAGTGCTTTTAGAGAAGTTAAAAAAGATAGCTTTTAAAAAATATAAAGAGCAAAAGTTAATTTCAACTTCTATGAGAAGTTATTAGTTAAAAAATACATACTAAAAGTACTTATGAAGAAACTTATCCAAACTGAGTCATAGCACATATGAGACTGATTTGACACTAAGTTTGATTACCTTGGTATAGTACAAGTTGACAGATTTTTTTTTAAAACAAGTCGATAACACCTGTAATACAACTCATGTTGTTTAAAAGTTTTGACGTGCGAGCGTCTTTGTCGTATCATCAATGCCTTGGTAGCCCGATTCAGTGTCATGTATCAATTTGTAGCAATTCATCCTTTTATACTCAAAAGTATGTCTGGTCAAAACATTGCACTGTATGCTTCAATTCGGCAGGTGTAATATTGTATCCTATTTATGGGAATATTTTGTATCAAATTGATCGATTTTTATAAGGTAAGAGTGTATAACCACTATCAACTTTGACCCTATTATATTAATTAATATCATGCATTTAATTTTTTATTTAATCCCTAATTATAATTATTTTACCAATCATTTCTCTATTTTATGACCTTGCAATCCTGACTTTCCATTTCTGTATTAAATCATATATATCAAATCAAAATTACTTTCTCGTTAATTAACCATTCAATTAAAAAAATTAATTTCCTTAATTATTATAATTGAATTTACATTTTTCAATCAAATATTAAATATAATATAGGGTAATTGTAAATACTTATTAAATTAAAATATTAAATATTTTAATATATGTATTTTTATTTTTTATTGCTATTAACTGTTTTTATCAATTAAATTACTTTTTAATATC
Source organism: Glycyrrhiza uralensis (assembly GCA_030159175.1). Classification (NCBI taxonomy): domain Eukaryota; kingdom Viridiplantae; phylum Streptophyta; class Magnoliopsida; order Fabales; family Fabaceae; genus Glycyrrhiza; species Glycyrrhiza uralensis. Next base: position 4,078,376 of record BRZY01000008.1, read on the forward strand.
ATTTCAATTCAATTTTTTTTATATATTTTACAAAAATACACCTTTCCCATGATACTTGCTAGTATACTTTTATTTTTACTTGATTTTGACTGCAATTGCGACCGTAATTTAAGAGGTCTTTGTAACTGTACTATCATTACAATTCTGACTATTTAACCATAACCGCAACTGCAATTTAAATATTTATTATTGTAATCTCTACCAACTCCAAGATCATGAAACTAATATATACAATATTATATCACTGTATTATTATAAATGAAGGAATCAAGCATTTTAAATCCTCAAACATAAACTCTCTTTACAGATTATATACTCAATTGTAATAATTATACAAAGAGCCACCCTACTTCAGTCCTCAAAAACCCACTAACACAACATCGATCCTTGCATAATTCATCATCATTCCATGGCAATGGTGATTCTCACAACCCTTTTGGTGATCCTTGTGACTTTGGTGTTTAAGGTTGTCTATGACACCATCTCATGTTACTGTCTCACCCCAATACGCATCAAGAAAACCATGGAGAGGCAAGGTGTGCGTGGCCCAAAACCTCGGTTCCTCACAGGCAACCTTGTTGACATCTCTTTCCTTGTTTCAAGAGCCACTTCCCAAGACATGAAATCCATCACCCACGACATTGTTGGTCGTCTCTTGCCACATTTTGTTGCTTGGTCCATCCAATATGGTATGAAACATATATATATATATATATTTCAATTCATGTTTTTTATTTAATTTTTTATGTATAGCATATTCTGGAAATCACAAGACATTACGAATAAATATAGCTGATGTGATCGCAATTGGGGTTATAAAACCCATGAAATCTTAATATTGTAGCCGCAATTTTAATTATAAAATTGCAATTTGAAACCTTTGTGAAGAGTGTACATATTCTCATAAATTGAATAAATTCACTACTAGAAATTCACTAATTTTCTGTAGATTATTTTATAGATTTTTTATTTTTTGCAAGAATTTTTGCAAATTTTCCAACATCTTCTTTATGTAACATATAGTAATTTTTTGCGTGTTTAAGTCTGTAAGAAAATCTGCAAGAAATTTTGATTTTTGAAATGTATGGCAAAATTAGATTTAAGTCTTGACTATAAACAATTGTACGGTTAAGATTAACTCCTTTCACTTTTTAGACTCTCACATATGGCCTTATTATAGAGAGAAAAAGATTTTGTGTGTGTTAAATAATGATTTCAAAATCTTCAATTTTGATAATGGGATTTTTGCAGGGAAGAGATTCCTGTATTGGAATGGTACAGAGCCGAGGCTGTGCCTAACAGACAGTGGAATGATAAAGGAGTTTCTGGGGAAGTACAGTACCATATCTGGGAAATCGTGGCAGCAACAACAGGGTTCCAAACACTTCATTGGGAGAGGCTTGTTGATGGCTAATGGTGAAGATTGGTACCACCAACGCCACCTTGTTGCCCCTGCTTTCATGGGAGAAAAACTTAAGGTATTCAATGAATTATATATATATATATATATTGAAACTAATTAGTGAGAGCTCACTAAGTTAAAGTAAGACACGCTAAGTTGGCAACACACGATGAGCTTGTGGGTGGGAGAACCAATGTTATCCCTACAAAACACACTCACTCATGGAGAGAGATGAGGAGTTTTAAGTGTGACTAAGCCTCGAACCAAAGGCCAAAGACCTTAACAGTAGTTTAACCAAAACTAAGTTAAAGTAAGACATCTCGGTCATTAATACTCTCATCCTTAATTTGTTATTCGTGTGTATGTCGAGCATTGATTTATATATTAATGGATGAGATTACTTATTTATTCTTTAAAGTGAATTACTCACCGCATCTAATGGGTGTCAGTTGGCAACACTGAACTTGTAGGTGAGGAGAACCAAAGTTCAATTTTCACAAAACACACTCTTGAGATATGTGAGAATTAGTCTCATGATTGACCTGAAGAGTAAAAAACATGAGAATAACTTGAGGTGCCACTGGGGACCAAATATTTAAAAAAAAAAAGTGAATTACTCACTCTAGTGTTAAATTCTAAATATTGGTATAGCAGTATTCCACTTTTTTTTTTATTGATTTGGGGGTTGTAGAGGTTACATTCAATGGTTGGTATTAAAAACATGATTGATGATATAATTATATGTAATTATATAGAGCTATGCTGGGCATATGGTGGAATGCACCAAGGAGATGCTGCAGTCACTGCAAAATGCAATTAATGGCCAAAATGAGGTGGAGATTGGAGAGTATTTCACTAAACTCACTGCGGCTATCATCTCTAGAACTGAGTTTGGAACAAGCTATGAGAAGGGTAAGCAGATATTCCACCTCCTCACACAGCTGCAGAGTCGTTGTGCTCAAGCAAGTCGCCATCTTTGCTTTCCTGGAAGCAGGTGTGCTAGTTTAGAATTCTCTCTCTGTTTATATATAATATATCATTTATATTTATTATGATTAAAATTCCAGTACATTGTTATATATGTTGTTATAATGTTATTCTTCTTCATTCTATGTTTGCATTTTCTTTCTATCCGCTTTGATTTTTGACGAGATGTTATTGTTACTTTGTCCCTCTCATTTCTAGGTACACGGATTATTGTAATTAAAAGACTTAATTTTATTTTTTTGTCCTTAGATATTTGTGCGAGTTTGATCCCAGATTCTAATTCAAATTCTAATTACACAACTTTAGTCTTAGGTATTCCATTTGTTACAATCAGATCCATTCATCATTGTGATTGCCAATGTAGTCTAACTCAATGTCAAATCAGTCACGCGTGTGTCAGATAGGCTTCTAGCATTAAAAACTGAACGACAAAATGACGGAGCTACTTGAATGTAACAATTGGGATACATATATAGAAGACCATAAGTCATGCAATTAGAATCTAAGGACCAAAATCACACAATTGCATACTTACAACACCAAAAATGCAATTAAATCTAATTAAATTAACAGTGCATTGTAGTTAGTAAATCAAGACCCTTGGATAAAAATCAAATAGTGCACATTTTGAGATCTCACTAGATAAAAAAAATAGATCAAATTTGAGCTTATCTATCCTTCAACGACTCTAATTTGTTGATTAAGGCTGCACCAATTTTTTTACTTTAATAAATTTGAGTCTCGTTTTTAGATTGAATTTGCTATGTGTATTAATGTTTGATGCATATTAAATATATTGTAAAACAGACATAAAATTAAAATAAGTGAGATACATTTTAAATCCACTAAAAGAAGGATGGAGCCAAATGTGTTCTGTTCACGTGTTAATTAAATGCTACCTTAATTATATCAATATATCATTTATTATTAAATTCATGTGTGTAGGTTTTTTCCTAGTACTTATAATAGAGAGATTAAGTCTTTGAAAATGGAGGTGGAGAGACTCTTGATGGAGATAATACAAAGTAGGAAGGATTGTGTGGAGATGGGTAGAAGCAATTCCTATGGGAATGATTTGTTGGGTATGCTATTGGATGAGATCCAAAAGGGTGGTGGTAGTAACCTGAACCTTCAGCTAGTGATGGATGAATGCAAGACATTCTTCTTTGCTGGACATGAAACAACTGCACTCTTACTCACTTGGACTGCTATGTTGCTTGCCAGCAATCCAAGTTGGCAAGACAAAGTCAGAGCTGAGGTCAAAGAGGTATTCAATAAGGGAACACCTTCTGTGGATCAACTCTCCAAGCTCAATGTGGTTGGTAACAAATTACTCTTATTTGTTTTACTTCAATTACTATATATGAAAATCAGGTCCTCACTGTGATACCTATCATCAGAGGTGTCAAATCGGGCTGTTCGGCATGGCCTGGTCTGGTCCATCGGGCCAAACTATAAAAATGGGCCGGGCCAGACTAGGTTGTACACCTTCTAGGCCACATGTTTTCAAGTTCACCCTAGTCTAAAACATGTCGGGCCTGACCCAAATTTTTTACAAAGAAAAATAGCTCAAAATACTAAAAAAATACATAAAAAAGGGGCCTAGGCTGGCCAGTGTCTTTCAGACCTACAATTATCGAGCCCAATTCAACCTAAAACACGGGCCCATATCGGATTGGTCAAAATTGACAGCTCTACATATCACGTTACGGTTCATTTTATTTTTGGCAAAATTATGTTATTTGTTGAATTTCTTTTCCTGTTTTTTTTTTGCTTCTACTTCGAGGAGTATCCCACCGCCTATACGACGAGGACTAATCTCCCGCGAGAGTTTGTTCGGCACCTCTAATGGGTGGCATCCCTCCCAGCTGAGATTTTTTCCATACCCAAAGCTCGAACCCGAGACCTTGGTTAAGGGGCGAGAGGCCTTAACCACTCACGCCAACATCAGTTGGTCCTTTTCCTGTTTATATTAGAAAAAAATCAATATTTATTAGAGTCCATTGGTTAGTTAAGACTAAAATTACCTCTTCCAATTATTAACTTCAAAGGTTTTCTTAGAATTCAACAGCAAAATTAGTACTAGGTAGTTTAAAATTTTATAATGGCATTCAAATGGTCCTTTTTATATCGCAAAACTTGGCGTTTAATACCATTTTTTTTTTGTCGTAGTTTAATACCATTTTAAGTCTCTAAAGAAATAATTTTAAAGACCAAATTAGTATTAAATTAAGCCTTATAATAAGTAATTGGTAGTTTAATCTATTTTCTGTATCTCTTTACGATGTTGCATGATGGTAAAATGTGAAAAATTGAAAATCAAACACCTTTACTTTTGAAGAGAAAAAAAAAGGCAGAAGAGAAAATGAAAAACAATTATTATATTATTTGGATAACTTAAAAAGAGGGAAAAAAATTATTCTTCTCTTTTAATTGAAAAAAGTAAAATGAAAAATAATATAATTATATTAAATAACTTTTACATGATTCCCTTTTATATTGTCTTGTTACTTGTGAAGAGAATATATTTCAATAGGTTTCATAGATTATTTTGTGGGGCAGCTAGGTATGATATTTTTTATGACTATGTTCAGAAAATTGACAAAGAAAAAAAAACTATTATCTGGCGTATAATAGAACACAGAAAAACACGTTTGCAGTGTGCAAGCCGTAAGATTTCCAATTTTCCACCGTGTCAAATCTGCATCTTGTCTTGAATTCATTTATTGTTTTTCATAATTTGATTTGTTTCCAAATTTGTGCAAGACATCTGAATCTGTTTCTTTTTGTGTAAATACTTAATTTTAATTGTGTCAATTATTACTGTATATTTTAATTTTACACTGTAGTCCTTTGGAAAAACCCAATCAAGCTTAAAGATCATAAGCATTTATTTATTGCTTCGAATTTTAGAAGAGACATCAAGAAATATTATAGTTTAACTAGGATATGATCACTCTATAAAGAATATTAATTTGAAAAGGGATATATATCTTTCTTTCGGAGCGTGCAAATGCTCAAAAGTTAATTAAAGATTATTTAATTCAGTACGTGAAGGCTTGAAATTTACAGTAACTTTACAGCCATACTTCTAGAAAAAATAAAATAAAATTAAAATGCACAATTGTTACATGTATTGTATTGTTAGATTTTATTTTCCTTCATGCACAATTTATATCAGTATTTCTAAATGGATTTATGTAAAAACTCAAAGACAATAAAAGAATTGTTAGACCACGTCTTTGTGGCTCTTCACATTTTTATTATTCTTGGTGTAGAAAGAAAACCATAAAAGGGAAAGGGAAAAAAATGAGTGGGCCCTGTCCTACTCATGGCATGGTTTTATGGCTACCCACTTCAGATATATGTGTGTATTTCTTCTTCTTATAGAGCTAAAATTCTGGTGAACCAAACAATATAGTACTAATGGTCATTTTTTTAAAAAGGTTACATTTTTCAAAAGATGGCCAAACTTAAAATATTATGAATTTAATAACTATACACCAATAATATAAACAACTTTTACATATATGCTCAATTATATTTTACCGTTTTATCACGAGTGAATTACCAAATTGGTCATTGAAATTGTAGGTCATTATCAATTTAGTTACTAAAACTATTAATAATCTAAATTAGTTTCTGAAATTGAAAATTTTCAATCACATTGGTTATTTTGGGTCATTCAATTTAGTCCTTAGAATTGTTCAACAAAGACTAATTTGATCTAAGATTTTTGATTTCATATCTAACTTCAAATATTAATAATTTCATAGACTAAGTTGACAGTGTTTTACAATCATGTCTTGTATTCATTTAAAATTTGTTTATACATTGACAAGATGGTGAAATATGATTAGATATATTGAGTCTGTCAATATATGATTATTATTCATTAAACTCAAATATAATAATTGGCAAAAGGGGGAAGATTTTGCCTTCATTTGTCAACATAATAGTAAACTAACCTATGGTCTTTATTTGATGTTGCAGTTGCATATGGTAATTAATGAATCAATGAGGCTCTATCCTCCAGCAACTGTGCTCCCTAGAATGGTCTTTGAAGATATTATGCTAGGTGACCTTTATATTCCTAAAGGCTTATCAATTTGGATTCCAGTGTTGGCTATTCACCATAGTGAAGAACTATGGGGCAATGATGCAAATGAGTTCAACCCTGAGAGGTTTGCTTCAAAGTCATTCATGCCTGGCCGATTCATACCTTTTGCTTCTGGCCCTAGAAATTGTGTTGGACAATCATTTGCCATGATGGAAGCCAAGATCATATTGGCCATGTTGATCTCTCAATTTAGCTTCACCATTTCAGAAAATTATAAGCATGCACCTGTGACTGTCCTCACAATTAAGCCCAAATATGGTGTTCAAGTTTGTTTGAAGCCCTTGGATCCATAAATTATGCCTTCAATTTGGTGGACTTTGGAGTTCTCTCGTGAGGGGAAGTTTGCTTAACATTTTATGATTTTTTTTTGTCTTTTGTTTTTATTGAGTGGATCACCAAAATTGTTTCTAAAATTGTAAGGCGTGTGACACTTTAGTCTCTGAAATTATCAATATTTCAAATTAGTCTCTAAGATTGAAAATATTCTGTCATATTAATCCTTCTGAATTAGTCAATTTAGTCCATAAAATTGTTCAATAGGAACTAATGTGATCGAATATTCTCAATTCTAGGGACTACTTTAGAATATCAATAATTTCATAGATTAAATTGATAACGTTCTACGATCTCAATAACTAAATTGGTCACTCGTTTTTATCAAATTTTGCAGTAAAAAAGGAGACGGAGCAATGATTGCAAGTATTAGGTGCACATTCAAAATCTATTCTAATTAGTAAAGAAAATAGAGGGTTTTTTTTTGTAATAAAGTGTATTCATAACTTAGAAAAGGATGATGATTATTAAAGAGAAATATAAAGAAATATGGCTTTTTTGTTTTGTCATTGGGGAGGGGGGAATTTGGGGAGGGGAGAAATATAAAGAAATATGGCTTTTGTGGTTTTTTTTTGGTCATGATGGCTTTTGTGGTTACACGCGCGTGATGTATCTAGATAAGCTTTAAGCTCCCCTAAAAGACCCAAATGTCATTTTATGGGTTAAATATCCTTTTCCTCGCTCTACAGCACTAGAGAATAATGATGGGTTTTTCTATCTATACATACCCATTTTTCTAAACACACATACATTTTGCAATATGACTAAAATATCCTTATCAGAAAAAAATTATTTCGTATGCAACAAATGTGCGGAACTATTAGTTCCACTGGTATTTTTTTTAAAACATATGTGTGGAACTAATAGTTCCATATGCAACAAATGCATTGCATAACTATTAGTTCCCTATCAATGCAAAACTAAAAAAAAGTCCAAAGAAGTTTTACCTACGACGATACAAAAGACGACGAGCTTTCCACTCTGCGACGACAAGCCTTTCTTCGATGGTCGTGTGTTGTGGAGCTGGGAAGGCTCGTCACCGCAGAGTGGGAAGCTCATCATGTTTTGTGTCGTCGCAAGTAAGACTTCTTCGATTTTTTTTTTAGTTATGCACTGATACGAAACTAATAGTTCCGCAATGCATTTGTTGCATACAGAACTATTTTTTTATGATGGTGTATTTTAGTCATCTTGAAAAAAAATGTATGTGATTTTAGCGGAAAAGGCAATAATGATTTGATTCTAAGGGGCCCATAAACAGCCCAAATGCCATTTCATGGGTTAAAAAAGATCTTTTTCATTTTTGACCAAAAAAAAGATCTTTTTCATTGGACCAACAAAAAAAAGGATCTTTATCATCACTCTACAACACTAGAGAATAATAATTTGATTCTAATAATATCATTTGATTTGATCATTTCTCTATATTCAGGTGATTCAACAAAAGTGTTTTACCTTCAATGATGAAACATGCCAACTTGTGTATGACATGACTAATGATCGTAGGACCAGTAGTGTCTCCATTTTGGAGTTTATAAAGGGCTTTTTTTTTCCTTCAGCCACCTTATCAAATGCTTCCACCAGTCCAAGATTCTGCTTCTCCCACTACCTGGTTTTCTCATTCTTTTATTCCAGCCATCATTTATTTCTGACATCATTTGGAATCTAATACAAATAAGTAGTATATATTTTTGAAAGATAGTTGCATAAGTTATATAAGGTATTAGGTATAATTAGAATCAGGATCAAACGAAAAAAAAAGTTATAAAGAGGCTAAAGGTTTATTGATATGATAAGTGTAGTGTGTACATGAATATAAATTTTTTCATCTATCATTGCAGAATTTTAAAAATATTGTAGATAATTTGATAAGTGTGTGTGTGAATATAATTAAATTTGTACAACTATATATCATTGCATTTTTTTAAAAAATATTGTGGATAATTTTGTATATAGAGAAGCATGCTGAAAGCTATCCCTTTTTTTGGTCTAAATGTTGAGGGGGAAATTGAATTCAAACTCATTAAAGGGACTTTATGAAGATTTTAAGCAACTTCAAATCTTCAATCAAACTATCCTAGATTGGTTATATATGGTCTAGTAATTGAGTTAGTATATATATATATATTTTGATAAGCAAGTTAGTATATATTTTTAAAACAAACTTTGTAAAAGATATTGTTATAGTTGAATTTTTTAAATTTATTTGTGGCCGTGTGTATGAAAAATTGTATGAATATGTGAACAGAGAAAAAACAAAATACAAAAATCATGGTGTTCACTATCTTTTCCCTTTCATCAGCTTGTTTCAAGCACCTCAACTATCCTCACAGAACGAATCACACCCTAGGTATGATATTTCTCTTGGGTGTGGTTTTCGCATCAGTATTTCACCAGGGAGGCACTGGGATCTCAGAACAGTTCACACCAGTGGCTCTAATTTTTTTCACAGGTGTGAACGCTTCACACGTGGAAGGGTTCAATGCAGTATTCACAATCAGTTTATTTCACACCGAGGCTGTGTAATTTGTCATAGCTGTGAAAACATTTCTTTGGGGTTCGATTGGGGCATTTTTTGGGCATATTTGGTGTAATTCTCTCCTTTTGGATGCACTCTGTAATTCTCTCCTTTTGCCATAGTTCCACGTTTCCTGTGATAGCTATTCAATCACCTCCCATTTATTCTTTATATAACCACACATCACAGCGGGTATCTAGGGATTTGTTCTTTCTTTTATCTTATACTATTTTGGATCTATGACTAACTTGAGCGTTGAAGTTATTGCAGATGTCTGCCCACTTGTCTCACTCGTGGATGTTCTTTTTTTTTCATCTAGATGGAAAAGAGACCCTCGATTAATATGTGTTTGGCTGAGAGGTATGTAAAACTTGGTTTATGGATTATTCCATCTTTAGAGTCAAACTCGAGTGCCAACTAAACTCATTCCTTTAAATGAAACACATTAACCACTTACATCTAACCTCATGATTACTCATGGATGCTCTTTGGCTTGATTAAGGCTCTGTTTGGATAACAAGTTTATCTACTGCTTATGGCATAAGCTGTATAAGCTACTTTTATACTCGAAGAAAAATTATAATGAAACTTATTTTATATAAGTCATAAGCTGTTTTGGTAAGCTATCATGGGTAGCTTATGAAAAATAAGCCCAAAATAACTTATGAATCAATTATAAGTTGTGTTAATAAGCTCTGCATAAGTCAATCCAAATAGGCCCTAAGTGATATGGAAACCGGTCAAACCACCTCGGGTATTTGATAGAAGAGTCCATTGCCTTAAAAAAAACATATAGGAGATTTTTCTTTGGACATATTTTCGCTTGAAATTTTGAAAAATACTTATGATTATCATAAAGCCATAGGTTGACAAAGCAAAAATAAAGATAATCCAAGGAAAATTATATCCTATAAATAAATTTCTATTAGTTGTACTCTTTAGCGGTCAAAGCTTTGCCTTTTTTTATTTTTGGGTCAAAAGTCAGAGCTTTGCTTTTTTTTTTTGGTCATGAAATTAATATGTATTGAAGAAGAGGGCCAAGCCCACAATTACAAGGAGGCAACACAAGCCCATCGTCTGCGCACATACAAAGCATAAGCAACATTAACTGATAAGACAATGAACCACACATGTGCAGCTTAGTGAAACCCAATGAAAAGCGCAACAAACAAGAACATTGAAAGCTAATAAAAACACCCAACTGTCGAATGTGAATTTCGTACAGTCGTTTATGTCTATCTCTCTCCTCTTTCATTTTTTAATTTTTTTTTGGATAAAATAAATCAACGGCCAGGATTTAAGATTGAGAAAAATGAATGACTCAGATTGCGCGACTGCGTGTTTTAGCAACTGCAGTGAATCCGGATTAAACCACCCATATACCAAAGCAACTTCCCAGATGGATAATGCAAGTAGATCGAAGAGCCAAAGACACACGGAACCACAACATCAAAACACAATGCTCCACACACACTGCTCAAAAAACTGAGACCAAGGAGGCCAACCAGGTCCTTCACAAACAAGCACCACCCAGGCCAACCAGAGAGCACACACGATGAAGGAGTCCCTGAGTAGAGCAAAACTCAAACCAAAAACCAAAAAATCGAAAGCTGAGATACCAAACCAAGGTCCCCATGGTTCCCAAAGCTATGTCAAAAAAGATCCCACCACAATCCAGATCTACAAGAATTTGCTAAGATATGTGAAAGGCATAGCAGAAAAGATTAAGTGCCCAAATGGAAAACAGATGAAGCATCAATGGTGGAGTCAAAAGCACCATTCCCATTATTACATTCAGATCTCCACCTATGAGCCCAGGAAGCATGCTCCAAATCCATATTGATGAGACTTTGCAGGGAAGGCGGGTGATTCCAGCGCCAATGGAGAGAAAGTCAAAGCTTTGCTTTGAATTAACCCATGAATCATGTGATTGAGAACAACCAAGCCCAATTTGGCCCAAAGATCATAATTTAGCTAGACAAAGTCCTTGGGCAAAAAAAAGTCCTTGGGTCAGACCCTTAATGTAGCTCTTTTGGTTTTTGAAAACATAGGCAAAATAGGATTGAGAAGGATGCCTATTTGCCTTGTTGGTGGGCTTAATCTAGTAAATTAAGATTCTAGTAGTTTCTTTGCTTTGCGGTCTTAGTATTTATGTGTTGTTTTAAGTTGTGATGTCAGGTGCGTGGCTTTGCAATGTTTGTCTATGTTTAGAGACAATGCGTTAAACTTGACTTGACTGTGATCATAGTAGTGTTGGGTCTTATTGTATTGCCCTTTAGATTTTGCGCTTTGCTCTTTTAATGAATTTTCTTTGACTAATAAATAGTCATTCCTGCATTTTTTTTTGACAAAAAACAGTTTTCCTCATGCGTTTGACCAAAAATAAAAAAAGAGTCCTTCATGCCAAGTCATCCCCGATTTTACATTTGAGAAGCATCCAGTGATCCATCCAAAAGTTAAACGTAATACAAAATTTATAAGAATGACCCTCTTATGTGAATAGGGACACATATATAACCCTCTTTTAAGTGTTCAAAATCCTTATATTTGGTGAGTGACTCAGCATAGAAATTTAATCATTCTATTTTCAATTTTCTTTTTTTTCTCTACATACCAACCACGTTTGTACAGGCACCGCATTCGCAAAGGTTAACCCAAAAACGAAAAATAAAAGTTTGGAGAAAATTAAAAGAAAAAAAGAAGGCATAATAACATCGGTTTTTTCTACTTCTAAACTTCTCATCTCTTCTACTCGTCAAAATAGCGCGAGCCGTTCAAGCCGCGAGTTCAAGCCCCAGCTCCATCTTGCACGACACACTCCAATCCTTCAACTCGGTCCTTCTCTTCTTCACGGGAACCACGTGATCCGCACGTGAGACTGGTTCGAACCCAAGCGTCAACTCCAAGCCAACCTCATCACCACTCTCCTCGGCTCGGTCAATTTCATTCGGGTTCGGATTAGACTCCGGCTCATCATGGAAAAGAACCGAAGCCTCCACGGAGACTCCACTTTCACTCTCTTTGCAAGGGTGGCTCAGCGAGGACTCATGGCTCGTAGACCGGTTTTCCTCTTCGGCCGGTTCGGACCGGGTTACCTTGCGAGCCCTCGGCTTCACGAGCCGCTTGAACCCGGACCGAGCCTTGACTCGCTGTGCCGTGTCCAAGGTCGAGTCCTCCTCCTTGGACACGTGGCGTATGTCGTAGGCCTTGAGTGGTGGGCCCCGCCCACTAGCAGCGGCCTCTGATGTTATCGGCGTGATCGGCGCGCCCTTCAGAACGGCTTCCACGGCGGCTTGGCACTGCTGCCAGCTACCGGACCATAATAGACCCACCGACCCATAAATTGGGTTCACAATCCTCCCGCATGCCTCATATAGCAACGAACGAAAAATCGCTGCAAAAAAATAATAATAAAAAAACCCAAATCAATATCAACATAAATTTTAATTTTTAATAGAAACCCAGATTAGAAATTTGACATACCACATATTAGTTTCTAAAGATCAAGTATAATTTTTATTTAATTACATTTTCTTAGCTAGAATCCACACTTTACTATGAGACTATGACTAATTTGAATCTGAATTGAGACAACCCAGTTAATTTTTTTTAAAATTTTTTATTTACAAAAATCAAATTGAGAATCTGGGTTTGTTCTAGATTTTCTACTTGTTTCTTGAGAAAAGAAAAAAAAAAATGAAAAGAAAAGGAAGAGGATTAATTAATACCTGGGCGAAGGTTTTCAGGACCAGCGTTGATGAGGTTCATGAGTCCAGCACGACCATAGAACTTAGCGAGGAACACGGTTGCATTGGCTTGTGATTCTGGGTTTTTGATCCATTCCAAACACGGTCTTATGCTACAATCTTCACTACAACCTTTTCGTAAGACCCGACACCCATTGCAGCTCATCCGCATTCTGGTGATTCAAAGTTCAATTAATCAACCCCTTTTCTTTTTTGTGTTAGTTTATTGAAAAAAAAAACAACTTGGAATTTATGAAGAAGAACTAAGAAGAAGAAGAGTGGTTTGTAAGAGGGAAGATTGTGATTGTGGAGTTGAGGAGGCAGTTATATACTTGTTGGAAGTTTCGGCGCTGCTGGGTTTTTTCACATGTTTTGGGGGACGCAGCTGTTTTGTTTATTAAGAAGTGTTTTTTTCCTCCAAAACAATGGTTTTGATTTGAGTTAATTGTATTTTTTGTTTCTCAATTATTGTCATCGTGTAATTTGGTTTTTTGGTTTTCAATTTAGAGAATTGGGTTTTTTAATTATTTTAATTGTTAGCGATAGGTTTTTTTATTATGTTATTCAATTTTTAACATCGAAGTATATATGACATACATGAAACTGATAACACTAAATTGAGTCATTTTGACACTGAGTTAGGGTTATTTTGGCTCTGATGACATAACAAATACTCTTATACATAAGAAATTTTAAGCATGTATTACATCACGTGTTACTGACTTTATTTTCTAATAACCTACAATATGTCAAAGTAATATGATTTAGTGTCAAATTTGTCTCATGTATATTACGTAGACTCTAGTATTAAAAATTAGTCGATATAGTGATGGAGAATTTTATTGTAACAATTGAAATAATTGAAAACTTAATTCAATTAATTAAAAATTAAAAAATTAAAATTATACAATTACAATAATTTAGAGACTAAAAATGTAATTAAATCTTTTTGGGCTAATTTTTACTTTTCCAGATTCAAGGAGGTTGGTTGTTCGAACCACTTTCTAGTATGTGGCGAAGCTTAATGAGTCTAATTTTCCATTCGTGTGGGGACAACGTAACCTACTCTCGTTTACCGCGCGTGAGCTCAACTCGCTATCATGGGTGGGAAGCTCACGTCACTGACGCGGAACAGCGTCAAGATGCCACATTCAGATGCATCAGCGCTCACTTATCGAAATATCATAACGTAGCATGAATAGTAAATACTTGAGTTCTTTAAATATAATATCAGAGATTTTATCCCCAATTATTGTGTATAGAAAAGTATATATTAAGATAAGTTAATTCTTTAAATAAATTTTAATATCTCAAAAGATATATCATGTGTATCAAAACAATTAACTTTCTTATCAATTATCATGTAAATATGTAATGATTTTTTTTGGTCTACAAATATGTAATGATTTACTATCAAAGATTGAAAAATCTTACCGTAAAAAAAATAAAAAATCTTTAAACATCAATTATTAAAAAAGTATCACATCGAAATTTAGATCCATATGATTATATGAAATTAAGTTATTTTCACATTATGTCCAAGCTCTTACATAAAAGCATTAATCCAAATTAATTTAGCAATATTATATTTTTAGAGTTTAACAACCATTCATTACCAATATAAACATGTTCTACAAATTACATATAATCATATTTTTAATAATTTTTTTAAATTTTGTAAACATTTTTAATAATCTTTTGTAAGAGAAAGATTAGGGAAATTCAAATTTTTTGTTATTTTTTAGAAAAAATATTAAAAAAATTATGAAGAAGAAGAATATAGCGTTACTCTTCGGGTAAAGTGATGTAAGAATATTACCAGAGGAGGACACGCGAATCTTACAGCACATTGTGGCTTTTCGTATGTCATAGATTGCCCTCTGACGGATTCCTAAATTATGGAATCTACTCTCTCTCTTTTTTTTTATCTGTCGTTTAAGGTTGTTTTACCACAATCAATAAATTAATTAATTGATAAATAATTTTTTATTATATTTTTATTTATTCACTGCTCTATTTGTTAGGAATAGTAATTAGTCTTTGAACTCTCAACTATGTATTAGTCAATTTTATGGAAAATATAAAGAACAATTAATAGGGTTAAGAGTATAATTGTCAAAATATAACCTTAAACTATCAAAATGACAGATAAAAAAATAAATTTTTTTCCAAAATCTGACAAATAAAAAGGAACAGAGGGAGTACTAAACAAAAGGGTCGGAAAGTGGAAGGGTAAAGTGGTAAAAGGAATCGTGTCAAATGCATGCAAATGGGTACAAAATTTAAGGAGCGAAAAATGAGGCGCGTGGCACGCACGCGCATATGTCAGAGCGCACATGTTTTTTTTTTTTTTTTAAAAAGCTCCCGGTTTTCGGGAGTGAGAAATGGTTTCGGAGAAAACCAAAGACTGGTTTCTGGGATTGGTGTTGGGACTGTGGGCGGAGCTGAACAAACTGGAAGAAGTATGCAAGCAAGCCAATGGTTTTTGTGGTTTAATACTTGTACTAATACAGTAATAATAACAAAAATAATAGACAAAATTACTAAATTAGTCCTTTATTTTTATTTATTTTTTTAAATTATTCTTTTATTAAAAAAAATTCATAATAAGGTTTTTTATGTTTTGATTTCAGGTGATGGTGTACAGTAAATTAAGACCAATCAGAAACAGATACATCATCAAAAAATGAAAAAAATGATCAAATTGAAAAATAAATAAACATAATGGACCTTGTTATTAAAAAAATTTAATAAGGGACTAAATTAAAAAAATAAATAAAAATAAGAGACTAATTTATTAATTTTTTCAAAATAATAATCAAATGCTTATCTTATTACTATTAGAATTGTGAACTTGGACGCAAATTATTAATGTATTCTATTTAAAAGGACGTATGCGTTTGATGCCAATTGAATTCGATTCTAGTAATGAAATAATTTATGATTAAGTTTTATTTATTTTTTAACTAAACACATATTAGTTCAATGATTTTTTTTCTTCAGATGCTGAAAAAAAATCTTTTTTTATGACAAGTACTGGAAAAAAAATCTTATTATTACTAGTATAGTATATTTTATAAAGACCTTAACGTGCCCAACTAGGAAATGTTCAGTGGCTGAGTTTTATTGAATTGCATTAAAAATAGCAGCTCATGTTGTAATACACGTGTTCTCCAATATTCATTGTTGTTTTGTCTGCTGATCTTTTAATCCTAAGATAAGATAGGATAGGATATTAATAATGGTCAAATTCTACGCATCTCACCTAAAAAATTACTTCTTTAGTCTTAGAAGTAATTGTGGGCAGGCCGCAATTTTAATCTAGTGAATTATTAAAATTGTCACTAGAGTTATAAAATGTTATTATTTTAGCCATTAAAATTAATATTCTAAATCAATTCTTGAAATTGAAAAAAAAAATTCACATTGATTCTTTTGGTTTAATCAATCCAGTCCTAAATTATCCGATAGGAACTAATGTGATCGGATTTTTTTAATTTTAAGAACTAATTTAGAATATTAATAATTTTTAATTTTTTTCATTTCAATTCCTTTAACATGTTTTTGTTAAAATTATACTAATTTAATTTTAATATATATTATATAATCGTAACAAATGCTTGAATTAACTTAGAATAGGGTCTTCGGCTTACCTTGATGTCTTCCAATATAATAGTTGTTTTTCTTAGCAAAGTGGTTATTCAATTCTTATAACACTATTGACCAAAAAAAAAAAATCTTATAACACTGATGTTGGACAATGTTATCGATCACTTGATATTTCAGTCTTTTAGATTTATCACTCTAGAGAAATTCATGGTTTTCAAAAAAAAGTAGTTTACTAAAATTTCAAGTGCAGGTTTTACAAATCTTGAGACATGTTATTGTTAACAAGAATACTACGTGATAAAATAATCAAGAAAAATGGATTGGTTGTTCCATTTGGTATGAAAATTGAGTTTAATAACTATGCACGGTTATTGTAAATTATTTTTATACTTGCATCCAATTATATCTCATTGATTTTAGCCACGTAGGATTGTTGATTGGGTGAAAAATGTGACACATCAGCAGTCAACTCACTTAAAGTACTAAAGTTATAAATAATATATATATATATATATATAACAAGAACCAAAAACATTTGACTAAATTTTTAAGAACTAAAAACAAAACACCCCTATATATACTATAGAGATAAAAACATATTTAAGTCTATTTTGTTTATATTATGAATATGAATGCAGTATAAACTTATTTCGTTATGTGTTGTTGAAATTTGTTCGCTCATATGTTTCATTTTGGGTTTGTGTTTATTTAGGCCTATATTTACAAAAAAAATTTTGTTATTAAAAGTTGATTTTACTTTGTTATGTATATTAGAAAATAATGTAAAAATAATATAGTTAAAGCAAAAACATTGGATTGTGAAAGGGATCGAGCTCTGTTCAAAGAAATTGACTTTCTCAAAATATTGCTATTTCCTTCATTCCTTGCTGTAAAGTTTTCAAGCATCGTTGGTAACATTGAACATGTCCTCTATTTTGGCAAGAGTATGCAGTTGCCTAGTCTTGACCAGCATCTCATCCAACTAGAAGGGGGTCCACATCTACAAATGGAATATATGCATAATGATGCGGAAGATGGTTAAGAGTTGTTGAAAATATAGTAATTAAATTCTTAAATTAATTAATAAACCACCTATAGGCAAGCTAAAAAAAACACTAGTTACACACATGTGTTCTTTCCAAACTCCTCAAAGGAGAAGATGAAAGATGTATATATATTATAAATGTTTTTAAAACCAGATTAATTATTCAACTAGTGAAAACACTGGTTCACAATTTAATGGTTTAACGTACGTGGTTAAATCGTGGATGAAATGATAATAGTTAAATATGGTTTTAATATCATATAATATATTAAGTAATAAATTAATATGAAATATTTAAAAAATTAAGAAAAAACAAATTTTAAAATAGTAATGATCATATCATACATTTTGTGGAATAAAATATTAATATTAAAAAGTTATATAATAAAAAATTCATATAGCTTTAGTTGGCTAAAAAATATTGTTTAAAAACAAAAAATTGAAAATTGAAAAAATAGTCAGTTCAAACCAGTTCTTACCACTAGTTTTGGTTAATTTTTCACTAGTTTTGGGCCACGACTTGACCAGTTCTTTGACGGTTCTCAACTATTTTGAAACGAGCCTTTTTTTTTTTTTTGCTTTAATAGATTGAACACCTTATCACAATCGGTTCCTAGTCCAACCAATTGGGTCGGTCAGTCTCTACCCCTCTTTCTTTTGGGAATTGGTAAATATACCTCAGTTTTTTGCCGTACACTCCACATTTATTCAGGAAATTACTATTATACCCTCATTGTTTGAGTTTTTTTTTCTTCTGATTTTGCTTCTTTTTCAGAAACTGGCCATACACCCCCAGTTTCCGGAATACAGATTTGCATTCCGGACCGGAATGTATATTTTTCCTGGAGTTTCTGGAATACAAATTTGCATTCCGGAAACTCCAGTTTCCGGAATATAAATTTTTCCTGGAGTTTCCGGAATGCAAAAATACATTCCGGAAACTAGATTTTCCTGGAGTTTCCGGAATGTAAATTTTTCTGGAGTTTCCGGAATGCAAAAATGCATTCCGGAAACTAAGTTTCCGGTAACAACGCGAAATTGAAAAAAAAAAAAAATCAACGAGGATATAATGGTATTTTCCTTTTTAAATATGGAGTGTATGTCCAAAAAAATTGATGTATTTACCAATTCCCCTTCCTTCTTCGGCACCTTCATCTATATCTTTTCCAGCACCTTCATCTCCTTTTTAGCTCTACCCCTCTTTCAAAACGTTTCTCCCCTCACGTGTGATATTGTTAGAGCCACTTCTCACAGCTATATCTTAATCACCAGAGGTCTATTTTGCAGCACTGATCTACTTAGATATGTTGTTTGAGAGGTCTACTATACAACATTGCTCTACACCACTCGGATTTGTTGTGGATTTTTTTTTTGTCTCACGAAATACTGTTGAGCATGTGCTGCTCCAGAAAAAAGAAAGAAAAGAAAAAAAAAGCCCATAACTCAATTATTTCTCTATAACTGGCTGGATGGTGTGATTTCTTTGGGTTTTTTTTTTTGTTCTGTTGTTTCAGCATTGTTAATTTGTTTCAATTTAGAGGATGCGTGTCTGATTTATCATTAGTCATATGTTATACACTACTGTAATACTTTTCTTTTAGTATTTGTGAGTATGGTTGGGTATTTTTTATCAAGAAACATTTGACAATAAGAAAAGTTGCGAGAAAGGGAGACTAGGGAGAGAGTGGCAAAGAGAGTGTGGCCTTATGGGTAGAGAGAGATTTTTATTGACCATTATACTCCAAATACTTGGTTAGATTCATACCATGGATA
This sequence comes from Glycyrrhiza uralensis, assembly GCA_030159175.1. Classification (NCBI taxonomy): domain Eukaryota; kingdom Viridiplantae; phylum Streptophyta; class Magnoliopsida; order Fabales; family Fabaceae; genus Glycyrrhiza; species Glycyrrhiza uralensis. Next base: position 4,097,909 of record BRZY01000008.1, read on the forward strand.
TTAATTATTATTTAATCGATGGGGATGGCTTCATGTAATGTAATGATATATACCTTAAAGATAAAATCCACCGTTTGACAATAGAAGCGAATCATATTCTGAAAAGTAGGCGCGTAGCAATTTGGATCAAATGTCATGTCAGAATGAGTCATGACAATCAATTTATGTTTTTTTTTCCCCAATACAATCAACTTGCCCCTATTGTTCCTGGTTTCTGGGAGTCCACCTGTATTACGTAATATTTCATGTATTAATTAAGATAATATTTTGAATCTTTTAATTATTTTTGTTAAAAATAATCATATTCAATATATTATATCTTAAACAAAATTATACTCCTAAAATTAAATCAGATATATAAATTATTTAATAAACTAAAAAATGACTTCACGAGGAAATATTTTTTAATAAAAAATCACTAGTTCTAATTTATTAACTGTCTTTAAGATACAGGCCCTACTAATTAATATAATATGTTATAATTTAATTAATCTTAACTCTAATATTTAATACTGGTTTTGGAGAAACCAATGACTGGTTTCTGGTTTGTATTTCAGTTCTATGAGCCAGTAGACAAACTGGGTTTCCCCAATCCTACGTGCCAATTAATTTTTAATGAATTAATAATATTAATTTTCTCGAAAGCATTAGTTAAAAAATAAATTATTAACTATTTTTATTAGAATAAGGTGGTTTTATGGTTTAGGACGAGAGACATAGGAGTTGGAGTGATAAAGAGAGTATAAGTTCGAATCGCCCTACTAACATAATATATTAATTACTAACATTTGTTTTTATTTTTATTAGAGTAAGGTGGTTTTATGGTTAAAGACGAGAAACATAGAAGTTGGAGTGATAAAAAGAGCATAGGTTCGAATCGCTCTACTAACATAACATATTAATTACTAATATTTATTTATTAAAAAACAATTTTATTAGAATAAAATATTTTATAGATTAATAATACTAAATTTTATAATTTCCTTAATACAAACTTTCTTTAGTATAATTTCTTTAATATAATCGCACAGGAAGGCGATACTATACCCTCCCCATTGGTTGGTAGAGGTGATTTAGGAAAGAGAGAAACAAGGCGAAGAGAAGTGGAGGAAAAAGAGGCTAGGGGTGTCAAAGTGGGCGGGGCTGCCGAAAAATGGGCCTGCCCACCAAGCAAAAAAGGGCCCAAAAACACATCCATCCCGTTTTAAGGGTAGGGCGACGGGCCAAAACGGGCTGGCCCGCCAAAATAATAATAAAAACTGAGAAAAAACTAATTAATTTTTTGAAAAAGTAAAAAAAAATAAATGGGTTAAACGGACCAACCCACTCCCGTTTTTGGACCAACCTGCGGGCCTAAAGGGGCTATGGTCTCAAAAGTGCAGCTCGGCCCATTTTACGGGCTAAACAGGTCAGCCCGTCAGGCTTAACCCAAATTGTCACCCCTAAAAGAGGCAACTCTCCCCGTTTGGATTAGCATAGAAATACATAAGAGAGAAGTTTCAGACGTGGGACCCACGAGTTTTTCGTTTCTTCTCATGGGAGCAAAGAAAGTCTAGAGAAAGGGCTTGCTTTCTTTCATTTTCCACATATGCCCTTCTTTTCACCGCTAGTGGATACCAAATATGAAGCCAATGAAAAAGAAGCCTTACCAGTTTTTCCAATCTCTGTAAACTGCTCTTCCCTGTTTACCATTCTGAAATAATTTTTCCTATTTAGCATTTTATAAATTACTTTTAAGAAAACTTAATTTAGTATATAATTTTTTTTTGAATATAATAATATTTGGTTTTTGAGTGAAAAAACCAAACATAGTAATATATATATTTTAAAATATCATGGTATAATATTTATTTTTTGAGTGAAAAATACCAAATGTAATAATATTCTTTTAAAAAAATTTGATAAGCAATAATATTCTTTAAAATGTCAAGGTCATTTTTGTCTTTTTGAAGATAACACAATTTCTCTCTTCTCACTTTCTATCCAACCAAACAAATCGAGAGAGAACCTAATAACTCTTTCCCTTCTCTTTCTTTCCTCTTTCTCTCATTCCAAACAATACAAAAAATCTACTCTATGTCTTATCTCCTTCTTTCTCCTCCATCTCTTTCTCACCTATCTCCCTCTTCTCAATTTCTTCTCACAACCAAACGGACCACTAGGTTCTATGAACCTGGCCCAGAACCAATGAAAAAAAAACCCAAAAAAGTAAGCCACATATACTCCAAAGTCCAAACTATACTAAGCCCAAAATTTACGGGAATTTATATTCACACATACATCACTTACTATCTACACATACATTAAATGGGAAAAGTCAGAACTACCCTTAAATTTAAAAAAACTTAAAAACCCTTCTTCTCTCTCACTTCCGCGAGTACTGTTCAAGCTTCTTCTCCCTCGTCCTCATCTCCGCGTCGTACTGTTCAAGTTTCTCCCTCACCCTCACTTCTGCAGAGTATCGGTTTTTGTCCCTCACTTCCGAGAGCAGCCAACAGTTTCACGACGGAGTCGTATTCGTCTTCTCCCTTGCTTCCACTTCCACCGTGTCCCTCACTGTTTCTCGTTACAGAGCACTCAAGCTTCGCTACTCAAGCAGATCGTCGTCCTCGTTCAGGTATGTGCGAGTTTTTTTTTCTGGTCTTTTGATATCTGCGGAACTAATAGTTCCGCGACGAATCTAAATATGCGGATGTAACAGTTCCGCACAAAGTATAGTATGTGTGTTGGTTGTTGTGCATTCTCGCGGAAGTAACAGTTCCGCGGTAGAACGATAGTGCGCGGATGTACTAGTTCCGCGTGAAGTATGGTATGTGTGTTGCGCATTGTGCATTCTCGCGGAAGTAACAGTTCCGCGGTAGAACGATAGTGCGCGGATGTACTAGTTCCGCGTGAAGTATGGTATGTGTGTTGCGCATTGTGCATTCTCGCGGAAGTAACAGTTCCGCAGTAGAACGATAGTGCACAGATGTACTAGTTCCGCGTGAATTATGGTATATGTGTGTTGCGCATTGTGCATTCTCGCGGAAGTAACAGTTTCGCGGTAGAACGATAGGACGCAAAAATACTAGCTCCGCATGAGTGTGTGTGTGCGGAAGTGAGGGAGTGAGTGTGTGTGTGTGTTGTGTGTGCGGAAGTGAAGTGAGGGATTGAGTGTGTGTGTGTTGTGTGTGCGGAAGTGAGTGTGTGTGTGTGTGTTGTGTGTGCGGAAGTGAGTGAGTGAGTGTGTGCGGAAGCCAATTGGGTATTTTGGTCTTTTAATTTTAAGTGTATGTGTATTTAGCAATGGATGTATGTGTAAATAAAAAATCCCAAATTTACACCCTAATGGGCCTAATCAGAGGACATGAGCTAATAGCCCAACCTATCTAACATACTTCGACCAAAAAGAATAGTTGTATACGATTCGACCAAAAAAAATAGTGGTATACGACCAAAAAAAAAACAATAGTGGTAATAATAATTAATAATAATGAAAAAAAAAGGGAAGAGTAGGCGACAATACCTTTTTGTTTCTGCTCAAACGCCATGACAGAGAGGGAATGCTATTATACTGCCTGCAGAGGTGGATAACGGTATGGCTGGAGAGGGAACGCTGTTACTTATATTTAGCCTTTTACTTTAATATAAAATTGAAATATATTTATAATAATTTCTTTTTATGTGGCTAAATGGGTCGTCCTCATATCCACAAACCAAATCTGTTTTTTTTTTGTCAATAGAAACCAAATCTGTTTAACTAATTAAGCCGACTTAATGAAATATGAAAAATCAATAAATAAAAAATAATATTGATTAAAAATATAACTAAATTGAAAAACTATTCAACCTTAATCATAAAACATAATAAACAAATCTATTTAACTATATTAAAAGATAATGTAATAAAGTTATTAAATACAACACATAAGATATATATTATGTTTGAACATTGAGTAAATGTTACCATAACATAATTATAACATTCATGTATATATGTATAAATATATTTTTTATCATTATTTTTCAACAACATTTATGTTACAATTATGTTTTGATTAATTTTATTTTTTAATTTAATATTCATTATAAATAAATAAATAAAATATGTCATGGCGGGGTGGGACAAATACTACGGTACCTACACCCAAACTCATTCCCGTTAAATTTTGCGAGTAATTTATCCATACCTATACCCATTAAAAACATAACAAATAAAAAAGAACGGGGACAACAAGGATTAAACACTATGCCATTTGGTGAGCTCTAATATCATGCCATTAACTAATTATTCCCAAAACATTACTCAGACATGTGAATTGTTGATATCTCTAACACAAGCAAGCTTACAATTGTTGCCGAATAGTTCTGATTACTGATGTCAGATTTCAGTTGTATCAGTTCAGAAGGGAGATTGGATAAGAGCTTATTGTTAATATATATCTCTTGAAAGAAAAAAAGGGTTCTCTGTTTTGACAGTCATGTCTTTTTGTCCTCCTAGTTGTTTTTCTATAATTGGAATGTTCATACCCAATTGTAGAAACTGGTTGCCCAACACTACTGAAGGATTCTTTGGGTGGATGAATAAATTGAAAAATATTATTCTTTTGGATTATTTTCTTCTGCATTACATTCATCTTAATTCTCTAGCCCTTTGGATTATGTATTGTTTTGTAGCTTTCTTTTCCTTTAGAACAAGGGTGTTTAATTTAACCACTTAGTGAGTGAGTTGTATAGTTGATAGTAGTAAAATCATTTGTTTTTTGTTCTGAGGGGATGAATGAGAAAAATCATTACAATCAGACAAAGCTGTGGTTCAGAAGAAAAAGAAACATTCCCTTCCTTCCTTGAAAGAAAGCCAATTCAAAATTCTTTGCAAATATCTAGGAAGAAACTAAGTACATCTTGTAAACAAAAACTGCTATTACCAAACTGAGAGAATTTGACAATTCCTAGTGGTGAAAGCAATCCTCAAACTATTAAGGAATTACATCATCCAAAAAAACTAAACACTCACTCTTGTGAATCTCTCATAATGAGTTATGAGAGGAACACATGAGTAATACATGACTTGTGATTTTTTCTGTGTTATTATAATATAATTGTCATCTCATATGCAATGCAGTTTTAAGATAAGGTTTGTTGTATTGTTTGGTTGAGTGCATCTATTTACTGATGGGTCATATAACAATGTGTGTGGATCTTATGTTTTCAACATGTATGTTTGGCCATTAATCAACCAAAGCATGATAAGCCCCATCTTTCTCCCTACCACCCCTTACACATTTTGCTTATCTACTTTCCCATTGTACACAATTTGCTTATCTACTTTGCCGTTGTACACATTGTGCTTATCTACTTGACTTTTAAACAAATCCAACAAAAAAAATAACCATGCTAATGAAAATTTTGATTTTGAGAGTAAATACTGAAAGGATTATTGGTCCCATGTAATGGGTGAAGAGGGAAGCACGTTTTTAGCTACCCACAAAAGGGATAAGAGTGTCAGTTGAAGGGATTCATTCTCTTGAATATTTTAATTTTTTTCCCTCCCCTTGAAATTCACATTTACCCTTTAACTCAAAGAGGAGCCAATTAACCACGAGGATAAGTGTAAGTGGTTAATGCGCTCCGTCTAAATGATGGGTTTGGCTGATACCATCGATCCTTGGTGACGAAACAACTTGTGACCAAGTTTTACTTACCTCTCGGCCGAACACAGCCAGGAGCCTTTTTTCCCTAGAATATTGTAAGTGTAAAAAAAAAAAGAGGAGCCAAAGCCTGTATGACTTTTATTTACTCCCAATTTATACAAAACATCATTGTAGCAAAGGGACAAAGTGTATTCACTTAATAATAACCCATAACATAAGAAATGAATGATGGTCACAAATATGTTTAGAGGCCAATAAGGAATGGAGGCAATGACTTGAGGCAAAGGAAGACTCTCAAAAAAGAGAAGAAAAAAAATATCAACTTCCACCACCATCACACATTTTAACGTTCTTCCAAGGAAGAGATAAGATTATGTAGCTTCATCCACGTGGCACTACCATAGTGGTACCTGACGATAAGGCTACCATTCAAAATTTTCCACTCTCGTGTGGACAATATGTCCCTTATTCCATCCAACGGTTGATATTTGTTAGAAACCAATCCATTCCATTTCATACCACTAGATAAGTGATATACAAACTTCACCATTATATATAGCAAGTTTGAGCAGAACCTTGGAAAATCAGCAGAGAAGCACAGAAACTAGTAGTGCAGCCTAAGAAGAAGAAGGAAGAAATGGCCTCTATGATTTCCTCCACAGCTGTGACCACCGTTAACCGTGCCTCCCCGGCACAGGCGGTGGCTCCATTCACTGGCCTCAAATCCATGGCTGGCTTCCCAGTTACCAAGAAGAACAATGACATTACCTCCATTGCAAGCAATGGTTCAAGAGTTAACTGCATGCAGGTAAGCCAATTCAATTGAATTTCATGTTGTGTTACATCTTTGTGTGTACCTTAAAAGGTCACTTAAGCAGTTGGTCGCAGTGGAACTGAACTGTTATTCCATATATCAACTTTACCTGCAATGACAGGTGTTTGAATCTCAGAATCCACAACTATACTATACTTTTAGTGTGGATTCCAAGTCAAAGAGTACATATATATTTGGTTTTCAGTTAAAAAATTATAAAAGTACGTTTGAACTCAAAATAAACTATAGAGTTCCTTTTAGATCCAAATATACGTTTGTGACTGAAAACCAAATTACATAACCCAAAATTGATACATAAAAAATGTGCACACAAGTGATTTTTTTTTATTAACCCCTTTTAGCCTTTTTCTCTGATTTTATGCATACTATACTACTTTTCTCTCTATAGGTGTGGCCTACACAAGGCAAGAAGAAGTTTGAGACCCTTTCCTACCTTCCACCCCTCACCCCTGAGCAATTGGCAAGGGAAGTAGATTACCTTCTAAGGAAGGGATGGGTTCCTTGCTTGGAATTCGAGTTGGAGGTCAATTTTACTTCTTCTTCTTGTTTTAGAATTTCTTTTTATTCTAGTGTTTTTACTCTAGAGTGAATTACCGATATAATCCCTGAAGTTGTAGGACACTATTAACTTAGTCCCATGAAATTATTAATATTTCAAATTAGTTTTTGAAAATGAAAATTCTCAATCACATCAGTCCTCATTAACTGATCAAAAAGGATTAATATGATTGAGAATTTTCAATTTTAGTGACTAAGTTGACAGCGCGATACAAATTCAGGAAACCATTCTGGTGATTTACTCTGATACTTTACTTGACCATGTTAGTATTGAATCTTGATTTGATCTATGTGTGTGTGTGTGTGTGTGTGTTATATAGAAAGGGTTTGTGTACCGTGAGAACCACAGGTCCCCAGGATACTATGATGGACGCTACTGGACCATGTGGAAGCTGCCCATGTTTGGTTGCACAGACTCTGCTCAGGTGTTGAAGGAGCTTGCTGAGGCTGTGAAGGCATACCCAAATGGTTTCATCCGAATCATTGGATTTGACAATGTTCGCCAAGTCCAGTGCATCAGTTTCATTGCTCACAGGCCTCCTGGCTACTAAATTTGAAGACTTTGCTCACAATTAAGCATTTGTGGCTAGCCACCATTATCAATCCCTCACTACTTTGTTTGTACTTTTCACCATTGTAAGAACATTCCCATTTGTTTATGTTTTTTGAGATTTCATCGTCGTCGTCATCATCATCATCCTGTTGTATTTTTGGCTTATGTTTTCGGATTTCCAATGGAAATTATGAATGGATGAGAACTATCAATAATAATCTATGTTGCTTTATTCCCACCAAATTATTACTTAGTACTTCAAATTAACTAACCCATTAATTATCCTTGAGTTTCCTTCTATAGTTGGGTTGAAAAACTTTGCTAAATTGAGATTCACAGTGTCATGTAACTAAATGGTGGTTGAATTTTTGCTTGATGTATGTTATATGGTTTTAAGATTGATGTATGCAATCACAATTGCGACCACAATGTCAGCTTTTGGGGTGACCGCAATTGTGGCTACGACAACTAGCCTCATTTGTCCATGTTTTTCGCGATATTGAGGATTGCAATGTATCTGTGAGCGCGACTGCAATTTAAAAACTTATATATTATTTGAGTACACAACACAACCATGCTTGGCCTAACCTTGCTAAAAATTTGATGTATAACTGTTGTTATACTTTGGTCCTCCAAGAAATGAAATCCATAACTGAAGTTGTGGAAAGCAAAACCACTTCAAAATATGAGTAATGTGCATGTGATTTCTTGTCAATCTATTTAAGTAATAACTTGCATTCATGTTGTTAGGAACTTATTGAACAAACAAAACCAAATATGAGAATTGCATAATTCTTGAAAACCTGGATATTTGGATAGCTTTTGTTCTATATATTTGCAAAACTTCTTTTTAATTCTCAATAAAAAAAACATAATTTGGAAATGGTAGATTTGATCATGTTCTGGTGCTACTACCAAAGAGTACAACTTTTCTAGAATCACCAGAGTCCAAAGCCATATACTTGAATCTTATCCTTAGCCAAATATAAAGATGATTCCCTTGTTTTTTTTTTGTAACTTGTTGGTAGTCATGGATTACCAAATGATAAATCATGTAGCGGTTCTGAGGTCTGACTATAGTAGTGATAGGTAAAATATCTCAACCCCTTTTAGGTTGCAATATATTGATATTTAGAGTGGACCCTTTAGATAGGTACATTTGTGAACCAGGCTACTTAAAGATAAAGAAAAAGATAAGAAGTTTCACCTCCTTTACTCACACTACTACGTACACACATCATACATTTATCAAACATTTATTTGTCTTCGGAAAGAACAGGAAATTTTTTTTCTTCAAATATTTATTTGTATTTCCTTTATTTTAAAGAAAGTCAGATGTATATAACCTTATTAATTTTAAGAACAATAAAGTGGTTTGGTGGTTTGGGAGAGAGACATTAGAGTTGGAGTTATAAAAAGGTCATGAATTCAAATCATCTCATAAACATAACATGCAAATTATTAACATTTGTTTATCGTTTATAAAAATAATATATAACCTTATTTTAAAATCTGTCATCTTTCATAACCATTTTTCTGATAGGAATCTAATTTATTTAACTTATTTTTCCCAAGTTTTTAAATAAGTACTATAACATATCAGCACACACTTAAAGATTTCCAAATATTTGGGGAATTTTTTTTTCAAAAAAGAAATTGTTACTTTCGGCCTGTTTAAATACTTGGGAAATCATGTTTTGTCTTTCAAAATCAATTATGTGGTAGATGAATAACTGAAAAATTTTATTTTCTTTATTGACTGAACTTGATTTTAGGTTTGGAATCCACAATAAGTATTTATATTTATACATCAATCATTCAAAGATAATAAATTCTTTTATTTCAATTTTAATTAATTGTTTTTCAGAAATTTTCGATCTTTTTATCCTAATTTTTTTCAAAATTAATTATTTTAACAATATTTATTTTAAAATGAATTCTTTCTAAATTTGAAACATGCCTTGACAGGATAAGGGCCTTAGAATTTGCGGTAAATACAGACCACTGAGTCAGGCTAGCTATCGTGATTCTATGAGAGCAAAAAAAGGAAAACAAAAACAAAGTCATTTGTCATAATACCATTTCTGAGGTTGTGGAATGGGTAATGTGATGATATGTTTAATTCTGATTTGTTGTTTGTTTGTTTCTGCTGCATTTTGGAATGGAAGAAGATTAAATAGCTAGCTATAAAAAGATTCTAAACAGAAAACAACATATATCAATTTCATTTGTTTTGCTTTTCTTTCAATATATTCAGTTAATTAGCTATAGGCTTATGTGTGTAGATTTTATAAGCCACAAAAAAAAAACACGAGAAAATAGTTTTCAATATAAAGTGAATGCGCAGTGCTTCAATATTAAAGTACACTGCCTAAGTGCTTACAGGGGGAAATGGCACTTCTTGTGTTTGCTTAGCTCAATTCGGTTAGTGAACAAATCAGGTAATTAATTTTGATAACATACTAGATTAATAGTTATGTTTAAGAATTAGTGTCACATGATTTGATTTGGTTGGTTTTCATTTTTCATTAAAAAAAACCAGTGGCTCAGTTAAGTTGACTACGCAAAAAAACCAAACCAAATATGTATTCTTATTTTATTTTTTGTTTTGTTTTGCCTAGAAAGAAAAAATGTCAAGACAACTGTTAATTAAGTTTTTCTAATAAAAAAAGCTTTTGAATTTGATTCTGTCCCCAGACCATGTGTATGGAAGAGTATCTATTGGGAGATGTCAGTCCCTTAAGTAGATCTCAGTACCTCAAAGGATTAGTCTCCGTAGTTACGTGTAAAAAATACCTAACCTGGGTCCACCCAAAAAGTATTATACTTGCGCTTGTAATTGTTATGTTGTATAAGAAACTTTGATTGTTTAATTATATTTTAAATTTATGATTATAACTAATTTCGTTTATTTATGTTTTATTCTTATGTTAAGTACTTATATTTATATCATCAAAATTTTAGAATTTGGACATACCTATACCTATATATATATATACACACACACACCTATACACACACAACTTGCTTTTCGTGTGTGCAAAAAGAAATAAAATTACAGAAGAGGACTCTTACAGGACAAATAGATGTATATGTTTTTAGTGGACTAAGTTTAATACCCTCTGAAATACTTAAAAATTTCTCCTACACAAGAAAGAACACAAACAAATTAAATAAAAGGCAGCAAGGCATCGCCACTTGCTTGTGCTGGGGCCAAATATAACCAAAACAAAAGGGACCATTATTAATGTGGGAGGGGGTAAGATAATGCCATGAATTGTATTTGTATGTGTTTGGCTGTCATCTGCAGATTTCAAAGATGTGGTGTGGATGGGAACAAAGGGGAGAAGTGGAGAAAATGAAGACCAAATTACTATTCTTCAATCAATGGATTTCAAATCAATCAATCAATGGCAATGTTGGTGCTTTCAAGGGTGTGACTCCTTCATGGGCCTAGCATGTTATGAAGGCCAATCAACCAGGCTCATTAGGGCTTTGGTAAATACACCACAAAATTTAGCCATATATCCCACATTAAAAGGGTAAATTACTATTATACCCTCTTCAGTTTTTTTTTCAATTTCGTGTCTTTTTCGGAAACTGGAGTTTTCGGAACACAAAATTGCATTCCAGAAACTGACTGGAGTTTCTGGAATAGAGTTTCTGGAATATTCCGAAAACTCCAGTCAAATTTGTATTCCAGAAACTCCAGTCTCCATACATTTTGTATTCCGAAAACTCCAATTTCTGAAAAAAATGCAAAATCAGAATCTCAAGAAGGAAAACGCGATATTAAACAAGGGTGTTTTTGGATTTTTCAAATTAATGTGGGGTGTATGGCAAAAAGTGTGGAATGTATTTACCATCTCTCGCCTCATTATTCATCAAGGTTTCAACTAGTAGCAACATTTTTTGACCAAAAAAATAGTAAACATTTTAGACCGAAAAAAAACTAAGTAACAAGATTCATGGTCTTTTTTGGTCAACAATATTCATGGTTTTTTTTTTGGTCAAAGAGATTCATGGTTTTGACTCCATCTCAAGTGCACATACCATATGGGCCTAAGGATTGAAATTTGCCTAATCATTTCTATGATGATGATGGCCCTTATCAAATTTTGTTGATTTATCTTTCTATTATTTTTCATGGTCATTAAATATTGAAAATGAAATCAAATATTTTTCACGGAATTCAGGTAGCATCACCATTCACCATTTCGTTTTCAATATTTATCCTCTAATTCCTTAGGCTAATAATTCTTCTTGCTAAAAAAAAAATCTCAATTTTTTTTGACATCAAATTGCTCAATTCTTTGATATTAGAAATTTGCAAGGGCGTGAAGAACGCATATAATTAATTAAAGCTTACACAAGATTACTCCTATTCCTAATAAAACAATAATCAAGCTGTTCCTTCTAATAAACATATGTAATTCTCAATTTCGTAATTGAAAATCATCCAATAATATTAGGAAGCTATAAGCTGAAGAACAAACATTTAATCAAACTGAAACAAAATTCAAATTAAATTATCAGTGCTTCAAAAAGAAAATAAGCAAACATGATTATATGAGTTCATTGATGAAAGAAAAATAGCTCTCCAAGGCCTCCATCATATCTCTCTCACCACCAAAAACAGGTAAGAAAGTGAGTATGTATCCTTCAATGTTCCTTCAATATTCATTAAGGAATAAAAAAGAAATTATTTATTGAAAAATACATTAAATGCATTGATATTTTAAAATGCTATATTTTTAATAATACTTGCTATTTTAACCAATGCCCTTTGGCATACCGGTTATCATTTGTCTTTTCTTTTAATTTATCAATGTTTTATAACTAATTTTATCAAACACTTCTAATTCGATCAACTATCTTAATAAGTTTTAGCTTAAAATTAAATTTTCAACTTTCAACTAACTTTTTAATTTTTAGCTTTTAGTTAGATGCTATTTTGCAAAAATAGAATCTAAGTCGTTATCAACAAGTTGAAATATTTGTACTAAGGTAAAGCAGGGGATAGTACATCCTAACAATTACATATGACTTCTGCTTCCAAGCTCCTTAGTTAAATAGCTTTTAAGAGAACTAACACTGACAGCAACCTTTTTTTCTCCTTAGCTAGTACTAACTCCAATTTGATTATTTGAAGTCTTATATTAATAGTTCCGGAACCTTTTTTTATTACAATATTTTTTTCCCTCTCAGTTAAATCACCATCAATTATCTTTTTAGTACAAAGCAAACTCATACACCTTCAACAAATTCCACCAAACGGTTGAGTATATCTAATTATTTTGAGTGTATCTAAAATTACAATAGTTTCATTTTCATTATTTACTTCCACCACTTTTATTTTTTTTAATTATGTTATCGGTGTGAAGTATTTATCGACTTTGTCGATGACTAATCTCCACTGAGGAACCTGGCTGACCACCTTTAGTGGGGTCTCCCCTCCTAACCATGCTTTTTCCATCCACAAGGCTCGAGTACGAGACCTTATTTAAAAAATCTAAGTCTAGTTCCACTCGGACCAACGCAATGTTGGTCCACCACTCGTATTTTAATATTCCCTTTCATATTTAAGTAACTTTAATATATTATTTCCCTTCAACATGCATAATTTTAATATGTAACACATTTTTTTTCCTATCTAGAAGTCACACTACATCCTGACCAATCCAAATCAAGTCAGATGAACTCATTTAAGGATACAAAAGTCTCTCAACATCTATATTTTCAACTCACAAAAACTCGAATTCAAGACCTTACTTAAAAAAAATCAATCGCTTCACCACTTATACTAAGAAGCATAGGTGTCGGTGGCACATGTTTGTGCAATCAATTAAAGTACTAGAAGAAGAGAAAGACATACTACCTAGGATGAATGCAGTTGGAGAATTGATGGAACTAACATCAACAAACAATGCCGAAAGTTGCAGCAATCGTCAGAAAATTGCGGTTGACTTGCCAACAAACAATCGTTCACATATATCTCTCTCCCTTTGAACTGGAATTTGTTGATATATCTCAATCTCAATCCCTTGACTTGAGAGACATCATTAACATTAATATTTTCTCTAATTGTGTGGCCATTAAAGGAAGATGATTCTCTCACGTGTAACATTAAAAAAGTACTAAAAGAATTTTGAAAGTTGTTCACAAAAAAAGAAAATGTGCATCACAGTGTCAAATAAAGAAAATGTGTGTAATATTTTGTAAAATCCACCCAAATTGTTTGAAAAGTGAAAATTTTCTTCTTAAAAGTAAAATTTTTGAAAATATTCACTCTCTCACCACTTTTCAAGTGTAAATATTTGGGGGGCATATGTTGGTACAATGGAGAGACTTGAAAACATTTGATGTTCATTGTGTCTAATAAACATTGCATTTAAGCGTGTATTTGGTTCAATCGATTCTCACGTCCCAAGACGTTTTCACTATATTGCTTGTAGCTTCTAATACGCTATTGAGTGTAGCTTCTAATACACCACATGTTCAAACCCGTGTAGCTTCTAATACACCGTGTTTGGTTCAATCGATTCTTGCGTCCCAAGACGTGACTACATTGCATTTAAGCATGTGTCTAGTTCAATCAATTATCATGTCCCAGGATGTTTTCGCTGTGAAAGCTACCGAGTGTAGCTTCTAATACACCGCGCGTTCAAACCCTTGTCACCATGGTTCCAAACATATTCTAAGGTGTTTTGTGTCTAAGATGTCTTGCACTTAAGTATCTTGTTGAGAGTCTCGCATCAACTGCTGTCTAACACAGTAATCATATTCCACATCAAAATTGACACCATAAACTAACAAGAGGGTGTACAAAAATGGCATTTCACATTAAAAATACCACTTTAATTCATTAAATATAATAGATAATAGACATACTTTAGAATTTAGCTAAACATATTTACATTACATGGGATTATAACCAAAATCACCAACTCTCTATACACAGGACATTCTCGTGGTGATAAAAAAAATAAAATAAAATTAGAGAAGACACTCAAATCCAACAGCCTTATATATTACAAAAAGAACATGCTCCCTTTTTACACATTCAAACCTTCTCAACAACACAAGGTTTGCTTTCTTAAGCCATTTCCCTCCTTAAACTACTCAAGATATATCCTTCTCTAGTTAAGTCAAAAGTCATTTTTTTTCCTTATAATAAAGTGGTCACACACACTCACTCAGCTCAGTTCTCTATGTACACTTCTCTGAATGGTTGTTGTTTTTTAAGCAACAGCAGGGATGCTCGAGTTCTGGCGGCGATCCCTGTTGAGGCAATCGAATCCTTCTACTCTAACTGCAGCCGGTTTAAGTCCAAAACTCATCCTAACACACCCTCCTCCTCCTTTGCGGGGAGATGGTAAGCCTGATGGTGATGACATTGCCGGTATGACTATGGCAGCGTGCTTCTCATCTCCGAATCGAGCATCCTGAATCAAGGGATTCGCAGCCCGGACCGGAGGAGACCCACAAAAATAGGGAGGGGATGAGGCTACCTGATTTGCAAACTCGTCCCCGTGACTCTCCTGTTGAAATCAAGATACCAATTTGATCAATCAGAGTTGGAAGTCAGAGGAGAAAATCCATTGCTCCAAAATCTCAGTCCATGCCATTTATCAGAAAGAACCTTCCTTAATCACTAAACATTTATGAAAAGACTACAGTTGTAAGGTAGCATTTGATAGATAGGTTAGAACAAGATAGACCAAAATATGTGAGTTTTGTTTCATGTTTAGTGTGTATAATTAGAAGTATAACAAATCATAACATTAAAATAAAAAGGCTTAAATAACTTTTTAGTCCTGTAATATACACCAATTTTGGTTTTAGTCCCTGGAAGAAAATCTTGCCAGTTTTGATCCCGAAAACATAGGATAAGTTGTTTTCTGATCCTTGTTTTGGTTTTAACCCTTATAATATTTGGTCCATATGCAATTAGTCCTTCTAATACATGGATTATATTGATTTTAGTCTCTAAAATATGACATCAATTTCATATTACAGGGACCAATTCGATACGGACCAAATATAACACGGGTTAAAACCAAAACAATGAGGACCAAAAACAACTTCATTTATGTTTTATGGATCAAAACCGGTAAGAGTTATGTTTAGGAGCTAAAAATTATTTAAGCCAAATAAAAAATTGATACATTTTGTTTCGACCAAAAAAAGGTGAATTCAACTATGTCCTGTCAGTGTAACAAATGTTGCCCAAGAGACCAAAACCATTCTACAAAAGTTCAAATGAATCAAAATTGTCTAACCAAAGAAACAAAGCATGTGCATCACATTAAAAATTCATACATTACTAGGATGTCAAGATTATCCTAGCAGACATTTATTTATCCTCCTAGATCTAAATATAAACTAGAAAAACTTGTAATGAAGGGAATAATTTACCTTCTTGAACATAATGTCAAGTAGCTCAGCCCCAGCTTTGGAATCAGTACCCTCAGTTTGTTGACTACATAATAAAAATTGAAACAAACAACAGATCAGACCTTCAAAGGCTTCCAAAACAAAATTCAAATGTCATCAAAAATCATAAAGCAAAAGCAATTGATTCTACTAATAGTTACTTGAAATGCAATCTTAAGGGTCTCATAGCCATGTTAGATAAAACCCCGACCCGGCGCGGCTTAGGGCAAATGACAGGCTCCTTTTGATCAGTAACAAGGTTAACACTAACAACTGAGCCCCTCATCTCTTCACAGGCTGCAAAGGCGTTCTGCTGAAGACTATAACAGTTCATCTTCAAAATTCTGGTCCTATTCCACAGTAGAACGCCTAAACAAACAAAACACAACAAAATCAAACTCAGAAAATGTCACACACACACACAATTGAGAGGCATGTTCTTAGAAATTGTAACACCCCAACTCCAATTTGTTGATAGACCCATCAAGCCTCAACATTCACACACATACACACAAAAATTCATAAAAAAAAACTAAACTTTGGAAAGAAATTTCACGACCCATTTAGCTCTTTCCCAAATTTCCAAAACCTACACAAAAGGGTATAACAATTTTTCACAAATCAGCAACAGATCTGAGCTCAAACCTAGAGAAATTCTCAAACTTTTCATCCGGGGTCATGAAAATCCTCGCTGACACACCGCAAAATACAACCTTTGGTTCAACTTCAAGTCAACCCACACAAAAAAAAAACCAAAATCTCCATCTCACAGAAAACACACACACACACACAGATGCAGAACCCCAAAAAGGGGGTTTTGAAAAAACAGATTTTCAATTACCACCCAAAATAAAAAAAATAAACTTTCTAAAATAAAAAGGACAACACAGCCAGGTAGAGCTAACATTTGAGCAGATCTGTCCTAGGAAACATGTTATGTTTGCCATTCCAAATTCTGAAAAAACCATGATGTGAGAAACTGGGTCAGATCTGAACCGAAGAAGGTGGGGAGAGAGAGAGAGAGAGAGAGAGAGAGAGACCTTGTTGGGTGAATCCTCGGAGAGAAGAAATCAAAGTAGCTGGCTGCTACGAGGAAGGAGGGGAAGGGGAAAACATTGGTAGCCGGATTTCAATATATATTGGACACAACCAACGGTGGTGTTGTAGGAAAAAAAAAAGGGTCACACGACATCGTTTCTATCAACACTCGATTTGTTTTTTGTGTGTTGCCCAAGCCCCAAATTGGGCAATGCTTATTGGATTGCAATTGCTTTGGTCTTCTATTATAACCGTATTCAAAATTCAATGCTTTTTATTTTAGGTTTAGATGCAGTTTTTTTTTTAACTCTCGGTGTTATATGTGTGATTTATTTTTTAATAACTTTTTAGTGAATTTACTTTTTTTTGCAACTTTTAATCAGTTTAATAACTATCTAATGACAATGTTAAAAAAAATTAAACTGGTATACAATCATATCTTATTGTATTGTGATTCTGTTACATTACTTTATAAAATATCTACATAAATATGAATTTAATTACTATGCACCATTAGTATAAAGAAATTTTACACAGACGTCCAATCATATTTCACTTTATAGATATTTGTGTAGATATTTTTTTTGATATATATTTGTGTAGATATTTTAAAAAGTATTGTTACAACGTGACACCATAGTGAAATATAATTAGATACCTGTGTAAAATCTTTTTTACACCGACAATATATAGTAATTAAACTCCACAAATATTTATATTTATAATATATAATTGGATATACGTGTAATATTATTTTAGACAGTCAATACATACATAGAAATTAAATTCTTTTTAAATTGACCGTAATTAAGTATCTCTATCATTTTATTTTTACTTCAAAACTCTTAAATTTCAATTTTTTGTTAACTATATTTCTAGTCTTTATAAATAAAAATATATTTATTTTTAAGTCCCTCAATTTTAAAAATATATCATTTTGGTCATCTATATTCTAAAATATGCAACATATTGTCCCTAAATATGTCACATGTAGTCTAACAAAATACTCTCACTACCTGTTGCCCATTTTCATTCAAAACTCGACCTAAAAATATCATTTTTTTTGGAATACAAAAATATCAACTTAAAATGCAATTTTTTACTCATTACTCAAAATAAAAAATGCAATTTTTTCTATATTTAAACCACAACGTAACATCTTAAAAAAATCTTTGAAAATATATCAGTTATCAATTATTTTCACTAAATTTATGACTTTTAACTTTTGATAATATTTCATATCTCAACTTATCATAAAATTCCAAATATATTTGAATAAAAACGAGAGTTTAAATATTTTAAGTAAGAAATTAATCACAAAAACATGATTAATTTTAAAAAAATAAGAGAATTTAAAGAGATTTAATTATAGTCTTTATTTTGATTTTGAAGTAAATTAACCATTTTAAAAACACCTTAAAATAAAATAAATAACTTAATTATCATGCATTAATAATGTAAAAATATTTTACACAATTATCTAATCATATCTCATTATATAAATATTTGTAGAGATATTTTAAAAAATAATAATATGGGATAGTACGAGGCGAGATGTAATTGGATATACACAGTAATTAAACTCTAAAATAATATAGAACTCAGGTGCTTGAAACATTACTGTGTTTCTAAAACCATACCATCAAACCCAACGAGTGTCACTATGTTGAAACCACACACAAGACTTGGGAGGTTAAATGTTCAATTCCCACAAAATATACTCTTACAAATGGATTAAAAATTTTAAATGTGACTAAATCTCAAATCGAACGTCATTTACCATAAAAAACTTTACTGGATATTTTGTGTGAAAAAATAGATATTATGTACTAAAACATATAAAAAGTAAAACATAGTAATGATTAAGAGCTTGAATAGAACTTCAATTGCGAGAGACAAAAAGCCCATTCAACTGTTTAAGAATGAGTGGAATGATGATTATGTCTAACTAATAATTATTCGAGCATTATAGACTGGTGGTAGATCTAAAAATTTTAAGTTGTGGGGGCAATATTCGTATATATAAATTTGTAGTATTAAAAATATAACATCATTTTTATGTATAAAAAATATATATATATATAACATCATTTTTTAAAGTTTAAATATACATCATAATTATTCTCTATAAATATTCATATTTTAAAAACATTGAATGATTTTCTCATTTTCAATATTATCAAAAAAAATTCTAAATATATAAGTAATTAAATAATCATTTAATTGTTTCTTTTCCAAAAATAAAAAATTAATCATTTATCTCTTATGTGATTTTGCATATATGATTCTCGATGATATTCATAGTAGAGAAATTTTTTTCAATTGCTACGGTTGTCAGTTGTAACTAGTAGTATCAAAGCTAGTTTTAAATGCAAATATACACCAATGAATTATGAATATACATGTTTCATGGTCTCCATAAGCTTTACAGGAAGATCACTAATCCCTATTAATTATAAAAATAGACAATAATAACATACATATATGAAATAATTTTAAGCCAGCAATCATTTAATAGATTAAAAAGTGAGGGGCACCAAATATTATATTATATTATATCATATATATATATTAAAAAATATAAATGATAGTGGGGGCAAATGCCCCCAATATGGCATGAATAGATTCGCCCCAGTTATAGACTAGTAAGGAAAATACATCAAAAGAACATGATTTATAGGAGTTAAGATTTTTTCTATTTGTTTTTTTTTAATTTTTTTATTATTATATTTTTGAGGAAATAAATACTATCAATGATACTTTTTACTATTTATGTATCACATTTATATCATTTATCTATCTTAAAAATATAATAAAATAAATAAATACAGAGAATCCCAACTCGATTCATAAACCAAAAATCTACATGCCAAAGCTGGCCTCCACGAACTTGTATCTCCCTTTTGACTTAGGGCCTGTTTGGATTGACTTATGCAGAGCTTATGAACACAGCTTATGACTGATTTATAAGCTGTTTTGGGCTTATTTTTCATAAGCTACCCAGGATAGCTTATCAAAACAGCTTATGACTTATATAAAATAAGTTTCACTATAATTTTTCTTCGATTATAAAAGTAGCTTATATAACTTATGCCATAAGTAGTAGATAAACTAGTTATCCAAACAGGACCTTATTTTTCATCTATCAAGGAAATATTTCGGAAAATAATACTGATAGATTTTTTTTTTGTACCCACATTATTATAGAAAAAAGAGTTATTGAATTACTACCTCCGGTCAAAATTTTTGGTTGTTTAAGGTTTTGGCACATAGATTAAAAAATAATTAATTGAACAAATTTTAGACTAAAATAATCTTATTTATTATTCATCATTCTCAACTATCCTAATTATTTCACCACTCAAAACTTATTAATTATATTAAGGGTATAGTTGAAAAAATGTGATAAATTATCTCTTGAAATCCTAAAACAACCAAAGTTTTGGGACAAAAATAAAAAACTAAAACTACTAAAGATTTAAACCGAAGAGAATAATATATATTCTGTTGAGAAATAAGTAAAAACTAACCACGTATTATTTCATTCAAATTACTAAAAATCAAAGTATGTCAAATTTATCTTTAAAGAATGCATATTAACCACTTAAATCCAAAGTGATAGTCGATACCGTATGAATTTGTTGGTAGTATGACATGGTGAATCTATCAACATGCGCGTAATTTGCGCACAGAAAAAAGGTAGGCACAAACAAATTGAACAATGAAGAAATTCTCAATTCAATCAATTGTCATGTCACTGTGAGCTTGGTCATACATTTATGTTGTTGTGACACGTGTCATATATACATTTTTTTAAATTTTTTTTCATGATCTATAAATAGATCCCACTTCCTTCTGAGCACACTGCACAGCAATAAATAAGGTGAGCACGTGATACACATTCAAGATGTCAGACTTGTGTCTCATTTTCTTTTCGTATGTTTCACTTATAGAATTTCCCTAGCTAGGCACAATAATATGAAACAACTAAATAAAAATAAGAGCACGCGTGATGTAAAAATTAATTAAAAACAAGATCATGCTTATGATCATTATCATATAAGTTTGTCTACATTTTGAATTATTTTATAACAACCATTATTAAATAATGTGTGAAAATATCATAATTTAAATATGTTTAAGAAATGAAATTATATTAATTTTAAGATATGAAATAACACAAAATAAATTACACAAAATAAATTACACATACATATATAGAGATGAGTTTGATTTTTGGCTAATGTATATGGAAATCCACCATATATGCGCTCCAAAGTGGAGAAAGTGGAGCAAGAAGGCCATACAATGAGTACGTGGCCCCTCTGAGTTTCATTTTAGAAGCCCATACAAAAATGAAAACAACAGGAGTGTGTGGCCATTCAGAGGGGCCACACCCATTTTCCTTCTATTATTTATTGGAAATTAATATATGTACATACACATATTTTTATTTATACATATATAAACAATACAAAATCTAAAATATTTTTATCATTTCGTTATCGTGCAAAACTATTAGTTCTGTAGTGATGCAAAATTATTAATTCTATAAGTATTATTTATATGTGTGTGATATAAATAATACGTGCGAAAAATTAATAATTCTATATATGTTATTTATATGTGTGTGCTACAAATAACACGTGCGAGCTATTAGTTTCGCACAAATAACACAGTTCTGCACAAATGACGTAGTTGGGGCTGTGCTATGGCATGTGAGCGAAGTCGAGGGCGAATGGTGCGGATGCGGAGCATTTCAGCTCCTTGCTCCTTCTTTTCTTTGGGTGCTGTTACGGCGCGCGCGGGTGCATGGGACTACGGTGACGACGCGGAAATACACGCTTACGAGCAGCACCAAAGGAGTTTTCTGTGTCCTCACCATAGTTCTCATGCACCCACGCGCACCATAACAACATCCAACGGAAAGAAGGAGTTGAAACTAGGGATGTAAATAGGGCGGAGCGGGCACGCGTAGTAGTTACCCGCCTCGTTGGGTACCCCTGCCCCCGTTACCCACCCCATACCCGTATGGGTACCCGCTATCTAGGTTTTAGCGGGTACCGTGATATCCGCAGGTATCCACAAATATCCATGGGTATTTTAAAAAAAATCTAAAAAAATTTAGAAAAAACTAAAAAAAAAAGTTTTTTTCCATACAACATTGTCCATAATAAAAGTCATTACAAGTATAGCATGAAAATTAATACAAATATATCAATAATACATATTTAGTAGCCACTTGTTTAATACTAAAACAAACAAAGACAACAACTAAAAATTACAACACTTGTATTGACCACTTTAGGAATATATATATATATATACAAAATAAAGGTAGTTAATTGTCTTAGCGGGTACGAGTACCTCACTACCCGTCCCCATTTATTAACAGGTACTTCAAATACCCGTTTACTTTACTCGCGGGTACCCGCCCCCCGTACCCGTAGCGGATTTTATCCGCGGATACCCGCGGGTACATGTTTTTTTGTCATCCCTAGCTGAAACGCTCTGCATCCCCACCATGCGCCCTCGACTTCGCTCACACGCCATAGCACAACCCCAACTATGTTATTTGTGCGGAACTAATAGTTTCGCATGTGTTATTTGTAGTGCACACACACAAATAACACGTGCAGAACTATTAATTCTGCACGTGTTATTTATAGTACACACATATAAATAACACTTGCGGAATTAATAATTCCACATCACTGCAGAACTAATAGTTCCACACGATAACGAAATGATGAGAGTATTTTAGGCTTTGTACTGTTTATATATGTATAAATAGAAATGCGTGTATGTGCATATATTAATTCCCCCTTATTTGTTGCCCAACAAGGTGTTGGGTTGGTATCTGAGGCCCCAAATTGAAAGAAAGTAAGAAACACTATGAACATTCTCTTTCTTCTCTTGTGGTCACACCCTAACTTGATTTTGTTTAATGTAAAAGTTAAAAAAATCTACTTTTATCAAAATTAATTCTACTTATCCCAGAATCAATTTTATTAAACATAAATCTAAAACAAACACATAATTACTGTAGTAACTACTCTTAGAATTGATTTTTGAACTCCAAACAAGATTTCAAAATCTAAAACAAACACGTACTTAGTCACAGCAAAAAAAATTTGCAAACATGCGTCTAATGTGAATTTTTTCTTTCTCTCTTTTTTGGATTCCCACAACTATCCACTATCGGAGAGACAATTTCGTTCGAGACATGATCGAACACTAAATATTATCAACTTTTCCAATAAGGATTTGAACAGGTCCTCTTTTATCTTTCTTTTTTTAAGTTAAATCAAACAATAAAAAATTATTTTTTATTTTTATTTTCTCTCTCCATTTTCTCCCCCCTCTACCTATTGGATTTCACTCATCTCAAATATAGACTTCAAACTTTTGAAAACATACAAATCTTTAAATTAAATCTCAATTTGTTTAAATAATATCGTAAAAATACTTATTACTATCACCAAAATAGAAAGAAAAAAAAAAAGAGACTTAGAGAGTCGGAATTAGCTTGCGTAAGCTTGATTAGTTGATTTTAACATCAAGTGAGATACTCACACGTTTCTCACAGGCGGCGCTACAGTTAGCCGGATACGTGTTCAATCCCCTCACAACTCACAAGTGATGAACATATTCCCTCCTTCTTTAACCCTCTGTTTAAAACAAAAAAAAAAAATTAGAAACTCACAAAACATATTTACTTTTGTCATGAGAAAAATAATAAAAGAATGAAACAGATATGGTATGAAATGATAAATTTATCTACTTGTCCATAGAGCCATCAATACTTCAATTATAAATCAATCAATTACTCTATGTTTTTTTTTATTTATCGTTTAAGGTTATTTTATCATAACCAATAAATCAATTAATTGATAATTTTTTTTCTATTATACCCTTATTTATTTACTATATTATTTTATCTTTCTACATTAATATGTCACGTCATTCTAAATATTTTTATCCTTTTTTTGAATTATAGTCAAACAATTAGTGTTAGTAATAAATTTATATCATTGGAAAGTAAAATAATTTTTTAGAATAGATGTATTATTTAATTAGTCTTTGAACTTCTCAACTATTATATTAATCAATTTTATGAAAAATATGTAAAAAAATTAATAGAATTAATGGTATATTTGTCAAAATATAACCTTAAACTATCAAAATGACAGATAAAAATGAACAAATTTTTTTGTAAAAATCGACAGATAAAAAAGAACGGAGAGAGTAACAATGAATTCAATTATTATATCAAAAAATTCAATCAATTATCAATTAATTCAATTATTATATATAAAAAATAAGTTTTAGTTTTCTTAAATGATATATATATCACCTCCTAGACTACGACACATGTCATATTTTTTAGCTCTTTTTATTTATAATTAAAATATTAAAATATTTTAATTTGTTAAGAAGAAATTATATATTAAATGGATCAGGTCTGTCGACTAATTAACAGAATATAAATATTATCTAATATAAATATAATTTCACATTGCCATTAAACTAAATAAAAGAGAGCATTTTTACACTTTTCCTCTTTTTCCTCTTCCTTTAAATAGTATAAAATCATTTTACTTATTTTCCATATTTTCTCTATATATGCACCCAAACAAATCATTATTAACTAGTTTATATATAGAAATTCTTAGATTAATAAACCATTTTTAATATTTTATTTCATATATAAATATATTATATCATAAGTATATTTTTTAATATAATTCACGTAACTTAATACACGTCTCATATCAAATTTAAATATTTACAATATAATTTTTATCAAAATTTCTTAATTTATAATTAATTTATCCCTTTGACATAATCTCACACGTCTTCCATGCATTTTAGAACCTTCCATTCCATGCTTCGTATACCCGCCAAAATCCGCAACTTCACCCTTAACAAACAAACGTGTTCAAAACAGGTTTTCCATCTTTAGTCAAATACCTGCTTCCATAATCAGCTTCCATTCTAAGGAAACTGAAAAGTAAAATATTCTTTCTGGTTTAAAATATAAACAATAAGTCATTCTTTGATTTATTGAATAACTCATGTATTTGATCTAAAAAAAAATACTCCTCGTTTCCTTTTCAAATGTGGTCAATACAATGATGTAAAGAATTATTTTTAAAAATATAACTCATATTGATGTTTTTATTAGATTTTTCGATTTATTTTTTAAAATATTTTTTATTTCCAATATGTTATTTTTCATAAATTTTGTTAATTTATTAAGTAAATATAGTAATATAATTGATAAAATAATGATAATAATATTTTAAATTTATAAAAATGATAAATAAATAAATAAAAGTACAAGTTTTCTTATAAATAAATGAATAATAAAAAAGGTAGGAAGAATAATTTTCTCTTTCTATATAAACTTCCATACTAGCAAAGTTATAAATTCCTTTTTTTTTATACAAAAAGTTATAAATTCTTTATTTTGTGGTGTGTGCCTCGAAAATATAAATTCTTTATTTTTATGCATTTATTAATCATAAATCACATTAACGCTAACTACTTCCAGTCAATTCAAATCAACTAAACTCAATGAAAAAAATGATAATTTGAATATCTATTTCTTTTTATTTATAAGACTAAACTTTGAACCAACGCCATAGTTTTAATTTTTAAATAAAAGTTTTGCTTAACTATTTGTTAACCTGCGCGCACATTTTCCATTTATATATTTTCCCCTGTCATTATCCTTGAGTCAGATTGTCATTATCCTTGAGTCAGATTTACGATCTCTGTAACTAAATATAAAAACTTTTAAATTAATTCACATTTTTTAAAAAAATTAGTCAAGTTAGTTAATAATAATAAATTTATTAATGGTTTATTATATTTTTTTTAAATTAACCCTAATATTTATTATTTTTTTTCTCTTTCATCACTTAATTAATACATTAAAAAAAATAAAATAATTAAATAATTTGTATAATAAATAAAAAAAGACCTTTATTTTTTTGTAAAAATTTCTATATTCAGGAAAAAAAATATTACCTTATTATTCGGATCCCCTTTCACGTTGTTGTTTCTGATAAGTAATGATCAAGTGACCCACGAAGCTTCACGAACGCTACCTTCATTGGTAGGCAAATTCAAAAAGCTAAAATAAAAAAAAAAGCTTTTTTAATAATATTCTGTTCTTATCACCTCTGACTTTTTCTTATTAATATATATATTTTAATGGGGTGTGTCAAATTCAGTTTCGTTTGGTTCTGTCTTTCTGGGGTCATTCATTAAATCAAAGCCAATCCAAGTGTTTTGAATGATATAGAATTCAGAGTTTCATTCTGTTTACATAGAAAGAGGAGGAAAAAAAAAAGAGAGAGAGAGAAAGATATCATCATTAATTATCAAGCATGAGGCTACCAGGTGTTGATGATAAATTGCAGAAGATTTTGGATGCTAAAATGGATGAAGTTCCTGCTCGAAGGCGAGCTCGTGAGGCCTTCAAAGATATTCAGCTTGGAATTGACCATATATTGTTTAAGGTATATTATATATGTCTCTGGTTTTGTTCTTTTTCTTTTCTTTTGTTGTTGTTCTTGTTGTTGTTGTTCATGGGATTCATGAAATGAATTTATGAATCCTACCCATTATTATTTTTATTTGTTTGGTTCTGTGAGTAAATTTTTGTTCTTTCTGAGTTTTTATGTTTATGGGAATGAAAAGACTGCATCTGGGTGGTGGTGGTGGTGTTGCAATAAATTTGGTTTTGGCTTTTTTTAAAAAAAAATCCCTTTTTCTTTAGTTCTGAGGACATTTATTGTTATCCAAGTACATGGTTGTTATTAAAGCATTGACTTTGAGGTTGTTAATTGGCAACTCCTTAGAGGGTAGTTGAAAGGAGGTATAGGGGCATGTTCTAGATTCTAGCTATTGAATGTTATAGTTATAGGCTTATAGCCGAGTGGCAACTTGTTTTACTTTTGAGTGTAACGGTTGAAGTGGGGTGTTGCCTTAAAGCCAATTGGGTCAGCCATCAATGCATTATATTCTATGAAGAAAAATGTTACCAACAACACATTTTCTTTTCTCACCTTTTCTTATTCAACTACATTCAACATTTATTTTATACTTTCTTTTTTAATTATTAAGTGTGTGAGAGAAAGTTGGTTTATTATTATTATTATTATGTAATTTACTATCTAATGAAAGGAAAGGGATTTTGTTGTTATTGTAAGTAGTTGCATTGAACAAATGTGAGACATGGGCACATAGCTCCTAAGAATTTTGTTTGTTTTTCATTATTAAGTGTGTGAGATGATCTAACAATAAAGTGTATTAGATGGAGGGTTCAAAAGAGTCTGTTAGCAATTCTCTTTTATCAGATAAAACTTCCCAACAATCTATAGAAAGTTATGATAATTAAGACAGTTAAGTGAATTGTCTTGGTAATCATTACTCCTTAAACTTCTTGTTTTTTTTCTTACTCTATTTGCATCACATGCCAAGGTTTTAAATTGCGGTCCGCAACCACAATTGCTGCTGCAATGTCATGGTTTTGGGAGTCTCCATGACTACATCGCGACCGCATCAGCTGCATCTGTCTGTAATTTTTCGCAATATCAAGGTCCGCAATGTAACCTTGACCGCAATTTGAAACCTCGTCACACGCACTATTACGTGCGGTGAAATTTGTACTGTTATCTTCTCTATATCGTTTCAAATCCATCAAATTATTGACATTCCATACTCCTTTCTTTTGGTATTAACATTTTAATGTTGTAGTGATCATTTTTTATTTTATTTGGGGGTACATGATGCATTAATCATTTTACCTGATGTGCTATTTCACTTGAACTTAGTAAAATTTTTAATTTTCTTTTAAATGCTAATGTCAATTATTTCATGCTTTTGTTGTTTTGCAGACTCCATGTGATGGACTAAAAATGAAAGAGGTAAGAAGTTCAGTTTGAAATTGTTTCATTGATGTGGTGTGATTACTCAATGTGTATGCTTTGAAACAGTCATATGAGGTGAACTCAAGGGGCATAGAGATCTTTTGTAAGAGTTGGCTTCCTGGGGAAACTAGTCCCAAAGCAGCAGTGTTTTTTTGTCATGGTTATGGAGACACTTGCACTTTCTTCTTTGAAGGCATGTAGCTGGTATTTCAGAACTTGGTGGCTTTAGCCTTTAAGTTACTAGATTCAGTTTTCTTTGAATTTAGCAACTGAATTGTATTGTATCATGGAATCAAATTTGCAGGAATAGCTAGAAAGCTGGCATCATCTGGATATGGAGTTTTCGCTATGGATTATCCAGGATTCGGTCTTTCGGAAGGTCTCCATGGCTATATTCCCAGTTTTGATAGGCTTGTTGATGATGTCATTGAGCAGTACTCCAAAATCAAAGGTACTTATTTATATATTTTAAGTGGTGGCCCGCAACCGCGATTACAATTGCAATGTCATGGTTTTCTGAGTCTCCGAAACCGCATCGTGACCACAATTGTGGCCGCATTTGTCTGTAATTTTATGCAATAACAAGGATCGCAATGCAACCGCGACCACGGCCGCAATTTAAAACCTTTCCATCAACCCCCTGCTGTCATGAAATTCTAAGTCGTCATGGAATTCCACCACTATAAATCTGTTGAGTTAGCATTAGTTGCTTCTCAAGAAGGGGATCAAATACAGTATTTTGTTTTGGACTTTTGGTGGTTTGTGTACTATGGACAGAGTTATAGGATCTAGAACTAGAATATTTTTTTCTGCTGTATAAGCTATTTGTAGTTTTCCTTCTGTGAGTAGTCTATATTATGAAATAATGCTCCATAATAGAAAGGTTCATGGAGAATATCAGAAAAAAATTGCAGTGGTTTTAGGCAGGATAATAACTCAAATCAAGACATTAAAGGGTCCAAAGCAAAAATGTTTTGAGTGCTTTATGGAAAAAATTGAATTAATGATTTATTTATATGTTTTTCTTGAGTTGTATTTCTGATAAAGGAAATATCTCAGATGTCTCCTATTAGTGTCATTATGAGTTCAAAGAAAGGCATGTACCTAGGGCCAGTTTACTCCTGTTTTCGCTTTTAATTAAAAAACTGTCACCTTGTTTTCAATCAGTCTCCTGTTTTCAAATATTTGTACAAAAAACAGTGAAAACAAACGTTTTTCTTAAAGTAAACGGGCCCTTAGTTGTTAATGTGTATTGAATGTTCTTCTTTGCCTGGAAGCTAGAAGTCTAGAACTGTGGCATCAATATGGAAACAATGAGAGTTCATTCTTTACAAAATTGTAAATATTATCACAAGTACTTTTCATTTTACATTGGGAACAAGTTAAACAACTTATACCAAGGGAATATTGATATACTACTGTATTCATGCATAAGATTTTGGTTTATTGTATGGCAGAAAACCCAGAGTTCCATTCTCTTCCCAGCTTCCTATTTGGACAATCTATGGGTGGTGCTGTTGCATTGAAGATTCACCTGAAACAACCTAAGGCATGGGATGGTGCCATTCTCGTCGCGCCAATGTGTAAAGTATTTTCCCTCCTCAAAACACAATCATGTTATGAGTTCTTCATGGGATTTGCCTTTGATCTTCCCTTTGACCTGAAACTTTGTGTAGATTGCAGGGGAAATGGTTCCGCCAAAGTTGGTCACTCAGATACTGATTGGTATAGCCAATGTTCTTCCTAGGCATAAGTTAGTTCCAATGAAGGATTTAGCAGAGTCAGCATTCAAAGATTCAAAGAAGAGGGAACAGGTGTGTATTTTGTAATCCAACAGAATTTTCATTTTGGTCTAGTAATAATAAAACCAAAGATCATTTAATTTATAGATTAAGCATATTAACACATTACACATCTACCTTTCCTTCTATGCTTCCTATTGACTCCACTTTTCTCCAATACTTATGATGCATTTCTTTTTTTTTTTGGTACTTGACAGTGACACTTATCTAATGTCTCTGCAGACAGCCTATAATGTTATTGTTTACAAGGACAAACCGCGCTTGCGGAGTGCTTTAGAAATGCTTAGAACTACCGAAGAAATAGAACGGCGATTGGAAGAAGTATGCTCTCAACTTCTTACTTATCTTTGATCATCTATCTACCTTTTCTTGTTATATGTCTAAAGGACTCTTTTGGGATAATGTTCAGGCTTAGTCTTGAAAATAAAGACAAATGCTCAAACTTATATAAAGAGATTGCAGAGGTGGTGTTTGAACTAGTAATGATCTTGCTAATAGTAAAAGAAAATAATTTGTTTTCTATAATTTAAGTCAGTAATTATGGACTTTTTGAACTGATAAGGCATAACATGAAGAAGATTTTTGGGATTGAAAATGCTACATGGGGTTGAATATCTGATGGTTAAAAGCAACAGTGCCTTGATGTTTTGGTTCACTATAATTCTAATACATATAACATACTCTTATCACTCTCTTCTACTTAATCCTCTCCCTTTTAATTTTGGGTGTTTAACATGACATCTGATCTCAATTTCCTTGTTTCATTCTTTTTCTTCCTTTTACATAATATCAGAAATTTGGGTAAAGGTCATGTTCAAACTTCAAATCATGATAATGAATTGTTGATGTAAGATCATAAGTTTATGGTGGAAAGATGCTGGAATAAAACTTAATTCATCCAAAACTAATTCAATAGTTGAAACTAATGCACAGATTCAGCTCCAAGACACTAAAAATGTGTCTAGAGAAGACCCTTAAAAATTTCAAGATATTTAAAGTCATGTGTTGGGGATTAGTGCATATCGAAATAGTGGTCCTTTTAAGACTACTTTTTTGTTCTGGCTTATTGTGACACCACTCTTCTGTATAAATTGGACATTTCTAATGATCTTCCTCTCTTAATTATAATATGCTTAAATTGATCTAATTTCATAGTAAAGCAGACAATGAATATATTTGCATGCTTCTTACAACACAGCAATCTACTTTTAATACTTCATCTCACTAAACCATGATGCTACTATGCTCAAATGTGAAAAAAAATGGTATTATACAATGCACATACTCTGTAGCTAACAGCCCTAAACATTATTTACTTGCTTTGGACTTCTGTCATTCTTTGCATGGTAGTTGTCAATTCCTGTTTTGGGTTCAGAAGCACAGCTTCTAACTTATAGAGAAGTTAGCTTTTTATTGCATTTTTATTTTTCTCATATATGGAAAAGAGAAAAAACTGCTAAATAGTCACTGTTATATAGATAGGTGTTCATGGAGAAGTTAAAATAGAGTGCTTTTGAAAAAAATTGAAGTATAAATGTTGATTTCAACGTATACGAGAGGCTATTAGTTCAAAAATTTATGTTATAAGTGCTT
Source organism: Glycyrrhiza uralensis (assembly GCA_030159175.1). Classification (NCBI taxonomy): domain Eukaryota; kingdom Viridiplantae; phylum Streptophyta; class Magnoliopsida; order Fabales; family Fabaceae; genus Glycyrrhiza; species Glycyrrhiza uralensis. Next base: position 4,129,300 of record BRZY01000008.1, read on the forward strand.
ATAAAAAAAATTATCCAAGCAGGCTCAATATGGAAAGCCTGTACTTTTTTGGTATTGAGCTCATTTATAGAACTATGGTTTAAATCTAGAGTTTCACTTTTTCTTGTGGTGTATATTCTAATTAGTATAATGAAATTGATTCATCTCCACATGTAAATGACTGTGTTTATAGGTCTCTCTACCATTATTAATCCTTCATGGGGAAGCTGACACTGTGACTGAGCCATCAGTGAGCAAAGCCTTGTATGAAAAAGCAAGCTCTTCAGACAAGAAGCTTAAGCTTTACAAGAATGCCTACCATGCTCTTCTTGAGGGTGAGCCTGATGAAACAATAGTTGAAGCTTTTGGTGACATCATTTCTTGGCTTGATGAGCACAGCTTGAAACAACAAAATCAATCTTCCTCTTAAATACTGATTATTATTTCTTCACCATCTCTTGGTTCAAAAGAAGAATATTCATATTGCTTTAAGCTATAAGAAAATAAAAAGTTGGTATTGCTTCTATACAAGTAACTAGAGCATCAAAATTTGTTGTTTGTTCTTTACAATTTTACAGTCAATTACCAGACCATAGTCATGTTTTATATGAATGATATATAAAACTTAAGAGGTGATACGTGTCCTAGCCCGAGAGGTGAACATATCTCAATCTAGGGGACGATACGTGTCTCAACTAGGGACTTAATTTTTTTATATAGTAATTGAAGAAACAAATATAGCGGGAACACAATTATTGGCTCTTATGCCTACTTTTGTAAGAAAATACAAATGATTTACTCAATGGATATGGTTGATAATTATCAAAAAGGGAGAGAGGGATTGAACATAGAACAATATAGGAGAAGGATAAATCACTATTCTGATTTTATTCATTAGGATTTCTCCTTTAAATAGAGAAAATACATAGAGTAAATAAGGAAACAAGGAAAGGGAAGAAATCAGGGAAATTAAAGCAAATATTACAAGATCATATCAAGGAGATACACCCTTGATATTCCAACACCCCCCAAGTTGGTGCATAGATATCTATCATGCCCAACTTGCTTATCAAATGTTCAAAATGAGGTCTTGCAAGACCTTTGGTAAGGATGTCAGCTGTTTGTTGATTGGAGGGCACAAATGGCAGACAAATGATTCCAGAATCCAGCTTCTCTTTTATGAAATGGCGGTCGATTTCAATGTGCTTTGTTCTGTCATGTTGAACCGGATTGTGGGCTATGCTTATAGCGGCTTTGCTATCACAGTATAGTTTCAATGGGAGCTCTACATTCATCTTGAGTTCCTCCAGGACTCTATGAATCCATAATCCTTCACAAATTCCTTGAGCCATTGCTCTAAATTCAGCCTCTGCGCTACTTCGGGCAACAACTCCTTGTTTTTTGCTTCTCCAAGTCACCAAGTTACCCCACACATAAGTACAATATCCTGAGGTAGACTTTCTGTCTGTAATGGACCCTGCCCAGTCTGCATCAGTGAATATAGCGACATTCCTTTCACTGGTTTTTTTAAAGAACAAGCCTTTCCCAGGAGTAGCTTTTAGGTATCTCAAGATTCTATAGACTGCTTCAAGGTGTTCTTCATAAGGGGAGTGCATAAATTGACTTACAACACTCATGGAAAAAGCAATGTCAGGACGGGTATGAGCCAAGTAAATTAGCTTTCCAACTAACCTCTGGTACCTCCCAGTGTCAACAGGAATGTCTCCCTTTTCCCAAAGTTTTGCATTTGGGTCCATGGGAGTGTCAACTGGTCCGCAACCACTCATTCCGGTTTCTTTTAGAAGGTCCATAATGTACTTCCGTTGGGAAACCACAATTCCCTTCTTTGAACGAGCAACCTCCATACCAAGAAAATATTTCATTGACCCCAGATCCTTAATCTCAAATTCTGCTGCCCAATTGTCTTTTAGTTGCTGCATTTCTTCTACGTCATTTCCAGTAAGGACAATGTCATCAACGTAGACTATTAAGATTGTCATCCTCCCATTAGAGCAAAATTTTGTGAACAAGGTATGGTCTGACTGCCCTTGGGTGTACCATTGTCGCTTCACCGACTGAGTGAATCTCTCAAACCATGCTCTTGGAAACTGTTTGAGGCCGTAGAGAGACTTCTTCAATTTACATACAACTGAACCAAATTTATCTTCAAAGCCTGGAGGGACATCCATGTACACTTCTTCCTCTAAGTCACCGTTGAGGAAGGCATTCTTCACATCCAATTGATGCAATGGCCAATCTAAGTTAGCAGCAAGGGACAAGAGAATTCAAATAGTATTCAATTTTGCCACAGGGGCGAAGGTTTCTGAGTAGTCAATGCCATATGTCTGAGTGAACCCCTTTGCCACCAGCCGTGCCTTGTATCTTTCTACTGAGCCATCTGAATTGTATTTTATAGTGAACACCCATTTACAACCCACGGTGCGTTTTCCTGTTGGTAAAGTCATAACACTCCAAGTGTTATTCTTCTCAAGAGCCCTCATCTCCTCAAGCACAGGTTCCTTCCACTCCGAAACCGTTAGAGCTTCCTGTATATTTTTTGGAATTTCTATACAAGACAATTGAGAGGTAAACGCACCAAAGGATGAAGACAGATTTGAATATGACATATATTTGGACCAAGGATGTTGAGTGCAAGATCTAACACCTTTCCTAATGGCTATGGGTATGTCTGTTTTAGAAGACTCAAGTTGACTACTAGGCTCAGGAGGGAATTTATCTGTATCAGTTTTGTCTGGTTGATTTTCCCTCGGTTCAGATTCATGGCTGTGCTGGAGAATTGCTGTATTTTCTCCCCTTTTGTGGTTCTTTTTCACATAGACTTTTTTCTTCCAAGTATGGTCACCTTCAGTGAATCTGCTTCTTATTTCCTTATCAATATCATTCTGTTGTGGCATTAAGGTTTGTTCCTCATTATTTGTATCATCCACAGGCTGTTTATCATAATTTGGATTTAAGGATGTAGCCCCAGGTTCAATGAGAGCCTCACTCATGATAGAAGTGGGTTCAATTAACGATCCAGGGGCATTTTCTTTTGGTGCAATAACACAAGTCTCAGAATCTTGTGATAAAAGAACATTTTCTGAAAAAATTGTATTTTCGAAAGCATCTTCCTTTGAACTCCCCCCCTGAAGATGAATGTCACTAAAAAAAGGTTGGTTTTCAACAAAAGTAACATCCATAGTGACATAAAACTTATTTTATTTTGGTTCAAAACATTTATACCCCTTTTGGGTTGGAGAATAGCCAATGAACACACATTTAATTGCACGTGGTTCAAGTTTTCCAAGATGCTTATGTTCATGAACAAATGCAGTACACCCAAAAACTTTTAAAGGTAAATTTGCAGAGACATGAGTCATCGAAAAATATTTTGCAAAAACATCCATGGGGGTTTTAAATTGTAAAACTCGAGATGGCATTCGGTTAATTAAATATGCAGCAGTCAAAATAGCTCTCCCCAAAGGTATTTCGGAACTTGAGCAGAGAAGAGTAAAGCTCTAGCCACCTCTAGGAGGTGTCTGTTTTTTCTCTCCGCAATGCCATTTTGTTGGGGGGTATAGGCACAAGAACTTTGATGAATAATGCCATTTTCCAGAAAAAAAATTCCCTAGGATCATGTTAAAATATTCTTTCCCATTATCACTTCTGAAAACTTGTATATTAGTATGAAACTGATTTTGCACCATTTTGCAAAAATTTTTGATAATGTGGCCAGCATCGGATTTTTCTTTCATTAAGTACACCCAGCAAAGTCTAGTGTGATCATCAATAAAAGTGATGAACCATTTTTTGTGGGAGGGTGAGCTTATTCTATTTGGGCCCCAAACATCACTGTGAATAATTGAAAAAGGTTTTGAAGGTTTATAAGCCTGCATAGGAAAAGAAGAACGACAATGTTTTGCAAATTCGCAAGTTTCACAGTGAAATAAAGAAGGGTCCTTATTACCAAATAATGTAGGAAACAAGTGTTTTAAATATCCAAAATTTGGGTGACCTAACCTTAAATGCCATAACATAATATCATTATTGGAAAAAGAAACAGATTCAAAACAAGAACTTATTGTGGGTTTGTCAGGTCCACGTCCATCCTCTAGGTAGTAGAGTCCTCCACTTTCCTTAGCACTGCCAATCATCTTCCCTGAGGTCAAATCCTGAAACACACAATGAGAACCAAAGAATTTTGCTTGACAATTTTCATCATGGGTTAATTTACTGACAGATAGCAGACTACTAGGATAAATTAGGAACATGGAGGACATTTTTTAGAGTTAGAAAAGGTGAAAGAACAATGGAACCTTTTCATGCAATGGCCGAAAGAGAGCCATCAGCTATTTTAATTTTTTGGTTACCTGCACAAGGATTATATGAAGAAAAAAGACTAGACTCTCCTGTCATGTGGTCAGTAGCACCGGAATCAATAATCCAAATATGATTAGGATTGACACTAAGGAGGGCAGTTTTACAAAAATTACCTTTCTGAGCAAGGGAACACGAAGGGGTTTGACTCTCAAGAAGCTTGTATAGTTTCTCTAATTGTTCCTTAGTGAGAGGAAGGGCATTGGAGGAAGACTGCTTCTCTTGGTCAGAAGTACTAGCCTGGAATGCACGACCTTCACCTTTCTTCTTCAAGTATTGGGGTCGGCCATGAATTTTCCAGCATGTTTCTCGAGTATGCCATAGTTTTTTGCAATGGTCACACCATGGCCTATCAGACTTCTTTCCCTCTTTCTTCCCTTCTTCATTGAAATTTCTGGTAGCGAGAGTAGAGCCTTCCATTTCTGAAATGGGAGTTGTGGATCCTATCATAACTCTTTGTTGGGCCTCTTCTCTCCGTACTTCAGAAAAGACTTCACGAATTGTTGGCAATGGGGTCTTCCCAAGAATTCTACATCTCACTTCATCCAGCTCCTTGTTGAGTCCTGCAAGGAACACAAAGACACGGTCGTTCTCTTGCCTCTTGATAAACTGAACACTATCCTCAGTACACTTCCAAGTGTATTCGTAGCAGAGGTCCAATTCTTGCCATAGAGTCATCAACTCATTATAGTAGTCAGTCACGTCCCTATCACCCTGTTTGGCATGCCACAATCGTGATTTTAAATCATAAATCTGACTCGAATTTTGAATATCCGAGTATGTGTCCTTTACGGCTTCCCAAACTTCTTTTGCCGTAGATAAGTACATAAAGGGATCTCCAATTGCCGGTTCCATAGAATTAATTAACCAAGCAATAATTAAAGAGTTTTCAGATTTCCATGACCTGTAAGTGGGGTCTGCTGCTGCAGGTTGGGGCATGTCTCCGGTGATAAATCCAATTTTGCCTTTGCCGTCGAGGATCAATCGAACCGTTTGAGCCCACTTGGAGTAATTTTTCCCGTTGAGTCGTTGCACCGCGACATGAAGCGAGTTGGACAGATCCTGGGCATGTGAGGAACCCAGCAAACCGCCACCAATCAGGCCGCCACCTGCGCCGCCGCCGCTGTCGCCGGTCGGTCCGCCGCCGCCGCCGGCGGTTGGGCCGCCTCCTGCCCCACCTGTTGCACCATTGTCAGACATTGTTGAGTCCGAGGTTGGGTCACTATGTGTTGCCCCTGTCAAGGCAGCTCTCCAAGTTTGTGGTTTGGCCATGGAAGAAAACAGGGGCGATGCAGAACAGGGACAGGAAAAAAAAGGAAACCCTAGGAACAAGAACCAATGGCTTGTGATACCATATCAGAAAGGGAGAGAGGGATTGAACATAGAACAATATAGGAGAAGGATAAATCACTATTCTGATTTTATTCATTAGGATTTCTCCTTTAAATAGAGAAAATACATAGAGTAAATAAGGAAACAAGGAAAGGGAAGAAATCAGGAAAATTAAAGCAAATATTACAAGATCATATCAAGGAGATACACCCTTGATATTCCAACAATAATATATACTAAGTTTGTAGTGGAGGGGTCAGATTTGAATTATACAAAACACATCTTTGGGGAGGGGTGAGGAAGTGGCTGATATGAAAGAGTTTTACACTAACATTGCATGAATTGTAATTTTATCCATGAAAGTTTTTGTTTGCCATACGTACTAATGGTAGTTAAGAGAAAAATCAGTTACCATTTAAAAAGTAACAACACGTTAAGCATGAATTTTGTTTCGTGCAAATTAGCATCTTTGAAGCTAAAAATATGCAAACAATCTTAGTAACGCACACTCCTTTTTTGTTTCCTTTTTTTTTTACATATTCCTTTTTCTTTGTTGAATCCTATCTTTTTGTATTTTACTCTTCCTTTTTTTTTTTCAATTTTTATTTCCCCATTTTTATTTTATTTATGTAATCTGGATAAAATTGAATGTTCACATTGATGATGACATTTTTAAAGTACTCCTATAGGCATCTTTTTAAAATAAAAGAAGATTATGTTCTTATAATATACAAAATATTTGTGAATACTCGGATAATCAATCTTCTACAAGCATAATATATTAAAAAATATTTGTATAATATACAAAATATTATTAATATTTATTTAAATTCAAGTTTTAAGAAAATGGAAAGATTATGCTTAAGCACTTTAAGGGCACATTTGAATAAATAACTTATTTAAGCACTTAGAGCATAAACGTTTATATATAATGTATTTCTATAATCGAAGAGAAAATGTGGTGAAACTGATTTTATATAACCCGTAAATTGTATTGATAAGCTATCCTAGAGATGTTATGAACATAAGTTATTTTTTATAAACTCTGTCAAACACACTTATATCAGTAAATAAATTCAAATAAATTCTGTATAAATCAATCTAAACAGAAAGGGATAAATGCAAATTTGTGAATAAAATGGAGTATAATTGGTTGATCCTAAATACCACAATCTTTATTATTGATCCATTCTTTAAGAAGTTAATATAATTTCTTTCAGAAAAATGAAGTTAATATAATTGTCTTATAAGTAGATTGATTTGTTAACTTTTCAGAAAATGAATCAATAATAAATATTAAAGAATATATTTAAAAAAATAGAGATTATAATAAAATTAAAGATAAAATTATATTTTTAGTCCTTTAAATTTTTTTTAATTTGATCTTTTATCTTTTTTTAATAAAATAATTTTTTATATTTTAAAAGTAAGTTTAAATACTCATTCTGGAACACAATCAAGTGTGTATAAATATTTAAATAAATCAAAATAGATCAAAAGGACAAAGATAAAAACAATATTCATGTCTATAATAATGAAAAGATAACTAAAAAAAATTTAAAAGATCAAAAATTATAAAACCAAATTAACAATTAACAATTAAGTTAGGGAACAAGTGAATAATTTTGTCCAAATTAAAATTAAAATTAAAATATATATACACATGTTCCACTACGGCACTGCTCTTTCGACTGGTGTGGTGATTAGGTCCATTCCGTGGCGGCGCTGCTGAAGTGGAGGAAGAAAACAAAGAAGCTTACGATGAGTAGCATCTATTTGAGTCGATTATTTCCAAGATCTAATTCAAGTTTATTCTTATGCAGTGGAAAGGCCTTACAATCTCAAGTTTCACGCTTAGGTGAAGAGAAATTCTTGGTGGATGCAGGACCTGGGAGTCCCAGAATCTGTATGCAAGATGAGCTTACAAAAGTTCCAATCAACCGATCCATCACCAGGTTTGAGAATAAGGTTGGATCCTTCCTTGAGAATAAGATGGCCGGTGGTGAATCACTCATCAGAAAGAAGATTCTCGAGAGATTCTTCATCGATCTTGTCGCCGGCGATTCCCTCATCAAAGAACGAGCAGCCGCTAGGTTTAACGATTTGGCTGGATCCACAGATAACGGTATTTTTCTTTTCTTTTAATTTTATTTTGAGTTAAATATATTTTTATTTCCATAAAATTGACTAAATTTGATTTTAGTCTCTATAATGTATTTTTAATTCTTACATTTAACACAAATAGTATGTTTTTGGTCCTCGGACTAAAAACAAAAATATATAAATTTTTTATAGAGATTAAAATTAAATTTGGTTAATTTTATAGGCACTTAAAATATATTTAATTTTTTTATTTTTAATAAATAAAATAATATTTATTTACATATTTTATTCATTAATTCATTTTCTATTTTGTTTTCTATTAAGATTAAGAAAATACTATTAAGAAAATGAGGTTGTTTTTTTTATTAAATAATGGACTTATTTTTTAAATTATATTTAATAGAAGGGATTGTTAAAATCAAAATCTACAATAAATAAAAAATATTTTATAGAAAAAATTATTAAATTAGATAGAGTTAATCAAGATTTATTTATATTTGAGTCTATCACATATAAGCTATTTTTTGTTTATATTTGATTTTTTTTTATATTTGAGTGTGGAGTAGTACTAGTACTATTCTATATAAACAATTCATTTAATATCATGAATAAAAACTAATGCGAAATGTGATTTGGTGGGAGTCACAGATGTAGCGGCTGGTGAACCGCCGCTAATTCTTCCGCGAAGATTCAGACAAAACCGAGCTTGGGTGAAACTGAACAAGCTTTGGGGAACGAATACAAAGGTGAAAGGCTTCATTATAGATAGAGTCAAAGGAGGAAGTTATTCAGTAGCCATTGCGGGTTTCATTGCTTTTCTTCCATACCGTTCTCATAGAAAAAGGAGCATACCGAATGATCGTTTCACCATTGAGAGCATTAACCCCAAAAAGACGAGTATTGTGGTGTTCTAACAGTGCCAGATCAAAACAAGAACTTGATGAGTGAAATCTGCTTGACGAAAAAAGTGGATTTTTTTTTTTAATTCGGTTCTTTTGTTGAGGGTCTGGCACTTATTACAGGCTGCTCTGTCATTGTCTGATTACATGTTGGTGTGTCTGATTTTTGGTTTAGGGTTTATGGTTTATGTACTTATGGTATCGTCCTGCTGGGAGTTCTGTAGCAGGTTTTTTCAACCATTAATAAAATTATTGGTTATAATTCTGCATTTTATTCTGTAAGGAGCAATTTCAATTCTAAAAGTAATATTATATATGTTGCTTTGCTAATATGCTAGCCTCTCCCAAATAAAAATACACACGTGGTAAAGGTTTTTTTGATGATTACATGTGGTAAAGGTGGGGCCCCTATAGTCATGGATTGATTGCTTATTTGCTTTGTTCCACTACCTAGTCAAACTCAAGTAGATGTATCCATCCAATAAAGAACTGAATTATAAGACCCACAAAAAGGAATTATAATTATATATTATATAGCAGACAAAAAGATGATGCAAGTTGCAAGGGGTTGTCCTTTTAATATGTTTTTGGTCTCTCTAAATATTGACATTTTAAATTTAGTTTCTTTAAAAAAGTCAAAGTTTTTTAGTCCCTCAAGAAATCAATTTTTTGATTTAGGTCCCTCTTTTGCGTTGACCGCTGACATGGCACATTAAGGTCCCTGTAAAAATACTGACATGACTTACATGCAGAGGGACTAAAATCAAAACTTAATATTTAGAGGGACTAAAATCAAAACTTAATATATTTAGAGGGACTAAAATCAAAACTTAATATATTTAGAAGGACCATGTCAGAATTTTTGCAGGGACCTCAGTGGGCCATATTAGCGGTCAACGCAAAATAGGAACTTAAATCAAAAAATTGATTTCTTAAGGGACCAAAAAACTTTGACTTTTTTTAAAGAAACTAAATTCAAAACGCCAATATTTAAAGGGACCAAAAACATGTTAAAGCCTCCTTTTATTTAGCAAACTTTTTGGTGTTTTGTGAGTGCATTTACCTGTCTTCCATACGACTCTAACTCTCTTTTTCCCCAGTTAGTGGACGCTTACCCTTTTTCTTCTCCTCTTTTTTTGGGGTCTGACATTCAATACTTTGTTTCTCACACACATCAAGTGGAAAGTCCTGTCATTCGCTGCTATCTATCTGTTGTGCATTATATTATTATTATTACTATTACTTATATTTGAAGAGGCCATTGTTGCTAAATCCAACATTAATGTGTGTCCTGGTTTTGCTTCAACCACCATGGCTTTCTCTTCTTGCTTTTGCCATTCTCCATTAGCATTGAAGGTACAGTTTCTTTGTTTGATATGTATGTGGTCTTCTTGGTGCTTCTAGTTTTATCTCCAGTTATGCCTTTCTTTTTTGTTGTTCTTGTTTCAATGTGTAAATTTTGAGCTTGAATAAGATATTACTAATGAAAATTGGCATTTATGAATCTTTTGATATTTGAGATAGACGGGTACCAATTCTATGGATATATCTATAACACCAGGGGCCAAAGGGCATGTTGGTGTGTTGAAAAGTTGGTATTAAAATGTAGTTTATAAGTAAAAAAGTTGGCTTTTTTCTGTTACACAACCTATTAAATCATGCATCTCTCCTCTTAAGAAATAGTACTTTAACCATCAAGCTCTTTTGCACACATAAAACATGCATACCTTTTCACTGCTTGCTTATGAAACTTTGTATTTAATCTGAGATAGCAACTTTGAACTGAGTTGATCTGTTATTCAAGAAGCATCTTCACAACCTGACTATTTTAAACTGAGGAAAAAAAATTTCAATTATAATGTAAGATAAAAGATCAATCATGTAGTTTATGTATTCTGATGTGTAGATAGTACATGTGGGTTATTTGCTTACAATTGTGGTTCCATTTCTTATAGATTGATCACTTGGGAGAGGCTACAAAAACTTGTGGCACAGTTGGGAAGGGGCAAAAGTTTCCTTTCCCTATCAGAAGTAGAGTCAACTTAATCAGAGATTGGAGTTTCATAGGAGGATCAAGAGTTGTTGTGAAACAAAAAGTTACGCGATTGGCTCCTAATCGAAAAGCATGTCGAGTATATGCTTCATGTAATCCTTTTTCTGTTTTACATTTGCTACTTTTAAAAAGTTTAACAATATACCAAGATCCATTGTCAAAAAAAAAAAACCAAGATTCATATGTCTGGTGCTGGTCCAAATTAGTTTAAGCACTCTAATAAAGTTTTTAGCATTTTGGTTTAAAGTCACTTTCATGTACCCGAAAGAGGTTACTTTTGGTGTCTACTGTCAATTTAGTCCATGAAATTCGTTCCTGGATTTTGATCAATATAATACCATTGATGCAAGCTGTTGTTTTACTTAACTGTTCAATTGAAGATGATTCACCATTCAATAGAACAAACAATAGGTTGTGAGGAATTTCTAGGACTAGTGTTGGATACTTTGATTCTTTGCATAACTTGAAGAAGTGGCCAAATGAAAGAATTGATATACGGAATGCTTTTATAGTTTTATATAGTTACTTGATCTTTGGTGGGATCACCTTAACCTAAACTACTACAGGCAATTTTGTATCATTACATTTATATGGAAACTCAAAGCAATGATGAATGTGTATTAATTGACCGTTTTACATTAAATACAAGTACACTATTAGAAGAGGGTGAGTGTCATGTCTAACTTTATAACATGTTGCCTAAGGATACATGGTTCTGAAAGCATGCTTACTTAAGTTACTCAGCTTGATGTTTTTGAGTTTTGGAGACCATTTATTATTAGTTATTATACCCCTCATCTTTGTGTGTCCTTTTTCTATTATCTTCGTGTGGCTACTGGCTAGTGATATCACTTATCAGCATTGTTCTGAATTTCTACTTCTCTGTTATAATGTAGCATACTCCTTAACTTTGGCTGAAATCCTTGAAGAGAAATATAATGAATTAGTGTGTCTATCATCATCAATAATTCCATATGGCAAAGAGTGTTGTTCAATTATCCTAATCTCTTTTGGTCTCATTTATATACTCTTTGTATTAAGCTCACTTAATATTCCTTCTTTTTTGAATAATTTTCTACCTTCATGTTGCAGGGTTGTCTGGATCACAACTTGCTAGCAGTGCCTTTACACTGGGAACAACAGCAGTGCTCCCATTTTACACACTCATGGTTCTAGCTCCAAATTCTAAGCTAGTATGTTTCTTACTTCATTTGGGAAACATCTTCAATTTTTCAGTTCTTGACATTTGACAATACATTTACACAAGTATAGATAATATGCATAAAAGTATTTGTTTTATGCAGATATGCATGTATGCTCTTCAATAAAATGATAAATTTTTGTAGAATGCGAATTCAACTAATCCAACCGTGTAATCATATTATCTTAATGATTATATGTACAAAAATTTGTTAAATTCGCATTTTACAAAAAGTTGATATAAAATCATATACTAATTTTGACACTCGGTGTCAACGGATCTTGACCAATATTTGTTCTACAGCACTAAGATGTATGTTTGTTGAGTTCGGAGTCTTCTAATATTCTTCCTGCACAAACCATGCACTAGTTTTTTTTTTTTTTTTCTGTAGTTCTTATGCCTGATTCATTTTCCTTGAATGCAAAAATGCAGACAAAAAAGTCTATGGAAAGTGGTGTGCCATATGCAGTGCTTGGCATTCTATATGCATATTTATTGTACCTTTCTTGGACCCCTGAGACAGTTGAGCTGATTTTTGCAAGTAAATACTTGCTGCCAGAGGTGTGTATAAATTCATCAATAAAATTAAGTTCCCCTTTCCAAAGGAAGTTAGTTATATTTCACTCTGAGTCTGTGACATCTTTTATACTTGGTGCAGCTCACTAGTATAGGAAAAATGTTCTCCAGTGAAATGACTTTAGCCTCTGCCTGGATTCACCTGCTTGTTATTGATCTCTTTGCTGCAAGGTTTTGCATCTTTTCTTTTCTAAACACCTCCCCCAATTACTTTGTTTTCTTATTCCTCCATTATTATTTTAAGAATTAAATATATTTTTAGCCCCCCTAAAAAGAGAAATATTGCTTTTAGTCTCTCAATTTTAAAATGTCTCATTTTGGTATCTATTTTCTGAAATAGGCCACATATAGTCCCTATTAAGGGTATTTTGAGGGGACTACTTGTAGCCTATTGAAGGACTATATGTGGCTCATTTCAAAAAATGGACTAAAATGAGGCGTTTTAAAATCAAGGACCAAAAACAAATATTCTCTATTTACGGGACTAAAAACATATTTAACCCTTATATTAATTACCATATTTGTGTATATGAATGCAGGCAGGTTTTTCTAGATGGACAAGAGAATCAAATTGAGACTCGGCATTCAGTTTCTCTTTGCTTGTTCTTTTGCCCTATTGGGATTCTTACTCATCTCATCACCAAAGCTATGACTAAAACTACCAAAGAAAAGGAGCATGGCTTATAGAAGGCACCTGCTTGTACTCCCACAGAATCAAATAAGAATTTTTATTTCAAGAATAATCAGAAATAGTTGAAAGTTACTTCTATATGTCACTGGAACTTCTTTTCACTCAATCAAAATATTATATTATTAATATTTTGTTCCATCACAAGTGTATCCCAAAGAAGAATATAACACACTCTTAAGTTATTTTTTGCTTATAAATTAGTGTGAGTAATATTACGACTGAAATGAATAGTTGATACATTTTCCTTGTGCTGCACAACAAACTTTAGATTTTCAACCGAAGTGGTCCTTGAGGAAAAAGCACCAAAATGCACCAAAATGGTGCAAATTCGTTTCTTTTTTACCAAAACGGTGCAGATGAAAAAGTTATTATCAAACTGGGGTAAGTCGTAGGTGCTATTGGTGATTTTTAATTTTCTTTTTAAAAGTGAAGTCGCCAATGGTAGTAGTGACTTCATTTTTTTTTTATTTTTACAAAAAGTGAAGTCGCCAATACTTCACTTTTTTTTAAAAAATAAAAAATAAAAAAATCGCTAATGGTACACAGAGTGTCAGACGGTGTTATTTTAGTCCCTAATAGATACGAAACTAAAAAAAGATCTTCAATTGTTAGCCGTTAGTCACTTTGGTCCCTAAAAGTGATTATTTGTCATTTTAGTTTGACCACAAATACTAAAGTGACACCACTAGACACTCTCAGGGACCAAAATGGTTGTTTACTCTCTTAGCATTAGTTTTTTTTCGTACCCACGGATTTAAATTCATACTCAAAACTCTCTTTTATTTATTTGCTTATTTTACTAATTAGACATTTTTTATCCGATTTCACTAATTAGACTTTAAATTAACTAATACTAAAAATCTTATTTTATTTATTTGTTTGTTTTACTAAATAAATAAAATTATTTATTGTCATTTTGGTTTTACTGTGACCATTTTTAGTAAAACAAATAAATAAATAAAAATAGAGTTTTGAGCATTTTAACTTAAAGTATAATTCGTGGGTATGAAAAAAAACTAATACTAAGAGAGTAAACAACTATTTTGGTCCTTGAGAGTGTCCAGCGGTGTCACTTTGGTCTCTGTGGTCAAACTAAAATGATAATAAATAATCACTTTCAGGGACCAAAGTGACTAACGGCTAACAGTTGAAGATCTTTTTTTAGTTTCGTATCTGTTAGGGGTTAAAATAATACCGTCTGACACTCTCGTTGTACCATTAGCGATTTTTTTATTTTTTATTTTAAAAAAAAAGTGAAGTCGCCACTACCATTGGCGACTTCACTTTAAAAAAAAAAAAAATCGCCAATAGCACTTGCGACTTACCCCAATTTAATAATAACTTTTTGATCTGCACTATTTTGGTAAAAAAGAAACGAATTTGCACCATTTTGGTGCTTTTTCCGGTCCTTGACAATGAGACCCCACATGTGTTTGTCAAGTTGCAGCACCATAATCCTCAAGGACATCACATCACGTGTGTCCAGCCAGACATGTACGATGTTATACAGAACATGAAAAAGTCTATATGCCCCCAAACATCTTGTACTCGAGCGTGCCAAGACACATTAACTGTTTACACTAAATATCACATTGGTGAATGCTTGTTTGTTGATTAACAAAACTGCTAGTCTGGAAAACATTTTCTATGTAATCCTCGATGAGAAAATTCCATCGAAGACTATATAATTATCACAAAGGTTTAAATATAATTTTAGTACCCGTAAAAAATTGTGTGATCTCTGAAAAATATAATTTGTTGCTTTTGGTCTTCGTTATTTTGTTCTAATTCTTGTAATATGTGAACAATATTGATTTTCATACACAAAATGTCTGTTTGGAGAAATAATTTATTTAAACACTTATGACATAATTATATATAAGCTATTTTTAAAATGGAAAAAGGAATCTGGTGAAACTAATTTCATATAAATTATAAGCTGTTTTGATAAACTATCCTGGTGAGCTTATGAAAATAAGCTCAAAACAGCTTATGAACCAGCCATAAGCTGTTTTCATAAGCTCTGCCAAACACGCTGAGAAGTGTTTATATCAGTAGATAAGCTCAAATAAGCTCTGCATAAATCAATCCAAACAGAGCCAAAATATGACATCAACATTGCTTCTAAACAGATGAGCCAAGAAAGACAAAACAAGGAAAGGGTAAACACATCTGACTCCTGAACAGTTACATCAAGGAACCAAAAACTGGATAACCACACATGAGAAAAGGATAAACACAAGACTAGACTAGGGGGGAAACAAGGAACTAAATCAAAAGATGATAGACACTTCTATTAACTAACTCTCCTTGGGAGTAGGGGATTTCTACTAACCGGAGAGACAGGAGTGAATCACCAAAATTATCCTTGAAATTGTGAGGCGTTGTCAACTTAGTCTCTGAAATTATTAATATTTCAAATTCGTCCCTAAAATTGAAAATCTTCTATCATATTAGTTCTTTTGGATCGGTCAATCTAGTCACTGAAATTATCCGACAAGGACTAATATGATCGAGATTTTCAATTTTAGAGACTACTTTGAAATATTAATAATTCCATAGACTAAATTGATAGCGCTCTACAATTTCAAGGACTAAATTGATGATTTACTCGGGACTTTTCCAAGAATAGGGGGGTCATTTTTCTTCAATGCAAATTTTTTGTTATTTGGTTCCTTTAACCCTGTGGATTTTTCTTTGAGCCTTAGCCCTTTTTCCTACACACACATCTGTAGCACAAAATGGTACAAATATATAGCTGATATTTACATAACCAAAACATATATAAACAGCAGCTTGTTGACAGCACAAGTGACGAAGAAAGGCCAGCTTCAATAAATTCTCCCAGTCTGGTCCATCCTACAAACACTATTATTGTAAATCCGGATAGTCAAATATAAAGAATGGAAACAAAAAAAAGAGAGAGAGGAAACAAAAGACAACATCAACAAGAACAAACAGAGAAAGGGGGAGAAAAGATACAAAGAATAACCAACTGTTTGGCATTCAATAATTTCATTAAAATGTGTAGTCAGCTTATATATCAAGATTTAAAGAACTTCTACTGCGATCATTAATAATGAGTTTTTTTTTTCTTTTTTGGATCCTATGAGACACAAGGAAAATTTCTGCTAAATTACACAAGGAACAGCCAGACTAATGATCCTATGAGACAAAATAATGAACTGTGTAGGTTAAAAGTGCACTTCAACCTCCCAAATGATCAGAATCAATCAATCAGCAAGAATATGGTGGATAACAAGCTTGCCACTGGAAGTCCCCAAAACAAAAGTGGTGGATAAACACATCTTCACAGTGGATAACAGCTTTTTCTTGCAACTAGTGCACAAAATGAAATTGCCAGTGACCGAAGCGTAACTCGAGATATAGCAAGAGGCCATATGTGTCAACAGAATCCATCCTAGCTTGGTGCTCTCAAACAGCCTGGTAAAAAGTACACAAACAAACTTATCAAGACTCCTTCAGATAAAACCAACCAGCATTTAGTAAGATATCCACATCATCTCCCCATTCTCAAGGAGGATTTGACTCTGAGTGAATCACCATTAGTCCCAGAAATTGTATGACACTATCAACTTAGTCTTTGAAATGATTAATATTCTAAATTAGTCCATATCAGAGAAATTTAGGGACTAAATTGACTGACCCAAAAGGACTAATGTGACCGAGATTTTTCAATTTCAGGGACTAATTTGGAATATTAATTATTTCAGGGATTGAGTTGACAGCGTCTTACAATTTCAAAGACGATTTTGGTGATTCACTCATTTGACTCCCTCTAAAGTGAGGGGTGCACTTCAGAGGATAAAGTGCAAGGCTAACTGTTGATTGAAAAATCATCAGTTGAGATTCTGGTAAAACAAGTATAACAACTAATGAATTTGTTAAAATCTCAACCATTGAATTTTGATCAACAGTTATCCTTGCGCACTTTATACTCTAAAGTGCACCCCTCACACTAAAGGAGCCAAATCTTCTCTAGGAAAAGGTGGACAGCAATATGTTAAAATTGAAACTACTTAATAAACCTATCCAATTGAATTAAACAGAAGCTCAGGGCAGAAATCCATAGACACATATAAACACCATGTAAACAAATTGGCAGCAAATTCATATTTCACAATGAGAATTTGATCGTACATATACTTCAAGTAGGTAGTGATGACATCTGGATATGATCATCAAATTCCCCATTTGATAAATCTGAATTCCAGGTAGAATCTTTTCTATTGTGCTCCAATGAAGTTGCTTCATATATCCCTACATCCATTGCAATGAGCATTTAAGATCAACTATTAAAAGGAAAAAAAAATTAACTATTAAAAGGTCACCAAAATTTTGTCATTAACATTTTATTTTTATAGAAAAAAAATTTATTAAAGAGAAGAGAAAAGAAAGCAAAAGTACAGTGAGGAAAAGGATAACATATCCTCTATGAAAAGAAAAAAACAGACGGGAGAAAACAGAAAGAGAAAAACTATGAATGCAGCAGGGCTGCTGGACTATCTGCAAGTTAGAGATAGAAACACCCTTAAGACAATCATAGGCAGAACATCAAAGAGAGACTAAAAACACAGTTAAGTCGAGTATGAGTTAAGCATTTTGCATTATCAAGAAGTTTTACCTGTAAAAGTGAGAACTAGAAAACCAAAAACTAATCATAGTATTTAACTGAGTCTGACAACTAGCTACGGTACTGAATTGGTTACTATTAACATCTTCCTCCCACTAATTGAAATGAAAGCCAAATGAAAAAATAATAATAATAGAAAAGGGATTGCAATGAATTAACAGCTACTTCAGCTCTAGAAACAATCGATTAGATATAAAATTTGAAGAGAATATTTAATATTTAAAGCTAACAACCAAACATACCAAAACCTAATATTAAGCAGCAAATCACGAAGCCCATGAGAGAAAAATCCATCTTGTACACAATCTCCATGACGATGATGCATGCACCAGCCACCATCAAATGCCTCGGTGAGGAGAAAACCATGTGCAATCTACAATGAAAAGTATGATTTTCAGTATCCTCGGAACCACGATGCGTTTTAAATCACCAAATCTCATGCATTACCTTATCTTACACCATACAGAACTTTCGAATTTCAAATACAATTCATATCTTACCAGATCAAATCTGAATTTAAATTTGACCTTATTATAACCAAACTTCTTTCATACATTGCAAAATGTCAAACAAAAATCATGTAACTAATTTTTGGATATGGGATTATAATTTCATAAAACTGAAAATTGAAGCCAAATTTCCAATAAGAATGAAGAGAATGTTACTGGT
Source organism: Glycyrrhiza uralensis (assembly GCA_030159175.1). NCBI lineage: Eukaryota > Viridiplantae > Streptophyta > Magnoliopsida > Fabales > Fabaceae > Glycyrrhiza > Glycyrrhiza uralensis. The sequence continues at coordinate 4,147,834 of BRZY01000008.1, forward strand.
GGAATGCAATTAGTTAATACTTATTATATAGAACCTCGTTCGATAATCTAAAAAGAGCATAAGAAACCCAATTGCCAAAATGAAAAAATAAACACCTTCCTTTTATGCACTTAACCATTACTTATGGCATTACTATCATGGCATACCTCTCCTCTGCAATACTGTCAGCATAGAATATCACGATATTTCCAAAGAGAATAGTGCTCAAGAAGGCCCAAGCAGAGAACGGCAATTTCCCATTGCTGTCAGAAGGTGATCCCTGAAGAGGGTTATAGAAATTGTCAATCAAGCCAAAACCACAAAATAATACAAGAATTCCATGAAGAGATAAGCCTATCCTAATCCTAATTTAGACCTATAAATGAAAACCGCATTATAGAACTCACTATGATCATGTCCCACATGGCAATAGGAAACATAAAACACGTCGCAGAAGCAATAGTTAAAGCATGGAGTCGCCTTTTGAGTTGATTCTGAAAACAAAAGATGTTCAGGGTTAGATATTAGGGCACACATAAAGCCCATGAGACCAAAGAGAAAATACTAATCGCAAATTACATGAATGTTACCACCTTGATTGAAACACGCCTAGCAATCACTCTTCTAAGGGCTGACAGAATACCAGCAGAAATAGGAACTAACATTTGCTTCAAGCCCAAAACTTGTTCAGCCTGAGTCTCTGACTCATCTCTATCTTCCCATGGTAAATTCCGGTCAAGTTTACAACACTTATGATGGAAAAAATGAAAAAGGATGAAAGACTTCACAAACAAGAAAAGGAATACATGGAGCAAAAGATTTTTTAGCAGTAAAATTAGTCAATTTAGAAAGAAAATAACACAGTCTGAGTGAGGATATAGAATGGAGAATATGTCGCTGTGGCCCATCCTTCAGATAGCAGGTAAAATGATGCCAGCATGGCGATTAGGCCACCTATCTGGTTCAAAATAAGAAATTACCCACCAGATTAGCGAAGATCTAAACTTCTTTCAAAACGCATTAATCACAACCAACAGGGCTCATCACATCATTTGATAGATCATAATACAACCTGGACATAAATTTTATTTGTTTATTATTTCACCAAAGAAGGTTTAATAATTTAACATATTTATTAAATATTAATACAAAAATAATGTTTTCTATTAGAGGGAAAAGAGGAAAGTCCAAAACAGCAAAGACTAGATATAACAAGAAACATGGTAAAGAGAGGGGAAAGAAAAACAAAATCTTCATGAGCCATGGTAAAACAATTCATGAAACAGTTACAACTTCAGAAAAATATTTATCAATACTGATAAAGTAGAAAGGAGAAACATTTGTGGAAAAACCTAATGCTTGGAGGATAGGTATCTAATTCAATTGGAGCACATGGTTTCATGGTATCGTTTATATTGTATAATCATCAAACGGGGGTATCTGAAAGTGTTACCTTTTTCCACAGATGACTTCTCCTACCATACAACACTGCAGACAGTACACCAAGGACAGCACCAGAATACTCGGCCAATATTGCTCTAAATTAGTAACAAAAACAATAACTGCAATAAGTCATATACCGATTAAAATATAGTTACTTGTCAAATCAAGAACCAGTCAACACATAAACACTAACATGGTCAAGAAATAGCTATATAATGGTGGTGGATGACATTGATGATTCAATCAGATTATGAAAAACTGGAAATCAGTGATCTACATGACTGAACACCAGCCACAATGCCACATAACCCGAAGGCATTTGCATGGTTAAGACTAATAACTTGACACATTAAAGTTAGCTGAAATTTACTTTGATCATGCAAAAACCAACCTTACTGGTCCACATGATTTCAGTCCCTTTCCCCACAAGACCAGATACAGTGCTGTTATACAACCATTTATTACAGAAGGCACAACCTAAAAAAAGCAAATGGTATTAGTTAAGGAATGTGCATATCATGATAAAATTTACATAGAAATTAATGCTTATTCCTTAGTGCTCTCTGCTGAAAGTAGAAATTAAATATACCTGTGTATTAGAAAGTGGCCTTCCCTTCCAAGGCTTTTGCAAAATCAAAAATAGGATGGATGCCGGGGCCAGGCAGGCAAACAGAAAAAGAACAACTGAAGCTCCAGTTTGGGAGAAGTAGCGGAACATGGAGTATATTGACCATATCCTCAAGAAATTTGCAACGATATGAATAATCTGCAAGGGCGTGTGTCTACAACAGGAACAAAACAAGTCAGAACTTCAAAATTCAAATACACAACCCCTCATCTACAGAAGCCTCAGAGTATAGGTTATCAAACTCACTAATAATCAGTATGGTATAGTAGAATGTCACCAAACTGAGAGATTCTTATGTACAACCACTAAATCATAACATAAAAAACAGTGTAACCATACACGCCATTGGATTAAATTTAACATATTATTGAATATTGAATAAAGGAGAATACTATTTTGGGAACTGGTTAAGCAAACAAAAAAATAAGTATGTAATGGAAAAGAGAAAACATTTAAAGTAATTAAAAGTATATAACTGTGTGGATTAAATATTCTTTAATCAGTGTCCTTGTTAAACTCCTTGGCAAATGATAGATTGAATATCATTAGTTAAGACCATTACTCTCATATTACCTTCAAATTTCCACACTAAACAAAGAATTTATTAATTATACACCGACAAATAACTGGGTTTTACATGGGCATCCCATCATATTTTTAAGGCTTCTCTAAAGAGACAATTATTTTAAGAAACAGTATTATGATGTGATAAAATGGTGAGATATGATTAAACATATATATGCATTTTACACTGTCAGTATATAGATAAGGCCTAAATAGAACATATAAAGCATGGATACTCCTTACCTTATAAGGGGGTTTTGTGAGGATGAGTTAGGCCAGTAAACCTAAGAACCCCTAAACCTAAGATTAAGCTCCTGAACAAATGGGTACTAGACACTAGAGTAAATATTGCTTGGAATAATAATTATTCAGAAAATGATCCAGTAGCTGCAACCCAGTTCTTAAAACTACTGAACCATTAGAACTACAGCTTCAAGGAACAACAAAAGCATTGACACAAACTTCAACGCACGCAGAGTTAAGAAATAGCTTCACAGTATTAGAAATTAAACCGCTCAAATATCTTCCAAAAAAAAAATCCCCTTTTTCCTTTAATTTGAGCCAAGGCCCCAAAATGGGACATACCCAGAATTGATTATGACTAAAATTTTCAAAAAAATTGGGAAAAAATAGATTTTTTTTTTATACCTGAAATGATGGGGAGACCCTCGATCCTCTGACAATGGATTGGGGGACATCATTGTGGGGAAGCACGAGGAAATGGAAGTAGCAAAGTGGGAGAAGAAAGAGTGAAGAGAGTGTGATTGTGGTGATTCCAAATCAAAACAAGGAAGCGCGGCTCGAATCACAAAAGTGCCATGGTTGATTTGATTTCTTCATGTTCTCACCATTTCTTTTTTTTTTGGTCATATGTTCTCACCATTTCAGAGACAACAAACACAGACACAGACACAGACACAGACACGGACACAAATTTTTCACCAAAAAAAAAAAGACACGGACACAAACACAGACACAGGGTCTTGTCTCTTTTTTTGGTCTGTAGGGTCTTTTTTTTTCTATACAATACAGAACTGTATTCAATGGCCAGAGGCCCAACAACAGTAGCAATGGGTCAAATGGAAAGAGCTAGGGGTGTGCTTGTAAAGGGTGGGGGTTCAAATCTAGAGGTGGCAATTCGGGCTTTCAGGCCGGGCTGTATTGGGTTTGGGCTTTATCGGGCCGGACCAAAAAAACTCAGATTGAAAACGGGCTTAAATTTGTGTGTCCGAGCCATTTATTTTTTGGGCTTTTTTCGGGCCGGGCTTGGGCTTTGGCCTACGTTTTTCGGGCGGTCTGTTTCGGGCTCGGGCTTTATCGGGCCGGGCCAAAAAGGACCAGATTGAAAACGGGCTCAAATTTGTGTGTCCAAGCCCAGTGTTTTTTCGGGCGGGCTCGGGTCGGCCCGGCGGGCTAAGCCCATTTTGCCAGCTATATTCAAATCCCCCCCCATTTGACAAAAAAAAAAAATCCCCCCCTCCCCCAACCCCCCCCCAAAATGACCAAAAAAAAAAACTTAAACATTCCAAGTGTTGTTTTATATGTGTTCCTTTGTTATTTACTGCTTTGGTTTTTAGCGTTTAGCCTATTTATTGTTGTTTTCCTGTTTAGACTCTGGTTATGCTGTTTGATTTGTCTTAGATGTAGATGTCGTATGACTTACTCATGTTATGAACTTGTTCATGCTGACCAAAAAAAAAACTTAAACATTCCAATACAAGGATGAGCGGCTTATTGGTTGCAGACTAGAAGTCAGTAGAGCTATCAAAATGGGTCAGACTCAATGGGCTAGCTCGTTTAGCCCAATAAAAAATGGACTGGACTAACAAAAGGAGGCCCGAAAATATTTTGGCCCAACTCGAAAAATTGTTGGCCCAAAATGGGCTGGCTCACTGGCCCGAATATCATTTACTAAAATTGTTTACAAAGTGTTTCACACCAGGGGTGTGAATAATTCCACAGGTGTTAAAGCGTCAGGTGTTGTGGACTATCTTTTTTCTAGTGCTGAGCTCCCATACAAATCATTTCACACCATTGATGTGAAAGCGTTAGACTTCTGCAACTGTCTTATTTTCTGGTGCAAAACTAGCTTACAATGCGTTTCATACCTGAGGTGTGAATAATTCCACATGTGTGAACGCTTCAGGTTTTTGTGACTATCTTTTTTTTTTTGTTCTAAACTCTCTGACATTGCGCATATTTCATATATATCATAAAAATATCTATATTTATATGTGAATAAATATTATATAATTATTTTATTAAATAATATTTAAAAAATAAATGAGCCCATGGGCCAGCCTGTTTGACCCGCAATCCATGAAAGGCTAGACTGGGCTAGTATATTAATAGCCCCTATTTAATTTGACCCCGCCTAGTCGGGCCCAAAATTGTGTTGGCTCGAATGGGGTGGCCCAGCCTGAATCGACAACTCAACAAGTCAATACGCATGCCAAAGATAACAAGCACAAGGAAAGGCAATTAATACTATCACCTAATCACCTAAAGAAAAAATAGCACAGAATATTTTTATAGATAAATAAAATACCAACTTGCTTTCGAAACTTGTGTAGTGTATTGTACCCAAAAACAAGATTTTATTATTGTATCGTATAAGAGGTACACATTTATGCAACATAAAATTTTATACGAATATTGTCTTTAGAGTTTTTACTTTATATGGAATATCATTTTCATTAAACTCATAATAAAAAATAGAATTACACATAATATTTGGGTTGGTTTAGGTTCATCGGGTTTCATTTCCCTAACCCGATCTTTTCACATTGAGTTGGTCAAGTCACCGGATTGACTCGGACACGTGACCATCCCTATTTTTAGGGAAATTAAAAAATAAAAGCCAATTGAAAAAGTAGATGCTACTTGCCTTTCACTTTCTGCAAAAATTTCAAAGTCGTACTTCCTCTAGACTCAATAATGAGCACACAAAAAAAAAAAACTCAAATGTGAGGGTCCAAAATATAAATAAATTATAAATAATTTCACCTTATTTAATAAATTTTTTTTTCACAAAATATCATTCATTCAATATATATTTTAATTTCAATGGCTCTTTTATTAAGGACAATATAAAGAATAATTTTTTTTATAAGATCAATAAAATTAAATAATGTTAATTAATTTTCTTAATTAGTATAAATTAATTTTTTTTACTTATATACGAGTTTGAAAGGAATATTAAATTCCGTCCATAAAAGCTACAGTGACCCAAGGGTGTTTCCAACTGTATATAGCCTATTCTCTTTTTTTTTTTTTGGTCAACGTATATAGCCTATTCTAGTTCTCTAACGTATATAGCCTATCCTAATTGTTAGGTTTAGTGTTATTGGCATTTCCCTGAAAAATGTAGTAGAAGGCATGTTTCTCCTGCGGGACATTCACACACTGTTTCGTGAACCAAACTTCTGTGTTTGGTTTAAAGTCTGTAAAAGTAAATTTGGATTAAATTTATTTTACAAACTAAGTTTAGTTAAAATCAATTTACTCTAATATAATTTTTGTTTGGATATTTTTTTCATAACTATGTTTTTTTTTCATAACTATGTTAGAAAAATAAAATTTGTTTGGATGATATTAATCAAGTTTGGATATGTAATTATTGAAAATGGTATAATTAAGTTTTGTAAATACTATAAAGAGAGAGTGGCTAAAAAATTAATAAAGAATATTACTGGTGTTTAATATATCTATTAATTTTTCAAACTGTGTTTTGCAAAATGAAAAAGATAACTCATTATCCCTTTCACTTCATACTGAGGCCAAACTAGGTTTTGAAAAAGCTACAAATGAAAAACTAAACATCATACAAACTGATGAAAACTGAGTTTAGCACTCCAAAAGTATTTTTTGACACTACAACCTGCAATCCAAACATGCTCTCAATCTTCTACTGTGGCAATGCAAGAATTTAATTTGAAAATTTAATAATTAACTTCTCGTTGGCCACTAAATTCGGTTTCAAATTATTTTCTAAAGCTGGATTGGGAGTTTTAATGTTTAGCGGGTAATTAAATCTGAATCTGAATTGCCCCAATCCAAATTTTTTATTATAAAAAATAGTATATAATCTATGAGTAATTAATTTGCATAGGTACAAGGACCATTTTTATCCTCTTATTAAAATCTTTATTGAAATATTTTAGAATTTATCTAGTACATACTGATCACAGTGTAAAAACTTAAACTTTTTACATAGATATTCAATTATATTTCATCATGTAGATTTTTGTGCATATATTTAGAAATTATCGTCGTCATCAGCACCACTATATATAGTAATTAAACTCAATATTTTATTTAAATCAATCAGCAAATAAATAGTTAATAAATTATATCATGATAAATAGTAGTATTAGAGCATCTCTAATGGAGCATCCACTTTTGGGTGCTTAACTGGGCCCCATATGTACATATCACTCATTTTTACCTTTTTCAACACAAGCACCCAATAAGCATCAAACTCTTCCAACCTAGCAACTCCAAAAAATTTACTAAATAGATCCCACCAATAACTATACATCCAATTAAAGCCCACAAATACATATGGGACCCGCCAGGAAAGAGGAGAGAGAGGATGTTTGTGCAAGCACCACTCCCTATTAAGCACCCTTTTTTTTCCCTACAATGGGAGTGCAGAGTGCTTAATAAACACCCCATTAGAGTTGCCCTAACAACGGCCCGTGTTTTACGCCGTAAGACGCCGTTGTTACATAGGATCATCCATGGTCCCTCCTAGGAGGAGGACCATCGTAAAAGGCACCATACACTAGTGTAGACTATAAATAAGATGTAAAGAAAGTCATTGCAAACCATAAAATAAGTTTAAGTAGAGATTGCCAAGAGAAAGTGGGTATTGTATTGTTTGTGTGTTCTGTTCAGAATTCAGATGATGATTTCAATGCTTGTTGGATCTTTTCCTAATACATCTTCAATCCCCATTGGTATCTATACATGTTTGCTTTCACTTCACTCATTCCTTTCTTCTTTGTCGATTTCATCTACTTTCCTGTAAAAAAGTGGTATTTTGGCCAATTTATTTGCTTATAACTAACATGAGGAACCATTGGCAGGTGGAAATATTTGGCAAAGCCAAAATTGCACCAAGAATTACTATGCAAGTAAGCACACTTTGAACTAGCTTCTTAGAGAATAATTTTCTCAATTGCAGATAAATTTTAATTAAAAAAAATAAAATTTATGACAAATATAGAAAAGTTAGACAAGAGAGCCTTTAAAGTGCTAATGTATAGGCTCGTTTAAACTTATACAAAGTTTTAAAAAAAGAAGAAAAAAAAAGTTGATCATGTACCGTTTTTATTATAATTGATTTGGTTTGGGTTAGAGCTAAAGTAAGCTGAATATTCAAATCAATCTGAACCAATTTAATTGCTTTGATTTGGATAATTTGGTTCCTTAGGGCAATCTGATTTGATAAAAATTTATATGTACTATTGCATATCCCTTGATGTGGCTTATGGCATGACCTAAAATTGATATGGAAATGATAGGCTACACCTTAACTTTGAAATATTTTACATTAAAGAGTCACTTTTATAGATTGCACTAATAAACTAATAGGAAATATTGAAAATCTTGATGATTGCTAGAAGCATAGATGATTTAAAACTCTTTCTAACTAAGCAGATATACAAGTTATGGGAAGAGCATTTATTATGAATATGTAACTTAACTCTGCAATTGTGATGATCCAAAATATTATGTTATCAATTGTTAAAGGACATACTTTGTGATGTCTATTGTACGATATGACAACTCATTTGTGTCTCTTCTGAAAAGTCAACATTGATGGTAATAATCTCACTTGGTTGATTCTCTTATATCTATCTATATACTTAGAACAATACATGTCTTGGTAGAGATGCAAGTAAAGCACAACCTTTCGAGAAGTTTAAATATTGATTATAAAATTCTCTCTTTGTAGAGTTTTCTTTAGCTAATTCATTTTAAAGAAAGAATCTAGTTTTTTTCCTGCATGGTCACTACTACTAACATATAACATTTGGCGCTCTAGGTTCTTATGCACCAAAAGCTTCATGGCACAAAAAGAATATTCAAAAAGAATATTTTTTTTTGAGGTTCCAGCAGTCAAGTTCGAATCATCTTTACAAAGACATTGAAGGAGGGTCTACATATCGAGAATGCAATAGGAAATATGTTGTGAAAGCAGCCCCTGGACCATCTTTTGAATATGAATCTCCTGCTTTTGATTCAAAAAATATTTTAGAATCTGTCAAAAATTTCATCAATGTTTTTTTCAAGTTGATCTCTCCATATGCAATGATTGCCGCAGTTAAGTTCAAACATGTCTAGAATTTGTCTTGAAACTAATCCTCAAAAGTTATGGTTAATACTTAATGCAATTCATTTGCATGAACCACCTTTTTTTTTATAATTGTAATATTCTGAATGTTTGAAAAGTGTTGACTTTATCTATGTTTGGGCAGGCATTAAGTACAACTTCTGCATCTCTGCTTGCGGTGGAGAAATTATCAGACATATCTCCACAATTTTTTATTGGTCTATTACAGGTGAGACCCCTAATATGTTGTTTCTCTTTAAATAGACAATTGTTCCCTTCCTCTTAAATTCATTAATATTTTTCTTGTATGTTTCAGGGTTTGATACCTAATCTATTTATGGGCGTTTATATCGCTGGTTTGAATCAATTGTGTGATATTGAAATAGACAAGGTATGTAACCTACTCTTAATAAATAAATAATATATATCAATAAAAAATGCTTTTTGTCTATATGATTTTGACCACCAAACTGATTTATATTTCAATTTATCAAGCTTTACCAATTATTGTAGCCTCTGATGTGATCAAGACTACAACTTTTTATAACTTACAAACTTCCGTCTACTATATGGATTGTATTGATTTGTTTTATATGTTTTACATGCAGATAAATAAGCCACATCTTCCATTGGCATCCGGAGAAATTTCCTTTACAACTGGTGTCATTATTATTGCATCTAGTTTCATTGTGGTGCTGTATAGATTCATCCCTTTTTACACTGATATTTTTCAAGATGAGATACACTAACAGATGAGTAAAAGGAGGCTTATTGTTTTATTATCTTGTACAGAGTTTATGGCTTGGCAGTATTGTAGGTTCATGGCCATCACTTTGGGCTCTTATATCGTTTTGTGTGACATGGACTGGTTATTCAGTCAATGTGAGTTCTTATGAATTGCATCTAAATTTTCATTCTACCCTCATTACTTAGACATAATTATGTAAAGATTGTGAAAGGGAGCCATGGCACAATGAGTTTGCTATGGTGATACCATGTCCTAAATTAACTAACCCAAAAGCCTATAACTCTGTGTTTGGATGAGTTAAAAATTTCAATGAATGTAAAATAATAAGAAATCAAATTGATTAATGCGTCATTTGTGAAATATATTGTTAGGAAAAATATAATACATTGGACATATAATAGTAAACCAAAAGCTTCTCCTCATCGAGAAAAAAAAAATCAAAAGCTTCTCCTCTAAACAAGACATTTTGAAAATAATTTATAAGTGGGTGGAATTCCAAATCCCGTATTTTGGTTTAAAAAATTACCCTATAAAAATACTCAATAAAAAATAAGTTTATTTCATATCCAAATATGAAATTTCATATTAAATCATTTAAAATCCTTCCAACAAAGATATTATTAAAATTCATTAACTAACTAAGCTACTGGATATTTTTTTTATCATGGATGAAGATACTTGGATGATGTTGTATTACATTTCTAAGAAAGACACTCATAAAGAGAGTCTCATTTTGAAAAATTAATCAATGGTCATAGCATTGGTTTCATTACTTTTGTCTTCTGAATTTTTTCAGGTGCCCCTGTTGCGATGGAAGAGACATCCGGTGCTCGCGGCAATGTGCATTATTGCTACTTGGGGTTTTATATTCCCAATTGGATATTTTCTTCATATACAGGTTTAGTCCTATAACTAATTGTGTTTTCTAAATACTCCTAGTTCTGAATGAGCATGGATTAGCCTTTATACATGTAATAGCAATAACAAATCATTATTTCGAGCTTTAAGGATTGTTCCATACTATTCATGATCTACTAATAAAATCACCATATGAATGTATTAAAATATTTTTGCCATATAGTCCTATGATCAAGGCCTACATTTTCTAATAACTTTTCCATAGTATTAATTCAAATAAGTTAGTGAAATGAAAAATAGAAAAATAAAAGGAATAAGTGCATTTTAACAATAGCAGTGTGGCTGCATGGTGTCTGATGGTGGGGACACCTACAGTACACCTATTTTTTTCTTGGTGTACGGGTGCTCTATGTATTTAAGTCATCATATTGATATACTTTTACAATAAAAATATATATATCAATCTAACGGTTTAAACATATTGAACACTGGTACACCAATGAAATGGGTGTACCATAAATGCATTGTTTGACTAGTATGACGTGAATTTTCACCCAACAAATCTATCTTTTCTCAGTAAGCCTTGATATTTTTTGGTTGCTAATTCACGTAACAATGTCCAGACTTTTGTGTTCAAGAGGTCAGCTGTCTTTTCAAGACCAGTGGTTTTTTCTACTATATTCATGAGTTTCTTCTCTTTAGTCATAGCATTGTTCAAGGTAAAGACCTCTAGTTTTTTATAACGTTTGTTTGTTTTCAACATCATATTTTTGTTCAATATGTGTGCCTAATGTAAAACTTTTAATGGATATATAGGATATACCTGACATTGAAGGAGATCAAGCATTTGGCGTCCAATCTTTTTCAGCAAGTTTAGGACAAAAGCGGGTATGTTCTTCAAATACAACAACTCAGAAGAATTGGTTGTGCCTTTCTAATTTATATCCCTTGATTACCTCTAACTAATCTTTGCCAGGTATTTTGGATTTGTGTCTCCCTTCTTGAAACTGCTTATGGAGTCGCCCTGCTGACGGGAGCAACATCTTCTTGCCTATGGAGTAAAATCATCACGGTAATATGCTTATTACATGTATGAGTTGCAGTTATAGGTGTGTTGTATCCTTCTTCCGCTTGAGCGAATGTTTGCTAGTACCTAGGGATGGGGTTTGTGATTTTGATTAACAAGTGTTAGAATGTATTCAAGTATTTTATAACATCTTGATTGTATCTTATAACATCTCTATTTAATTAGGATTAATAGTCTATTTTTAGGGTAGCAAAACTTAGTTTAAGCTATCTAGTAATCTTTGAAATTTATTTGGTGCTAATGTGTTAGGTTTTGGGACATGCTATCCTTGCTTTGGTACTCTTTTATCGTGCCAAATCCGTAGATTTGAAAAGCAAAGCTTCCATAGCATCATTCTTCATGTTTATTTGGAAGGTAATCATCAATCTTAATGTCCGTTTACCATTTAAGTTCACCATCGAGATTATTATTCAACAGAAATGGCTACATGTTTTGAGAAATAATGGTTGTATGATTTGTAATGACTTCTAAATCCCAATTGAAATACAGAAAAACGGGGGTACAATAGCAATAGTGAACTTATTTTTTCGAATATACATTTCTTTTTTTATTATAAATTTCTATGACTAAGCTAATGAACTTATTTTTTTATATACGAGGGCATGCAAAGGCATGAACTTATTTTTTCTATTACTAAACTAATGAAAGTAAACATATAACATAACAGGGACATGAAGTATTGTCAATTTATTTGTATACTTATACACTTATTTTCAAAATGCTTGCCTTTTCTCATAATAAAAGGCAACATGATCCTGTAATGATTCTTGTTTTTTTTTTTTTTTCAGCTACTATATGCGGAGTACTTCCTCGTGCCTTTAGTTAGATGAAGACGCAGCTACATAGTTGACTCGAGAATCACTTTCTTATAAATGGTGTTGCCCTTGTCACAGACCAACTTTGAATCTCTGCATTAGTGTTAATTAAGTTTTCAGTTGCACTTGTGAATCAAGAGTTATTTCTTTTAGGGTGGATTTTTTGTTTATTGTTATTAGTGGTTTCTCGAGTGTTTTTTTCACCTGTTATTGAAAATGAAAACTAATTAGAAACTCATGCTTCAAGCATGATTATTGCTATTATGTTTCTTTTTTCTTTCTTCCAATTTTTGGACGGTCTCATAACTCTTTATTTCGATCCTCTGCATACATAAGAATCTAAACTTGGAGAATTTGTATGAAATACACAATTTTCAATTACAACTATAACAAGTTGATGCATTACATTGAATTAGAGTAATATTATAATAATAAACTTGAACCCCAAGTATCCGATCACAGAAGCTTGGTTTAATGGAGTTTGTATTTTACTGCGGAGTCTTTTTTAGTTTTCACTTTTTTGTTAGCATTATTATATATTTTGCTTAGTTATATCCAAAGTTTTGACTTTTGGAATTTGATTTGATATTTCTTCACCTAGATGACTTTAAAATTAGTGCAGAGGGTGTTTTTTTTCTCATGACTACAGAAAGCATTTAGACAGTGTTTGATAATGAATTCAAATATTCCTTGGTCCATAGAATTGTCATTAGAGTTATGTTTTCTTTGTTTGGATTGAAGATTTTGGAGGAAAAGAGAGGGAGGATAAATTTTTATTTTAGAATAAAAAGTATTATATAATTTTTAATTGGTTGTGTTTATAGGTATCAACCATACTCATACAAGAATTGCTATGAAAAGAGAGAGCCAAGAGCAGTTCCTTATGCGACTAGAAAACATTGCAAGACTAAAATAGGGAAATCTTTTCTTCAATAAGTCTCTATAAAATTATAAATCCCTTATTTTTTAATCTAACAATCATTAAACTTTACATACAATTAGAACAATAACAGGTTTTTGTCAAAATATTTGTGGTTACATAATTTATTGATATGAATGTATTATACAGTTGTATAAGCCAGAAACGAATTGGAGCAAAACATAAGACGCCCACCTCTCTATAAAGCACTTTTTTTTTCCTTCAATTTACTACGTGATCTCATTATTTCTTCCATGTACACTAAACTGCTAGTATTACGTGCATGTTTGATTTTCAGTCAGAAGATTGCAAAAGTATGTTTGAACCCAAAGTAAGTATAGAATTCCTTTTAGGTAATTGTATTTTTAGACCCAAGCGTACGTTTGCACCTTAAAACCAAACATGTTCATATCTTGAACATAATTGCATGGTTGAAACTTAAGAAGCTTGAAAGAATAGTCAAATAAAAAAAAAAAAAAAAAAGAGTTGCAAGATGCATTGAAACTTAAGAAGCCTGAAAGAATCTGCTGTTAACCCCAGTCCTGTACAGATGCAACTCAGATGCACTTGTAACAGTAATCTCAGTGTTTGCAGCTGCAAAGAGCACATCCCCTTCAGTGACTGAATAGCCTTGTGGTGATTCTGCTTTCATCATGCCTTCCCCAGCTGTGACCAAAAAGATGGAAGGACCTGGAACTGCTGGGAACACCACTTTTTCCCCTTGAGGAAGAACACAACGATCAATCTCAAATTCATCAAATGGTGGGAGGTATCTATTTACATATGGATTTAGAGGAATTCCTCGCAGGATCTCAGGATAACCCTGCAAAGAGTAAACAGATATAAGAAAACTGACATTCATAGAAAAGAAAAATGACATTAGATACCAGAAACTTTCCCTTCAAAAGAAAAATCATTGTACAATAATAGCAGATCTTGGATTGGTTTCTATCACAGAATAGGTGAAAACATTTCTCTATATTCCCATTTCCCACTCTTCCATTGTTATACTAAAGTACTTAAAGTTGTGTTACTCTAAGAGCATCTCTAATGGGAGTTGTTTAACTCACTTTTGGTGGGCCTTATAATGCCACGTAGGATTTAAGAACACCTACTAAATTTCACTCTGCTTATATGTGGATGTCACCTAAATGCACTCAAATGGTGAAATCCACTAATGGGAGTTGTTTAAGTTTTAAGGAAATCCATAAGCAACTCTCACTGGAATGCTCTTACAAAACTAACAAGAATTGAATTTATGTACCTATTCCATTCTATTTTCAACACTGATGTTTTATCTAATGAAAACACAAAATACTGCACAATCTCTGCATATGCCTGAGCCAAGTGACTGGGGCTAAGGATGAAATGCATGGTTTAACATATCATTATAGACAATCGTGTTGTTTGGGTGTAGAAGCTCGACTTGTAGCTTATGAAGAAGTTAGTTTTGGTTTGCATTCTTTTTTCTCTCATATATGAAAAAGAGAAAAAATTGTTAAATAGTCACTGATAAATATATGTGTGCTTATGGAGAAGTTAAAAAAAAAGAGTTATTGAAAAAAGTGAAGTGTAAAAGCTGATTTTAACTTATATGAGAAACTGATTAGTTAAAATACTCACATTATAAGTGCTTAAAGGAAAATTTAACCAAACTGGCTCAATATGACATCCTATCAGATATAACCATATTGAAAGTGAAAACATCATTAATTTACCTGTTTGTATGTGAGCATGGAACAAAGAGTTTGGACATCTCTGAGTTTTGGAGTGAGACCAGCTCTCACAACATTGTCTGAAGTTGCCATCGATTCAATGCATTCACCACAAATATATGCATGGGGTTCATTTGGACCAAGGAACAAGGCTTCACCTGGAGTGAGTTTTACACGGTTAAGAAACAAGGCTGCTATAACACCAACATCAGCTGGATATTGCTCTTCCAACCGCAGCACCAGCTTCTCTTTATCTGTCAACTGCCTCACCTGATGCAATATGAGAATTGAGAATAATAATAATAATAATATGGTATATTGGTAATTTGGTATTTGATTAATTGCATTGGCAAAACACAAGTATATTAACAAATTATTGATTCATAGCAACTTGTAGAGATTAATGCATCTGAGTTCTAAAATATGATCCCAGCTGAATATTAAAGCAGCCACAATATGACATGTCCTATACAAAATTCAAAATATGGAGGAACAGAAGCATGGATATAAAAAAATGATTGTAAAGTAAGTAGTACCTGTTGCATTTAACCATAAATTTTATATGACAAAATACATACTAAAACCACAATGTGTATCTCTGTCTCTTGTATGAATTTATGTATGTATGTATATGATGCCTTTATATATAGGCCCTGAAATATGTGGTACAATAGACTCAATAATGGGTGGAATCCTTCCCTAGGCACGACCATATGAGGAACTTTTAATGAGTTCTCTCTTTTAAATGAGTTTAACAACTATATACCGACAATGTAAAAAGATTTTGCACAAACATTCAATCATATTTCACCTTGGTGTCACCTGATAACATTATTCTCTAAAATATCTAAACAAACATTTACATAGTGAGATATGATTAAACATATAGTAATTACAATTCTTTTTAAATACATGGACAATATTTGGTCACATTCACAAAGAATATATTTATAGTATTAAAGTAAATCCGTGACAGAAAAGGAATAAAACACACAAATTAAATTATCACAGAAGATAAAAAAGTTTAAAACAAAATACTGAAAGCTAAGTTATCAGCCAATTCACCTGACTTTCTTTATGCAGACGACTTCTCAATCTGTCTACTGCACCAGCTACTCTCTCTTTACTTGCTGACATGAGGTCAGTGAAAACGGTCTGCAAAACAGGTTTTGCCTTTTCTTCACCCTCCTGATCAGTGATTTGTAGGACCAAGTTAACATTTTCAGCTCCAACCAGTTCCACAACCTCAGGGACAGTAATCACAGACTTAAGCTCCTGAATAGAAGAACCACAGCAGATTTGCTTAATTATTTGCTCCAAGTGAAATAAATAACATATATAGAGCCCTTTTGGATACATGCTCTAAGTACTTCTAAGAGCATGTTTGGTAATCTAGTGAGAGCAACCAAACTCATGTTTTGTAGGGTCAAATGTGATTTTCCTTTTATACAAAAGTGTTTGGGTTTTTACAGTAGATGCAATTTTGTTGTCCAAAATTGATTCTACCTGAAACTAGAATTTGTAGTTTTTGCGTTAGGTTGAAAATTTTACATTAAGTTTCACCTCAAACTTGCTTTCAGAGTAAAAACATCCAAACATAAATCAATTCATTTCAAACTCAATTTTAACCAAATCAATTCCATGAAATCAATTCCATGAAATCAATTCCATGAAATCAATTTCATTCAAAATCATTTTAGCTCTCAAAATGACTTATGTGGAAGTTTATTCTAACAGCTTCTCTGTTCTTAGCTTATGTAAAAGCTTTCAGAAGAAATTATGGATAAGTATTATTTACACACAAAATTAGCTTATTTAGAAGCAACTTTTCGCATTAGAGGTTCTAAAAAAAGTCTTCACCTATAAGTTCTTCCAGATAAGCTTATCCAATTAGGAGTGATGAGGTGATTTGGGGAAAGAATATAAGAGTTGGAGTGATAAGGAAATCATAGGTTCAAATTCTCTACTAACATAACATATTAATTACTAACATTTTTCAACCTAAAAAAACTTATCCAACCAGTACTACAATAAAAGACATTAAACTTCACTTTGTGAGCTGTTAAAAAAACACTTGGCATGTTTTGTTCACTCAAACTGTTATTTGATTTTTTTTTTCATTTGATACTCTTAATTAGTCAATTAATTGTTTGGTTTCAAGGTTGCAGCATCATAAAGAACAATGGAATATAGGTGATGGACGCACTAACAAAGAGTCAAGTTAAAAGAAAATGTTTCAGTCACATCAGATATCATGTTACTGTACCTAACAAGTGGACAGTTCTTTTCCAATCACCTAAAAACTGAACTGCATAAATACCTAATTAAGAATTAGTAAAAAATTAATGGTTTGAAGTTTGAATGCACCAAACAGTCAATGAATATCCATGAAAACTCCAATTCATCAGTCATCATCAAAAACAAGACTCAGCAAAATCCATGGCTAAATTTACAACCTCAATTTTCCCCTAATCAAAAGTTATTATCATATCACAAATATTCACACTTGCACAGAAAGAGAAATACGAATGATATTTGTACATCATTTTCATTATATCCTTTTGTGTAATGCAAAACAAATCAATTCAGTCAGAGGGGTATTGAATGTTTTTACAAAATAGATCAAATTTACATAATTTCACACAATCAAAAAATCATTCCATACTTCATCACATTACTTTATTTTAATGTATAGTATATTATTTAAAGTCTAACTAGATATTCATTATTAAATAGCATTCCTATTAATATCTAAACTATCTGAAATATGATAGAGATGATCATAAAAATAATATCGCATGATTCAATAGTCGGATTAATTAATTCTCTATTCTATAAAAAAAATTAATATGTGATATCATATTAAAATTGTACACTCCTCCAACACCTTTTTTCTAATTTTTCCCTCAAAACAAGTTGTAAGGAATGTCAATAGGCAAGAAACAATTCTCAGAAATGAGAAACTCAACAGCATACAGTACCTTAAGAGTAACAAAGCCACAAAGAGCCTCAAACTCTGTCACAGCAATAGCCATCTCTGGTTTGTGATTCCCATCTTTATAAACATCAGGGTGCAACTTATGCAAAGTCTTTGCCAACTCCTTATCAGGGTGTGCCTGTATAGACAAGGCCTTTGCCACTGACAACACCTTAATACATAAATAAATAAATAAAAACACACCAAATTTAGTCTTGATTACTGCAAACCATTTTAGATAAATTTTTCTATAAGCACTTATTACATGAGTTTTTGAACTAATCATTTCTTGTATAAATTGAAATCAATTTTTACACTTCAATTCTTCAAAAGTTCTCTATTTTAACTTTTCTATAAGCACTTATCTATTTAAGAGTGACTATTTAACAACTTTTTTTCTTTTTCGTATGAGTAAAAAAGAATACAAATCAAAACTAATTTTTCCGTAAGTTAAAACCTGGGTTTCTGAACTTGAAAAGTGCATACCTTTGATTGAGGAAAAAAAAAACCCCACATGCACAAAAAAAATATCAACCAAAGGATCACATGGCATCACATACATACATACCTTAAACAAGAAAGGGAGATCACCACCCCACTTCTCCAAAACTCTTTGTCCAAGCACATTAGGATTCTCCAAAAGCCAAGACTTAAGGGTCACTCCTGATCTTTCTCTTTCTGTAATTTCTGAACCATGATGATCCATGACATTAAGGAAGGAAGGTCCTGATTCATGGGTACCCATCCAAAACTCTGCATAAGGCTTCTCATGATCAAGCTGCACCTGCAGTGACCCAGAATTCATAGCAAAGAGCCTTGCAACAAGGGACTCACTGCATGGTTTACCCCACTCATAGTTCTTAACAGAACAATAGAGCCTTCTCAGAAGAAGAAGCTTATTGTTGTTGTTGTTCTTCTTCTTCCCTTGTTGTTGTTGACCTGAATTAGCTTCCATTTCCATTGTGGCATGCAGTGGCCTCATTCTATTTTCCCTTTATAAATAGTACAGAGCATTTACAATTATTAATGACAAATAATGTAAATATGTAATTGCTGATTTGTACAACCTAAATAGGGAATTATTATGTTTATAAATTTATAACAATATCTGAGTTGTATCCTATTCCTAATTTATGCAAAATTTTAAAAATAGGAAACAAATCACAATATATTATTTCCTTATTAACAAATGTGATAGAGGAACAGAACAACAAGGTTTATGCTGCATGGTGGTGGTCATTGGTTTTGCTTTGCTGGTTTTTGAAGCGTTTATTAGAACGTGGAATTGTAGCAGAAGAATTAATAGAGGGAGAGGGAAAGTTTCAAACATTCTAGAGAAATAGAGAGGTGGGGTATGCTTTTTTTTTTTAGTCACAGTATCCCATAAGAAAGGGTATTGGAAGCCCGGCCACGGATTATTTTATCGCTAGAGATTGAACTCGAGTACTAGCTAAACTCGTCCTTTACACTGATTGTATTAACCACTTACATTCAACTTCTTGATTGGGGTATGCTTCATTTTGTTTGTCCCTTGTTTGTCTTGGTTTGTGCTCCTTATCTTCAACTACAATTTTTATGTCTTCATTTTTCTTGGAAAGTGTGAAATTTCCTAGCAGACAGGGACAGTTTTTTTTTTGTAAGAAAGCATAATTGTGCGGCTGAAAAATGTGAAAATAGAACAAAATGTGATGAATTTTTAGATATTTAATAGAAATACAAAAGAATAAAAGAGAAAATATACCATCATGACATTGATTTGACTGGAATTTGGTTTGAATTCTTTAAATAAAATTTCAGATTTGAGTACTGTAAATGAAGAAAAAAAAAGTACTAGTCAGATTTTTTAACAAATATTAGTTATTGATGAAGCCGAATACTTCGCACCAAAATTATAGTTAAAAAAATATAAAAAAAATATCTTATTTTGAAAAGACAAGGGGATAGAGAGAAAGAAGTGTAAATATCAAAGCAGCTCAAAAAAGTTTATCTCTCTCTCTCCTATTTACATGTACCATTGTATCAATGAGGAGGGAGATAAAAAAAATATGGAGTGAATCCATAATTATTTCTAAAATTATATGATATTGTCAACTTAGTTTATAAAATTATTAATTTTTTAAATTAATTTTTGAAATTGAAAATATTTGATCATCTTAGTCCTTTTGATGCCACTCAGTTCAGTCTATGAAATTGTAATGTGACCGAATATTTTAAATTTTAAGAATTAATTTGAAATATTAATATTTTTTAGGACTAAATCGATAGTATATACAACTTTAGGGACTATTGATAATTTATTCAAGAAATATGTGGACCTCACTGCATTTATTTTCTCTTCCTCTCATTTCAAATAAGGGAAAAAACTTTTTTCTCCTTCTTTTCTCTCTCTGTATTTTCTTTTCTTTCTTTTTCTATTACAATAACAAAGTGTATCTATACATTGATGTGTTTTATACTTTCAATATATAATTATTAAATTATTATAAGTCTGCTAACAGATGTGCTGACAATCTTGTTACTTTGGGCTGTGAGGCACAATGCCAGCTAGTTGAGTTCGAGCAGCCTCCAGGTGTAGTTTTACAGTTGCTTACTGATGATTATAGAGAGATATCGATCTCTTTTCCTCACTTTTTTTTTGTCATTATTTAATATTTACACACACCGGTGTTGGGAAAAGAGGTTTGGTACAGATTGAACCCTCACCCTCTTACATATCATCCGAACTCTTTAACCACTTGAGTTATATTATAGGGATCTTTTCCTCACCTTGTTATAGAGTAGTTTTCCTTTCTTTGGGCTTCATCTTCATTTTGAAATAATTAGAGTTCAAAGTTTTACACAAAATTTCAAAAGTAATTAAACAAATTCAATATCAAGAAAACATAAGCGTCTTTCCAATTTGAAAAACTATTTTCTATTTTTATTAATAATTTTAAAAATATCATTTATTTTTTTCAATTTTATTTGCACTGTCGTTTAATAATGTATTTGCACATTATTAAAATTAAAATGATTGAATTTTTTATGTAATTATTGTAAACGCCAAGCTTTGTTAATTATTTAATAAATTATTACTGAATGCTATAAGGTTGAAAAACATTTGCACTTTGAACAAAAGAAACAAATTGTTACTTTTCGCAAAAACGAGCTTTGGAATACATATGCAAAGTGAACTCAACATGTACACGTACATGCCATAACATGTTGGCCATGATTAAGTTAAAATGCTATTTATCATTTATCTAAACTTTTTAAATGTCATTGTAATGGATGGATTTTCATGAGTTTGGATGGACAACATTAGAAAATTGCCCCAAAAGATGGTGAAGAGTGGTGGTGTGTGTGACACCCCTAAAAAGTACTCCAACATCCATGTTAAGTGAAGAACCGAGTAGGTGAAAGAAAATGAAATTAAAGACTACATACTTTCTCCGTATTCGATTATAAGCAAAAAAAATTAATTCACACTAATTAAGAAAATTAGTTAATACCATTTAATTTTTTGATTTTATCAAAGAAATAAACTCTATTCTTTAAATTGTCCTTAATAAAAGAGCAATTGAAATTAAAATCTATATTAAATGAAAGGTATTTTATGAAAAAGAATTCATTAAATAAGGTAAAATCATTTATGATTTGTTTATATTTTAGACTACCACATTTAAGTTTTTTGTGTGACAAATTCTATAGTACCTAAAGAAATTTAAGTGTTTGAGGTACCTTGATGAGGTGGTCTAATAGATAAATGCTAACTCAACATTTACCTAAATTTAAATATATTTTTATTATTTATATTTATATCTCCAGGAACTTTTATTCAAATACTCAAAATTTAATAAAATTTTCATATCACATGTTACAAAGCCGTGAACCCTCTCTATCCCACATAAAACCCTTCATACTCTCATTGTTGATTGATTTTATCCTATTTTATTTGTATATAATTGGTTTTCAATTTTTGATTTATTTTCGTTTTTATTTATGGTTAAAATATTCAAATAATGATTTACTTGAAATCGAAAATTGAAACCTTAGGGCTTTTATAGAGGAAGATAATACAAATTTATTGACACTAGTTTTGTGAATTTTCGTTGACCGTAGAGAAAGAATTTGAAAAAAATAGTGAAGAATTAGGATTCATGTAGGCCGCAATTTGTAGTTGATTTCTCATGATTTGATTTTGGGGTTTCTGTGCTATAATAGTTATAAACATAATTTTATACAAAATTTACAAAATAATTACATCAAATCGAGTGAAATTCGAGTTTCAATAGTGTAAAAATGGCACTAAACCAGTAAACTCCGTCCTTGTTGCTCCCTGCATTTGCGCCTGCCACTTATTGGTTTAGCAATGTCCATGTCAACCTTTATATTGTTGATGATTTTTTCTCTCAGAAAATTCAAAGATTTCAGACTCCAACACATTACCGATGCAAGATCCGATTTTTGTACCCATTTGTCTGGTTCTGCAGAGAGGGCAGTCCCCAGAGTTGGATCCACAATTTTATTTTTCATAAATGATAAAAGGAATGTTTTTTAAATAAATAAAAATGACAATAAGACATGGCGGAAGTACACATTACATCTTATTATAGGTCGAGTACCGATATACATAAAATTTACATGGGTACGGAGGGAGGAATAGTGAAAATCTTCTCATATGGCCATGCATATTGCATAGTGGGATGGTGTGTGATGTGTGCATTGTTGTGCATCTAAAATAAGGTGCCCACAAGTGCATAAATTTGTGTACCAAACACAAATCGACTTTTACCTGGTATAGCAGGGAGGCTAGTTTGTGAGTGTTTACCAAAAACCCCAAAAGAGTAGGTATTTGTAACTTGCAACTTTTACAATATTATGGAATAGACCACATTAAAAATTATAATTGCAAAATTTGAAAAATATTTGAAATAAAAAAAAAACGTATTGAACGACCAGGCAGAAGTAATTAATGTAGGTCACTATTAATGTACTCAACCACCACGTATTAGAGATAAGTAAATACTCTTTAAGTCTGTTATTTTGTTTGTGTGGGTTTGGTACTGGTATGTTCAAAACCATAGAAGAGATTTCTTCTACGCCGGGAAATGATTTTTGCCCCACCGTGAAAGGATTTCCAACAAACACAGCGGACAGAAAACTTAATACAAAACGACTCAACAACTGTAACAGCGTAATCAGTTGACTAACATACCCAACAAAAATGACCTTAACTAGAGCTGTTAAAATAACCACGGGTTAAATAGGTTAAAAAATAACTGGTTCACTAGACCCCAGAGCCGATCCACTAAACCCACGAGTTGAAGCGAGACAACTCGGGGTGAGCCGTGCCAACTGGCGGGTCACATTAAAAAAAATAAAAATAATAATTTTTTATATTTTTCTATTTAAAAAAGCATTAATAAAAATAATTAAAAATTAACCATTAAAAAAATTCATAATTGCATATAATTTTTTTCTATTTTTCTGTAAAAAAAATTCTTCTCATTTTTCTAGTATTTTAAATATTTTTTTAGAATTTTTAAAATTTAGTGAACTAACCCGCGAGTCAGTCCATAAGTCAACCCAAATAACCCACCAACATTGGGTGGATCGAGCTGGGTTGTGTATTTCTTGGCTCATCAAAAAAGTAAGCTACCCCAGCTCAACCCACTTTCTCCCCAACCTGTGGTGAGCCAGGTTGACTTAGGCCCTGTTTGGATAACAAACTTATCTACTGCTTATGGCATAAGCTCTATAAGCTACTTTTATAATCGAAGAAAAATTATAGTGAAACTTATTTTATATAAGTCATAAGCTGATTTGATAAGCTATCCTGGGTAACTTATGAAAAATAAGCCCAAAACAGCTTATGAATCAGTCATAAGCTATGTTCATAAGTTCTGCATAAGCCAATCCAAACAGACCCTTATTTTGACAACTCTAACCTTGACAATTTCTGTTTATGTCAAACATTGGATTTTAATACTCATTTTATAAAATACTAAGTACACACTAATTCAATTGCTTAGTCAAAACCACAACTATTAATAAAGAAGAAAAATTAATCTTGTCTTGCATCGCTGACAATATGGAAACATGTTGGGTAGAAATTTAATTTCACCTTAATTATGGGCATTTCCGGAATTATCCATATTTAGTTATAACTTCTAAGGATCCCCTTTTGCAATGGTCACAAATCCTGGACGTTTACCAACGGGGGTTGGGTCTAGCAGAAGGGGCTAGTCCTCCACAACGTGGTGAACCACAGTTCGAATCTCCGCTGGAAGAGGTGTTCACATTTAGTGTCCGACTGTGCCTTGAATAGGATTGCCTCCGATGGAGGATACCTGTGGGAAACCAAAAAAAATCCTAGACGTTTGATTTTTATATTAATATATCAATGGTCACAAATCGATTTGTGTTTGGTACACAAATTTAACACTTGTGTACCCTAAATGGCACCCTAAAATAATTCCATGACTGATGGGAACAAAAAGGTGGAGCAAAAGATTTGGCCTAACAGTAGCATGAGTTCAGGTCGTACTTGATTTCTTTGTCACTTGATTTTAGGCTAAGTCCCACGTAAGTAAATGGAACTATGGGACAACTGTATATTCAATTCAATCTTGGTTAAGAATATTGAGGCTCATTTATTTTGAAAAAATACTCACTTTGTTTTTAATTTATTTTTTATTTTTAAAGACTTGTACAGAAAATAAAAAAAATATTTTTTTGTTTTCTCTATTTTGCGTATAAATCTTTGAAAATAAAAAATAAATTAAAAATAATGTGATATTTTGTAATTAAAAATAAAAAAGGAAATGAAAAAAGTAAACAAGACCCTTATATTTTTATCCTACCATATATTTTCTAAGTACCAATTGTAGACGAGTGAGCCAATAATTTAATCATTAAAATTGTAGAGAGTGAGCAATTAGGTTTTTAAAATTAATTAAATTTAAAATGATATATAAAATTAAATTTTTTTAATTACATTAGTCTACTCAATACAATTTCAGGAGCTAAATTATCTGATTCAAAAAAACTAATGTGATCGAAGATTTTTGATTTTATGTAACAAAAAAAAATTTAGAGATTATTTTAAAATTTTATTAATTTCAAGGACCAATATGCAATTTCATAGACTAAAATAGTGATTAACTCAATTGCAATTGTAGAGTTTTTGAGTGGAAAATTTTAGATTAGGAAAGGCGTGGAACTTACATTTAGCCTGCCAATGGAGAAATTCAAAATTTAAATCCAAGTCACAGTTATTGCAAACGGATGGTTCAACTATCTATATCCAAGTTTTACTTCTACTTGAGCTAAATTTTACAATTGAGACATGATTCCTTTCCAATTACATATTCCTATTCTCATTACATTAAATTGGACCAAAATAACATTAGTAATTTCCCGTAATCATATTAAGAATTTTTAAGTAGCATTTATTTATTTATTTATTTATATACATACATAGACACACTGACACACACACGTTTTACTTTTTAGTTTTGTAACTCGAAGGTAAAAATACAAGTAAAAAGAAATTGTTATTTTTTGATTTTTTTTTCCTTTCATCCTTTGATCTTAGAAAAAAAAAAACAGAATTCAAAGTGCAAATGAAAGTGAGAGGGAAAATAAAAAGGATCAGGGCATGAATGAAGGAGAGTGCAGTGTTTGTTGTCTGAACCGCGGGGAAGGAACAAAGAGGACACCGGTGATGAAATAAACGTCCAAAACTGAGAAACACAGAGAACCATAAAAAGTTCGATCAATTTAGGATTAGGGTTAGGGTTAGGGTTTTTCTACGCCTCAAACACCCCCAAATCTCAAAGCAATTCAGATTCATCAAATCGGAGCAACTACACGTCACTGCGTTGCTAGGTTTTCACAACCCCCAAACTTGCGTGAATCAATTTACGTGTTTTCTTCCTCAATTTCTCGGTGTGCATACGCGAAGTTTTGAACTGGGGGAGCTTTTATGCGTGATTCAGTATAGTCTATCAATTATCTCTGTTTTCGCCCCAAAAATCCAAAAGGGTTTGAAATTATGCTGAATAATGAATATGCTGTGCCCATGTGTATTGGTTGTGTTGATATATGATACACATCGTTTTGAATTGGTGCATTGTGTGTGTGTATATTTGTGTTGGTATGGTTTTAGCTTCACTGGGATTGAGACTTAGTTACTTGTGGTTTCAAACACAGGGATAGAAGAAATGCGTGGCATCGAAAAGGCTCAAAATAGTGGGAATTTAGGGGAATAAATTGAATAGATGAGTAGAAAATGAGTAGGTTGTCTTTCAGGCCTCGACCACTTGACATTCACAAGAAGCTCCCCATTGTCAAGTCCATCAAGGACTTTGATGACGATGAGGCACCCACTTCTACTCGTAATTCGCAATTGCTACGTATTGTTCCTGAGGTTGAACATGAGGTATGGACTCTTCCCAGTGTTATGTCATTGCACTATGTTTTCCAGTTATTCTGTTTTTTTATAAACGTTTGGTGTATGCTGCAATGTTGGCTTGTTTAAATCTGGCATCTGGGTGTTTTTGGATTATCTGTTTCGGTGTTCTAGTAGTTATCAGCTATATGCAGTAGTTTGTACTTAGCATCAAGGTGATGACTGTTGTACTACTATCTCACAAGCATTTCCCCTTGTACAAATAGGACAGATGTTCACCATCTCAATCTGCATGTTCTGTTATTTAATTTACGGAGTCATGGTTACCTCAATAACATCCATGATAAATCAATAGTAAATATTATGCAGAATAGAAGCCTTGATATTTGAAATTTCAAATGTTCAGAAATTGATCATGGATGTTGCTCCTCTATCATAAACTGGTAGTAGGAAAGAAACCATTTGATACTGTATTTGTCATAGAAATATTGTTGATTTTATCAGTAATTCATATTTATTTTTCTTAGGTACCTCATGTTCCCAGTAAGAAACTGGCTGCTGAAATACCTACTCCTCAGTTTGTTATTGTGGATACATATGAAAGGGACTATTCTTGCACTTTCTCTCAGCCAACTTCCTATTTGCGGGCAAGAGGAGGTATTGCCACTAGATAGATCATTCAATTATATTAGAAATAATTCTGGAAGGTTCTTTTGAAAATATCAATTCTTGTTCTGAAAGTTTTTTCATTTGTTGCAGCTCGGGCTGAGATTGGAGAGTTTGTTGAGTATGACTTGGACAATGAAGATGAAGATTGGCTTCTAGAGTTTAATCAAGAAAGGAAGATTCTGCCACCTGAAATGTAACTTTCTAGACTGAATTTTGGCTTTATTGATTCAGTTAATTTCTGTACTTTTGGTTGTTAGAGGTTGGTTTCAGTTTTTTTTTGACAAATGGTTGGTTTCAGTTCAAGAAACATAACTCAATATGGATCCTACTCATATAAAGTGGTTGTTTAGACATTCAACAGAATGTTTTTGTTAGTGTTATAATGTGGCTCATCTTTAGTTTTTGGTTTGGTCTGACATGTGACTGACCTGAAAACCTTGTGGTGCAACTTAACAATTATTTTTTCATAGGGTTTGAATCAGCCTTCTATTCCATTGAGATTTTGGTTTGTTTGCCACCTGTATTTTCATATGATCCTGTAATGTTAATATATAAGATAAGATAAGATATAAGATAAGATCTGCATTATATTTACTGTTGCCTCTTTCTTCCAGTTTTCATTTAATTTGTTTGGTGGATAGGTTTGAGAGTCTTCTTTTCAAGTTGGAGGTATTGGATCATAAAGCTCGTGAAAGAGCTGGACTCATAACACCCACTCTTGGCTCACCAATTCCTGTGCTACTACGACTTGAAACTGCTATTGAGGTCAAACTTTTTTAGTGTCTTTACGTCTTTAAAATACATCTTGAATCATTGTAGTTCTATATGTTGGCTGGTCTAGCTATTAGATTTTTCTAAATGAATGTTTAACTAGGAAAGATGTATTTCATGTCAATGGTCCTAGACTCCTAGTTGGAGTATGCTTAGAAAATGACCTGTAAGTTGTCTGGAGATGATGGCATGAACAAAGTTTATCAAACCCTTTTGAAAGTTTTTTTTTTTTTTGCAAATGTGCATATGGAGAACCTCATTTGCTGGACTTATCATTAAATGTCAGAGAAATCAAATTTATGAGAATAAGGTGGGTAATGTTTTGAAAACAAGTTATGCAATGTAACCAAGAAAAAGTTTTACTTAGAAAATAGCTGGTACTACTGCTCTGTTTGGATGGTAGAAGAAAATGAGAGGAAATAAAATGTGAGGAAAGAAAATAGATAGAAGAGAAAATAAAGCATGGAGTTTGTGTTGTTTGGATTGAGAGACAAAATTTTCTTTCTGCTTGTTTGGTTGTGTAGAAAATGAGAAGAAAGAAAATGAGATATGGATGGATTTACAACTATATCCCAAGGACATCACATTTCTTATTATTGTTTGAATTTAAATTTAAATTTAATACATTATTGGTCCCTAAAACTATGATTTTTTGAATTTGTGTCTATTTATTTTTTTCATTTTTAGTGCCTACATTTAACAAAATAGTGTGTTTCTACTCCCTCTCCTTTTAGGGACTAAAAGCACATGATTTTTTTTTTCTGAAGACTAAAAAGTATAGTTATCATTCCCGGATAGCGGCGCGGAGCGGCAGAGCGGGATAGCGGAATAGCGGAATAGCGGGTAGCGGGATGACCGCTATTCTAATATTTTATGCATATATATTAAATAATTAATATTTAATACTATATATTTAAATGCTAAAAAATTGAAAAAACACTCAAAATTCACGAACTATTCATAATCAATAATAAAGTCATAGTACTTACACAAAACATGGAAGTGGATAGCAACAAAAGTCAAGCAAACAAACAAACGGCAGAAACTGTTTCTGTTAGTAACAGCCTAACAGGGGAAAAAAACGAAAAAAAGAAACAAAAAAACAAGAGTTGCTGGACGGACTGCTGCGCAACAGTGAGCAGAGAAGAGAAGGAGAGGAGAAGCTTAGTTAAGGAAGAGGGAGAGGAGAAAGGTGTCCAACCTGCTAACAGTGAGCAGAGAAGGACGAAAACTGCAAAAGGATGGAAGATGGCGGTCGCTGGTCGCCTCCCGCGGTTGGACGGTGGTCGCCGATCGTCGCTCGCCAGTCGACGGTGGTCTCCGGTCGCTGGCTCGCTGCGGGTGGTCACTGACTCGCTTAGGGCACAGTTGAAGGCTGGTTAGCAGAAGTGAGAAGAAGAGATCGAAGGATGGTTCAAGTTCTGAAGACTGTTGAAGGCGAAAAACCCATTTTGCCCTCTGTTAGTGACTAGGTTTTTTGGTCTTTTGACAACCACGAACTGATAGCGGCCGAGACAGCCGCGATCTGGCCGCGATACGCTCCGCGATCCAGCCGCTATCGCCGCAACACTGAAATGCGACGTCCCATCGCGGCCGTAGCGGCCGAGTTCCGCGACGCGACGCGACGGCGCGATAGCGGCGCTATTCAGCGCTATTGACAACTATGCTAAAAACGACAAAAAATACAGAGGGACCTCTGAAAAACATTTAGAGACTGAAAACATATTTAACAGTTATATAAGAGCAGATAATAGTCCATCTGGCATGTTCAGTGAGCGTGCCCTGCGTGTGAAAGTTAAGAAAATGATTAATTAATACAATAATCAATTATTGTTTAATTTTAACCGACATACTTATTGATAATTATACACCAGCTTGACTTAATTTTCAATAACTGATTTCTATTTGCCAATAACCGATTAATATGCCTTTGCAATGCTTTAGCAGAGGAGGTTTGTTTCTCATTGATGTCTGTAAGTTTGAGGCAATAAATTTCTTAATAGTTGCATACCACCATAACTGATTCAATAATTTTTTTAAAAGCTAAATTACTCATCAAGTCCCGTCAGCTTAAGGATATACTTTTCATAGAGATGATGAACTTAGAAAGGCATATGGTCCGAAGTTATATTTCATTCTCAATTAATCCGTTCCATGCTGGAGAGCTTTAAAAGCTTTAACTCAAGTGAGGCAGAGAGAAATATTGAAGGTGCAGCCAGCAATACCAGAAGCAGGGATAGGTAGCTATGGGATGCACTAGTAGCATCAGCTAGCTACGGCATCAAAAGCAGATAATAAGACAGACAAGCAGAAGACAAGCATCGTCAAGCATAGAAGCAGGGAAGAGGAGTTTTGTCATAGATTAGGATTTTCAGATAACAGAGGGGAGACAACAATGGGAAAATTTGCGATTGTGTAATTTAGCTTGTTGTGTAGCCGGTTTTCTTGTCCCTTGAGGCGAGAAAATTTTATGGTGGGGTTCAAGGATAATTTTGTCTTGCTCACCAGTTTTCTCTGTGAACAAATGGTGGATAACTTAGTTTTCCACTTGTTTTCTCCTCCCCTCTTTTCCATCTGTGCAAAATCACCCGAAACAAACTATGCCTACAAGTCCAAACTCCAGCAATATAAAAAACCTAACTTTCACAGAAGATTAGTATGAAATAATTAAAGAAGTTGGCTGACTATATGTTTTTAGGAAATGATCCTTTATATTTTAAAAAGCCTGAATGTGTATGGAGTGGGATGGAAGTCTTTGATTGATAGTGACAATGACTATATGCTAAAAGGATAGGATCTTGAACAAAAGCTCCTACTAAGTATGTGATGCAACATTTCAGATAACTCAATAAGTAATGGTGAGGAAGCTACAGATAACAGGATATTTATAGAGGAAGCTATCCAACTGACTGCTGAGTCAGTTAGTTACAATCTAAGTAATTGATATCTAACATACTGAGTCCTGACACACCAACAGAAATGTCTACAGAAGCAGAGGTTTCTAGATGAAGACACAGACACGAGCTAAGCTAGCTAACAAAAGTTATACTAATCTATACCAATGTTATTATTACAATACTATAATACATTGGAACATAAATCCCCAATAGATTTGAGCAAACATGCAAGCAACAGAACCATCAAGGCAGCAACAGAACTTAATGCTGAGCTTCAATCAATTTGCAGATAGAACCAGCAAGGATGAGGATTGAGGATGAAAGCAACATCTGTTACAGATAATGAATGAGGATGAGGCTTTATGTTTTGCATTTCACTATTGAGTGCTAGTCCTAGCATTTCATGCATAAAACACTTATTTTGGACAGAAAATACATTTCCATGCAAGACTTGCTGACTCGCTCTTAAACTTGAGTTCATGTGAGTTTGACTGATCTTACCTGAGTCCAGCTAGAAAGCCGTTTTAAAACGAGTTAACTTGATTTCTCTAGGTGAAACTGTAAGGTCGTAAGATTCTACTAGTTGACTTAGAAGTTTGACAACAATGTATGCATAGAGACTGGACTGCTTTTTTTTTGTTCTTTCCATTTTTGGTTTCCGTTACTTCTACCCAAGAATGGTTTATCTTTGTAACACACCCTCATGCAAGAGCTATATGGGCTTGAATTGTTCAAAAGCTAGACCCACCATACCTTGTGCTGAAATTTATTTAATTAAGCATGGGTGTGGCAATGGTCTATCTATCTCTTGACCACTTGTTTTTTTTTAGATGAAAAACACTGAATAGTTTTGCAGTCTTTTGCCACCTGATAATGCCAATGAATTATTGGTTTTCTCCAAAGATTTCCTTATTTCGGCTATTATTTGATATTATATTATTCTTGATTCTTGATACTGTAGGAGCATTTCTCAAATTTCAGAATGCATTTCATACCATTGTCCTGCAATACAAATATTACTTTGCATTTATTGTGTATATGATTCTTGTTTCTTGTTGGGCTTATCGAATGTTGTCTTCTTTAAATTTTAGGCTTTACAAGCGCAGACCATCAAATACACAATTATCCAGTCTGTGTATGATTATTGGAAAGAAAAGGTATATAATCAGACTATCTCTTTTGAGGCATATGCCTCCTTTATTTATCAATTTAGCTTTTTGAATGACTTTCAATAATTGTCTTCATTTGAGATCTGGAAATTGTACCAGGGCTTGGTATTTATTAACATTCACATGACTGAATGTGGATGCTAATGGGTGGAGGGATGTATTGAGACTGCTAGAATATGCCTCAGACTTCACTAGCATAATAAAGGAGGGGATTACAATAAAGTGTCATTAAAGAGTTGGAGGAGACTGTGCTGAATTTAAATTATCTTTCACTGATCTATGCTGGTGTTTTCTCTGATAGTTTTTTGCTTATCCCACAATGAATTCAACAACTAAAAAAAGGTTTTTTCCTTACTAGGTGGGATTGGCACATGGATCTAAAGATGTCATTGTATTATTTAATAAACAAAGTTTCCAAAAAGGCTATTTAGATGTACAAGTCCTTTTTAATTGTTTTGCTTGGAGTTTCCACCCTCCTTCTATTTTCCATTTGATCAACTCTTCTTACTAGGACTTCTTTTATCCTTCTCCTCACATGGCCAAACCATCATAGGCGAGATTCTACTGTCTTTTCCCAATATACAAAATCGAGTCCTATGACTATGTGGTAAAATTTCCCTTTGAATTTGAAAGGCACCTTTTGACCACAAATAACACATGAAGTATTTCTCCATCTCATCCACCTAGCTTGAATCTTATGACTTACACCTCCTATTTCTTTGTCCCTTTATATGATAGATCCAAGGTAACTAAACCGTGCTATGAATTTAGATCATCCCACTATGAATTTATATTATCTAAATAATTGATTGTAATTTTTGTATGCTTTTATTAGTCAGTATTTACTCAAATTATTGATGCCTCTCCCCCTTATTCACATGTCTTTGGTGGCAGCGAGAACATTGGCAAAAGCCCATTTTGCGACGCTTGCAGGTTACTTTCAAACCATACCATTAATATATTCTTTATCACTGATATATTACTGTATATGTATTTTTGAGTTAACTTTATTTGATTTGAGATTTATTTGTTCTCTTACTCAATTCAGCTACAATGCCTTTTACTGTTTTGTTTAGAGATATATAATTTTCTTCTAGAGCATTTTCTTCTAGTTCTGCATAACTAGCCGTGACATGATGTCAAATTTTGATACGGCATTATAATTGCATTTGTTATCCTCCTTTATTTAGTGATTTGTTTAGGCATTATTTTAGCCATTTAGTGATTTTACTGATCTCAAGTTTTCAAGTTCTTTTAGTGATTTTACCTTCTCATACATTAGCTAGTTTTCTTCATTCCAATATCCATTATTCTTTTCGAAATCTTCTCTCTGATTTTTTTTTTTTTTTCAGTTTGCTGCTAGCTTAAGTAGCTAAAGTTATTCAATTTTTTTGTCTTTTTTTTGGGGGTTGGCTATAGTTACTTGTTTTCCTTAAGTAGAGCATGCTTCGCTAGCTCATTACGAAGAGTTTTGACAAGATGAACTGCATTTTGCATGCAGCCGCCTCCACCTGTTAATGACACCAACCCATATAATGTCTTTCGGCCAAGGGAGAAGGCCCACAGGCTTCACACAAGAAGGGTAAGTGGAAAAATTCTCATGTTTTAATACTACCTTAGTTTTGGGTAAATGCATTTTCCTGCAAGGTTTGGTTGACTAAGACCATACTTTTTTGTGTTCAGATGCAAAGGAGAGAAAACAATGTACAGTCATTTGAAAAGCTTCGCCAGGTTAGCTACCAATTAAACTATATAATTTATATGGTTGTGTAGTTGTGAAATGTTCATATTAATTGTCTGTCTAAAAAAATGGGTGGCTTAAATTTTTTTCTTTCCATTCAAATTGGAATGTTTCTGATGAAACATATATTACCTGAAAATTTACTTAAAGCTCTTTCCATAAACAGGTTAGGCGCAACCTTGACCAAGCCAAGAGCTTGTTGGAAGCTTTGATCAAGGTGTGACTTTCAAGTTGTCCCGTGTGTTATTTCCCCCATTTTATATGCTTTTGAATTCATACTTATTGTATTGATATACGAACATAACCAGAGGGAGGAGAAAAAAAGAGAAGTAATGGAGAGTGAAGTTGCACTACAGAGGATGCAAATGAAGTACAAGGTATGTGTATCATTTCGCATGTTTATTGTGTTTGAATCTGTATGCATTAACTTATCTATACTGTTTATACTCTAATAATACTTAAGAGCTGATCATTAGTGTTAATTCCTGTGGCATGTTGACTTGATTGTTTGTTATGGTTTTAGAATACAAGACCTGTTCAAATATATTCTAGACCTCTTGAACATAGTGAAGACAATTGGAATTGCTCTTTGTTGTTTTTTCTCTTATTTTAATGAGCAATCTCTATTCTCTAGTTCTTAATAGTTCAGCATATCCTTCTTAGGAACTTATAGGTGTTGTGGACAGTGAAATTTATTTTGTTTTTGCAACTTGGCCATAAAATGTATTTGTGAAGTAGTTTGTTTTCTTTGAACTTATGAACTGATGTATAGTTTTCTATTTCAGCATGAAACAGAGTTTTTGGAAGACAACTTGGCACTCTCTGGATTTACTCCCTTCTCTTCCAAGTTTGTCTCAAGTGAAGAGGAACTTTTCGATTCAGATGATGTCATGACAAGCCGTCTTCCTCGTGCACGATCTAATACTGTACA
The DNA here is from genome assembly GCA_030159175.1 of Glycyrrhiza uralensis. Classification (NCBI taxonomy): domain Eukaryota; kingdom Viridiplantae; phylum Streptophyta; class Magnoliopsida; order Fabales; family Fabaceae; genus Glycyrrhiza; species Glycyrrhiza uralensis. The sequence continues at coordinate 4,182,480 of BRZY01000008.1, forward strand.
GAATTTGCCTTCCTATGACCCCAACCTGCCCATGGTTCCTGCAGTTAGCACAAAACAAGAGTTTAAGCGGAGATATGTTCCGCATGGGTGGCCTCATAAACTGGTAATTATGATGAGCCTGTTTGTTTGGGATATTTTCTTAATAAAATCATTTTTTCTCGGGGTAAAAAATCACTTTTAGGAATAAGGAAATGTAAATAGAAATGTTCACTTTAGTCCCTAAAAAAGTCTTCTTGGTCCCCATTTTTAGAAATGTGTCACTTGTGGTCTCGGTGGCCATATTTTTTGAGGAACTAAAAACGAACATTTTACTATTTATAGGGCCTAAAAACATGTGCTACCTTTTTTTTGTGTTATTTCTCCTTGTGTAAGAGATGATTCCTGTAGATCTTCCATGTTTTTATTTTACCTTCATACTTCAGTATGGTTGTTGATGAGTTTTGTGGTATATGTGATTATGCAGGATCCACTTGAACCAGTTTTATTGTTCACAAAGCCATTACTTCCTGATAAGTTGGCCATGGCAGGGATTCTGCCACCAGATCCCATCCCCAAAAATGGGGTGTCAGTATCAACACCACCATATAAATTTCGTGGGAGAATCGGCAGAGGCGGCCGCATAATATTTGACAGATGGAATCCCCTTATGCAAACTCCAATTGATTGCGGTAATTCTTATTATATGCCACCAAAACCAAGACCTTCAACATGTAACTAATGTGTTTATATAATATCTGGTGCTAAATTGGTACCCTCCCTTGATATTGGTTAGAATTTAGTTGATAATCCTTAGGAAGGTACAAAGTTGCAAAGGGAGAACTTGTAAACATGATTTAGGCCTTCATGTTGTTTTTTCTTGTTACAAGGCCTTCAACTTTCAAGTATTTTTTATTGGGGCAGGAAGCTAGATACATTGTGTATTGATATATGTTCAAGTGAGTATATCTTTGCATTTGGCCTTTGCTCATGCATTTTTTTTTCCTTAAAAAAAATTCCAAATTAAAAACAAAACAACCCACTTTCAAAATTGATTCACTTTTGATGCTTGCTAGGTTTATATTTGAGGAATGTAGGGTGTTTGGCCCATTTTGACCTGTAATATGTTTGGATCTGATTATTTTTGAGGAAATAATTAGTTCTTTATAACTCTCTTAATAAAGTTATAAAAAATATTTTTTAATACCAATCCAAGTATGCAGTCCTCAAACTTAATCTAGTATATATCTTAGATTAAATTCATGGTAAAGCCTAAAGGGGAAGGATATTAATTTGTAGTGGTAAGGATTTTGTGGGTGTAAAAGAAAACGTACACAAATAAATGACAATAGAAAAAAAAATTAACGGAATTTGATGAGTAAGTGGGAGCTTTTGAATTTTTATTCATTTTTAACAACAAAAAACTTGTTTTAAATTCATAATTTAGAAATATTTTCATAAACATATACATATATAACAAAATATAAAATTGCTTAAATTTCAATTATTAATTTTTAATTATTAACTGTAACATTTTGCATTTTCTTTTAAAATGAATTTATTTTTTTTATTTTTTTTTTTGATAGAAAAAATGAATTTATTTTACCTCGAATGAAATCCATAATGACTACCTTTGCACTGAGCAGGAATGATGATCAAGCTGATTCACTTGAAGCTCACTTTTTTTTTGTTGGTGAAATGAAGCTCTCAAACTCACCTTTTTGCTTTGTGTATTTTCCTTTTTCCCTCTTCAAATGCTAATCTATCTTGAGCCCTTTTTTTCCCCAAAAAAAACTATTGTAATATTTTATTCTATGATTCCGATGAGATTATTGGAGCTTTCAACAAAATATTCTTTCTTAATTTTCTCCTTTCAAATTTTAACACTTTAAAAATCTTAACTTTTTTTTTGGTCAAAAAAAAAATCTTTCTCAACTAAAAACGTTAGTTTTGGCATTCCCCATACGAATTTGTACCATCTTAACCAAAATAGTTGACCAAAATAAAATGTACATGAAATATCATAGTACCATGTATAAAAATAATGATTTTCTAGGCCTTTGTTAAAAATATACACAAAACTAACTTCGGTCATCTTTGGCTATGTGACTCCGGCTTTGACTTCATTGGTAAGCTTTTACATGCATCCTTGGAGAAGAATCTGTGGAGTTAAGGAATCACATGCACATTGCACCATTAACGTTGGAATCTCTTGTTGAATATTTGGCTGTGCTCATCAACAACAATTCTGCACTGCATCCCATAAATTGTTAAAGGACGTTCAACCCTGCAATGCTAGCAGGAAGAATATTTCAAACGAATCAATTGATCCATGTCTTATAACATAAAAGGGGTTATTTGGGTAAACAACTTAAGCAAACTCATCATGTATAAGCTGTTTCTATAATCGAAGAGGGGATAAGATAAATTCCATATAATCTCTTTGTATAAATTATCTTAAAGAGTTTACGAAAATAAGCTGAAAACAACTTAAAGACATATCATAAGCTATTTTTATAAGCTCTTTTAAGATAAACCCAAATAAGCTCCTCTGAATGGTCCCAAATTTCATAAAGAAATGTGTACTTGCTAATATTACCTACAACACATCCCCATCAGCCTTCCATGGAGAGAAACCATTTAGCTGTGAGATTCTGCAAAAAACAGTAACCCTTTTGGAGGGTTGATGATGGATTAGCCAGCTTCATGAATTCCATCACTTGCAACTGAAACAACTTCACTGACATCAGAAGATTTAGAAAACATCATTCGGTACATCGGGGCCCCGCGCTCTAGAACATGTTTCTCCCAATCTGACCTAACTCCAAATGGGTTTTCCTTAAGCCAACCACTTTGGCCATTGGATTGGCCATGCTCCTCCAAATCAAGCTTACCCTTGCCATATCTCAAAAATAGTTCTTTCATCCTTATTGCTACCTCTTCTACATCGGATTGCAAAAAGACCTGATCAATGTCAATAATCTAATAAGAATATTATTGAACTCAAAACTATTCAAAGAATACAAGTGGAGTAAAGTCACTGCTCAGCACAGCGACGTATCACTAAACAGGGAAAGGCACAATAAGTAAAGATTTTTGTTTGGTTTTAGTCCCTGGAATATAAAAAACAGGAAATGGTCTTTCAAAGCAAATGGGCCCTTAATTTTGGTCCTTGTTGTTTTCATTTTAATCCCTATAATATTTGTTCGTCTTAGGAATTAGTCACTGTAATATGTAGATTAGTCCTTATATAGTCCATATTCTAAGGACTAAAATCAATATAATTCACATATTACTGAGACTAATTTCAACATAGACAAATATTACAGGGACAAAAATGAAAACAACAAGGACCAAAAGCAAAAAAATTTATATTTTAGGGACTAAAACCAAACAAATTTTTTCAAAGGACAAAAAGCAAAAAAGGTTCATATTACATGGACTAAAATGTTATTTAAGCCATAAATATGATACTGAAAACAACTAAGTTACTGTACGGTAGATGTGACAGGTAATGATGTATTAAAGTCCAGTTTGGATAAACTTCTCCATAAGCACTTTTACCATGTATTTTTTAACTAACAACTTCTCACATAAGTTGAAATTAACTTTTGCTCATCACATTTTTCAAAAGCTATTTTTTTAACTTCTACAAAAGCACCTATCTATTTATAAATAACTATTTGACAACTTTCCCTCTTGTGCATATATGAGAAAAATAAGATGCAAAATACAACTAACTTCTCTATAAGTCAAAAGCTCAAAGCTAGAGCTTTTGCATCCAAACAGGCTCTAAGACTAATGGGGGTAACCTGACCATAAAACTGCATGATGATTAGAGAAATAGAAGTAGAACTTTTTCAAGAGTCTAATTACCTTCCCATCAGATACTAGGAGATCCACCACTGCTTCAACTAAAGATCTTTGCAGCATCCTCCATCTATACTCAGGTCTATTGAAATCAGGGTTTGGACACTACAAGAAAAACAAGGCCAAAATTAAGATTAGGATTTAGTGGTTGATGTAGAAAGGAAAATAATTACAGAAAAAAATGTGATTACTAATTACATTAAATTCAATCTAGCAGCTAATTAAGAGAATACATAGAGAATAAATAGGCAAGCAACGGAATAAATACTGTTCAATAGACAAATTTTTTTTTTCAATAGCATGATTTTGGTTGCATCCAGTAACATGTAGTAACCTAATAATTTTTTTTCCACTTGATTCTCATTTTGCGATTGAGCTATGGCTTAATGCTAATGGACTTAAAAAAAAAATCAAATTTAGAACATACAAAAACAATGCCTAATAGGACTCAAGGCTATAGTATTTCATTAAAACAGAGCTAAAGATTAGTAATTTTTCTTCAATTAAAACTCAATTTCTCTTAAATAGATTTGATCAAGCTCTATCACAGGACTAACATGCTGCAAATACTACTGGTGCAATGATAGCAGTGGCATCAATGGAGATGTATATATTGCAGCAGTAATGACACAGAAAAGAAAGACAAAAGTCAAAATATAATGAAATATAAGCTTGACCTGTATTGAGACAAGAATTAGCTCTCCTGGGTAAGTAGAAACGATGGACCAGAATGTCGATGTTGCATTAGTAGCAATGAAGTGCCTAAAATGGAGAAACCAGAAAAGCAAAGTTTGGAAAGTTAAACAAAGTGGTAAAACCCGAATTACAAAAGGAACTTAAAAAAATTAGAATTAGAGATATATGATCATAATTGAATGTGTCCTAAAATTAGTGCAGAATGTTATTGTTCCATCACTTGATGTTCAACCAAGAAAAGTTCCTGTTGACAGCTGTGTAGTTATCTTTGAATTAATGCTCTAGAATATTTATGTAATTAGGATTAAGTTGTTTTGGGTCAGAATCAAATCATTCTGATTTGATTTGATCCCCTTTTTATTTCTTTCCATTATGCAATATGGCAACCTTGCCTATATATATGTATCCCTATCAGTTCTAAAAAATACAATAAGAAATATTCTTACAAAAATTACATGGTATCACAGCTCCTGGTTTTGGGGCTCTGCTTCCGCGTTTAGCCGTTACGGCATTTTTTAGGCAGCCATTATTGCTGCAAGTAACTCTTTTTAGCAGTGCCCAGCCACTGCTGTTACTGTGCACCGCTGCCAGCCAACGTCCGCCACGCCGGAAAATTTTTCGGCGAGTTTTCCGACGAATCCACCACCATTGGGATCGCAATCCTCTGATCTACGCAACCCACTAAGTTTCGTCGCGGACGGACCTATCACGCGCCGAGACAGCCTTGGCCATTTTCCGGCGCGTGCAGCTCACGCGCCGCCATACAAGGCCATTTTCCGACGACGATCACCCGACTTAGTCGCCGTCCTCTTCTGGTCTTGTTTCCGGGGTTGTTTTGCTCCGGCTTTAGCTCCTTCGACGGCTGTTTGAATGCCCTATTTTCTCCCTTTTGGTTTAGACGCTGCCCCTGCGCTTTCCGACATGGTTGCAGATACTTTATCTTCCTACCAGTGGAAGATCGACTCCGAGTCATCTCCATTCACTAAGGAACAACTAGAGCACGGGTATAAACTCTTTGGTACAAAAATGTCAGTCACTCCGTCCTTTTATTTAGCTCAAAAAGGTATCTCGCTCTCTTCTGCTCTCCTTAGCACTCAACCGAATTCTAAAGCTCCATGGATCATTGATTCTGGAGCCACTGATCACATGACCGCTTGTTCACAATTGTTTTCCACATATAGTCCTTGTGCAGGTCACAAAAAGGTCAAAATTGCTGATGGTACTTTTTCTACTATAGCTGGTGTTGGCTCTATTCCTATATCTAAAAGTCTAACCCTTCAAAATGTTCTTCATGTTCCAAACTTATCTTGCAATCTGCTGTCTATCAGTAAAATAACACAGGACCTAAATTGCTTGGTTATCTTTGATTCCTCTACTTGTAAATTTCAGGACTTCAGTTCGGGGAGGATGATTGGCAGTGCTAAAGAGGTTGATGGTCTCTATCTCTTTGATGATGGGGCTGGCTTTAAGGAGGAAATTCAGAGTAATTGTCTCAACTCAATTCTTGTTCATGAAAATGATGAAATTATGTTATGGCATTATAGGCTAGGCCACCCAAGCTTTTTGTATTTGAAGCGTTTGTTTCCTAAACTTTTTAAACATAAAAATCCAAATCTGTTTCCTTGTGAAGTTTGTCAATTTGCAAAGCATCATCGTTCCTCTTATTCCCCTACGGTTTATAAACCATCTAGTCCATTCACCTTGATCCATAGTGACGTTTGGGGACCTTGTCGGGACCCTACACCGAATGGAAAGAGATGGTTTATCACCTTCATAGATGATCATACAAGGATAACATGGGTTTACTTGATGAAAACAAAATCTGAGGTTGAGAGCATATTCAAAAACTTTTTCCAAATGATACAAACACAATTTCAACAAAAAGTCAAAATTTTTCGTAGTGATAATGGAAGGGAGTATTTTAACAAATACTTAAGTGAGTTTTTCCTTGAGAATGGCATCATTCATCAAAGTTCTTGTGTTGATACTCCACAACAAAATGGAGTGGCTGAACGAAAAAATAAACATCTTCTTGAAGTTGCTAGGGCATTATTGTTTCAAAATAAAGCACCCAAATACCTTTGGGGTGAAGCTGTTCTCATAGGCACATACTTGATAAATAGAATGCCTAGCAAAATTTTAAACTTCAGCACTCCTTTTGATGTTTTCACAAGTACCTTTCCAAATAATAGGCTCACATGCACACTCCCTCCTAAAATATTTGGCTGTACTGTGTTTGTACACATTCATGAACCCAACTTAGGGAAACTTGAGCCAAGAGCCAAAAAATGTGTTTTTATTGGCTATGCTCCCAACAAAAAGGGGTACAAATGTTTTGATCCCATTTCCAAGAAAACCTATGTTACTATGGATGTTACTTTTTTTTGAAAAAACTCCTTTTTAGTGATCATCTTCAGGGGGGGAGAAAAGAGGAAGATGTTGAATATTTTGAAACACAAAATATAGAATTTTCAGGAAATTTAGATTTTTCTGAAATTGTTTTGGAAAATTCGGAAGAAGTAGATATTGGAAAAACAAAAAATTTGGGTGAATCAAGCCAGCCAAGTCAAGACAACCATGAACATGATAGTCCAAAAGCTGTTGTGCTTGAACCAGTAATTGAAAATGAGATAATTGGAATTGGTAACAAAGGTATCCAACCCTTTGACCATGTTTACTTAAGGAAAAAAAGGCCTCAAAGAATAGAACCAAATGATACTCAAAACTGCCAGGCATCCGAGGACCCATCAGGTAAGAGTCTTTCTAACCTTGTTCCACTCATTCAAAATACCACTGAATCTGAACCTATTATTACTAATTCTGACCTTGCTGAACCTGTTTTTGACAATTATGACCTTCCTATTGCTATCAGGAAAGGTAAAAGGTCCTGTACAAAGCATCCAATTTCCAATTTTGTGTCTTATGGTAAATTGTCTCCTGCCTTTAGAGTTTTTACTTGTGAACTGACAAAAACAGAAATTCCAAGAGATATACATGAGGCTCTAAGGGTTCCTAAGTGGAAGGAAGCTGTCTTGGAGGAGATGAAAGCTCTAGAAAAAAATCAGACTTGGAAAAAGGTGGAATTGCCTAGAGGAAAGACAACCGTGGGCTGTAAATGGGTGTTTACCATAAAATATAAGGCAGATGGGTCTGTTGAGAGATACAAGGCCAGACTAGTGGCCAAAGGCTTCACCCAGACTCATGGTATAGATTACTCAGAAACTTTTGCTCCTGTTGCGAAATTAAATACCATTAGAGTTCTCTTATCATTAGCTGTGAATCTAGATTGGCCATTACAACAGCTTGATGTGAAGAATGCATTTTTAAATGGGGACTTAGAGGAGGAAGTCTACATGGATTCACCTCCTGGTTTTGAATCTCAATTTAATCAAAAGGTGTGCAAGCTTCAAAAGTCTCTCTATGGCTTGAAACAGTCGCCTAGAGCGTGGTTTGAAAGATTTGCCCAGTTCATCAAAAAGCTGGGATATTCTCAGTGTCAGAGTGATCACACCATGTTTGTGAAACACTCCTCTGAAGGGAAGATGGCTGTGTTGATTGTTTATGTGGATGATATTGTGATTACTGGGGATGATTTCAGTGAGATAAATAACTTGAAGGAGTCCCTTGCGGCTGAGTTTGAAATTAAAGACCTTGGATCCCTAAAATATTTTCTGGGGATGGAAGTTGCAAGATCAAAGAAAGGGATTGTTGTGTCACAACAGAAATATATTTTGGATCTTCTCAAAGAAACAGGTATGATGGGTTGCAGGCCAGCTGAAACCCCTATAGACCCCAACCGGAAGCTTGGTGGTGAAGACAAAGGAGATCCTATTGACACCGCACGGTATCAAAGACTAGTGGGGAGATTGATTTATCTATCTCATACTCGTCCAGATATTGCATTTGCAGTCAGCTTAGTGAGCCAGTTCATGCACTCACCACACGAAGAGCACCTTGAAGCCGTGTACCGAATCTTGAGGTACCTTAAAAGTGCTCCAGGCAGAGGGCTATTTTTTAAGAAAACTGGACAACAAGGCATTGAGGTATTCACAGATGCGGACTGGGCAGGATCTATCACTGATAGAAAATCAACATCTGGCTACTGCACATTTGTTTGGGGGAACTTGGTTACTTGGAGAAGCAAGAAGCAAAATGTGGTAGCCAGGAGCAGTGCCGAAGCTGAGTACAGGGCAATGGCCCAAGGTGTTTGTGAGATTATATGGCTTAAAAGAATTCTAGAAGAGTTGCAGCTCCCCATAACTCTTCCAATGAAGCTGTATTGTGACAACAAGGCTGCAATCAGTATCTCCCAGAACCCTGTTCAGCATGACCGAACCAAGCATGTTGAAATTGATAGACATTTTATAAAGGAGAAAGTCGATGCAGGCCTAATTTGCATGCCATTTGTTCCTACTTCACAGCAAGTTGCTGACATTTTTACAAAAGGATTGTTTAGGCCCAACTTTGAGTTTCTTGTAGGCAAGTTGGGTATGCTAGACATCTATGCACCAACTTGAGGGGGGTGTTGACAGCTGTGTAGTTATCTTTGAATTAATGCTCTAGAATATTTATGTAATTAGGATTAAGTTGTTTTGGGTCAGAATCAAATCATTCTGATTTGATTTGATCCCCTTTTTATTTCTTTCCATTATGTAATATGGCAACCTTGCCTATATATATGTATCCCTGTCAGTTCTAAAAAATACAATAAGAAATATTCTTACAAAAATTACAGTTCCATTTAATTGAATCCATTTAAAAACCAAAAAGATGCTGCATCTATTTGTCCTATGAAAGCAACAACATTTACCCATTCTTTATGCCAAACTGATGAATAGAATCCAGACAGCGTGAAACAAGCTGAAAAAGATTGTTTATAGTTAAAAAAAGATAAAGAACCATATAAGGTAGCAAAAAAGGAATAAAAAGTATGGAACCTTTTCATTTATCTCCAAACCAAGGAAGTTTAAATCCTTCCTCCTTCTAGCCATTTCAAGAAGAAAAAGTCCATTTCCTGTCATTCAGACCTAAAATGTCAAGAGGAGCCAGTAACAACAACAACCAAGCCTTAACCCGCTAGGTGGGTCGGCTACATGGATCACTCGACGCCATAGTGATGTGTCATGAATATGTCTATAGTGAAACCATTAACATAAATTCTATTTATTTTGCTCTCTGGGTGGTAATAATGTTTTACAAACTTGTTATGGTTAAAAAAACTTGAGGACTGTTTTACAACAATGTTATGATTAAAAAAATGCATATAAGGACAATATGCTCACATCAATTGCTAATGTATTTCAAAGTGCTTGAGAACTTACAGATCATAAGTTTCTAGTTGCACAGACAGTTTTACTAAATATGCGCGTAGTAAATATTATATATATAAAAAGCAAAAATACCACTTCCTATATCAACAACCAGAGATTGAGCTGGGGCAGAGTAAATGTCATTCCAGTTGATTTCGAAAGGGTATGCCTGCAAAATGTGACTACCATAAGTGGTAATAATATCATTGATGCAGAATGTTTTTAGCACCTAGTTGCTTAAAGCAAGATCAGATACATTGGCAGATTATATGAAAAGCCAACATAATAGATAGATAGATATAGCTTGCTCAAGTACTTGATCTGATGTTATTTTAGAAAATTGATAATCAACTTAATTTTTATTATTATTGATCCAGGTATTACTTTAATCATTATACTACTTCATGCAACACAGCAACAATACCAATATTGTCCTCATACACCTAAATGTTAATTACTTTTATCTACAAGAAGAATCTCTATATATACTATTTCAACATATTATGGAACAATATTATTCCATTATTTCATTCATCACTTAATATGGATGTAAAAAATATTTTGCGCAAAGTTTTTTCCAATTTAGGAATATGTTCTTTAAACAACAAAAATACATTTGCTTTTAAGGAAAATAATTTTTCATGTTTTGGTTTGATCCAACTCATAGCTTCTAAAATAATGGACTTGATGACCATGTTAATTTATCAGAAAAAACTCACATCAGATGAGAAATGTAATCATAAGAAAGTGAGTCATCTCCAGAAATTCAAGTGGCAAAAGCCATAAAGTTCAAGCACAAGAGGCATGCAAGATAGTTTATGCAAAATAAAATGTATTGAGAATAATGGACTGCATTATTCTCCTGAAATATGGAGTAGAGGAGTCATATAAACATACTTTGTCAATAGCCATAACACCAGGGAGCTTTCTTCCTTTGAGAAATTCCCATACAACTGAAGCATTCTCAACCATATTTATAGAGGACAATGAACTCTTTTCCTGTCTCACTAGCTTGCATGCCATAGTCCCAACAACATTTATTTCACAGTTGCCTTGGCTTAGTTGATCAAGAATTTTCGCTAATTTGATAGCTGCCCCATTTGTGTGTTTACTTGGATCAACAAACTTCACTGGACCAATCCAAATTATTTTCTGTAATGGATTCAAGGAAAAAATGTGAGATGGTGCCTGCCTCGTGACATTTCAAAATGGATGGATAAACCATTATCTTAAAATGAAAAATATTACTATCCATTACCAATATTTCTATTATATATAGCCATTAGCCATTGCATAATATTGATTGCATGCACAAATTTGAACTAAAATTAGCAGATTAGATGCAGGTACGAAATGCCCATCTTAAACGATTCGCTATCCTAAGAAAAAGAATGATAAATCAAGCCCGATGTTGACAGTCATCTAAGATACTTTAATACATATTAAGAAATTAAAGCAACAGTACTTTATGCTCAAATTTGAAGTATAAATAAATTGCAATATTACCTTACAATTTGTTAGCATGGAACCTATTTCATCCAATGATACAGGTCCAAGGTCAACAGGCACCCAACCTAGATCAAAATTAAATATCAATTTTATTTACTGAATAAAATAATGTCTGATTTTATTATCTAGATAGCACAGCCAAATTTTTCAATTTGAAGAAAAGCTCACCATCCAAAATTCCATGAGAAGGAAATACATGCATTTGCTTTGGATCATATTTATTCCTGCACCAAAAATCTTTTGGATACAGTATCTGCACATTTCTATCTTGAGCAAGTCTCACTATATCTAGAGCTTCATTCAACGCCTTATGGTCCACCAACTCAATAGGAACTGATACTCCTAATGCATGCATTACTTGAAATGACATCATCCCAACAAAAACAAACCCCTGGCATCTGGAGGCTAAAAACCAAAAGGAAGCTGCTTTCTCAGAGAGATTACCCCCTCCAATCTGGATTGCATGAGACACAAACAGTGAATAACTTTATTGATAAAAACTAGCATGTTACCCATGCGACTGCACGGGGTAGATGTATAAGTTGTCACTATACCAGCCTAGAAGGTGACACATGTCCCAGCCAGGACCTACTTTTTTAATATAGTAAAAATAGTTTTGAAGGGAAATAAAAAAGCCTGGGAGGTGACACGTGTCACGGCCAGGAAATAAAAAGGCTTGGGAGGTGACGCGTGTCCCAGCCAAGACCTACTTTTCTTATATGGTAATTGAAAACTTGAGGTAGTTATGGAGAGTTATTTCTCATAACTAATGCTATAGCAGCAGAAGAGACATACAATTGCTACATATGGCCTCCTGCTGGCTTCTGCCAAATTCTTCACTGCACAAAGCTTCTCCTCAAAGTGAAAACCAGCTATACACGCATAGCAGAAACGAGTAACACCAACAGTTGATGCAAGAACTTTATGAGAGTTGGAGAAGGAGTCATTGACAAAGATATCAACTCCTGACGATAATACTCTAGCAAACTCCAAACAATTAGCAACTTCCTCTTTGATATTAGAAAGATTCTCAAGAAGATGGATATTCTCTTTCTTGAGGCCTTTCATCTCTAGTAGTTTGTTATAAGAAATTCCTTGCAGTGGAACAACTTGTATTTGAAGAATTGCTGATAAGAAACCTATAGCATAGAGATCATCAATTATCTAATGTGGAAGCTCAAACCACTGGTTAATTTCATTGAACATATTGATTACAGTTTTGTGTTTCGATATTAAATAATTTTCTTCTGTCTTTCCTTCCGTAAATAAACTAGAATTGCTATAAACATTTCATATAATAACCAAACTTCAAGTGGAAAATAAACACAGTGATTACAAGAAAGCCTTTAAGAATGTACCTGCAACTGATTCTGTGTGAAATTCTGAAGAGTTCTTTTTCCAATCACTGACCAGGATGACCTTTGCTCCGGCTCCATGTAAATATTTAATTGTATATAGTGCATTAAAATTTGATTGAGTCTTCTGGTTATACTCTTGCTTGAGCAATATGTTAGAATCAAATCTGACCATGACAACTTTTCCAAAAAGCTCCTCCCTAGGAAATTCTCTTAGAGTTTGTACATGAGGAATACCATTCAACTCTCCTCCATTACTAATGTAAATCTAACAGTAAAACCATAATATTTAGAGCCACAACAAAATACAAGAAACAAGGAGCCTAAGTTGCTAAAAAAACCAATGACAAAGCTGTCCAATTTCTTTCATATAAGCCATGGAAATCCTCTTGAAACAATCATGAGTAGTAGGGCACCAAAGAGAATCCATAATGACTGTTAGAGTATATGCCTCCAAACAGCCCGTTTGGATTGGCTTATGAATAACTTATTTGAGCTTATCTACTAGCATAAGCATTTGTGACAGTATTTGTGAGAGCTTATAAAAATAGTTTATGACTAGCCCATAAGTTGTTTTTAACTTATTTTTATAAGCTCTCATGAATAGCTTATCAAAATGGCTTATACGAAACTTATCAGTTACATGAACTCTCATGCGATAAGCACTTATGCCATAAGCACTTAAATAAATTGTTTATCCAAACAAGGATTGTGTTTTCTTTCTCTCTTTCTTAGCCCCCTCTCTTTCCCTTCTCACATGTTAATATGTTATCACTTATCAGAGAAAAATAAATACTAGCACTACTCCAGAACCAGAAAAGCATGTTCATTGTGTTAAATTTCAGAAAATGTAAAAAACAAGTGCATGCATTTATCATAAGGGACTTAAATCATACAATGGTGAAATATCAGTAACATAAGATTGTAGCACAAAATGGGCCTAGAAACTATACTACCTTATCCTTATGATTAAATGAGCTGGCAACATGATCTGCTAACTCCCCACTGCCTGTCAGAAACAACATCAAATAAAAACACAACAATAGAGAACAGAGAGAGAGAGAATTTTAAAAAAACTAAAATAATAAAAAAAAAGTTTCGAAAAGTAAATCAACCTTGCATTGCCAGTAGGGCACCATTACATTTCTGAAATTTTGCAACTTTTGCAGTATAAGAACATGTTTTGTGTTTAAGCAACTTTGGGGGGCAGCCATAGAAACATGAAATGTTTAAGAAGACTGATCCATGAAGTAGATTCAGAAGGTGGTGAGCCATCAATTTCCCCAAAGATTGAAGCTGCAAGTTGTGAGAGCAATAATAAACCAATAAAAATTGAATTGAATTAAAAAAAAAAGAGAAAGAACAAACAAAAACACAGTCACATAGCAGCTAAATTGAAAGAAAAGAGAAATTTAACACAATAGCATTTGGTCACCTTGAACTTACAAAATAAACAATACATACATACATACATATATATATATATATATAATGAAAACTACTCTACCTTGGAGGAAATTAGAGTATGGTAGAGAGGTGAGAACAGATTTAATTATATTATATCAGTTAGCAAAACAAAGGAAAAATTTAAAATTGTGTTGTGGGGTTCAATGTTGTTGTTTCATTTTTGTCTAGTTAGCTAGCAATAGCATCAACATTGAACTGAACTACACTACATAGGAACAAGAAGTGAGGAATGAAAGTTAACGTTGGAAGTGAAAATCAACCTTGGAGGTTAGAGCTGCACTGCCTCTTTCTGTTCCACGGCCACGCACGCGCGCGCGCGTCACGGCCAATGGGTGAGGAAGTGAGAGGATAAAACGGCGAGGCAACAGGCTGTCGTTTTGATTTTGATCATGCCTCTCAAACTTTTTATTTTTTTGGGTTAAACAAACCCCTCTCATGCTTCTCGCATGGATTGTTGCTACCTATACCTCCCCAAATTGCTATTAACACCCCCTTCCTCCTTAATTTGTAATTTGCTTTCCAAAATACCATTGCCATTTTCTTGTTATCTTTTTTCTTTTTCCTTCACAATTTGTTAAGTTTCCGGAAATTAATTTTTGGAACACAAATTTTCACTTTCAAAAATTAATTTTCGGAATGCATTAGTTTTCTTAATTTCGAAAACTAGTTTTTTGAAACATAAATTTGGAGATATTCGTGTTAATTTTTAGAGCTCAAATTTAAAATTTTGTTAAGTCTCTGGAACTTATTTTCTGAAATACATTAATATCATGTCTCCGACTTTTGATATATGCATGTTATTGGACACACAATTTTAATATTATAATTAATATTATAATATTATATAAAAGTTTTAAATAAATATTAAAAAAATTAACTGAAGAAAACTTTTTTTATATTTTATATTTTTATTTATTCTTTTATTTTTATCAATTAATCTACAATAAATCATTTTCTCATTTTTTATCTTTATTTTTTAATCACCTTAATCCTATTGAAAACTTTCAATCAATATAAAGAAATTTTTTTTTTATCTTTTATATTTATTTATTTATGGTTTATTATTAAATTTGAAGAGAATTTATTTGTAATGTTTATTTAACACACAATAATTTGTCAAAAAAAAATTAACACACAATAAAAATATTAAAATCAGGATAACGATAAAGACAACGAGAAATGGGAAATGCGCATAAATGTTTTCTGTTTATCGATGTGGTAAATTGATACAAACACCATAACTAGTTATGTCAATGCCATATTTCACACTTACATATATATATATATTATAAATAAATTTCTCTAATACTAACATGGTACTGTATTAGTATATATTCTCAAAGACCTACTTAATTACCTTTTCTTTTCCTTCTTTCTCCCCTATAATTCCTTAGAAATTTGTATGTTATCTGCGATTAATTTAAGAACTATTTCTCCCTTCGTCTCAATTATAAGTAAAAAAAATTCAAATGTGGTGGTCCAAATAAGAAAATAATAAATGATCTCACCTCATTACTTTTATATAAAATACCCTTCATTTAATATAGATTTTAATTTCAATGTCTTTTTTATTAAGGGTAATTTAGAAAGATCAATAAAATTAAATGACTTTAACTAACTTTCTTAATCAACGTGAATTAGTTTTTTTTGTTTATAATCAAGACCGGGAGAAATATTTGATAAAGACAAATCGAAAACTACATTTAAGATTAATGGAGAACAGAATCTGGAAATTTTGACAAGTAGATGTTTGGAAGTTTGTGTAGTGGTCCTGAACTTGTGATCCTTTGTCAAAGCATGCACTACTACTAATCTCTATATAAGGCCTATATAAACCTTTGGTTTTTCATAAGGAAGTAGTGAGAAATCAATTAAAGACACAATATATGATGGCTAAAGCTTACAAGTCCCCTTCAAAGGCTTCCAAATATTAAAATTGATATTGGAATCCTTTGAAAGGAAACTTGAGGAGCATTATTTTGAAGAAGTTTGGAGGTACAATTTCTCGTTTTGATCAAGTGTAAGTGATGTGAATAAGTGTATGTTTGGATAAACAGCTTATTTAAGCACTTATGACATTTGTATAAGTTATTTTTATAATAGAAGAAAGAATATGGTGAAACTGAAATTTCATATAACATGTAAGCTGTTTTGATAAGCTATATTGGGAGAGTTTATAAAAATAACCGCAAAACAGCTAATGAACCAGTTATAAGCTGTTTTCATAAGCTCTGTCAAACACGCTGACAAGTATTTATGTCAGTAGATAAACCAAATAAGTTTTTCATAAACCAATCTAAACAGGTCTAAGTCAATTGATAAATATTAATGTGTGTGTGTTAATTATTAATGTCGAAGTATGGAATTTTTTCCTGGACTTTTTAATTATTGCTAAAAGGTTATGTAAACGGGACAAATTTCACTTTTGCAATAGGTATTTTGGCTACATATAGATGATTTTTTTTTCTACCTTGTTGATGTTGTTGCCTCTATCAAACCCTTATGGAAGAGAGGGGTTTATTCAGGCACTCAAAGTTTCGAGATTTTGAAGATGAAGATACCGAGAGAATCTTGGAAAGCAAAATCAGCTAGAGTGGGTGGAATAGTGCTACTACTAGTGAATGATACTCCCTCCATTCTTTTTTATCTGTCGTTTAAGGTTGTTTCACCACAACCAAATAATTAATTAAATGATAAATTCTTTCCTATTATATTCTTATTTTTTCACTATCTCATTTTATCTCTCTACATTAATGTGTCTCATCATTTTAATCATTTTTATCCTCTTATTCAATTATCTAATTCATCTTTTACGGATTTCTAGAGTCTCACTTTGTATTAGTAATAAAGTTATATTATTGGAAAGTAAAATATTTTTGGGAGTAGTAATTAGTCGTTGAACTTCTAACTACTACATTAATCAATTTTATGAAAAATGTGTAAAATAATTAATAGGATTAAGGGTATAATTGTCAAAATATAACCTTAAACTAACAAAACGACAGATAAAATTTTTCTTAAAAACTGACAAATAAAAAGGAACGAGGGAGTAGTTCATAAATCCTGTAAATTAATGAGTCCATGGAGCTCTCGGTTATATATCCATGATATTTAGCAACATTTTGTTGTCTTTTTTTATGTATGTTGTTTTTCCTAGTAAATCTATAGTTTTAGTCCTTTTCTTTTTATATTTAACTTCAATTGTTTACTCCATATATACTTTCTTATAATGATTGAAATAACATTAAGTAACAAGTAACTAAAAGCAAATATTGCATACTTGCATTCGCAAGTCATTGCAATAATAAGGTCAAATTGGCATGTCGTGTTTCTTAATTAGATGAACGTATCTTTTGAGATTTATATCAATTTCAAAGGCTAATAATATATATCCGACATATAGAAGATATATATGTTCGGACAAAAACATGATAAAACAGCTGAAAATTGTCACTTGCAATTAAAGCCATTAGATCTTACATTAATCAATTCAAGAAGAATCTACGAATAGTACTCTCCAATTTGCAAGTCAAACCCAAAAATGCTTAATAGATGGAAATATATCTTAAGGATTCATTCCAAATTGCTTTGTAAGTTCAGTTCATTGCCATAATTGTAAACCAAGGAACTTCCATATATGTATCTTATGAAAAATTACACTATTTTCCAATAAAATAGACTCATGAAATGTGACTCAAATATATGTATAATTTGATCTAAACTATAGTCTTAATTATATAAAAACTAGAGTATGCCCTCGTGCAATGCACGGGTAAATTATGTGTGTGGATTAATATTTTTATTATTTTAAAAATAAATTATTTAAAAATTAAACATGATTAAAGAATAAAAAGATAACATTTTTTGATAAAAAAGACTAACATTTGATGTATTTTTGTTATAATTGAAGTAAAATAATAACACAAATAAGTTAAATTATTTAAGCAACACATTAATAATATACTCCATCCTGTCCTATTTATAAGAAACAAAAAATAATTTTCTTTAGTCCTTTTATAAGGAACAATACTTTGTTTTCAACAAAATTAATTGTTTCTTTTCAATTTTACCCTCATTAATTATCATACCATTTACTAAGAGTTCACCTATTTCCCATTTAATACAAGGGCATTTTTGGGAAAAATTTAAAATTATAACATCATTAATGAAAAATAACACATTTCAATGCATTCTTTGGTTTGTGTGATTTTAGTAATATGTTTCTTATAAATAAGATCGGAGGGAGTAGTAACTTGAAAGTCATTAAAGTCACACAAATAATAATAACCCCCCACTAACTACCTTAACATTAAACACAATAGTTAAGTTATGTTGAAAGAGCCACCGTAATTAATGACAAAAAAAACCCCAAGTATCTCAATCAATGACATAAAAAACCCAATTACCTCCAATTAATTCATGTCAAAAAAATAACCCAAGTATATATTTTTCAAATTGCCCCCATTTTAGGCAAAAAAAAATTAACTTCAAGTGTAGTTTACTTTATATATATAGAGATAAGAACGGGCTATTTGACATTATTTTCAAGCTACCAAAAGTTATTTGACATTCCCACGGTTATTTGACAATTGACATTCCCAATATATGAAGTGTGGTAGTATCCAAATAATACTCCTCTAACCTAGCTAGTATCCAAGTGGTAGTATCCAAATAATACTCCTCTATAACCTAATTAATATCCAATATCGAAGTGGAGTACTATTATACTCCTTCCAGTTCTTTTTATAAGAAATATAGTACAAAATCATCAAGACCAAGGAAGTGTATTAGAATTGGTTAATTATAATTAATGATGCTATAATTTTTCAAAAGTACCTTTTTAGATATTGGTGACTTTTGATATTATTTTTGTGGGTTTCATAATAAATAAGGACAAAGTTGAAAATAAATAATTAATATTAATGAAAACAAGATGTTGTTTCTTATAAAAAGGATCATCAAAATAACTCTCTTTATTTCTTATATATAGGACCAGAGAGAGTATCCAATAAAAGTCAACCTAATAATCTTGAACGACATCATTTATTAGGCTTTTGTGCTATATGACCCTTGCAATGTAGAATAAGTCACCTATGATAAGCGGCATATATTCTAGAGAGCATTGTCTTCATGATTCTTGCAGAATTCTAGCAACGTGACGTGTCCTTGGGTTTTTTTTTTTCATTTTCTTTTCAAAATAATATATAACATGTAAACTAATGAGAAATTTACTGTAATATTTTTTATATCTATATTTATTTCACGTTGAACATCGTTAAATATCATAATATAATATATATAAAATATCAATATTGAATATATTTTATATTTAATATTATATCTATAATAATATATAACTATAAAATAATATATTATTATATTATAGTGTAATATATCAATAAAAAATTATTATAAATGTATCGATATTAAACATATTTTATTTATATAATAATAATACATATATAACATTTATATATATTTTAGGTTAATAACAAATTATTATAAAATATATATTATTGTTATTATCAAAGAATATATGTTGTTATACTATATAGTATACATGATATAGTTAATATAATATCAATATTAAACGTATTATATATACTTAATATTATAATGTATCAATATCATATACAAATTTTATATATAATATATAATATTTCAATTATGTATATGTATGTACTATTTCTTATATTCTATTATATATATATATATATAATATAATTATTAAGTTGAGTATTTTTGTCTTTTAACAGTTTATCCTTGGGAAAAAAGTTGTCATATATTGTTAAAGGACATGATATATTTTGAGTTTTGATGTTGTCCTGATCTACCCCTTGTTTTATCTAATCACATGACCATTTTTTAAATCAAATATTGAATAAATACTTTATGTTTTTTAGTCCCTTATTTTTTTTTCTTTTTTTGCAAATTAAACCCTAATTAAGGAGTATGTGAGTCAAGTTTACCTAGACTTTTAGTATCTTTTAGATCTTTTTTTTTTGGTAAATAGATTGTTATAGTTCAAAAAACAAAACATCTTGTATCGTGTCATGTCAAGACCACAAAGCAAGTATCCAGTTGACAAAAAAAAAAAGCAAATATCCACAGTGAGAGATAAGCACATTATTTTTTTTCTAAATTTTAAACATGAAATTATACAATTTTTGGTTTATTTTTTGTTCAAATTTTAGGTCTTTGGTTAACTCAAGAATTATTGTCAATATGTAGCTTAACTTGTGGGTTTTGGTAAATACACTCCCAGATTTTGCCATACACCCCACTTAAACAGTGAAATTCCAAAATTATCCCTTTTTAATATAACGTTTTGGGCCATACACCCCACAATTTTGCGTATATTTCGGAAACTGGAGTTTCCGGAATGCAATTTTGTATTAGTTCCGGAATGCAATTTTTGAATTCTGGATTTGTATTCCGGAAACTAATTTTCGGAATGCAAATTTGTATTCTGGAAACTTCAATCAAATTTGTATTCCGGACGGAATGCAATTTTATATTCCAGAAACTCCTGTTTTCGGAATACAAAATTGCATTCCAGAAACTCCAGTTTTCAAAATATACGCAAAACTTGAGGGTAATTTTGGAATTTCAGCATTAATATGAGGTGTATGGATAAAAATATGGGGTATATTTACCAATTCCCTTAACTTGTTACCACGTTACAGGGTCGGCCCAATGGTAAATTAATGGCCCAATCCCTTACTTTGGGTCCATCAATAAAAAAATTATTTACTATAAATATATATAAAATTAAAAATTTTATCAATAGTTGTCTCAACTTGGGGTTAAGTAATGAGTGCTAATTTTTTAAATATCTCTAATTTTTCTATTATACTCTCACTCAATAATTTTTCGAAATTCATTTTAGGTCTATAAATGTATTGGGTCAGTCCTGCCACATTACAAAAATAAAGAATAATAAATTCCAAATACTTGATTAATAATAATGTGCTTTCTATTAGATAATATTAAGGATAGTTTAGTTCTTTTACCTTTTGTATATATATATTTTTTATTGTCTTGTATTACTTAGACTTTTTCTATTATTATTCTAATGAAACTCTAGCAGAGGTTTCCCTTTTTCTCATTCACCTCTTCTCCTCTTCTCTATGTATTGGTATGTTAACACTTTCTAGTATAAAGTATAATAATAATGATTAAAATAAATATGAGCCAATCACTTTTGGTGAGCTAAGGGACATCGAAGGAGTTTAAAGTAGGAGGTCCACGGTTCAAACCCTGGAAACTAACATTTCCTAACAATTACTAACAACTAATATTTGCCTATAAAAAAAAAAGGAAGAAATACTTTTAAGAAAATTCATAAAATTAAAAAATGAAAAACAAATTTCATTTAAAATTTTACCTAACACGAGATCATATAGTGTCAAGATTACCAACATTACGTTAACCCGAGTGAAACTGAACTTAAATGCCTTAAGCGCCCCAAATATAGAGTCAACATTTATTACTATCATTAGAAGAAGAAAAAAATGTTTTACCCGACAAGCACGCATGGATTTTTATACATTTGGTTATTTAATAATTATCTTATAACCTGCACATCTATATTTGCGTCACCTGCGTCTAGGTTGCTTCTATGTTGGTCTTGTACTCTAACTTCTCCATCAAGGTGAAGTGGGCTATTGTAATATGGATACCATTGATATATAAGTATTATATTTAATGGCTGAGATCATTCACGGGCAACCTTGACATCGGGTAAGATGTATATTTAATGATATTGCAGTGGGGGTCAGCCAATGTTTTGAAATGACAGTAATATCCAAAAAGTTGTTGTATTATTAAAGTTGGCCCATTTTTTAAAAAAACTTGTAATATAGCCCAATTTTGTCCTTTTGTGATACTGTATGTGTTTGGATGAGGTAATTTAACGGATAATGTATTTTTAGATAGTAATCAAAATACATCAATTAAATTAATTTTTTTGGATATTGTGTGTAAGAATTTAAAATGAAGCAATTTTTATGAGGTATATTTTTATAACCAAATTTGAGGAATTTGAAATAACACTCAAAAGTAGGTAACTCTAAATTATTTTTTCACTCTTACTCTGACACAGCTCTGATAAAAAATCGAAAAACCTTTCGCTCATTCTCTTCCCCCCCTCTCTTGTTCTCTCTCGCTTGCTCTCATTTCTCCCACTCGCTAGAGATGGCAAAACGGATTGACCCGCCCCCGTTTAAGGGCGGGCTGGCAGGCTGGCGGTATGACACATTTTTTGTGGGTCTCGCCCCAAGCTTGCCAAAAAAATTTAAAAATTCAAAAAAGTAGATTTTTTTTAAAAACTTAGGAAAAAAATTTATTCAACCCAACACCCCAGCCCACTTTCTCTCGCTCTCCCTCTCTCGTCTCCCCCCTCTCTCTCGTTGTCTCTCCCTATCTTTCGCTCTCTCTTGTTCTCCCCCTCTCTCTCTATCCCTCCTCTCTCTTGTTCTCCCCCTTGCCCTCTCTCTCTCCCTCTAGCTCCCCTCACTCCCTATTTCCCTCTCCCCCTCCCCCTATCTCCCTCTCTCTTGCTGTTGCTCTCACTCTCTCTCTGTCTAGCGTTCTCTCTCTCGATCACTAGAAATGGGAGCGAGAGGGAGGGGAGAGAGGGGGAGAGAGGGGGAGATAGAGAGCGAGAGAGAGAGGGGGGAGAGAGCGATAGAGCGAGAGAGAAGGGGAGCGTGAGAGAAAGAGAGAGGGAGAGCGAGCGAGCGAGAGGTAGAGACTAAGAGAGAGGGAGAGCGAATTAGAGGGAGAGATTTTTCAGAGAGAGCTAGGGCGAGAGAGATAATATAGGGAAGAGCGAGCGAGTGAGAGAGGGAGAGGGAGAGTGGGGGAGAGAGAGCAAGAGAGATATTTTTAGAGAGAGAATGAGGGAGTTAACAAAAAAAATGTCTCACACAAATTATGGAGAATTTTAATTATTATATACAAATAAAGAATTTTAAGAATAGAGAAACTTAATTACTTCATCCAAATAATTTTTTTTTGAAAATGTAGGAAAGACAAAAATACCTATGTTTATAGGGAATGAGAAGAGGTTTTCAATCCCGTAATAAAATAATTTTAACCTGAATATATAAAAATAAGTATGAAATTATTTTAATTTTAATTTAACAAAAATAATTAAATCTAAGTCAGTAACGGTGACTCGGCATTAAAATGATATTTTATTTATCAGAAATAAAATTAAAAGAAAAAAAAGACTATTTGTGATTTTCATATTATGTCACGTCAATTTTTATAATTGATAAAGTTTTGGGCAAATTAACTTATTATGACAACTTATGGGGAGGGAATTATAATTTGAAAAAAGACCGGATTACTTATTATCATAGGTCATGGGCCCACTTCACCTTGGTGGAGATATTAGGGTACAAGACCAACATAGAAGCCACCCTATATTTGGCTTTGCAACCAAAAGAACCCAATTACAAGCATATATTATCCAGATCTAAAGGAAATCAAATTCATCAATACTTGCCACCACAAACCATACTAAGCTGTCGAGACTATGACCCTATATATATGGATGCTCTAATTCACACACATATATAAAGCACTTATTTTTTCTTATCTTTATGGTCATTTCCTAAAGACCTTTAAATCAATTACATAACTAGTTCATGCAGTGCTGTTCCCCAATTAGCTAGAATTTCCCTCATGCCTTACGTGTAAGGCACTATGCCATTTCTAGCAGACATCACACACTTTTTGTTACAGACCCCTTGTCAGTTGTCCCACTATGCTTTAGCTGCCAAACCCAATTTCATATGTAAGATAATATAAAAACTACATATTTGGGATTTAGTGACATAATATATATCACAGTTCTTAAAAAACTTTTACTTTTGATAAAAGAGCATTGAGAGGTGTACATGTGACCAAAATCCTAATTAAGCCAACATTGATCCTGATTACTGTTAATATTTTTTAAAAATTTAGGGTGAACATATGCATTATATATTCATCCAAATGACTCTTTTTGGATTACACCCACAGTATCTCAGTGAAAGGACCATCTGGTCTGGACTAATCTGTGTTTGGCTAGGAGTCTGGCCACGAATTGTTCCGTCACTGAAGATCGAACTCGGATACTAACTAAATCTGTCACTTAGCGGAGCCTCGTCCAAATGACTCCTGGCCTAACGTGCATGTTAGATATAATTTAAATAAACCTATTGAGTTAAATATGTTTTTAATTCCTATAAATAGAAAAATATTCAGTTTTAGTATCTCAATTTTAAAACACCTCATTTTAGTCTCCTATTTTTTAAAGTAGTTAGGCCACATGTAATCTTTATTATAAGTATTTTGAAGAATTACATGTGACCTACTAAGAAACTATAAATGGTCTATTTCAAAAACTAAAAATCAAAATGAAATATTTTAAAATTTGGAAACCAAATACAAATATTTCTCTATTCATAGGACTAAAAATAAAATTGCATGATTCTTAACTAAACTTTTAAGAAATTAAATTGCATGATGAAATTCCAGAACATTGAATTGAATGAGTATATACTATATATCCTTGATTGCCAATCTGTAATAAGGGACCCACTTCCTTAATTTGCTTCCAAACTCCTCTTCCCATGACATAAGACAATCAGAGCTTTCAGATTGGCATCAGAGGGTGCAAGATTTTACTTTGTATACCCACCTATTTTGCTTGCTTTTCTGTGTCTGACAATCACAATTAGCAACCACAAGAATTTTTATTTATATGCAAATGGATGAGAAGCAGCAGGGAAGGGACAGTGAAAAGATCTGAGGATAAGGGGTACCCCTGTGTATTATTGGTCCATCTAGATTCTGCCACATGATTCCTAAGTGTCATTGGCTTTTCTACTTTTGGTTTTTCTTCACATGACAAGTGGCTTTAGTTGGAAGTGAAAACATTTTAAATTTAATAAATGGTGATTGGTGAGGGAAAGAGTTGACAAGAATGGGGTGTTTTTTCTTTTTTAGCCTCTCACATAATGAATCCTATATAGCTGGGCCATTGACTTTGAAGAGATAGGATATTATATAAATCTGATTAATATTTTATTGAGTGTATTACTAACATTTTTCATCTAATAATAAAGGGATCAATTACTCATCTAATAATCCTGATTAGCATTTTTTATCAAGAAATGACAAAAAAACACTATGAGACGACCAGGGTGAGAGAGGTTAACAAATCTCTCACTGTGACCAATCCTATTTTTGTAATTTTATTATTATTATTATTATTATTATTATTATTATTATTATTATTATTATTATTATTATTACTACTACTTAAATATGTTTTTGATTTCTATAATATAAAGGGTTTTCATTTTAGTCCTAAAAAAAGTCATATATTGTGTCTCTGTAATATATTTTTTTCATTTTAGTCCCTACTATCGGTTGACATTGTAAATATGTTTCTGATCCATATAATATAGAAGGATTTCGTTTTAATCGCTTTAAAAAAATCTTACCTTTTATGTCCCTAGTACTCTCCCCTTCCCCAATCCCATGGACCCCTTCCTCTCCCCGTCGCAATTTTCTCCTTAATAGAACCCCAGCCTAGAACTCTAAAACACCAAACCACCACACCACAATGGAGGTCCATAGCACCACCCCACCTGTAAATTACCACCTACCTAAATCCAAACCAAAAACACCCAAACAGTGGCGGCCATGTGAGGCCTGGGTTGATCTTGAGAGGCTGCGCACAGTGCAGCCAAGGGATGGGGTCACATCGGCCATGGAGACAGTGCCACAGGTGGCCGCACGCATGGTGGCAGTGGGCTAGTTTGTTGGCTCGTAGTACAAACTTCACAGCGCGGATTGGAGAAGGGGATGAGCCACAGTGGCGGGGGAGGGAAGGGGTCCGTGGGATTAGCGAAGGGGAGAGTTAGGGGCACAAAAGGTAAGACTTTTTTTAAAGGAACTAAAATGAAAATCTCTCTATATTATAAGGACCAAAAATATATTTAAGTTTTCATCTAACCGAAGTAAACTGTAAAATAAAAAAAAATTATTATAAGATACAAAATGTATGACTTTTTTAGAGGACTAAAATAAAAAATCCCCTATATTAGAAAAACCATAATTATGCTCTCACTTATTCTTTTAGAAGAAATATATTATTTAATTTCATTTTAAAAAATGGTAACAAATAAAAAAAATAAGATTGTTAACAAAAAAGTTAAAATTTATTTGCAGACCTTCTTTAATTATTAGAAGAGACTTCATGCAAAATCGGCATATCCCATATATATTATTGTTAATTCTCATATTTATTTCATTATATAAGATAAAGTCTGTTGCATAATTATATTTAAGCATTATTTTAATAAGGTCATAATTTATTTGATTACATAATGAAATTCCAGTGGTAATTAAAAACAAATTCCCAACTATGTAACTAATAAAAGATTGTGTGATGTAAAGTACATATATAATTTGACTCTTTAAACGCTCGAGACTTTGTGCCTCTTATTAGGGCTGTAAACGAGTCGAGCCGAGTATTTAAAGCTTAAGTTTGGCTTATGAAAAAAATTAGAGGCTTAAGCTTGACTTATTTATTTAAACAAACCTAATTAAAAGCTTGAGCTCGGGCTTGTTAAAAAAAGTAGAGCTTGGATTTGGCTTGCTGACTCATTTATGAATTTTCTTTTCTTAAATTAATTTTAAACTTTATTGGTTTAATATTTAATAAAAATTAGTGTTCGACATGTGGTATATGAAATTCAAAAATTTTAGACTACTATATTTAGATAATCTAGCAAATAAAAAGTTCATAATTAAACTTCTTCACTACTACCAAAAGGTCAAAAAACCCTTGAAAATTATGAAGTAAAAAAAAAGAAAAAATGAGTGGAAAACTCAAGAAATACTATATTTTTCACTTTATTTTTTATTTTATTTAAAACAAATTTGTAGGATTTATGTAATTTTAACTTTTTCATTATTTATATATATAATTTATTATATATATATATATTATTTTCTATATATACATTAATATATAAACGAGCTGTTCGCGAGCCCTTAACGTCGAGCCTACAAGGCTTGAGCTTGACTCATTTAAATAATCGAGTCCAATCTTAAGCTTGAGTTTGACTTGTTTAATTAAACGAGCGAGCTTTTACGAGCAATTAACGAGTCGAACCCGAATAATTCACGAATAGCTCAACTCATTTACAGCCCTACCTCTTATACTGTTATACATCTGTAAGTGACATGTAAATTGTTGATTAATAACATGTATTAATTAGCTATCATCAAAATAATAATTTATTTCCAACATACATATTAGTGACTAATCATTATTTTATAACGAATATAAATAGACGTCAAAAAAATAATGAATAAAGATTATTTATTAATAATTTGTACATAACTGATAGATGAATGGAAAGTGTATAAAAGCAGAAAAATAAAGAAGGGTGGAGTCATGAACCAACTATCCAAAAAACTTAAATTATTGAGGGAAGACACATGAATAATTTTACATTTCCTGCCCTATTGATAAGTAGTATTAAGCAGCAATGATGATTTATTTATGTAAAAGTATAAAAAGAAAAGAATGTTTTTGCATTGTATAAACTGCTTAGATTTTTTTGTATAGTCACTGGGTGTTAATCTTGTGAGTTCCAAACATTTTACTTTCTAAATAGCAAGTTGAAGAGCAATTTGGAATGTATTTGGATCATGGAATAGTATTTTTATTTTGAATTTCTTGTACTTTCTAATATTTATTTTTATGTTGTAAAATTGTTGTTTTGTTATTTTCTTTTTTAAAAATTACTGAGTAAATTCTGTGATGGTTAACAAACGGCTCTTTTTTCAACAAAAAAAAGGTTCACAGGCACTTTAGCGGCTGTTCCAAACCGTCGCTATTGTTTTTAGATTATTTAGCAACGGTTGACACTCGCCGCAAATAATTTTATAAATTCCGTTTCATTTTTTGCGATGGTTCCTGACTGCTATAATGTTTCTTCCAATTTTGCGGCCTTTTGTACAACGGTTATGAAAACCGCCGCAAATTAGCCTCCTAACAAATGGATCTGCGATGCTTGCCTAACTGGTGCAAATGTCATTTAGCAGGCGCCGGCATTCTTTATAACCGCTGCAAAATGGTTTTTTTTTTTGTTGTGACGTTTTTTAAAATTAAAAGATATATTAATGATTTATATATATACATTTTCTATAGAAAATAAAACTCAAGAAATTTTGTGTTATCTCAAAAGTTAATTTTTTTTTGTGGAAAAAAACGAAAAAAACTAAACCATAAATTTACTTTCTATAAGATTAAACAATCACACCTTTATTTTAAGTATTATTGATTATTGTTGTGTTTAATAATGTTGTTAACACAATCAATAAAACGGGTCCCATAAATTGCCCAATGTATTCATTCTTGCATTGTGTTGTTACTATAGATAAATAATTAACTTTTTAATGCTTAAGAAACGATTTTTATATAGGAATATAGTTCTACAAACTGACAACCACCTCATCCTTTTCCAACATAATACTCATAAAAAATGGGTTCTTACATTTAAGAACTGCCTAATTAAACAATTTCCCTTTGAGATTATCTAACTCCTTTGATTTGAGCCCCAATAGCATACTCACCATTAAAGTCACATCTTAATCTTAATTTATACAATAACAAGATATTGATTTGACGTGTTGACATTACTTGTATCTTTTAAATTAAACACGAGGAATATCCTATGAAAATAATAATTAAATATCTTGAATTTCTTAAATTTTAAAAAAAAGAGTTCATGAAATTTGGTAAAGCTTTTAATTTTTTTTTATACCTATGGATTATGAATTCTCATGCTTAATACTTAGGCTATGTTTGGATGGAGTTTTTGGAGGGAAAGAGAGGGGAGGAAAAAATTTATAATCTTCAATTATCTTGTTTAGGAGTTTTTAAAATTAAAAAAAAGTTTTACATCTTGGTGTCTACTACCTTCTAAAATAATATTTCTTTTGTCCTATTAAAGCTAAACAAGGTAATTAGGAATTATAAGCTCTTTCCTCCACTCCCCTCCCCTCCCCTCCCCTCTCCTCCAAAAAACCCCATCCAAACATAGCTTTAGTAAATAGAACAGATCTACCTGTCAAAAAAACAGAGGAGATCTAAGGAATTAGAGTTCTTATTTTAGACTAAAGGGACTATTATATGAAGTTTAATCTCTTTGATTGTAAAAACAATTTATACATATATAAATACTTATTGAATAAGTGTTATCGATAATATACTCAACTCTCCTGAATAAACTCAAATATGCTCAAATAAACTCTTGCAAACGCTAAAGTCAATAAGCCAATATTTAAGAAGATGCGCATAATACAAAAAAGTTTACAAACAATTCATAGTTACATTTTTTATATTTTATTCTTGGGAGTTAATTTTTTTTCTCTAAAGGACGTTCTTCTTAACTATCGGTTTGGCTGCTGAATCAGTCACCACCCTCCCACAACAACACAAACCAACCTTTGAATTTTCTCAAAAAGCACTCTCCATTTTCCTTTCCAAAGTCTCAATCTTGGGTTTCTCCGAAAACCCAGATGCCATATTCTTTCAAAATCTCATCACCCCTTTTTCTTTCAACTTTGGATTGCACCATTGGACCGACCAAAAGAAGTTGCAAACTTTGATTCCATTTCAGAATTCATAATACCTTCACAAATTCAAACCTTCTTTCCATCTTATTCCTTCTTTAACTCTGAGACTTGCTTTTTATTGCAGTCTTTGTTTGATTTTGAATAAACTAAATTGACTACTATTTTTTAGTTATGGCACCCCATTAAAGCCCTCTATTGTTCTGTTCCATTTCACATTAAAAAAAAAAACCCTTTTTTGCTGAATTTTTCCATTTTAGAATTTTGGGTGTGACTGTCTGTGATTGATTCTGTTTTTTCTCCTCCTTCTTCTTCTATTATCAAAAGGGTTGAATGAAAAATGGTTGTTGAACTTTGCTCAGAAAATTGTGGTGTTCCTTCCATCATGAGTCCAAGGATTTCATTCTCACATGACTTCTCCCAATCAGATTTCATCCCACTTGAGGGACAACAACAACAACACCCTTTGAGATCAAACTCATCTGGTTTGAACTCAATCAACAACAAAAACAAAAACATTGATTTTGATTTTGATTTCTGTGTTCATGAAAGCACAGTTCTTGAATCATCCTCAGCCGATGAGCTTTTCTCACATGGGATTATCCTCCCCACTACTCAAATCAACAACAACAACAAAAAAATTGCTTCTTTTCCATTGAAGTTGAAGCAAACTAGTAGTACTACTACTCAACAACAACAAGCACCACAACCTCAGCATCATCATCATCATCCATTACCATTACCATCACCAATACAAACTCCTTATGGTATTATCAATGACAACAATGGTTGTTCTTCCACAAGCAAAAACAACTCCTCCAAGAAAGACAAGTCCTTTTGGGGGTTTAAGAGAAGTAGCAGTTGTGGGAGTGGATATGGTGCTAGCTTATGCCCTTTGCCACTTCTATCTAGAAGCCATTCAACTGGGTCTTCTTCTTCTTCATCACCAAGTGTTAATAATAAGAGGATGTCACTGTCAAAGGAAGGTGTTAATGCTAATGGTAATGTTAAGCATCAAAATTCAGCACAGAGAGGAACTTCAAGTTCAACCAACACAAGGTCCTCCTCTTCCTCTCACTCCTTGTTGGGTCAAAACAATCATCAAAAGCCTCCATTGAAGAGGAGTCATACTCATACTCATGGGGCTTATGCTGCTATTAGTACTTTTAGAGTCACTCCTGTTCTCAATGTCCCTTCTACAAACCTTTTTGGTTTTGGTTCAATCTTCTCCAACAACAGACATAAGAGTAAGAAGAAGTAATCATCCTTGCTAGGTCCTCACGTAAAATTGTTTTGTTTGTTGGATTTTTTTATCGTTTTTTGTTAGAAAAGACCCATAATTTAATTTGTATGTGTCGGGCCTACAGACTAGTTTTATTTTCAACTAAAATTGTTTTGTTTGTTAAATATTTTTACTGTTTTTGTTAGAAAAGACCCATAATTTGTATGTGTTGGGTCCATAGACTAATTTAAAAAAAAATTATTACTCTAATCTACAAATTTACTACTTTGCAAATCAGTGGGGTCTATCTTTTTTTTCTCTATGGTTTATTATTGCTTTGTGATTAGGAAAATTAGGTGTAGACTGTATAGGTTAAAGTTTTGAAAGGTAAATGGTTTGCATCAAGAAAACAAAGTGATGAAGAAAAAGTTGTCTTTGTGAATGGGATGGACAAAGTAATGATATAATTCAGGCACATGATTTGGGGGGAGCACAAAATGTCAGGTGAATGTTGCTTTCAGG
The DNA here is from genome assembly GCA_030159175.1 of Glycyrrhiza uralensis. NCBI lineage: Eukaryota > Viridiplantae > Streptophyta > Magnoliopsida > Fabales > Fabaceae > Glycyrrhiza > Glycyrrhiza uralensis. Next base: position 4,214,057 of record BRZY01000008.1, read on the forward strand.
GCTGTCTCTTGCTTGTTCCCCCCCCCCCCCCCCCCCCCCCATGCTTTTGTTATTTGGTCACACAGAGCATAAATACATTGATTTTGCTTTGTGTAATTCTCTCAATTTCTCTTAACTTTTTCTTCTGGTTTTCGTGTTGTGTATACAGTTATAATTGAGAAGTGCTTGATGTGTTTCTCTTCTGCTTTTGGTGATTGATTACTAGTAATAATGAAAATAATTGTCTTCTGACTTATATTTTGGAGTTCTTCTACTCTAAACACTGACGACAGAACCTATAACATACAAATATTAAATAAATAGCACATTAGATCCTTGTATGTTGAGTACATTAATGCAATTTCTTTGTACCCCCTTTGGTTAGCGGTTGTTTAATTTGTTCCTAGTGACTTGAAGGTGTACATAATAACTATAATTAATTAAAATTTATCTTCTTTTCTTTTCCTTGTATTTTATTTCCCTCTGTCAAACCACGATGCTACAGTTTTTTTGGGCAAAACTTGAGTATTTTCTATGTGTAATTGTGAAAGTTAAAGTATTGAGATTCATTTAAGAGATTAAACTGCCGTTATCATACTTAAGAGACTAGGATATTTACCATTCGTGCCGCAAAATATTGGTATGATGCTACGGTTTTACATGGATTGGATTTTGTGTTAATTTGTTGTTCAATTCAGAGGCCTTTTTTGCCCTTTTCCAGTAGGCAAAGTTATGTCAAAAGCCATAGGTACCCAGATTTGAATCATCATAGTCAATTGTCAAAGAAAGGAAAATTAAAGTACACAGAATACATATATCCATGGTCAAATATTGCACAAACTTTATTATAGTACTATTTAATTTAATTGATGATTATTGAACGTGTTAAGGATGTTATGGTAGTTGTCGAAAAAACATTAAACAAATGAGGGGGAAACATGGTCGTTGCAGCGAACAGCGATCCTCCGATGACTTTTCATGTTCTGCATTGCGTGCGGTGTTCAGTTTTTTAAACTGAAAAAACAAATAAAAGATACAATTTTTTTTTTCTAAAACGAATAAAAGATACATACAGAAGAAACTAGAAAGAGTTTAATAATGTAATATAAACAAGTTTTATGCCGGATTCCCAATTATATTATATTTTTTTACACAACCAATTATATTATATTATACTATCTTAATCACAACATATTTTATTGCAATTAATAGTTTCGTTTATAGAGGATGGACCGAAAAACTGTAGGCGAAACTATTAAAGAAAATTTAGATATCAATGACTTTATTATAGATGTAATTCATGATAAATCACAATAGTATCGAGTAATCTATGTAGCCGATTCCACTTAGTAGAATAAGACTTGGTTGTTGTTATTATTTATATTTATAATAAAATGATTAATTGTATGATTATATGTTTATGTAAAAGTTGTATTTATAGAAATGTGATAAAATGATTAAATATTTATGTAAAAGTTGTTCCACTACACTAAAAAGTCTCATTTTGCTTAGGAGTTGAGGCTAATTCACTTAACTCATTGTGGTGCCTTTTAAGGATAAAACTGTGTTCATAAAAAAAGGATAAAACTGTAATGACCCACATAAGGGTTAAAGCAGACAATATCTTAAATGCAGTAACCCTAACGATGTGGTGGACTTGAGGTTGGAATGGAACACAAGTTTTAATTATTATTTTTTTGGCTTAAAATTGCACTTTTCATCTTACCTCATCTTTTATGATTATGCAATTTTGGTTCTCCCTTTTTCAGTTGTGCAATTAGATCCTCATTTTTTTCCTATACCTATTAGGTCCCTCAGTTAATTTACTAACATTTTTTTGCTTATGTGATTAGATAATACCGACTAGAAAATCACATATAGCAAGTTTCAAATGCCAAAATAGTTTATTAGCTTTTTTTTTTTGTCAAAAAATTGTTTATTAGCTTAAGACGTTATCTTATATTTTGGATTGGAGGTACAACCACTAACACTCAGCATGGACGTAATACAATCTAATATTGTAGGAATAGAAGAATTATTGGTCAACCACGTGGTTTTCTGGTATATATGTTGTGTACTTTGTGACGGTGGAAATTGGAAATGAAATCTCTTCCATTTACATGTATTTACTCCAGTACATTTTATAAGAAATATAAGATAAAATTACCAAAAAATATAGTACCGAAATGAGTTAATTATAATTAATGATACTGTAATTTTAATTTTTTTCCCAAGATATCATTGTGGGATTGATGTCTTTTCATATTCTTTTTGTGAAAAATAGGTGAGCTCTTTACTAAGTAGTCTCATAATAAATAAAAATAAAGTTTAAAATAAACAATTAATATTGTTAAAAATAAGATATTATTTTTTATAAAAAATACCATAAAAGTAACTCTTTTTGTTTTTTATAATAAAAAGGACTGGAGGGAGTATTATAGAATTATTAGAATTTATAAGGATTAATTATATTATTAGTTTTTTTTTTAGTTTGAATCGTGTGTGATTTTGAGTTTAATCAAACCGTCTATTTTAAAAATTAAGTAAATGTGGTTCCTCCTCAAATTTGCAAAGAAATATTTGGGAATCAAAATATATGGGAACTTGTGATAAATATGATATATGAAACAATTTTAAATATTTAAAGTTAAGAATTTAGTGAAATTTTGATAAAATTTGAAGAACTTTATAAGATATGGGATCAGAGTTTGAAGAGAGAGAAAATGGAAATTTTTATATTTTGAATAAAATTTGATATTTTGATTAGTGAGTTTTGAGTAGAAAGGGATAAACAAATTAATCCTTTTATTTGTGAAAACTTTGGATAAATTATGAAAATCTAAGAATACTTTCAAGTAAATGAAAAGTGACGGAGACACTTAATTTCAATAATTGAAAATAAATAAAAAAACTAAATTTACTCATTAGAATAAGTAAACTGGAAGTATAATTAAACCAATTATTATTTTTTGGTGGAAACAATTAAACCAATTTTTTTTTGTCAAAGCAACAGTTAACGCGTATACATCGATGATGAATGGTCCAATTCCTTGAACCAAACAAGTAGCCCACTGATTTTGCTTCACCGGCTCTATCTGCCAAATGCCAAATATATGAGTTGGAGTTAGTATTCCTTCCTATATTATTATTTGAATGTTATACTACTTGTGCAAAACATGGTGAATATAATTATTTCAACCTCACGTATTTAGCAGTTATTAATACATACATTTATTCTATTAATCATATGAAATATGACTAAATATTTATATAGAAAATGTTTAAAGCAAAATATCAATTTTAAAGCAAAAGTTTTTTTTAGCAAAATATCAATTTTAAAGCAAAAGTTTTTTTTAAAACATTTTGAAATTAAAAAATGAATACTAAGGGGCGGTATAGTTTCCTAAAACATTTTCAACATTTTAATGAAAATAGAAACCGGAAATAGCCAGACCAAATAGGCCTAACATTTTTAGTATTTTTTTGTAACTAATATTTCTCCGTTTTAAATTATAAACAATAAAACTATATTTTTTTATTTAAAATATAAGTAATATTTATTAATTTTTAAATAAATTAAATGTTAATTTTTTATTTATATTAATTAGTATGTGTGTTTTTGTTCTATAATATGAATTAGAGTGGGCGACTATATTAATTTTTTATTTATATTAAATGTTAATTTTTTATTTATATTAATTAGTATATTAATTAGCTAGTAAAAATTACTTGAGATTACTCGATTTCAAAGTATTAATTAGTATGTGTGTTTTTGTTCTATAATATGAATTAGAGTGGGCGACTATATTTTGTTGACTAGATTGTTGAGTGTTGATTTTGACTCGTGTCTGGCTGGCTACTATACTAAGATTGCTTCGATCGATGCGCGTGGGTGACTGTTTTGTCTCACCTGACTCCACGGCCTTATCCCACGCGCCTCTTGTCCCTTCACGCGCCGTTACACTCGCACACGCTTCTATCACTGCAGAAGCAGCAGCAGAGTGTACACACAGAGAGAAGAAAGAGAAAGAAAAAAAGCTATGAATCCGCTGGCATTTGCAGAGTCCTCGAGCTTCAATCTTCGTCTTGGGTTTCTCAAAAACCTGAAAAACCACGTCGTTTCATGCAAACTACCATTCCCTTTTTGCAGTGACTTCTGAAACTTTTCTCGCACGGTTCCTTTGTATAGTCATTAGTCACATACACATACCCACATTGTCTCTTCTTCTTCTTAATCTTCTTCTCTTTCGTGCGTGGGGTCCTCGTCGTTTTTCACCTCAAGGGTCGTTTTTTGCACCTCAAAGTGTGTCGTTTTGTGTGTGGCATTATTCTATGGAGAAAGTTCTCTGTTCTTTTGGGTTGGTGCTGCATTTTCGAGGGAAAACAATGATGGGTATTTTCTTTGGATTTGGAGTGAGATCAGTGTTTGGAAGAGAAGGTTGAAGAAAAATGGGGTTTTGGTGTTTTTGTTTGGAGTGAGTAAAGTTTTTTTTTTTTTATTTCTGCTTTGTTGTTGTTTGGTAGCAAAAGTGTTGTTGATGAAAAATGAATGATGCTAATGCTACTGAGAAGGGTTCTTCTTGTTTGGCTATAACGGAGAAGAAGAAGAAGAATAATCAAAGGCCAAGTGGTGGTTGCATTGGTGTTTTCTTTCAGCTGTTTGATTGGAACCGGAGGCTCACTAAGAAGAGGTTCTTCTCCAAGAAGCTTCTGCCTCCTCCTGGTTAGTCTCATATGTAAATAAACATGTTTTGAGTCTATTAACTTCAACATTCTACTGCATTTTGTTTTCTGTGTCTCTATTTACATCACATATGTGACATTGTCAAAAATGAAATTTTTTTGGTGTGTGTCTCTCTCTCTCTCTTTGTGAACATTAAATAAGTGGGATTTTATAAAAAATGATTGATATTTATGAAGAGAGAGACATGATAAGTAAATGTGAAATTTTGACATTAAAAAGGGGGGTGGGGGTGTTCTCTTTAGATTCTCCCTGGTTTGTGGAAACTGATGACAGTGTTTGGTTTTTGGTTGTGGACTTTGTTAGCTCGTGCAAAACAAGGTTCTTCGAAGAAGTTTAAAGGGGATGAGAAAATGCCAAAGTCCAAGCTCCACTTGGTAAGAGTAGGACTATATGCTAGTTATATTGGTTTAGATTGATGCTTTTTGGTGATTTAGTTTTCTTTGATGTTGATCTTGAAGTTTTTTATTTGTGATTATGTTTGATTCAACTGTAGATTGCTAATGAGAACAATGGAGGTTTCCCAAGTGCCAAAAAAGGTGGGAATCGTTTTATAGAGGTAGAACAGAAGCATGAAATGCGAGTTCCGAGTCTGGTAGCTCGGTTGATGGGTCTAGAATCTATTCCGGCTTCGCAGCGAGATAAGTGCAAGAAATATAATTCCTTTTCTGATGGTGATGATCATACTAGTGAGGCTGATAACAAGCAAGGAGTGGATTTGGAAAATGGAGTTGGTGTAAATGCAAGGCATGATTCAAGACCTCAGAAGCTTCAGAAAACTGGGGCATATGAGAGAAGGGCAGTGGCTAGGTTTGGTGCTGAGGGACTTCAAATTAAGAGTGTTTTGTCACAAGTGAGAAAGTACAATCACCACCACCACCACCACCACCACCATCACCCTAAACTTGTTTCTCCTTTGAAGAGCCCAAGAATTCCTTCTGGAAAGAGCGCATCTCGAAGCTCTCGGTTAATTGAAGCAGCTACTAAGATCTTGGAACCTGCAAGCAGAGCCAAATGTTCTCTTACATCGTCTTCCACTTCTATTTATGATCGTCCCAATAATAATGGCATTGTGACAGAACTGGTAGGAACTAGGCCAGCAGATATAATGCAGAATCAATCTGGTTATGATGCCAGCACAGACACTTCTTTTATGGGGCATACTTCTTGCGAAAACTGCAGTAATTTGCTTGAGATCAGCACGCCTATTGTTTCGGATGTGTTCACTGGCTCCTCTTTGGAATCGGCACAGAAGGGAAGGTCATCATTCATCCCCTCTCATGAAAATGATGTAGTTCTTCTGAGAAGCCAGGAGAAGATCATAATTGTCGATAATGAAGATGGAAAAAGTAATGCAGAGTCTTGTAATGAGTCCACTACCAGAAAAATGCCTGTGCCTGCTAAATGGGATTCATCACTCCAACAACCATGTCGGGTCCTAGAGGGTGATGAGGCATCTTCTTCCTTTGCCTTCAAACACAAAACTCAAACACAAGAAAACGTGTTAAGCAGTGAAAGAACATCATCTGTATCTAGAAGAAGTGATATGCAAGAGAAGACAGTATCATCAGCTGCAAGCACTGTGAGTCGGACTAAAGACTTTGTTGCTTTGAATAGAAGCCTAGGTGGTCGAACTACTAGGACGAGGTCTCCTACCAAGGTGGATAGTTGCAAATTCGATCTCGAGAGGAAACCTTCTAATAGAAAGGATAATAATTCCTCATCTCGCCTTAGCAACTTAGAGAGGAAAAGAAGGACCCCAAATGTCTCACAAGTTGAAGGAGGTACAGCTTCTGTCAATCTAGTTACAGCGAAACATAAAAACGTTGGTTCTGATGCACAAGGGGGAAAAAGGAGGAATTTTGATGCTTCCCCTCCAAACAATTCTAATGTCAAAAGTAAACGAGGCGGTCAGCTAAGAACAGATAAGATTAATGACAATAAGGTCAATAAGGTAGTTTCATCTGCATTTAGTTCCCCCTTAAAGCAAAAGATAGTAATACCAGGTGGAAAGGAAGAGACAAGCAGGGATAATGAGATTAAGACTTATTTCCAAAGACCTTCTCCACCCTTGAGAGCAGATGCTTTAGGTGCTTTTCTAGAACAGAAGTTGAAGGAATTAAGCTCTCGGGAAAACGAGGAACTGGCTGCCGGAGTTCAACCTAAAATATCAACTGCCATGATTCTTCAAGAACTTATATCTTTTCTGAATTCGGAGCAGCTAACATGTTGTGATGATCATATGTTCAATGACAAGGACCACAAGGTTGGTTTCCACGTCCATTTTCTCTTTCTATATTGTCAAATAGAAGTTTCAGTTTCTTCTTTGATCCTTTTGTGTTTAGTATCAGTGATCTGTTATCACTAGGTGTAGGTAATATTCAGTTTCTCATTTTTCATTGTAGTCATTGTTGTTGTTTAATTGCATAATAATGCTTGAGCCTGAAGTTTCTGCTCCTAATACTTTGGAATGCCCTGCAATCTATTTTATGCAGTCTTTGCTAGGAATAAAAGAAAGTGTTTGACCAAAGTGTATCAGTAGCAATGGAAAGTTTTTGTAAAGTATTGGGGAGGGGATTGTGAAATTGCATTATTTTTTATTTTATTTTTGCATAACTCTAATACACTAGGTGCCACTTTATGTGTAATTGGTTTCTTGGACAATCAATTTCATCATTTTTTTACTAGGTGCACTTACTTATACCTGACATCATTTTTTGTTTCTACTGATATCAGTGTGAGGCAAATCATACGAGATTATTAGGAACCTCTTGCAATGGTAATCATCTCAGTCCTGGATCTGTCCTGGAAGCTTCCTTTTCTTCCAGTAGTCTAGATGAAGGCTTAGGTAAATGGAATTAAGAAAATACAATTTCTAATTTTTCATTTATTTAATCCCTCCAGTTTTCGAGCCAGTTTTAATTCCTATTGTTGATGTCTTTTTTTATCCTTGATTTAATTCCAGGGCATGGTTTTCACCCAGAATCTATAAACTACTATGATCAACTGGAACAGTTGGAAAATGACGCCGAACTTTTGGATTCCGCAGCATCATTTAACAAAGGGAAGAAGATAGGTTGTGTGATACTGACTGAACTTGTCAACCAAATCCATAGGATGTTGCAAAGCATAAGTTCTTTTTGGACAAGAATGACAGAAAGCAAGCTCAACCATATGAAAGAAGTTATCTTCAATGCTGAATTGGTTATTGGAAATGTCACTGATGGAGTGCCACAACTTCTCATTTCTTGCTTTCTGCTTAATGAATTGGACAAAATGGCAAGTAGTGATGCAATGTGGAGATATTTTTTCAATGGTTTTGTGGGTTGTGAGGAACCTAAAAATAGAAGCCAACAACTCAAGGGGTTTCTATTTGATTGTGTAATAGAATATCTTGAATCAAATTGCTGCCAACATTATAACAGCATATTCAAGTCATGGTCTGCATGGACAAGGCTTCCGTTGTGCGCGAAAGCCGAGGTGTTGGCTCAAGAGGTGAAGAGTGAGATTAGGAAGTGGGCATGTATAGCTGGGAATATGGTACCTGACCAAATAATAGAATGGGAGATGAGCCACTCCTTAGGGAAATGGAATGACTTCAATGTTGAAGCATTTGAGGCTGGTGTTGATATAGATGGTGATGTGCTTCAAATTTTGGTTGATGAAATTGTTGAAGACCTTGTAGATTCCAGGCTCAGATCATGCTACTAAAATTCCTCTAAACTGGTCATGCAACATATCACCACTAATTTGTCTGTTTTTTTTTTTGTTTATTATTCTGATCCAAAAATCATGTTACATATTGATGTACAAATAGATTGACGATGGTGTTTCTAATAGAGGCCTCTTGGGATCATTTTTGGATAAGTGGACATGGATAGCATCTGGGGATGATGATCCTTGTTTTTCATTAATGTTTTTTTTCTCTCGTGTGTAATTTGCCCGAAATTGTTGAATTGAGCATTTACCACTAGGCTAAAAGCTACCGCTGTTAATCATGGTGCAACTCTTCCTACTTAATCGTAACAGCCCAAGTGCTACGTGTTGACTATGACTTGACCCCACATAGGCCTCTGCCATGGGACAATTGATGCCACAACTCGGCAATAGAATTTGCTACCAATGTCATCACTTAATGCTTTGTTATTAACACCAATATCATCATTTAATGCTTTGTTATTAACTGAAGCTGATGATTAGAGTTAGACTTAGAGGGCTTAAAAGCCTGCTTTGTTTCAGCATTTTAATTTAACAAATGAAGGAGTTCCTGAAGACCAAAACAAACGGAAGAAACAACTAACACCAACAATTTCCTAAGCACACGCCATAAAGAAACAAAAGAATACGCCCAAATATTTAAAGACAAAGTTGATAACGATATATTGAAAATTAAAAACAAAAATAAAAAGAAATATTTTCTCATCTTTAACTTGGGGAACTACTGGATTACTAGTATGATGTGAGGAATTAAAAAGGGATGGAACACTTTTGGCTAAACATAGTTTTATTGAATTGTGATTGTGATACATCAGTTCAGAACACAATTAACAAAGTAATCCCCACTTAAGAGTAACGTTAAAACTATGTATTTCCTATAATAGTGTTATAGCAATCAACACACTTACCTACAAAAATACTGTAAATCCCTCTCAAAGGTAAAAAAAATAAAAATGAAATAGAATGAATAAAAAAGCAAGGGAGAAAAAAAATAACAGAACCATCACACTTCACACCTCATCCTCTCTCAAACCAACAAATCCAACCGACACTGAAGAAAGAAAAATCCAAACTCTGTGGAACCCCATTGTTTCTATCTACGCCACCCTTCATTTTCAATCAAAACTGTCTCTTCCCCATAACCCTATTATTCCTTCCTCCTCCTCTATCATCACCATTAGCAAAAGACAAACTCCTAAGCTCATCAATGCTAGCATAGCTCTTCCTTGCCATCACAACCCCACCAACACCCTTTTTCTTCTTCTTCTCTCCTCCACTTTCTGCTGACTTACTCCCTCTTGAACTCAACAATACCCCTCCATTGTTACCCTTTGATGGTGGTGGTGTCATCTCCATCATTGAAGGCAAATTGTTCAATGGCTTCCTATTCTCTTTCCTCAGTGCAGCAGAGAAATCTGGCACAGACTGAGCAACATTTACCAAGGAGGATGACCCTTGTTTTCTTCTCCCACCATCACACCCCACCAAACAAGTTTGAAACTTTACCTGTTTTTTCCTTGGTGGGGTTGTTGCAATTGCAAGTTTTGGCTCAATTAATCCCAAAGGTTCTTGCTTTTGTTCTTCTTGTTCTTGACCCATCATGTTGTAGTACTTCATTTTCAGTCTTTTTTCCCTGAGTTGAGCATATGCATTGTATCTTGGTCCTCTCTCCATGATGAAGCTATCTGCAGAGGTGAGCCTCAAGGGAAAGGGTTGTTGTTGTTGTTGTTGTTGGTCTGAAGAGAAGAAATTCTGGTTGAGGATCAATGAAATTGGGTCAAGGGCATGGAGAAGAGGCTCAAGAATAGTGGGGTTTTTTGGTTGTTGATGATGGGTTGTTGTTGTATCTGACAACATGGTTTTTTTGGTGGTGAAAAGGTTGAAACTTTTTCTGTGAGGGTTTTGGCAGTGTCTTGTTCTTCTGTTTGTTCCTGTGGTGGCTGAATGAGTAGTGACAGTTTTGGTAGCTTCTTCTTCTTCTTGGAATTCTTTCACTTTCCTTCCATCAATATGGGATTGGAGAGAAGTTGGAAAGTGAAAAAAGGTTTGATTCTGCAACGGTCAAAAACTTGGGTGGGAGACAGAGAGAGAAAAAAAAGACAACCTTTTTCTTTGCTTTCGCCAAACCTAATGGTTGTTAACGTTCTTGTTGTTGGGAGGGGAATCGATGTGGAAGAATCTATGATCAGAAATCACGGTGTACTTTGGATTCTCTTAACTGCTTGATTGATTTTTTCTTGAGTAAATACTTATTTTTTATCTGAAAGTGTTAGGTGGTGTTATTTTAGTTCTAGTAGATATAAATTTAAAAAAAAAGTCATCAACTGAAAGTGATTAATCACTGTTATTTTAGTCCCTAAAAGTGATTACTTAATTGTCATTTTGGTCTCTAAAAATAATTATTTTTCTGCTAAAAGGGACTAAAGTGGCTAATTCACATTTGTTAAAGATCAAAGTGATACCGTCTGAAATTCTCATAAATCAAAGTAGTTGTTTACTCTTTTTCTTTTTACAAACTGCTTGATTAATTGGTTACCACATTTTTGTGAAAAAAATAATCTTTTTAAAAAATATATTGGGCTAAAAATGATTTTTATCCCAATAAAATGAGTGAATTTTAATTTTAGTTTTTATAAAAAAATCTTTTTTTTTGATAAATATATAAAAAAATCTTTGGTTTCACATTTTAACATGATACCACAAATATTAGTGAGTGTGACTAGGGATAACAACATAATTTTAGATTTTTGGAGATGAAAACGAATTATCTTTTTCACAAAGACTAAAATTAAAAATCGTCATTTTATAGAAACTAAAAATATATCTACTCATTTAAAAAAACATATTTACCCAATCTATTATCTATGAACTTTCCTATTATTCTCCTATATTCCCTAAAACAAAGTTTTGCAAACAAATATATCAAATTAAATATTACCTTGAGTTACATAAACATTCAATCATACGTAAGACACACTATCACAGCCCTCCTTGACCGCACTGCGTGCAATTTGAGCAACCTTGCTCTCAAGCCATGGTCGCCTCCCTCAAATGTATTGGAAATCATAAAACCCCATACATACCCAATACTTGTTGGTGTAAGTTCAATAGGCCAATGCAACTCCTTGTTTGCTTACAAGTGTATCTTGCTTTCATTTATAATAACATGAGACATTTCATTTATTATGTCATTTCCTTTATAATATGATAAAGTCTTTAGAAAGGTAAGTTCAATGCCATAAGACATCAAGTACGTGATTTGGTAATGAGATCCTATCGGATAATAGAACAATATTTTTAATATCTCTAGTCGAAAAATATTATTGTTAATGAGGATAACAATACTATCCCAAATTTTCTAATGATCGCATCTCACGGTCATGGATATGAGATATCAAGTATTCACATAAATAATGTTAGAGTAACGATGTATTGGATTGACCCACCATGAAAAATGCTACATAGAACGTTATGTGAGTATTATAAGCGTTTCTCAAAGTGATCATAGTGTATCTAGCCCTTTGACTTAAAACTACTATGATTCCTACATAAGGAAATGTGTGTTCTGATGCCGTCAAACATCACTCGTGACAATGTGATTACAAAGTTGGTTATTGGGCATATACAAATCCTGCAAAGGGATGTGAGTGACCTAGATGAGATTTGTCCCTTCTACATAATGAGTGATATCTTTGACCCATTGATAGAGTAAGACTGTGAAATGCATGACCATGCTAAAACGAGTCAAAATGAGATATTGAACTCCTTTATTATTACTGTGTCTACTCAAGTATCGAGAAATAAATAATTGGGCTATACAAGGATGATACGTCCTATGTCTTGTGTTCAATTATGACATCTTGATGAAGGGACAAAGTTGCACATACATATTGATCACATAAAGGTTATGTCAAATTAAATCACCGACATTTTCATTATTTGGGTAGCAGTGATGTATTAATAGATACCACTCATTGTTTGTAATATTAGATGAGATCATTTTTATTACTATCAACATTATGAGAACATATTGGGTCACACTCCTAGAGAAAATTAATTAGAGCTAGCATAAAGAAATTAAGTTGGACATTAGTTTCTCATGGGCTAGTCTTAAACATATGAGCCCATGAAGATTAGACTTGTAGGTTGTGCTGCTGGGTTTGTTGACGTAGCTGCCGACATTCGTAGTTCTAAATCTGCTGGAGGTGGGTATTGTTGGGTTGGTTGATGGAATACTTTTGTAAATCCTAGTTCACCTCTTCTATCGTCACCAGAGAAGTGGCTGAGAGTTCTGTGCAAAGACATGCGGTTTAAATTTGTGGAGGCACAAGGTTTCTGTGGTGTCTCAAATGAGCTTTTCCCGACCTACCTCAACCATTTACATGTTACAAGTCTATATCCTTTTGGTGTGTTGGAATTTGCATTTTCTGTATTCCTTTGTTGTTTGTTGCTTTAGTTTTTTTATTTTTTCTCGCTTTGTTGTTGTTTTCCTTATCTAGTGTTATTTTTAGCAACATGTCTTGGTTAGTATTATTGTATTTTTTTAGACTCTGCTTATGCTATATGTTTTGCTTATATTTGGTGTCTCTCATTGTAGATGCGGTATAGTTATATTTTTTTCGATATTATTAACTTGTTAATGTTGAAAAAAAAAAGTGCTCGATGAAACCGGCTTGATGATGATACAATAATAAGCGCCTTATGGTTATTAATAAAAAGTAATAAGTGCCTTATGGCCAAATCAAACCATTTTTTTTATATAAATGACATTATTAAAATATTAAATCACAGCTTTTTTTTTTTATGAACCATATTATTAAATCACAGTTGATCCTGACCAAACTGGATCCAGGGTAACACATCATATAACGTAAATATCAAAATTTTTTAATATAAAAAATTGTAATTGACTAGTTGAAGTTGAAATGTGGGACCAGTACACATCAGATAACAACAAAGAAGGACAGTTCTGGACAGCAGCAGAACAGAAACTAGCAAGCACCACCAACGTCTCCAACGCTACCTCGTTCCAAAACTAACCCAAAACTCCCACGTAAGATAACCATCTATATTTATATAAAAAAATTAACATCGATTTACTAAATTGTGATACGTGTCATTTTTCAAGTCATGACACGTGTCACATTTATATATTTTTTTATTTTTAAGTAATATTATTTTATTTATGAGATTTTTTTACTATTTTTGTTATAAAAAGACATATATTTTGTACGAGTCAGATTTATAAACTAGTTTTTATTAAAAAAAATCTCTCAATTTTTCTCAAAACACCATTTTTTAAAATGCAAGTTATATTACACTTTCTAGCAATTTAGTAACTATACACTAATGATATAAATAGAATTTACACGTGCATGTAATTATATCTTATTTATCATTTTACTATAATATAAATAAATTTTAAAATTGTATCAAAAACAAAATAAATTTCAAAAAATAATATTATAATTTAATAAAATATAATTAGACATTTAAATGACTCTTAAGAGATAATATTATGATGTGATATGATATTGAAAAATGATTTGATATCTATACATAATATATTTATATTATTCGGGTATAATTATTAAACTATTCTTTCGATATAAAACCTTTTAGAAACAATGAAAATTATAGTTATTAATTAATAATTAAATCATTAACTATTTGAATTGTAATTATATAAAATTATATGTAGACTATTAATCTTTTAATAAAGAATTATAAATTCTATTTTTCCAAAAAAAAATCATTGTTTAGGTTGATATTAAATAATTGAGGAACAAAATCTCTTGTTTTTTAAACCCAAAAACTTATTTATTTTTTCTTGGCACAAAAATAAAACAAGAAAATTGCAATATTTTTGTTGGTTTTTTTTTTCCAAAAAAAGAGGTAATTTCTTCACCAGCTTTGTTTCGTTTGTCTTTGTTGTTGGATTCACTTAGCAGCGGTCCTTTCGAAGCTCCTTCTCCATTAATCTGAAAACGTTGTATAGAAAAGAGAGAGCAAATCCCAATACAAAAAAGTTGCATTCTCTATTCAGTAATATCATCATCAGCACCTAAAAAGTCAGAAATTTTCCGTCACCCTTTCATACGGTAATTCCTTTTCTTTCACATTTTCAATCTTATTTGATATTTTCATAAATTCCTCTGCATGCATGCTATCTATTCTTTTTTTTTTTCGTTGTTGTTTATATTTTTTTCTACATTTTATATATGTAATTTATTTAAAAAAATTGAAGTGTTTTGATTTTCTGGGTATTGGAATTTTCAACCAGATACTATGCAGGCATCAACTTTTGCAATTAAAGGTGCCATTTTTGGGGCCCAAAATCAAAAGGGGTTGGTGGGTTTTGGAGAGTTCAGAAATGGGAGTGTTCTGAGACCCAGAAGAGTCTGCATGACCAAAATTTCCAATTCATGTGGCATAAGGCTTGGTTCTGCCACTATGGAAACTGAGCTAACTAGTGGAAGAGTTGGTTTTAGTGGCATTTTGGGGTCCTCTGCTAAGCCCAGATCAATCAGGGTTCAGGCTTCTGGTTTGCATGCTGTTGCTTATGGCTTTTGTTTTTTTTAATATATGTTTAATTAGTTTATTAGCTGTTCTGCATTTCTTGTGGACTGCATTTGCCAGAAATATGTAATTTGCTTGATTCGTGTAGATGGGGCATGTTTTGATTACTTGGTGATTCCTTGTTTGGCTTTCTTGGATGTTTGATTCTGTTGTTGTTGGACTGCAGTGGTGTTTTCTAGAAGGCTCTGCTTATATATATGTGTGTGTGTGTGTGTATTTATATGTATATGTATATGTATATTTCATGTATATGCATGCCATTTATGTTTGTATTGTTGCTTTTGTTGACTGTGATAGTTAATTCTAGTGCCTAATTTCCCCCATATGAAATATATGCGATTGATTATAGGAGAATGCAGATTATTGTTAATGAAATAATGACGCGCCACCTAGTCATGGTCTCTAGTCCATTTGATACATGAATTGTTAATTTCAACATGGTTGCAATAGTTAGGCAATTCAATTATAATTAACAATAATTTCAACATTTGCATTGATTCTGAAAATACTGTTTTAGTACTGGAAATTGCTTTTGCAAGTCTTATATATTTGCCAAGTCTTGTGAACAGCTTTTCTATCTTTGAAAAGTTTTTTTGTGAATCTAGTACTTCTATCTGTTTCATGTATTAATGCGCTCTTAAAACAAATCATGCAAGTAAAATTTTGGGTTGCAGATGGAGATATTGAGAATGTTGTCCCCGCTGTTCCTCAAGGAAAATCTTCTGGATCTGTTCTACCCTATGTTGGTGTTGCTTGCCTTGGAGCCATTTTATTTGGATACCATCTTGGGTATGGATAGCCTCTCCATTTTAGTATGTGGAACAATGGTCTATAATGCAGCATGCCATTTTCTTTATAATTCCATCTGATTTATAATGAATGATATGAGTCATTTCTATATGTTTATATTTTTTGGCTGCATGACATGTAGAATCTTATGTAGAACTGTTACTATTTTTCATTAAATAATATTTTTGCATCGGATAACTCTAGCAGTGCCATGTTTGGTGTAGGGTGGTAAATGGTGCTCTTGAATACCTTGCTAAGGATCTTGGAATCACTGAAAATACTGTTCTACAAGGTATTGCTTTTCTAAGGAATATATGTGTGTGTGTGTGTGTATATAGTTATTGATTGGTTTAAAATATATGATTGATTTTTCAGACAATGAAAATTGTAGATATTTATGAAAATTCTGTCTCTTGTTTTATTCACTGAGTGTTAATGTTACTGCTACATAAGCAAAGAAATGGTAGATCTTCATGGCAGAAAATTCAAGTCAAATTTTTGTTGCTTTTGTTCACATGTGAATCTTTGTGCCTTTTTGCTTTTGTTTGCGAAAGTTCTAGCTTCACTTGTTTATATCCCCAATCAATGTTTTCTATTGATTCTCATGAGTGTGAAATCCATTAACAGGTTGGATTGTCAGTACGCTACTTGCTGGTGCCACTGTTGGTTCATTTACTGGTGGAACATTGGCTGACAAATTCGGTAGAACTAGGACTTTTCAGTTGGATGCAATCCCTCTAGCAATTGGAGCATTTCTTTGGTCTGTCAGCTGTTGTTGCATACAAAGTTTGATGTTTTATCTATTTTTGAAATTTGATGTGTTAAACTATGATGTATTTACAGTGCTACAGCCCAGAATGTTCCGACAATGATCATTGGTCGCTTGCTTGCTGGAATAGGAATTGGTGTTACGTCTGCTATAGTACCACTATACATATCTGAGGTGGTGACCTTGTAAATTATTCTAATCTTTATGATTGTGATTACATATTTATATAGACCATGTAGTGACTCCTTCTAAATGGCAGATTTCACCAACTGAAATTCGTGGTGCACTCGGATCTGTCAATCAACTTTTTATATGTGTTGGGATTCTTGTAGCACTGGTGGCTGGACTGCCTCTGTCAGGAAACCCTATATGGTATTGAGTTGTTTCCCCTTACCACCTTTTTCCTGAGGGGGTGTATTTTTCACCTAACCTCTTTGTGAGCTGTTTATTTGTTTCTTGATGACTAATATCCGGAGATGGTAAAATGCATGTTAAAGATGGAGGTTACCACATTCGGTGTAAAAAGTTCTCACTTCTATTGCTTGTATTACTTTACACACACACACACTGACACACACGGTGAGAGAGAGAGAGAGGAGAAGAAACACGCTTTGCAAAGATTATAATGGGTGGCTATCTATATGCAAAGTATTTTCTGAATAAGAACTGATGTTAAGGTCATGATTGTGCACCAAACATAGAGGGTTAATTTTTGATAGTTTGATTTCTTTAGTTCAGAAATATGACTACAGATGTCATCATCATTGACATGAACGAATAGGAGAATTTAGGGTTGCGAACATATGCTTTTGGATATTTTATAGATATAATATGAAAACCATTCATGTATCTCCACCTAACAACTTAAGCTTTCGAGATAGTTGGTTTATGACATGGTGTTAGAGCCTCTGTGACCAAGTGGTCTAGAGTTCGGTCCTGACTACCCCCATCTTCTAATAAAAGTTGAATTTCAGCTCAAGGTGTGGGTTTGTGCATTGTCCACACTTCAAGCCCAATGGACTCTTGCCTGAGGGGGCGTGTTAGTGATATAATATAGAAGATATTCATGTGTCTTCTTCACCTAACAACTTAAACCTTTAAGATAGTTGGTTCGTAACAAGATAAAACTGCAGTTGTGAATTCATACTTTGGATATTGAAATTTTGCAATTATGGTGAAAGATAAATTGACATTCAACAAGCATTATGCAAATTTGATGTATACTAAACGATATTAAATCCATTTTTTTAACCCTAGGTCTTATTTTTGTCAATATTGAAGCAGCATGTTTTTACAGCCAATACATCTGGATTCACTGGAAAGTTTTACTCCTCTACTCATTTATTTTTTTCTTTTGAAAATAATTCTTCCAGGTTGATTTGATTTTGTTAGTTTCATGTTAATATTTAGACTTTCATTCAGTGTCTTCATGCTTTTTAATTTTATTTTCTTCATGGAGGACCAAGAATCATTTGTTGTAGCCCAGTCATTTTTATTTTATTTTCTCAGGTGGCGGACAATGTTTGGCATTTCAGTAGTTCCATCTGTTCTGTTAGCTCTAGGAATGGCAATTTCTCCGGAAAGTCCTCGTTGGCTTTTCCAGGTTTTCCTGCAACTCTCTGGTATCTTTTGCTGTGGAAGCATTAAGTTCACATGACAGTTAAACCATTGGAAAAAAAAAAAGCTATACTACTTTTCGACACATCATTGGCTTTTGTAAAATATTCATATCGTGGACCTAACCATTGGATTACATTGTCATATAGTAACAACTTTGCAAATAAAATTATACGCTTAATCGGAAGTAAAGCACATTAAAGTAGAGATTACTTATGTTTTAAATATATAAAAGACATTATCGATTTTCTTAAATGCTTAAACTGGGTTGACATTGGAAGAGTCACAATACTTATATTTTTTACAACCCAACAGGACATACACATTATGCATATCTGTTATCTTGTCTTTTATGCATATCAGTCAAGAGTTTAATAAGACAATTTTATTGTAGGTTTTCTGAGAAAATTCTATGTATTTTTTTACAGCAAGGAAAAATACCTGAAGCTGAAAAGGCTATTAAAACACTATATGGGAAAGAAAGAGTTGCTGCAGTTATGCATGACTTAAGAACAGCAAGTCAAGGTTCTTCTGAACCTGAAGCAGGGTGGTTTGATCTGTTTAGTAGCCGATATTGGAAAGGTATCCCAAATTTCATTTAAGTCTAATTCTAGGTCTGATAAAACTACGGACAAAAAATACATTTTACTGTCAGTGCTAACCTTCATCTTTTGAAGGTCTTTTTGTTGCAATTTCCTTGTTTTAAGGGTATTTTCGTAAAGGAGGTCCAATGTAAAAATCATAATCATTGTGATAACTTTATGTTTAAAAATGTCTTCTTGCAGTTGTCAGTGTTGGGGCAGCACTTTTCCTGTTCCAGCAGTTTGCCGGAATAAATGCTGTGGTGTATTATTCAACTGCTGTGTTCCGCAGTGCTGGAATTGCTTCTGATGTTGCGGCAAGTGCCTTGGTTGGTGCATCAAATGTTTTTGGTTAGTGCTTTTAAATCTTAAAAATGTTTCTTGTGCCTTCAATAAAAAAAAAGATTATTCATTGTATTTGTGCATGTTGCCAAAATATGATATTGTTTCTCACTGCCGTTTTATTTTGTTGCAGGAACTGCGCTTGCTTCCTCATTGATGGACAAACAAGGAAGGAAAAGTCTCCTTATCACAAGCTTTAGTGGGATGGTAATGGCTATTTTAAGCTCCCATCTGTCTTAGATCTAAATAAGAAAAATGTGAGATATTACATGATATATTAATAATAGTGTGAAACATCACAAGTTTAAGGTGAATTCTAAGGTGAGGGGGCAACTAAGCATTCTTTGAGAAGTCTAAACAAACAGTCAAGCTTTTTTTTTTCTGCTTCTCTTGCCTCCCTTCTCCGGTTCTCCCTATTTTTCCTGTGAATGCTTATATTTTATTTTATTAACAAAGGAAAGGCTACTTTCAAACATTATGATGTTCAATTTCATTTTATGCTTCTATATAGAAGCATAATTTGGTTGGTAGGTGTGTATCTTTCTTTTTTTTTTTTTGGTCAAATTGGTAGGTATGTATCTATTCTTAATCTTCTTCAGGGAGTTGCTTAAATGTAACTCAAAAACAATTATGTTAAAAATATAACCAATTTGAAACCATGTTCTCCTGGATGAGATGATGTCTTTGTATTTATGTTTCCATCTGGTTCCCAACATCTTAATTTCATTTTTTGTGTGATATAACTCGTTCATCTTATTATTGGTCGCAAACACACCCCTTTATTTTCTATTCGTATAATTGAATTCCTTTTCTTTATGTCTTTGCCAGGCTGCTTCTATGTTGCTTCTTTCTCTGTCTTTCACTTGGAAGGTCCTTGCACCATACTCCGGCACCCTCGCTGTCCTTGGGACTGTTCTGTATGTCATTTAATTTTATCAATAATAGTGATTCCATTCATGAAAGACTTAACTAAAATGAACCTACAGTTTTTTGTTTATTATTTAAGCTTTCTATTTTTTGTTGACTCTATGATCTATGAATTTTAACCAGCTATGTCCTATCCTTCTCTCTTGGTGCTGGTCCTGTGCCTGCCCTTCTTCTACCAGAGATATTTGCTTCTAGAATCAGAGCAAAAGCAGTTTCTTTGTCATTAGGCACACATTGGGTGAGTGACTTCACTGTGAAATCTAACATTTTTCCTGTAATCGATTTCTTTATCTCGCCTTAAATGTTGAAACTCTACTGCTTAGAGGCTAAAACAAACTAAAATTTTGGTACTTCATAAGTGTGTGTTTACGCATTTGCAAACTTGATATTAGATGATCCTGATTTTGCAAAGTTGATTTTGGTTAGAATTGGGTTTAAAGTGAAGTAATTTATGTTTCGAATTTTTCGTCTCAGAAGCAAATTTATAGTAAAAACTTGGCATGAAATTTTCAACCTAATCTATAAGCCACATTTTCTCGTTTACAATCCAACATGCTTTTAGAACATTCCCAAGAAAATAGATTCACTAGGAGTTCCTCACCCGATATTCCACTTCAGAAGTTTTTTGGATCCTTTCTTACTAAATGATATCTAGATTGTTATCATTCATGTTACACTAAGTCTTGTTGGTTGCTTTACTATTATCTTGACAATGAAATTATGTTTTTTTTTCTCTCTCTCGTCTTATCAGATCTCCAACTTCGTCATCGGCCTCTATTTCCTGAGTGTTGTAAACAAGTTCGGTATCAGCTCCGTATACTTGGGGTTCTCAGCTGTATGTGTTCTTGCTGTTTTATACATAGCCGGTAATGTCGTGGAAACAAAGGGTCGGTCGTTGGAGGAAATAGAACGCGCTCTTAGTAGTCCTTCAACTTGAAGAAACTTCCCAGAAGTGCATGCGGTCATAATGCTTCTCTTTGAACTGTTTTTTAGCTTTGTACTCTTGCTACTTGTGTACTCTACAGGGTTACCATTTCTCTTGGCAAGAGTTTGCAGCCTGGCTAACATGTTTATTGTAACCAAATTTTGCTGGTTTGGCAAATGTGGGAACAATATTGTGTGAGCTTTGGTTAAGCATTCAGTACCATCTTTTTCCACAGCTTTTGTCACAATGTATGTTTTGTAGTGCTAGATATCAGCAAGGACTTTCTCACTTCAATTGAGAGAATTTTTATCTTCAAAATTGAGAGATAATTTTCTCGAGCTTCCTTTGATGTGTAATAAAGGGTAATGTTTACACCAATTGTTTGCTTTTCTGAGTTTCTGGAAGGAATAAATAATATTGGATTTGTATGAGTGAGTATCTATTGGTTGGATGAATGGTATAACTACATAGGTGTAGGGCCGGCCCAACACAGGCCTAAAGCGAATTTTGAAAAATTCTCAAGTGAAAGAATAATAGAAAAATCTTCAGGATTCAAACCCTCTTTTCCATGGTCGAAATGCACACTACTTACTACTAAATCGGGACAACTATCAATAAAGTTTTTAATTTTATATATACTGATCTATAGGGGTTATCATTTTTTGGTATACACATTTTTATCCTATTTTGCCTTTATATATAACTGTTAATTTTTATCCTATTTTGTCCTTATATATAACTGTTAATCTAATTGTTAATCCATTTAATTTTTCTTTTTTTAACTTCTAATTCATGTAAAGTTGTGCATAAAAAAACTGTATATATATAAAAAAAAACTCTAAAAAGATATGGTGGATGGATGCAGGCACTCCGTGCTTGCTCCCCACTAGTAATAAATAAAGTTTTTACCAGTGGACCTAAAACAAGAACTTAAACTGTCTTACTCTTAGACCTACCCTGCATAGGTGCAGCTCAAAAGGAAATGAAAAGATAAGAAAGCAGATGAATAGTTATCAGGAACTCTATGCTTGACGTTTGTATTCCAATATGTTGTCGTTTGAGTTACAATGACACTTATAGTGCGCCAATTTATAAGTGGTATATTGATAGGTCCGTAGTTTTAACTGTTAAATAGGAATTTATATACATCATTGATCATTCTAATGAATTCAGTGGTTAAAGTTATAGGTATTCTTGAGTTATAAAACCAACAACTTTTGTCTACAATAACGTGAATAAATTTTAGCCATCATAGGTGTTTAGGTCTCATGAAAATATGCTACTACATAATAACATGGAGTCTCACTTGTGCACAATTGTGACTTAAAAAAAAATCAGTTATATTTTCTCACATAAATCTAATATTTGGCAATCATCCATAAAGTGAGCAAGTGATAATAAATTAGCAAAGTGCAGGAAAGGGCCCTGTGCTGTATAAACTCAATACAGAGCAGCATTCAGCATGTCATTGATGTGTCCAAATTTCTTACACTCAACAATTTGCATTGTTCATGACCAAAAAAAAAAAAACAACTTGCATTGTGTAGAGTCTCCAATTTGGGAAACGGGAAGATAAAATGCAAATATAAAACAGATAAAAAAACCTTATAAAACAAAAATTCTTAGCTTTCTTTTAGTCTAAAGATCAAATATCTTGTTTGTTGGTTACACTATTGATAATGCTAATATTATCAAATACAAATCTTAATGATTTAAATCAACACACTACCTACAATCTTATACTTGCTGTAATAGTAGTGCAGAGTTACTGGTAATCATGATGATACATGTAAGCCCCTAAGCCTCAAAACATCGATAGCTAATGTTACTATACTCATCTCAACAATACCAATTTACAAAACACTGGCAAAATTTCATGGATTCCTCACTGCAGTTCCATGGTGATATCTACATGTTTGATTTCCTCTCCCACCTTTCCTTAGTGTCAAGCCTACAAATGTGAACAACATACAGATCAAAAAGATTGTTAACTGCTCACATGAAGAAGCATAACAAATAACCATACATATATATATATATATATATATATATTAATGACATAGAACTAGTATACACACACAATAGAGGTGATGTGTATAGCTAAAATCAGGATTTCTGATTCAAGTAGACGAAAGAAGCTATAAACACACTTTTTACACCCTATTTCTAACACTCTATCCTTTGATTTGAATACCAGTGTGGTACTGAATAACCTATGCTCACTCTCTATCAGTGGGCCAACATGAAATTTCACCTGATAACAAAGAGTGTTGAGAAGAGTGACGATCAGTGTGTTAAAACCAGACCCGGAGTTGTTATGGTCAAAAAATAATATAGTCAATCACTATAGTTAGCAAATCGAAGTCATTGGATGAAAATCGAGCAGCTCACATTCCAACATTGTGTTTTGAATGTTGAAGTCAGACTGTGAGCGGCCTGAACTTCATCCCACAACTCCATTATGCTTAGTGACTGCACTGTTTTTTCAACTGCAACAAATCCAAGTTAGTTAAAAAGCAGATTCTTTCTTTAACTAAAGTAGAGTCAGAGTTACCCAATGGGTGTGGTTCAGTTAGCAACACATGCTGAGCTTGTAGATGGGAGAACGATGGTCAATCCTCACAATACACACTCTAGGGGATGGACGAGAAACTTTAAGGGTTTGTTTGGGAGGGGGTTTTTGGAGGGGGAGGGGAGGGGAGGGTTTATAGTAATATCTTAGTTTTATAAAAAGAGGGGAGGGATATGGAAAACATTTTAAAACCATCCAAAAACCTCCAAAACCCTCTCCCTGCTACATTTTTGGAGTTCCTCCAAATTGGAGGTTTTAATTTTTTCATTGAAAAATAATCATCCATGCAAGATAGGGGTATCCTCCCTTTCCTCCCCCTTCACTTTTCCCTTAAAATGTCAAAACCCACCCCTCCAAAACTCCCAAACAGACCCTAAGTGTGACTAAGCCCCGAACCGATGATTGGTCCTATAGCTGGCCCAAAGATTGAAGCCGTGGGGATACCCCAGGTTGCCACTGGGGGCCAAGGACCTTAATTATAGTGGTTTACCAACAAAAAAAAAAAGTAGAGTTAGAATTATACCCCCAATGCAATTTTTGCTTCTTTGATGCAGAAGGAACAAATACACCACCCTTTGAGTCTTCATTTGTGGAATCAAAGCTTTCACAACTATTCCTGCGGCTTGGTTCTTTGTCATCAACTTTCAATCCTTGAGCTACACTGTTCTTCTGGCTATATAGATAATTGACTTGTGAGTGTGACTTCTTGTTGGCCTCATCTGCAGAACCAAATTCAGAATACAGAAGAGAAGACATATCCACAGCGTTAGAACAAACAACAATATCACCAACAATACAAAAAAGGAAGAAAAAAAGTCATTAAAAAAAAAAGAACCTTTGGATTTTGTTTTAAACTTTGATTTTGACTTTAGTTGTAAGCGCTTCTTGTGCAGTTCCTACAACATTCGAATTTCAAGACAATGTTAACAGGGAAGAACATCTAACAAACCTAGTAAAACAATACCCCAGATGCCAGAATGTTGGAAAAATCTAAAATTTTCAATAACAAAAAAATGGGGGAAAAATTCAATGTGGAAAATGTAATAAATTATTGGAAATTGAAATGAATTGAAGAGAGTACCTACACGAAACTTTGCGAGCTGGTCTTGGGTAACGCCTTTAGGGTTGAAATTGGGTTGGAGGGAGGGTGATGATGCAATTGCTGCTTCTCTTCTACGATCTTCTTCTTCCTTTTCCATCTTCTATTTCGTGTTTGTCCTCTTCTTAGGGATTTGCTCTTTTTAAATTTTAATTCAACTGTTTTATTATTTTTATCTATTTTTTTTCTCTGTTAATCAAGCTAATTGTTCCAAGAAATTAGTATGTAAAAACTAACTGTCTATTTGTTTGAAGTTTTTTTTAAATAAAACAATTTTATGTCGATAGTGGTGATTTTCATAGGCTTTGCATAGGGTATATCTCCCCTAAGACCCTGATCTATAATTTTCATTATAAAAAACAATTTTATGATATAATGTTTTTAAATTTTTTTTAGAAGTAGTCATTTCAAATTTCTTATAAATATTTAATTTTTTAATTATAGTTAAAAAAATGTGTTTATAAATTATTAATGATTGTTGTTTTTTTGGTCAAATTAATGATTGTTGTTTCAAAAAAATACTACCTCTGATCTCATATATAAGAGAATTTATAGTTATTTTTTTGGTCCAAATTATAATAAACATAAATCTATTTTAAATGCATCAATTGTATAAAATTTATTTTATGTCCATTGGAGATAAAATAATATGCTTGAGAATTAAGAGTGATTTAATGTCATTAAATGTATAAATAACCATTTTATTCATTTACTATGAGGGGTAATCTTGAAATAAAGTTTATATTAATTACAACTAACTCATTTAACTATTTTTTATTAGTCTTTATGAATTAAGTATTTGTCTTTTATATATGAGACCGGAAGTAGTATTTAATAGTAATAAAAAATATTTATTGCTAGCGGCCTCAATGGCGAGGGGTGGGCTGCCTGCTTGAGTGGATATCAGCTAGTGCAGTGGACCAGAAAGCTGATGCAGAGCAATTGGATGGTGCGCATTAGCCATGTTTATCGTGAAGCGAATAAGTGTGCAGATCAAGGGTTTGTTTGGATAAATAAAGCACTTATAGCATAAGTGCTTATTATATAAGCGCTTACGTATAGAATATTTTTATAATCGAAGAAAGAATATGATGAAATTGATTTTATATAAACTGTAAGCTATTTTGATAAGCTATCATGGAGAGTTTATGAAAATAAACCAAAAATAGCTTATAAACCAGTCATAATCTGTTTTTATAAGTTCCATCAAACACGTTGATAAGTGTTTATGTTAGTATATAAGTCTAAATAAATTATACATAAGTCAATCCAAACAGAGCCCAATTGGTGAACATGGGCTGTGATCATGTTTCCTCCGTGGAAGTTTATGATCACCCACTTGCATCTTGGGCTTCTCTTCTACTTTATGATATTTTGGGTATAGAAGCTTCGCGTCTAATTTGGAAATTGGTAAATATACTTTCATTTTTAGCCATACACTCCATTTTAAACTTTTTCAAAAGTAAAACATTATTCCACTCTCAACATTTCCCCTTTCCTTTTCCACTTTCAAAATCCCTCAAACCCATTCCCCCCCCCCCCCCATTTTCTTCAAACCACGACAGAGAACGGCGAGAGAGGGAGAAGTTCAAGTTTTGGGAAGAGAGATTGTCGATGAGGAATGACACTGCCATGCCCACTGCTGTATCGCGCCGACAACCATCGCCTACAAAGCCGCAAGCCACCACTCCATTCATCATCTTCTTCGAGATACGTTGCTGGGTTTTTTCTTCTTCTAAGATTCAGTCAGTCCCGAAAACTTCAAGTTTTCGAAATATATAAAAACCAATTTTTATCGTGTGTCACCTCCTAGATCATGATATGTGTCGCCTCTCTATCTCTTTTCATTTACAACTAATTAAAATTATTTTATTTATTAAAATTTCTTTAGGAAACTAGTAATAATAATAATAATAATAATAATAATAATAAGGTAGTTGGTAAATACACCTCCGAAAATTGGACATCCACCCCACTTAACACATTTTCAAAATTAAA
The DNA here is from genome assembly GCA_030159175.1 of Glycyrrhiza uralensis. Taxonomy (NCBI): domain Eukaryota; kingdom Viridiplantae; phylum Streptophyta; class Magnoliopsida; order Fabales; family Fabaceae; genus Glycyrrhiza; species Glycyrrhiza uralensis. The sequence continues at coordinate 4,240,692 of BRZY01000008.1, forward strand.
ACCCCAAATTGTCCTTCTCTTTCCTCTTTCCAAACCACCGTACTCATCCACCATACACCCCACGGTTTCCCCTTCCGCTGGTCTTTCCCCTTCCCACTGAAGCCACAATCTCCCTTCCCCCTTCCTCCTTTCGAAGCCAACTCAGATCAAAATATAATTTGGAATCAACTGAAAGCAGGATGATTCCAGTGAGTGATAAATCTCAAACTTCTTTTTTGTTGCATCTAAAGAATAATTTATATTTGGTTGCTAATATTCTTAGTGATGAATATTTGTCAGGTTTAATTAAGAAATGATGGAAACACTTTTTGGCTATAGTGCTCCACTGAGGGATAAAAACAAAGGCGCACAGAAAAAAGTCTTCCTCCAATTATCCAGATCATTCAAACATATATAATACATGTTGTCCGGAAATTGAATTTTCGGTAGGATTAAAAATTTAATTTTACAACTACCGGAAATTGGAATTTCCGGGAGTTGTAAAAATGAAATTTTTAATCTCCCAGAAATTCCAATTTCCGGTAGTTGTAAAAATTAATTTTTACAACTACCTAAAATTCTAATTTCCGGTAAATATCAAAATTTAATTTTGAAGTTTTTCAGAAATTTCAATTTTCAATAGGTATAAAATTCAATTTCCTATTTCCAAAATCTCATCTCACGAAATATCTACAGATGTTGGACAGCTCCGTCTCCACCTTGGATCTGTAGTCCTTCACGAGCGACACGTGTTCGTCGTTCTTCCTTCCCTCCTCCTTCTGCTCCATCGACGACATGATCCTCCATGCCTACCGGAAATTCGAGTTTCCGGTAGTTGTAAAATTGAATTTTACAACTACCGGAAACTCGAATTTCCGAAAAAGTGTAAAAATTCCATTTTTATGAACTTTCCAGAAATTCGAGTTTCCGGTAGTTATAACATTGAATTTTATAACTCCCGAAAATTCGAGTTTACGGCAGTTATAAAATACAATTTTATAACTACCGAAAACTGGAATTTCCGGGAAAGTGTAAAAATTAAATTTTATGAACTTTTCAGAAATTCAAGTTTCCGGTAGTTATAAAATATTTGTGAACTTTCCGGAAATTCGAGTTTTCGGTAATTTTAAAATTGAATTTTATAACTATCGGAAACTCGAATTTCCGGAAAGTTCACAAAATTTAATTTTTACATTTTTTCTTGAAATTCGAGTTTACGGTAGTTATAAAATTGAATTTTATAACTATCAAAAATTCGAGTTTTCAGTTTAAATAAGAGGTCGATCATGGAGCAGCAGGAAGGAGAAGAGGTCGATCATGGAGCAGCAGGAAGGAGAAGAGGTCGATCATGGAGCAGCAGGAAGGAGAAGAGATCGAGGAAGAAGAAACAGAGGAAAGAAACGGGGGATGATGGAGAAGCACGAAGAAGAGTGGGGTGTATGTTGTGATCAGCGCGGGAAGAGGAAAAAAAACAAAAAGGGTATTTTTGTATTTTTACATGGATTTTACGTTTAAGTGGGGTAGATGGCAAATTGAACGGGTTGTATTTACCAATTGCCTAATAATAATTTATGGTGGCTTCTAGAGTGAACCATTACTACATATGGTTCATCATGGACCATTGCATTTTACAGGTAATATCAGGTTGGGTAAGCTTAATACAGGTAAAATTTAGTGATATTATAAATTTTTGCTATTTGCTAAGTAGTCCCTGCTTACACTTGGCTAAAAACGAATTGATAAAGCAGGTTACTAGTTTTAACACTTTATTCCTTACATAGTGACAGACGATTTAACATTGGTGTCATTAAAAAAAATCGTATACAGATTATTTTGCTATTAAAAATTAAAAGCAACATACTGACAAGCAGTTATTAAAAAAATTTAAAGTAACATTAAAAATCATTATTTTGTTTATTAAAAAATACTTTATATAATTAAAAATAACAAATTAAATAGATTAAATATTTATAAATATTAATAATAACTATCTCATATTTCAAAAAAATATTTTGAATAACTCACACCTCATAGCTTAATCACGATGAGTAATGACTAATATTTGCGTAAGACCTTTAATCTCATAATAGTATTCAAACCCCATAGCTCAATCACAATGAGTCACGACTAATGTTTGCACAAAACCTTCAATCCCAGAATGATAATTCACACCTCATAGCTCAATCGCGATGAGTCATGACTAATGCTTGAACGAGACCTTCAATCCCGAAATGGTAATTATTCAAACCTCATAACTCAATCACGATGAGTCATGACTAATGATTAATGCATGAAACCTTCAATCTCAGAATGATATTTCACACCTCATAGCTCAATCACGATAAGTTACGAGTAATACTTGCATGAAACCTAAAACCTCGTGTCATCTCACTCAAGTTCCCAATGGTTAATAACTATTAATGTAATTGTTTAACAATATATATATATAATTTAAATGTATAATTAAAAATATTAATTTAATTATTTAACTATATATATATATAATATATTTAAATATACTATAAATATAGAAATAAAAAATGAAAATAAAATTATAAATATATTACATCCATCTTGCTTATTAAAAAAAATACTACATCCATATTTACTCGTTTAACAAAATAAAAAATTTAAATTTTAAAAATACTATAGGGACCAAGTAGCAATTCTGTATTTTACCAGTTACCTATTGTTCTAGTAACAATCTCAATCACTCAATTTTTTATTATTATATCTAATAAAAGTGGACACTATAACTGCCCTATCATGTAATTATTATATATAAAAAAACCTTAGCATAAATAAAAGAGAGCCAGTCAGGACAAGAGGGATATAAAAGTTGAGGTGTCAAATTAATATGTGATGGCACTTTCTGTCTCATTCTCAGCCCACAGAAATGACTTGAGCAAAAAAAAAAAACCCCACAGAAATGTATATCACAAGTTCACAGGTACTTTCGAAATGCTCAATTTCTATTAATAAAGCACCTAACATGCTCGATCATAAATTAGAGAATCTTTGGACCTTATATTATAAATATCTGTTTAATAACCCGTGAAATAACATTGTGGATCTCTATCACCATAAATCACGTTTTACAACACAAAATGCCACTTCTTTATTACTCCTACAAAGACACTCCTCGTGCTGCCTGGCTACGATTTCCTCTCCTTAATCTTAATTAACTTGAATAATTCACATTGGAAAAATAAATTGAAAGATTTCAGTCAATGATTATTAGAATTTAAAATTTATCACTTGTGTAGAAGTAATACTAATCATGTATTCTTTTATCAATGATGAAAATCTAGGTTTTATTTCCTGTACCACTGTCCTTAATTAATTATAAGATATTTTTAACTAATTTATACCCACTAAAAAAATTAATTAATTTAGTTAATAACATTAAATTTGTCAATAAAATTACATTATGTTTTCAAAATTATCCTTAGTAGTATATCTCTTTTTCCACTTAATTAATGCATTATCTCTCGTTTCTCCATTCATCGTATGAGACTAGGAGAGAGACTATATCATAAATTCATGAATTTATGGTCTATTGACTAAAAAAACTGCACATAGTAAATAAGAGTAACTTGGATAAAAAATAATTAATACAAGACATGTTTTAAGAATGACTCTTACAAAAAGGGTCAAAAAATTTGTAAAAAATATCTTATAATTAAGAACAAATGTAGTATATAGGAGAGTCAAATCCCTTTCTTAATTACCTACGAAATGATTTCTTAAAAAAATAATTACCCGCGAAATGATAAGATTTTTTTTTTGATAGACAAATATTAATAAATTAATATATTATGTTAGTGAACGAGATTTAAACCGATGATTTCTTTATTACTCTAACTCATATGTTCCTCTCTCGAACCACCAAACTACCAAATCAACTCTAAATAATAAGAGGCAAATTGATATTTTTTTGTTCAAAAGGCAAACTGTTGTACCCTTTGATTTCTTTTACAATTGGTTGTTGTTTGGGTCCACTAGAAAAGAAATCCTGAATTGGCATTCGTTGGAAAGTCAATTATATAATTAAGTTTTGAATCGAATGGGATCAGGATCACCATATATACTAGCTGTCTAGCTTTTATTTGTGTGTGTGTGTATAAAGATCAATCTCCGGGGGGATCTCATTGCGAGTGGTGATTGTTGGAATTATTATAACAACACCATATGGGTCCCATTCAATGAAATCAAGTAATAAGAATATCTATCCGACTGTTATAAAATACATGTTTTTTAATAAAAATAGAAAAATTTTAATAAATAAAATAATTTTTGTTAAAAAAATAAAAAAGTTAAAAAAAATGTAATATATGTCATAATCTGAAAAGGACACTTCTCACAACTTAAAAGACTAAGACTTAATTTTCTTAGAAGTGTTCAGATTCTGATAAAGGTAAAACTAGAAACATGCACATTAACGAGCCAAAAGACAAGAATAAATGCTCCAAAAGAAAAATCACCAAAAACATGTCAAAGGACAAGCTAGGTGGACGAACCGACTAAACATTAGAATCGTTTGGGGTTTAATTTCTAAACTACCAAAACTTATCAATTAAAATAAGTTTAGAATTCTTCACATATAAAAGAAGTATTTATAGTCTTACAAGTGTTCATATAGACTGAACAAATTGATATGTAAAAGTTAATTCTAATTTATATGAAAAATTATTTGAAAAATTTATAGTTATAATAAAATTGTTTTAATATTTCTTTTTATAACCGTATTTATAAAAAAGATTATCCAAACTGATTCAATGATATACACGATTGATAAGTTATAGTATATGTATGAACCAAGTTTCAAACGGCGACTCATCACAAGTTTGAAATGGTTTGTGATATTTTGTAGAGCTGATAAAATGGGCTGAGTCTGACGAATTGGGCCAAAAAAATCTAAAAAATGAAGGGCTCGGGTATATAAATTTGAGTCCCTTTTTAATTCGGGCCAAAAAGGGATGACCTAGTAAAGCCCGAGCACGAAGCGGGTCGGTCTAAAAATATAAACTGAAGTCCGAGTCCGACCTGAAAAACGGAGGCTCAGACACATAAATTTGAGTTCGTTTTTAATCTGGGTTTTTTTGGTCCAAAAATCTGGGTTTGTTGGTCCGGTCTGATAGAGCCCGAATCCGATGCGATTGCCTCCGAGCCTGACCCGAAAGTTCGTTTTGTCAGCTCCTAGATATTTGGGATATATCTTTAACTTCAACACAATAAGTCCTTAAGCGCATGAAAAATGATCCGACTCTTCACACAAACTAAAAATCTAGGCTTAATTGCATTTTAGTTCCTCAAGTATATTATGATTTTGCAATTTGAGTCCTCTTATTTTTAATTACACAAATTGGATTCCTCAATGTTCTCTTTAGTTACGATTAAGTCATTCAATCCGTTTTTCCTTCATTTGTTAACGAAAAGTGCTTATGTGGTCATATGACATATGAGGTGACAACTTCGTACCGACGTGGCATGCGTTAGGAGATGTTAACATGATCGAGGGGCTCAAACTATACAATCATAATACTTGAGATACCAAAAAGACGATTAAACTAAGTTAAAAAGAACTAGACTCCTAGAATTTGAACCCATATTCCATGGATTGAGACACAAATTTTTTACTACTAAATTAAACACCTTATTTAACATACGTACAATTATATAGAAAGTAGAAAAATAGTAGTCAAATAAGAAAGTGAATGTACACACATATTTTTTTTGGTGATATAAATTGATTTCTACGAAGGTCATATAAAATTAGATAACTGAAAATGTGATATCGATATTCAATATTTTTATCACTCTTATGTGTACATATTTTTTTTTTATTAATTCTTGGTTTAATAGAGGTGAAACACATGTACTAGTCGTGTTTGTTTTTTTAAAATAAAATACATTAACTATTTATGTCTAATCTCATAGTTGATGTGATGTTTAATTACAATAATAATATTTTTAAAATATAAATAATTAATGATAATAACTATTACAGAGTATAACTGAATATCACATCCCATCCCATGACAACAGAAAAAAGGAGAGAAGTACGAAATTAAGCCATTAAGCCAGGTAAGATAAAACTCACTCACTTGCACGCCACACACACCGTACCCCTCTCTCTCTCTCTCTCTCTCTCTATTGCTTCTTCTTCTGTCGTGTGTATTCCCTTTCCACTATCATCATCACTGTTTCTTGTTCGAATGGAGGACCTAACAAGGAGCGACGAGTACCGAGGATTGTTCATAGAGGACACCGAATTCTACAACCGAATTGTTCTGGGCGCACTGTTGCCGAGTGGAGTGTGGGGTCCACTCCCAAGGTTCCTCCAGACATGGCTCCGCAACTACATTGGTGGCGTCCTTCTCTACTTCATCTCTGGCTTCCTCTGGTGCTTCTACATTTACTATTGGAAACGCAACATTTATCTCCCCAAAGGTCAATAACCCTTCTCTCTCTTATTTATTTATTTATTTGTGTAGTCATTTTTCTTTTGAATTTTTTTGATTGCCCTTTTGTGAAAGGTGTCATCTTTTGGCTTTGATACGAAATGGGTTTTGCTTGATTTTGTTAATCTGATTCCTTCATGTTGTGATTTTGGCTTTTTTAAGGAAAAAAAATTGAGCTTTGATTGTTTTATTTTTTTTGGGGTGGTGGTGGTGTTCTAGCTTAGCTATCTGTATTTTTGGTTTCTTAATCTTTTTTAGGTTTAATCTTCTGGGGTGATAACTTGAAGTTCAATTGGATTTCAGTGTTTTTCAGCTATGATTTTCAGTGGTGGACTTTTTTTTCCCTTCTCATATTAGATGTATTTTTCTTCTCTTATTCAATCAAGTGTTTATGCTGATTTCCCTTTTTTATTTTATTTTTTGGGGGTCATTAACAGCTGCAGTGCAAGTTTTAGTGTTTTTGCTTTTAAATTTTGATGTTAATATTTTTTTTATTTAATGAAAAAAGAGTTTTTAGATTCATTTCATGAGAATGGTTCATGTTTCTCTTTTATTTTTCTTTACACGTTTTGGATCTGTGTTCTGAATTTTAATTTTTCTTTCAATTATGTGATGTTTGGTAAACTGTGAGTGACTGCCTCTCATCTTTTTAATGTATTGTGCCTTCTAAGGATTGTTTGGAGTTTATAAGTGTTCCTCTTTTTAAGCATTCTAAGGATTGCAATGTGACACCTTATTTTAATTTTGGTTATGTAACAAGTAAATATTCAGTTCACCTTTAGTCTGTTAATTGATACTGATATACCTAAATGAATCATCTAAGACAAGTTTTTCACTCTCTTCAAAATAATAATATGTTGTGGAAAAACATGTTTAGAAGTTTTTGAACATTCAAGCATAAGCAACTATCAGGGACTTCTGTCCTTGTTCAGGAAGAAATGACTGAACCAAACATGATGCATGTTCCTGCAAATAAGATGTACGAATATGATAATGCTGATGTTATGTTTAGTTGGTTTACAGAGTTGACTGTTTGTCGTGCTAGAAACTTTTTAGAAGTTGTGGTATTATTTTTCCTTTTGAAATGGCCATTTATCTTTATGCATTACTAGAAAGCTTCTGTTACACTCTGCTGTGAACTTTCCAAGATGCAGTGGAGAAGCTTAATCATGTTCCTTGTTTGCAACTTACTTGGGCCGTTTTCATCGTTACAAGTACCAATATATGGTTTTAATAGTGTTCAACTGTAAATTTTACAAGAGGAATCCTACTGCCAATGGATTGTTCAATAGTTTAATCAATCAGAATATATTATTAGATGTTCATTGTTGCATACCTATATGAATTGATTACAGCCTCATTCAAATAGTCCCTATACAATTTTACTTAGCTTTTCTTTATAAATTATGGCAATTGTTAGTTGGCCTTAAAGGTCAATTTGAAGTTAGTACTCTACTTAACCCCTTGCAGTTTGATGGCTTGTCGAAACATGATATGATGTTATTCTTGACTATAGCCTGTCCGCTGGCAGAATAGTTATGTTTCACAATCGACAACTGAGTTTAATTGTTGTTCTATGTCAGGCAGTAGCATGAAAAGATCTGTTTCAGTGGTCTGAGTTGTTTATTCCATGTTTAACCGGCTCTAGAAGGTTTCTGAGTCAGCAATGTGTCAAACTCAACTAATTAGAAGTCTTGCATGAGTTTTTCATTGCTCAAACTAATGAATTTTTTCAAGCAAGTATCTTTGTGTTTAGTATTTGTGTGTCATTGTCTTGGCTGTTCTTTATTTTTTTTGTGTGTGCAAGGTATTTATAGGAACTTTTCTAACATTGTTTTCTCGATATACTGAAATGAAATCTATTGTTGTTGCAGATGCCATTCCCTCGCGTCGAGCCATGACCTTGCAAATATCTGTTGCTATGAAAGCCATGCCTTGGTACAGTTTGCTTCCAACTATTTCCGAGTACCTGACAGAAATTGGCTGGACAAAGTCCTTTCCTAGAATATATCATGTTGGTTGGCTTGCCTACGTCGTGTATTTAGCGATTTATATGGTTATTGTAGAGTTTGGTATCTATTGGATGCACAGAGAGCTGCATGACATAAAACCACTTTACAAATATCTCCATGCTACCCATCACATCTACAATAAACAGAACACTCTCTCCCCATTCGCTGGTGAGTATCTTAGATATTCAATATTTCAACAGCTTAATCGTAGTCATGTCAGGCTGAAACTCTATTTGTTCATAAACTCACATTTTTGCAACCTTTTATTATTCTTAATATTGTCTTAAAAAAATGTTTTTAGTCTATTGTTGGGTTATTTAATAAAATTTATGCATATGCTGTGTTAGATGATACTGGTTAGGATTAGAGCTTGGTCAAAATGACTCAACATGTGATTCTGACAAAGTGTTTTCCTGGTGAACCTTGAAGTTAATCACTCATAGTAAAACACTATCATGCAGGATGTATCCAAACACTAATTTAATTGTTTATGTCATGAGATAACCTCAAATAAAATCTAAATAAGCCCCCGTATTTTGGCTATTATAGTTGCAGGTTGAAATTCTACATTTTTTATGAATACACTACTGGTCATATACATATTTCCAATTTAGAATCTCCTCACGTGTATCTGCTCCATCTTCATAGGAAACCAATAAAACCTCATAAAAGGGAGTAGCAGTGAGTGAGGATAAAAGGGAAATATAAATAGAATTACAGACAGATTCTCAAAGAAGGAGACTGAACACAGAGAGAATAATGAAGGTTTTTGTTAGGGATATAATGAAAGCTATGGAAAAAACCCATCATATAGATAAGAGGTAAATAAATGTACATTGAGACAAAGATATTTACTTTTGAAGTTATCAAACAAATAGTTCTGTGCCTCTATCATAATGTTCTTGTTGACATCCCATTTCATGCAATTTTTGTTATTGTTTTGCTAACCAATGTGGATAATTTCCTAAGTTGGGGTGATAGTTCAAGGTGTTATCTGCTGGCCTAAATTAAAGTTCCTTGGATTCATTATATACAACTTTCAAGACAATATGCTATGCAACTATTCATTTTTGAGAGGCGTCAGAAACCAAATATTTTGTAATATTACCTATGTTTTTGGAAGTTTGACCTTTGTTGTTCCACCTTTTAAACACAAGCTGACTGTAAATTTGCTAACTTTCCAAGCAGTTGCATCTCATTTTGTTTGCTAGAAACAACCTTATTGTTCTTTTATGTTGGTCTGTTTCATTTTGTATGTTGTTCTGTCATACTACTCAGGCTTAAACTTTTCAGAAGTACGATCCATGTTGTTATAGGTCATGTTTGGGTTCAGGAGCCCAATTTCTAACTTAGATTGCATTGCATTCTTATTTTTCTCATATATGGAAGAGAGAAAAAGTTGTTAAATAGTCAGTAGGTGCTTATAGAGTAGTTAAAAAATGAGCTTTTGAAAAATTGAAGTGTAAAAGCCAATCTCAACTTATATGAGGAGCTATTAGTTCAAAAACTCATATTATAAGTGCTTAAAGAAAAAATTATCCAAGCAAGCTCATACTCTTCTGTGGCTTCTATATCATCATTACTTTGATGTGGACTTACTTTTTTGCCTATGTATCTCAGGTTTGGCCTTTCACCCTCTTGATGGAATACTTCAGGCATTACCGCATAGCCTTGCACTGTTCATTATCCCAGTCCATTTCACTGCACATCTAGTGCTCCTATTCATTGAGGCCATTTGGACTGCAAACATTCATGATTGCATTCATGGAAAACTGTGGCCTGTTATGGGAGCTGGTTACCACACCATTCATCACACTACGTATCGGCATAACTACGGCCATTACACCATATGGATGGATTGGATGTTTGGGACGCTTCGCGACCCCGAGGAGGATGAAGGCAAGGCGATGTGATGTGATGTGATGAATTTGCGCGGACTCAGCATCGACATCATCAATGGCCCAATTGCTCACATGGTTTTTCCTTGGTTCATCACATGTAAAGCCATAAAGATGTTCACTGTATTTTTTTTCTTGTGCTAGATCCATCACAAGGTGATGTTAGAAATTAGAGAGAGACAGGGTTGGGAGTTTTAAGTGGAGTTTCCCTTGTATTTGACTTAATTGTTACTGGTTGAGGTTATTTTCTTTCTCAAATTGTGTGGCAGAGTTGGAGATGATAATGCTTTGCCAATGTTTCCTTATCTTCCTATTGTGTCTACGGTTTTATTATTATATTACATGAACCTCAATCTCATATCACAAGTGTCCATTCCCCCTCTCCCCCATTGTTGGGAGAGAAGAGAATAAAAAATTAGTTAGGAACATTAGTTAGATAAGAGAAATGTTACTAATTCACTTTTTAATACATTCTTTCTAACACTTCAAAAAAAAAAAAATCTAACATGTTATTCAATGGATGAAATTTATGTGGGTCTCACCATTTTGGGTATAAGTTCCACCAAATAGGGAATGCTGATAGATCTCAATGATACCTCTACTCTTACACCCTGTTTTATTTATCTAATGGGCAATATTAGTCGTTATTAGCAATATACTCTATTACTCTTTTTTTTCAATTCACTATTACCAAGTGAAATTTACATGGATCCTACCATTTTGGGAACGGGTTTCACGTGATTTAGTTAAACTACATAGTGCAAGAGCTAATGAGTGTTCAGAATAATTTGTTTCAGACTTTCAGTTTATACAACTTTATGGATTATTAATTATTAGCAGAAGTCCTTTTTTGGTTAATTATTAGCAGAAGACCATTTTTGGTGATACTTGATAGGAGTCCTTTTAGCCATATATATGAAAAGTACTTTTGTTAAACACTTTTGGGTTTTTTTCTTCTTTATTTTGCATGATTATATTACCCACTGATACAACTAGAATTCTGACGTTGTATACATGAGGCATATTTCAAGAGGCAATAATTCTAAGCTTATCTTTTTTAAATGGAATGTGCCACTCAAAAAGTGACATTTTTTGTGGGTTCTTTTGGGGGGGGGGGGGGGGGGGGGGGGTTAAAATGGGATCAAAGTCGCATGGCCATTCTTTTCTACATCTGCAACGGCCTCTTCAAGTTGATTCTTGAGATCAGTCAAAAAAAAAAGTTGATTCTTGAGACGTATAGTTATGTCAAAAATGAAATTCTCTTGTAACGTTATGAGATATGTTTTTATTCCTTTAAAGTTGAAAAATTAATGTTTTCTTTACTTCAAAAAAAAATGCTTGAAAGAATATTCTAATGCTCGAGAAACCTTTATTCTAATGAGAGTATGTTTTCAAAGGGTTGTTATTAGTTTTTATGAGTGAAAAACAAAGGGGACATTTGTAGATTTGGATCCTTTCTATTCCTAGTGGACATGTTTTGATCTTGTGAGGATAAAAGAAAAAACTTAAATATGTTTTTAATCCCTCATTTTTCATTGAGTTCTGTTTTTAGTCCCTAAAAAATAAAATACTTTTTTTTAGTCTCTCATTTTTTAAAAATTATCACTTTTAGTCCATGGAGCCATATTTTAAAAATATTTTTTAAATTTATACTTTGACCCCTTCCAAGCCTGATTTTCACCTTACCCGTTTTTCGGTTCTCCTCCCCCTCCACTGATGCACCGCGACCCCCCATCACTGCTAGAAGTAGTTCCAACGTTCTCCCTCGAAGCTGCCATGAGATGCGGCCTCTCTCTCGTTCTCTTCCCTGTGCGATCGTAGTGGCCGCCGCCCTTCCTGCCATTGTGCGCAACCTCCCTTGGTCGCGCGGAGCTCCTCCCTTGGTCGCGCGGGGATGGGGGGCCGCGATGCATCAGTGGAGAGGGAGGAGAACGGAAAAACGGGTTAAGGTGAACAACAGGCTTTAGGAGGGGTAAAGTATAAATTTAGAAAATATTTTTCAAATTTAAAATATGGCCCCATGGATTAAAAGTGACAATTTTTCAAAAATGAAGGACTAAAAAGACATATTTTATTTTTGAGGGGCTAAAAACGAAACTCAGTCAAAAATGAGGAACTAAAAACATATTTAAGCAAAAAAAAAAAAGAGAAAATGTACGAGAGAGACATTTTTTCAGTAAAGGAAGACCTTGGAAGGTATTTTGGTGAAAGGTTAGGAATAATTTGAAAATGCATATTAATTAAATCACAAAGTGGTACAATATTGTGATTTGAAGTTTGAACCCTTGACCACTTGTTTAAGGGACCCGAGACTATCACCATTCGGACCAACCACTTGTATGGTGGCAGGTTTGGAATAATTTGCAAAATCATATATTCATTCAAAAAAAAAAGTGTTCCGAAGTTTCTTTAGAGAGCTACAAAGGGTAACCGAATTAACAAGCTACAATACAAGGACGAAAAGGAATCCACAAAAAAGCTTGGTTGTGACTTTTGGAGTCCTACCCTCCAAGACCAAGTCATATGAACTGTTGATGGTGATTCGTGAATCAATGGAAAGAGATATTTCACCAGCCCAAGAGAAAGTGAAAGGCCAAGCTAAGTTAGTATACCATCAATAAGAGTTATTGGGCCTTTCTTAACACAAATATCTCTATTTGTAAGTACACATATATATCATTGTAGAATTAATAGTTATGCATTAATGCGAAACTAATAGTTCTGTATGTGTTATTTATGTATGTGTACTTAGAAATAGAGATATGTGTGTTTAGAAATGGCCAATCTTAGGCTTATGTGATCCTGTCTAGTCTCTCTACCCAATAGAAGAGGAAGGTTTGGGGACCTAGTTTGGTGGACAAATAAATATTGACCAAAAAAGAGGTTGGTGGACAAATGAATGATTCAGTATGTGATACCCTCTAAGACCTTGACTAGGCATGAGTGATGACCCTAAAAGCTAAGGAAAGGGGAAAAGATAATGACTTTAGAAGCAAATGCAAAAGGAGAAAAGTTAAGGCTTTATCCAAGTGGAGGTTATTAGATTATATATATTCCCTTGGCCTTTTTAATTGACAAAAAAGAAAGGGATAAAATTTAAGTGGTGTAAGGAATAAGGATAACCATGTTTAAAGATGACTCGGTAAAGCTATTAAGGGATATAACGAATTTAGTTTCATAATTCACAAATAAAAAGATATCTAAAAACAAAACAAAACAAAATATAAAAAGATATCTCATCCTACCAGAATTTATTATCTCACTTAATTTCCCATTTCCTTTATTTAGTTACTTGCACAATAACAAAGTCTTGTTTTTTTATTAAATAGAATTAACTACATAGATCTTATTTAATTATTTTAATAAGACTTAATTTGGCTTTCAAGTCCGTTCCAGAATTTTGTCTGCACGCACAATAGACATTATTACTGGGATGTTCAGTGATCAATGAATTTGCTATCTTGAATTCTTGATTCAAAGATAAGACAATCTTAAACAAGTATAACGGTAAAGGCTAATATATAAAGCATATAATGTTTTGAATTTCATTTATTACTTTTGGGTAAATCTTCTCAATAAAGTTCTTTGTATCTCTATCACCAAATTCCCCGTATTCTCAAATTAAATGATGATAGATGAACTCTTTTCCATCGTTTAATATCTTCTATTAAAAACATGTCATTGAGTTTATTGGTAACATCTGCTGCTCTGGCAGCCTTGCATTTTATCTCATTTTATGTTTTCCTTTGGGTGAATGAAGATAAGGATAAAACTGAAAATCAAAACAAAACATCTAACACACTTGAAACTTACCAAAAACAAAATACCTTAATGATTGCATTTAGATCAAGATGTTGATTTTACAGGCCATACAAATGCAAATTACTTTCAATCATTTAACATACAACTGAATTTATGAACCTAAAAGAGGGAAAAGAAAAGCAGAAAACTCACTCAATATATTCATTTTAGAAGTGGCATCATTAACTGAGGAGTGGAAATTAGATTACCTGCTAAGTGGATACTACTACTAGCAGATAAATTATTCAGGATACAGTTTCTTTCCTGTGAGAGAGAGACCCTACCAAACTAACCCTTTTCTTCTCCTAAACCTATCAACAACATGGTCTGTGCTCATTCGAGATTTTTCCGGTCTGTCTGGTTTTTTAGACTTTTCGAGACGGCTATCTAAACTGTTTCTAGAAGCTTCAGGAATTTCTGTACTCAATTCAGAAGTACTTGAGGTTCCACTCTCTGATTCTTTGCTAGCTTTGCCTTGATTCTCAGTTTCTAGTACAGTATCCTTTTCAGAACCATTGGCAGTTGTTGATTTAGGTTTCCCAATTGTCTGTACAAATTTCTTTAGATGTTTAATGAATTCTGGGTAAAGCTCAAGATTACAATGCCCACCACCACTTACCCACAAGGGTTCATACTTTACCTTGCAAAGTTCCCAGAGCTGCTTCCCATGGGACACATCTACAACCTCATCTGCTGTCCCCTGGTCATGGAAAAAGAAATTATCATCACTACTAATCTAAAAAATTTTGAAGGAAGGAGACAGTAAATAGAAAATAGTAACAATGAAAACAAATAATTGGAAGAATGCATGGTGAATGGCAATGGTCTTAATGATAGTAGAAAATAAAGAGGTTAAACTTGGTCCCTTATGGCATAAATCTTTATACTAAATAATATAATAAACAACAAAAGTGACTTGGAGAAATAATTAAGTTTTTTCATTTGCAGTCTAAAGTGTTTTTTGTTTTCAATTTTCAAACATAGCAGCAGAAGGTTTACTCATAATGTAAAGTGCTCCTAGCATGTTTGGAAAACCATTTGTAGTCTTCAAAATCAAGTTTGATTGAAGAAAACATGATTTTGTGTAATAGAATGATATTTGGTTGTTTCAGATCAAAATTGATTTTGCCTCCATTCCTCGTTTTGACTAAAAGTGATAAAAAAATAGCTTTTATGTTAGGTTGAAAAATTTACAGAGTTTTATATTAAACTTGCTTTTAAAGTAAAAACATTTAAACATAAATCACTTCACTTCAGACTCAATTTTAATTGAATCAATTTTACAAAATCAAGTTCATTCAAAATCTGCTTGGCAAAGGCTCACCTAAACACACACCCAAACGCTTACAATAAGAATTCCTATGGTCTATGGACACACAAAAGCATGGTGGTTGACTTAATTGACAGCTGAAGCCTGAAAGAAAATTAGATGCACTGACAACAAAGGCACGGAAGATGGACATGGAGCCCTAAAAGAACATGTTAGATGTTGCGGGGCAGGAGGGAGGGAGGGAAAGAGAGGGAGAGAGACCGAGATAGAGTCACTTACATGTATAACCAAAACAGGACACTTGACCATACCAATTTTATCAATATTCTGAAAAGAAGAAAAACAAACCAGATAAGTCCTCAAGTATTGAATGAAGCAGATTGAAATAGAATCTGTAAGAAAACTCTACCTTGTAAATATCAAACCAATATGTCCGTTTTACAGGGTATAGTACTCTCAGCCCTGACAAAATTGGACTATGCAACACAACACCTCTCAATCCCGGTATCCTTGAAGCAAGATCAAGCGTAGGACCACTACCAACAGATTGACCATACAATATCAATTGTTCATCTTTCACCCCATATTTCTCCTTCAAGCACTTATATGCAGCATCAATATCTGCGTATGTATTACATTCAGTTGGCTGTTTCAACAGAGAAAAAAGGATGACTGTCAACTCACAAGTCACAAGCAATAATGTCACTCTAAAAAAACAATCGAGAACGACATAATAGTATTCTTTGTAATAATATTGGTAGCTCATTTACAAATGGTAAAAAAAAAAATAGTTTCTTTATTCAGTGCAGATAAACTCAAAATCATCAACTCCCAGACTGCTTTGAAAGCCCCATTTTGCCATAAAACTATTCAAACAGTTTAAAGCATGTGTTTTATTTTCTCACATTCATAAAAAAAAAAAATTGTGTTAGAACTAAGAATATTAGGATTCTTACTATGTTAGGAATTTGTTAGCGTAGTATTCTTATTAGGCTAGGCTGGGATTAACGATTCAGCTCCAGCAACTTCGCCCTTGAATACTACACTAGTATTTCATATAACAATTACTATAACAAGGTGTATTCTTTGTATTATAACACATCACCTATCATTCTAATCTAAGATTGTCTAGATTATTCATTCTTAAACTTTTATCTGCCTAAACCCAATAACTTCAACATGATAAGTATTATATGATAACATGCAACTGAAAACAATATTAATGCATGAAATGGACGAGTATTTAAAAATTGCGATGCACCCTACGGTAGGAACGAGTTTTAGCAGGGTCATGCACACTAATGCAAAAATACTTCAATCATAAGTTCACATATATAAGGGAAATTGGCTGCCTGCCACACTAGCAAAATTAATATAATGAGAAAGCCACTGGATAGCAGAAGCGAAATGCTTTTGTAAGTTCCACAATTTAGAGATTCAAGTGTTCAACCAAAAATGCAAAATACCTTTTGAATGACAACAAAACAAGTATACATATTAGTTATTCCTTCAGAAGAGTTGATAAGAACTTCCAAAAAATATATATACATCAATGTGATAAAAAAACTATTACAGATCAAGATAAGATGCATGGAGGAAGAAAAAAATTGGGGGGGGGGGGAGAACACTGATAAAATATGAGCATAATAAGTCAACATGTAGGAAGAAGTTTAAACCAATGTGATGTGAACTTGATAAAGAACATAGAAAAGTTTGTATAAAGAAATATCTTAGTTCTATTAATAGAGTGATACACTTATAGAGACTGAAAAGATAGACAACTAACCTTTCCTGTTGACTGTCCATAACCAGAGTAATCGTAACTGGAGAAAGAAAAGTTGTTAATATAATATAATTCAACCAGAAGATATAAAGCACTATCATTGAAGAAGACTTTTAAAGAGAACATGAGAATATTTCTGACAATTGATTAGAAGAAGAGCATTATTACTTTAAGATTGACACTTTTTACTTTATTACTCACAATCATAATTTTAGGCCACTAAACATCTCTAAGACAGACACGTTGAGTAAAAGAATGAATCTCCTCAAGTGATATCTTGGAACTGAAATGGTCTCGGGATTTAACAAACAAATTAGTTGTTTCATTGTAAAATTTCACAACGAAAAGAAGTTCCCACAAGCTTAACTAACATAAAGACAATCTATAAAGTGGAACATATACAAGTATAGAACACAAATTATTCTTTGATGGGGCATTTTGTTTCTTCAAAATTTTTCTTTTTTACTAGAGCACTAACAGTTTATGGATTAACTTAGGAAAGGTCACTTCTAGCAACAAAGCTGTCTGTTGAGGAGAACTTGGCTTGAATCCATAAACAATTTGCCAATAAAAATAATACCTAGCCAAATTCTGAAACATAGGCCAACAGCATGAGCTGCAATACCAAGTTCAAATTTCCTAGTCACTAATGGGAAGAGAGGGAAGCTTCATATAATCCAACAGCTAAAAGCTTGTCACACATGGAAAGAAAAAAAAAAAGCACCTAAAGTTGCACTTTCAAATTAGCCTAATCTTTTCAGTAAAAATGAAGACATCAAGACAGCTTCAGCTCTTAGGAGTCACAATGCTAAGAAGACAAAAGACCAGGCAACAGAACTTTCAACATCAGGATTGCCTCGAAAACAATAGCAGGAAGATGGATAACAGGTAAGCATTAATTCACTCAATCTTTTTCCTTTTTTTCAATTTCAATTTTTTGTGCTATAAATTCATCTAAACAGGAAAACAATGTATGATGTATCTTCAGCAATCAAATTTGTTACCACTGTAGCTGACATCTCCAAGAAAAAGTCAAATCCTTTCCTCTTTAACACTGGTACTGTCTTTGAAATTTTTAGCAACTATCATTTACCCTTGATACATTAATTAATTAACTATTTTTTAAAAAGGGCAAATCAATCAATTAATGAACAAACACAGCACATTGCCACATTCTCATTCATTCCATGATCATCATAGATACAACCAATTAATGCAAAACACCATTAACATCTATGTCCACCAAACAACAACCAACCTGAAATTAAATACCCATAGTATACTACCAGTCTACCACCATGTCACCATCGAGCTAAAAAAAATATTAAAAAAAATATTACTCCCTCCGTCTCAAATATAAGGATAAAAAAAACTAATTCAAGCTAATTAAAAATATTAATTAACTTTATTTAATTTTCTTAATTTTGTCTAAAAAATGGACTTCATCTCCTAAATCACTCTTAATAAATGAGGTCATTAAAATTAAAATTCGAATCAAATAAATGGTATTTTATAGAATAAGGTAAAATTAGTTTAGATTTACTTATATTTTAGATCACCTTACTTGAGTTTTTTTTGGTTATACGAATTCGGAGTAGCATTTACCAATACCTAAAAATCTCAAATAGCATCACAAGAAATTAAAACAAATTTCTTTTTTTTTTGTTACAAAATAAATAAATAAATAGAAAAAAAAAGAGGAAAAAGAGGAAAGTACCCCATAACATTGAGGCGAAGCCTATTACTCAATTCAACGAAGAGCTCAAACATCTGACCCAAATCCGCAGCATTCCCGTGCGAGTAAAGCATGGTGCACGTGGGCCTGTGGTACTTCACATACACCGCAACGACGTCGTTTCCCCTCCGAGTCCGAAGCCTCAGCACATCCACGTTCTCCTTCATCGGAACCTCCGGGATCAACAGTCTCGTCGCCGGTGGACATCCCTCGCCGGCGCCGGCGGTGGACGACTCAGAGGCGACCACCGTGTACGACGGTGGCTGTGGCGGGAAGAAGGCGAACTTAGCGGCGATCGAGGACGTGACTCCGCCCATGGCTGCTCCGATTCATAAAGGCGGCGGCGGCGGCAGTTGTTGAGAGAGGTGGCGGCGCGTGAAGTGTTGTTTGGTGGTGTGGTGTTTTCTATTCCTATTTTATTATATTGTGTCGCTACCTTTGTTTGAATTTCAATTTGGAATGAAAGAGAGAGAGAAGAAGAAGAAGGAGAAGGAGAAAGAGACTGTTCAGTGTTGTTGTTGTGTTTGTCGACTCTTGCTTGCTTTTTTTATTGCTAGCTTTATTCATAGACATGAGAGGGAAACTAAAGGGTGTGTTCGGATAAGGGAAAATTGTTTTTCTTATAATCGATTCGGCTAAAATTGAGTTTGAAATACGCAAATAAATATTCAGATTTTTTCACTCAAACAGAAAGTTTAATATAAAAGTTAAGGTGTGTTTGGGTATTAGGTTAAACTTTTTTTATTGAATAAGTGTTTATATATAAACTATTTTTATAATCAAAGATATAATGTAGTTAAACTCTTTTTATATAAGCTGTAAGTTATTTTAATAAGCTAATTTTATAATCTCTCCCAAACACTCTTACAAATACTTATGTCGATAAATAAAGTCAAATAAGCTCTTCGTAAGCTAATCCAAATGCACCGTTAGTGTTTTTCAACTTAATGCAAAAGTTTTACATTTTATCACTTCTAATCAAACTAAAGTGTTGTGTCATGAGGCAACGACGATAACGTGCCTACATATATACATAGGCTTAATTGCACTTTTGACTCTTTAGATATAATTATTGTGCAATTTTGGTTTATTGGGTTTCAATTGAATCAGTTGAGTCCATGTTTCTCAATTAATTTGGTCCCTCCATTAGTATGTTATCTAATTTTTCAACATTAGGATCCTATATGACACACATAAAACTAATTTGGCATTGAGTTGGGTCATTTTGTCGCGGATGACATAGCAAAGACCTTTACACACTAGATATTTTAAACAACACGTAGTTTTTTTGGCATGCATCTAATTGCCAAATTTATCGGCTCAATATCAAATCAATTCTAAGTGTGTGTTTCTAGCATTAAAAATTGGATATACTATAATGATGAAAAACCTAATAGTAACAAATTGAAATATTTAAGATCCAATTGACTGAAATCACAAACTCATATATCCTGTTTGGATTGACTTATGCATAATTTATTTGAGTTTATTTATTGACATAAACACTTGTCAATATGTTTGACAGAACTTATAAAAATAGTTTATGACTGATTCATAAGCTGTTTTGAATATATTTTCATAAACTCCCCATGATAGCTTATTAAAATAATTTACAGTTTATATGAAATTAATTTCATCATATTTATTTTTAATTATAAAAATAACTCATATATAAGCGTTTATCATATAATTATTTATATAATAAATACTTAAATAAATTGTTAATCCAATTAGACCAATAATATTTGATTGGTTGACCGAAACTACAATCCAAGCCTTGTGTTACCGAGTATCTTCTACTCTACATGCTCTTTTCCAACAAATTCGCGTGTTCTCTCGTTAATTATGCTTCAAAGGTTGAGTTTGTTATCAATATTGTTATATGATGCGATAAATTTGGTTCAGTCGTGTAATTGTGCTTTTTCAGATTCTAAATTTATTGAGCATGAAAGATCCCCTAGATCGAGTTAGATTAATTCAAAGTCAAATCATTAACTACTTGTTCGATAAGAGAGAGAAAATAGGCTTTTATCTCGTTAAATTTTTTTTTTGTAAAGAGAGAAAAAAAACTATTCAATTATTCATTTTTTTCCCATTTTAACATCTCTTTTACATAAAAAAAATTATGTTATTTTAAATATTTTAATTTCCTCATTTTTATTTAATCAAACAAGATGCCAGAAAAGACTAATTTTCTTTCTTTTTTATATTTTCGTTTCATCCAAATAAATATATAGTTCCTTTGTTCATTATTTTCTTTCTTCTCTTTATTTATTTTTTATTCTCTTGTTTTTCTTTTTACGAATTATTCTCTTGTTTTTTGTTCGTATCAAAACAACATTATTTTTACGGCTTTATGCAGATTAAGCTTAAAAAGCGATATTTTTTGGATTCTGGTAATAAACTGGAGGAAGGAGAACGTTGTAAAACATAAATTACTAAGAGAAAAAGAAACTCCCAAAGTTTTTTTTATTGAAATGGATTGCCCTTTTTTTTAGTTTTCTTTACTGGAATTGATCAGTATGACGGCCCAAAATCTTCAACCACCAGCGGTTTAGATGAAATGGCACGGATTTTTCACAATTTAATAAAAAATTATAGCAATTAAAAAATTATAGCATACACGCACGAGAATACCACGAATTACACAAAAAAAAAGTCCAAAATCTTCAATCATACTGTTTGTTAGTTGGCATGGCCAAATGATAGATTTTTTAAAACAGTGACTCAACTAAAATATTTATATTATATAATAAATAGAAATAGTCTTTGTTGTTAATTATTTGCAAAATAACATTATATTCATACTAGGGGGAGCCAGGCTTCGTGCCTGGCTTATTGTTCTCTTTTCTTTCTTTTTAGATATTATTATATAATTAGATGATAGAGAATAGTTTTTTTTATAAAAGATGATAAAGTAATTGTGATTATAGAGTAATTATTAATATATTGTGGGTAGTTATAAAAAGGTAAAATTGGAATAGAAAAAGACTCTACTAAAAGTTAGTATTGTCATTATATATAGTTATAGATTATATAATTAGATGATAGAGAGTAGTTTTTTTTTATAAAAGATGATAAAGTAGTTGTGATTATAGAGTAGTTATTAATATATTGTGGGTAGTTATAAAAGGGAAAAATTGGAATAGAAAAAGGTTTTACTAAAAGTTAGTATTGTCATTATATATAGTTATAGATTATAGATAAAAGGGCAAAATTGGAATAAAAAAAGACTCTACTAAAAATTAATATTGCCATCTTTATCTTTATCTTTATCTTTATACTATACAACTATAGATCACCTTTTGGGAAAGTTTTTCCAGGTGTCATCTTCTCATTAAGTAGCTTCTCAAGCACACTTTTGCTATTTAAGGAAATAATTCAAATTTGTGAGACAAAATAGAGAGAGATTGTGATTATGGAGGGAAGATATCTAGGCTTCCAGAAGCTTTATTTCAAATTTCAAAATTGACCCAAATTTTTTTCCCTCTTTCTTCCTCTCGCAGACGCAACAACAACAATAGCACATGCCTCAAAAAAAAACTTATCATCCTCTCTTACCTGCAATCTCTCTCTCTCACTTTCAAAATTTTTTCACTCTCTCAGACACACACAACAACTCTATCCTCTTCTCTCTCACTCCCTCTCTCCACGAACGACATCAACACACGGATGCTATGCTTCTTCTTCGTTTGAACAGTTTGGGATTGACCCAAATTTTTGGCCCTCTTTCTTCCTCTCGCAGACGCAACAACAACAATTTTTTCCCTCTTTCTTCCTCTTTCTCATCCTCTCTTACCTGCAATCTCTCTCCCACTTTCAAAATTTTTTCACTCTCTCACACACACACAACAACTCCATCCTCTTCTCTCACTCCCTCTCTCCACGAACGACATCAACACACGGATGTTGTGCTTCTTCTTCGTTTGAACAGTTTGGAGGTGTTGGTACTTTTGGCTGGAACTCGAACTCGGTGGAGGGTTTTCGGCTAGAAATCGATGGAGGGGTAGGGGTTTCTCCTTTCTCCTTTGATTCATCTTCCATTCGGTCTACAGCTTTGTAGCAGGTCATTGGTGTTCATGGATTTGGGCCTTTTTTCTATAAGTGTATTTATTGTTTTATTAGTAGTTTTCATTTGATTTCACAATTTCTCACCGCTACTGTATTCATTACTGTGTTAATCATGGTAATCTATCTTTCTACATCTATCTCTATGTTTTACATATGAATACTTCTAAAGCAGAGCTTACAGACGCAGAACTGAACACGGACACGGACACACACTCTGAACACACAAAGCAGTGGACGCAGAGCTTACAGACGCAGTGAAGGATGCACATCACGAGTCCCACATTGGACGCAAATACTAACCTTCACTCAACTAACTAACATATTAACAAACTAACCAACTTCAACTAACTTTGAATTACACATACCTCTCAACACTCCCCCTTAATTCAAAGTACTCAAAGACACAACATTGTTGTTGGGGATGTTTAATTTAATTGTATGGAATGTTTTCCTTAATTCTGTTGGAATTAGAGAATGAACGCACAAACTCACACACACAGACTTGAGAGAGAAGAATATCGAGAGAGCAAAATTACAGAAAGAAATTCATCACTTCACTTCTCATTAATCACTTGAACATTGGACTTATATACACATCACACGGACACACACTCTGAACACACAAAGCACTGGACGCAGAGCACTGGTAATCTATCTTTCTACATCTATCTCTATGATTTGAATACTTCTAAAGCAGAGCTTACAGACCCAGAACACTGGACACACACTCTGAACACACAAAGCACTGCACATTGGACTTATATACACATCACACGGACACACACTCTGGACGAAGAACACTGGACGCAGAGCTTACAGATGCAGTGAAGGACGCACATCACGAGTCCCACATTGGACGCAAATACTAACCTTCACTCAACTAACTAACTAACATATTAACAAACTAACCAACTTCAACTAACTTTGAATTACACATACCTCTCAACACTCCCCCTTAATTCAAAGTACTC
The DNA here is from genome assembly GCA_030159175.1 of Glycyrrhiza uralensis. NCBI lineage: Eukaryota > Viridiplantae > Streptophyta > Magnoliopsida > Fabales > Fabaceae > Glycyrrhiza > Glycyrrhiza uralensis. The sequence goes on from BRZY01000008.1 coordinate 4,264,676, forward strand.
AAAGACACAACATTGCTGTTGGGGATGTTTAATTTAATTCTATCCACATATATTGTGCTTTTGGCTTATTGACTTATTGATTCTTAATCATTAGTCATTTTTACTGTCCTCCAATGGAATGTTTTCCTGAATTCTGTTGGAATTAGAGTATGAACGCACAAACTCACATTGGTATTCGTTGATTATGTATTTGTTCGAAACCTTATTTGGCTATGCGTTATTCGGCTATGGAATTAATAATTAATAATTTAATAAGAAATTAGAGACATGAGACATTAACCGAACAAGACATGAACAAAGTAACCTAATAAACCATTACACATAAAAAGTAAACACTGTGTTTTTGTCTGCATCAAAGCATGACAATATTGAGTTATTGGGTGACCCTGAAATGAATACAAGGAATCCACACAATAAGCACTACCAAACAGAAGGATATATATTTGACCCATGCTGAAAGTAATTGGAACTAATAATAAACTCCACCGTCCAAAAAATCTCCTATGGATGGACAGTCTGTGCGTCCAGAGTTTTTAGTACTGGGAAAAATTACTTGCTGTGAATCGATTCATTGCTGTGCGTCCAGGTTGCTGTGAATCGATTCACTGTTGTGCGTCCAGTATGTGCATCCAAAGTTGTTAGTACTGGGAAAAATTTCTTGCTGTGAATCGATTCACTGCTGTGCGTCCAGGTTGCTGTGAATCGATTCACTGTTGTGCGTCCAGTATGTGCATCTAGAGTTTTTAGTACTGGAAAAAATTACTGGCTGTGAATCGATTCATTGTTGTGCGTCCAATCTGTGCGTCCAGAGTTTTTAGTATTGGGAAAATTTTCTTGCTGTGAATCGATTTATTGTTGTGCGTCCAGTTTGCTGTGAATCGATTCATTGCTATGCGTCCAGTCTGTGCGTCCAGTCTGCTTTCTTTCCCAATCTCTTCTCTGTTATTGATTTTTCCTGTTTGTCACTCAAATGAATATCTCTTCTCTGTTAATTGGATAAATGAATATCAAAAATCACATATGCACTTATGTTCTATCAGGGTTGCAGATTGGAGAGAATGAGTTGAAAAATCTTTGCCTCATAGAGTTGGAAAAGTTGCTGATGTCAAATGGTAGATCTCTACAAAATTTTCCCTGTCTCCCAATTCCACAATTTGAACAAATTTTTGACTTCCAAAATAAATTTATTGTTGATGAGTTGAATTATGATAAAGTCAAATTATCTGAGGTACATGCTTTTTTGATAGAGAAGTTGGCTGATGAACAGTTAAGTGTTTACCATTCTATAATGGAAGCAGTGTTATCTGAGAGAGGAGGATTATTTTTTTTGTATGGATATGGTGGAACTGGAAAGACATTTGTTTGGAATACATTGTCTACTGCTCTTCGGTCACAGGGAATGATTGTCCTTAATGTTGCATCGAGTGGTATTGCCTCTTTGTTGTTGCCTGGAGGTAAAACGACTCATTCTACCTTCTGTATTCCATTTGTAATCAATGAGGAGTCAACTTGCAACATTACACAAGGAAGTCTTCGTGCAGAACTTCTCATAGAGGCCAAATTAATAATTTGGGATGAGGCTCCAATGATGAATAGACTTTGTTTTGAAGCATTTGATCGCACTTTAAGGGACTTGATGAAAAAAAAGTGTCTAGATAATAGTGACAAACCATTTGGTGGAAAACCAGTTGTTTTGGGTGGAGATTTTAGACAGATTTTGCCAGTGGTCAGAAAAGCATCAAGGAAAGATATTGTGCAAGCATCCATAAACTCTTCTAACTTATGGAATCATTGCAAAGTGTTCAAATTGACTCAAAATATGAGATTAACTACTGCAAAGACAAATGACAGTGCAAATGAAATCAAACAGTTTGCTAATTGGATACTTGATATTGGAGATGGTCACATGGAGACAGATCACAATGGTGAGGGTGAGATTGAGATACCAGAACATTTGTTGATCTTGGACAATGAAAACCCTTTGAAGCACTTGATTGACTTTGTTTATCCTAAAATAGAAGAAAATATCAACAATTGTAGATTTTTTGAAGATCGAGCAATCCTTGCTCCTATACTAGAAAGTGTTGAACATGTGAACGATTTCATTTTGTCTTTGATTCCTGGACATGAAAAAGAGTATTTGAGTTCTGACACACCTTGCCATTCAGATGAAGATGGAGAGATTCAGGGTGATTGGTTTACTTCTGAATTCTTGAATGATATTAAGTGTTCTGGTGTTCCAAATTATCGGTTGAAACTCAAGATTGGAGTACCTGTAATGCTTATGAGAAATATTGATCAAGCAAATGGTTTATGCAATGGAACAAGATTGCAGGTCAATGATTTAAGAACAAATATCATCACAGCAACAATTCTGACTGGGAAAAATATTGAGGAGAAAATTCTTATTCCAAGGATGGATTTGGTACCTTCTGATCCTGGGTTTCCATTCAAATTCCAACGAAGACAATTTCCATTGTCTTTATGTTTTGGAATGACAATTAACAAAAGTCAAGGCCAATCCCTTTCAAAAGTGGGACTGTATCTTCCACGACCCGTTTTTACACATGGTCAACTTTATGTTGCTATTTCCAGAGTCAAATCAAAGAAAGGTTTGAAAATTTTGATTTTGGATGGTAAGGTATGTACAAGTACTCAAAATGTTGTGTACAGAGAAGTTTTTGACAAGTTGTAGCTGTAGAAGTCTTCCAACTACATTTTCATCATTGTATGTGTCTTGCATGTGCAAAACTCCATTATGTTGTTTCCTTTTGTGCCAGAAGCACGTGTACTTCATCTGCTGGTCATAATTTTACCAAACATTACAACTAACACATTAATGGAACAATTTATACTCATTAATGGAATTACATAACTTGAACATTTGCTTATAAATATAATTATCTAGCCCGTGCAACGCACGGGTGAAAATACTAGTTATATATAGTTATAGATCATAGGTATATAATTCTCAAATGTATATTTTGATATACTTTTATTTTTGTTGGTGGCGTTGACACAAACTCTCCACGTCCATGGCTTGAGAGGGGAATCTAGTGAGATTCGTTGACTTGGATCGATTAGTTGTTCCATTTGTGCTAATACTAGTATTTTTTTTACATATATCATAATTGAGTGTTATTATCAATAACCACATTCAACTTTGAATCAATACTTTCCTTAAATTTTGGTTTCTATTAGTGAGAAAGGAAAAAATATTTTAGTTTAAATATGTGTTTAGCCTTGGAAATATCTCTCTTTTTAGTTTAATTAGTCTCTATAAAAAAAATTATTTTTGATTCTTGAAAATTTGAGATTTTTTGCTTTTGATTATTGTTATCTTATTTTAGTCCCTATAACATATAAATCATGTTGAATTAATTCTTGTAATATTTAAATCATGTAAAATTAATCCCATGAAATAAAATTGATTTTATATTTTAAGAATTAAAATATTATTATCTATATATTATAAAGACTAATTTAACATGCACCAAATATTGCGTGAGCTAAAACAAAATAACAAAAACAAAAAAATAAAGATTTATATATTGTAGAGATTATAAATAAATAAATAAATATAGAAACTAAAACAAAAATATATATATTTATAGAAACTAAAATCATATTTAAGTCTAACATTTTTTAGAATGAAGTTGTAAAATAATAGCTCTATTTTCATAACTTTGAAATATGTGAAGATTGTTAAGTTTTGGCTTAAAAAGGAGTGGGGAAAAAGTATATTTGTTTGCTTGAAACTGAAGTCTTCAATCTTATTAGATGAAATATCTCTTCTTTATACTAGTACTCATTGGTGGCTTCTAAAGTGAGGGCCCTTACAAGACCCTCACCAGTGAGAGGTGATTAAGTACCATTAGATATAGTGATAATTTAATGAATGGACAGGATAGACTTGAAAAACTGGATAATAACCTAGTATTACAAGTTTATGATAAAATATTAAAAATACCCCTACAAAATCGAATATTAGAAAAGAGTACTCTAAATTTCCCAATTCTTCTCAACTGTGCCCTAGGTTAATCTCGGTGGTGGAGAATCCCCCACTGAGGAAGAACGGCGCAATGAAGTAGGGGTTGCCCAACAACCTGCGTAAGAACATCGGCGCGACGAAGGAAGGCAGAAGGACGACGGCGCGACTGAAGAACGGAAGAAGAACAATTGTGCGATTAAGAATGGCACGATGAAGATCCTTACAAAGAACAACGACGGCTAGAAACCTGGATGAAGAACGACGTGAGTGAAGAAACCTGGTTGAAAAATGGCGCGGAAGAACAATTTTCGAAGAAAAACTGCTGGATGAATAATAGCTCGATGAAGATCCGTTGGAACAACAATGGCGCAAGGAACATTCCAGACCTTATGCAGAGCAAGCACTCAGTGCCTTATTTCTGTTTATTTGTTCTTTGTTTGTTGTTGTTGATGGAATTGTGGGTTGTGCTCGCAAAAGACTAAATCATTGACTGAAATTATGTATCATTTGATCTGTTTTCTTTGTGCGAGTTGAATTGATCTTGGGTAGTTTGAAGTTTGTAACATATGAGTTTATCGAAAATTGAGGTAGTCATTATTTGTTGAGGTTGGAATGTAATGAAGTAGGATGTTGGAATTGTTAAGTGGCCTTGTGAAATCATAAGTTACAGTGCTGAGTATGATGTATTTTGACAAGGATAATGCATTCTAACTCCCACAGTAGAGCAGTAGAATTGATGAAGTTTCTATGAATTTCAGTTGCGCGTGTCATTGTTCTAGGGCAACCTGAGGTTCTTCCCCATTCCCTAGAGGACTCATTCTAGAGCATCTCATTTTCTGAGATTGGGGAATCCTGTAATGAGGATGAGGATGGCAAGATGAGAGCTTTGATTATTAAAAACAAGTCTCAAAGATGGCATGAACAATTGCAATGACAGTAATTGTAAATAGAGTAGAATTGATGATGGATAATAAATGTTATACGTGAATTAGAGTGACTGTGATGTGGCTCCTGTGAAGAAGGTAATTGTACATGGTATACTTGGACAAAGTTGCAGTCATGGTATACTTTACTTATTCCTTTTGGTTCTGTTTTCAAGTACTTTGATATGTTTAGTACGTAATAGCTCAAGGTTATTAATATTTGTTCTCTTCTTGATTGAGCTTGAAATGCCGTGGTCTTGGAGATTTAGATTTTGAGGAAGTGTCTAAAGTTGCTGGTTGGATTACTCCTGTTCCTGGTGGTGTGTGTCCAATGACAGTCACAATGTTGCTAAAGAATACATTGGGCGGTGCTAAGCACTAATCAAACAGGGGTGATGGTATCCAACCCCTTGTTATTTTGTTGCCTTCTTTTTGCTTTACTCAGTTACAGATCTATATGGGATTAGGTCATTGTATTACTCAGCTGCTGTATGACTCAATTGTAACTGTGGTGCACCCCTGATTCACAAGTTGTGCTTTATGTTAGTAGTCCTTCAATAAAATGCATCAGAAATAATGTTCCTGTTGGAGCTGAAAAATAGATTCAGGCAATGTTATTGGGTGATTGCAGCATGATGGTATTGGTCTATTTAGTTGTGTTACAGTTTCAGCCAGGGAAGCAACGAGAACCGTCTTCACAGCAAGTGCCTCTAATAAAGTGGAAGGTCAGAGGAATTTACACCCGGGGTGTGAACATAATTTTTTTTCACACTACGGGTGGGATGTCATCAGGGGTTCACAGTTTGGTTGGCGGATTCCAGCTTCCAGGGTCAGAGGACTTTACACCCGGGGTGTGTACATAAATTATATTCCACACCGGGGGAGTGATATTGTCAGGTCTGATTTCAGTCTTCAGGGTATGAGGGCTTTACACCCAGGGTGTGAACAGAGATTATATTTCTGGGTGGGTCTGTTTTCCGCCTCTCACACTTCCCCCAAATCTCTGTTTCAGCGAAAAACGTACGACCCCTACTAAAACCTGTAATAACCTACCTGATGGACCACTTTGCAATTTTGGCAAATTTTTCAATTTTGGCACTAGACATTTTAATATTACATAATATACCCTGCTAAAACCTGCTATATCCGGTCATTTGGACCCTTCACCGGTGAGGGCCTTGCAAGGGCCCTCATGCTGGAAGCCACCAGTACTCATTATTCAATTATTTAACTCGGCATGACTTGAGACTTGAGTTATATATGGATGGATGAGGATGACGTGCCCAGTTTCAATAAAATAAAAGCATACTACCTTTGATTTCTGTTATAAAAGAATATTTGGTTATTTTTTTCAAAACATAGACACATTTTTAAATATATTAATTTTTAAAGTTTTTTTTATATCTCTATTTTATTATAGAATTTATAACCATTTTAACTATTTAATATCAGGGATATTGTTGGAATATAATTAGTTAATTACAATTAACTAATTTAACTATATTTTATTGGTTTTAGCAAATTATGTATTTATTTCTTATAATAGTGACTAGAAGTAGTATTAATTTGGCAAAATTAGTCTTTTTGATTATTTAACTTAATTGTTGATTTCAATTTAATCTTATAACTTTTTTTTTTTGTTTTAAATAGGCCCTTTAAGTTTTTTTTATTGACTTTTTTATTGTCATAAACATACATATTGTCTCTATTTTTATCTATGTAGTCTAATATTGATTTATTTAAGCATTTTGCTTACCTATTTCAACATCTATACACATTTGATTGTGTTACAAAATGACTACTTAAATTTACTTTTAAAATATAAGGGCATTTATTGTTACAAAAATAAAATAAGGGACCAAATTGAAAAAAAAATTAAGTTAGGCAACCAAATTAATATATAATTTTTCCTATTAATTTAATTACATTCCCTTCGTTGAAAACTAAACTATATGGAAAAAAGAAAGAAGCCATATGTGATGAGGATTGAGGTTACATTCTATGGCCAAAGTTGCTGCCAAACACTCTGTTATGAAAAGGAGCAATCAAAAGCACAAGAAAACTTGAACAAAAAATTGAACATGGGTGTGTTATCAGCTCCCTCATAAATCAAAGCTATTAGCATGTGGAACTATACACATCCACGTGCCCTTTTGTAACATCTCTATCAAATGTCGTACCATAATATGACCTGTTTGGATAACAAGTATATCTACTACTTATGGTATAAGCTGTATAAGTTATTTTTATAATTAAAAAAAAATTATAGTAAAACTTATTTTATATAAGCCATAAGCTGTTTTGATAAGCTATTCTAGGTAGCTTATGAAAAATAAGCCCAAAATGACTTATGAGTCAGTCATAAACTGTGTTCATAAACTCTACATAAACCAATCCAAACGGACCTATATTTGCCATATTAAAACATCCCCAAGGCGCTATTGCATATGTAACCAAAATTACATATATAAGTGGACGAATATAAAAGAAATATTAATAATTGGGTTTACTTAAATAATTTTTATCTAAAATAATTTGGTGATTTTTTTTAGAAATATTCTTATATAGAGTATAAGTTTTATTTAATAAAAATGACATGCAAAGATATTACAATAGAGTAGGATATCTCAACTATGTTAGCATTGGAGGCTGCGAGGCTCTACCAATCATTTGTAACACACCATGAATTTGTTAATAGTTTTTGTTTGTTTATAATTATAAAAAAAATCATTTTTACAAACTTCAATTTCATCTCCGATCACATTAAACTCCAACTTTTCATTTTAATAAGACTGCATATTATTTTTACATTCTAATTAAATTTAAAAGCTAAAAAATAAATAAAAAAATCTTTGAAAGTAATTATTTTTCAGAAAATAATATTTTTCTCACAAAATAATCGAAAATAAACGAGTTCTAATTTCTGAGTAAGGCACAAAGGCACTAATGGTCCATAGTTTAAGATTTATGTAGAATATAGACTCATGTGATGTAAATCAGAAAGGCAAACATTTCGGTTTAATATTAAAATAATCTATTATGAGATAATATTTTCATTATAGAAATAGTGTGAAATAGTTCTGTTTAAATTTAATTTTTTTCACCCACAGTATTCTAAAGGAGAAATGAGTTTTTGAACTAATTTGTGTTTGACTGAGAAATAAATAAATTTTATGTTTTTTTATTGATTAATATATAATTATAGGATGTTACATTTTATGTTTTTAATAAAATTAATTGATATCCATAACATTCCCAAAAATATATAAAAATCTTTCTAATAATTGGGATGTGGGACTCACTAAAGTCGATGACATGGGCCTAGAATTAGAGGAGCCAATGGTGATTGATGTCTGGTAGGATAATATGGGAAAAGGAAAGTAAGTAAGAAAGAGATGTCTGAAAGCATGTGAGGTGTTTTGAGTTGCGTCAATGTGCAAACAGTTAGAAAGAGCTTAATACTAGAGTGGTGAGTGGTGACAACAAATTAATTAAGACTTAAGAGTAAACCTTGCCACCCGACATTGTAGGATGTTGGCACTTTGATCCCTCGTGTGAGAAAATAAATAAATTAGTCTCTGACTTTGATAACTGTCTATTTAGTGTTGTTCAAGTAACAGTGCTAATGTTATTGATATAGGACGTTAAATACCACTATGACACACACTATGACACATACATTTCCATAATCATCAAAATAGTGCAAAGCAAAGAAGGAATAGAGTGAATTGTGATGGAAAAGAACAACCTAAAAAAGAATGTCAATCCTATGTAACCAGTTAAAAGAGGTCCAACATGCGCCCTTACTGCAATTCCAAAACCAACTACACTATGGTGTGTGCCATGATGGCATCTAACGTGCCACATCAACAACATTAGCACTGTCATCTGACTTACTAATGGAGGGATTAACTTGGCAGACGGTTGCCAAAGTCAGAGATCAATTTACCTATTTCCTCATGTAAGGAACTAAAGTGTCAACGCTCTACAATGTCGAAGATCAAAATGATAATTTACTCATTAATTAGTTAAGAGTTTAATACATATATGTTGAAAGTGTAAAATGATTTCATATAGACACTCAATCATATCTCGAATATTACTTCCTAAATTATTTTTGAAAAAATGTACAATCACATATTGTTTTCAAAAAATTATATAGTTGAGATGGTTATCCCGTTTCATATATAGCAGTGTTGAAAATAACGAGATTGAGCATGAGTGTTTGATATCCTCTATATAAAAATCGGATTATATATCTTTAGTGATAAAATAATTCTTAATTAAATTTTATTTATCTGTTGGCCAAACACAGAATATATAGCACAACTAGGAGAATTCTTTGGGCCTTATAAGCGAATTGTTTTCGTAGCAAAAGAAATCCCTCTTTCAAAACAACCAGTAATTCGACCAAAAAAAAACCAGTAATTGAACCCAAAAAGGGTGAGAACTTCGTTTCACGCATACTCGCGTGAGTTGGGCTTCGGTTATCGTTGCTTCTACATCCCCATTTAGTTGCTACTACATCTCTTAATCTTTTAAAGTTTGTTTTTGTTTTTCTATCTTAAATCTTTCGTGAGTAGTATATCTATAAGTGGAACCAATTATATTAAAAGCTCAAAATATATTTAAAATTGAATAATAATAATAATAAAATAGCATGAACAATTATTTATTTTAATTTATTTTAAACTTTTTATTAATTGTGTTTAGTGGAAATCATGCTTATACAAAAATTATTCTTTTATCCTCATCTCAAAAAAAAATAAAATACTACACTAGTTTCTAAAGAATATCACTAAGCCAGATTTGACTTAAAAAGAAAATTGCTATTAGAGAGAAGGTACACGGCGGGCTTGTTTGGGAATCTGAATTTGCAAAGCCCAACAGCATAAACAATGCAATCGCTGAACTTTTAGCAATATACCCATCCTTTTGACCAAAAAATGTAATACCCATCTTATATTCCTTCATTCCTTAAAAGGCCGGAAGAGACACAAATCTAGAGATACGATAAAAAAAATAATCTTATATCCATAAGTACCCGCGGGAAAAATCCACTATAGTCAGACGAGTACCTTAACGGATAGTCATAGATAAACTAAGTGGGTATTCTTTGTACTCGCAAATTAATGGAACAGGAACGGGTATTGAGGTATAGTATTTGCAAATGAACTAAAAAACTTCTTATATTTATATACTTGTTGAGATGCTTATTAATTATTACAATAATGAGTTTCATGTTGTAATTTTATTTGTATATATTTAATTGAACAATTATTAATATGACAATTAGGTTAAAATTATAATGATGGGTACAATATTGTGTGAAAAAACAAATTTTTTTTAATAAAAAGACATTTTTCAAAAAAAAAATATTCATGGATATCTGCAGATATCGTAGGTACTCGGAAAACTCGTCTCGCAAGTATTCGTGTGGGTGCGAGTACGAATGATGGGTTCACCCTGTGAAACGAGTAACAATATAGCTACTACTCGTGTGACCACTCGTATCCGTTGACATCCCTACTAAAATCCATTCCCTTGGCCACTTTATGATTCAAAATCCACTCCTAATGATTTATATATTTCTACCCCTCTATGCAACAAAGACAACGATAAATTGACAATTTAAAAAAATATATATAAACACAATGATAATAAGCAGGCCTGTTCTACTCATATCCCCTGTTTTCGTTGTCTGTTATTACTCACTGCATCTCTACAGCAAGCTAGCATCATTGCATGACAACATTATGCTATACATCATGATTTTAGAAACCCATGTTTTTGTGCATGCCTATATTATACATATACATATAAAAGGACCCTAATAGTTTTTGGAAAAATGAAGTCCCTAAAGTTCACTTAATTTTGAAATTTGAATCCAAAATGTGTTGAATGGAGTTTGGTACATATGCCCTCCAATATCAAGGCTCTAAAGCATTTATAAGTACAAAATAATGATCATAAATCATGGCATTTGACAATTTGTACACAGAAAAATGATAGATGGTATGAAAGGTAAATCACACTTTTACACAAAAAGAAGTAATCATAAAGATATTTGTTTTCTTTCTCTTTTGTGATTTTTGTTTTCTCTTATTTTTGTGATTTTTTCTTCACTTATTTATACTGTTTGTCTCGTATTATATAGTAAATATTTGCTAGTGTCTCTTCACTTATGTCTCTTATTTTTGTGATTTTTTCCTCACTTATATATACTATTTGCGATTTCTTTTATTTGACTCATTTTTTTTTCTTTTTACTATATTTCTTTTCCTTTTCTAATTCCCTTGTCAATTGTGGCTATATAGAGTGTGTCATGTGTATCTAATGTGAATGTAAATGATATTTTTTTTTTTGAGTTGCTTTGTAAATGATATTTGCATATAACCATGTTCCACTCCTGATAGTAATGCATTGTCTAGGACAGACATGGCCCAATAATAAACCATCATTAACCATCGTTAAATTTATTAATATATTTTATTGAATAATTTAAATTTTAATATAGTTAGCGGCTCTTAGTCTCTTACAGTTACAGACGGTGGACCACGTCCACGCCCACCATTCGTCCAGTATTATTTAGTGGCACATTTCAAGCATTACTTTACAAAATTCAAAGGGTGATGCCTTGACGAGACGAAAGAATAGACAGATGATATATCAAAAAAAAAAAAAAAGAATAGACAGATGAATAAAAAGAAGACATCTTATCCATAAGGTGATTTCTCGGGAATGGAATGTTGCCCTTATCCATACTCTACGTGAAAGAAATTCTTGTGCTGATTGGTTAGCAAAGACTGGTGCCTCTTCTGATACCGACTTGGTTATCTATGATTGTTGTCCTTCCCAAATGGCTCCCTTGGTGCTTGCGGATGCGATTGGTGTGGTCCATTTAAGGCCTTAGTGTAGTGTCCTTTTTGTTTTTGTTTGTTGTGTTTGCTTTATTTTCCTTCTGATCAAAGAAAAAAAAAAGAAGACATCTACCCACTGAGACACATGGAAAGGGCAATAAATAAACGTAGACAGTCTTTTGGTTTTATACCCTATCACAATATCTCGAGAGAAAAAAAATTTGGACTAATTTATATTTAATTGAGAGGTAAATAAAAATTGATCATGAAATATTTTGTTTTTAAAATCAAATTCGAATACCATTAATCACTTATGTTTAACCATGTGATTAAACTTAGACAGTCTTTTTTCATAGACAAAGAAAACCATATACCATGACTCTAAAACAACGGACAAAATTCATATATATAAGATTGTTTTGTTATCTTTTTTCATGACAATTGTTTTGTTATCTATTACTTTTATAATATTATCCGCTAAAATTAAAACACTATAAAATATAAGTATTTTTTTATATTTTTTCCATCACAAAATAAGTGACCTTTTAGTAAAGAAAAAAAAAATCCAAAAATAAGTGTCATTTTAAGTTTTCAATGAATCATTTATCAAAAAAAATATTTTTAATGAATCATTAATATTTTCATTCCAACTTTATGCTGAATATGTTTTTTTAAGTGCTACATCGATTTTTTAGTAATATAAATAAAGTTAATTTCATAAAATTATTATTTTCACTTATTTATTTATTTATTTATTTATTTATTATATTTCTCAATTTATGTAAAAAAATCTTTAAAAAGTCACTTATTTTATGATGGAGGAAGTAATAAAATAAAATAATAATTTTTTTATAATAATATATATATTTTTAAAAATATAAGAATCATTAAAAGTAAATGAAATATATTTTTTTATCAAAAAATAATGAATTATATAAAAACATATAACCAACCACTATAATATTAACTTAAATATATTTTTATTCGTATATAAAAAAATATTTTTTTTGATCAAACTATAAGAAAAAAATAACATTTTCTACAATTGCTTTTTTAATAAAGTCAAAAAGTAGTTAAACATGTTTTTACTTTCTTATTAAGGATTAAAATACATGATTTTTCATAATCACATAGGAATATATATGATAAATACACAATTTCACGACAACCTTAGTTTATAAGGACAAAATAAGTCGACTACCAAATTAAAACTGAAAAATGAAAAAATTTGTCTTATTTATAATATAATACTCAATATATAAGACAATTATAATTTATAATATAAATAAATACGATTATATATTTTATCCTTATAGTAAAAATAAGAAATTGGAATTTAACGATTCCATACAGTGACTACTACTCAGGGATAGTGAGGAGCACAGGTCGCCAAGCTCTCCTCAGCAATCTATGCCGGAAACCTGACGAAAACGGTCCGATTGCGGCGGCGCCACCGTAACGGAAAGTCGATCCCGTTCGGAATCGGAAAACGAGGCCGCCGGAATCGGGGACGGCCGGCAGCAATCCCTCATGCTCTTGCCGTTGACTTCGCCGGCGCATCTTGTCGTCTCCGATCGGCGGCGACGACGGCGAGGAAACGAGCAAGTCCTTCAATTTGCGGCGGACTCTGACCTTGTCGGTGGTGGTTTTTTCCGGAGGATCTTGGCGGTGGTTGAGGAGGAGAGAGCGGAGGGTCTGACGGCGGCGGCGGCCGTGGCGGAGGACGGGGCTTGCGGCGGGACTGGTGGTTGAGGCGGTGGAGCAGTGAGTGGGTAGAAGCTTCAAACGGTTCAGCTTAGGCATTTGGATGGGAAATTGTAGAGAGAGAGTGAGTGAGTCTGGTTAGAGTGAGTGAGGTTCCATTTTGCTCTCACTAATAAGGATCGATTGAGAAAAATAGTGGGTTTATAAAGGATTGTTTGTTTGTTTGTGTTTTTTGTTTTCAAAAAATAGTACATGAATTAGAGAAAAAAAGTTGTTTTTTCAATTTTTCTATAAATATTTAAAAATAGAAAACATATTAAAAATAATATATAGCAACTATATAAAGAAAAGTGATTTTTTAATAATATTTTTAGCTTTAAAAAATAAAAATAAAAATGTGAAATAAAAACAAAAAATATTTTTTCAAAATAAACGACCCATAGATAATTTTCGATTATGGCGTTTGAAAACATGTCAAATAAGTTTACCATTATATGAAACACGTTCATGTTTAGTTGTTTTATATATACACATATGAGGAAGAATCAAATCAAATTATATATATATAGGAAAACAAAATGAGAACTCTAAATTATTATAAAAAATGAGAATATTTAATTATAATTATTAGATTTAAATCAATGGTTTATATTATATCTTTAATTATAAATTTACATGATTTTTTTCCCTTTTTAGGCAAAGATAGAAGGGGTTGTAGTTTTCTTTGATCAGTTCTCTAGTGAATTTATAACTCAGCAAAAAACGAAGATTATAGCTAGATTTATAATTAAAGACATGATTTAAATTGTAAATTTTAATCTAATAATTATAATTAAATATTTTCATTTCTGATCACAATAACCAATATAAAATTACCTAGAGTTTAAAGTCCTAATTAATATAATCCCTTTCCTAGGATGGTAACTTGTAAGTACGTAGGTGGCCTTTAGGTTGTCTATATAAATTAATGTTGTGGCAGTGTCACTAGCATAAATGCGATAGGTTGGATGTATGACGGAACTAGAAATTAAACAGAATAAAGATGCTTCTTCCACTCTGCAAAAGAAAAAAAAAGATGCTTTTTCCACAACAGTTCAAATATTAATTTTTTTTTTTGAAATTTTGGATTCCATAACTTCTGTTTTATGACTTTAATTTATCAAACTTTTTGACTTTAATTTATCAAACTTTAATTTATCAAACTTAGATGCCAGTTTACTTATTAGCTGATCGATAACATTAGTTAGACTTAATTGAAATTATAAATATGAGGTAAAATTTAAGTTGATGTCATAAGTGGAATATCCTATACAAAAAATTATATTTCAACGGCCATTTTTTTCTGTAATTAAATTGGAAAAAAAGTTGAAAAGCTAAAAGTGAAAAATTGCATGTGTTTTCACTTATTATATACCTGTGGAAACATACTTTGATCAATTAACCAATTAATTTAATTATTTGGTTACAAAAGACTAAAAACAAATTAGTTAATTTGAGATATTTTTTATTATTATTTTAATTAGCTACTAATATAATTAACCCTTGTAGGTAACTATAATTCTGACATTAATGAATTTAATTTTGGAGGTGAGAGTGCGGTGCAATGAATGGACTTGGAAATTTGGTAGCGAGAGAAAGTGAATGTGAGGCCATTCAAAGAATTGGGTTCCCTCTGTGGGACAGCACAACAGTTTATTGTTGTATATATGTGAATATATAGATGGGCATCTATATGCATTATATATATATATATAGGAAGGGAAGAAATTATATGAATGAGGTTGAATTGGAAGTTGCTAGAGAGAGCGAGAGAGAAAAAAAACAAGATCTAAGACTAGCTAGGCAGTGATAAATTGATTAAATTCAAGGAAAACAGGGGAATTGGTTTGCAGAATGAGAAGGAGTGTGTGTGTGTGTGTGTGAGGGGGTGTATTGTTAATAGTATTGATTAATAACTAGGGGTGATATTTTGAACTCACTTAGTTAGTAGCGCGTTACAATTTTAAAAACGTCCAAAATGTTGGTTTACTCAAGATAAATTTCAAACACAAACCACTTAAAAGAGGATTTCATCTATATATATGTAATTCAAATTATGCTCATTTACTTTAAACCAATTCTTAAAACAAAAAAAAAAACTCCACAGAAAGTGGGATGGAGAGATTTTTAGTTGCACATTAGAAAAATATTTGTAAATTAAATATTATTAAACATGTATTTAGTTACATGGACTTTGATTATCTTCTAAAATATATGTTATTTTTGGTCAACAAGGTGGATGTTTTTGGATGAATAATATATTATAAGTTAGTTGGGATCAATTGAATATAAGGTCGTTTGATCCTTCTAGGTCTGGTCCTAACATTTGAAATATGGATCGAGGCAGTTAAACGGGTAAGAAAAAAAATGACACATGGTCCACTAATAAACTTGCATATATAACTAACCCCATCTTTTCTGCCCTTTATATATTTGGATGAAGGTGACCGGTTAGACATCAATATTTTGGATGATGTCAGAGCTAGCCTTAGAGAAAATTGGCTGAATGAAACACTTTCAAAATCGATGGAAAATGGGAAACAAATGTGATTTTGGTATGATCCATGGATAGAGGGAGGTTTGTTGTGCAAATGCTTCAATAGGTTGTACAATTTAGCAACAAATATTAAAAATGCCAAAAGTGCTAAATTAGGATCCATGCTTGGGATGGAAGGTGAATATGGAATTGGAGTTGGTGGAGGCATTTGTTCATGTGGATATGAATTGGATATTTGTTTTGTATCAATCATGAGTATTACTTTTAGCCTGTGTTTGGAACTGCGGCGACATTTCTATCAATGCGCGGTGTGTTTGAAGCTATATCTTGTAGTTTCTGCGGTGTGGATTTTCTACCGTGGTTCCAAACAGACTATTATTCTTTTTTGCTTCTTCATGCTATATGGCTCCAAGGGGAGTCACTGATACCATTTTTATATATGTTGTTTACCTCTAGTGCAATCTTTTGCTATTGTTAGACACCCCTTAATCTAATTCCATATAGTTGTTCTGATCAACATTGTCTCAAATTAATATTTTTATCTCACTTATGCATTGTGTGACTCATGTACATGAGCACTACTTTACAAGACTCACAGATCCTAGCTATCATGAATGTTTTTTTTTTTTGGGTTTTGATCAAGGCTATTGGGTTCTACGGTCAAAATTTTTCCTAAATATGATTTAAGAGTAGCTAGCAAATATCCGCTCATCCTTGGTTCTTTTTCTCTATTGGTTCTATATATGTGCATATATGTATTGGCTCAAATAGGACAACCTAAGGGTAAGATAGTCTAAACAATTATTGTTGTAAAGGGTCCGTCCTAGGCCGGGTTTAGTGTTTGGTTTTTTTCTCTTTTTTTTTTGTTTCTTTAGCTCACTTTATCAAAAAAATAGGGTCAAACCTAAGGGTAAGATAGTTCAAACAATTGTTCTAGCTTAGTAGTTAGTAGCATGTATTTCAACTTTGTTAAGGCCTCTAATATTTTTATTAGCTTTAAAAATGTGTCATTTCAAAGTTATTTTTAGGGCTACAAATGTGTTGGGTCTGCGGCCCTGCGTTCCAATGGTGCAGACAATTAATCATCATTGTTTGTTAAATTGCTCTCACGAAAGGGAGTGTAGTTTTCCCTTCATTTCATAAACAAACATAAGCATTAATATTCCACATATTCTACAATTGACTAAATGCATAAATCACATCTGTTAATCTTTAAAAATTCGGTATGGTTATTTTCATTAGCTGAATTTATTCTTTTTAAACCATATGAGATCTGAGTTCATCAAATTGACTTGTATGATCTCTTTTTAAGTTTTTAGATCAATAATGTTATTCTTATAGTTAAATTTATATATCTCTGTTTGATTTTTTCTTTTGTGAGAAAGGAAGAAAAGGAAGGAAAAAAAAAAGAGGACGGGTATTTTTCTCCTTTATTTTTCATCATTAAAAAAATAGGTGTAAACAAAAAGTGCAAAAACGGAGTATAAAAATAACATTTTTATTTTAACATCGAGGTTCGTGAAATTAGTACAATTCTTATATACCTACCAAAGGTACTGCAACAACAGGGGAAAAATAAAAGACAATATTGTAACAACATGTTGTGGGGTTTAGCATGAATTTACCATCCATTGCAATTCTAGATAAATGGAAGTTTCTTCTATTGATTATTATGTTCCCCAATTATAATTGAGGAATATGTAAAACCACAATTACAATAATGAAAAAGCAATGAGAGATGTCATGAAAACTAGCAATATTATCCCAAGGCCAATACACCAGGTGCTTAATTAATTGGTTTTATTGGGTTAATTACTGCTGAGTCTTTTTTTTTTTTGGTCAAATCTGCTGAGTCTTGATCATGTGGTAGCATCCAAAGCTAAGATGGTGCTAAGGTTCATTGGGTTCATGTAGCCTTTAGAGCCTGACATAATTTCCTCCACAATTAGCCTGTTGGCCTTTTCAGATGGATGGAATGCATCCCAAAATGCATTCAATTCTCTGTTTGGGCACAAGTTTGAAAGTGGTGTGCATAGCCCAAGACCATTGTAGGGTCCTTGCCCACAACAAGCTATTTTAGCTGTAGTGAAACCTGCCCAAAGCAACAACATGTAAATGATATAATTAGTGTGCTTTGTTTCTTTATTGTGACTGAAATCTCTTGTTCCTTGTAAATTTAAAACTTTAAGTGACTATTAGAAATAATAATTATACCGATAGAAATTAGAGATAGACAAAATAAAAATATCCGTCTCTAAAAGACGATATAATTAAAGATAGATTTCATTTTTTGTTTTTAGTTTGTGTCAGTAATTATTTTTTTTTTGAGTTAAATATGTGTTTAGGCCCTGTAAATAGAAAAAAGTCGTATTTGGTCTCCCAAGTTTAAAACATCTCATTTTCTGGAATACGACATTTGTAGCCCTTTAATAGGCCATATGTAATCCCTTAAAATATTCTCAATAAGGATTACATGTGGCCTATTTTGAAAAATGAGGAAACAAAATAAGACGTTTTAGTGTGTGTTTGGATTATCATTGAAATTGCTTAAGCACTCTTTCCAATGTTGGTGGAGGGATAAGTAACAAGGGAGTTGCTTCTCCAAACTGAGTTTGGAGTGCATCGAAAAGAGTGCTAACTGGTTTCCAAACATGCCCTTAAAATTAGAAAACTAAAAATGAACATTTTCCTATTTAGAGAGATAGAACTAAATTTAACTCCTTAATTATTTTTCTAATAGGAGAGTAAAGGTAATGGCATGAAAGTTAGTAGAATGTTGTTACCATATGCAGTAGGGTTAGTAACGAAATTGTTGTGGATTTTCCCTATGTTTGCAGCAATGAAAACGTCCCTGCCAATTTTCCTGTTGAGTGCTAGTAACATGCGTTCAAGTTGAGGGTTAAACAATGATGCAGCTCTTTGTAGTTCAGCAGCACACTTTCCATTTGTGGCCCTTTGGGCCAATTCTGCAGGAACACAACCCATGGGTCCTGTCCCTGTCACAAGAACTCTGCGAGCTCCCAAATCATATAGCTTCTGCAATGATATATATATATATATATGAATACATGTGAGTATGAGAAACAGGGATATTGTCACAAGACATTAACCATTGCTCTTGTGTTGAGTAGGAGAGCTATATTAGAGCTGTCAATTTTAATCCAGTCCGACGGGCTGGCCTGATGGGCATATGTTTTTGGCCCTACCTGATGGGTCAAACCGAATATGTTTTTTATGCATTTTTTTAGTACTTTAGTTTTTTTTTTGTAAAAAATATGGGACCCGGCCCGGCTCGGTGTGTTTAGGCTAGACTATGCTTGGAAATATGTGGTCTGGAAGGTGTAAGCCTGATTTGACACCTCTAAGTACGATGTCTATTGGCAAGACTCATGTTAAAGATGTTTTGATATTATATTAAGTTCACTACTAGAAAAAGTTGAATTACTAACAAAAATTAGATACGAAAAAAATGAAATTAGTATCTAATTTGGACGTTTCTAACACTTAGAGACGGAATTAAAGACATATTTCATTTTTTTTTGTCTCTGATTACTGTCAGTAATTTAACAATTTCTATTAGTGATTTTTGATTGGTTGTGCCTTATAGGCTTGTATTCTCAAATTGATAGAGTTAGTCTTAATGGGGTGTTAATTATATACCTGCAAAAGCTTTTGGTACTCTGAGATGAGATACTTGACATATTCAGGTAGTGGATACTGGCTGGACCTTGCAGAATAAGGCACCAAGTAGTAGTTGTTTACAAAATCATTGCCACCCACAGTGATGAGAACCAGTGCTTGGTTCACCACACTCTTAGCACTTGAAGCTCCAATTTCAGCACTCAACCGGTTCTGGTACTCTTGAAAATACTCTAGTTGTCTATACATTCTGATTACATTTACCTACAAAAAAGTTGCATTTTATTAGTCATTATTTAACCAATTAAGTGAAAATCTTAATTACCCCTTAAATTTTAAATTTTTGTACTGGAAATTTTTCGTTTCTTGGGTTATGTTCACATATATAGAGCATGCATTATTGACATGAAACAGATAGTAACATAGGAAGTAATAATAATTATATAATTAGCAAGTAATCAATCAATTTAATTACAAATTGAATTCCAGTGTCGTTGAGGATTCCAATTCCAGCTGAAGCAAAATTGGCACCAACTAAGAGCTTTTCCCCTCTTAATTCTGGGCTCAAGTATGGCAATGTTGACTCAGCACCAAGTCTCTGACCTGAAACAATTCAATTAGTTAGACATACACACTCCATGTGTCTATGTTAATTTGATTATACAAAAGGGTTCAAATGTGTATGCATGAGGGAATTGAAGCTTAAAAAAAGTTTCAATGACTAATTCCAATATGAACAAATATTATAGGGACTAACAAAAATAACAACGATCAAAAACAAATTTTTTTCTATATTTTAGATACCAGAACAAAAAAATAATAATTATAGAGAAGCCCGGCGCACGAGGCTCCCATCATATGGGTTTGGGGAGGATACATGTACATAGTCTTACCTCGCAAGTAGAAAGACTGTTTCCAGATTCGAACCCGTGACCCTCAGGTCATAAGGTAACAACCTTACCGTAGTGCTAAGGTTCACCCTCAACAAAAAAATAATTATAGGGACTAAAATATAAAAAAAATGTCATGGACTAAAAAGTTATTCAAACTAAAAAAAAAGGATGAATGTGGAAGCAAGAAGGGTTCAAGATGTGCCAATATATACAGACATGAAAACTTAACTGATAAGATCAGGAATGTTGAAGCCATTGGAGAAACGACCAGTTGGTCTATGAGTTGGATAATCAATCCCATAAGGAGGGGCATCAGCACGAGCAGTGGTAGCCAAGTAATTGTTGTTTCCATTATCAACAAGTGAATCTCCAAACACAAAGAAAGCCCTTGGTTTGGCTTCAGCCCCAGTGACATTAATAACTACTCCAATTAGTAACACTACAAATACACTTAGAATAATATTGGCCAAAGGAGCAAAACTTGATGACAAGGTTGCCATTGCAAAAAAATGAACCTTAATTTGGATGTGTGTTAAACTGAAGTGAAGGCTATAGTTTTTAGATGTGAAAATTGGATGATTAATTTACTTTTGATTCAAGCCCTTTATATAATGGAACATTTTCCCCACTATTTTATCGAGATCCCACTAGCTTAGGAGGCTGCTTTAAGGTTTGCTCTTTAATAATTGAAGGTTTTTATGTTCTATTTCTGAAAATGGTGGCATTCATTAATATGATGCAACTACAAACGCAAGGAAGTTGTAATAGCTTTTAAATCGTTAAATTTTTACCTAAAAATTTCACCTTACCAAACTTGGATGCTAGTTAAGCCGTTGTAGTCCTAGCTAGTGTACATTATACTATATAGTAGTGGATCATTATTATTATTATTATTATTATTATTATTAATCGACATATAAGAATTCATCCATGTGAGAAATGAAGATTAGTTTTTTTATTTCCATGATATCAAATAATAATAATAATAATGAGTATTGGTTCTCCAAATCCCCTTTAATTAACAGCCTGAAAAAATAGCAAAATGACGTCATTTTAACAGAAAAATTCATATTAAGTGACGATTTAGGTTTTCAATAATAAACTTCTTATTTCAATTTTACCCCAAATAAATAACAACTGTGACGATTTTTGCATGAGCATACCACTTAACAGTGCATTAATAGAAATTAAGAAATAGAATAAAGATAATTTAGTAGTACAATTATTTCACTCATTAAATTTTTATTGTTTTTCTTAATTTTCATATAAAAACTTTAAACATCACCTATTTTGAAATGAAGAGAGTAATTTTTTTACCACTGATCAAAAAATATAAAAATGAAGAGATCAGTAATTAAAAGTTATCAAATACTCTAATTCGGCGTGTGTCTGTATTAGATTCTTCTCACTACAAACCGTGAAATTCCGAGTTCCAATTAATGCAGTTTTTCAAAAGCTAGCAGTTTGAAGAGGTTTGACAAACAAAGCTTTCAATATATGGAGGATTTTGAGCCAATGAAAAATATCAAACAACACATGCTATCAGTGGGATGAAGTAGATAAAATGGGGGCACAGGGTCGTGTGGGACAAAAACCCTATGTGCCCCATAGTTTTATACATACAAAATGCGAAGAAACTTAGCTAAATAGCATCCCTATCATGTTTAATTGCATTGAGTTGAGTGGGTTTTGATTTTTGTATTTTAGATCCGCTCTGACCTTGTCCCCACCTACAATCCACCTACAATGACATTAATTTTTGTAAAGCTATCTCGGTTTCATATTGTTTGTCCACTAAAGTTATTTTATTAGGATTAAGAAATACAATAAATGTGTTCAGAAATAGTATAATTTTACCAAATTATCCTTATAATTTATTAATAATTACCACATCATCTACTTTTATCTTTATATTTCCTAAGGTTGCATTGTCTATGGGTAAAATTATGAAAAATAAATTAATGTTATATTAAAAAATAAAAGTGACAATTAATTTGAAACTTTTTTATTTTTCTAATTTGACAATTACTATGAAACGGAGGGAATAAACAATATTTTGCGGTTTGTGATAACTACTGCAATTGGGTATTAATTTTCATGGCTTGGTGTCTTCTATCATTTTTTTTTGGGTCAAGGTGTCTTCTATCATTGAATTGCATTTACGGTTTTCTTTCTTGTTCACTACATCAATAATCTCACCCGGCCCATTTACTTCAATTTCTCTGTTTAATTAGTAACTTTTCTAGTTGATGACTAAAAGTGTCATTGAATTTAATTTTGGAGCGGAGACTACGGTGCAATATATTAAGAGCACTAATTAACACGACTTTTAAAATTATATGGCACATTAACATGGTCAAGTCACCCGTTAAGAAACTATGAGGCTGGGCACAAGTCTATAATGTGTTTTATCTAAGGGGACGAACTCGGTTAATACTCGTGTTCGATTTCCAGTGACAGAACAATTTGTGGTCATTTGTCAATTTGAATCCAGGATCTCTAGTTAAACTGAAAAAGACCTGTGTCCACCCGTGTCATTTCATCTAAGCTCTCGGTGGTAATAGTTAATAGAAGATATCGTAGAAACATAAAAAAAATTTGCTCAAATAGACGGAATATTTCATAAATTATAAAATGATGACAAATAATTTCATAATTCAGTTAAAGGTATTTAGATAATTAAAATCCTATTTTCAAAAATATAAAATCCTAATCCCATTTTGGAGAAATATGACTCCATAAATTAAGGGAATGATATTTGAAATAGAAATTACATGTCATATTTTTTCTCATAATGCAGAGTCAATTTCTCGTGGGTCTCACCACTACTAAACAGGAAATAAGACCCACGTGGTTTAGTGAACCATGTGAATTTTACCCAATAGAAGAGTTAATGTGTTACGAAGAGAGTATGTTAGAAAATGTATTGCTAGCATTGTTTTGAAACAAAAACCGCTTCTTGGAAACTATGGAAGCAAGGTTGATAAGTATAGCTCTATATATTATTCTGCTGTTGAATTTCTTGTAGTTGAGTTACTCATCAGTGGCAAAGTAACGATCTGCAAACTCCCCCAAGCCAGGGATCACATGAGAGTTCTCATTCAGTGTTGCATCAATCTCTGATGTCACAAGTTTTAGCATTGGAAATCTCTCACAAACTGCATTCACTCCTTGTGGTGCCTACATATATATCATGCAGTTAATTATTTTGTTAGCAATAGTGCAGAGAATCCAAATGCACATGTGTGGATAAAGATAAATTGAAGCAATTATCAACAAAGTCAAAAGTGACTCACTGCTATTAAATTTAGAAAGATGATGTTTGATTCTGATACACCTTTCTTGAGAAGCAGAGTGATAGCTTTGACTGCAGAATTTCCTGATAATCATAACTATTAGACAATGCAAAACCAAGAGTATGACACAATAGACAATATGATATGACACAAATACATGGATATGATAAATTTAAAAAATTATAAGACACGACATATTTATTACGATATAAAACAGGCTTAATTGCACTTTTGGTCGTCAAGGTATCACGATTGTGTGATTTTGGTCTCCCTGGTTTCAATTTTGCGATTTTGGTCTCCAGGTATCCCAATTATTACAACTAACAATCAGGTCCCTCTATCGCTGTGTCATCCAATTTTTAACAACAAGAATCGCAAAATCGCACAATTAGAACCCGAGAGACCAAAATAGTACAAAACAGAAACCAAACAAACCCTAATAATTGCAATATTTTCATTTGTACTTATATAAAATCTCAAAAAAAAAAAGAAAAGTGAAAAAATTGAAAAATGTAGCTAGAAATATTAATTGTGTTCATGAATTGTATGACATGAAAACTTATTCGATATAAGTAGGTCCACACTATTTTAAAGTGTCCATTCAAAACATGAGAGAATAAAAGGGTTATGCTATAATATAGTCTGTTAAACCTGTGGCCAGAACTGGATCAAGTAGCAAGACATGACGACTAGCAATATCTGATGGAAGCTTTTCATAGATTAACTGCACCACATTTTGAGATTATGAGATAATCACTCACTCCATGCTAAGTGTGGCATGAATAAGAAAAATGCAAGAGGGACAATTTATTGGTCTCCACCAACCTGTCTGCCATTTGTGCCATGTCCATGAATAAGGATTTTACCAATTTTGATTCCCTTACAGCATGCTCTTAATGCATTTTCCATGCTTTCTCCACTGATGTTAAAGTTTCATGTAAGAATAATTCAAATAGAAACTGTTAATACACAAGTCTGATATAATTCATACACCTAAAAATTTAAAGGGGGAATATGCATTTCTACTAGTATTGAGCACCACCCACCACTAACAAATATTCATTAATGAGTATGAGTTTTTAGAGGTACAATTTAGAGTGAAAAAGTTGAGTTAGATTTGTGGGTATAAATGGTTATCTTCACTTCTATAGCTAACATATCTCAAATAGCAAGAAATCCTACTTGATAAAATTGAGTTCTGAACTCAAACACAAAGCATATTTAATGGAAATATGTAGAATCAAGCTATCATATGACATATCATGAATGACTTTTTGTTCCAAAATGGATTAAACACTTAAAATTAAGTACCTTCTAATGACTGATACTCCACATAGCCTGCTACAGAAAACTACACCAGAGTATACAGCTCCTGCATCCACAGGACAAAACTTATGAATACTTTACCCTTTTTATATGTAATATTAGAAAGTTTTATAGCTAATTAATATACATAATAAGCAAAAATAAGTGCACAATTTGAATCCATCTGAAAGAACTTCCTTTTTCTTTACTTTTTTTTGGAAAAGGGTCAGAATGTTTTCTAATGTCTTAGGTATAAAAGAATGTGTACTCTATCAAATCAAAGCAATGTTAGGTTGGAAGAGATTGTAATGACATCCCTAATAATAATATGATGGAACATCTAGTGTAACAGATTTCATGAATACAGAGATTAATCTTGGAGTAAGAAATTTTTCTTGTTAGGTACTATTGATTACGTATCACATCAGCCATAAACAACAATAACCAAGCCTTTTCTCACTAGGTGGGGTCAGTTACATGATCAGTCGATGTAACATTCAGTTCCATATAACATTGTTGGTCTTATAGTGTGTCATAAAATTATTCTTTTAAATTTGAGAGGTATTTCTCTATCACACATAAGCCATAACATTGAAGATATAGTTATTAGTTAACAAATGGAGAAATGACCCAAGCAACTGAGGTAATACAAGATCATTGGTACTAAGTAAGAGATAAGAATTTATCTAAGGAATACATGACAGTAGGCCTAAATGTTTGTTTTAACAGAGTTACCTGTTGGTGTCATGACTTGCTTTTCTGTAAAAGGAAGGTGACCCAATCCATGTTCAACAACCTAAAAATTAAATTAAAAATCATCATGCTTTAACATTGGTGGATTTTAAGGTGAGGGACTTGGCCAATTAAGCCCCTCATCAATGAGGGGAAACTTTCAACTGTTGGATATATTACTAAATAATTTGAAGGTTGAGATTGAGTATATTTTCTGACGATCTCAACTGTTTAAATTATTTAATAATATCTCCTTCTCTTAGAATCTACCTTAACATTTATGATCATTTTCAGCATTACTTTTATTCATACAAACTTGTTTACCAGCCTAATAAGACGGTCTGAGTAAAAGACAAAGTCGTGCTTTGTTGTTCTGACATCGCGAATGAGAGTATGCATTCCTTTTATCTGAGTACAAATAAAGACAACAATTTAGATTCATATATCATTATTCACATCATCATCACCCTAAGCTTTATCAATATTCTTTTTCTGTAAACAAGATAGAATATGTCAGTGAGAATTTTACCTGAAATGTAGAAAAAATTACAAAAATATTTGGATATATTTTACACAGGTCATGCTGGCCAAGCTTTGTACGTATATTTTGCACTATCAAGTCAATGGCAACATCATTATCTCCTCCACCTGGGATGATAATATCAGCATATTTCTTTGTTGGAAGTACAAAATCTTCAAAACTGGGCTTTACAAATCTGGTATACTGAACATTTGTTTTGTAATTAGTCAGGGAGGATTCTTAACAATTTTCTAAACAACTTTGAATAAGTATATTTATATATGCTTAGAAAGAGTTGCAAGAATACTAATCTTTAAAGTATTTTGTCAATGCAGGGTTATACCTTGAACATTATAGATTGGTATGTTTTTGTATCTCCAATTTAACTTGATTCACTTAATTAGTTATTTCGATGTACATGTAGGCTTTCTTCCTTCAGAACAAATTAAACTTGCCACTAAAATTGAGAATTTAAATGGAAATTATACAAGTAAGTATAGATAAGAAAAAGTATAAGTTCACTAACTTGGTCTAGAACATTCTGAATGTTCCTCCCACATTGAATAGCAAGACGTTGAATCCTCCTTGCAAGGCGCACATCAGAATCTGCATTGCTTAAACCATAGTAGAGTGTTTTCAACCATATATTTGTATTGCTAATACTTAGTATATAAATCTCACTTATTCATGACTTGTTAAAAAAATGAAGAAAAATAAACAAAAAACAAAATATTTTGGAAGACATTCACAATAATTTCATGTTATATAAATTTGAAACATAACAAGAAGAAGAAAACTAAAGTAAACAAAAAGAGATGTTGATACATCCTTTTCTGAAGTTATGATACTACAAGATTCTGCATTTTAACTACGAGGTTGTGGGTAAGTGGTTAATGCGCTCTATCTGAAGAGACAGACTCGGCTGGTAGTCTGGTACCCGAGTTCAATCTCTGATGATGAAACAATTTGTAGTGTAATGACGCAAATATTTTGTAATGGGCCCAAATATTAGAATAGTCTAGAAGCAATTGGTTGCAATTTAGGGTTTTGGAAAAATACTATAAATGTAACCAATGATGCCTTGAATGAAACAAGAAGAAAATTGAAAGAAAATTAGTTTAGGTTTTAGCTTTGTTTATGGAGGCCCTCCCCTCGAAAGGAGAAATTTTACTTTCTGTCTTTTAATTCTCTAAGTTTTTTCTTTAGCTTAATTTGCCATTGTTGAAGGAACATTAGGTTCCTTACATGTAGTCAGACTTTACTTACCTCCAGGCTGAACACAAATTATTCCAAAGGCCCATTTCCCTTAGGATAAGGTGAAGAAAAAAATGAAAAAGAAACTATCACCTTATCTTTTGAGGCTTTGGCAAGGAATGTTTGTGATGCTATTATAGTGCTCAAGATTAATGATACATCCTTTCAAATGACATGCTCAACAATGTAAGCATTCTTATGGGAACTTAGCTATTTCTATTGTTAAGTATTGTATGTGTGGATAAGAGAGAAATTCAAGAATAACCAACCTTCATCAACAAAGATCTTCATGTTCAAGAGATCACGGACACGAGAATCATGAAGAACTAATATCCCTTCTAAAACTATGATATCTGCAGGGTGAACCTACAAGAGACCAAAACAGAAAAAGGAATATAAGGCCCTGCAGATTACAAAGGTTTAGATAAATACTGCAATGCAATGGCAAATGAGGAATATTACAGATCTGACGCACTCTTTCTAATACACTCTCTATTATTGGACAAAATTCACGTGAAACCCACTAAATTATGATTGAGTCTGTTTGTTTAAGATTTTTATCACCTTAAAAGGGAAAAAAAAAACGAGTCCTAAGGTACTTTTTCCAAAAGTTTTTTTCTGCTTGCTTTGGTCAGAATTGATTCTGGAAAGAGAAGAACATTAACCAAATGGATTACTATTTGGTGGATTTCGTTTCCAAAATAGTGGAACTCACATGAATTTCACTCAATAATATAGAGTGCGGGAAAGAATGCGTAAGAGAGTGTGTTTTTATATAACACTTCTCATACATGTATATGATGATAGGCATCACAATCAAGTTATTTCAACAATTTGCAATTGGCTACTTCTAACAAACTCTGTTAAGAAATAAAATTACAAATTAATAACATTATAACAGGATATTTCATATTTTACCTGGCGTGCAGGTTCAGTTCTCTTGTGGCTGTTGATATCATAATTTGGTATCGCAACAGTTTGTCCATGCTTTAATTTTTCCATACTAGAAAGCATAAGCTCCGTATCAAAGGCATCTGAAAATTAAAAAAGGGCCAATTGTTATTTTAAAACTAATTTTGCATTAAACTCTGTATTTCATGTGCTACACAAAATTGGAACAACTATCCCTAATGTACTCACCAGGATGATCAAAGTTGTACTCATTAACTTTCTGTAACATCTTGTCATTCAATGAGTAGTAAAATGAGTCCTATAAAAATCATGTGTAAATGAATTATAGGTAAAAATCCTAGAATCAAATATTTGCATGGAAAATTATTTAATCAAAATAAATAAATAAAAAAGAAAGAGCCAATCTTGTATGTTTCCATTCAATACAGATAAGATAACAACTAAGTTTTTTCCAACTATGTAGAGTCGGCTACATGGATCAGTCGATTCCACTCTGTCATATTTGTAATTCAAAGATAGATCATTTACCATTAAATTATTAAAATAAAATAAAATAATTACTTGATTAATGAGGACAATGCGTTGATCATGAAGCTGGCTGTTAATCATGTTGCACACAGTTGTTTTCCCAGATGCAGTTCCACCAGCAACACCTGAAAAAATTTCATTTTGTGAAAACAAAAATTTAGTAGGAAATATTTTATTTTTGTTTTAAAAAAATTGTTAACTAAAGATCATTTGTTACCAATGAAGAAGGGTTGCTTGGGGGATGATGGAGCTTTGGAGGCATTATTAGATTGGAGAGAAATCTTGTCCTTAGTGTTGAGATTCAATGGCGATGCAACCTCTTTCCTAGAATTGTTCATCTCCATTACCATCTTTATATCTATGATCCTTGTAACATACACATAACACATTCATCTATGTCTCAGATCTAAAAGGCCCAACTCATACACACACCCTTTTTTCTCTGCTAGTGTTTTGGGAAATTTGTTTTTGACATATTGTTTTGTTTAATTTAATTTAATTGACTAATACATCACTCTCATAAATAGAATTTTCTAAAGTGTTGTTGGTTATTAGTTTCTATTTATAGAAATTATGTAAAATTTTGTTGAATTAGAATTAATTGATTCATCATTTTGGTGGTTACTAGAGACCAATAGATCAAGTTTGATTAGTTATGATGATGTATACAAACTAGACGCAACAAACCAACACGTGTTACCAAACTGGTGTGGTCTGACTGGTAATTGTGGCTCAGGTCCCTTAAGTATGTGGTCGGGAGTTCGATTCCTGGCTCGTATATGAAAATACACTATTTGGAAGAGACAACCCTTAAATGTACTCCAGATCTTCAAAGGGATTAGTCTCTTTAAGTAAGGTCTCGAGTTCAAGCCTTGCAAATAGAAAAAATAGGTGTTGGGAGAGCTTTGGCCCCTATACGAATCCACCCTGCTTGATCCTTGTTCTTTGTTCCTAATTCACATTATGTAGAGCTTCATCCTGATTTCTCCTAACCTATAATCAAAATAAACAAAAGCAAGACTGAAATACAAAAAATTCCACTAAAAAAACAAGACAAATGCAAGAAAATGATTCTAAAAAAAAAACCAACACTTGAAACAATGCTTTCTTGTGCTCAAAGCAATGCTAAAAGTTTGGTTTATATAGCATAACTCACTCAAAACAGTATCACAAAAATAGATGATTTGGAAGATTATTACTGGTTAATTAAGGAGTCAAAGACAAAAAAAATTATTGAAAAATATAGTATTTAATATTACTAATGCAATAGATGTTAGACTAGTACTGTAGGACTCCTTCGATCTATTATTATTATTATTATTATTGCTTTCCTTGTTTTATGTATTTGTGCTGCTACTAAAATGGTTGGCACTTGATAGGTCTTGATTTATACTTTTGGTCTAAATTGAATAACATGGTTATAAATTGCAAGCTTTCAGAGCATTTCATTCATGTGCTTGACAAATGATGGGTTCTTAGTCTGTTTTTTTTGTTCCATTGACTTCTATTACACAGAATTCAAGCAACACATGGGCCTTGGTCCCGGTGTTTGTCAAAAAAAAAATCAAGCAACATGGATATAAATATGTAACTTTTTGTCATCTAATGTTTCATTCAATGTATAATTAGGCTTCAGACAAAAAAATATGTATAATTAGGCTCAATTTTTGTAACATGTCAATTGCAATATTTAAAAAAAATATATGATTTTCATTTTAAGAGTGTCACTTAATTAATTTCTTGCCGAACTACTATGTTTTTTTCTTAGTCTCGCAATAAATCATATTTTGCTTAGTATAGCATGTGTTTCATGGCATGTGGAATGTATGCTTCTTGTTTTGTTGTTGTAAATTTAGTGAGTAGAAGCTTGTGAAGCTGAATAGGTTCCCATTCATCAACATCTTCAATATTACATTTTATAGATGTTCATGGGATAGAATTTGGAGAAGAATTGCTTATTAATTTTTATTCTTTATTTGATGTTTGGATAATGTAAATAAATTTTTATTTCAAGTTTTACTATTCGAATAATCAATTTTAGTTAATTTTAATATTTTTTATATTTTTTAAATAATTTTATAAATTTGTAGGATTATTTATTTTTTAACCTACAGGCCAGCATGCTAGCTCACGGCCTAACTTGGCCAAGCACAATCTACTCGAGTCACTCTGTTTACTAGTAGATCAATCAGAGTTGGGCCTAATCAGATCGGGTTAGCACATATACCTAACTCTACTCAAAACCTAAAATTGATTGTATTTAAAAACCTTCTCCTGTGATGTAGTTCAAGAGGTTAAATAGCTCAAGTGGTTCGAACCCCCACTTAGCCCCATTCCCCAACCCCTGTTTGTGAGTAATGACAAAAAAAAACTTTCTTATTTTTTGACAAAAAAAAACCTTATTTGTGGTCGTGTTTTAAAAACCCCTCCTCTCTAGAGCTGCGAAGCACCTCTATCAAATTACTGCTTCCTCATATTTTATCATCTGCGTTCACTAGAGGTAAATATCTTTTTTTTTTTGACTTTGCCTATTGTGTTTGCTAAACGAAATGGATATATTTAGTTCAGTTAAGAGTTTGGTTTTTACTTTTTATTGATTCAATGCAAAGGAAACCAATGAAGGGGGAAGGGGTCCAAAATTTCCTATGAAAATTTTCATATAAGTAGGAAGGACTAATGGTATTTTTTTTTGGTGCAGAGGACTAATGGTATTTAATGATGATGATAGAAATGGAATTTTTTACATGTGTTTGAAATTGTCAAAGTCTAGGTTTTATTAGAGAAATTTAACAAAAAAAAAATATCTATGCAAATAATTTTTCAATTGAGAAGAGAAACTTTAGTGAGGAAGCTAAGATTTGAGGAGCTCGTTAGAGGGGGAAAATGAGTGAACCACCACTATACGTCTCTGAAATTGTAGGGCTCAAATAATTTGGCCTATGGAATTAACGATATTCCAAAATTATCTTTGAAATTGAAAATTGTAGATAATATTAGTCTCTTTGCGACAATTTGTCCCGAAGAGACTAATTATAATATGATCTACGATTTTCAATTTCAGTGATCATTTTGGAATTTTATTAATTTTAGAGATTAAATTGCTTGACCCCTACACATTTAGGGACTAAAATAGTGATTCACTTGAGAAAAAATAGGTGGAGATATAAGAAAAGAGAGGGATTGTTTATGCAATAAGTTAATGCAATAATTTTTTTTCAAATTAATTAATGGATTGTTTAGGTGATAACTTAATGGAGAGATATGGTGGGATTTCAATCTCATATTTATTTGCTTTTGTATTGATTTTAGGAGTAATGCAATTGTTTAGCAATGTTTCCATTCCATATCATAAGCAACATGTGATTCATAGGACTCCAACAATGACAAATCGTCGGGCCCTCCAGGATATGATTGAGGCTGCACAGGTGGAGATACAGGTATGGGTGTCTCCTCATGTATATGTTGACAACCAACACGTTCTCAGCGTAATTCCTAACAAAGGTATCTTTATGATAAGTGAAATTTGAGGCAGTTCACTAATTTTGCAAGTTTATACTTGGCCCTCAGAGGCAACCTACTTTTTAGTAACACTCATAGACTATGCTCATGTTTTTTTTTGGTGGGTGCAAGTGAGAAAACTCCCAAGACCAGAACAAAGACAAAAGCTAAAAACCCCTATGGAAGGAAATCCCTTCCAGATCAGCTCTCAGTGGGAGCGAAGCAAACAGAGGAATACAACTGAAAATCCTACTACATGAATCTAAGGTGGCATTTAGCATGGACCGACACTAGATTGGTCCAAGTTGGTCCAATGCACTTTTTACCCATAATAATATATATGTGCGGTTTGTTGGTATTAATAAATATAGCCTAGAATTATGTGAAATAGCATGTTTGACTCACTAGTTCATTGAATTCCATTAGGCCCTATGCTTTGTAATGAATCACACTTTTTCCTCATCTGATTTAATTAAGTCCTACCCCTCGGACATTTAATTTAAGTAAAGGTACAATAGAGGCACCAACATCCATTAAAGCCCTTTGATTTTCACAAAAAAAAATCATTAAAGACTCTTCACTGAGAAAGTAATAACGACTGCATTTCCAGAAGAACGATAGGGTTTAGGGAAGAACGATAGGGTTATCGACTGCTTCACGAGACCCAGCATTGGTCAACGTTGATCATCCGCAAATAAGCATGGTGTTACCCAATTTGCCTTGAAGCCCTTCCGCCTTCATTGGAGCAGGAAGATGGGGACAATGAAGTTAACACTGATTATCTGAAGACTGAAATGCATGAAAGGCAGTTCACACGAATAAATAGTAGACTAGATGTGTTGGAAAATAAAATGAGGATTGTGATGTTGGCAATCACTGTTGTTGTATTATCCTTTTCATTTGGAAGGATAATTTCTTAATTTTTATGGGGCTTAGTAAGGGTTAAAACCACCAACAAATACTGTTCGTGACAATTATGTAATTGACTTTAAGTTTTATTTACCTAATGAAGTATTTTCCGTTGCAATTTATATGATTCTCCCTTTGTGTCAATTTAAATCCCGTTGCAATTGTCATTAACTAATTAACTAATACATAATCGTCAAATTAAACTATTTTAGTTTTGCACTTCTCACTCATTGAGGTTTTTTTTTATTCAGTAAAATTACTATTTAAAACATGTTACATTTATTAATGAAAATTATGAATTGTAATTTTCGTCAAACATCAATTCCACAACTGTTTGTCCTACCCAACACGGACAAACACGAAATGCCCAAGTTTTTACCACTACGCAATGCCCAATTTCTTAATGGTATCACCCTCTTCCACTCCAACTATTCACTCCCAGCAACTAGTCTTCCTTACTCAAACGTCTTCCCATCTATGTCAGGCAACCGGTTAACACTGGAACTCCACACAAATAATGTTGAATTTCAAAAACCCCTAATTCATCTTCACCACAGTTTTCGACCCACCGGCAACCATGTTCAATTCCTTTACACCCAACGCAAATTTGGCACGTTGGCACCTTCTCAAATTGGTGTTGTTGGTTTCTTCATAATGGAAAACGCAGCCATCGGTGCTCTCTATGCGCATCGTTTCCGTCGTTTTCAAATATTTGAAACAAAACAAAATTTCGATTTTTTAGCATTTTTTAATACTTTCATTCAGAAATTAATTTTTTTTTATTTAACAGAAATTAAATTTTTTATTACTTAATACCAATAACACAATTAACACAAATTTTGGGCAATTCTTGTAATTATCATTAACTTCCTGCAATATTTTCAAATAACAACATCTCCAAGACCACCTATGCAAATACCTTCAACTATCTTCATTAACCTTCCGTACAGGTATCCCAAAACAAATCTGGACCGTACCTATTTTTATATTTGTATATCAACGGTCAGAACATCATTGGACCAACTTGGACCAATCTAGTGTCGGTCCATACTAAATGGCACCCGAATCTAAAGTCATACCAAACTTAGCAGAAGAGTCTGCAACTTGGTTGTCCTCCCTCAAGGTGTGAACAACCACAGTTTCACCAACCCGACGAAGAGCCTCCTGAATATCACCCACCAGATCGAAAACAGGATGCAAAACTGAGCACCCTTCATTAATCAACCTAACAGCAATCAGAGAATCAGTTTCTAAAATCACTCTATTGTACCCTTTCCGATGAGCCAGCTCGGCACCCATAAGAACAGCTTTGAGCTCCACTTCCGTGATGGTGCCTGAGCCAATGTTCGAAGCAAAACCGCACAGGAAGGCCCCCCAATTATTCCTGAATACCCCTCCGATTGCAGCAGAAGTGCCCAGGTTACCCACTGCTCCATCACAGTTCAATTTCACAAAATTGACTTGTGGAGCAATCCAGCGTATATTGCCTCTGACATGAGGAGCCCTTCCTACCGAGCAAGACCCAACCTCATAGCTTTGTTGGATGGCAGCAACCACGCACAGGATTTTCCTTCCCACAGTGCCACAAGCCACCCGAGTACCACGAAAGATGAACTCACTCCTATTAAGCCAAAGCACCAGTAAGGTAACTCCAAAAATGGTCCTCCAACCGCCTCCCTTCCTACAAGGTTTGGCTCTTGGTCTCTGACAATGTCTTACCCCTGAATTTTCATATGGATAATGTCTCTGATTGGATTGCTGCAAATCTGGGAGAGACTATGCTCATGTTGCAGCTATGAGTCCTTGGTATCTCAGATTCTCATCTTTTCATTATGTCGTTTATTGGCAGCTTGGGAATATCAAATATGTAGTACTCTAGTTAATTTAGCGATGGATTTGTCTAGATAAAATGCCCTCTTTTTTTTCTATTCATTTGAATTTTTTTCTAGATAAAATGCCTCTTTTTTTTTTCTATTCATTTGAATTTTTTATTTTTTGCAATTGAATCATACAGTAATAATTTAGTATTTATTTTTTTGCAATTGAATGAGTTGGATCATATAGACTATAGAGACCACACATACACTGTCTTCTGTTCCTTTTTAGTTTAGTATATTGCACGTGATATTGTTGAAATATTTTGTCCAATCTATGTACATACATTTTGTTATTAATTTGATGATAATCAACCATTCATATATAGGCAAATGACATTCAGAAAACGGTGTGAACCCGAACCATTGAGCATCATACATTGGATAGTTCTACAACTAGCACGAAATGGCGATCGAGAAGCAATTCTTCTTGGAGGGCTATAAGGAAAATCTTTTGCAGTATGCTGGTGATCATGATTTCGACGTGTCTTCTACAATAGCATTAGTTGAAAGTGCTGAAGAAAGGGTTGAAAGAATGGAATAGGGGGGTCATTCTAGCATAGGACAACCGAAAATCGACCTACCAATAGGAAACTCGGCTTTTACCGAAGGTTTGGAAGTTAACCTAGTTTATTACATTTTGCATTTTGACCCCAATAATTTTTAAAAATTGTTAAAACCCAACACCAAAAATTTGAATCCCGGTTTGTATACCATCAATTAGTTTATTGTTTATTGTCCACCACCTCCCCCCACCCACAATCCCGATGAACTCTGTCACTGACACGGTGATTAGGTGAGATGCTAAGTGTAGATCCGCGGGTGCGTTTTGATATTTAAACTAAAAGGAAAAAGGAAGAAGAAAAGGGAGCGTGAGTTATAACGGGGAAGGGGTACGGTGGAATGACGGAACTGAACTCACCTGGGGCTTCAAAAGTGAACGGTTGTCATTGGGTGAGCGAGCGAGGGTCAAGGTGGTGGGTGAGATCGAGATTTGGGCTTTCCCATTTTTTTCAGAAAAAGGAGAAAACAAATTGGTACGGTAATTAATTAGAGTTAGGGAGAATGAATCGAAGCAAGTGTTAATGTGCAGTGAATTAACAATTAAAGGTGCTTTAAATGGGGGATTGGTCAGTTTTAAAAATCTCATTTAAGAGGTGATATTTCCTTTTGACTAACAATCGCAACTGGAATTGCATTTTGCAATGAGAACTTGCCAAAATGGTGTGATTTGTGAATTAGTCTTTCGTTTCTTAGTCATCATACATGAATGAATAGTCTACTGCCATAGGTGAGGGAGAAGGAGGGGGTGGTGGGGGAGGAAGGGGAGGCCATGAGAGGAGGGAGGAGAAAGAGGGAGGGGGGAGTGATGGGGGAAGCCATGAGAAAAGGAGGGTGGTGGTTTATTTTGTTTTTTTTATTATCATTAAAATAATTTATTCATTGGTTTTACTTGTTTAATTATTATCATTATAATAATCTTTTATTTTATTTAATAGAGGATACAAAGGAAATTTAATAAAAATAATAAGGATAAAAATGACAGAAAAAGTCATACGCTATAAGCTTAAAAGCCACTTATAGTAGCGTCTGAAAAAATGTTATACACTTTTTTGTGGGATAGGGTCAAACCCGACCTTGCATTGCTCAGGGTAGGACAGGTCACTGAGTCGGGACGGGTCATGAATGCCCCTAGTAGAATGCAAAATTAACCAATCCAACCATTGAATTGTAAGTTTTTATATAGATTGAGTTTACAAATTTTCATGTGAATAAAAAAATAATTGATATTCTATCACTATTTTATTTTAACTGATAATAAGTTATTCAAAATATTAGTAAATGTCCATGGATAGATCATATACCTATGAATGTCATAATTATAATTTTTTTATGAATAAATTTAGATTAGGGGAGGCACACCCCATGCAAGGCAAGTCAAACCCAAGTCACAGCTAGTGCGAGTAAGGGTCCAATCATCTGTGCCCACACCTGTTGGCAATGTGTAAATTCTCTGAAATTTAATATACATGATTAAGATGATAATATCACATGATTGAACGGCTGGGTCAATTAATTTTACATTTTACACTAAGTTATTAATTGGTGTAAGTGTAAGAGTTTAACACCTGGTGTCAATTGATCTTGTTCTATATTTTTTATATTTTATGCATGGGACAGGATCAATTGACACCTAGTGTCAAACTCTTACACTTATATATCAATTAATAACATTTTGTAAAACTCAATTAATCGATCCAACTATTTTTTGTTTATACCCACAGTATCCCAAAGGAAAAAGAGTATGGACTAATCTGTGTTCGGCCGGGAGGTAATTTAAGCCTAAATCATGTGATATTATCATTTTCATTGTGTATATTAAATTTTAAATAATTTAGATATTCGTAATTATGTTATCTAATAATGAATATTTACTTATATTTTAATAACATATTATCTGTTAAAATAAAATAGTGTAATGAAGTATTAATTAGTTTTTTATTCACATAAAATTTTATAGACTTGATCTACTATATAAGAACTCTTGATTCAACAATTTGATCAGTTAATTTTGCATTCTATAGAAAGTTATTAATATGTGTAAGAGTAAGAATTTAACATCTAATGTTAATTGATCACGACGTATTATATACTTGTATATATTATATTTACCATAATTGTAACCATATTCTTTCTATCATTGGTCAATGTGTGCCCCTAGACAAAAATGAGTCCAACTCTTTTTTTTCTTAAACTACTGTCAGAGCCTTTGGTAATTTTGATTCTCTCACTCATAAATTCAGCGTGTGTTGTCAACTGAGCCACACCTATTGAGTTATGAGTCCAACTCTTTTACAATAACTTAATGATTTCCTTATATTTAATAATATTTAAAATTATAATAACATTTTCCAAACGAACAACATAAGTAAGTGATCATTGAGTTATTTAATTAAGGAAATGGTGCACAATTGCATAGCAGAAATAAAAGAAAAAACTTGTTATATAAAAAAAGCAAAAATAAAAGAAAAAACTAAAATTGCCATTTTAATAATTCTAGATTTTTGTTGGGCTAAATTTGTAAATTGGAAAGATATACTTCATTGACCCATTTAACAGGTTGTGGGTAACGAATCCTAGCCATTCAAATTTTTTTCCTACAAATCTATGGTACAATGGGGGTTTCCTATTGGTGGAATGATTTTCGGTTGTCCTATCCTAGACGGACCTGGAATAGGTTGTACGGGTCAAGTGAGAATTACCACAAGTGGAGCATTGGCACACATGCTATAATAATCATAATATTGGAAACGAAAAGGGAAAGAAGAGGAATTGATCTAATGGTGAGGGGAGTTCCAAGACAACATGACTATCATAAGGATCTGGATTGGGTGTATAGTTACCATTTTGGTACAGTCATGCAGTCGGATGATCGAGACTGTTTGGATCGAGATCGGATGGCTCACAATTCAATTTGTATTTTAAACTTGGTTTAACTTTAAAATTCCCATCCGTCTGATCTCAATCAACGTCATGATCATTGATTGCATGATTGTACGACTGGACCTAATCCAAATCCCTATCATAAAACACCACACAGTCCCATTCAATGTTTTCGTGATAAACTAATATACATTTGGTCATGTTAACATGTCACATTGTCTATACTTATATCACATATGAAAATTTGGGACGCAATTATGTTGTGTCATTTGGGACAATTGTTCGGTTGGATGCTAGCTTTCTAATGTTGGATCAATGACAATTCTAGACTAAAGTATTTTTTGTTTTCTTATATGTTGCTTATTGTTTATGTTTATTATGGGTTTGATGGAATGTATGCTTTTTTTTTGTTTACACCCACAATATTACCGGGGGGGGGGGGAACATTAGTGGTAAAAAGTAAGTGTGTTCCCCAATTTTCTCCTCAATATTTGAACATCATGTGCCTCTCAGGCCATCAAAATTGTTGAGTGGAAGACAACAGTGAGTGAGGAGTTCATTGCACTTCTAGCCAATGCCACTTGGTCACTTTTTCCATCCTAAAGACCACTATAACATCATTGGGTGCAAATGGGCATTTCACATCAAGAGGCACCCAGATGGTTCTATTGCCCGTTACAAGGCACATCTAGTGGTAAAGGATTTCTTCAATAATTGGGGATTGATTATTCAGAAACATTAATTCAGTCCAGTAATTAAACCCCAAACCATCAAGATTGATCTATGCATTGTGCTATCCAAAGGCTGGAACTTGTCACACATGGATGTCAACAATGTGTTCTTGTGTGGATCCACCAAAGAGGACATCTACGTACATGGATCAACCGGGTGGTTTTGTTCATCCTAATCAGCTAAATTATGTTGCAAATTACAAAAATCTCTCTATGGCCTCAAACAAGTTC
Organism: Glycyrrhiza uralensis; assembly: GCA_030159175.1. NCBI lineage: Eukaryota > Viridiplantae > Streptophyta > Magnoliopsida > Fabales > Fabaceae > Glycyrrhiza > Glycyrrhiza uralensis. The sequence goes on from BRZY01000008.1 coordinate 4,304,456, forward strand.
CACGAGTTTGGTACAATGCTATTTGATCCTTCTTGTTGACGTATGGGTTCACAAATGCTAAATATGATACATCGCTTTTTATTTTTAAAAAGGATCAAATTATAGCTTATTTCCTTTTGTGTATATAGATTATCTTCTTCTTACAAGGAAAAGAGCAGGTTTATTGTAATGCATGGTCAGGTTGCTTTTTAGATTGATGATTGTCCCCACAAATCAACATGAGTTTTTTCACCATGATTTGTCCTCATATGCATGCTTCACAGGAAAACTTTGCAGGAAGTTACTCATCCTGAAATTGCTCCAAATCAAGCAGTACGCTTAACTATGGAGTTCTTAAGTGATGAGCTACCAAAAAGATGATGTATCTTGTTGATATAAGTAATATTGATCAATTCTATTTTAGCTTTCATAAAATGTACAGTCCCATTTCTGCAGTCATATAATTTCTCTCATTTCCGTATGAATTCGATCTAATCATGTATCCATTTGTCTAAATACTTGCTAGGAGTCGCTCTATGTCTGTATTTCTTTACACCGACGATCATTCCCTATTCCAAAAGACAAAATTTTGTCCTACGTATAAATTATTATAAAAAAAGGCATAAAATTATTGTTGAGTTTGCCAAAAGCCCAAAATGTGCACATTAATTAATTAAAGCCTATGCAATTATTTATGTTCACATCTTTACGAAATCTACCCAAAAAATATATTATTCACGAAATGAATATGATCGCATTAAAAACTTGAAAGTCAAGAGAAATGAGCATGTGATTAAAAAAAGAGAAATGGGCATGTGACATGTGCATACACAAAAAAATGATAATAACAATAATAATTGATAATTGATGTCGCGGTCGAAGAGAAGACGTGGCCACCACCCTTTCCGGTGAAGCAACAATTGACAACAAACAAACATTAGCGGCAATCGTTATCATTTTACTTTCTCCTCTGTCCATATGATTTTTTCATGTCTATCTCCCTGAATCACAATCTTTTAGCGTTTTGAATTTCAACAATTTGAGGATATTTGATAAACAAGTATCTTCAATTTTTTGGTCAATATAAAGAAGAAGTATCTTCTGAGTGATTCTTTTTTTGTCCGACCTAAAAACTTGAGATTTCAACTAATCAAAATTTAGTGCCATTATTTAGAGTGACAATTTTTAATCAACTTAGATTGGTATTAGTCCGGATTTAAAATGATGGGTTAAATATTTTTTTAGTCTTTTAAATAGAAAAATATTCGATTTTAGTTTCTCATCTTTAAAATGTCTTATTTCAATTTTTTACATCGTTGAAAGGTAAGCGCAATGAATTGAAGAGTTTTGACTATATAATATACTATTTAGGATTAATGCGATTAAAACTAAAGTGTCACTCTATTCGATGTAACATAAAGTGACTAAACAAAATTATCATAAGAGATAACAAGTGATTTATTTCCAAAAAATACGAATTAAAATAAGAGATTTTATAAATAAGACTCTGAATAAATATTTTTTTATTTATAGAAATTAAAAACATATTAGAATCATTTACAACATATTAAGATCTTGATCAAAAAAAATTTACAACATATTAAGAATCTCATACTACAAAATTAGCAAAAATAAATAATAAATTTAATTTTTTTATAATAAATTTACTCTTAAGATTTACTCTATAGATGAAAGTATCTTTATCCACATCAGATATTTTTTTTATTAAAAAATTCGCTTTCGGTTACATTATTACTTTTATTTGGTTGCTGTCTTCAATCGGATTCAGTAATAGAAACTGCATACTGACATACTCCATGTGCATCCCTCTTCAATCTCCACCTTCATCGCTATAGATAACAAAATTTAATTTTAAAAAAAATCAGAAAAAAAAACAAAAACAAAAAGACAAAAGAGTCACGAAGATAGTGTGTTCCTCTCAGGCTTTCAGCTTTTTCAGTTACTCCTTTTCGCGTTTTCAAATAATCGATTCTTCAAACGGAAAAACCTCTCTCTCTCTCCCTCTCTCTTTCTCTCTCTGCATCGCGCTTTTAAACTGCAACCGCGGATTCCAGAATATTCCAAAACGCCATGTTCCATCACCTTCCAGATCCAGGTATATTCAGCGTTCACCGATTGATTCACTGCTAGTAGCGTTTTTTCGCTGCAACACAATAATAATGTCGTTTTCGTTTTCTCCGTTGTCGTTTCGTTGCGTTCATCATTTTTCATAAATCGCAGTTAAGAATTTCTTTGTGTGTTCGTTAGTTAGGGTAAGTTTTTTTTTCCGCAATCTGTTTCGTCTCTGAATATGTATGAGCGTGTTAATTGATAGGCATGGATGGTTAGATAAATGAGTGGAAATTGAATTGTTATTTATGGTTAATTTAATTTAATTTTTTTCATTCACCGTTGAACGAGAATTTGTTGATTTTTGGTATTTGGACAACAAACCGAGTTGCGTGTGTTGATTGTATTTGAAGGTTTTTTTGCGGCGGCTTTTTTTTTTTTGCATTTTAAAGGTTGCTTAATGAGGCTTTGCTTCTTTTGAGTCGGTGAAGAGTTTTTGTATGAATTGGTCGTGTTGCATAAATTGAGAAATTGCTTGAAAATTGAGAGAAACTTCTACATTAAAGAAGATACCTTCTATATCCATTTATAGCATCTGAAATTGGCTTTTGAGTTCATATTATTGTTGCTAGTTGGGTTTTTTGATTGTTGGATTGGTTTTCTGCTTAATTTTGTTGAGGAGATAGGTTGTGGGTGTTAGGAATTGTTATTGTTATTGTTATTGTTGTTGTTTCGGTTTTTTCAGAGAATTGAGTTGATGGGGGGTAAAAGTTCTAAAGAGGATAGTTTTAGGCAGAATTCATCTTTGCGTTCAACTTCTTCTGCATCTGCTTCTTCTTGGAGTGCACATCATGACCCTTATTCGGGTTACGGTCAGGGGGGTTATACCTATGAGTCGCAACCGCCACCCTCTTATCCTGCACAGCCCTATTATGCCCCGCCTCCTCCTCCTCAAAACCATGGATATGAGCCTCATGCTAATGATAGAGTGGCCAACCATTACAATAAGAAAAAGCTAGAGAGGAAGTACTCAAGGATCGCGGATAATTACAACTCCATAGATGAGGTAAGAGATGCTTTGCATGCAAGTTTTGTACAGTTGGTGTTTTTCTTTAGCTTATCATGGGATTAGTCCATTATCCATATCACCATATGTATATGTGTGTGTGTGTGTTATATTTTATCTGTTTGGGAATTCAAATACATTTCTTCATCTGGCTTTATGTGACTAGGCATGACTTATCTGAAAATAATATCGTCTTGCAATTTGCAAATTTCAATCTTACTGATGGTGCTACTTATTCATCTTTGTATTTTGGGGAAACTGGTGATTGTCATTATTTACATTCTTAACATTCTAGCATTTTTTATACTTATATTTCATTTTTACAGGTGACTGAGGCTCTTGCACGTGCAGGCCTTGAGTCTTCCAATCTTATTCTTGGTATTGATTTCACTAAGAGCAATGAGTGGACAGGTTAGGCCATATTTATAGTTTTTAAGCCAAAATTGGAATTTATGCATTGTGTAATTGTGAAATATATGCTGAGCTTGATTTTGCTTCCAGGAAAGCATTCATTTAATAGACAAAGCTTGCATCACATTGGGAATGGTCTGAATCCCTATGAACAAGCAATATCCATTATTGGGAAAACCATGTCGGCATTTGATGAGGATAACTTGATTCCTTGTTTTGGATTTGGGGATGGTATCTCTCTTAAGTTGTCACAACTTATACATTGTAGAATTTTTGTTTGTAGCTTAAATGTGCTAACGGGCATTGTTGTGATATCATGGCAGCATCAACACATGATCAAGATGTCTTCAGTTTCTATCCAGATGAAAGAGTTTGCAATGGATTTGAAGAAGTGTTGAGTCGGTATAGGGAAATTGTTCCTAATATTCGACTTGCAGGTTATATATCTACTACTTATCTTCTTGTTCTTAAGAGGATTCTATTTCTTCATGTTGTAGATATTCTAACACTGAGCTAATTGGACTTATATCTTTATGTCAGGCCCTACTTCATTTGCACCCATCGTTGAAATGGCCATGACAATCGTCGAGCAGAGTGGAGGCCAATACCATGTTTTGGTGATAGTTGCAGATGGCCAGGTACTCTATTCTTTATCCAGTATGTATGGAATTGTCTTTGGATAAATCCAAAAGAGGACGATTTTCTCTTCTACATGACTGGGTTTCCATTTTTCCTTTCATATGTTGAATTTTCTGAATTGAGCTCAGTAAATAACTTGGTTTGCAAGACTGAATTGCTTCATGCTTTCTCCTTCATCCGTGCTTTCTATTCTTCCTGAAAAAACTGATTTTATATGCATATGACTTTGTTTGGTGCAGGTAACAAGAAGTATTGACACTGAACATGGGAGGCTAAGTCCACAGGAGCAGAAGACTGTGGATGCCATTGTTGAGGCCAGGTGATTATGCTGCAAGGTTATTCTCAATAATGTTTTATTTTTACAAATATCTAATACCTTGTCTTATTTACCTGCATTGTCACAGTAAATTTCCTCTTTCAATCATATTGATTGGTGTTGGAGATGGACCTTGGGACATGATGAAGGAGTTTGATGACAATATCCCAGCTAGGGTCTTTGATAATTTTCAGGTAGACAATGAGGAGCATAAAGAATATTGATTAATACTTGTTAAAATATTCTCAATAATGGGAATTCACCAGTTCTCTTTGTGCTTCTTTAGTTTGTGAATTTCACGGAAATTATGTCAAAGAACATTCCTCCTTCACGAAAAGAGGCAGCATTTGCTCTTGCAGCATTGATGGAGATTCCTTCTCAGTATAAGGCCGCAATAGAGCTTAATCTACTGGGGTAAAATTCTGGTTCTTTACCTTCAGTATTATTCTCTCTTTTAAAAAAAATTAAGTTCATTTTCTGATAGTTTTTGTTATTTGTGCCTATTTCTCTCAAATAGTAGTCGGAAGGCCAATGCTCCTCAGAGAGTTGCCCTCCCAACGCCCTCATATGGTGCAGCATCTTTTGGCACTTCAAAACCTTTTGGTTCAGCATCTTTTGGCCCTCCAAAACCTTTTGCTTCCGCATCTTATGGCACTTCAAAACCTTCTCATGTTTCTAGCTTTGAACAGAGAGCCCCTTCTTACCATGACGACATCAACCTAGTTGGCACAGCTCCTCCTGTCCCAAATTCTACTAATGACAATCAGGTACAACCTACAAAGTGCTTCAAATGAAAATGTGTCATGTTCTTGATCAGGTCTTTAGGAGCAAATATGAAATATGAATGTAACAGGGAATTGCTTGAAATTATATGAATCTATGTTGTTTATTTTTTTGTATCTTGTTCCGATCTAGCTTCTTTTGGCATTATCTTCACATGCCTCAGACGGTTAATTAGTAATTAGATTACTCGTGTAACAAAGCATCTACTTGGTCTAATGGGTAGAGACGAACGGCATGGCATCAAATACATTCTTAATTTTGTTACATAGTTTTGTGGTCTCTTTATTCCTGATTATATTTTAAGTTAATGACTAAATCTGAAAAATACTAGTCATGAATCCAGTTTGTATATGCATAGTTTTATTGTATTGTTGCTTGCTGTGCATTTTATATGTCTAATATATAGGGACTGAATTAGAAATGGTTCATGTTATTAATTTATTATTATTAAAGATTTTCGTACTGTATGATTAACAAATTGAATTGGTCTTTCTGCAGCTTTGCCCTATATGTTTGACCAATCCAAAAGACATGGCCTTCGGATGTGGGCATCAGGTAAAAACAATATTTTCAATTTCTTCCCATATTTTTCTGATGTAAAGATCAGATAAGAAGAATGCTTATTATGACTTCTTTATGATACATGACAGACATGTTGTGAATGCGGACCAGATCTTCAGACGTGTCCAATCTGTAGGAGCCCTATTATCACTAGAATCAAGCTTTACTGAGCAGCATCTTTCATTGGGAAGTATTTATCTCTCATGGTGTCAACTAAAATTCTTTGAATTTTTTTATGTGGTTGTGTATACAACATTAGATCAAATCTTAGTTTCTACAGATGAAAAGTGGTACTTATATGTAATCATTCCTTAAATTTTTTATTTTTTTGGTTATTCATTTTCGTTTCTGACTGATGGTTTGACAACTTAGCCTAGGGTGGTACTTGTACAGTTTTAAATGGATGGTTTTGGTTTGATTTGTATTAATCGAGGCTTAAAAAAGTGACTTCTGAATATAAGGAAAGGGATTTGTTTGCTCCCAAAAAATTAGATGATGCACTCTGAGGTCTTGCTTGCTTCTTGGTCAAATTAACTTCCTTTGAGGAGGGAAAAAAACTGATCCTTTCCTAATTATTTTATGTTCCCTAATGTATACTTTTTAATTGACGATACTAAAGTTGAAAGTCAAGAAGTTTCAATGTGCTTGTCGAATATTCTGTCAGCACTATAAGACTGTAAGTTGTTAATGTCATATTTCATAAAATAAAATTTCATTTTTATTATAATGTTGCCTTTTTCCAAAAGAGAAACTTAACAACACTCTTTCTAATACATTTTTTTAATACATTTTTTTTATTATTAGTTGAGATTTATACGGATCTCGTTAAATAAGAAGTGATTCCCATCAAATTATGCAAATCCACTAACTTAATAAAAAATAGTATATTAAAGGAGTGTTAAAAAATAAACAAAATTATACTTTAAGTTCTTTAAGTTATTTTAGTTAGTCTTTTATCTTTATTTTTAAACAATAAGGTTTCTTAAGTTGCAAATGTTTAATAACGTTTTCCTTTTAGTCATACGTCGTTAGTGAGTTGCTGATACGTCGTTAGTGAACTGCTGATGTGGCCGTTTGTAATCGTACGTGACATTCAACACTGCATTTTATATATTCGGTGACGTGTCATAAGAGACTAAATTAAAAAAAAATTAAATTAAGGGACCAAAATAACAATTTTATTCTTATTTGTCTTTCTCCTCCCTTCCTCCAGCACCTCCCGCCCCCAATTTTATCATATTTTTTGAGAATATGATAAATTCTAAAATTTAACTTCCGAAACACAGTTTCATTATTTTTTGATGTGAACCATCCGTGTGCTTCTCTTGTCTAGCAGATAGAGCTTTTATTCAGCAGGGTGGTGAGTGATGACTTCATTTGGACTCATGCTCTTCCGGAAGCAAACCAAGTTGCTGACTCTTTGGGAAACTAAATTTAACTGTGTTCGAAAAATTGATTTCTAGAAATTAATTCCTAATTCCTAGATGCTAATTTGATTGGGTTCCTCTTAAATATATCCTACAATATATTCTGAAAGTTAATTACTAGAATTAAACATAATTGTGTTCAGGAACACAACAAACGATATCTGAAACGTCTAAAATATCCTACAAAATACATTCTAAAAATTAATTTTCAAAATTAATTTATTTATTTTGTTTATTAATGTACATTCAGAAAAATAATTTCTTTTTTTTACGAAAAGAAAAATAATTTCTAGAAATAACTAGAACATGCAAAAAATAATTATAAAAAAAAGAAGTGTATGAGAAATGTGAGTGTGAATATCAATTCCCCAAACAATTAGACCAGGGGTGCCGGTAAATACACCCCATCATTTTGTCCATACATCTCACTTTAAATGATATTTTATTTTTATGCCCTTATTGATATTTTTTTTCAGTTTTGTGTTTTTACTGAAAACTCAGTTTCCAGAATGCATTTTTATGTGTTTCAGAAACTCGAGTTTTTGGAATACAAATTTATATTCCAGAAACTCGAATTTCTGAAATATATGCGAAAAATTGAGTTTTTATACATTCCAAAAACTCGAGTTTCCGGAATTTAAAAAAAAAATATTCTAGACATTTGAATTTGTATTCTGGAAACTCAAGTTTTTGGAATTTAAAAAAAAATATTCTAGACATTCGAATTTGTATTCCAGAAACTCGAGTTTCTGATAATAATATAAAAATACATTCTAAAAACTGAGTTTCCGATAAAAGTGCAAAACTAAAAAAAAATAAATCAATGAGAGTAGTTTGAGAATTTAATAGATTAAATAGGGTGTATGTCTAAAAATAGAGGTGTATTTACCAACGCCCTTCGACCGGCCCCAGAAGTCCATGCGTCTGTCCGGTCCTACAACAACAAACCAAAGCCCAAAAAAACGAAACAAACAAAATTCTAAGGGTTTTACGAGGAAAGAGAGACGAGAAGAGAGAGGAACTGTTCTGTTTCTGAAGTGGGTTCCCTCTACTATGAAGTTCCTTCAATCTCTCTTAGGTATCCTATTTTCTCCTTCTCATTATTCTTCTTCAATTCCACACACAAGCATTGATTTCAGAGTCTCACCTTCACCCTTTTTCAGCTAAAACCCGATTTGCAGGGCGTGTCGGGTCACCATGTGGGGTATCGGGGCTCCGATTCTTCGCTGCTTCCACTGAAGAGTACTCCAAGAGGAACTACGCCAACAATGTCTCAGAGTACAACACTGTCGTTGGTTCTCTCAGTGCTCAAAGAAGGTATCTCTCTCTCTCTCTCTCCACTTTTTTTAAAAAACTATTTTTTTTTGTTAATTAAGGTATACACCCCATTTTTCATTTTTTTTGGAAATTATTAATTTTTTATTTTTGGGGTTTGTTGGATTATTTGGTAGGAATTTCTTGCTGAGGGATGTGTATGATGACATGATGCTTGATGGGGTGAAGCCAAACCGTGACATTTTTCATTCCCTTGTTGTTGGAACCATGAGAGGCTCTAGAATGCAAGATGCTTTCTTCTTCATGGACCAAATGAAAATCATGGGCATGCTTCCTGATGTATGTACTATTTTCTCTTCTCCATAAGCCTGTTTATTGGTTGTTGGAGTGATGCTACTGATATGTTGGTTATTGGGTGTGTAATTGTTGAAGTTATGTGCTGAAAAAATGGATACTTTGTTAATTTGGTTGCTTGAAATTTCAATTAGCTGCTGCCTGACATATGTGATTTAAAGTGGAGAACTTCTGAGTTCTAACTATTTCTGCTGCTTTTTCCTCGTTACTTTCCAATAGAAATGGGTAAAATGATTAAGCTCAGATTGTTTTCGATTTCTATGTCTTTTGAGTGTGCTTGGTTAAACCCTTTTTTTCTGTCTCTTCTTATTGTAATAGCTTGTAGAGTGTGGATAACATTGAGTGTTATAAAGTTGTTGAGTTTCTCTTCTTCTGTATAATATTTCCAAGTTCCCATGCTTATGTGAATTGGAAGATATGATGGTTGTTTTTGTTTCATGGCTTTTGGTCCAAAAAATGTGATTTGGCTGAAACTAGAGGAAGGTGACTTTGTATTTTACAATGTGGCAACCTTGTTTTGTATACATGTGTACATGAAATTGGGGTGTATGCATGGCTACATTGCTGTGGTTACTGGCTATTTGTTTTTAATTCCCTTATGAAGTAGAGCAGAATCATTTTTCTAATTGTTTTCTCATATAGAGCACATGCCATAAGCTCATAAAATTTGTTGACAACATTGTATAAACTTCCAATTTACAGTTTTTATGTTCCAAGATCAATGACTAGTTTCATATTGATGATGTAGGTTACTTTATACAACTTTCTGATTTCAACTTGTGGGAAATGCAAGAACTCTGATCAGGCTATTCAGGTACCTGTTATGATCTACTTGTAGACATGCTTCTAAAATTCCACTGCACTAGAAGTTTTTATTGCTTTCTTATCTTTAGATGTATAATAATGTTTTTATTTGTTGTCCTTTGAAATAAAGATTTTGGAGGAGATGAAGTGCATGGAAGTAAAGCCAAATGTACAAACCTACATCTGCTTGCTACATGCTTGTGCAGCCCAAGGACGCATTGACCGAGTGTATGCTATATTTCTATTTCTTTTATTATCTAATACTGTACTAAAATTTGCTTCTTTCATTCATTCCTTCCCATAAGGACTTCATTGTTTTTCCAATGCTTAGTTTGGCATCATTCAATACCTAAGGGTTGGTGTTTTATTTTTCACATGTTATGTGATGCTAAACTCTGCCTGTGTCCTGCTTTGTTGCAAATCTTTATATAGGTGGTCCCGTGTCTGGAGATAAGGGAGGATTGTATTAGGAAATCAAAATCAATACCCAAATAAAGTTTTCTTGAATCATTGTGGCATGGATCATCAATGTGTTATGTGATGCTACTCATGATGGCCTTATGAATAAAGTTTTCTATATAATGTATATTCATTTTTTTCTTTTGTGTAAAGTAGGGAAGTTCCTATTTCTAATTTTCTTTTTTTATGTATCCAAGTGCATATTAGAACTGTCAAGTCTCTTTTTATATATTTACCTTTTCCAAAATATTGAATGACTCAAATTTATTGATCCAGGTATGCAATTGTCCGTGATATGACTGCAGCTGGTCTGGGATTAAACAAGTTCTGCTATGCTGGGCTTATAGTTGCACACAAGAACAAAACACCTGTTACCGATGATTTTGGTGAAAAAGTATTTGTCGTATCTATTTCTTGATTTGACATGTATTATGCTGTAGTTTTCCAGTAATCATTGAACTTATTATTCTTTGGAAAAAGGTTATTGAGTTTGTGGAGAGGTCAAAGATATGGTCTTCAGTTGAATCCAACAGTGCCAATGCTGAGAATGTGATGATTGGTGTTTCCGATGAGGAGTTGTACAACTTACCAACAGCGGAATACGTTAATAGGCGCGGAGGGTTTTTGAATAGGTCATTTACAGCATATCATACTGCATTTAATGCTGCTGCAGACCTCAAGAATGTTGGGGTAAGAGGCACCATGTCTGTATGAATTTTGATAATATTGTTAAATGGTTCTTGCTATGCTTCTATTCTCTTCTGATGCTGCCTCTGTATGACATGAAATCATCAACCACATGCCTTTGAGATGGTGGATCAAATTATCAACATAAATCTAGTAAAAATTGGTTGTGCGTGATATTTGAATCTGGATGTTTATTTAGAGTTTAAGCCAATTCATGATATCCACTTTACTGGTCAGTATTGCATACCTCTTAAATATTTTTTTACCATAACCTCTTTTAAATGTTTTTTTACATACTTCATTCTGGCTTACTCCCAGTAAGGAAAACTGGTGTAATGTAATGTTATTTTCTGTTAATCTAGAATGTTCACGTTAATCTATCTTTTAATGGTAGCCCTACTGGAATCTGAATGTTCTTCTATTACGAGTGCACTCTGTACTGACCAGAAAAAAAGATTAAATGGGTGACAATGATATAACTTAAATAATCCAATAATTTATTTTTATATGCTTTCTAGTTTCTACCATGGAATAATAAACTCGGTTAGCACACTACCACCTTACTCCTATCAGTCCTATGCGCCAGGTCAAAGTTGTAAATTGTCTTTTTTTTTTGTTTTAAATTGTTTTTTAAAATTTGTATGGTTGATGTCTAATTGTGGCAGTTGACGGAAACACTTCTAGAAATGCTGAGCAGGGAGGGGAAAACTCCTGATGTCTATATTATGATGCAAGTGATAAGGTAATTGATTATTGATTATTAATTTCTCTAGTTTATTCTATTCAGATAGTTTGAAATCATGCATACTACCAAACTATAGCTTTGTATTGGTATGTAAATTAACCAAGCTGGAATTTATGCTTGCTTCAAATTTGGCACTAATTATATGAATAACTAGTGTGTTGATTGATTGCTTCTCTTTTATTTGCCTTTGGTGCATGTCATCATCTAGGCTTTAATGTGTCTTAGTGTTACCAATGGTGCATGGTGTCATGCCAAAAATCGTCCATAGTTTTATAGTGGATGATGATGTCATAGCATCATGTTGAAACAAGGCATCCATGTTGCTATAAAAGAAATGGAAGATTTAATAAACGTGCTTATAAAAAGTAAATGAAAATGCATCTTAGTTTATATTAGGAATAATTATCATACAATAAGTTTTTCAAGCAAATTATATCGTCATAAAGGACAAGTTGACACCATAAAGTGTCACTAACTCTCAAATATAGAAGTACTATAAAGGAAGAAAAACACAGTCACAAAACAATCAAATGAAAATGTAACCAATCCGGGGATGTTGATAATGATAGACTATGAACTGCATGTAAAAGGGCATGCTTGTAACCATCAAACTCAGTCAACTTGGCTGTGCTGAAGTGAGCAAATGTGGTTACAGTTTGATCTTTTTTGGTTCTAGACTAGATCCTTGTTTCTTGCTGCTGTTTCAACTGTTTTTGTTATTTCCAATTGCATTATAAAAGTTTCGGTTTTTGTCTGATTACCATTATTATGCAGGTGCTATTGTCACGCAGGAGATATTGACCGTGCTCTTCAAACTTTTGAGGACCACGTAAGTTCAGGAAGGGCTATTGCTGCGGAACTTTTTGCGGTGAGTTTGGTCATATAATAGTAGTTTTTCCTCTTTTCCATATATTAGAAAAACAAGAAGGCAAAACGAAGCTAACTTCTCCGTCAGCTAGAAGCTAGACTTCTGAACCCAAACAGGACTTAGGAGGAACCTTGTTGAACTCCAGCTATATAAATATTTACGTAATGCTATTTTTTTTCTTCATAATTTGTATAAATTGGATATTGATTAATGAATTGTACAAACAAACATGACTGCAGACACTTGTAGAGGGGGCAATGGTTGGGTACACTGAAAAGGGAATGCAAATTGCTCAAGATACACTGGTAGGTTATCATATATTCTTCATCAATGTTGTTACTTTGTGATTCATTTGGTCGGTATGTTTAAAGACTTCAAATTTAAATCTGCAATGTAGGTAAAGATGAACCAAAGAAACTTTTTCATGTATTCCAAAATGGGAAGTGAGCTCCTCCTTATGGCTGCTGGTGAAAAGGTATACATAACTCCTCCAATGATACCCTCTTGTTATGTTGTTGATATGAGATAGTTTATATATGTTGCTTAGGATTTAAATATGTTTATCATTTTTTGTTGTTTTTCAAATAATAGACTGGAGGATATACTCTTGCTAACTACTTATGGGACTTGATGCGCGCCCGTAATGTTTACCCTTCATTTCCTGCGGTAGAAGCATACTACCAGGGCTTAAAAGTGAGTTATTCACCTCAGTAATGCTTTTTATGTGCTTTGAGATTTCATAGTATTTCTTGATGGTTTGTATTTCATATTTGTTGCAAAAATTTATGAATTATAAAATATACTGGGGTTAAAATTTTCTCTTATTTTGATTGGGATAGGAATCAGTGCATGTTAAAATTTGGTCCACTATCACTGGCAAACCTTTTGTTCTATCATCCAATTGTGTTTTGTTGCATCACTAAAAAGAGTTTAACTTGTGATGTTATTTATTGTCAATGTCAAATTATTTTAGTAGTGTGGCGACACATGACTGGGTGATGCTATAATTTCTTTAACCGTGTTTATATATACACTAGGTGTCAAAGCTTTTTGTAGAATGAGAATTTGACCAACCCAACTGGTGAATCATACTATATTATCCTGATGATAATGTATACAAATACAAAATTTCATACAATTAGGGCCTATTTGGATTGGCTTATGAACAGCTTACTTGGGCTTACCTACTGGTATAAGCACTTGTGAGAATGTTTGAAAGAGCTCATGGAAATAGCTTATGATATGTTCATAAGTTGTTTTCAGCTTATTTCAATAAGCTCTCTAGAATAACTTATAAAAACAGCTTACAACATATATGAAAACGGTTTAATCTCATTTTGTCTTCGATTATAGAAATAGCTTATTTATAAGCGCTTATATGATAAACATTTAAGCCCTTAATTAAGCTGTTTATGCAAACGCAGCCTCTGACCTCTCTCTCTCTATATATATGTCATCTAATTTACCTATCTTCCAATTGCCTATCCCTTGATGTTGTCTGCTATGTGCATGGAATTGCAGGATCGACAGATACCCAAAGATGATCCAAGACTTGTGATGGTTTCTCGAATGTACGACAACCTTCGCCTGAGATTTGGGAACAGGGTGAACTTAAATGTATAGAGAGATTTATTCTCCTCCCTTGATTGTTATGAATTTTGTCAGCTGTTGATTAGGTTTTTCCCCTATTTTGAATAGAGAATAATCCATGAGTTATTTATTTTTGATTCATGCATGAGTTGATCCTATGTATTCCACACAGGGTCTCATGTTATCAAGAAAAAAAAAAAGTTGAGCTTAGCTCACCCAGAATGGTATTTTAGGAGAACGTGTAGCCTTCTTTTACCTTTGCTTTGTTCACGTATTTTTGAAGTAGTTTCTTTGTTCAAGAGTACAAGTGCATGAAGTTGTATTGCATGGTAAGTTACTTTGAGTTTACATATACAGAAAAATCACTTTTGTACCCCAAGGTGTTGTCATTTCAAACCCTTTTTTTGTCTAGATCCTTGGTATCGGAAAGTCTTGTTGAATCCCAATTAATTCGAGTCACAAGCTGGGTGGATCTATATAAAAATGGGTAAAGCTCACCAAGTTTTTTTTTTCTTTTTCTATTCACAAGATTTGAATAAGAAACTTAGTTTATGGAAACCAAGTTATTTGTCACTCGGACAAACAAGTGTTTGTGTCATTTGAAACACTAAATTAGCTACAATTTGTTTTATCTTATAATTTTAATTTTAACTGTTGGCTTAACACCATTTTTACCTAAGGAAGAAATCCCCACTAATTATCAAATATCATTGAACTCTTCTAGAAGAATAGACTTTTTTAATTAAAATGTTGTAAGGAAGAGTGTACTCGACAGATGTGACAATAACAAATAATTGATAGATTATGTGCCCATTATATAGAAAAGACTACTTTGTTTTTTCATTTTTTGTTTTTGATAATTTTTTTTTCATTCTTTTAGCATAACTAGGTCCCTTAGATTAGATGATCTTATAACCGAAGATTTTAGGACAACATATAATCTAAACCTCTTCAAACCTTCACCTTTTTCCTGGCGACAATATAAAGAAGCATTTAGAGATTCATTGATGATCTATGAACAAAGTTGTATTATTGTTGATAGGAATGAAAAAAAATTCCCAAGTGGATAACATGGGGATTCGTTGACTATCTACCTTGCTTATGCTTGAAAAAGAAAGATTGAAGATTACATTAGACGTGGGGTTTCAAAATTACACTATTTTTTCAATAAACAACCGAATTAAATTCTAAAATTAAATAATAGATAAAATTAGTCTTTTGGTCTCTTAAATTATTATTTTTTTAATTTGGTCTCTTATCATTTTTTGTAACAAAGTAGTCTCCTATATTTTAAAAAAAAGCTTAAGTAGTATTTTTCTAACACAATCATGCTTGTTTACAAGTTGAAATTGACCAATAAATGCTCAAATAGATCAAAAACAAATCAAAATGAGGTTGTGTGGACAAATATAGGACAATATGCATATATATGACAATCAAAAAATAATTGAAAAAAGTATAAGAGACTATTTTGAAAAGATCAAATTGAAAAAAATAATTAACTCAAGGGACCAAATGACTAATTTCACCTTTTTTTTTGGTCAACAATGAGTAATTTTACCTAAATAATATTTTGTAAATCAAAATCCAATATTTTTTATACCATTTTTTTTGTCAACGATATTTTTTTTGGTTAAAGGTCAACGATATTTATGATACCATTAAAGAGAGGGAAAGGTTACATAAGCCCTTATAGGCCCGGCCCAACTCATCTGCAAGTTCAAATGGGCCAAAACCGCCTCAAACCAAACTCAAACCCAAACCCTGCATTGTCTTGCAAAACCCCTGCGCGATGAAAAGAGAGTGAAAATCAAAACTCGAGTATTCAACCAAACACGAAGAAGAAGAAGGAGAACGAAGGAAGGAAGGAAGGAATGGACGTTTTTGATGAAAAACTTGAGAATGATGCTACAGAAGCAGCGCCGAATGGAGAGAACAGAGAATCAGAATCGAAGAAGAAGATGAATAAGAAGAAGAAACTGAAGATGAAGAAGAAGCTGGAGAAGGAGGCGGAGAAGGCCAATATGCGTGGCGTGTGCTATTTGAGCCGAATCCCCCCTCACATGGACCACGTCAAGCTTCGCCAAATCCTCTCTCAATTCGGCGATATTCAAAGGATCTTTCTCGCTCCTCAAGGTCACACTCACTCACTCTTCACATTCACACAACAATTTCTATTCACATTCAAAGAAATTTCTCTGTCTTAATTTTATTGTGTTAATATGTCAATATCGCATTGCATTTTAATTCAACAGAAATGTTCATCTTAATGTTTATTTTTATTATAAATTTTAACACAGTCTAGAGATGTTCTACGAGGATATACCAAAATCATTATTGAAATTATAAGACACTGTGAACTTAATCCGTTATTAATCCGTTATTAACTCTTCACATTCACACAACAATTTAATCGCTGAAGGACTAATGTGTGGATCAATGTGATAAAAACAATTTCAATATCAGTTACTAAATTGATAGTGTCCTACAATTTCAGGAATTAAATTGGTAAATTGGTGATTCACTTGTTGTTTTATCATATTTCACTATCTAAAAACTTGATGGTAAAACATAATTGCATGAATGTGTAAAACTCATATGCACCATAACTTTATAGTAATGAAACTCAAATTTTAAATAATTTGACGATAAATTAGTTAAATAAATATTTGACATTTCATACACCAAAGTAATGTAATATATTACTTGGTTATTTTTGTGGTTGATAGATTTTTATTTATTTTTATTTCTGGATTTAGGAGGTTCTACTGCCCAAGTGCCATCTAAGAGGTCACGGGGATCCCGAGACCAAGCATATTCGGAAGGGTAATTGTTTATTTTTTATTTTAATTTTAGTTTGTTTTGGAATTGGATTGGTATCTGTCTGATTGAAGTTGTGTTAAAGTGGTTGGCTGATTTTATTTTTGGTTATGTCGGTTGGTTTTGTTTTGTTTTGTTTTGTTTTGATCATTGGGATTTTTTCTCTGTGACTTTGTAGATGGGTTGAATTCGCCAATAAAAGTGTTGCTAAGAGGGTTGCCAATATGTTAAATGGTGAACAGATAGGTATTTGTTTGAATAACAACCATTTACTTGTTAATCTTTGCTCTTCATTCTTAAATAAAATTCATCATGTTGTCTGTTATCATTTCTACATAATCAGTATCAGTGATGTAAATAGCGCGCGATCGCGCTGCTATAGCGGATTCGCGGCGCGGTTTGGCCCTCCACCGCTACGCGGATGGCGTAGCAGAGCGTTTCACCGTGGCGGGCGATCGCGGTGAGATCGCGGCCGAAAACGCGGTATATCGCGGCTGGATCGCGTCCTGTAGCGGCGCTACGCAGATTTCCAGAAAAAGCCCCCAATTTCTGTACGTTAGGGTTTTTTTTCAAGGGGTGTTTTAGGGTTTTCAAAGGGGGAAAGCTTCTAAATATCTCAGACCTTTCATTCACAAGGATCCCGCGCTCTTTCTCTCTCAGTTTTCATTGTTTCTTCCAAACCCTCACCCCTCCGTGAAGCTCTGTGAACCTGTTCGCTGTTTGTCTGTTCATCTCCTTCACAGTTCGCTGCTTCTTTGGCCGTCTGTTCGTCTATTTCCGGCGAGGAGCTTTTCTGGTTTGCTGCTTCCTGCAACTGTGCTTCCTCTACACTCTGTTTTTCTGCATTTTTCTGCCTCAGTCCATCATCGCACCTGATCTTCACCCAAGCCCTCCATTTCCGGCGACCTGCTCCTCTGTCTCCGGCGACCTTTTCTGCTCGACTCCGGTGACCTGATAAGGTCTCTGGTTCTGTTTGTGCTTTGCTCTGTTTTCTGTTCACCCTCTTCTCTGCCTCTGTATTCTTGTTCAGTAATGGCAGCAAGCAGTCAACAGCAAGGGTCTAGGTAATTTTTTTGGTATTTAGATGAAGCAGTCAAGTATGTCACTCTCTTCTCTGACCTATTTAGATGAATACAAGTATGTTTTATTTAAGACACCTATGACTTTTTTATTGTTAATTATGAATGTCATGAACTTTAGGTAATTTTTATCATTTTTGATAATTTATATGTATATTACATACACCTATATAATCTGTATATAATTGTAGCATAGCGGCCATCCCGCTACCGCTATTCCGCTATAGCAGTTTTTGGGGTCGGCCGCTACGCTCCGCTATCTGGGATTTACAACACTGATCAGTATATCATTATGTTATCTCTCTACAATTATCTCTCTTATTCATTAATTAGATGAAGATAAGGATATACTTTGACAAATAGTAATCAATATTATGTTGAATTTTTAACAACACTTGTCTAGATTTTGTGAAAAAATATGACATGGTGTTTACTTGTAGTAGCAGGATTGTGTACTCTTAGGGGCTATACCTGTTGCTCTTTCTTCTTTAGTCTTTTAATGGAAATGACAATGTTTCCTTGTCAACTCTAGAATTATTTTTATTCTTTAAATTTGGGGAAACAGAAATGTGATGTGTTCATAGTAGTGTTTACTTGTAGTAGCTGGATTGTTTGTCGTGTCTGTTTGCATTGATTTGGTTTTTAAAGTTTCTGAATTGTATTGTGTTTGTCCACAGGGGGAAAGAAGAGGTCATCTTTCTACTATGACCTTTGGAATATTAAGTACTTGAGTAAGTTCAAGTGGGATGATCTAACTGAAGAACTAGGTAATCACTTTATGATCAGTGTTGTTTTTATTTAGTAAAGCCTAAGCTGCTCATACTAATGCAATATATACTTGTTACAGCCTTGAAGAAAGCTACTCGGGAGCAAAAACTGGCATTAGAACTTTCTGCTGCCAAGAAAGAGAGGGATTTCTATCTGTCCAGAGTTGATCAGTCACGCGCTTTGGATGCTATAGAGGAGCGATTAAAGAAGGTACACTGTCTCTACACACAACAAAAAAAAATTACGTGAAGAAAGTTTTTTTTATTTTTAAAATATATTTAATATTTATATATTTATATTTAAAATATAAAAAGCATAATTAATTTGATAGTAGTATTATTGTAAAACACAAAGAGGTTTTAGTTACAAAAAATAAAATATTTGTTTGAAACATTGTAGTAGACAACTATAATGAGTAATTTTTGTTGCCAATGTCAATATAAGTTGTTGATTTCAATGCAACTATTGTGTTTATGCTTTTTGCATGTTGTTGATTTCAATGCAACTATTGTGTTTATGCTTTTTGCATGTTGTTGAATTCAATTTAAATATTCTGGAGGTATGTACTTTGTGCATTTAATTTAATATGTTAGACCAGAGACCATACGCTGATTAAGAATTTATTTGGTTCAATGGAACCCAACCTCCGTCCCCAATACGAAAAGAATTGGGTAGTTCTCTCTAATCTTTATCTGTTGATCAACTTTTCCTACATTTTCCTTGGTTGGTACCAAGTTGTAACCACTTTTTCCTGGTGTTGGGTGATATCAAATAAGCAGAATAGTGAGAGTGGCTTCCATTAAGGAAACAACTGATGGGTTTCTTTTTCTATTTTCTGAAATTGTCAGCTTTCAAATATCTTTTGTTGATTAATTGGCTATGGTTTGTCAGAAAATGGATAACATTTTTCGTAGAAAAAGTTGAATTAGTTTTCCTGTAATTGGAGCTTGAAATTGTCAAATAATGAAGCTTAAAATTAAAATTGCATTTTGTAACAAATATCATGTTTGTTCTATGCTTTTGGCTTAGAAATCAAATTTATTTCTACAGTTTGACTTTTAAAGAATAGTAAAATAACTAGCATAAACCTTATCCAATTCTTAACTTGCATCTATAGATGTTATGTGTTAGAGGTTACTCGTTTTCTAATTTTATATTGCGGTTTTGGTTTTTGTACGTCTAAGTCTACTACTTATTCATGTTTCTGGATTTGGTCATGGTCGTATGGTATATTATTTTCAACCGTAATCTTGCTTCATGAACTAAAATGCTAGTGCGAAGATAGTGCATATGATGTTTTTACACTTGATCTCTGAACTTCAGGTAAGTTCACGTGTTGACAAGTTCATTCACTGATGCTTTTTCTTCGCACTTGATTCTGAATCTGTGACGGAGAGCAGAAAAATATTAATGATGAGGTACATTTGTAATTGTGAAAGATGTTGGTGGATTTAAAGCTGATGGCTGTATGTTGTGCTTCAGCCTCATCTAAACAAATCTTATGCTTATAGAAAGGGGATGATTAACCATAGAAGAAAATGCTTTAAACTTTCATACTTTTCTCTTCAAAGAGCACTCCTCAATTTAGAATAGGCAAATTTGATACAAGACATACCTCTTTACAATTTCAATACTTGTAGACTTGTCGACAAAATCTCTCTACCTTTATATTGTAATTATATTGTGTGTGAGAAGTTTTGTATGCGGAATGGAACTGCCATTCCTCTCAGATAAAAGTTTAGAAAATAAAAAAAATTCTTAACTTGAACTGTAAGAATTAGAGTTTAAACGACAAATCTATCAATGAGTATTATGTACATTGAGGAATCATTTCATATTGATATCATTTCATTCGGCTTGCACAGAAGCAGAAGGGTCAACAAGACTCAGTACAAGTGGCAAAAGTAATTCGGCATTTCCCTCAGACAAAGCCAATAGCTGCTAATGCTAAAGAAAGTAAATCTGAATTATCAGATGATATGCTGGATGCTGTAAGTATCAATTTCACTATTGGTTAGAGATAATAATTCCTTTTTTGGTGTCTCATCTTGTTTTGTGCTTTTTATTGTTCTGTCTTTTTCTTTTTTCCTTTTACTTTGTACATATGCCATTACTTCATGTGTGAAGTCATTAATTTCTAATTGAAGGTTTTCCACTATGATCCTTGCAGGTATTTGGCGGCTCTTAATGCATGTATTGGTGATACTTTCAACATGGGGTGATGCTTCCTTGATGTATTTTATTAATTTGCAATGATTTATGTAAAAAATATTTTTCCGCATACATAAACAAGCAATGAGGGGTTGAAAGTTCTAAATTGGGCAAGATTTGGTTTTCAATGTATCTTTTTGCCACTGTTGCAAAACGGCCAATTATGAATTATAAACTCCAAATATGTTGTTCTCTATAATGCGAGAACTTTGATTCCAATTAGGTTATTTGAATTTTCCCTGCCTTTTGCTTGATGAGATGAGATATGGTAACTTATGCAAATTATTGCAACTAGACTATGATCCATGCATTGCGCGGATTTTTTTTATTATGTGAAAAAGAGATATTTATTTTTAAAAACATATTTAATATTTATATTTGAATTATAAAAACTTAATTAATTTGATAGTGATGTTATTGTAAAGAGGAGGGATCAAATTACACCGATGTAACACTTTGGTCAATGTTACACCGCTAATAACTATTCACCAGATAATTATATTCTAAAACTCACCGTTGGATTAAAAGATACTATCATGTAGATCATTCCTATAAAATTTCACATCAATCTAAAATCATTTGATGTGTCATTGAGATACGTCAAAATTCATACACTTTAAAAGACATTAATCTTAACGTATCTCAATGACACATCAAATGATTTTAGATTGATGTGAAATTTTATAGGAATGATCTACATGATAGTATCTTTTAATCCAACGGTGAGTTTTAGAATATAATTATCCGGTGAATAGTTAATAGTGGTGTAACATCGTCCAAGAGTTACACCGGTGTAATTTGATCCCTCCTCTATTGTAAAACACAAAAAAGTTTTAGTTATAAAAAATAAAATATTTGTTTGAAATGTTGAAATGTAGTAGACAGTTGTGATGAGTAATTGTTTAGCATGGGAAGATGGAAAACTTTCCCACAAAAGGTCAATCAATAGGGACCGCTGATTTTAACATTAAAATATTTGAACGGTGAAGATTTGCGATGGGCAACCTATTTCTCACCTATGTCATAGCAAGTTGTAGTTATTGCAAGATGGGACTTGCAAAGGAAAAAAAAATACAAAATGAGCTCCAGGCAACATATCAAAACCCAAAACAGCTGTGTGTCCCATTGGCCACCTGATGCAGCTAAAGTATTAGCGACACACGAGAGGAAGAAAAGTTAGAACTTAGAAGTGAACATTGATTTGACCAGCTGCAATGGCCTCGCTGGAAGTTCCCTCGCTGGAACTAAGCTCTCTTTCAAGTATTCTCCTCAACAGATTACAGAGCATTACTAAAATAACCACAGTATTGCCCTCGACAATAACCGATTTCGGACAATGTAGGTTTTTTCTCCAAGTATTATACCAGAGAGATCCACCAATTTCCTTACAATCCTCTTTTACCCAACTCACGACGGCGCCAACCATACTCACGCCAAGTAATATGAAACCAGAGGAGATGGGGGAAAAGTTACCAAGACATTAGTTTAATATCGCGATATGGGTCGGCAAATGGGAGGGGTGGAGCCACTGGAGCGGGAAACTTTGTTCTTCTTCTGAGTTACAACATACGCAGAGGTGGAGATATGGGTTTGGGAGAGTATTAATTTTGCAATTTTATGGTTTCTGACATCATGGCCTTCGGTTATGGATCTACAATTTGGAAATGTCTTCAGGCCTGTGTTTTAATATTAACTTATTACTGGGAAGACATTTCAATTGTCAGAAAACTGGTATATGATAGCTAATAGCCGGTGCATAACCGGTTTCCCATCTTGGGTCAAAAACAAATTTACCCATGCTAAACGGACCCTATCAATATATATTATTGATTTCAATGTAAGTATTGTGTCCTTGTCTTTTTGCATGTTTTGCTTTGCATGCATTGTTGGTGTTTGTAATTTGAGTGTAAGTGAGTTTTTGTTTGCATAAATATTTTTTAAAATGCAAAGGAAACTTTGTTGTAATTATCTTTTTGCAAATGACCAATCTTATTTGTAAGAACACTAATTATAGATAAAAATTAAATGAAAATTTGTAGAATAAGAAAGTTAGCAAAAATTGTAGAAATCATAATGAATGTGAGTATAGTGTAATATTGAATATAGCAATGACCTTGTTAACAACTAAAGATAAGTTGGGATTATTTTATTAATATTGGTTTTTAAATTTGCCAAAGAAAATGTATTTTTCATATAAGCAAAAATAATGAAATAAGTAAATTATTTTATTGTTGTACAAGCAAAATATATATTATAGATTACAATATATAGTATTGTTATAGAATAAGGAATAATTATAAAGATTAATTACCTTTTCATTTAGCAAAATTCTTTCTAACCAGATTGGATTTTACCTATTTTGTAGAGTGAAAATATTTCACATGCAAATTACTTAGACTTCAATAAACCTATCATGATGTTCAACATTTATATTTGGTAAAAAAAATGGTGTTCTATATGGTTATTAATGGTTGAAGGTATTTTTTTGTAGATTAGGGATGAAAGAGATCATGAGAGTAAGTCTAAAATGTGTATATTTGGTTAGTTGTGAGTATTGTTATAATAATACATCGTGAAATGATGGGTTATAGAAAAATACATAAAGAGAGAATTGGAATAGAAAAAGCATGGATGAGGTGCAGGATGTGAGTTTTGTTTATGAGAATGTGAAGGGTTGGAGGTGGGTTACGCTAACAGGGATAGAGAGAATCCATATTTTTTTTCCATACCCAAGGCTCGAACTCGAGACCTTGGTTAAGGGATAAGAGACCTTAACCATTCACGTCAACCTCAATTAATAGCTACTAGACCCATATAACATTATAAAAAGGATAATTTATTTTAGAAAAAAAAAATACAAAAGTTAAATCAAACTGGATGTTGTAGTGTTTTTTTTGTTACCAAAAAATTACAACATCCAGTTTATATTGTTGCTAAAGTTAATTCAATAAAATGATGAGAAATAATATTTTTTTATATAAAAAAAGGACAGTCTGCAGACAATAATATCCCGTAGTCATAAAAATAAAAAGACAATAATATCCCGTTTTTGAATTGTATCATGGTAAAATATGTCAAATAAAATAAAATGAAAATGATAGTTTAAATTTTTTTAGGACGTAACTCTTCTAAAGTGAGCAATTTATTTTAGAGCGTAAAGTAGTTAATCTCAACTATTGATGAGAAAATCAAGGGTTAATATTATAAGTACATGCATAACAAATCATGGATATGTTGAAATATCATCCCTTGATTTTCTCATTAATGGTTAAGATTACTTACTTTATACTTTATTCACTTTAGAAGAACCAAATCTATTTTTTTAATACCTAAATAAAAAAAATTCAAAATAGAGTTAAATATTATTTTTATAACAAATATAAAATATATAATAAAAACTTGCCACTTTTACTGAAATAAAAAGTTCATGAGTGGTAAAATACGCTAGTCTAATAATGCAAAACATACTCTAATTTCACAGTATTTTTAGTAAAAACTTGCGTTAAATTTCGCATCGTATAAAATCCCCAAAACTTGGGCAATGGGCATCATTTCCTTTCTTAGATTAGTTCAGATTTTACATGTATAAAAAAATCTTTTAAGATTAACAAATTCTGAACATGAGCCACAAGTCCACAACTTTATCCATGTATTGTTTACTATTGAATGTTGTGTCCATCATATTAGTACCTATTCAAAACTTACTCTTATGTTTTGCAAGGAACAATGGAACGATACAAGTAAAAAACCCGGGGCATTGAACAATTTCACAATGGTATTTAACAAAACAGCCAACGATTTTTAAACATTTACTAGATCTTTAACAACTATTTCAGTCAAATCTGTCACAAGAACGCCTTTGATTTGAGATTAGATCTATACATGAAATTTGTAGTGTCATCCAAAAGTTCCATGTCAAGTCAAAAGAGAGTATACACTCGGTTTTTCCAGTGATGTGATGATAGATGGAACAAAAGGATTAGATTCAGAGTAGTAATCAACTGCAACAACCACCTCTTGCATTAACAGTTCCATCTCTGCTTCCTGGCTGGCCTTGTCCACTTCCATAGCCAACTTTTATACCAGATGACTGCAGCAATAATAGATTCATTGCTAAGTTTAGCCACGTTGAAGTTATAGGGTTTCAGATAAAGAGGGAAGAGAAGGAAAAATAAAAGATAAAAACTTTGAATTGTGATTTCACGTGACTGATGATACAAAAGACTAAGCATTAACCCTTATTTTACAAGAACTAAACTCCTAATTCTAATCATAAGGAAATAAATCATGATAGTTACTAAGAAATAGGAGAAAAAAAATCCTAAGAGATAATCCAGGATGGATTTAATAACTATGTCCTGACAATGCAAACAAATTTTACATTGACGTCCAATCATATTTTACCATAGTGGATGTTTGTGCAAGTGTTTTAAAAAGTAATATTATGATGTGACAAGATGGTGAAATATGATTAGACGTCTGTAAGACTTATTTATTTTGTCAATGCATAGTTATTAAGCTCATCTAAGATACTCTAAAGATAACATCGAAATATTATAAGATATTCCCATATAATCTAATCTAATCTAATATCTAACATATTACAATTACCAAGATAAGTGAAAACACCAAATTTCTTACGGGGCAGGTCAACCCAGTATGACAATAAAACAAGTTGTAAACATCCGTTCTCACGACATAACTGAAAGAATCAATGTTCATCTCATGGATTCTAATTTATATAATTTGATTTCTAAACCTGACGTGGGACCGATGCAGACTCAAGTCCAAGATCATATTCATCACAACTAACTTCCCACATCTTTTTACATGAAACTGACTGTAGATAGATAGTTACCTCATTGGACACATCAAAGACACCTTCCTGGATATTCTGAAGAATCTTTGCAGCAGTCTTTATAAAAGCCTGCAGAATATGCACATGCACTAGGTTACTTTTGATGGTAATGAAAATCACAATATGCTTGAATGAAGCTACCATTTATATTATAGAGATAAATAAATCACCTCTTCGACATTTTGAGCTGTTTTGGCAGAAGCCTCCAAGAATAAAAGTCCGTTTTCCTTTGCGAATTGCTCCCCCTCCTCTTTGCTCACTGCCCTTCGGTGAGACAGATCACACTTGTTCCCTATGAGCATGATCGCCATGTTAGGATTGGCATGCTGCCGCGCATCTTCCAGCCAGCTTGCTAAATGATTAAATGTCTCTCTCCTGGTCAACAAAAGAATCTTCCGGTTTTCAGTTGAAGGCATCATTAGAAAAATGAGCAAACTCTCATACTTAACTCCCCACACCACCCAGCACACAGAAAAACAGAAAAGAAAAAGGGATACATAACCACATTCATTCATACAAAAAAACAAAAGACAACCATGACAACATGCTGCTTGCAAGTTGCAACCAGCAGACAAGAGCTCCTCAGATGAGGTATTGGAAAGCCAAAAAAAATCATATACGGTGGATTAAAATTTGAAGTTTGAAAATAAACTAGACACATGTTCTAGACTCCTAGTTCAAAAGAATTGAAACTTTCAAATGGGACAATCAACAATAACAAAAGGCAATGATAAAGCTTCGGTAAGCCACCAAAGGTTTGTTGACACATGACTGCACAAATATACAGCATTTAACTTCTATTGCATGGGATTTGACTCCTCTAGAGTGAGTAGGCCCTTTAGAGATTAAAGTGCAGAATTATAATCATTAATCGGAAAATCAACGGTTGAGATTTTAACTACGACATGTAACAACTACATGTGCACATACTTTTCAACCAATGGTTATTCTTGCATTCTATTATTCTCTAAAGTGTACCCCCTCATTTTAGAGGAGCCAAATCCTATTGTGTGTATTGCCAACATCTCTGAACACTAAGCATTTATAAAACTGGAAAGAACCAGCATGTAGAAGGGCGGTGATATAAAATTTTGTATCATTCTAGAGATGCAGACCATGATCTCTGTGTCAAAGAGACAATAGCACCACCCACCTTGTAATGTCATAAACTAGAAGTGCTCCTGCTGCTCCTCTGTAGTAAGATCTAGTGATGGATCTAAACGACTCTTGCCCGGCCTACAATTAAACAACGTAGTCTGATCAGTATCTAAACATTATTGAAAACTATAATTGTGGACACTTGGACAAAATATATGACGAAAGAATTCTATATACCAGATCTATTAAGCAGTACCACAAATAAAGAAATCTTAAGTAACATGGGGCATAAACAATAGGTTCCATGTGTGATATCTGCTTGAACAAATTCAAATAGAGATATGTCATACTAAAACCCTTTAGATTTCAAGAGATGAGAGGGAAAAAAGTGACCACACATACATAAATGAAGATTAAAGAATGTCTAATTTAGCAAGTAGAACAACAACAATTGATCTCTTCTACACCAGCTGAACTTCGCAGCACCTTCATTTCTTTCTCCTTCTAATCTAAAGCATCACTTGTGACATAATAAGAGCCAGTTTGCATAATTTTTTCTATAAGCACTTATGATATGAAGTTTCTAACTAATAGCTTCTTATATAAGTTGAAATCAGCTTGTACACTTCTATTTTTTCAAAAGCTCTCTTTTTCAACTTCTCCATAAGCACTTATCTATTTAACATTCACTATTTAACAGCTTTTCCTCTAATTCATATATGAGAAAAGTAAGAATGAAAATTAAAGCTAACTTCTCCATAGCTAGAAGATGGACTTCTGAATCCAAACCGGACCTAAGACTCAAAAAATTTCTTAGTGACAAATTTGACACCTTGTTCCAATATCTATATATATACAAATACCATTGTTGCTAATTATGTCCCTAGACTAGACCCTTATTTCCTACAATACAATCAAAACAATAAAAAGAGAAAATACTTAATTAAAAATAAATAAATAAACAATATAAGCTTATGTGGAACATTAAGATCGATTAATTACAAATAGTTCACTTTAGTGCTCTAGTTCTAGTCCTAGTAGTAGTGCATACCCTTTAATCAATTAATCCATTATCACCTAATTTGAAACACCCAACAATAAAAAAAATAAAAAATAGCATAATTAAATTAAATAGTAGAAGAATTTTAGAGAGAGAGAGAGAGACTGACGGTGTCCCATATCTGAAGCTTGATGGGTTTGGAATCGATGGTGACCATGCGAGCACCAAACTCGACACCAATGGTGAGATCATGGACGGGTTGGAACCTCTTGTCGGTGAATTGAAGAAGCAGGCACGATTTCCCTACACCTGCACCGCACCGCAGAGAAGAAAAACCCAAACTTAGGGTTAGAATCAGATACCCAATTGGGAGAATAGAAAAGGGTAGACACTGGATATGGACGAACCTGTGTCGCCGATGATGATGTACTTGAAGAGGTAGTCGTACGACATGGCTGGCGCAAAAAAACGACGTCGTTTTAGAGTGAGTCAGTGAAGAAAGAAGGAGGAGGAAGTTCTGTTTGGTTTTTGGGGTGGTGGGGTTGGAGAATATAAGACGAAGGAGGAAGAAGGAAGGGAATGCATAGTGTAGAGGATGGGTTTGAATCCCAACCAAAAAGAAAAACGTTGCGTATGATAAGAAGCAGCATTTGAGAATGAAACATCCACGTGACGGTAACTAAAATTAATTTTAATTGAATTAATTTTATAAAATTGATTTTGATTAAAAATGAGTTCAATGTAATGTGATTAATATTAATATTTGGATAAATTCACAAAAAAGTAATTTTTATTGATTCATATTATTTGAATAGTTTGAATCAAAATTGATTTTGAGTATAAAATTACCATAAAATCTCAAAGATATATATCAAAATTTCATAATTGATTCTAAACCACCGTGATAGCTACAATTCTTAGCTTCGCCTTGGAATTATTTTAGCTCCAAAAGCAATTCGAGACAAAACGACCCAAATACCCCAAAATTGATTTTCACATGTTTCACTGTGCTTTTGGTTGCCTTCACCGGGTTTCCAAACACGAACTACATCTACCATATTCTATTTTCTTTTTCTTTTTTAATTAAATATTCATTTATTAGGACTCTTTTTTTGCTTAAACATGTTTATGGTCTCAATAATGGCTCTGGCTACCGTGCGCAACTTCTTTAGGTCGCGCACCATGCGTGACCTCCTTTTTTTTGGACCAATTGGGTAACATGTTTATTCACCATCCGATATATTATTTAAATGATTAATGGTTAGACGTATTGGAAGAACAAATAAAATTGCCTACACTGAATCCGTCTCTGCCCCACATTCATCACGACCATCCTTCTCCCCCACCATCGAGAAGAACTCTCTGTCATCGTCGCCGCCCTCACCATTGTTGTCGTTGGCTCCACCTCAACCTTCTGTCCCCGAGTTCCGCCTCCTGGATCCCGCCGTCAGGAGCAGCAACAACTTTGACTGGATAGTGACGACATTGCAATCTGTCCCATTTTTGGCGGGCTACAGGGGTCAGGCGCGGACTAGGGCGAGCCGGTCCGCTTTGCCATCCCTATCTAATCATATCTAACCGTGATGACATCTTTTAACAATACTTTCTAAATTATAATTAGATGTTTGTGTAAATTTATTTTATATTGTCAGCGTATACTAATTAAATTTCATAATATTATCAAGTGATATCACAGTGAGATATGATTAAATGTATATGTAAAAAAAAATTATATTCTCACTGTATAGTTTTTAATTGCACATTTAGTCCCTCATATATTGTTATTGTGCGATTTGAGTCCCTCTATCTTCAATTGTACAAATTGGGTCCCTCATCTTTTCCTTATGTTACAATCAAGTCCCTCCGTCTAATTTCCGTCAATTTACTAACGGAAAATGCTGACATGGCATGGACTGAGACATGTGGCATCTGAGTTGACAAAACATGGCATATGAGTTGGCCCTTAGTCGCTGACGTGGCATGTGACATATCATTTTTCACTGACATGGCATCTTAGTAGAGAGGTGTTGACACGTGGCATCTGAGTTGGCAGTTAGTCGCCGATGTGGCAGACATGTCATTTATTCGCTAATATAACATGCAGAAAAATGCGGGAGAAAATTAAAAATTGCATGAAATAGGGATTGAACACATGTCTTAGCTAATACAAGACTCAACCTATGTCACTAGGCCAACTAGAATTTATAGTTTATTTACGTAAACTAATATATATATTACAAAGTTGATTATTCTAAACAAATGAATTAATTAATATACTTATTTATATATATTAATTTTATTAATACATTAATAAAATAATATATGAAGTATATAAATAATAATAAAATATAATTAGAAGAAAATATAATTATATATATTACAATATTTTACTGCATAAATCTTTTATTTTAATTACAAACTTTTGATAATTATTTAATAAAGGTCATTTTTAATAATTAAAATAAAAGTTTTATATTATGTAGTACAATTGTTAATGTGTATAATTAGATTTTCTTCTAATTTTTTTATGTAAATAAATTTAGATTAGGGGAGACACTCCCCCATCCAAAGGTTAAGAAGAACATCAACCTCGGCGAAGATCTATTGTGGAATTTACTTATAGCCTACCAACAAGAGAATTATTTTTTTCTAATTTTAGATTATTACATATACTTCATATATTATTTTATTAATCTATTAATAAATGTTCTATTAATAAACTTATATACTAATAAGATATATAAATATGTATTAATAAAATTAATATATATAAATAAGTATATTAATAAATTCACTTATTTAGAATAATCAACTTTGTAATATATATCATAATTTACGCAAATAAATCATAAATTCTAGTTGGCCTAATGACATAGATTTAGTCTTGTATTAGCCAAGACATGTGTTCAATCAGCGACTAAATGCCAACTCAGAAGCCACGTGCCATGTCAGTAAAAAATGACATGTCACATGCCACATGGCTGCCACGTCAACGCCTAAGTGCCAACTCAGATGCCACATGTCTCAGTCCATGACATGTCAGCATTTTTCATTAGTGAATTGACGGAAATTAGACGGAGGGACTTGATTGTAACATGGTGAAAAGATGAGGGACCCAATTTCCACAATTGAAAATGGAGGGACTCAAATCGCACAATAGCTATACTCCCTCTGTTATTGATTATAAGCAAAAAACATCAAAAAATTTTGTTACTAAATATAAGCAAAAGTTAACTAATTTTAACTCATTTAATAAGATTATTCCTATAATACCCTTAAATTAATTTAAACTTTGCTTTCCAATGTATAGTTTATTCCCAAGTAAAAATTTACTACACTCATAAATATGATCAAGTGTACTGTATTCATTATTTAATGGACCCTACTCCTTTGTGACACTACTCCACTACCGTACACTTCATCTTCTTCTTCTCCCCTCTTTTCTATATCCAGAATAATGACAACACTACATCAATGGTTGGATGGTCCTTCATTTGATTTGGGCATTGACAATGACGTAGAAAATGTCTCACTTCTCATTGTTGAAGACTCACTAGATGGGGAGACTGAAAACATTCAAAATGCTCTGTTTGAAGGTGATATTAACTCTTTCCATAATGCGGAGGTCACAGGAAAAAAGATAGAATCATTGAAAGGGATTGAAGATGGAGCATTTGTAGACAATGATTTCGACTTGAACAAGGTTCCTAATGAAGCTGTGATGTCTCCGTTGAAGGTGTGTGTTGATGAAGAAGCCATGAAATCTGACAAAGTAAAAAACCTGAATCAAAAAGTCGTCCAGCCATATGAGAGAGCATTTTTGGACTTGAACAGAGACGTTTTTTATCTGAACAAATTTCCAGATGATGGACTCGATTTTGGACCAGAAAGCGAGGAGTTGAAGAAAGAGTATCACCAGATGCTGAAGATTTACTTAGATTCTGCATTTTAGGGGTGTGCGTGTGTGTCTGCGAAAATGAAAGGAAAGCTTGACTTTTGAGGCTCTCTGATACTGTTAAATGTTTTTGCAGTATGAAGTAATGAAACATTTTGGCTATGTTAATGCTAAAGAAAGACCTTTTTTTAATAGTTGCATAGAATTAAATTACAAAAATATTTAAGATAACTTTTTTTTTTCTGAACAGGACACATTTTTTTCTTTTGATTTCTTTTTTTGCGGTGCACTGACCAAATATGGATGATGATGAACATGAGTAAGGTGCATCACAACCAAATGAATATTCTTTGATTGAGTCACTTTATTAAATAAAAAGAAGACATTTCATCTAGGCTTATACAGATGTGGTGCTGTCATTGTATGGTGAAGACACTTAACCATGCCTTATTTCATGATCTTTGATTCTTTATGCACGGATTTAATAAAACTAGTACTGTTGTGGACTTTTATTTAAGTGTTTTGAGTCCTATTTTCTATGTGTTGATTATCTTATTTTATTATTTTGTATATTTAAACAGTTTAAATTTCTTTCCATATCCGAGTGTTCTATACTGAAGAAATGTGGGTAACGAAGAAACCTCTCTTCATCAAGCAT
The DNA here is from genome assembly GCA_030159175.1 of Glycyrrhiza uralensis. Lineage (NCBI taxonomy): Eukaryota > Viridiplantae > Streptophyta > Magnoliopsida > Fabales > Fabaceae > Glycyrrhiza > Glycyrrhiza uralensis. The sequence goes on from BRZY01000008.1 coordinate 4,336,877, forward strand.
ATGACATTTTTGCTATTACATTTAAATACCCAAATGCAAAGGCAAATATCCTATCATCATAGTAACAATATGCAATTGTTATTACATGCCTAAAGCAAAAATAATCCATCAGGTTTAGTCAGCATTGTGTAGGTACTCATAAATTTCCGCTACTAATTCTCGATCACAATTTAGCTGTGTTGGTAGTCTTCCTTGAGTAAGCAACACCTCTTTCTTCATATGAGGAATTTTGTAATTATTGGATCTTTTAATCTTCATGACTTCAATCATGCATGCCTGAAGCGTGAGAAAGATTTTGTTTGAATCTTTGCTAGAAAAAGTGTCATAAGCATTTTCCACAGCTTGAATAAGCTCATCAACTGATTTAGTCACTTCCTTTTGTTGCAATGACTGAATGGCATTGAAAAAACCTAGATCCAAAACATTCAAATCTGGAGAATTAGGTGGTTGACAAATTAAACGAATGTCAAACCCCCTTCTGAGGCCGCTTTACGAAATTCTTCATCATCTACAGAAACATGGACCGGTGCATTATCTTGTTGTACGTAGATTGTCTCTACGGCATGTTCTCGTGGCCATTTTACTTTGATGGGGGTAAAATCTTGTTTATTAAGTACATTCGGCTGACTTCTTTAGTGATAGAAGTGATTGGTTTTGTTTCGAGTGTCCCTGATGCTCTATTAACACTTGACCTTTTTGCCGGAACTTTATTAACTAGAGGAAACACGCCAATTCTTCCTGAGAATGTCTCGATGCCTTCATCATTGAATCTAGGTCTTGTCACTGCAACTAAAAACATGACCTTGACAATGTAGCTTTTGTTTTTGCACGTACGATATGGATCATCCTCATTTGCAAGAAGATAACACTTTGCTGATTTTTTGGACATGTAGAACCATTTTTCATCTATGTGCACAATGTTATGCATGGACTTAAACTTTGGATCATGAGGAATGCTACTTTCCTCAAGCATAGACTAGCAAAATCTAAGACGAGCTTTCATATTATCCTCCTTCAAATGTGGCTTTAGCGCATTTGAATGCCGACGCAAAACCCCTTCTTTTATATATTTCACCAGTGGTGTCGTGCTAACGCCCAATGCACATGCTAGAGATCGAAGAGTGCTACGCTTACTCAATGAAACATCACGTACTTTCTCAATATCTATCCCAATTCTTTTTTGACCGCAATTTCTTGTTTTCATATGGCAAGCATCACCCGTTTGATTCATTTGCCTCCAAATCCGATAAATGACATCGATAGATACTAAATAGGAAGAAGCCAGCCTTTTAACAGTCCCACGTTTTAATTTCCCATTACAACTTGAATTTTTCAATAATTCAGCAATCATTTTTCGTTGGTTGTTGTCCAAGAAAGAACGTTTTCTCAGAGAAGGTTGCGTCTCATGAATAATGTTCCCTGTTGCATGATTAAAAAAAGACAAAATTAAACAAATAAAGACTAAATAAATGAAACCTAACATGTTTATAGTATCAATGTTTACATTAGAAAACCATATTGTTAAACTTTGCAACGTGACAGTGGGATAGCATGCATTTGGTCCAATAGCTTTGCAATTTTAAGGCTATGGCATTTACAAATAAAGGTTGCACCAAAAATTCTTTCTCAGAGCTTGCACTAAAGCTTAAATTTTAATTACTCTCGAAATTTTATTTTTATCATGTTGTGCTCATTCATAGAATGGCAACTCTGTAATGACACATTTATAGGGGAAAAAAAACAAAAACCAGCAAGCTAAAAAACGAGTTGATGGGAAATACAAAAGCTTCACCTTCACCTTCACTTAGTGTGTCACCACTTTCTTCATCACTTCCACCGTTTGGATCGTGTTGGGTTCCTGAAAAGTTTAAAATAAAAATAAAAATTATTTACATTAGGTGTCAAATTCATCTTTTTTGTACATATTGTTCAAGTTAGGTGAAACTCACATACCAGTAACATTGGCATGAACCTCATCAAAACAGAGATCATCGATGTTGTCATCTACATCATTGTTAGAAAGGGGAGCTTCAAACTCATTTTCAGAAACTTCTGCACATGACAGAGACGTATTTATGTCGAAGGGAAACACAACATTGATGCTTGAAGAAGGATATTCCAACTGAATGGAAGGTACTCTGTTTTCCTTATCAGATAAATTTGGAAGTGCTTTGTTGCCGTCCATTGCTGATGCTGCACCGTCAACATAATCACCACAAGAATCATTTAAATCAAAACCCAAACCATAACTTCATGACAATCATTACAAGGGGGATTATTTAAATCAATATCCAATAGAGGCATGTTTAAGAAGTTTAGACACACGGGATGAGAAAAAGAGAGACACTCAAAAGCTCAGCTCTTATCTGGTTCGATTTAAAGAAAAACTTGGACGGGTAAATCAAATGTTTAAATGAAAATTTTACAAAAAAAAAAGGCGTAAATAATTTTTTGGTCCCTATAGTATAGGAGTGTTTTGCTTTTAGTCCCTATAAAAAAAGTCAAACGTTTTTGTCCCTGTAAATTTTTTTTTTTTATTTTAATCCCTTAAGTGGGTTGACCGCTGATGTGTCTATTTTAAACCCAGTCAACATGCCTACGTGGTCAAAAATTTTGCCACGTAGGCTTGCCACATCAGCCATCTCTTTCCTCTCTCCTTCCCCTCTCTCTCTCTCCTCACTCCTCTCTCTCCTCCTTCCTCCAGCCCCCCACCTCCGCCCCCCACCCTCCTCACCTTCCCCCAACCTCCTTCCTCCACCCCCACCACCTCCTCCCCCAACCTTCCCCCAACCCCCTTCCTCCAGCCCCCCCACCTTCGCCCCCCACCCTCCTCACCTTTCCCCTTTTTTCTTCCCTTTCCCCTTTCCCCCTCCCATGGCCGCAACCCCTACCCCAACCCCAAAAAAAATCAGAATAGTAGAACACAATGTAACGAATTCGAATGTGTACCCTAATAATAACAAAAAGGAAAAGGTCAAGCTGCTAATTAAGAAGAAGAAGGTCACTGCCAGGGGAGGCGCAACATCAACAACAAGAACAAGAGTGAAGATCAAAGAGCAGTTGATGGATATCTGGCAAAAGATGGTTTTTCCCGTCAGGCGTGTCTTGCTTGCCCTCTCCACTCGCTTCTTCTTCTTCTTCTTCTGCTCCTCCTCCTCCTCCTCCTCCTACTCCTCCTCCTCCTCCACAATACCTCAATTATGATCTTATACTTCTTGAAAATTAATTAATTCATGACACTTCTTGTTTTCATCCATCAGATAGATTATAGATATTCCAAACTGAGACAAGATTACCCATTATTGGCCACGCTCAAATGAACATCCATCGCATACAAATACAACAGAGAAACACATCCTTGTAACAAATAACAAATACAATTGCCCAACTCTCTCGTGCTAATTCTTCTCAAATATAAACGATTTTGTCCGTCTATATCGTAGTTACCAGGTTCGCGGTACTCGCAGGTACGTGGTACGGGTATTGGTACGCGGTACGCGACCTTATGAAGTATTCGGTACGTGGGGGGTATACAGAGTCAGTACGCTATTTAGATTCGCGGTACATTACAATATATACTCTACGTAATGTAAATATAAAATATTATGAACAAAAATTAACTTAAATATTAAAAAATGACATAATCTAGCTTTTCTACTAAATTATATTAATTAATACATTGATTAATTTTTTTTATAAAAAATAAATTTGTTTCTCTTGTGTCGTTTGATATTAAAGTGACTTCATAATGACTTTATTTGTTTCTATGTATATCTTACCAAGAAGAGCAAATACTAACATTTATTTATTTAATTAGTAATACAGCACACTTTCTCTCTACTTTAATTATCCCACTTCAAATTCCCTGAAGTCAGTGGATTTATTACGTGAACAGAGTCGCCCAATAAAAGAGGGGAAAACTGCCGTCTTTAGTTTTCATCACCGGTTCGCCGTTTCGAGGAATTAAGCTGAGAATTATCGAGTACCAATTCGCAAAAGAACCACGAATTGGTACGCAAGTACCAATTCGCGGTTCGAAGGGGGAGAGAGTGAATTATGTAACTATAGTCTATATGTCTTCCTCCTCTTTGATCTGATTTTGTCCATTTATACTTCTTCTGATTTTTTTTGGGGTTGGGGGTAGGGGTGGCGGCCATGGGAGGGGGAAAGGGAAGAAAAAAGGAGAAAGGTGAGGAGGGTGGGGGGCGGAGGTGGGGGGGGGGGGGCTGGAGGAAGGAGGAGAGAGATGAGTGAGGAGAGAGAGAGGGGAAGGAGAGAGGAAAGAGAAGGCTGATGTGGCAAGCCTACGTGGCAAAATTTTTGGCCACGTAGGCATGCTGACTGGGCTTAAAATAGACACATCAACGGTCAACCCACTTAAAGGACTAAAATAAAAAAAAAAATTTACAGGGACAAAAAACGTTTGACTTTTTTTATAGGGACTAAAAGCAAAACACCCCTATATTATAGGGACCAAAAAGTTATTTAAGCCAAAAAAAAAAATCAAACATGAGCAAAGCAAGAAAAAATTAGCAGGACTTCCAAATTTGGTGAAGAAGAAGTTGTGAAGTCTCAGTGAAATTTTAATGAAAAAAAAACCGTTGGCATGGTCTTTTTGCTTTTGTGTCGTGAACAGTGCATATAATGAGATTATTTGCTTTAAAAACATTTGTCTCTACCATAAATGTGTGGGTCCACTAGGTGATCTAATTGGAAAATTAAGCAATTAAAAATATTAAATAAAATACCTCAATAATAATTATTATTAGGGGTATTTTGGAAACTATACTAATTTTTTATATGACATCAAAGAATTTAATTGTAGTTAACTAATTTTCTTAATAAACGTAGAGCTAGAAATTTTTGCTTATAATCAATAACAGAGAGAGTATATGAGACACTAAAAGTGCAATTAAGCTATTTTAAATTTTTTTCTACATATTTCGGCATTTGTCGTTATTATTAAATCGTTAGATAGTAAAATGACTCACGCAAGTTCATCCAACACGCCACGTGATGCCAATTTACTTACATATCAACTAAGACAGCATTTATTTTAGTCCCTTTTAATATCAATTTGCTAAAATTTAATCCAATTAAAAGGAAGTAATAAAAATATAGGGACTCAAGAATATTGAAACCAAATAACAATCACTTACTCTAACAAAATATAAAAACATTATTGGTAATAATTTAAAATCTCACCCAGACGCCCTAGCTTATCTTGCAGAAACATAGTTTGTGTCATCTCTTGTCTAAGACTAACTTTATACATATCTTCAATCCTGGTATCTGACCTATAAGCAGAGGTGGACCTTTTTAGTGGCGGGTGGGGGCCACGGTTCCCCCAGGAAAAAAAAACTTATTTTAAAATATATTTTATTTTTTGGTCACCCACAGGTAGGGGTGGCAATGTGGGCTGGGCCCGGCGGGCCAGCCCGCCAACCCGCCAAAAAAGGGCGGGTCGGGTTGGGGTTTTCAACCCGCAACCCGTTTTGGCCCGCCCCGTTTTGGCCCGCCCAAAGGTGGGTTCAAAACGGGCTAGCCCGGCGGGCTGGCGGGTTGGCCCGCCAACCCGCTTTTTTTTTTTTTTTGTGCTTTTTTCGGATTTGTGGGCGGGTTAGGCTGGCCAACCCGCCGCTTTTACACTCATTTTCTTTTTTTTTTCTTTTTTTTGTTTTTTTGGCGGGTTAGGCGGGTTGGCCCGCCAACCCACCAGCGGGCCGGGCCGGGCTGGGGTACCCCAGCCCACTTTTTTTGGCGGGCTGGCCCGCCCCGCCCCGTTTTTTGGCGGGTTGAGGCGGGTCGGGGCGGGTTGGCCCGCTTTGCCAACCCTACCCACAGGAACAAAGATTGATTGTGTTTGTGTGTGTGTGAGAGAGAGAATTTGGGAATAAAGGAGGAGTACGGGAAGCAAGTTGGGTGTGTGTGTGGGACTCTTGTAAGAGTGGGAGCCTTTGGACGAAGTTATTACTTTTGTATTAATATGTTGGTCTGCTACCCTCTAAATGTTCGATTATTTGTGTTTGGTATACAGTGATCTTGTTGGTTGCTACATAGATGTTCTGTTTTATCCCATCTTTGGTTTCATGTTGCTGTGATACGGGCATTCCCGGTGATGGCTAAAAACACTGCATCGCTGTCCAATAGCTGAAGCATGGATATAGTACATGTTACTCTTTATATGTATTTAGTATCCCTAACACTCTATCTAATACATCTTTTGGCTTATAAAAAATCTAATACATCTTTTGGTTTATAAAAAATATATATACGATGCATGAATTTTAATTACATTATTTTAATTATTTTAATTACTAGCTAGTTTGTGGCTCCCCCCAAAATTTTAGTCAAGGTCCGCCACCGCCTATAAGCAAGACAAATAATGATCTTAAACCATGTAGCCCTTCACAGTAAATCTAAAATTCTGCAGTCCAAACATACAGTGAAGAACAACTGAAAATAGGAAGGGAAAAGGGTAAAAAGCCTTAAAAAGCATGTGAATAGAATGATTCTTAGAGTGCCTAGCAATAGCGGTGGTATAACTGTCTGTGCAAGAAAAAAAAAAGAGGGATTGTTAAAAAATGTTACCAAATTTGAAGATATGGCTTTAAACATGACATCTTGGGTACCAATACTATCCGTTTAAAATACTTAGAAGAAATAATGAAGTTCTAATGATTAGCTCATAAACAGAAGGAAAAAAAAAGATCCCAGCCAAATATTTCTCAGCAGATATACCTTTTTAACACCCCATATAGTGTTAGCAGAGGAAGCCAAAAGCTGGTTGAAATTTCATCAAGAATATTACCATTGTTTCCCGCTCAATATTGTCATCTTCCACTGTTTCCCGCTCCATAATGTAACTGAGATTGCAATATCCTCAAGAATGATGTCCTTCAAAAATCTATAAGTTGGTCATCAATTGCTAATTTCCTATTTTTTCTAATTGAAAAAGGTATATGTTAGATACAAAGCAAGAGGATCGGCGACAACTCTCACCCCAACAAAGAATCTACAATGGAGTTAATGAATGGATTAAATTGGAGTTCATGATAATAATTGAAGTTGATTGAAGAAAATGCGTCCAGCACATAAGCCATAGGTGCCATCCATCCAAATCACCAGCGAACACTAAAGAGCAAGTATAAAAAAACTCAAGTAAAATAAACAAATATCAAGTATGTAAAATATGCCTTCAGTATATCTCTATAAATACAACACAGGAAATTTTAAATATGCAATGATTATGATGACTCATTGCAAATTTGTTTTTAAATAGCAAACTGATATATATTAATATAAACTAAATTGAACATAAAAAATGCCCAAATTAGCAGAATTTACACCAAGAGTCTTATGTATCACCGAGCCAAAATAAAAGACAAACACAGAAGCTGCACAATACAAAACAGATTAAAAGTAGCAACGTCAGCACAAAGATACATATTTGACAAAAATTGCATCCTTGAGCCTTCATAATCATGGGTCCTGGAATGTGAAGAAGCCCAACATGTGTACTGTTATAGCTTGGTCTGTTGCAGTGTGACTCCATCCTTCCCAATAATGCAACCAAGGCTGAACCAAAAAGCCACCTTTCCAAAATGTACTTTTAGTAACAATAAGAAAATCAATAAGAAAACCCACTATGAAATAAAAGTCAATAAAAAAAGCAATCTGGCTATATTACCTTTAAAGTGCTCTTCGATATTGTCCCAAGTTTCTTCAAATTCTCTACCTAATTGGCATGGCAGTGCTTTAGTAACAATGTACCTAGAAAAATGAAGAATTTAATAACCCAGTTTAAAAAGGATGAATTAAGAGTGAGAATCCATTCAATGAAACCCAACAACACAAACAGACTTGTCATGTGAACCATGATAAACAGGCACTACAAAAATATGCAGAAAAACACCTAATACCATACACTGCAAACCTCTAAACCATTCCAAAAACTACGCCAAAAAAATTTAAAAACAAAATAAAAAATTAACAGACTTGTGATGTGAATAGAGGAGAGAGGGACTTGCCTTGATGACCCAAAGAACTCTAGGCACCACTGCATGATGAAAAAAATAGATCTAGGCAATAACTCCCATCCTACAAAAGCAAAACAATAGTAATTCAACTTTTTTTTAATATTGACCCATTTTTCAATTTCATAAATTTATAGCCTCCAATTGAAAAACTTCTACCGATTAAAATGTTGGTGGCACTTAATTTGGGATTGTTGAAAATCGACCCATGAATGGGAAAGTCATTTTCTATCATAGATATATTCGTTTTGACCAATATTTTATTCAACGGATGAGATCAATTACCTGTAACTAGGTTAAGTGGTATTTATCATATTAATAAATATTTGTAAGTAGAGTCCTCAAATAATAGTTAAATTATAAATTGACCCACAATGTTGTTCTGTCATAAAAGACAATTTTGCACAATTTTCTTAAGATCCGATATAAAAAATGTGATAAAAAAAGGCTTAAATATATTTCTAGTCCCTATAATATAGGGGTATTTTGCTTTTAGTCCCTATAAAAAAATCAAATGCTTTTGGTCCATATAATTTTTTTTTGTTTTTAGTCCTTTAAGTGAGTTGACTGCTTATGTGTCCATTTTGAGATTAACTGTTTAATTCTGTTTTATATGAATTTGTGTGATATAAATATTTTGATAATTATATTTAGCTTAAAAATAGGATTTAAATATGCATGTTTAAGAATACTTCTGAAAACAAACAATTTTCTACTACTGTTAGATCTAATTACAACATCTGTTTCTTTGTTTTTACTGTCTTTATTATGTTTTATATGAATTTTTGTGACATAAATGTTGTGTGATTTATTTTTAGCTTAAAATTAGGAATAAAATATACAGATTCCGGAATACTTCTAAAACGGTAATTTTTCAATCAACGTAGGGTCTTTTTATAGAAAACGGTTTACGTCAAGTGATAGAAGTAGATTTAAATAGCTTGAGTGTGTCAAACAAACCCAACAAATAAACTTTCTTCACAAAAGTTGGTTATTTTAATATTTTTGATTTTATGAAATTTTTCTAAAATTTTTGAAAAACTTTCAAAAATTGTCAAAAAATACGCTAAACTGGAAGCGTATAACATAAAAATCTCATGTGATTTGGAATTGTGATGTATAAGTGTTTATGTGTATTTTAGTGTACTGTTATTTTTATGTTTGAGAGAATTTTCACTCTTTCCTACTTTCCATATTGTATTGATATATGGCTGAATAGATGACTGATCATAGAAATGAGCTAGCTCTTAAGAGATGATCTGTATGTAAAAAATAATAACTTCGCACCATTGCATATAGGAATTTCAAAGCTCGTTATAATAATAGCTGAAGAACCTGAGGTCAAAGTTATTTGGGTTAAAATTGGGGTCCAGCTCATCCTTTAGTTGTATTTGAATTAAGCAATTTATTGGGGTCAAAATCAAATTACTCTAATTAGTTGGGGTAGAAATCAAATTACACAACAAACTGGTGAAACAGCCTATCACGGGTGATGTCAACGTTCCCATTCATGGGTTAATTTTCAACAATCCCAAATTAAGTGCCACCTAAAATGTTAGCAGTCTTGCCAAAAATATTTTCAAAAACTTTCCAATAAACCTTTTTCGATGGATGACTTTTGGAAGTTCGTGACGTAATTGTTAGCAATCATATAGCCAATCCAAATTCCAAACTTTCTAATGAACTACTACCGAATGAAATGTTAGCAATGTTGACAGCTAATAGATCATGACAACTATAATCTCCTGAAACTGAAGCTGCAGAATGAGAGTTAACCATGAGCAATTAAGCATAGGAAAAAAAACATAGGAGCAGTGGTTGGTTGCTGAATGTTCATCTGGCAAAAAGTAAAATGCATTTTATCCACACTAAACAAAATCAATTGCATCAAAATTGTTTTAGCTGTGGACAGAATAATAGGGAAGAATACTACATGGGGGATAATAACATATTCTCTATAACATAAGCCAAGATACAAATAGATACTCAAACAAAAAGAAAATAGGCTTTAATATGAATTTGGTCTTTGTAAAAATTCGAGTTTTAAATTTAGTCTTTACATTTAAAGTCAACGGTTTTTATTCTTCCCAAATTTCAAGTTTTGAATTTAGTCTTTCATTTGCGTTGACCCGTGCCATGTCACCCTAAAATGCCTACGTGACACATTACTCTGGCCACATCATTTGACACATCATTTATTTACAGAGACTAAAATCAAAACATATAATTTTGTAGAGATTGTCCTCCAGGCTCCACCACCCCCTCCTTCTCCCCACCCCTCACTCTCTCTCCTCCTTTTCCCTCTCGTCCTCTCTCTTTTTCCCTCCACCACCATATTCCTGTTGGGCATATGATGAAACACCCTGCGTGCATCATTCATGCTTTTACAATTCCCATACATCTCAATCACGTTGTTACTCAAATTGAGATCACTCCTGCAGGTGGATTGTAATCTTAGCATCCTCAAGGGATTTCGATTTGCCACACGAGTCAATCAGAAGATCAAAGCAATGAGCATCAGACCTTTAACCTTCCCCTCTCGGCACAAATATGTCAAGTCAGCGATTGAAGGGGGTGAAGCTTGATGTCATTTTTGAACAGAAGCTTGGTCGTTCAACTGGTTAGGGTTTTGGAATTGGTTGGGGTTCCCACTTTGTGGGGGTGGTGGCAGCCCCTGAGTCCAAGGGTTCCACTGGTTTTGGTTGTTGTTCCATCGATTGGGGGTATTGGCGGCTGAAAGTTTGGATTTTGGGGAGTGGGTTGGTGGAAGTTGGGGTTTTGAGGAGTGGGTGGTGGTCGATGTTGCGCGTTCAGAGCCAGAGGGTGGTTGTGGGTCTAGTTGTGATTGAGGTTGTGGGTCGATGTTGTGCATTCAGAGCCAGAGGGTGGTCGATGTTGTGCATTCAGAGCCAGAGGGTGGTCGATGTTGCGCGTTCAGAGCCAGAGGGTGGTTGTACACCCTTTTCTTCACCTCCTTGCTCAACCTCTGCCTCAGCTTCCATGGAAGGTTGTGACCCCTTCGATGAAGCTGAAGATTCTGGTCCCTCTGAAAGGGGTGTACGTTCTGGTCCCTCTACCCAGAGGAGGAGGGAAAATTAGGAGGAGAGAGAGGGGGTGGTGGTGGTGGTGGTGGGAGAAAGAGGGGGTGGTGATGGAGGAGAGAGAAGGGGTGGTGGTGGAGGAGGAGGAGGAGGGGGGAGAAGGAGGGGTGGTGGAGGAGAGTTCCTGCAAAAATTCTCTATTTTGATTTTAGTCTATGTAAATAAATGACGTGGCCAGAGCAATGTGCCACGTAGGCGCTTTATGGTGACATGACACGGGTCAACGCAAATGAGGGACTAAATTCAAAATTTAAAATTTGAGAGGACTAAAAACCGTTGATTTTAAATGTAGGGACTAAATTCAAAACTCAAATTTTTACAGGGACCAAATTCATATTAAAGCTAAGAAAATATTACCTTGCTATGTGATAACATTTATCAAAACCAACAACTATCAGCATTTGTTTAACCCCTCAACGGTTGGAGCAGTTTTTTGATTTCCGAATCAGTACCATGGTCGACCATGTTCCAGAATCTTCTGTAGCCTCAAAGCACCGTCGTGCTCCTCGCTTTTCATGCCCAGTCGCAAATAACCTAGCTCCATCTACTGTCAAATCACCATCTCCCTCAAAGCACCGTTGGCGCTCCTGAAACCCTGGCCGCAAATAACCCAGTCCCGTCGATTTTGCTCACAACGACCACCACGTGTTCTTCCTGGCTAGGGAAGAGAGAGAGAGAGAGAGAGAGAGGAAGTGTTGTTGTGTGTGTGAGTGAGAAGGGTCTCAGGAAGAGTGTGTCTGTGTCTGTGTCTGTGATGTGGGTGAAGGGGTTTAGAAAATATGGGTTTGGGAGAAAAGAGCGTGAGATTGGAGAGGAAAAGATTGGGTGGAGAGACGATGTACTGGGAATTTGGAATGTGTTCTAGAAATAAATTAACTTAATTTGAAATTAAATTTAAAATTTGAAATTAAATGAGTTGTTAACGTTTGTTTGAGAAGCTATTGATAGTTAGATACAGCTCACTATTAATTATTTTTATATATTGTATTTTATTTTTTATTTATTTTTTAGTTTTAAAAATTTACTTTAAATAGAAAGGTGTTTAAAGTGTGTTTGAGAAGTTATTGCTCGATAGAATGACACCTCGTACACTTTCTATTTTATAATTCTACTTTTATTATAGTTACAGATTATAGGTTTATGCCCTTACCACAAAAGTAACTATTAAAGTCACTATCATCTAAAATGTAACTATCAATACAGATTTGAGAACGAAAATAACTCTGCAACTATTAATGTTATTATTCCAATAATGATCATCATCACTCTAGGTTTTTATTGGACCTACCCAAGGAAACTCTACTCTCACATTCGGTTACATGATTAGTTAGGATTAGTTTTGTATCTCTTGTATTAAGGCACATTTAACACGTGTAGATTAAGTTAGTTGCATTCTGTTACTAGTTCTGTTATTTTGTTTTCTGTTTGGTCCTTCCCCCTTTGTATTTTGTTAGGGTCCATTGCTTCCTATATATATGGACCTTTGTATCAGCTCTTTTCATTTGCTTACTCTGATAATAGTTTTTAAAGTTTCTGAGTTGTGTTTTCCCGGGGGAAAGAATCTAACTGAAGGGTCAACAAGATTCAGGTATAATTTCATACTTTTCTCCTCAAAGAACACTCCTCAATTTAGAATATGCAAATTTGATACAATTACATACCTCTTTACAATTTCTATACTTGTAGTAAATTAAGTTATTGCGCCATCATTGAATTCAATTTAAATGTTTTGGGGGTATGTACTTCGTGCATTGGATTTAATATGTTAGACCAAAGACCATACGTTAATTAAGAATTCATTTGGTTTGATGGAAGCCAACCTCCATCCCCAGTAAGAAAAGAAATGGGTAGTTCACTCTAATCTTTTATCTATTGATCAACTTCTCCTGTATTTTCATTGGTTGGTAACATTTTGTAACTACACTTTTTCTGGTGTTGGGTGATATCAAAGAAGCAGAATATGAAAGTGATTTCCGTTAATGAAATAAGTAATGGGTTTCTTTTTCTATTTTCTGAAATTGCCAGCTTTCAAATACCTTTTGTTGATTAATTGGCTATGATTGGTCAGAAAATGGATAATATGTCATTTATCATAGAAAAAGTTGAAAAAGTTTTCCAGTAATTGGAGCTTGAAATTGTCAAGTAATGAAGCTTAAAATTAAAATTGGGTTTTCTAATTCCAATTATCATATTTGTTCTATGCTTTTGGCTTAGAAATAAAATTTATTTATGCAGTTTGACTTTTAAAGAATTGTAATATAACTAGCATAAACCTTATCCAATTCTTAACTTGCATAAGCATTTGAGGTTACTTGTTTTCTAATTTTACGTCGCGATTTTGGTTTTTGTACTGATAAGTCTACTACTTATTCATGTTTCTGGATTTGGTCATGGTAGTTTGGTATATTATTTTCAACTGGAATCTTGCTTCATAAACTAAAATGCTAGTGCTTCAGCCTCATCTAAACAAATCTTATGCTTACAGAAATGGGATGATTAACCTTAGCGGAAAATACTTCAAACATTTCTTTTTCAATTAATAGGCATAATTTCGTACTTTTCTCTTCAAAGAACACTCTCCTCAATTTAGAATAGGCAAATTTGATACAAGACATACCTCTTTACAATTTCAATACTTGTAGACTTGTCGACAAAATCTCTATCTTTATATTGTAATTATAATGTGTGTGAGAAGTTTTGTATGCCGAATAGGCTAGGTCGAGTTAGGCTTTACAAAGTTTAAGCCCGATCTGTTTAAAAATTTTAGGGTCTAAGTTTGGCCTGTTACCTGTTATAGACATTTTTTTAGGCCTAGGCTTGGCCTTTTTTGAAGCCTGGTTTGGTCTATTAGCCTATTTAAAGGGCTGATTCATCATATGACATTCAAGTAGGTTGTCTGAGCTACTCTCATATAAGCTAATAAGCAAACGAAAAAAATTTCTATGTATAACAAACTATAAATTATGAAGATTAAAATTATTGTTATTCAGGGCATGAGACATAGGGGTGAGTAAAACTTTATAAGTACAAAGTTTTACTTGTTTATATATTATATTTTTTTAAAAGTCTAATATAACTTTTATGATAATCTAGTTAAAAATCTATTTTTGCAATAGGGCATCTAAATAAGTCATAACTTTATTCTTTAATAAGCTTTATAGGCTTGAGTTTTTATATCTATAGATCAACATGTTTAAATATTTAAAAGGTAAAAAGGTATATAATTTTAACACATTATAAAAAATATAATATAAAGTAATACAATCAAAAAATTTATTTCCTGTGTTTACTTAAATAGGCCGGTCTGTTAGGCTTAAAAGATTTTTTAGATGGCCTGAAGCTTGACCTTTTTAGCTAAATAGGCTTTTCAAAAAGTCTTGGCCTGGTTTATTTAATGAAAAAGTCTAGCTTGACCTGGGTCTGTTGTAGACTAAGTCATAGGCCCCTGTCGAGCAGCTTGACCTATTCCCACCCCTATTGATGACTTATAATTAGCTCTAATTAAAAACATTAAAAATATGGTTAATAAATTAATTACCATAAAATAAAATAAAAATTGCTTTTTGAGGAAAACTACATGAATGTAGTATTGGCATGTGGCATTATCCTATGTGGCATAATCTTGCTTGATAATATATAAAATAATAATAATAATAATAATAGATTGTGCACAGAAGCTAATATAAATATCTATTTTATACTTTATTTTAATTATAATTATGTACTTTTTTGTAATTCATTCTTTCAATAATTCGAGTATAGATGTGCTCTTTGTAATTCTTAAATATCTTTATAATTTTATTATAGGTATCTGTTGAAATATTTAAATGTTTAAATTAATTGTTTAAATTATTGTAATTTATGGAATTTTCTATATATTTTAAATATTCAAATTTATAAAAAAATTAGTGCTAACACATTAAGATTAATTAATGTAATCGGTCTTATCTTTCTAGTGTAGCATGGGGTAACAAATTAATGGTAACACATTAAAATTAATGTAATCGGTCTTATCTTAATAGTTTCTATATATAGCATCAAGTATTTAAATTTGTGATTACCAAAAAAAAGGTATTTCAATTTGTAATGATTGAATATCCCTTATTTGTTTAAACAAGAACAAGATAAATTATTATAAAATAAAATAATGATTAATATTAAAAATAAAACATCATTTTAGTATGACACATGCTACTTATTATTTAATTTTGAAAATAATTTAAATTAATAACTTTGAGGAAACAATTATAAACTTCAATACATACTTGGAGAGGTTGCAAAATCATGGTATGGATCTGCATTAATTTTTGTACGATTATGGGATATATGTATTTGATGTCACATTTCAATCCCACTTTATTTATATCTTATTTTCCTCAAAATTCAATTATCTTGAGATCCCAATATATATTTTTTTTTTGCCTAAACAACAACTAGAGAAGCACTCTTCTAGGGAAGCTAATCCCTACTAAGACATGTTTTGATAACAAGTTTATCTAATGTTTATGGCATAAGCTGTATAAGTTATTTTTATAATCAAAGAAAAATTATATTGAAACTTATTTTATATAAGTCATAAGCTGTTTTGATAAGCTATCCTGGGTAGCTTATGAAAAATAAGCCCAAAATAGCTTATGAATCAGTCATAAGCTGTGTTCATAAGCTCTGCATAAGTCAATCCAAACAGACCCTAAATCATGCCACAAAGGCACATTACACTCCTGGGGGAGGAGAAGAAAAATAATATAAACCAAAGCTACGAGAGTGGCCTATCTCCGCAAGAGCATCCGCCACCATGTATATATAAATTCAATTGTGTTATCCATGCATCTAATTACTTTTATTTTTACCAATTAAAACATTAATACAATTTTCTTTCAAAATACTAAAGAAGTATATCCCCACTTAACGATTATTCACATGTGCATCGCATAGGTCCATCGACTAGTAATATAAAAAGAAAGGATAAATAACAAAAAAAATACAGTGAAAACAAAAATACAATCTATTATCTATTATATATTATAAAGCAGGGTTATGTAACGGTTACTAATACCACGTGTCAACACCTCAGTCATTCAGTTTCCCGCCTAAAACAGTTTCTATTTTATTTTTTAATTATTATTTGTATTTTCATTCAAATCATCTATTATCTATTTATCTATTATAAAGCAATGTTATGCCACATAGGATAATGCCACATGTCAACACCACACTCATGTAGTTTTCCTCCGAAAGTAATTTTTATTTATTATTTTATGGTAATTAATTTATTAACCATATTTTTAATATTTTTAATTAGAGTTAATTATAAGTCATCAGTAACCATTTATTACTCATTTTCAATTTTAAATTTCAAATTAATTAATTGATGGCAATTGATCATTTTTCTATTTTATGTTAGACATCATTTTTCTATTTTATGATTATCAAACTATTTTTGTAATATAAATATTAATATATTGATATTTTTTGGTTATTATGTGTCTCACTATTATTGTTTTTATTTTATTTTTTATACTGACTTCTTATATGATAAAAACTTTTTCTCTATTGTGTAATTGATCATTGTTATTTGTTACTTTCTTTTTCATGTTGATGCCTTCGTATCAATTTTTTTGTTAAATATTTTTTGTTATCATTGTATGTTCTTATACAAATTATTTTTTTAAATATTTTTTATTTGATTCTATGTTTTTTAAAATTCATTTGTTTTAATTTATATTATTGTTGTTGTGTTATGAAACAAGTCACTCGAGGTGGTATAGAATGTGAATGAATGAATTTTAAATAATTTTGACAATAAGGTAATATTATAACGGATTTTAACAATAATCGATTCAATGTCTCAGTTATTACTATAAGCAAAATATTATATTAGGGTGAAATCTCTACCCGAACCTAATATTCATCTTCTACGTTTTTTTCATGCACCCTCTTGGTTCCACTCTCTACTGCTCGATCCAATCATATCGTTATTGCCAACTTCCATGCAATTAACTTTGAAATGGTGCGTCGATAATGGTTATAATATGATCCTGACAAGACAATAGGATTGGGTGCATTCGATGATGGTAGTGGCTGCACTGATATTTTCCTCTATCTTTTTTATTTCTTCTTTCTTCTCTTGGATTATGGTTTATTTGATCAATACAATTCAATAAATCAATTTGAGCATAAATGTTATCTGAAAAGTAGGAAAAATTTTCTTCTTTTTTATATATTTATTTTTTTATTATTATTCATCTTCTTCTTATCGGTATATTTTAAAAGAGACAGATCAATTTCATGTGTCTATATTTTTTTATCAATTGACATTGCTATATATGGCCTGATATTAGCTTTAAGTGGACATGAGTGCTATGAATGATGGTTGTGATTGGGCAGCAAGTGAAATCAATGTAGTGTTTAAATGAATTGTGATTAGGGGTGGCAAAGCGCGCCGGCCTGCCAACCCACCTTTTTTTGGAGGGTTGGGACGGCATTTTGGGCCCGCAGTAGCCGGTGGGCCGGGCCAGCCCGCTTTTTTTTTTAATTTAAAAAAAAGTTAAATACATTTTGTCTGGTTTGTAATATTATTATTTTTTGTGGGCCAGCCCGCCGACCCACCAAACCACCAACGGGCGCGGACGGGGTATATTTCTGGAGCCCGTTTTCGAAAATGGGGCGGGGCGGGGCAGGCTGCTCTGCCATCCCTAATTGTGATTCTTTTGTCCTTAATCTGATATTACATGTTTACATGGTGGCTCCACCTTTACAATCCTATGTCGTGCCACCAACTTCTTCATGCCATTTTTAAATTTTATTTTCCTATGGCTCAATTGATTTTATGTTTGTATCAATTTAGCTATTTAACGTGTTCTTATGCTTCTTTTTTATAATTTGCTTCGAACCTTTTGATTTGTTTTTTTACTAGAAGACCATTTGATTTGTTATATCATGTATGTATAATAAGTTCATATTTTTATAATATATAATATGTTCATTTTCAATCAAATGAATTTATTTATCTAACATGACCTTGATAAACATTGAAATCAATATAAAACCAAATAGAATTTACATTAAGTTTTCATATGAAATTATGACACATAGGATTATTAAGGGTGTATTAAGTTTCACATTAAGAGTGTATTTAGTTTTTTCACATTAGGTTTCACATTAAACTATTATTATTGTAGATTTGAATTCAAATACTAGCATTTATGAAAAAAACTATATAATTCATATTTACAATAAATATTTGAAAAACTAAAATAACAATTCAATGAATGTTCCTTTTCATAAAAAATATAATTCAATGAATGATAATTAAAAATAAAATTACTATTATTAATATAAAATAATATATCTTAATTAAATACTATTATTAATATTATCCATCCAAACTAAGTATCTAAATTTAATTTACTAAGTATTAATTTAAAATTGAATCCAATAAAATGATATTTAGAAGGTTATTCTAATCTAATTAACGTGAATAATAATAATAGCATGGTGTGACATTAATTATTGATATTTGGATTTCTTAAATATGATGTCGGAGGGTTCAATCTCCAAGTCATGTGTATGGAAGAGTATATATCTGAGTTCACTCAAAAAATATTTTAATATAAAATTATCCCATTCATGAAAAGTTTGATTTAACCTACGCTAAAGTATAACATTTTCTCAAAATTTAAAATTAAAAAAGATTTTCCATTAATTTACTAACTAATTAATTCAATTTAATAATATATAATTTGCTATATAAAAATTATATCAAATAATACTATATTAAAATTAAAATTTTTTGATTTAAGAAAATTGTATAAAATAAATATATATAATATCCCGTGCACGGCACGGGTTATTACGCTAGTAATATAAAAAGATGATGATGAGGACTACTTGTGAGTTTTAAATCTCTTTAGGATGAGTTGCATGTAATTGTTATCTAAATGATGGAATTTAAATCATGCATAGATCATATGAAGTTATAGCATATACAAAAATAATAATCGTGGCGAAGAAATAGTTAAAAAAGTACATCTGAAATTCCATTAACAATGTAGAGCAGGAGATTAGAGAGAACTCTGTGTGTCAGAGAAAATGTGTTCTCTACTTGATGAGTTAAGTTTTAAATACATATGTTACACTTGCTTAATGAAGAGTCGATTTATTTACTCATCAAATTAGAATCAGGATCTCTCAGTAGGGTACTCAAATTATCGGTCCAACCTATCAGGGTCACTCATAAAACAAAACGATTAATACATTAATAATTTAAAATATATATTAATTATTGATTAATGCCAATCCATCTCTTGTTAGTTAATAATCAATATCCTTGCTTGTTTTATTAGGAGATAACTAGACAGCATAAGGGTTGAGTTCTGAGAGGATCTTGGATGGGGAGATGAAGAGTATAACTAATCTATGGTGTTCGCATTGGAGAGGTTCTCTCATGTTGTCAAGTTGTTAGGTAAATGAGTTAGCTTTTGTTCTTAATTTGGAGAATGAACTCACGTACAATTTTGATATGCCTAAGGACTATTTCATGGTGCAATTCTCAAAGACGAAGATTATAAGTATGTCTTGATAGCCCAGAGGTGGCATCTCTTCTTCTTAGCCAATGCTAAGGTTGTTCCTAAAGTAGTTGTGTTCAAATACAGAGGGGTTGTTCTTTGCCAATGCAGAACCAGTTTCACCAATGGCGTGCAATACTTTAACTATACTACTAATGTCATGTAACATAATATATGCGACAACACACAAGAGAGGGCTATTGTAGAATCTAATCTAAATAATAGCCAATAAAGTATAAACATAGATCTATTATAGATCTTTAACAAAGTAGTTCTTGCTTGTAGAAAATAATGCAGATTTGGGTACCACTTGCAGTCAATATTAATTCATGATAGTTCTGTGATAAAAAGAAAAAAAATTTGAACAAAAATAATTATCTATCTCGCCCAAATCATGATAAAAATCCACTGAAATTTTTTTTGAACAATCAAATCATTATCCATCTCGCCCATATCATGATAAAAATCCATTGATCCTAGAGAAATATAAGCTGGGTTTTTCCATTGACATGATCTTGAAGTTGTTCAAGAATCAAGTTGTGCCCTGTCTCAAACCAGTGAGGACGGTCATAACCATCAAACCATCGTCCATCTCCTAAATAGGTTCTTGAACGAGGGCCAAAAGTTATTTGCTCTAGCGAATTCACATTTTTCAGAAAGTGAATAGCAAGCTCGATTTCAATCGTTTGGCCAACACAACCATGCAACTCAACATATTTCAACTCATTATGGGAAAATCCAGGACGTTCTCTTCTTGGTCTTTGATTGGCAACGGGATCAGGACAGGAAACCTGAAATGCAAAGACCACATAATGATAATCGGTCAAAAATCGAGTTTAAATAAGCTGTATATATTACATGTATGAAACTTAGCTACTCATGTTACATGAACATGACAAAAAAAATAATAGCTGATAACATGTGTAAACTAGTGTGCTGCTCGAGTAATTAAGATTAGGTACTGAAATGCAGGACAAGTAGAAGAAAGGAATTAGTAAATATACCCCAGTTTTTGGCCATATACCCCATATTTATACAGAAAATTACTATTATACTCTCATTATTTGTTTTTTTTTTCTTTTTGATTTCGCATATTTTCCAGTTTCTGGAATACAAAAAACTAGAGTTTTCGGAATACAAATTTGTATTTTGTATTCCGGAAACTGGAGTTTCTGAAAACAGGAGTTTCCGGAATACAAATTTGTATTCTGGAAACTAGATTTTCCTGGAGTTTCTGGAATGCAAATTTGCATTCCGAAAACTCCAGTTTCTGAAAAAAATGCAAAAATGCATTCCAGAAACTGAATTTCCGATAAAGACGCGAAATTGAAAAAAAAAACCCCAAATCAATGAGGGTATAATAGTAATTTCTTTTTTAAATGTGCGGTGTATGTCAAAAAATATTAGTGTATTTACCAATTCCCGTAGAAGAATGTCTTCTGAGTTCTGGAGCAACACAAGCAAGGATATTGACTATTGACCAACAACAGATAGAGCTCGAAATGAATATTTGCATGTCAATTTTAATCAAGGGAGAGGAATTGGATGTTGAATATCTATGGATTAGCATTAATTAATAATTAAAATATATTTTAAATCATTAATGTATTAATTGTGGAATTCTTATTTATAATAATTGTACTTGATCAATTTATGAATATTGTAATTGGTCTTTGTTTTATGAGCTGGTCATTTTGGTAGCATGCTGAAAGAATCTTATTCTCGTTAGACATAAGGCAGACGAGTAAATAAACCGACTCTTCATTAAGGTGGTGCAACATAGATACATAAAACTAATCAAGTAGAGAACACATTTTCTCTCACACACACAGTTGTCTCCATTGTCCCTCTCTTGATCTAGATATATACATTTTTAATCTATCTCTTTGCCACGATAATGATTAATATGCTGTAACTTTATATCTATGTTTAGATAACAATTACAAATAACTCACCCCGACATATAGCTTTTGGAGACGTGGACAGGCCATAACCAGATTTAAAATCCACAAGTAGTCATCATTGTCATCTTGTAGAAAAGATAGGAACAACTCCATTTCTCTTAGATGTTGTAAAGGAACAATGGTTGGTGGGAGCCTTGCTACCTACATCAAGTCAAAAGCATGTATACATATATAGATCAACGACCAGAAAGCTTTTCCAAATCAGAATCAAAGCATATTCAACAGATCATTCAACAACACTAACCACAAACTTAAAGACGATTACAAAGTTTATAAAAAAAGCCACTTTAAATTGACATAATTTACGAACAATCTCACCTAGGACACGGAACTCGGGGGAACCTTGTTAAGAACTATGGGGGGCCTATGTTATTGGGTTTCATCTTTAAACTAATGTAAGACTTTATTAGCATTTTAATTTTGGCATTGGATATAAGATGTTTCCTCTTATATTGTCTTTATCTACATCATTTTTAACAATAAACCCCACTTCCCAAACCAATCCTAAAGTACTCTTCTTGAGAGGAGTGAAGGTAAGTGTTACAAAGAGGCATTTTCTTTCATTGAAATTTAGTGTATTTATTGTTTATACTTTATTCTTCTAGCTTAAGGGGATGCAAAATTCATATTTAAACTTTTATAATTAAAATAGCAAGTTTTCGCTAAGAAGTAGAAGCCGGAATTAACTGACAGGATTCTAGTTCAATGTTTTGATTGAGCTAATTTTTTGGTATAATCTCACCTCAGTAATGACTTGATTATGATGGGTTGTTTTAAAATATAGTGGCTGAGTTTCATAAGAATTGTGTAGGATATGATTCTCATTATTTTGGTGAAAATGAATACATCAGAATTTATTACAAGAGAAACTATTGCAATTAGATACATTTAAATAGGGTTTGCTTGGATAAACAACTTATGTATAAGCTATTTTTATAATCAAAAAGAGAAAGTGGTGAAACTGATTTCATATAAACTATAAGATGTTTTGATAAATTATCCTAGAGAACTTTTGAAAATAAGTCCAAAAGAGCTTATGAACTGGTCATAAGCTATTTTCATAAGCTCAGCCAAAACCCCCCAGACAAGTGCTTATGTTAGTAGAAAAGCCGAAATAAGTTCTGCAGAAGCCAATCCAAATAGGGTCATAGTGATATATGTATTATGTACAATGCCAATGAGTTTTGACTTACCTGTGATGGAGACAAAATCATACTAAGACTCTGAAGTTGATGGAGAGAAGCCAGTAGATCAAAAGCATGTGGAACGTCAAACTCTTCTAAAACCTCCCAGCGAGAAGATAAATTGACATAAATCTTTGATATCTGAGGAGCATTAATAGAAGAAAAAACCAGAATGCTCTCACCACTATACTCAAGGGATGAGAGGTTTGAGGTGACAATATCCATCTTTGATGGAATGCTACAAGAAATTATCTTGAGATGATGCAGTGTGGGATTAATCATATTAACTACGTCATTGAATTCACATTTAATAAAAGAGAGCTCTTCAAGATGGAAGCATTTAGAGAATAGACATAACAAGAGACTCTTCTCTACTACGAGTTCCTCTAGCACGAGGATCTTCAATTGCTTAAATCCAGGGAACTCAGCATGTGGCAACAAATGACAGTTTTGTAAGTGAAGATGACTTATGAAGTCAGAAATGAGAGCATGGGGAAACCTGAAAAGAACCCAATGTTCCTTCAACAATAACAAATTAAACTAAGAAGAAAACTTAGAGAATTAAATGTAAAATACTCCTTTGGAGGGGAGTGGCCTACAAATAAAACTAAATCTAATTTTCCTTTGATATTTTCCTTCTTGTTTTCATTTCATCGTTGGGGTTACATCTATAGTATCCCATACTTCTAGATCATTAGAATCACACCTAAGAATATTTGGACCATAACAAAATACTTGGATCATAACATTACCTGTAAGGAAGGTTAGGAGGCATGCCATAAGCATTATGTGAGAATAACAGCTCAATCCGCTCAGCACCTTTGGCGATTGCACGACCAATCCATTGATCAATGACTTCATTGTGTTCAGAACCCAATAGAAAATACACTCTAAGTGAATTGATCTTGTCACCTTGGTAGTGCTGCATGTGTTGATCCACACGTTTCACAAATTCACGCCTAACACGTTCAAATAACTCTAGGTCCTCTGGTTTGTAGTCATAATAATCAAGCAGCACCTCTTCGTCTGCAATACTTTTATAAGGGACCTGGTATTTTCCTCCGGGCATATTAGGCAAATGACTAAACTCGTCCATTTCATTGCTTACAAACATGTTGTGGAGATTAAAGTTGAGATCCATCTGACACAACCAAAGTTAAAAATGTCACTACAATTTAAGTAAAAACACTCTTAGGCAATGTTTAGATCAGTAGTCACATCTATATCACATTTCGTTCGATTCAATTAATGAGGAAACCTTCTTTACCATTGGTTCCAACACAATTTTTTATTTTAAAAAAAAAAGACAGTTACTAGACAACCAATTATTTTTTCTAAAAATATCCAAATCATAAAAAAAATGAAAGTGTGTTGTTTGCCATATCGTGCAAATTTTGGTTTGGCTTTGACATGTTAAATTGGTAAATATGATAATTGAAAAACGCACAACACAGAGCACTCAAAATTAAATTGATGCATTCAAGATTGAGCGACAAAATGGATAGGATTCATTCAATCACAAGCAATTCAAAGTATATAGTACCTCTCATGTAAATTACAACAACATAGGACACGTACCTCTTAATAGCAAAGTGAAGTAGGACTCTGTTTTCTTCCCTGTTTTTCACCTCCCCACTGTTTGCTTCTGAATTCTTCCCCTGTTTCTCACTCTCACCTTATGTTTTTTTTTCTCGCAGATTTTCCTCTACTTGCTGAGTTTAACAGTGTTCCTCTCCCTATTTATAGGGATCTCTGTTGCGTGAGAGAATGGGGCGGTTGAATATGATAAGGCTGAGGCAAAGAACAAACTCATAATATGCGAGATATTATGATATACTAGTGGGGTGCGGGCCTGCACCTGCATCCACATCGCGTGCCTCCTATATTCATATCCATTTTTCCTATCATTGCCTACACCCACGTCATGTGCCTCCTATATTCATTTCCATTTTTCCTATCATTAACTACAATTTTTTTAAAGATAAATATTACATAATTTTGAGTAAATTTAAATTCAATTTTTCAGATAAGAATAGTAGTTATCAATTTTTAATTTAATTAAGGGCATATTTGTTCATGAAAAAAGGCTACACCAAAAGGTAATTATTTTTTGTAGTCCCTTTATATATTTATATATGTATATAGATGATAAGATCATGCACAAAATCGTTATAAATAAAATTTCAAATTCTACCACGATAAATATCTATATCTATTCCTGTTTAAAAAAAATAGAGTAATGTTACACAAACACCCACATACCTATACTACACTCTATTTTAATGAATAAAATGAGAGAATGGAGTGTGTGGTGGGTGTGTGTAACATTAATAAAAAAATATCTATATCTATTAATCCTATTTCAAATCAAATCGTTATAAATTAGATTCTCAATCAATTTCTATTATTCTTTTTTTTTTGACAAAAATTTCTGTTATTCTTTGTTCTATATAGAAATAAAATCTCAATATCTTTTTTTTCGAATTAATGAATCATGAATTTCGGGTCAAATTTTCCTCGTGCCCCTTGTTACATTTTTATTTATTTACAATTTCAATTAATTTGAAGGAAAAAATGTAGAATCAAAATCTAATCATTCTTTTACATCCAAATCTAATCTTAATATTCTAATCTTAATATATTTATAAAAAGTGCTTGAGGAATTATCTTCCAAAATTTATAAGATAGTTTTTTATTTAAATCATGGATCGCGAATTATAATATTTTATAGGTTATAAATGAAGTTTCTCTATTATGAATAGTTGGCAAAATATATGGATAATTTTAAACTTTAAAACAGAATACAATAAAAAAGTAAATATCAATATCAATGTAGAGCTGAGCTATGGTCTTATTTTTAGCATTAATGGCTAGTTACTTTCTCAGTTAATTCCATAAGATGAGGTTAGTTAAAATAACAACCAATCAGATAAATATTTAATCACTAGTGTTTTGATAAAAAAAAAATTAATCACTAGTGTGCTTTGATTTGTTAAAAAAAGTTTGAGTTTGTTTAGCTCGTATACAAATTAATTATTTTATTTTTATGTGAAAAATTTTAAAGGGTAAAATATGTTTTTAGTCATTGTAAAAATTTTAAAATTATATTTTTATCTCTCTCAATTCTAGACTATGTTTGACAAAAAGTAATAGACACTAGATAAGCTAACTGATAGCGGATGAACTTATAGCAGATAGCTGATAGCAAATAAGTTAACAGATTGAATTTGAAGTGTTTGGTAAATTTAGCTGTTAAACTAGCTGATAAAAATAAAATGACATAAAAAGATATTTTAATTAATACTTACATTTCTTTATTTTTTATATAAAAATACTTACATTTCTTTAATCAATATAATCAATATAACAATAAACATATAACAATAGTATTATAATTAAAATAAAAATTAAAGATAATCTTCACATTGTATTGTATTATTCAGAAATAATAAATAAAATAAATCTATCATATAGTATTCTGAAATAAATTAGCAATATTATTATGAGTCACTCGAAGAGAAAATAAGAACCAATAGGTGAGAAAAAAAGGAATATATAAAAGAGTCAATCGTGTGAAATAAGAGTGATAGGGTTATGTTTAATTTATTTAATTTTATTTAATAGAGAATAATGAAGGAATTTAATAAAAACTATGAGAGCAAAAATGAGAGAAAAATTCATCCGCTATAAACTCAAACGCTATTTAAAGTAGAATTTACTATGGATCTGAAAATACAAGTATTACACAGGAGAGAAGGTGTACTAATTCTAGTTCATAGGTAGAAACTGTAATTTAACAAAAAAAAAAGGTGGAAACTGGAGATCACATCATTTCACACGATTTACGTATCTCGAGTCTAGCATACAAAATGATAAGAAAATAGAGGGATGTGTAAACCTCATGACTCGAGTAAAGTGGATGACATGAATGGGTACTTTGTTTGTTATTTGTGATGGAAAAAATATCACTCAAACTTAAGAGAAAATTTTACCACGAAATTAAAAGATATGTAATGTTATGGGTGAATATTGAGCGTTGGGAGGTGAAAAAATCAAAAAGAAAATAAGTTTGATGTTGTACACACAGGACAAGGTAGGATTACAAATAGTTGCTAGGATTGTTCAAAGGATAGGTTAAACTTATCCCTTACCCGACTATGAAATTTGATCAAGTCATTTTCTTAAATCTAGAATAGTCCCTAAACTTAAAAAAAACGGGTGTTTCAAAGAAATAGTATTTAAAGTAACAGCGAGACTTGGTGAAGAAGACGGTTGGTATTTTGGTCAGAATTGGATTCCTGGATTTGTTTTAAGGGCTTGTTAGATTTGAGGATGCTTATGTTGGTTGGTTTTTTTAGTTGTTTAGTTTTCTGTTTAGTTTTAATTTCTGTTTAGTTTTCTGTTCTT
Source organism: Glycyrrhiza uralensis (assembly GCA_030159175.1). Taxonomy (NCBI): domain Eukaryota; kingdom Viridiplantae; phylum Streptophyta; class Magnoliopsida; order Fabales; family Fabaceae; genus Glycyrrhiza; species Glycyrrhiza uralensis. The sequence goes on from BRZY01000008.1 coordinate 4,364,136, forward strand.
TAGGTATTCTGTTTAGTTTTATGTTTGACTATGGTTGCTTGTACTTGTGTTCTGTTTTACAGCAACGTGTCATGGATTGAAATATTGTATGTATTTAGACTCTGTATGTGCTGTGTGTTGAGCCTATGTGTTTGACCCTCCTATTTGTAGATGTCATATGACGGAGTTTAATCCCTTTCTATTAATCTTTCTCCTTTAACTAAAAAAAATCCATAAGATTATTTCTTATTTATTATATTATATTTTATACATTTTAGAAAATAAACTATAAAATTAATATTAATAAATAATACATTTTAATTTCAATAAAGAAATAAAACCGAATATATATATATATATAAACAAAATTAAACTAGTTAAGAATAACTTCTATTTTTTTTATTTTTGACAAGGATTATTCATTTTGAGCACTTTTTCTTTTTCTTTTTTTAAAAAAATAGAATTATAGTTGCCCTTACAATTTCATTTGCGGGCACACTCAAAGCCCTTCATGAAAACGATGTCGTCATGTGCCGTAACCTTCCTAACAGGAGCTGTCAAAACGAGCCAGCTCGTACGGGGCGAGCTGGCTTGTCATGAGCTAAGAGATATACAAATCGAGTCGAATTGACTCAGATTTTTTAAAGGCCAGAAAATGTACAGTTCGGCTCAGTCCACCACGAGCTCCCGGGTTACGCGAGCTGACTCACGGGCTGAATCACGAAAAAAAAATTAAAAAAATATTTGAACTGATTAAAAAATATTTAAAAAATTAAAAAAAATATTTAAAATGATTATTTTTTTTATTTTTTAGTGTGGCTCGCGAGCCAGCTCGTGACGAGCTGACCCTCTTCACCTTGCGTGTTAAATGAGCCGAGCCAAAAAAATTTGTAGTTAAATGAGTCAACTATTTAATAACCTTTTAGCATACGAGTTGGGCCGAACCGAGCTGACTCGCGAGCCACAGTTCATTTTGACAGCTCTACTCCCTGTTCCACCCTTGCCTACGGGGGAATTCGATGGAACCCACTGAAAGCTTACTCTCCACATGAATAAATGGCGCGTGGCACCAAAACGCGTAATAGACCCAATAAGAAAGCCGTGAGTGTCAATCCCACGTACCTCCATACGCGAGTCGAACACTACTGACGTTCAAATAAGCAAAGCAGGGGCATATTTGGAAACACGAAAGCAAAGCAAGGACATTATCGGAATCGAAAAGTATCTCCCTCACTATAAAATTTCTCCGAACCCTAATTTTCATTCCCACTCTGCTCGTTTCTTCTATCGCTCAGTCCCTGTCTTGCGGCTGAGGAATCTGAACGAGTATTCTATCTTCCATTTCTCTTCAGGTAACACCCTTTGCCTCTTGTCTCTTTGATTCAATCTATGTTTGTTTTATCATGGTGTTCAATGATGTTCCTTAAGTGTTCTTTTTTATTTGCATGTTTTTGTTATGGATTTTTTTTTTGAATGAATCGATTTGTGTTTGTAAATTTTTATTCTTTTTGGCTTTTGCAACCGATTGTTGTTCTACATTCATAGATCTGGTGATTCTTGTTAAAATTATGCGATTTTGTCTGAAAAGTTATGAGCTTTTTGATGTTTTGTTTGTGTAATATCATGGATCTTTTAAGAGCAGACTGAGATTTTCATTGATGTTCCTTTATCTGATTAAAGGGTTATATTCATTTGTGTCGTTGGATTTTTGCCTTTGAATAGTGGCATGTTTTGAACAGTGGCATGCTTTTTGTGGAAAAGTTTTGATCTTTTTTATTACTTGGCTGTCTTAATGTCTCATGATGTATATTATTATTATCATCGGATCTAGTAGACGCGTTTCCAATCTTTCGCTAAAGTTGAGATTCATTTCTGGAATTTTTTTCTTCAGTGTTTATTTTGTATCTCTGGTTAATTGAAAACATTGTGGATGGAATTCTGTAATATGATGGGATCTTGTTTGCTCTGACAAATTTGATTTGCATGTCGGTTAGATGAAATCTTGTTTTGGTTCATTGTTTTGTAATTTGATGTTTAACTGTGAATGATCTAAGTTGGATCCAGCCTTGTTTTGTATTTGTTCCATTGTTTTTGAATTAATGGGAGGTCTGACTTGGGAACCTTGTCTTAATTGCAGCTTAAGTCATCATGGGTAAGGAAAAGGTTCACATTAACATTGTCGTCATTGGACATGTGGACAGTGGGAAATCGACCACGACAGGTCACTTGATATACAAGCTTGGTGGCATTGACAAGCGAGTTATCGAAAGGTTTGAGAAGGAGGCCGCGGAAATGAATAAGCGGTCATTTAAGTATGCTTGGGTGCTTGACAAGCTCAAGGCAGAGCGTGAAAGAGGGATTACAATTGACATTGCCTTGTGGAAATTCGAAACCACCAAGTACTACTGCACTGTCATTGATGCTCCTGGACATCGTGATTTCATCAAGAACATGATCACAGGAACATCCCAGGCTGACTGTGCTGTCCTTATCATTGATTCCACAACTGGTGGTTTTGAAGCTGGAATTTCCAAGGATGGACAGACCCGTGAGCATGCTCTTCTTGCTTTCACTCTTGGAGTGAAGCAAATGATCTGTTGCTGTAACAAGGTATACTTCTAGCCTTTCTTTGTATATAAATAAATTGTTAGTGTTATTGTTATTCTTATTTTTTATGATTTTTCAAGGCAAGTTGCAGATTTTGAATTTGTTGACAAACTTGTTATCTTTGGTACAGATGGATGCTACAACTCCCAAGTACTCTAAGGCTAGGTACGATGAAATTGTGAAGGAAGTCTCTTCCTACTTGAAGAAGGTTGGTTACAACCCAGACAAGATTCCCTTTGTCCCCATCTCTGGTTTTGAGGGTGACAACATGATTGAGAGGTCCACCAACCTTGACTGGTACAAGGGACCAACTCTCCTTGAGGCTCTTGACCAGATCAATGAGCCCAAGAGACCCTCAGACAAGCCCCTAAGGCTTCCATTGCAGGATGTCTACAAGATTGGTGGTATTGGAACTGTGCCAGTCGGACGTGTTGAGACTGGTACTTTGAAGCCTGGTATGGTGGTGACTTTTGGCCCCACTGGTCTGACAACTGAAGTTAAGTCTGTTGAGATGCACCACGAGTCTCTCACTGAGGCCCTTCCCGGTGACAATGTGGGATTCAACGTGAAGAACGTTGCGGTCAAGGATCTCAAGCGTGGTTTCGTTGCCTCCAACTCCAAGGATGACCCTGCCAAGGAAGCTGCCAACTTCACATCTCAGGTCATCATCATGAACCACCCTGGCCAGATTGGACAAGGATATGCACCAGTGCTCGACTGCCACACCTCTCACATTGCTGTCAAGTTTGCTGAGCTCGTCACCAAGATTGACAGGCGATCTGGTAAGGAGCTCGAGAAGGAGCCCAAGTTCTTGAAGAACGGTGATGCTGGTTTTGTTAAGATGATTCCCACCAAGCCCATGGTGGTGGAAACTTTCTCTGAGTACCCTCCCCTTGGTCGTTTTGCTGTGAGGGACATGCGTCAGACCGTGGCCGTGGGAGTCATCAAGAGTGTGGAGAAGAAGGACCCAACTGGAGCCAAGGTCACAAAGGCTGCCCAGAAGAAGAAGTGATCTCATCTTGGTATTTCTGCTAGTAAATGTGACCATTATCACCACCATGGTTACAGAAAAACAATTGTTTCTTTTACAGTAGTTTTTATCCTTTTGGAGAGTCCTAGGTGTCTGTTTTGTCAGTTATATTTTCAACTTTTTTTGCCGATTTCTTGCAGCCAAGACTTTCAGAACTGGGTTTCTTGATCGGCGATGGTCAATTTTCATTCCAGTTTGTTTTTTTGAGGGTACTGTTTTTGCAATTTTAATTGAAAGAGTCTGAGAATTTCATTTTCACAAGCAGCTACAAGGTCACTGGCTGTTTTACAATTTGATGCTGAGGGATGCTTGAATTGCATTTAATTTATAAGACAGTTTTGCCAACCGTTCTTTATGTCTCTTATTTATGAATTTGGTTCAAACTACTTTCCGAGATGTGCCTGAGCTTGACAGTGAGCACGTTTTCGGGTCCACTCAGCTATTTTGATCAATTGTGCGATATTAGTCTCGTTGACAATTGGATCACATTCATTGTATCCATGAGGTGTTATTAGCTGATCTGGACATTGATCATATTTGTGAGTGCTAAGTTCTTCGTCAATTATGTGTTCTTAGTCTCGCTGAAGAATAGCCAACGGCTGATTGGATAATTGATTCAACCTGTGCTATTGGGTTATTTTTCAACCCATTGAGTTGTTTGACTTTTATGAAAATAACTTGGTAACTTGATTCGATCTGTGATTTGGATCCTTTATTTTTTGATAAAAACTAGCCAGGTACCTTTGCTATCGTATGGGTTATGTTGGTTGACACGTAATATTTTAACATAAAAGTTTTCAAAAACAAAGAAAGATAAATAGAATTCATAAATAATTATTATTTTATTTTATTAATCATAAATAAATAAAAATTGTATCAAACAATAAAATAGAACAAAGAAAATTAATTATAAAAACATAGTTATGGTTGCGAAAGAAAAAGAAAAGAAAGAAAAATAAATTTATAGCGCGTTGAAGTAATTGAAATAAATAAATGAGTAAAATATAAGAAAAAACTATTTTGTTGATCGAAAATAAAATTGAAAAATATATAAATTTATAACTCATAGAAAGTTACTGAAACAAATAAATGAGTGAAACATTTATGCAAACATCGCTTTGGTTATCGAAAATAAAATCGAAATAAAAATAAATGTATAGCCCGTAGAAAATTATTAGAATAAATAAATGAGTAAAATTACTGTAGCAAAAATAAAATGAAAACAAAAATAAATTTATAGTCTGTAGGAAGTTATTGTAACAAATAAATAATTGAAATTACTATAACGATTTAATGTAGTGATTGTGGTTCGAAAAAATTTGTTCCAATAAATAAATGAGTGAAATTACTATAGTGATTTACTGTAGTGAAAATAAAATCGAAATAAAAACAAATTTATAGCACGTAAAAAGTTATTGGAACAAACAAATAAATCAAATTACTGTAGTGAAAATAAAATTTAAAAAAATAAATTTATAGTATGTAGAAAGTTATTAGAACAAATAAATGAGAAAAACATGTGAGTAAATACCGTTTTGGTGATAAAAAATAAATATATAGACCGTAAAAAGTTATTAAAAAAATAAATGAATACAACCTGTAACCAAATACCTTTTTGGTTATAGAAAATAAAATTGAAATAAAAAAATAAATTTATAACCCGTAGAAAGTTATTTAAACAAATAAATAAGTGAAATCAGTAAGCAAACATCGTTTGGTAATCAAAAATAAAATTGAAATAAAAATAAATTTATAGCATGTAGGAAGTTATTGAAACAAATAAATGGGTGAAACTACTGTAATTCAAATTGAAAAAAGTAAAATTATAGCCCGTACAAAGTTATTGAATAAATAAATGAGTGCAACCTGTGAACAAATACCGTTTTGGTGATCAAAAATAAATCGAAAGCAAAATAAATGTATAGCCTGTAGAAAGTCATCGGAACAAATAAATGAGTGAAACTCGTAAGCGAACACGTTTTGGTGACCAAAAAAATAAAAAAAAATTTATTATCTGTCAGAAATTATTGGAACAAATAAATGAATGAAATTATTGTAGCGATTTACCGTAGCGATTGTTGTAGCAAAAATAAAATTGAAAAATAAATAAATTTATAGACTGTAAAAAGTTATTGGAACAAATAAATGAGTGAAATTATTGTAGCAAAAATAAAATCAAAATCAAAAATTATAGCCCGTAGGAAGTTATTGAAACTATTAAATGAGAGATTATTGTAGAGATTTGCTGTAGTGAAAATAAAATCGAAAGAAAAATAAATTTATGGACCATAGAAAGTTATTGGAACAAATAAATGAGTGAAAATACTGTAACGATTTACTGTAGCGAAATTAAAATTGAAATAAAAAATATATAGTCCGTAGAAAGTTATTGGAATAAATAAATGAGTGAAAATACTGTGGCAAATTATTGGAACAAATACTGTAGCAAAAATAAAATTGCTATAAAAAAATTGATAGCCCGTAGTAAGTTATTGGAACAAATAAATGAGAGAAATTACTGTGGTGATTTACTATAGCTATTGCTGTAGCGAACATAAAATCGAATGAAAAATAAATTTATACACCGTAGAAACTTATTAGAACAAATGAATGAGTGAAATTACTGTAGCAAAAATAAAATCGAAATAAAAAATTTTCTAGCCCGTATGAAGTTATTGGAAGAAATAAATGAGAGAAATTACTGTAGTAATTTATTGCAGTGATTGCTGTAGTAAAAATAAAATCGAAAAAAATAAATTTATACACAGCAGAAAGTTATTAGAACAAATAAATGAGTAAAATTACTGTAGCGATTTATTGTAGGAAAAAATAAAATCAAAATAAAAAATTTATAATCCATAGGAAGTTATTGGAACAAATAAATGAGTAAAATACTGTAGAGATTGTTGTAGCAAAAATAAAATCGAAAGAAAAATAAATTTATACACTGTAGAAAATTATTGAAACAAATAAATAAGTAAAAACACTGTAGCGATATACTGTAGCAAAAATAAAATCGAAATAAATTTTTTTGTAGTCTGTAGAAAGTTATTGAAACAAATAAATGAGTAAAATACTGTAACGACTGCTGCAGCAAAAATAAAAAAGAAAAAAAATAAATTTATACATCGTAGAAAATTATTAAAACAAATAAAATCAAAATAATTTTTTTTATAGTTCGTAACAAGTTTTTGGACCAAATAAATATGCTATTTACCATAGTAATTACTGTAGCGAAGCACAGTAGCTCGAGCACAATAGTTTTGTTTTTTTTTATTGTGAGCTGAGCAGAGATTTTTAGACTGAAAAACCAAATGGAACCTTTTCTTCTCACCGTGCGCGTAACAGGTATTTTCATATTTAAATTTTCAATTTAGAAAAACAAATGAAGGAAAAGATGGCACGTCAAGCCAATAAAGTTTTGCACCAAACGGTGACACGTGTCCAGCAGGAATAGTAAGGAATAGATAGATTTTTGAGCGGAAAAATCTATTACCAGAAATTGACGCGTGGAGCAATTTTTTTTTTATTAACACCAAAAAACATCTTTTTATTAACAGTAATAGATAACAGTAATAGATGGCATTAGCGACAGCTATGAATGCGATATGGAGCGGACGCTTTGCCTACTCTTATTGCTAGTATTTGGAGTTAGGGTATATCTATAATTATTGGAGGTTTTTAACCCTATTGATGGGTTTTTATTATACCATATCTAACAGTTTTTTACTTAGGAACTTAAAAATCGTTTCTATAAGTTGTTTCATGCCTTATATTTCTTTAAAATAATGTTTTTATATAAATATTACATATTTACATATATAAATAATTTTTTATATAAATATTACATATTTATCCAAGATGAGCTTATAGACTAGCCCGTTTAATTGTTACAAGATGACTTAAATGAATTGGGTCAATTTTTTTTTTTGTCAAAGTAGAGTTCATTCAATGGAAAACGGGCACAGCCCGAAGCCCAGAGGGCAGTACAAATGACCCAGCAACTAACTGGCCAGAGTCAAGCTTAATGCAAAGTCGCAAAGCATAAAAATTACAAACCAAAGACTTGCAGCTGACATGTAGACAGCAGAAACTAAAACAGCAATAAACTAAACTAACCAAAGCTAAACACAGCAGATAAAAAACACCCAAACTGAAATCTAAACAACAACTGGAAGACGACAATGCAATGCAATGCAACAACCGACCTGCCTCCAACCGAATTGGGTCGACTTGAATTAACAACTCTATTACGGAGGAATTGGCAAATTGGCCCTAGGTGATCTTTGGGTTAGTATTCAAATTTTCAAAGAAATTAGCACTTTAGCAGTGTCCCAAGTCCCCTTCACATAATCATGATTCTTTTCACACACCGATTCACACATAATCATGGTTCAACCTTTTCCTATTGCAACTTTTATTCCATCGGGCAGCGACTCCAGCAACCCTAAGTCGAACCCGTTCGCATTGCAAACAACTTTAATTGGATAATAACGTGCTTGATAGTGGGATTTTCCATTGCCCTTTTCAGATATTGAAGAAGCGTGGTAGCGGCGATGGAAAGGAACCCAATCCTTCAAGAACTGTCAAAATGGTAATGTTGAGTACTCTACAAACGTCAATCACTCTCAGGGCCAGCCCAACACATTTGGAGGCCTAAAGCAAACTTTGAAGTGGGGCCTAATATTTTATCTATATATTATACATGTTGCATTTTGAAAAGAATTATCATCTTAACTCAGTGGTAGCAATTACTTTTCCAAACCTTGTAGACCAAGTTCGAATCCCACTTTAATTATTTTTTGAACATTTTTTTCCAAATTTGGTTCGCTATGCGTGTGAAGCAAAATAGAAAAAAAAATGAGAGGCCTCAAAATTGAAAGTGTAGCGAGGGATTCGATCCCTATACCTCAAGGACGAGTAGCAGGACGCCCACCACTAGACCGAGGTCCCGGACGTTGCTTGTGTTTAATATAATTTATACTAATATTAAACAAAAAATTTGGTGCGCCTAAAACAAGGGCTTGGGTCGCTTCACCCTTGAGCCGGCCCTGATCACTCTCTACACTTTGGAAGGTTAGGTTACTGGAATATAGCTTGGAGTGTGTATATATGTCCATGATAATACAGAGTAATAGCTTGATGACCATGTACATGTTTGGTGATGCTAGAGTTGGGGAGAGAGAAGATAATGGACAAACATATATATTTTTTCCCCATTTGCTTAGGAAACAATACGCATCAATTTTATAAATAAATTCCGAACTTGAAAACTGAAATATTCGTGCAATTCATTTTCATCTATAACAATATATAATGACAATATTAACTTTTAGTAGAGTTTTTTTTAAGAGACAAAAATACCCTTAGCAAAACACAATAATTGTGTGCATTGCATCTAGCATCGACAATTTTTATTTATTTATAAAAATGAGAGTTTTTTTTTCATATTGTCTCTATCCCATTTATTTTTTAATTCTACCTTTTCTACTCCATAACTGTACCATGGCCCCCCTAGTATAAATAATTTCATTTTATTTTTGCATAAATTACATTTTTGCCCCCCTTAGTACTAAGTTACCAGCTTCCTTTTAGACCCTAGGAAGTAGGGATAATTCTATTGTTCTTCCAATCACTCAACAAGAGAAGTAGGTGCAAATAATATTTTCATATCTCATATCATAGGCAATTGGGTATTATGGGATACATAAGTCCTATGTTGAGTAATATGAGATATTTGGTGGAAGATTCTTCCTCCTTATGACTAACCCTTGAAGGGAAGGTTCCCCATACTTTTGGATCCTTATCATCATATTTTTATGGCAAAATTAATCTTTTAGTCATTTAAGTTATTTTTGTTTTTCAATTTGGTCTCTTATATTTTTTTCTTAATAAAATAGTGTGTTATATTTTAAAAGCAAGCTCAAAGCTGTCAAAATGAACTAACCTAACTCACTCGGGTTGCAAAAAGAGTTAGTCTGAGTGAGCTGACCCACTTTTTTGGTGAGCCAAACATTTCCCAACCTGTTTAGCCCGTGAGTATAACCCATTTTGATAGCTCTAAACAAGCTTATGTAATCTTTTGTAACACAATCAAGATTATGTACATGTTGAAATAGTCTGGACAAAATGCTTAAATGCATTAGGATGAAACTAAGTGGACAAAGATAAAGACAATTACAGCGAAAAATAAATTGAAACAAACATAAAGGATTGCTTTATTAAAAAAAAAAGATAATTAAGAGTTAAGACCAAATTTTGCTACGCCTCTCCATTTTTATTATAAAAAAGTGTGCGCGTTGGGGGGAATAAAAAATTCAGCAGTGTGAAAGAGAAATACTACTCGAGAAAGTGCAGTAATGAGGGAAGGCCCGTTGGATCTAGACACAGAGTGTGGCAATGGCTGGGAAAGGCCACATCCTGCTGCTTTCATTTTCATTGTTTTCCCTCGTCTTCTTCTTCTTCTTCTTCTTCTTCTCCATCCATGCCAGGCTCATGCTCGATCTCCACCTTTCAGATTTGAAGGCTCTCTCAACTCTCCAAAAGGACGTCGGAGTCAACGAGGCCACCGACCACCACCCGTGTAACACGGAGAACGTGTTTTGTGAGCAGTCAGCGTCACATACATACTGCCACAAAACGCCACATCCTTGCTGAGACTTCTGCTGAAGCAACATCCCACTAGAAAGATTCTACTGTTGCTACATATCACCACCACAAGAACAGGTTAAGCAAGAGGAAACTAGCTTGGTTTGTGGCTGGGGCACTGGCTTGTACTATATTTGGGTTCATGTTTTCTTTGGGGTTGTTTAGGTTGGCTTTGGCTTTGTTCAAGCGAGGAGGTGGAGGGGGAAGGGGCTTAGGCACAGCAATTTTTAGTCCCTTGATTGAAAATGTTGAGGACTTTGCTTTTTTGGAGAGAGAAGAAGATGTGCTAGCTTTAATGGAAATCATTGGGAGTGGTGGGTGTGGAGAAGTTTACAAGGCTGAATTAAGCAATGGCAAAATGATTGCCATAAAGAAGATTGTTCTGCCTCCAAAGTATAAGTTGATTGAAAAAGACAGTAAGGGTTTGGGTAGCAAAATGCGCCAAATTCGACAAGAGATTATCACAGTTGGTCAAATTCGACACCGCAACCTTCTGCCACTAGTGGCTCATGTGCCTAGGCTTGATTGCCACTACCTTGTCTATGAATTCATGAAGAATGGGAGTTTGCATGATTTGTTGGTCAAAGTTGATAGGGGTGAAAGGGAGTTGGATTGGTTGTCAAGGCACAAGATTGCAGTTGGTGTGACTGCTGGGCTTCAATACCTCCACACGGGACATAGTCCATGTATAATTCATAGAGATCTCAAGCCTGCAAACATTCTTCTTGATAATGATATGGAAGCTCGGATAGCAGATTTTGGGCTTGCAAGAGCAATGCCAGAGGCTCAAACACACATCAGAGCTTCAAAAGTAGCTGGCACTGCGGGATATATAGCACCCGAGTGTCACCGGATGCTCAAGTTCACTGACAAGTGTGACATATACAGCTTTGGGGTTGTGCTTGGTGCATTAGTGATAGGGAAGCTTCCTTCCGATGAGTTTTTCCAGCACACAGTAAACTTGAGTTTGGTCAAGTGGATGAGAAAAGTGTTGGCTTCAGAAAATCCAAAAGAAGCAATTGATGCAAGGCTTATGGGTAATGGATATGAGGAACAAATGCTTCTGGTTCTGAAGATCGCCAGCTTATGCACCATGAATGACCCAGAGGAGAGGCCTAACAGTAACGATGTTTGGTTTATGCTGTCCCAAATCGGGCACTGAATCAATTCAATAAATATGTGAAATAGTGGTACAACATTGCTGTGTTCAAGAATAACAATGATAACTAGATGACATCTGTTGGTTCAAAGGGTAAATGAACACCAATATAATACTGTTTCCTTAATGCTGAAGTTCTAGGAGAAAAAAGACAGAAAATTTTAGTGTTGTGATGGTCTTTGTCTAATCAAATCTGTTACTACCAGTTAGTTGGTTCTATGTTTATGTATTGACCCCAAGTATAAAATGCTCCCGTGTGTTACCGTATTTTTTATTCAAGTGTTATTATTGATAAGAATCTTTCCATCATTGCTTATAATTTCATGAATCAAGCATTAAATTTTTTAAATTATATTTGGTCCTGCATAAAAGGGCAGGGAGGGAACTGCAAATTTAACAGAAAACAATTGATAGTATACAATGTGATGTGGTGTGACTTCATTAAGTGGCTTCAATGTGACTAATACCCTTTGTCTCTGCAATAGCGCCTCACACTGAACAGCCTCTGCATCAACAGTCAAGATAATATGCAATTATGTGCAAACTCAACACATTCATATACATTTATTTATGAGCTTGGATGTCGTTTCGCTTTCTGATTTGGGATAATATTGTTTTCCTTCTTGTCCTAGTAATTTCATGAAATCAACAAGCCACATATCTTAAACATTAGAATTGGCATAGCAAATGACAACCTGCTTCTTGCAAATAATAATCTCTTCTGATGTTTGGCTGAAATTCTAGAAGTCTTTTGAGCATAGTTTCTTGGTGTTGTTTTTTTCTGCAGCTAAAGTGGGACAGAAGGATCATATGTTGGGATTTAGTAGTCACAAAGTGAGTCATAATTGAAAGACCTGTCAAACATGGCTTAAGCAGTTGTTCTTGAAATGCAAAACAATAATAATAGAATAAGACAAACCCACCATATGATAAGAACATCAGAAGGAATTCAAGGCTTGTTTGCATTGCATTGCCTAATACAAGGATCACAAAAGAAGAAAACAAATTGATTAAGTGCACAAAATTGATATCATAAAAAAAAAAATCTGAAAACTATTGAGCTCTTAGTTATGTGATTTTCAAGACTTACATGATTGTATGCCTCCCACTTACAATTAATATATATATATAGCTTTTGGAAGCATATTATAAGTAGTTTGTGCCAATATTTTTTAGTGATAAATGTGCCAATATATTTTCTTTATTAGTGAAAACAAAAATAAGGACCATGGACACTAGATAGTCCAAGGCACCCACCATATACATATCTCCTCTATCCATTTTAAAAACAATTATAAATAATAAAATAGTCCAACTCTGTTTTTCACCTCAAAATCAGTTCTTTACCGATCTAACCAGGACTTGAATCAGAATGCTTGATGTTAATTGCACAAACTTTATAGTGTATACGCTCATCTAAATAGTGGTTCTTCTTTGTGACAAAGGAAAAGGTAACAGGAAGAGAAGATTCAGTATGGATCAACTCAGAAAAGTTTCTCATGGATAAACCGGAGCCATTTGGATAATTTTTTTCTATAAATATTTATAATATGAGTTTTTGAACTAATAGTTTTTCATATAATTTAAAATCAATTTTTACGTTTCAATTTTTTTAAATATTTTTTATAAATATTTATCTATTTAACCAAGGCTATTTAATATTCTTTTTCTATTTTTTATATGAAAAGATAAGAATATAATACAAAATTAATTTTTCTATGAACTGGAAACTAGACTTCTACGACAGAGTCCATAACATAATTAATGCTTCTTCGATGACAAACACAAGTATTAGGGGGTTTCAGCTCAAATACAACGTCAAATGCAGTTCTCTCTCTAGGTATATACTCCCTCCAATCCTATTTATAAGAAATATAGTACTAAAATTATACAGACCAAGAAATACAATGAAATATGTTATTTTTTATTAATGATACTATAATTTTAAATTTTTTTCCATGAATGTCCTTGCATTAAATGAAAAATAGGCGAGGTGATATGATAATTAATAAAAATAAAATTAAAAACAAAGTATTGTTTCTTATAAAAAAACTATATTTTATTTCTTATAAATTACACCGGGAGGAGTATATAAAAATGCTAAGTAAACCTTCCCATCCACTTTCCGGGACAAAGTCATTTCTTCCAGTAGTGCACCCTTTGATTAATGATATGCCTAAAACGTAAAAGTAGACTTTTTTTCACACGGAATATATATATATATATATATGCTAACATTAAATGCCCACTACTCTATAAAATGAACCCATCCACAGTAGCGGAGCAATGTCAAATACTTCTAGTAACCCAAAATCAATAATAATAAAAAAGGTTGAATTAATTAACCCTTTCAAATATACACGGAAAAACTACTACTCCAAATTGGACATGAATTAAAAGTATCTGGATGTTCAAAATAAATTGCCTTCTAGTAGCCTGAGACAATCAATGACTAGAATTGTCATAAAACATTATTTTTTTTTACCAGCATATCCCCACATGCGTGTGGGAACTAATCTTTCTAAATTGGATAGCACTCTATAGGCAGTAAAGCTCTACCAGGCGGGATGCGAGATTTAAGACTGTTGTATTCCTATAGCCTGAATCTGACCTAAAACCTCTGGTTAAACTGAAAGAGACCTGTGTCATCTCACCTATGCTCTATGCTCTCATAAAACATATTATGCATATGAATAAAATATGAAGTTATTAAAATCTCTACTATTTGTTTTATGATAAGCTAGCCGTTATGGTTTGGTACTTTATTTTCCAGAGTGTATCTCTAGGTTTCAAGGAATTAGAACCCAATTATCTTAATATGAATAGTGAACAGTTAGGTTTCTCTCAATTAAATTTTTAAATTTGAAAATTGTGAATGAACAATGTTGAGAGAGCTTTATATTCCTTACTAAGTGCACTTGACTTAATTGAATAATATCTGAAAATACTTTGTCTACTCATACTTTTAGTCTCTTATAATATTTAATATATCCTGTCAAAAAATAGTTAATATATGATTTTGGTTTCCCAATAATGTTTTGAGTGAATTTAATTTTACTAAAATTGATATAATGTCTTACAAAATCCTTAAAATTTTATTAAAATCTTATTAAATCTTTGATTTTTAAACTTTTAATATTATTTAATTTAATATTCCAAATCCATCATAAACCGTTAGATATTTGGATAAAAATGTGAATTTAAAGGCTTTAAATGAAACAATTGACAGCATAAACAATTTTTTTAATTTCAAAAATAGAAAAAAATTAATTTACTCATGAAAATAACTTTTTTTTGACAAAACCCATGAAAATAACTTAAAGGCCCAAATCACACATAATCCAAATTAAAGAGACAGAAAAGAAATTAAATCAAATTATATATCAATTTATTAAAGAGTTTTGTAGCAATACAATGTATAAAAAATATTTTACATAAACGTCCAATCATATTTAATCATATTTCATTATCTTACTACATCATAATATTATTTCTTAAAACATATTTATATTATGACAATAAGTTAAAATATAATTGAACGTTCATGTAAAATACTTTTACACCATTAGTATATAGTTATTAATCCCTTTCTAAAAAACCAAAAACTTTTGTAATTTTTTTTTGTATTTTTTAATAACTAGTTCTTCATTCATTTTTTTAACAAAAAAATGATAATATATCTTGAACTTCAAAGTTTAAAGAAATTAATCACGGATCCCAAAAGTCTTCAAGACGTTTGCCCCAAATAGAAGGGAGAAATTAATTAATAACTTGGAAAAAGTACTCTACAGCTTAACCAACAAAGTAAAAAATTTCCAAGCTCTATATGCTTTCTAGAATGCCTCATGGAAAATGGATGTGGTGCAGTTACGTAGTCAGTGATTTAGAACATTGGATTGAGATCAGACGACTCACGATTTCAGGATAAAATTGGGTCTAAAATATGAAATAAATTGTGAGCCGTCTGATCTCAATCCAATGACTCCAATCTGCCGACTTTGTGACTACACAAAAATGTTGACTACACCCAATCCGGGTCCATGCTTCTTAGGCTCATACACATACTAAGATGATGAAGGAGGGAAATATTCTACAAACACAAACCCATCTCTCCCATCACCATCCCACTCATGACCCAGTCATTAATTCTTCTCTTTCTCTCTCTCTATTCTAGAAAGAAAACATACCATTGAAGCATTGACATCACATGACCCATATTTCTTTGTTTCATTTTTCCTCTCAACTAACCATATAAATATAGATACATGTGTGTGTGTTTATATCTAACTCAAGCCTGTGCTTAATTAACATTCACAACTCCTCAGCAACAATGAAACGCTACCAGAATTTACTTAAATCCAGATCCGTTTCTCAGTCGGGTACAACCCGCTCCGATTTCGAGTTTCCCACAACAGCAAGTGCTATTGGCGCCATTCCAAACGACGTCGTTTTCTGCGGAAAAGTCATAACCCGCCGGGATGAACCCGGTCCGGCACCGAAGACCGGAGAAAAGAAAGGCGAAAACCCATTAGGTCGGGCTAACGGGTTCGTCGCCGGATTCCGGTCGCCGTCCGGCAAGGAAAGTCGGTGCCGGAGGAGTGGGAGTGGCGGGAAGCGTTACAACGGCATGTTTGGGAGTCGGACGGTTAAGTTTCCGTTACAGATGGAACTGGGTGACATTAAGATGAGGCAGGAGCGGAGGGAGCCGACGACGCTGTCGAAGTCTACAGCGGAGGACGGCGGCGACGGAGAGAGTTGCTGGGAATTGGTTCGGCCGTTGGGGCGTCGGGGAAAGCTTATGAGTGCCTTGTTGTCTAAGGTCTCGTTTGGATGCTTTCCTATCGTTTAGGATCTTTTTAATTTTCTCTTTTGATGACACCTTCCTTTCTTTTTGGGTTACGTTGGCTTGTGATTTTTGTAAATTATATGTAGTATAGTATAGACATAGGCTATCGCTGTATCACATCACATTTTTTATACGGTGATATTCATTTATTCACATTAATGAATGACATTTTTGGGCTTGAAAAGTTTTTTTTTTGGATATACATATTTGGCCCTCAGTTTAGGACTAGGTCACATTTCAAGCTTATCATTCGTAGAAAAGATTATTCATAAATTATAACCATTTGAGGCAAGTTAATAATAATATTTTTGGGTAAGGTAGAATCTAACATAGTCTTGTAAAATAAAGACCACTCAGTGGGTTTTTTCACCAAACTAGTGTAATTTCAACTAAAAATTACCAGTTTGGTGTAGATTTAAAAAAAATTACCAAATTAGTGTAAGTCGTATGCCTGATCCAAGAATTTAAATTTTTTTTCCGAAGTCGTAATCCAGCAATACGACTTCTAAGATTTATATTTTTTTTCAAAAATTTCAGTGAAGTCGTATGTCCCACTCACGACTTTGCATGATTTAGGTTTTTTTCCACGTTAAAGCAAAGTCGTATGATTCATATACGACTTTGGTTTTTTTTAATTTTTTTTTTGAAAAAAAATAGTGAAGTCGTATGGCATAAACACGACTTTTACGCTGTTTATTTTTTTTAATAAAATATATGAAGTCGTGGAGTGAAGATACGACTTTGTTATTTTTTATTATTTTTTTCTTAGAAGTGTGAACTTAGAGTACGGCTTCTGTGTTTTTTTTTTCTTTTAAATATGTTGAAGTCCATTTGGTATGGCTTCACTTTTCATAAAAAAAATGAATAACTGTAGTTATAAAAAAATGAATAACTGCACAAAAATTTACCAGAATGCTATGGAATTCACTTTCAGTAATACTCAAATTAATATTGATTATGTTAAAATCAATTTTCCCATAAATGTTTACAAACGTATAATCAATTTACTCAAATACGTACATATTTGATAACAATTTTTATAAAATTAATAGTGTGTGTTTGGATCTTAAAATGCATCTCCACCCCACCACTCAAAAGAGTAGTGTAGTGTTTTGATCCATCGTGCCTGGAACCACTTGATAATATTTAGGCCTAATATTTAACCAAACACACAGAACACAAGATCAAATAGAAACTCAAATACAAACACACGCTTAATAAGCAAGAATCAATTACAAACCTAACTTGCATTGGTGCGATGTACGACTAGACAGTCATTTGGAATATATATCTTATCATTGAAGTGGTAATTCAAGTCTACGACTTCTAAGAAAAAAATAATAAAAAATAGCGAAATCGTATCTTCACTTCATGACTTTATATATTTTATTAAAAAAAATAAACAGTGTAAAAGTCGTGTTTATGCCATACGACTTTATTATTTTTTTTAAAAAAAATTAAATAAAACCAAAGTCGTATATAAATCATACGACTTTGCTTTAACGTGAGAAAAAAACCAGAATCATGCAAAGTCGTGAGTGAGACATACGATTTCATTTGAAATTTTTGAAAAAAAATATAAATTTTAGAAGTCGTATTGCTGGAGTACGACTTCGGAAAAAAAAAATTTAAAATCGCAGATCAGGCATACGACTTATACTAATTTGGTATTTTTTTTTAAATCTACACCAAACTGGTAATTTTTAGATAAAATTACACCAGTTTGGTGAAAAAGCCCCACTCAGTGTTTCCCACCCATATAACTATCATATTTTTTGATCAATACATATAACTATCATATTATAACAAAAGATCGTGAACAGTTATGATAAAAGAAACTCATAATAGGACTTAGACTCTGTTTTTTTGTCAAAGTAGAGATATATTGAAATAGGCCGAAACCTAAACATTACACAGAAGGGACCTTGTATACATAGGCCCAAAAACATATATGCAAAAGCTACCCCATACACATTAAGCTCAAGCTATACTCTGGATAAACCTACTCAGCTCCCAACTGCCAGACTAGCAAAGGAAAACAACGAAAAACAAACAACACTAACAAACAGAAAAGAGAGAAGGAAAAGAAAACCAGCTACACAACCTAACATACTAGCCTAGCACACCACAGACAATAAAAAGGATATTCTCGACGGGGTATGACCCATTTGGGGCACTAACAACCTTCAGCCTCATGTAGTTGCTCAGATGTCAGAGGGTGGCGGTGCTTCGACGAGATGTACGGCGGCGCAAAAGAAACACATGAAACCTGAAAAACAAAAAAACCCAAACAACAGAAACACTAAACACCAAAAACAAACAACAAAACCACCGCTGAGAAACCACTACTCAACCCCAGCCACAGTGGCGATCCGGCAAGGACAGAGAAGACGACGACCCAGCTGCGAGGACCGCGGCAGCAAGCCTCCACGAATGGAGAAGGAGATAACAATGCAGCTCCAACCTTGACCGAAACTCGACCAATCCGAGGGTGAGGGCGGTGCTCCAACCCCCAACCCGGCAGACAACGGCACAACAACCCCCAACATACAACGACCTTCCTCGACAACCAAGCTCTGAACGCCAAACTGAAGGGCAAGAGAAGAAACAAAGCAACGGAAACGGTGGGGACAGACAAAAAAACAGAAGGCGGCGGGATCCCTTCCTCCTCCCCAGTGCACTGAACCTCCTCCTACTCCATGGCTCCGCCGTTGCGAAACACCAGCGAGCTAGAGAAACGAAGACGCCAAACCCAGAGAGCAGGAGATGCCCGAGACATGAAGTCATTAGGCAAAGTGGTGGAAAGGGGAAGAGGTGAAGACCACCTTTGGATTTGGCGGGGACATGGCCAAGCAACAGCGGTGGCGGGTTTTAGCCTCCGTTTTAGCCTCCGGGTCAGTATTTTTAGACCTAGGCCTGATTAGGCCCGTCAAAAAAGGGCCAAAACGGATTGGCCCGAAACGGGCCGGGCTGGCCCCTTTTAAAAAATAATAATAATTTTTTTCTTATTTTTTAATTTTTTATTATTATTCGGGCTGGCCCGTTGGCTAGTCATCCCTCCCTTAAAACAGGTCGGACTAGGTTTTTGAGCCCACTTTCGAAAACGGGTCAGCCGGGCCGTTTTGCCACCCCTACTTGAATCACGTGTGGTCAATCAAAAGTCACTAGAGCTAGCTTTTGCGTCCAGGACCCTTCACTGTGGTTTCCACCCGGGAAGTAAATAGTTGCTTAATGACTTTTCAATTTAGCACAATCAAGAACCCAATATAAAAAAATAGTCATTTCGGTCCCTAAGAGTGTCAGGTGGTGTCACTTTGGTCCTTGACAGATACGAATTGGTCGCTTTGGTCTTCAATTGTCAGCCGTTAGTCACTTTGGTCCCTGAAAGAAATACTTACTGTCATTTTGGTCCCTGAAAGTGACTATTTAACTGTCATTTTAGTCCCTCAAAATAATCACTTTCCTGACAGCAGGGACCAAAGTGACTAATTCCCATCTATTAGGGACCAAAGTGATACCGTCTGACACTCTCAGGGACCAAAGTGATTGTTTACTCTAAAAATTATTTTATGTGGTTAACCTCTTATGATTGGTAATTTTGGGGAACACTAGTATACTTCATATAAAAAAGGAAACACAATAGAACTCGCCTTTGGGACAAATCAGATTTCATGGAGAACAACAATGAGTTGTGATGCTTCCAAATAAGCCAAAGGAATGCGGTCAAATCCAAAAGCCACAAAAGAGTGACATTACAATAAGATTTTGGAGAAGCACATGCTAAGGAAAAAAGCTAGCACATTTCTCATGGTTTATAAGATTTGACCACAATATCATAACTATCTCACAATCTTATAGTTTAAAGAGTTTGAGTTGAGCACTAGTACAAAAAAGGCTTTTTAAATCAGGTAAAAAGGGCTTTTTAAATCGGTTGTGAATCGATTTAGATTCAACCGATTTAAAAAGTGGGGTATTTTTTAAATCGGTTGTAAAAACCGATTTAAATTATCTTTTTTTATCACGGTTTTTAACCGTTGCAAAACGCGTTTTTTTTGCTGAAAATTTGACTTTTTAAATCGGTCAAACAACCGATTTAAAAAGTCTCCGTTTTTTTAATTTTTTTTATTTATACATATATACCTCCCTGTAAACGATGCAGAACACAGCCAATTCAACAACAATATAGCCTATCTAACCAACAATATAACCAATCCAACTAATTAACAATATATTGACATCTTTTTAAATCTGGGAGTTAGACCACATATGAGAATATTCATTATAAAGTGCTCGTCATTTTAAACCTGTGAGTTATTCTAACATCTTTTCCTTGTATTAAACTATAGTGAAACTCATTCATACATACCCTGCTATATATACTTACATACATTGCAGGAGGGGCATGACATAGCTTAGATTTTCTTTATAGAAGACACTTAACGAGCTTTTGATTGAAGAAGCAATAAATTAAAGTTGGCAACATACCTAGTTGCCTAGTTGGGATCAACTCTCTCTACTGGAGACCACGGGTCATGATTGACCTGTAAGGACATTGACATAAGGAAATTAGTGATATTTGATTCGAGCAAATATGAATTGAAAGGAGAAATCAAATTTGAGCTTGGCATATTGATACTTGATGAATTACAACAAAATTCTTCACTTTACCTAGCTCATCCTTGGTCAACACTTTGTTGAGTGACATGTGCAAGATGCATCACATGCCACCATTCGAACCATCTCATTAGGATCATATTATCTTTCATTCTGGAGCCTTTGATCAATCAGGGAATCAAAATTATCTTCTATGTGAGCAATAATTATCTTCTCCAATAGAATAAAAGAAACACAAACTCTATTTTATAAATATACAAATCAATATAAATGCCTATGGATTTACAGTTAGGTGGCGTTGGAGCATGGGGAAATCACCTCTTGCATCTAGTTGGGGAACAAAACAACACAAAGACTTATTATAAAAGCATGGATACCATGATTACCCATCAGAACATGAAGCAAAGCAAGCAAGTGAGATATATAATAAACAAGTTACAAGAAAATCATCCTTGAAAGGACATTAGAAAGATAAAACAAACAAAAAGCATATCAAATTTCAAAACAGAACCAAGAAAAATCAATTATTAGAAATGCAATTAATAACAGTTTCTTGTATTCAAAAGAGGAAGGAATTCAAGTACTTACCAAATATCTTTTACCTCACTTTCTACCCCAAGTGGAACACATATTGTGCATTTTCATGTGCCAAAGCTTTAGGTGAAGTTGCTAGAGACTCTGCTTCAAATTTGGAAATTTCATCACGTAATTCAGCAGCGAAGGCATAATCCTCATTCTAAATAGCACTTTGGAGGTCTGAACTGGAACCAAAACAGGATTAGTCACTATCAGAGTTTATGTTGAGCAACATATTATGTGGAGGAAGAAAAAAAATATAAAATTGGCCAATAAGAATGTGTTTGTTTTCATGTTACCAAGCCCTCGAACATCTGTTCACCTCACAGTTACAAATATTGGCTTTCACGTTTGGAACTTTAGAGTGCTATTTAGAATGAGGATTATGCCTTTGAAGACAATCCCCTTATAGACTGTTGTTTAATCACATGATCTTCAACCTACCATAAACAATATTTATCAAGGAAGCCGTAAGTCATTCAGTGCTCCAACACCAAAAAATTTAGATAAATTGAAGACATATATAATATATAATCATATATATAGACAAAGAGACATACACGGTACACCAATACACATGCCTATTGCTTCAATTTATAGAGACAAAAATCCTCAAAAAACATACCAGATCTAGTATTATACATTGAGTAGAGTGTTTAGCTTTACCAATCAAGGTCATATCAGAGGGTTTATGCGCAACGCTGGAGGTTCCTTCGGAAGCATTGGCGAGAACTCTCTCGCTCGGCGTCAACGTCATTTTCCTTGTCGAGTCTGCCCGATTCGAAAGCAGCAAAACAAAATTAGGTCAAATCAAAGAACGATTTGGGGGCAAAACAAACAAAGAGTAAATTACTACTTAGAAGGAGAAGGGTGAGAAATGAAACTGACGGGACGACGAGTGGAACAAAGAGTAAATTACTACCTCAGATGGTGGCAGCGGCGTTGCTCGTGGTGCTCGCGGTGCTGTCATGGCGGAGAAGAGCAGAGAGTGACAGTTAGAGTGACGAAGAAAGAGTTCTGTCACGGGCCACGGTGATGAAGAGCTGAGACGTGAGAGTGAGAGGGAGGCGGTCACGGACCACGGTGGAGAAGATCTGAGCGATGAGAGTGAGGGTGAGCGGGAGCGAGAGTGAGAGTGAGGTTTTGGGAGGCAAAGGGAGAAAGGCAAAGAGCACGCATTGACAAAGGGAGAAGGAGGCGACATGGGTTTTAAAATTTCTATCCACTTTTTAAATCGGTTATTTGAATAACCGATTTAAAAAGTAAATTTTTTAAATCGAGTGACATCTAACCATTGTAAAAAAGTGTTTGCAAAAACAAAAAACACATTTTAAATCGGTTTTTCATACAACCGATTTAAAAAATCTATCGTTATTTACAAAATTGCCACCGCGTCTAGTTTTTAAATCGGATCCGCCAATAACCGATTTAAAAAGTAAATTATATTCCCTATTTTGCACTAGTGGAGTATCTTATCTTTGACATGTTGCTAGTGTTACACCTATATTTCAATTTTAACACATAAATGCATCAGACGATACAAGTTGTTGATCATGCCATTAGGCTTAGTAATGAGGCCCGAATCCGTGACCCGCCCCAACGTTGACGAAAAAACTTGTTTTGACCGAGATTGGATTCAAGTTTGGGTTTTTCTCGCTTTTAAAAATTTGGGTCGGCGTCGGGGAAACTAATAACCAGCCCAACCCCCCCCCCCCAAATCTGTCATACACATTTATTTCACTTATAATATAATATTTAATATATTTGCATTATCAAAAATTATATTTTTAATAAAGAGACTTTATTTTTAATTCTTTATTCCCTCCTTATTATTTGTCTAACAAAATATATTAAAAAAATATCTTAAAAAATAAAGTATTGAATCATCTTAATTCTACCCAAATAAAAAAAATTAGAACAAAAATTGTGTTCTAAAATACTAGATGTGGGGGTGGGATAGGAAATCCATCCCTTGTCGGAGATCGGGAGCGGGGACAGGGTGAAGTTGGGAGTCAGGATCGGGGTCAGGGAATGTAAAACCCACATTCGCCCCGTTGCCATGCCTACATACCCCAAACTAACTTTATCTTATAACTGCAAGAAAGAAGAGATTTGGCAGCAATGATAATAAAGTTGCAAGTATAAATAAATGTACAAGTTGCAGTGACATTTTGGTCAGATAAGAAGTTTTGGTCCATTCGGATGTTGAGAAACGGAATTGTTTTTAATGGCTTTGTAGCTGATTTTGGTCATGTCACTGTGCAGATCAAGTTGCTGTCATGGAGTTGATTTATCAACAGGGAGGGTAGCAATTCCGCGGCTTCCTACTCAGATTGGTGGTTAAATCCATGAACGGCATTGATAATTGAGGATAATTTGAAATATTGGTTTCTCCCCCCTTTTTTTTTCTATTAAGGATTGGAGGTGGTTCTCCCTTGTGTTTTGTGTTACTGTGGGAGTCTGGTTTTCAAGTTTTTATCTGATATTTGTTTGATGCAGCTGCTAAAACAGAAGGTCTCACACAGGTGGTGCGAATTTCGCCACAGCTGTGAACGATTCAGTGCTGGTATTTATTAGTCTCAACCTAATACTGGAAGTTTCCCACCATTGGTGTGATTTTTTCCACAGGGTGTGAACCCTTCCAGTAGTGCACCCTTTGACCATATGCCTAAAACGTAAAAACTGACATTTTCACACGGAATATATGCTGACATTAAGTGCCTTCTACTCTATAAAATGAACCCATCCATAGTAGCGGAGCAAAGTCAAATATTTCTAGTAACCGCAAATCAATAATAATAATAATAATAAAAGTTGAATTAATTAATCCTTTGAAAAATACACGGAAAAACTACTTCTCCAAATTGGATATGAACTAAAAATATCTGGATGCTCAAAATAAATTGCCGTCTAGTACCCTGAGACAATCAATGACTAGAATTGTCATAAAAATATGATGCATATGTATTATAAAATATGAAGTTATATTAAAATCTCTACTAGCTATTTGTTTTATGAGTAGCCGTTATGGTTGGGTACTTTATTTTCTAGAATGGAGCTCTCGGTTTCAAGGAATTAGAGCCCAATCTCTTATGAAAAATGTCGAGAGAGCTTTATATTCCTTAATAAGTGCACTTGATCTAATTAAATAACATCTAAAAAATGCTTGGCTTACTAATA
Organism: Glycyrrhiza uralensis; assembly: GCA_030159175.1. Classification (NCBI taxonomy): domain Eukaryota; kingdom Viridiplantae; phylum Streptophyta; class Magnoliopsida; order Fabales; family Fabaceae; genus Glycyrrhiza; species Glycyrrhiza uralensis. The sequence continues at coordinate 4,388,775 of BRZY01000008.1, forward strand.
TTTTTAGTCTCTTATAATAGTCATTATACGATCTTGGTCTCTCAATAATTTTTTGAGTGAATTTAATTTTTTTTATTTTTAAATTTAAATATGTTTTTGATCTCTCTAAAAATTTTTAGTCTTTTAGTTTTTTTTCTTTGATTTAGGTCCTTAGGTGAGTTGACCATAGTTTTAGACTGATGTAGCATACTTAAGTTCTTGTCATCAATCCTACATGGCATACACCACTTACACATTACTTGACACGTTGTTTTCAAATTTTTTGATGGACTAAAATCAAAATTCACAATTGTTATAGAGAATAAGTTAACAAATTAACATTTTTATAAGGACCAAAATCAAAATCCATAATTTTTATAAGGACTAAATTAACAAATTAACATTTTTTTAGATACCAACGTACACCAACATGCATTAACATTTTTAATGGACTCAAAATTTTCCCAATTGATTTTACTGTTGTAAATCTTCTTTTGCTAAAACTCACCCACTAAAATGTTGAATTTAATTTAAAATAAAAATTTCCAAACCGTTCGTGATTTTATTACACTTAAATCTTTTTGCCTCTCCTCAAGAATGTATTTTGTAAAAATCGAACCATGATCTTCCGATCCACAAACTCAACATCTATTGCCGGTCGAGCCACACTAATTGAAATAAATTTCTTGTATTTCGGAATAACCAATTGTGCATTTTTTTTAAATATTGCAGTTCAAAGTTAAAAGAAATTAATCAAGGACCCCAAAAAGTAGTATTCAAGACGTTTGGCCCAAATATAAGGGAGAAATTAATAACTTAGAGAAAAAACAATACTCTACTCCTAGTCTCCTACAACTTAAGGAACAAGGTAAATTCCAATTAAGCTCTATAGGCTTTCTAGAATGCCTCATACACATACTAACTTAGGTGCTGACGAAGGAAGGAAATATCCTGGAAACAAAAACCCATCTCTCCCATCACCATCCCACTCATGACCCAGTCATTAATTCCTCTCTCTCTCTCTCTCTCTCTATTCTAGAAACAAAACATAGTAACATACCATTGACATTACATAACCCATATTTCTTTGTTTCATTTTCCCTTTCAACTAAATAAACCATATAAATATAGATGCGTGTGTGTGTATTTATATCTAACTCAAGTGTCTGCTTAATTAACATTCACAAATCACAACTCCTCAACAACAATGAAACGCTACCAGAATTTACTTAAATCCAAATCCGTTTCTCAGTCGGGTACAACCCGCTCCGATTTCGAGTTTCCCACAACAGCAAGTGCTATTGGCACCCTTCCAAACGACGTCGTTTTCTGCGGAAAAGTCATAACCCGCCGGGACGAACCCGGTCCGGCACCGAAGACCGGAGAAAAGAAAGGCGAAAACCCATTAGGTCGGGCAAACGGGTTCGTCGCCGGATTCCGGTCGCCGTCCGGCAAGGAAAGCCGGTGCCGGAGGAGCGGGAGTGGCGGGAAGCGTTACAACGGGATGTTTGGGAGTCGGACGGTTAAGTTTCCGTTACAGATGGAACTGGGTGACATTAAGATGAGGCAGGAGCGGAGGGAGCCGACGACGCTGTCGAAGTTTACGGCGGAGGACGGCAAAGGCGGAGAGAGTTGCTGGGAACTGGTCCGCCCGTTGGGGCGGCGGGGAAAGCTTATGAGTGCCTTGTTGTCTAAGGTCTCGTTTGGATGTTTTCCTATCGTTTAGGGATTTCATTTTTCTTTTCTCTTTTGATGACACCTTCCTTTCTTTCCGGGAGGATATATCATATATTCATTCTTTCATTTTCGCTGGCTAGTGATTTTTGTAAATTATGCAGTTCAAAGTATAAGCATAGGCTATCACTGTATCACATTTTTTATACGGTGATATTTAAGTCATTCACTATAATGAACGATATTTTTGGACTTGAAAAGATTATTCATTTTTTCTTGGATATACTACCATTAGGATTTTTGGTCCTCAGTTCGGGTTTTCGTAACACTTCAAACTTTTCGTCCTTAGAAAAAATTATTCATAAATCATAACCATTTCTATACATATGAGGGAAATCGAATTTGGGTAAGGTAGAATCTAACATAGTCTTGTAAAATAAAGACCACTCAGTGTTCCACACACAAATAACTGTCATATTCGATTTGGTGCAATTTCATTTCGTATTTACCGATTTGGTGGAAGTTGAATTTTTTTTACCGATTTGGGGTATGTCGCACTTGCCATTGTTGATTTCCAAAATGAAGTCTACAATCTTGCTATTTTTTTCTGAAAAGCAGAAAGCTTTTTCTGCCATAACTTCAACAAGTTGTTAATGACATTGTAGACTTTGCCTAATTTTACAAAAGTCTCCAATGACATGTGCGACTTCCACTTATTTTGGAAAAGAATCCAGCCGCTGGCTTGTTTATAAAACCCAAGCAAGCGCTTGAGATGTTGTGTTTTGTTCTTGGAATATTTGCATATGTATTGGTCTCCTTCACTAAGTCAAGGTAATTGTCGTTACTTTTAACTATTATTATTTTAATTGATCTATTATAATTGTGATTCCAAATCGTTATTTTGTTACTTCAAATAAGGTAACAAAATTGTATTTTATTTACTATTAGATGTCAGGTACGCATAGCTTTCATGATTCTACTGAGATTAGAGACAGTGTAAGTGAATTTAGTGAAGAGGAAGAATGTGAAATAGACAATGATCATGGCGCTGAGGGAAGCTCAACTTCTCATACGCTTGCTTGGGTTTTATAGACAAGCCAGCGGCTGGATTCTTTTTCGAAATAAGTGGAAGTCGCACATGCCATTGGAGACTTTTGTAAAATTAAGTAAAGTCTACAATGCCATTGACGACTTGCGAAAGTTACAGTAGAAAAAGCAGAAGTGGCATTGTAGACTTCTGCTTTTTCAAAAAAAAAAAAAAAATAGCAAGTCTACAATCCCATTGTAGACTTCACTTTGGAAGTCGACAATGGCAAGTGCGACTTAACCCAAATCAGTAAAAAAAATTCAACTTACACCAAATCAGTAAATACGAAATGAAATTGCACCAAATCGATAAAAAAAAGCCTATAATAAAATATTGGAACAGCTATTATAAAAGAAATTGATAATAGGAATTAGCCTCTGTTCGGAACCGCGTCTAGGACCCTCCAATTTAGCACAATCAAGAACCCAATATAAAAATTATTTTATGTGGTTAACCTCTTATGATAGGTGATTTTGGGGAACACTAGTATACTTCATATAAAAAGGGAAACACAATAGAACTCGCCTTTGTGTCAAATCAGATTTCATGGAGTATACGAGTGAGTTGTGATGCTTCCAAATAAGCCAAAGGGCAATTTGACAGAGAGAGGCATTTTTCAAGGACAAACTTTTTTATTTTCATCTTTCAGGGATCTACTTGCAAAAGACTGCATCTTTCAGGGGACAATTTGCTCATTTACTCGTAAGCCAAAGGACAATGCGGCCAAATCCAAAAGCCACAAAAGAGTGACATTACAATAAGATTATGGAGAAGCACATGCTAAGGAAAAAAGCTAGCACATTTCTCATGGTTTATAAGATTTGACCACAATGTCATAACTATCTCACAATCTTATAGTATTAAGAGTTTGAGTATCTTGTCTTTGACATATTGCTAGTGGACTAGTGGTACACCTATATTTCAATTTGGCAATTTCTATCTACACATACATGTTTTTCTATCAACACATACATGCTGCGGAACTATTAATTCCGCAGGTGTATTTTTTTTCCCTAACACACATACCGCGGAACTATTAGTTCCGCGGGTTGTAATTCACCGCGGAACTAATAGTTCCGCACGTTGTAATTCAATTCGGACACACACATAACGAATAAAAAATGCTTGCGGAACTATTAGTTCCGCAGTGAATTACAACCCGCGGAACTAATAGTTCCGCGGTATGTGTGTGTCAGAAAAAAAATACACCTGCGGAACTAATAGTTCCGCAGCATGTATGTGTTGATAGAAAATCATGTATGTGTAGATAGAAATTGCCATCCAATTTTAACACATAAATCCATAAAAGCATTCAGGTTGTCGATCATGCCCCAAACTAACCTTATCATATAACTGCAATAAAGAATTGATTTGGCAGCGATGACATTAAAGTTGTAAGTATATATAATTGTACATGTTGCAGTGACATATTGATCAGATAAGAAGTTTTGGTCCCTTTGGATGTTGAGAAACGGGATTATTTTAATGGCTCTGTAGTTGCTGATTTTGTTCATGTCACTATGGTCCTGTTTGGATGTAAAAACTCTAATTTTTGACTTATAAAGAAGTTAGTTTTATTTTGTTTATTATTTTTCTCATATATGCACAAGAGAGGAAGTTGTTAAATAGTCATTTACAAATAGATAGGTGTTTATGGAGAAATTAAAAAAAATAACTTTTGAAAAATACAAAATGCAGAAGTTAATTTCAACTTATGTGAAAAGTTGTTAGTTAAAAAATATATGTTAGAAGTGCTTATGGAGAAGTTTATCCAAATTAGACCTATGCACAGATCAAGACGTTGTCATTGGAGGTGGTACTTTCTTCTGTTTTGTGTTACAGTGGGGGTCTGGTTTTCAAGTTTTTATCTGATATTTGTTTGATACAGCTGCTAAAAACAGATCGAAGGTATCACACAGGTGATGTGAATTTCACCACAGTTGTGAACGATTTAGTTCTGGTATTTATCAGTCTCAGCCCAATACTGGGAGTTTCACACCTGTGGTGTTATTTACTCAACAGGGTGTGAACGGTTCTTCTTGGGAATTTATCTGTTTCAGTCTAATACTGGGAGTTTCACATCCGGTGTGATTTTTGTCACAGGCAGTGAAATCAGTAATGTTTGAAGTTTTTGGAAAACTGGATATGGGGTTCTCTTAGGGGAAGTTCCTTGTGTTGTAATTATTGGTTATGAGGTGTGTATCCTTATTTTAGCGCTGGTTATGGGGGAGGTTTTGTATGAGTGGTGTTTTTTTTAAGGTACACTCTTTTGTATAATTAGTGTAGTCAGCTATTGCATATTTTGTGTCTTATTTGACTCTTCATTAATATAATTTTGCTTATAAAAAAAATTCAACAAAACTAACAATGCAATTGTTGTTGTGAGACTTTAGCTGAGCCAATTGATTTGGTTTATCATCAGCTTTGATCACTTTAAACAGATGCAAAGTTGAACTTTTTATGTTCTCCTGCCAAACTTAAATCTACAATTTGATATACCAGTAACTTTGTAATTTCTAATATACTCTTTGTGAGTAAGTCCTACCGTGACCCCGTCAAAGCTTTTTGAAGCTAAATTAACAAGCATGAGGATAGACATAATTTTCCAAAAATAGACATGTTTATTGTTCATTTATTATTGCATATAATATTATAGATAAGTGTTTATGGAAATGCACCATTTGTATAAAAATACACCATTTAGGAGAGACAACCCTTAAATGCACTTAAGATCCTCGAAATGATTAATCTCTACAGTTGCACGCCCCACAATTCCGCCATTATGATTGAACAAGAGCCTAACTTTCTTGTGAACCCATCAGGCCAGGCACCTGATGCATCCCGTAACGCTCCTCTACAAAGAAGCATTGCACTCCTCTCGCTTGAGTGAACCATCGGTATTACACTTAATCCATCCTCTTGTGGAGAAGACCAACCAACATGCAACACCTCATAGTTAATCTCACTAAATCTTTGATTTCTAAAAATTTTAAAATTATTTAATATTCCAAATCCATCATAAACCATTAGATATTTTAGATAGAAAATAAGAAGTTAAAGATTTGAAGTGTAAAAATTTGACAGCATGAACAAATTTGTTTAATTTTAAAAACAAAAAAAATTAATTAACTCAAGATGAATGTAAAGGACTAAAATCATACATAATCAAAATTAAAAAGACAAAAAATGCAATTGAGTCAAATTACTTATGATACCTTTGTTAAAGAGTGTTTTTCGGTAGAGAAAGCTAACAAAACAAAAAAAAAACAGAAAAAGAAAAATACAAACAGAGCTACTCTCTTGTGACATTAAATTAAAATATAATTGAATATTTATGTAAAATATTTTCACTCTATAAAAGTATAAAAGCATAGTTATTAATATCTTTCTTAATAAAGAAAAACCTTGGAAAATTTCTCGTATCTTTTGATAACCAATATTTATGCATTATATTGCACTTCAAAGTTAAAAGAAAATTTGACCAAAAAAAAAGTTAAAAGAAATTAATCACGGCCCCCAAATCAAAAGTCTTGAAAACGTTAGCCCCAATTAGAAGGGAGTAATTAATTAATAACTTGGACCCAAAAAGTATTCTACAACTTAAGGAACAAGGTGAAAATTTCCAAGCTCTATAGGCCTTCTAGAATGCCTCATACACATAATAATACTAACTCAGGTGCTGATGAAGGAAGGAAACATCCTAGAAACACAAACCCGTCTCTCTCACTCCCACCCATGACCCAGTCATTAATCCTCTCTCTCTATTCTAGTTCTAGTTCTAGAAAGAAAAACAAACAGTTGACGTTACATGAGATGACACATGACCCATATTTCTTTCTTTCATTTTTTTTTTCCCTTTCAAGTAAACCATATATAAATATGTATCATATATGTGTGTATTTTTTTTCATATCTAACTCAAGTGTGTGCTTTGTGTCGTCAAATAAAAGTGTGCGCTTCGTGTTTTCACTTCCGTTAATCAATCATAACATATCACAACTCCTCAACAATGAAACGCTTACGCTACCAGCCTTTACTACAATCTAGATCCGTTTCTCACTCGGGTACGATCCGCTCCGACTTCGAGTTTCCCACCACGGGTTCTTTTGGCGCTAGTACCCTGCCAAACGACGTCGTTTTCTGCGGGAAAGTCATAAACCGACGGGTCGAACCCGGTCCGACACAGCAGAAAGAAAGGGACGGCGAGAGCCTGTCAGGCCGGGCTCACTGGCTCCGGTCGCCGTCCGGGAGGGAAATCCAGTGCCGGAGCCGGAGGAGCGGGAGTTGCGGGAGGCGTTACAACGGAATATTCGGGGCGGTTAAGTATCCGTTACAGATGGAACTGGGTGACATTAAGATGAGACAGGAGCGGAGGGAGCCGACGACGCTGTCGAAGTTTCCGGCGGAGGACGGCAAAGGCGGAGAGAGTTGCTGGGAACTGGTCCGGCCGTTGGGGCGTCGGGGAAAGCTTATGAGTGCCTTGTTGTCTAAGGTCTCGTTTGGATGCTTTCCAATTGTTTAGGGATTTTCTCTTTTTGATTAACCCCTTTTCTCTCTTTGGGAAGATATTCTTTCATTTTACGCTAGCTTGTGAATTTGATTTTGTAATTTATGCAAGTATAACATCAATAAACATAGGCTATCACCGTATTACATTTTTTTATGATGATAATCAAGTATTTCTTGGTAAAAACATAGTATTTACATTAATAAAAGACATATTTGATCTTAAAAAGATTATTCATAGATCGTAACCATTTGAGCTAAGTTAAGAATAAGATTTTTGGGAAGGTGGAATCTAACATGGTCCCGTTCCTGTAAAATAGAGATCACTCGTGTTTTTGATAGGAGGAAGAGATTCGAAGTCAGCTATCAGGCTATAAATGCTAAACTTTACCCCTTTACTAAACGTAAACGTGGGTTTGGGAGAGGATTTTTGAAAAGAATGATTTTGGACAACTTATATCAATATTTTAGTTCTATAATAAAAGAAAAAAGAGATAAAAAATATTTTAAAAACCCTCCAAAGCCTTTGTCTAGTACGGATTTTGGATTTTGGAGAACTTTAAAATATTTTTTTATCTCTTCTTTTTATTTATAAAACTAAAATATTAGTGTAAACTCTCAAAAACTCTTCTCACAAAAACTCTCTCCTAAATACACCCTAAAAGGGCGTGATAATTTTTTTTGGTATTAACCCTTGGTTTACTCCAAATCGAGCCGAGTATATAAGGGGGCAAAGCTATCCATACCTGAGACCTTGTTTAAGAAAAAATAAACTCCTAATCACTTGAACCAACATGTATCGGTTAAGAACTTGATAATTTGTAATAGGTAACATATGACTTATAGACTTTTCAATTTAACATAACTGAGAACCCAGTATAAAAACTACTCTATACGGTTAACCTCTTATGATGGATCATTTTTGGGAAACACTAGTATACTCCATTTAAAATGGAAACAACATAGAATTCGCTTAAACAGATTTCATGGAGAACGCCGATGAGTTGTGATGCTTCCAAATAATCCAAAGGACAATGAGGCCAATCCAAAAGCCACGAAATAGTGACATTAGAACAAGATTATATGGAGAAGCCTATTGTAAAGAAAAAAAGTCCATTTTTCATGGTTTATAGGATTTGACCACAATCTCATAACTATCTCACAATCTTGTCTATAGTGACGGTTGTCTACAAAATTGCACACATGGAAAATGGAAAACTCTTCATCATTGGAAGAAAAACCACAAGAGTGCATTTCCACCACATCTTATGATAGTGGCTAAATGGTTACATACATACTTAGGGAGAAATTTGGAGTGTCTTTAACATAAAAAAAGACAATAGATAATTAAATTAATGCTCAAGGATTTTACAAATGGAGTGGATTTAGTGGTTTAATTAGCTGGGGCCTGAGCGTAGAAACAAAATTGTTCAACTAGAAACGCACCATGTGCCATGTGGCCATTTTCTAAGATCTAAAGCATCCATCTTTGTCATGTTTCAACTTTCATGAAAAGCATTTACTGTTCTTTTCCAGAATATAGAGAGTTCGAGTTAGAGGATATTAAATCGTTGGCATATTGCTTAGTGTTGCAACTGTATTTCAATTTTAATTTTAATACACGAGTCCATAAAAGCATTAAGATTGTTGATCATATACACCAAACTAACCTTGTCATATAACTTTTGTAGAAGAAGGGATCTGGCAACGATGACAATAAAGTTGTTAAGTATAAAATGTACTTGTTGCAGTGACGTCATTTTGAGACAAGAAGTTTTTTTATCAACAAAACTAACAATGCAAAATCTTTTCTCTCGTTCACCCTTCTTCTCTTAAATAAAAATTAATAATCATAAACATAATTTAAAATAGGCTTAAACATGTTTTTGTCTCTAAAAAACTCAAACGTTTTTTGTCTCTATAATATTATTTTTATTTCAGTCTCTTAGGCCCCATTTGAGGTAGTTTTTGGTTTTATGTTTTGAAATTTTCAAAAACCAAATCCAGTTTCAGTTTTGAGTTTCAGTTTTGAGTTTTAGTTTTTTTTTTAATTTAGTCACTCTCTTTGCCTTGCCTCATTATGAATGGTGAAGGTACGAGAGGGGTGACCCTAGGGGTGGCAAAACGGGTTGAGCCCAACATATCGGCCCCGCCTAACCTACTTTTGGCGGGCTAGGTTATATTTTCAACCCGCAACTCGCTTTGGCCCGTGACAGCGGGCTAACCCGTTGGGTTGATTAATTTATTTTTTAATTTTAGAAATATTTTAAAATGTTTTTTATACTATTTTTTAATCTTTTCGCGGGCTTGGGCGGCCAACCTGCTAGCCCACAAACCCACCCTTAAACGGGACGAGCTGTGTTTTTGGCCCACTTTCCTCAGCGGGACAAGGACGGGGCAAAAAATGGGTGGGGGCCAAACGACCCGTTTTGCCATCCTTAAATGGCATGAAAGGATGCTGAAGGGATACGAGTAGAGCTGGATATATAAGTCTTGGCTCGCGAACGACCCATTTAACCAGTAGCCCACGCGAGCTACGAGTCACCTAAACATAGACCCGTTTAAATCTGTGTTTTTTAGCCCGGTTAATTTAACCCACAGGCTAGGCGGGTTTGGTCCAATGGTTGGCGGGTTGGCTCGCGAGCCAATTTTTTTTTAAAATCCAAATTTTTTAATTGTAGTTTTAATGTGTATTTTATTTTATTTTTTTACAAAACTTAATTATTTTTATTCTTTAGTAGGCCCATGGGCCAGCCCATTTAGCCTATGGACTATGCGGGCCGGATGCGGGCCACAACATATAGGCCCGTTTATTTCGTGGTGGGGCCGGCCTGGTCCGTTTACATGCGAGCCAATGCGGACTGGGTTGCCCGCATATCCACCCATAAACAGGAGAGAGCGAAAATATTTAGTATTTAAAACGGAAACAAGAATCATAAAACCTATTTTTATGGTTTTGAGATTTAGGTGAAAACTGTTTTAAAATTAAGTAAAAAACTAATTCAACCCCATTTTACCCGAACAAGTTTTGTTTTCAAATTTAACTTTTAAAACAAAAACTAGAAACTTAGAACCACCCCAAACGGTCCCTTAGTTAGTTGACTTACTGAAGTAGAGTTCTAAAATCTATCTCACCTTAAATCCCTCAGCTGACACATTAACATTTTTTTCTAGATAATATAATATTATTAGATTTATTATCATGTGTGTCTCAAACACAAGACATAATAAAACTTATCATGTCAATATTTCATCCTACTTTTATTCAACTCTCTTATACTATTTTTCCTAAAAAAAACACTTGTCCTATTTATTCTTATCCTATCATATCTCCAAACGGACCCAAAAGGAATAGCACTAAACCAGAAAGAACGTAACGGCGTTACGGAGAGAGGATGGTAAAACTAAAAACATGGGGCAGAATAGCCAAACACTCACAACCAAACACAAACACAGAGACCAAACACAAACACCGTTATGCTTCTGTTTGGTTTCGTGACACAAACACAAACACACACACTGTCTTGAGAGTCTGCGCAACCTCGTCTTCGATTCTTCAACAATGGCTTCGGCGCTTCAGAAACTGCTGAGAAAACCACCACTACCACCCCCTTCGAGATTCATCACCGCTTTTCACCCTTCACAATCACCCAACCCCATCACTTCCCCACCCAACACCGAACCTTCTACAACGATATTCCCCCCAGTGTTAACGCATCGTTTCGTTGGGTCCTCATGTTCAACCCCGATCTTTCCAAGTTTCCCTTTTGGGTTCGCTTCAAAACCCGTTTTTGATAGTGGGTTTCGGTTTCTACCCCCTGATGCTGAAGAGGACGCAGTTGGGTCGGAAGATTCTGGAACCACCCTTTGGGCTGATAGCGTGAAGAAGAAGCGGAAGAGGAAGATGAACAAGCACAAGTACCAGAAGCTGAGGAAACGCATGAGGAGACAGACTTAGGTGAGAGTTTAGGGTTCAATTATTGTGGATCATGTTTTTTTTTTTATCTGAAGGGCCAATGATGAATTGGGTTTTTTCTCATTTTGATTTTTTTTTTAGTGTTTTTACCTTTTTAGTGAAACTGTCATGTGGTCTTTCTTTCAATTAGTTTGTAGTGGAGGAAAAAAAAACCACTTGGTGGGGAAGAGATGCTTTTTAGATTTGACATATGCAATTTACTTAGAATCCAATTGTTTTGCGTTTTTAATTTTGGTTGTGATAAAGGATGGATCTAATGTGCCATTCATGATAAGTCAATCACAATATTGTTATTGCACTTTATTCGGTTATTCTTAGTTTTGAAGATGAATGAAAAATTGGAGAAAACAGTATTGTCTTTGATGGATGAGATTTATTCATTTGTTTTTGGTTGGACTTTGCAAAGGCATGGATGTGGTTTTATGATTGTATACTGACTACAGAGGGTAATGCAAATGCTATTTAGTTGGATATCAGTGACAGAATGGAAGTTTGTTTGTGCTGTATGATTATAAGCCTTGAAAGTTTCAGTTTTGATTACCTAGTATTTGTGATTTATGGTTGCACCGAAATTTTCGATTTTCATTTGTGACTGATAGGGACTTGGGTATGTGCCCAAGTCCCACATTGGGTAGCATAGGCTGCTCAATGGGGTATATAAGTGCTTGGTTCTTCCCCTTGGTTAGCTAGCTTTTCCAAGGTGGGTTTCCCAAGCGCTTAGATACCTATCAATGGTATCAGAGCCAGGTTGCCCGTGGCCTTGGAGGATGGCCTGGAGGGTTCTGGCCGGCGGAGGGCCTGGGCCACATGGGTGGTTTGATGTGCCGCCGAGTTAAGTGTCGGGGAATGTAGCCTCCGAGGACGTCGGCAGTTCAGGAGCGGTGCTTTGATAGGGACTTGGGTATGTGCCCAAGTCCCACATTGGGTAGCATAGGCTGCTCAATGGGGTATATAAGTGCTTGGTTCTTCCCCTTGGTTAGCTAGCTTTTCCAAGGTGGGTTCCCCAAGCGCTTAGATACCTATCAGTGACTTTGGCAGTTGGGGAACTTATATCAGTGAGGAGAAAATCTTTCTTTTTAATCAATTTTTTAGAGCAGTTCAGACCTATGAATTAATGTGGAAGGTGTTATTGTTGCCAGATTTGTGGATATAGGCATGTATCTTATGATACCAAACATTCATTAATAAGGATAAGGATATGGTTCATGGAATGAAACTTACCTGTTCCCTTATAGTGCACTTGACTTGTAGATACATAGGAGGGGAGAGCACCAGGTAGGGGAGATGGAAAGGTGTTTTTGTGAGGATTTAACCTCCAGTATCAGCATAACAATCTTGTTTTCCCTTTTCACTCCACTTATGACAAATTCCCTTTAGGAAAATGTTTGCTTTGTCTTTCAAATTTTAGTGCAATTCTCTAGGTTGAATGTTTATCTGGAAACCATAGGAGGGAAACTGTAGATCCAAAATAAAGGTGTTTTGGGCGTCTAAGTTTGAACACTACTTGTGAACTCTGAGATGTGGGTTCGAGTTGTTTAAGAAAAACTAATGCCAAGCATGAGATTTGGTGTTCAGATTAAACACGATTTGGTTTGTCTATTATTTAAAAATAGGTTGTCATAGTTGAAGAAGTTTTGAGAAGGATGGAAAATTTATGTTCAGAGTGGCTGTATTACACATAACCTAGGAAATGTTCTTCCAAGGGCCCATGTACATTAACATCTAGAATGGAATTACTTACATAATACAAGGGGAAAGGGCTCTAGGGTATGGAAATTCTCTAAACCATGTTTATTATTCTTATTGTTGTTGATTTGAAAGAATTACATTAGTATTTTTTTTTCTCATTTCTATTGAAACATGGTTTCCTAGCTTGAGCACACAGCAGAATCCATAAAATAAAGTATTAAAGTATGCTAAGCAATTCATTCTGTCATGAAATCCACAGGCCTAACTAAACTCCATTTGAATAAACTCAGAGTAAGCTGTAAGCAAGGATTTCCCTGTATCCAAAATCTGAAGAAACTAAAGCAAAATGTATTAGCAGCTTAATAAACATTGCGCTAATGATTGTCTCTAATCTAAATAAACCTATAAAAATCCATATATGGAACCAATTAAAAAAAGAAACATTTTTTTAATGCGATGTTTCTATGGTTTTCAATCCTTGTTTTTGTCTATCCCGATGTTCTTTTTGGACCTGGATTGCTTGCAGTCACTGCTTCATGCAGTCACATTTATGTGAGTCATTGGTTTTGTTGAATCTTAAATCATGACTGTTAATTTATTTTGTTAGAAAAAAAAGGAAGAAAAAAATGCAAGTGGAGAGAGATAGAAAGGGTTGACTGCATACAATCCAAATCCGTTCTTTTTGTCATATGATTTTACTTTGTGGCATCATCTATCATCTGTTTCAGTAGCTAACTAGTCAGTAATCATGTCTATGTTCAATAATCAGTGATCAACCTCAATCCTTTCAGATTCAACGCTCTTCAAATTTCTGAAGTGGGTTTTCTAATGGTTCTCTGGCAACCATTTATTAATGATAGTTTTCAGTATTGTTCTGGTACTGTTTTGAACCTGTGGTGGTTAAGATCTGAGAATTGTTTTTAGGCAAAGATGTACACATGCTCCTTAAACTTTACCTTGCTTTGGAATAACCACCTTGAAATTTCAATTTTGGAGGATAAGTCCTTAAACTTTCCTAAGCCTGTAAATAGACCCTTCCATACATACTTTTAGCAAAAGTCATTCATTATATGACTTGTATGTATTAATATACACATGATAATACTTATTTATTTATTTTAAAAATTTCCTCCTTAATTTAATCTTTTTATATTCCTTATCTTCTGTTTTATATATCTAAGGCGACTATTTGGGAAAAGACATTTTAATATACTTGAGAGGAAGAGGCATTGCCATTCGTTGCCATTGGAAGATGAGAACTTATTCAAAGCTCTTGAAGAACTCTAATACCATTTAATGAAACTGAACAAATTTGTTTTACTAAACAAATGAAATCATTATATTTTAATAATTTAATCGTGATTGAATAGCAGTCGAACCAGTGATAATTAAATATATTTTAATATTATATACTATATTAAGTAATAAATTAAGACATAAAATTTTAGGTTAATATAAAATGATCATATATATAGTTTGTGAGATAAAAAATTAATAATAAAAAATAGATAGTAAAAAAAATCACGTATATAAATTTTTGTAACTTGTCAATGTAACTTCAGTTGGTTAAAAAATATTTTCTAAAAAAAATTAAAAAATTAAAAATTGTAAAATGGCCTGTTCAAACCAGTTTTCAATGGTTGAGTCCGCTTGGCTTGTTAAGAACAACTGATTTTTCTGGTTAAACAGATTGAATACCTAATGGATTCCTGATTCAACTGGTTGAACTAGATGGTCCGATCCGATTTTGATAACCATGATCAATAGTGTTCAATCAATTGTGTACTTGTTATTCTTTAGGAATACGAATGATATCGTTGAAAAAGAAAAAAAGCATAGGCAGCTTTTTAATCTTGTGTAGAAAAAAATCATGGAAACATGTCAAGAAGAGTAAATTATGCAGAAGATAGTCTACTGACTAGAGTAGAGAAATACCAATAAAAACTGTAAGTCAAATCGTAAACGAAAATATGGTGTTAAACAATTTACAATAGAGCTTTATAGTGTCCTTTTTTTAACTTGAGTATACTTCACGTGCAATTGTGGAAACTAATATCTTGAGATTCTGAGATCCATTTAAAGAGTTGACATCTCCTAACATATATTTCTCCATGCACATAGCTCAGGGATTGAATCTGATATCATGGTTAAGGAACCCCGAGTATCTACACTCGTGTCACACTATGTTGGTAGTGTCATTTAATTATTGCAGCACACCTTGTTTAGCCAGAATTTTTTTTATTGTTATTTTTTTAAGGAGTTATTTTTGTTGTTGTTCCAATAGCGAATACCTACATTTTCACCGCATTTGCATATACCAAGAAGGCAAGAAGCATGAAAAAAGTGCGTGAGAAGATAAAAAAAACGTGTAGATTGGAAATATTAACCATACAACAACGCTTCATCCACCAAATTTTGGATTGGTCTTTGAGCAACCGACATATACTTGTGCAAAGAAAAACCCACCTTATTTGTAATCAATCTTATGCAAATATTGAAAGCATTAACAAGTGATGTAGAAAGATAATGTGATCATTACCTAATGCGTGCAAAGTATTAACATTATGACCACGGTTAATTGGATGTGCCGATCAAAAATCTCATTAGTGGGATTGATCACGGGTCAGACCGAGTTTCATCTTAAACTAGACTCGACTCAATGTGTACACCTCAGGTTGGATCAGATCGAGTTTGTGTTTTTTTTTTTGTCATACAATTTCGACCACAAACAGATCGGGTCAGGTAATCGGGTCAATTTTTTAAATATATAAAGATGGAACAACTCAATGAGTTCATGCTAAATGAAAGCATAAAATTCACATAAAGAAAAAAATATATGCATTCTCATCATTTCCTATAATAGCAAAGGTAGAATCATATTACTTACCAAAAAAAAAAGGTAGAATCATATTAGTTAAATGGAAATACCAACATAATTAGACATTAAACATTTTTTAGTCGGGTATAATTTTGGTGAACTTGATATCCGGCCCAATTTAATCAGGTACTAAAGAATGTGAACCAAACTGGCCTACAAACCTAATCCAACCTGGTGATTTTTGTTTCGGCGGGGTTGAGTTGGTCAGTTTGCCCGAACCCATGATCACCCATACCCATTAGAAATATAGAGAGAAAAATTTATAACAGGATGATAGGTTACCCTGTTGTGTAGTACAGTCACAATAAAGAGGGATAAAAAAAGAGGACTAATGGGCAAATTAATATTAGTCTTCAGTGCACCTCCAACAACATGTACAACCCAGAAGTGCCAAATCCTAAAGCATTTTTTCTCATTAAAAAAAAAAATCCCAAAGCATTTTCCTTATCCACATTGGGGATTAAAACACATATCTCAGTTAATAGCTTCTGGAAAAAGAACATAAATCAATCAATAGAGAGAAATTCAAGATTACTTCTTTATTGTAACTATGTAAGTCATTTGCATGTATTGTTTGCAGTGGAATAATACAACTTGATAAGAAAATTCATATATAAGTCAATTTCCTTGGCATGAGATTTTGTAAAGAAAAAGCATGCCAGTCACCAATGCTTTGCCACATTTGATGCACACTCTATTTGTATACTTTTGGAACTGTCACTATAATTTATGTGTGTTGAGTTGAATTAGAAGGACCTAGGTAGCTTCTCACTGTATTCAACTATGGCTGATGGTGGAAGGAGACCACTGCTTATCTCATGCACTGTTGAGAAGAGAGGAAACAACTCTAGCCACCCTCGATGGCTTAGAACCTCATATACCTCTCTTGCAGTTGAGACACCCTTGATGATGCAACAAAGAAACTTGATTAATAATAATAATAATAATAAGGACATTAAAAATCAAAGAACACAAAATCCACTAGTGGTACTGTCTGATTCAAAAAGAATCACCTTTCATCAATTGGTATATGATGAATGAAAAAGAATTTTATGCTTTACTTTATATAGTAGGAAGAAATTTCCATGAATGTGAAAATTTAAACTGGGTTTGATTGTTCATGAGTTATTATGGATAAAGATAATGGAGCTCATAATTTATGGATAAAGGAGATTTAGTGCATGCTTGGATGCATGGTGGGTATACCCAAAATTGATTTCGCCTTCATCAAAAGTTATTTTAGTAAAAATTTAGGTGTTTGTGTTTTTGAAGAGAAAGCAATTCTGTTGCCAAAATCAATTCTACCAGAAGCAAAGATTTGTAGCTTTTGCGTTAGGTTAAAAATTTTACACTAAGTTTTACTTCAAACTTGCTTTCAAAGTAAAAACATCCAAACATAAATCACTTCACTTCAAACTCAATTTTAACCAAATCAATTTTACAAAAACAAGTTAAGTCAAAATCACTTTTAGAAAACGCTCCTCCAAACACACACTTGACAAGTTATCACTACACATATACATCCAAAGACATATGTGTGATTCCAAGATTGTCTAGTTGTAGTTACTTTCCAAAGTAAAGCAGTGTACTCTTTGGCTTGGCATAGTAAGATTCATGAGTGTATACCTGCAATTTCTGGCCTTGCAGCATCTCAGCTTCAAGCTCATCAAAAGATCTGCAGAAAAAGAATGAAAATCAGATACAACTAACTCAACCATTTTCCTTTTTCTCACCCTGGAAATTATGGACCAGAGAGAAAGAACTACAAAAACAACCTCTTCCCCCCGTTCCGCGCATAAGCCTCAGCAACTTTCCTGTTTCTTCCACCCACTGCCATAGATATAATATAGTCTTCAATGAAACCAAAGCAATAAAAAATTTGTGGTGAAATTAATTAGCTTCCCTTACAGCATGTTGTGATAAGGTCAGCTACTCCACAACTCTCAAAAAAAGTGCTGTCCTTAACAGATGGAAACAACAACTTTGAAAATGCCTTCATCTCTCTAAGACCAAGTCTCATGATTGCAGCCTATACATATTTAGAGAACCAAAAAATTAGACAAAATATAACACTTTTTTTCTTGCTGAAAAACTTCAGATCTTAAAAAATCCTTCAAAACATACTTTTGTATTACTTCCCATCTCCAGGCCATCAACAAAACCTGTCCCATTTGTGTGTCATTCTTTGATCATTCACATATTAACAAAAGAGAAAGAGAGAAAACAAAGTGAAGATACTGTGCAACAAACCTGCTGCTATGGCCACAACATTTTTTAGAGTTCCACACAATTCAACTCCTTCAACATCCTGAACCTATTTATAGCAAAAAAATCCTAAGCACAAGTGATATGATTGTGTTCTACAAGTTTAAAAGTACTCATGATGATATGACTCTATCATGACAACATTTCTTTGGTATTGCTTATTACTTTAACCAAATTCCTTAGTTCCTGTTTGGGTTTAGAAGCTCAGCTTCTAGCTTATGGAGAAGTTTAACTTTATTTTGCATTTTTATTTTTCTCATATATGGAAAAGAGTCAAAGTTGTTAAATAGTCACTATTAAATAGATACGTGTTTATCAAGAAGTTAAATGAGGGAGCTTTTGATAAAATTGAAGTATAAAAGTTGATTTCAAATTATGTGAGAAGCTATTAGTTATAAAACTCATCTTATAAGTGCTTATAGAAAAAATTATCCAAACAGACTCATAAGTTTTTCACCAGATGGATGCTCATTTGCTAAAGAATGTGATGCGCACTCACAGCTGTCACAATGAAATAAGGAGTGTAAAACAACTGAACCCATCTCTCTGCAACTTCTCTGTTCTGCCTGTATCCAACAGTTGCTTCACTAAACTTCTCTACAGCTATCTGTACAACAAACATTGTAATAATTAGAACATCCAAACATGCAATGAGCTGGCCAGAAAATTACAAAAAATTAAAGAAAAGTAAAAATAAAATCTCTAAAATTTCTTATAACTACCTCATTTGCTATGTTGGCCCCCATCAAAACTGAACAATTGATTCCTAGTTCCTGGGAAATGAGACTAGAGATCATGCAAGGGCCTTCCATTTTGACTTCCATCCCTTTAACAAGGGAAATAGCCTCAGCATCTGCCCTTATTTTCCCAGCAATCCTTTTGCATATTCCTTCCATAAATTGGTGTGGAGTCACAAAGACTAACATATTGGCATCCCTCACTGCATAAGTTATTACCCAATCAAAACAGCCCACAAGTAGTTGACACCAACACCCCACCCTAAAAATAAAGGAGTGAATACTTGACCAAAAAAAAAAAAGTAAAGGAGTGAACAATTTTAAATGCTTGTGGAATTTTGTATCCACTTTCTACTTGAAAATTTGGTTCTTTTGGTACGAGTTTTCGCGATTTTTATTTTCAAACTAGCTGATAAATCCATACAAGGTACGAGTCTTTTTCTAAATAGTAATAAAATTCGACAAATGAAACAATTTTGACGGAAAATAAAAAGATCTGGGAGGGAACACA
This sequence comes from Glycyrrhiza uralensis, assembly GCA_030159175.1. NCBI lineage: Eukaryota > Viridiplantae > Streptophyta > Magnoliopsida > Fabales > Fabaceae > Glycyrrhiza > Glycyrrhiza uralensis. The sequence goes on from BRZY01000008.1 coordinate 4,408,076, forward strand.
TATCCTAGCCGATACCTATTTTTCTTATATAGTAATTGATTAATTCAAAGTAAATGGTTTTAAAAAACACTAATTTAATACCTGCATTTTCAAGGTCTGGATCTGCAACAACATTTTTGCCAAGCTTGATTCCAGGGAGATATTTGACATTTTCCTGTCAAAAGCAATAGTATTGTTCATCTTTTTTTTGTGTACAATCATAAAAATAGTAATATTCATGGAAAAAAACATTGGACACAGAATGGGGATGAAATCTATTATGGCTAGTCCTTACATTGGTTCGATTGATTACATCTGTGAGCTTCTCTCCACATGGTAATGTCTCCTCATATACCCACATCCTAACTTCATCTGAATTTATCAGAAAATACATCAAAATTGGAAATCTAATATTCTCTAATAAAGTCTGTTTGTCTATAAGAAAAGCTAAAGTTATGTTCCAACATAAAGCATCCAAAATCAAAGTGGCATTTTTACCACTATATATCCCTCCCACAGCTCAACCTGGGAACATCAGCATGTTACACAAATTCACTAGTCCAAAGGAATCACTTCGTGCATATTTGGATGCAAAGTGGAGATACCCAAAATTGATTTTGCCTTCGTTAAAAGTTAGTAAAAATTTAGGTGTTTGGATTTTTGAAGAGAGAATAATTCTGTTGCCCAAAATTAATTTTACCCGAAGCAAGGATTTGTATCTTTTGCATTAGGTTGAATATTCTACGCTAAGTTTTACCTCAAATTTAATTTTACAGTAAAAACATTCAAACATAAATTACTTTATTTCAAACTCGATTTTATACCAAATCAATTTTACAAAATCAAGTTAAATCAAAATCACTTTTAGCAAATACTCCTCCAAACACACAATTCATAGCCTCATTCACTTGTGCGCGCGCGCGCACACAGACACACACGCACATATATATATGCTGGCATGTAAAGAACATAAAAAGAAGAGAATTAACATTTAACAACAAAGAACAAGAAAATTGTACCATGGAAGGAGCTGAGTTTGAGGGTGTTGGAGGCAATGAGTTTAGATGCAACACTACCCCAATTGCCACTACCAATGACAGTGACTTTGGATCTGTGTGTGGCAACATTGAGACTGTTCAGGGCCATAGTTTCTCCCCCTTCCAGTGCTGGAGCCATCAAATTAAGAACAAAGAGAAAGAAGAGAAGTACCGAGGAATGCAATGCAATTGAATGGAACAAAACAATGGCACAAAGAAGAGAAGAGGAATAGAGAGAGGGGTTAAGGGGAAGAAAAAGAGAGTGAATATAAGGGAAAGAAAAGGGTCATTATTGGGGGCGGAGAAGCCACACCAGTTTTCGTGACAAACTATGTTTTTATGTTTATCTCAAAGTTTGAAGTTAAATCTGGCGATCCCCTCTATGTATGCATATGCACTTTACAGTGTGACACACTGCCACACAGGACACAGAACAATGTGTAGTGTAGGGACCACTTTGTGAATTGATCCATGCATTCCTCTTGCAAATCTTGTTTCACTGCATTTTCTTCTTTTTCTTTTCTAATCTACCCTAATTAGGGTCTTTCGCTTTTAGTGAGCGTCTATGGTATCTCTACAAGCTTCGATTCTTTGAGTCGATTATGAGCCTAATTCTCAGTTCGAGACTTGTTCACATTTAAAGTCAATCACCCCTCCCTAAAAATGTGTTATATGGGATTCGAACCTAAGCGGCTGAACCCTCCACACAAACTCAGCGTGAAAAAATAATAGTGTTTCACTTCATCAACGGCTAATAATAGTGTGGTTTAAGTAGAGTTTTATAAATTTGATTTTGTATAAGATTAATTCTGAATGCTCAATGTGATTTATTTTCCTGGGAAAACATATGTATTAGGTTTAATGATACTTTTGCTCCTCTAACATAGTGTTTGACCAATTTTGGTTTTTTATATTTCTAATTATTCAGTTTTGATCCATAAATGTTTTATATGTTGCAAATATGATCTAATGGTGGGATGGTATCAATAAATCACATTTAAGTCACTGAACCAATCACATTTCCTTTTTTTCTATGCCACATATTGTTCCATCCTTGTACTAGCCAAGTTTATCTCCTTAGGTAAAATATTTTAACCATTTGTACTCAACCTCGTGGTTAGGTGCATGCAATTTGTAAAACCTATAATGAGATTATATATATAAAAAACCTATTGTGAGAGTTAAATATAAAGGTATTGAGTTTCCAAAATTTTCCTAAAAATGATACTAATATAAAACCTTAATTTATAAGAAAATTATAAGAGTTCATAAAAAATAAAAAATAAGAGCTCCATCAATATGGACACCTACACTTTTTCATATTTCAACATTAGTTTGAGGGAAATTAATTAATTACCGGCATATGTTAATCCAAAATAGGAAGCTGAAGTCTTCAATACATGGGACACTCGTCCTTAGTTAATTATTAAGGGTTAATTGCATTTTTGGTCTCTAGGAGGGATGCTTGAGGACCAAAGTTGCACAATCATGATACTTTAGGAATCAAAATTGCACAATTGAAACCTATGAGACCAAAATCACACAATTAAGATACATAGAGGACCAAAATCTTATATTGAAATACTGAGGGATCAAAAGTACAATTAAACCTAATTATTATTTAACCCAGTAAAAAAATTTTTTGTCATTATCCCAATATTTGTCTAGTCCAAATTTTATAGCAAGATGGCATTATCCCAATATTTCTCGCCGAAGTTTTGTACAGAATGGCTCAATCCCCGTTTGACTCGTGCCCAATTGAAACCCAATTAAAGAGGTCTAAATTGAATCTCTCCCACTCCTTAATTTTATGTGCTTTCTCCTCCCCCCCACCCATTCACAAAGCCACCCACATCCTTCCATACATTTGACCCCAAATTTAAGAATCCTTCTTTTCAATTTCCTCCACACCTTCCCCCTAATTTCTCTCATACATTCTCAAATACTCTCACTATAAATAATCTTCCCATGCCAACCTATTATCTCATTCTTACATTAGCTCTTGCAGTAATTCTCTCATTGACAACAAGAGAATTACTGCAATTTTCTCTAGCTAATTAAGAATCACCCTTTCCTTGTGCAAGAACCAAAACAAAACAAAAAAATCAAATAAAAAACAAAAATGGCCCGTACTCAAATTGTTCTTGCACTCATTTTTGTTGCCATGACTAGCATTGTCATGGCTGATGTGGCCCCATCTGCATCCCCTAAATCATCACCATCACCATCATCATCACCATCACCAAAAGCATCATCACCATCATCATCAGAAGCAGCATCACCGGTGTCTTCACCGAAAGCCTCCACTTCAGCTTCATCACCAGCACCTTCAACCTCTTCTCCCGCCTCTTCTCCCTCTGAGGAGGAGGCCGATATCCCGTCCCCACCAGCACCAGCCAGTGACCCCATTGAGCTCTTTGCTCCGGGACCCGCCCCTGTTGATGATGTTGATACTCCTGAGCCTGCCCCAGCTGCCGATGTGGCTGCCGATGGAGCCTCCGCTCTCCATGTCTCAGCCGCCGCCGCAGCTGCCACCGTTGTGCTCGCCGGCTTCTTTGCCTTCTAATTGATGAGCTAGCAGCTATAGCTTGGTGTTGTTATTTTGTACGAGAGCTCTTGATAAGTGTTTTTGTTCATGCATTTTCATGCATGGTTCAATATCGATCTTTTCATTTCATTAGGTTAAATCAGTATCTAATGAGAAAGAAGTTTCACTTATGTGACAAGAGCCATTTTTCTAGGCTTATGTGTATGAATGATTGGGAGATTATGCAGATGTTTTGGTACACATAAATAAAAAGTCATTGTTATACTTCCATTGAATGTGTTGATTTATTAATTGGAGTACCGATTTATTTATTTTTTTGGAGTTTAAGTTTGCACTCACTCTTCTCATTTTCTTGTGATAAAATAAGTGCAGGAGTTTATATAAAAAAAAGACTTAAATATGAACTTGATCCCTCTAAAAATTTGAGTTTTGAATTTAGTCCCTAAATTTAAAGTCAACGGTTTTTAGTCCTTCCAAATTTTAAGTTTTGAATTTAGTCCTTCATTTGTGTTGACCTGTGTCATGTCACCCCAAAAACGCCTACATGGCACACTACTGGCCATGTCAGCTGACACGTCATTTTTTATAGGGACTAAAATCAAAACATATAATTTTTACAGGGACTAACTTAAAAATTAGTCCCTCCTCCCCCACCACCACCACCACCACCCCTCCCTCTCCTCCTTTTCCCACCTCCTCTCTCCTCCACCGCCACACCTCCTTCCTGCCCCCTCCTCCACCACCAACCCCTCTCTATCCTCCTTTTCCCTCCTCCTCTCCCCCCCACATGCTGCTACATACACGGCCAACTCAAAGGGCACAAAACATGCAATTTTGAGTTTGACAGAGTCAATAATAAAAGATGCACAAGGAGGAACTATAATATCCATATCTATAGGAGGAAGAACCATCCAAAGGGAGGAGCATCTTGACTGTGTTCTGAAAATGGGTCTCACCAAAAAAATATGGTTTTTTTTTTCAATTCAAAATCGGAGCATCCTAGATCTGCGAATGTCTTCAAGGCAGTGAAGTGAAGTGAAGCGAAGGGTAGTGGGGCAGTGGAGGAGGGAAAAGGAGGAGCCGATGAGGGATGATCTGTGGAAGAAGGGGAAGATGGAGGTGGAGGGCGAACGAGGACTCTAACCGGAGAGGGAGAAAAGAAGGGACTTTTCGTTCCTCCATCAACACGCGATGTCTTCTTTGTTGCAAAATCTTGAATTTTCAGATTCATCCTATTTTTTCCCATCTAAATTTCCATTTGTTGGTTGGTTTGTGGCTGGAAATTTTTTTTTCTCAGAGCAAGAGAAGCAACAAGATAGAAAAATTATCCCTTTTTCATTACTTTGAATTTTTCATCTGGGTAGTACTATTGCATAAAGTGGTTGTGTATGTTTTGGAAATTGTTGTTTCTGTTTCTGTTTGCTGCTAGAAATCTTTGCAACACATCATGAGGTGGTGGTTGAGGAGAGAGGAGGTGGGAAAAGGAGAGAGAGGGGTGATGGTGGATGAGGGGGGAGGAGGAGGGACTAATTTTTAAGTTAGTCCCTGTAAAAATTATATGTTTTGATTTTAGTCCCTATAAATAAATGACGTGTCAAATGACGTGGACAGGGCAACGTGCCACGTCAATATTTTAGGGTGACATGACATTGGTCAACGCAAAGAAGGGACTAAATTCAAAACTTGAAATTTGGGAGGACTAAAAACCGTTGACTTTAAATGTAGGAACTAAATTCAAAAGTCAAATTTTTACAAGGACCTAATTCATATTAAAGCCTAAAAAAAATTACATTTAATCGAAGTCGAGAGGGGAACAAAACTCCTTGCCACTCGATCAAAACATTGGATTTTAAAAATAATTTTTAGTATGCCCTTTTATTACACCCTAAGATATATACAATATATATTTTGAGAAAATGTGTTTTCATTTCTTTTTTTATTTTTAATTAATTTCAAAACTATCATATTGCTTTTAATTTTGTTTTATTTTTTTAAATATTTGTATGGAAAATAAAGTCACCAGTGTAGAGAGCAGGATGACCGTCTTGCCAACAGGGATGGACCCACAACAACCACTGTGGGTGCAATTGCCCCCACTTGAATATCAAATTTTTTTTAAATAAAATATAGATTTGTGTTTTATTGAGACAAATCTTTAATAGCACAGTTATTTCTGTAAAAAACAAAAGGTAACTCATGGTCAATGAGTTTTTTCTTTATTAAATGTCTACCTAATGCCCCCACTTGGATATTAGGTATGTATATTTTCTGAAACATTATGATATATTTTGTATGTTGCAAATTTATATATGAGTTTTGCCTCCATAGCATAAAATTCTTGGGTCCGTCCATGCTTGCCAACATTGGGTTAGAATATAGGTGGAAAGGGTTGTAGCATATTTGTTGCTCCCCTGATTTCAAAATGTGGCTACATATACAACTCAAGCTTGCTGAGCTTCTTCGCCAACACAGCCATGGGGTTGCATATATGAATTATAGAAATTGTTTATTGGTTGTTTTAGTTCAAGAGTATTTTTGCCTCTTAAAAATCAATATAATTTCTCTTTTTTTATTTTTTATCTAATCAAACAAAGAAAGAGAAAATTCAACATTTTTTTTTCTAACCAAACAATATTGGTCACTTTTCATCGTATATTTAGGGAAGCAAACAAATGTGCAGATATACTTGCAAACATAGATTGTGAGTTGCCTATGGCAAAGGTTGAATTTGAGTCACCCTTAGTTTAGTTTTGCAATTGATGTCAGATGATTGTAGAGGAGTCTCTTTTCCTTACCTTGTCCTTGTATAGTTTTTATTTCTGCTGGGCTTAGACCCAAAAATAATACTAAAAACTCAATGTCTCAATCTATTTTTCACCTCTTTCTTTATCATTCACCTTTTTACCTTTTTTTCTCGCCTTTTCCTCTAGCTACAACCAACTTTGAGTGTAAATAACACAACAAAATGGGATTGTAAGTGAGGACGAGGTCAAGGGATTTCGGCACATGATCAACATTTTCTAATAATGACTTGAGGGTCAAATTGAGTGTGTGTTTCACTGTTTCTAGACGTGACATACAGAGAGACATCCCTAGCTACCTCTTTCCCCACCTTCATTATGGTCTCTTTGGATCACAAAACCCATTTGTACTGGATCCCTTAGGACCCACTTGCAACCTTTTCTGCACGATTGAAGGGAGAATTACTTCAAAATCATATTCATTTCTTTATAAAAGGTATGTGTGTGTGTGTATATATATATATAATGTATTCCATCTAAGGGACGGGTTCGGCTATTATCCGAATTCGATCCCTAGTGATAAAATAATCTGTAGTCAGCCGAACACAAATTAGTCCAAATGTCCACTTTTCCCTGTGATACTTTCAGTGTAAACGAAAAAAATAGTATCAAATGATTCGTATATCTTGCTTGATCAAATTCTTAACAAATGCAACTAACTGGTCCCATCAAATTCTTAACAAATGCAACTGGTCCCATAACATAGAGAAGTGAAATAGACATAAAATGAGGTAATGTACCTAGCTAGATGGTTGGAGTGAGTGAATTTTTAAAATGTTTTCCTTTTAATTGTAGTTGACCATGAACTTTTAGAATAAGTGGTGCTGTTTGATATTAGAATTGCACAATGTATGAGAGAGAGATCAGAAAACAAAATTATGAAAAAAGGGGAAAATAAAAAATTATTTATGAGTGAATATTCATGTAAAATACATAAATTAATTTTCATACCAAAATGTACTGATAAACATTTTGGGCTTTTTTACTGAACAGAGTAAAATCATTCCAAAATCACCAAATTAGTATTTGTGAAAAATATATTTACAAAAATAGTTTAAGTTGTACATGGCAAGCATTACTTCTGTCTTCTACACAATATTAAAAAAAGCAAGTTGTGTAAAAAAAATACAACTTTGTATGTTAAAAGTAAATATTTACACCATCCCGGTAAAAGCCAACATTATCCTTTTTAAAATCAACAATGATATTTGAACACATACTCATTTTTAACTCTTATTTAACATATTTATCTCTTTCTATCTTTCTCTTTTTGTCACTTCACTCATTTATCACATCTATTGTTTCTTTTTCTTCTTTTTCTATCTCTCTCAAAGTGTCTTATGTGGCATATCGGGTGTCAAAGAAACACATTTTTCTTTTAGAATTTAATATTGGTTTTTATTGATTACTTTAGCATTAAAATCATTCATTTTGACAGATGCATCTGCAAAGGAGGAGGACAATTTCAGGTAGATGGGTCAGCCCCAGTTATCAGAGAATAGATATAGATATATAGTAGAAAAAGGCATGCACATTGAAAAGAAGTGAGAAAATATCATTAATCAGACCAACACTAACTGCATATTTTCCTTTCCATTGTAGTACAACCAAAATTGCCATCACAATTCTGAAAAGAAAAAAAGGGCAGAGGTTGTAATAATTAAGTACCATTAAGGTAAATAAAACAACATGGGTACGTATACATAACTTAATTATAGAGGTAACTAACTGCAGGGGAATCAAATTAAGCATCATGACTTAATTTCTTTTTTTGCTATATTCCCCTGCAGTTAAATACATTTTTAATTTCTTTCCTTATAGCTAATAAAAGTGATAATATTGCTTAATTAATTTCATTTTATCAGCAACGGTTTCCCTTCCTGCAGTTAAGTACACCAGAAGTGATGGTCATGGATCCAACAAGAGAAGCTGGTCTTGCACTAAGACTTGAGGCCCTTGCATAGATAGAGGAAGCACCAGCACCAGATTGCTTGAAGAATGCTCCATTCAGGAACAAGTCACCCTCTGATCTCCAATTCCAACCCATCCACTCACTCTCTGGTGCATCCTCATGCTTTGTTACCTCCTTGCTGAACCTGTTGTTTGGTGCAAGGAACCTGTTCCCTTGGCTGTTAATGGTTGGGCTAGCACTCCCTCCAATTGCATACATTTCCCAGTGTGTGTAGTCATTGTTCACCACATGGAAATACCCATGTCTACACCTGCAAAATCAATTATTTATTTATCAGTTATTCTTTCATCCTTCATTTTTTTTTTTTTGGTTTACACCAACCGTATCCCAAGGGGAAAAGGGGTCCCTGGACAAATCTGTGTTTGGCCGAGAGGTATATAAGTAAGGTCATCCTTCATATTTGTATATTATATGGTGTGAGAAATGTTAGCAATATACACCTTTGATTAATACTCTTTTTCAACACACGGTTATCGAGTGAAATTCATATGGTTCCCATTAAATACATACTCCAAAAGAGAAACTCACGTGAATTTTACCTAATAATAGAAAATGTGTTGAAAAACGAGTGCTGAAAAGTATGCTGCTAGTATTTTTCAGTACAATATTATATGGTATCATGATTAATTGCTTTAATAAGAGATATACTCTCAACACTCTTTTTCCAAAACATTGTTATCGAATAAGATTCATGTGAGTCCCACTGAATATTTTACCTGATAATAGAAACTGTGTTGAAAAAAGTGTCTTAAAAAGTATGTTACTAGTATTTTTTGGTACACTATTATATGGTCATAATTAATTGAATACTCTGAGTATATATGCTCCTCCCTCTGTATAGACACAAAGTACACATTTTGGTGTAAACCATGAACCATTTGGACCCCACTATGATAGAAACTACATTAAATAAAGAAAAGAAAAAGTGAGATTTTATTAGTTGCATATATATACATACCTTGGCATTCTTTGGACAAGGCCTTCTCCAAAATGATTGAATGCAATAGTGACCTGCATGTCCTTGTCCTGTGTATAAGAATCACTATGTCCCAAAAGCATGACCTTGTCATGATGGGTCATGTAGTTGTTGGAGATGGTAATAGCAGTGGATCCATGGATGGCATCAATGAGACCATCCCGGCAATTAGACAAGGAACAATGATCAACCCAAATATGCTTTGAATTAAAAATTGAAACCCCATCACCATCAGACACAGTCCAAAATCCAGAGTGATGTGGGGAGTCTCTAATATTGGTGTTCCCAGTTGGCTTACAATCATGAATGTGAATACCATGGATGATGATGTTGCTCACATAATGTATGGTTATGCATCCACCACCAGCAATGTGAACACTAGCACCCCTTCCATCAATTGTCTTGAAGGAATTCACCAACAGCTCTTCTTTCAATGTGATCACCATGTCTCTCTTGAAGATGATCCATAATGGCTCATCTTGTATTGCACCATACCTTAGTGTCCCTGGCTTTGGGTTCACTGGGTCATCATCACCTGAGTCTGTGACAACATAGATTTGGCCATTCCTTCCACCAATTGCATCCTTGCCAAACCCAATTGCACAATCTGCTAGCCTCTGCCTGTTGTTCTCCCAATTTGGGTCACACCTCCAACAATCATCAATGGGGTTCCCTGTTCCACATGATAGATAACCCAAGTTTCTCCTAGAGGCATTGATGCTCCTACAATAAGAAATCAAAATTAATTAAAATGTGACACACAATTAAATTTTTCTATACTTAACTAGCCAATGGATGCATACAAAGTATAAGTCTTTTCCCAGTTTAAATAGTAAAATAAATCCAACGGACAAAATAATTTTCGAGAGAAATAAAAAGACTTGGGAGATGACATGTGTCTCAACCTGGAAGAGAATACATGTCTCAGCCATGAAATGACACATATCCCAGTTAGGACCTAATTTTTTTTCTCAGTAGTTAGAACCTAATTTGGTTGCTCTTAACATTTCATTTATCTAATTAATGAGTAATGTGGCTAGAGTGAGTACACATAAAACAAATATTTAAGAAGGAAATTATGCTTCTTTAGTTAGTTATTACCTTTGTACCTCTTGGACAACTAGTTCAGGGTCTTGAACTTTGGAGGAGGAAACAAGATTTGGGGTTAGAAGAAGAGAGATAGCAAAAAGAATGAGGAAGCATGAAAAGGGAGTCATTTTAATTTTGCTATTCTCTTCTTTTGTGAAGAGTGAAATTGAAGGGGTGTGAGGAGATAGTGTGGGGAACTTTGGGGTAGAAGGGGCGGAGTTTTATAGAAAGAAAAAGCCGAGAGTGATGGCGTGATTAATATTAGCAAGTGGGGTCCATATTATCGTAATACACAACACAAGAGGAAATGTTATATTTTCTTACAAATCTTCCTATATATCATCTTAATATTTTATAAAGTAAGAAAGAGAATACAACTAATATCTTAAAAACATAAAAAACATATAATACTTTTTTCATTTAGTAATTAGGAAGATTTGTAAGAATAAAAGGTAGGAGGATTTAGAATTATTCCTCTCATTTCATTATGTATGTATCACATTTATGTTATTTATTTTCCTAAAAAAAATAATCGAAAAAATTGATAGCGAAAATAAATTGAGAGAATCTTAATTTGTGGTAGTAGTAGTTGTACTTTACTGTACATGTTTTTTTTTTGGGTCAATTTACTGGTACAAGTTTGAAACCGTTATGTTAGTACCCAGGGAATTCAAGTGTACAAGGCCTAAAGTCAAATTGGTTGACCTCTGTGGACGGATATCCATAAGACAGTGAATGGAGGCACATGCTCATGCTCAATTTCAATTTGGATCACTATGTTTTATTTGGGTGCGGCAAGTGCTTTTTTAGTCAAGTCTTTCAATTTTTCAAATTAAGCAAATTCAGTCCTATAATCTTTTTTTTTTATCTAAAACCTTTAAATTCACATTTTTCTATTTAAATATTTGATGGTTTATGACAGATTTGGAATATAAAATGAATTTAAAAGTTTAGATCAAATAAAAAATTTAGTGAACAATTTATGAAATTTGGATATTTTTATGATGTAATTAAGGATTAGGATTTGAAGAGAGAGATTTGGGATTTTTATTTTGAGTGAAATATGATATTTAATTTGATTAGCAAATTTTGACCAGAAAATAAGAATTTGAAAATTGTGAGTAAAAGAAAAGTGATAAAGGATTGAATTGTAACAATTAAAAAAAATTAAAGAGATTGAATGTGCTCAAAAAATTCTTGAAAAACCACAAATATCGCATGCTATTAATTAAGTACTACTCCCTCCGTTTTTAATATAAGCAAAAAAAGTACATGTATCTAGACTATATTTGGTCCAGATATATATATTTTTTTGCTTATATTTAAAAACGGAAGGAGTATAGTAGAAGGACTAATTAAACGAAAATAACTCTTTTTTTTACTGTTAAAGCGACAATAACTTAATTATAATAATTTTGAGTTTTGTGGGCCAGCTTAACACAATAGGCTAGGGGCCAAGTCTAATTAAAATTATTCCTCGAAAATTATTTAATTATTTTGTCCAATTCACATATTTTGCCGAGTTAATCAATCGGGTTAATTACTGCAATTAATATATTTTGACACCTCTGGTCTTACCTTAAAATCTCATTAATTTATGTTCGTGTCTTCATACTGTATAAAATTTCTTGGTCCGTTGTCATATTGCTTTGGCATAGGGTCAGGTCTTCAAATAAAAGTGCATAGTTAATAATGTCTCCTTCTACGGTTCCTTAAATTGTGCCATGTTCTATTCTATTACAGTGTGATTCAATTCGCATGCAACACCTGATATAAGTACCTAACTACGTGGGTTAATTAGTGTCTAAGAATTCAGACATTACGGTTTGTACGCATGCACATTTGACTTCTCTGATGAGGTGGGCCTCTGCCTAATTTATGATTTTAATATATGGATATACTATACTATTAATATTCTTATTCATAAATCATTTTTATTCTTTCTACCATTTTGTTCATTAATTGCCAATTCCTCATGCATTTGGTAATTGATCTTATTCTACATACTTGTAAAGATGTGCTACATGCTTTTCTCTTTTGATATATATGTTAGTGAAAGTCTATTTAGCAATACTATGGTACCAAAATTTACTTCGGTCAAAGCTAGAAGGAAGTATCGTATTTTTTTAAAAGAATAAAAGTTAAAAACTTTAAAAATTAAAGATTAAATAATAAGAATTACTACTTGGGATCTGTGTAATTAAAAAATTGTATGACATTAATGAATATCAAATTAATTAAGTGAATATTTTTTTATTCTATATTGAGGACACTGCCAGCACGACAGAAATTTTGGTTAAAGGGTGAGATGCATTAACCACTCATGTCAATTTCAGTTGGTTAATTAAGTAAATATAATATAAAATAAGTAGGCTGTAAAAAATTTCTAGGTATTTTTTAAGGGAGATGGAGTAATCATATCTCAAAACTATCAAATTGGTGTAAGTAAAAAAATATAATTAAGTCATATATATGGAAAGTGTGACTTTTATTCAATATTTTTTAAAAAATTAAAATTTATAAATTGTAAACGAAAAATACAACTTGCGTAAATAAATGCAAATCCATCATATATTAAATATATGACTTGCATGATTTTTATTTTTTTTACAAATTTTTAAACACAGTGTAGGTTGTATATCAAATACACACCACTTATATTTTATTTTTTTATATGCAAGTCATATTTCTCATACAAGATAGTAAATTTTACCTTTTTTATATGCAAATATGAGTAAATTAGTATTACCTCCTTTCCTAAATATAGGAACCTTTACAAAAAAAAAAAGATTCTTTTATATAAGAACCTTTCCAAAAAATCAGTTGTATTAATTATTTTTTGACTAAAATGCCCTTATTAATTGTACAATTTTGTTTACCTAATAAACCATAAATACTATATATTTATTGTATATTATTTCTCTCTTCTATAAAGATTGGTGAATAAAAATAAATCACTCAACCACTTTACTTTTTCCAATACATTAATTAAGTGAAGAGAGAGGGGGGAAAGAGAGATAGTAATAAGTGTTAGGGGTAATTTTGGAAAAGTATAGTAAATTATTGACAAATTTATTACTATTAACTAATTTAACTAATTTTCTTAAAGGGTATAAATTATGTTAATGGAAAAGATTTAAACTCATAATCTCCTTATCACTCTAACATTTATACTCTTCCCCTAAATCACCTTGTGATTCCGAATATAAATTTTACTTTTTTCAATATTCAATAAACTTCATACATATATCCCATCCCATCCCATATATGTACAATTTACACCATTTCGATTCACTTTAGTAGCTTTGTAATTTTGAGATGGAATTACCCCTTTTTTTGGAGGGGGGATAAAGAGGTTTTATTTTGTCGTGTATTAACAATACTTTATGCTAGAAAATCATCGATTGGCAGTACATGTGGTACATTTAAACAACCATAATTTTATCATATATGTGCCTTAGTTGGGCAACATTGCTTTTACCTTTGGGCCAATTGAACAACCGATCCCTATTGATTTTGCCAGTTTCTGTTATTGGGACATATTTTCTCGACTCCTAGCTACTTTATTATGATGGCTGTTGTTGACTTTTATACCTAATGATTCACTAATTCAGACACAGCAGCTCAATTATAACTAAGTTCTCACTTATTCATTCTCTATGATGAGTTTCCTTTCATAATTTTTTTTTGTTTAATTGCATTTAAGGTCTCTAGGTATTGCGATTATGCGAATGTGCCATCCGTAAGTGTCCCTTTTGTTGTACAATGTGATCCCTCTATTATTATGTTGTCCAAATTTTAACACTAAACTACATTGCTCATGTGAGACTGATAATTCGACACTAAGTCAAACCATCTTAACACGGTGCATGTTGCCAAAAAATTTCCAAACGCAAGTCGATAACACGTATAATGCAACACGTGTTTAAAATTTCTGATGTGTGAAGTAGTCTTTGTCACACTATTAGCCAAAGTGGCTTAATTAAATGTCAAATCTATCTCCACGTGTGCTATATAGGCTCTAAATATTAAAAATTAGATGATATTATGACTAAGAGACTTAATTATAACAATTGAAATACTTGAGCCAATTAGTGGAATTGAAACTCGATGAATCAAAATCGCACAATCATATTAATACTTAAAGGTCTAAAAGTACAATTAAGCTTTTTTTCAAAAAATTAATTATCAACTTTGCCAGGCCAAGTAGCAAGAGCTGCATGAGCCCAAACCCATATGTTTTCTTTTCCATATTATTATACTACATATATATGATGCTGCTTACTTTTTTCCACTGACTGCGGAACACATTTGACTTACAATCAACTGTCGGAGAGAATTATGATAACACAACGTCGAATTTTGGTTAGTACTAATTGGTAGTTATGGAACACTGTTAACTGATGGAGAATCTTTCATGTTAGAAAGAGGTTGGTAAGGTTGGTGTAGAATAGATTGAAATAAATATATAGTTATATTTTTAACCTTTAATTTCGTGGAGAACGAAGAGTTGATTAGGGATTTAAAAAAATGACTAAAACTAGAAGAGAATTAATAAGAATTAAAATCGAAATTTGAGAGTACATATTTAAAAGGACACAGACAACACATGACAATACATTAGACAAGTAGTCTACATACAAAGTAATGTCGTGTATTTCTATTAGACATGTCATCACTTAATATAAGAAGTTAACGGTGAGAAACATTTCTCCTGGCAAAAAAAAATAACAAAGGGATACTTAGATAAAAAATTTAGTAGAGACTAAAACAAAAATTGGTAATTTTATAAAGACTAAAATCTTATTTAACCACAATTAAGAAAAATATATTGATTTGCTAGATTACTTTTCCAGTCAAATAAATCTATGTAAACCACTGCAATTATACATTATACTAATAGTGATATGTTTAAATAGTGTCTATTAAGTCAAAGATTTAAAGTGCATTATCAACCATATACACCTAAACCTAAGTCAAATAAACATAAACATATATATACATTTTTAAATATATATAGTTATTGGAAATAATAATGTATGCAAATTTAATGTACGCTAAACACGTGAAAAGGACTCCTGGTTTTATTTTTCTCCAAAAACATTCTTTAGATAAGAAGTTATGGGTAATCATAAAATAAATTATGGGGTTAGGCACACTAAGTATTAGTTTAAAATAAAAACCAAATTAATGCAATGGGCATTTGGTCTAGTGGTATGATTCTCGCTTAGGGTGCGAGAGGTCCCGAGTTCAATTCTCGGAATGCCCCGAATTTTTTAAAAAAAGACTTTATTTATACCAAGAATTTCTGTAACTTTAAAATAAGAATTGAACCATAGCAACATTGGGAGAATTGACACAGATCAATTTATTATATTATTTTGTCGACATTTATTATTTTTCACTTTTTATAATCAAGAATTATCTTGCTAAAACATAATAGTAACTTACGATTATCATTTCTTTTTACATTGACGGTAAGGATGAATCAAACTGAGCATAGAGGACCACCGGTGGCTTGAGTGAAATGATACGAGTCTCTCCCAATTTAGCTAGAGGTCTTGGGTTTGAATCCAGACCATGAGAATACAGCAGCCTTAATTCTCGTATGGTAGAGTTTTACCGCCTATAGAGTCATTCCCAGTTCAAAGAAATTAGTCTTTGCACACGTGCAATTGATACCCTGGCTTAGACAAAAAAAAAACTAAGCATAGAGGATATGTGTGAGGTCTACGCAAAAATGCTTTGATGTCAGATTTTGATATGAGATAATTAAAAATTAAATACATATTATATATATCTCCTTATTTCCCAGCTTAATGGGAAACCTTACCATTAATTTAAAGTGATAACATGACTCCAAAAAAAATTATTTATCAAAATGAATGTGATTCACTCTGTTTTTGGACCCCTGAATGCAGTATTTGAAATTAACCTAAAAGTAGACTGGTATAGAGACCACTTCAAGGGTTATTAGATACATTTTACCAATCAGTAGACTGGTATATGAAGACCCCTTCAAGGGTTGGATCCATTAATACCAATCGTGTATGTGTTGCGTTATATTACTATTGTTTTTTGTATTAAACAAGTTTTATGTTGTAATTTTTTAATATATTCTTTTTTTTAAAAATAAGTGGGTGTAAGTTAGGGAAATCCACATGGAATTATTAACATACACCCATTTATGTGTACTTAACAAATTTTAAATTGGTGTATATTAACAAATTCATATGACATTTGCTAATAAAATGAATCATTTGTGTCCAATCTCATGATTTAAAACGAATGAAGTTTTAATATTTAACAAAATTAAAATTATAACTTATTAACATACTTCTTCTAAAAAATAAGTAAATATATATTTCCTTGTACATTTTTTCCTAGCATAATTCTATTGTTAATCTGCTAGTATTTTTTTTTCCTTTTTTGGGCATGATTCTTGCAATAACATTTTCATATGGCATCAACAATGTCCAAACACATCAATTTGATTTTTGTCCTCATATATGTACTAGCAGGGACGATCCAAAAATTCATCTAAGCAGGGGTCAAAATTTTTTATAATAAATCTTAGATAGAATCTTTGTTTTAAAAAACACTTACTTTTTCTATTATCATATATATTTTAGATTTATTGAGTTTCTCTTATTTGAAATTTGGTTTTCGAATAAGTTTTAGATAGAGTATTTGTTTTTTTAAGCATAGATAGGGTGTTTATTATTGTTGCAAATTTTAATCCTTTATATTCTATACTTTTAAGGTAATGTAATACCAATAAATTTGGTGACAATTTATATTTTTTTTAGAAAGTTTTAGATTAAATATAAGTCAAATATATTTGTTTATAATCTAATAATATCAAAGTAAATGTAAATAAATATTAAAATTGAGCGATTACCGATTATAAACATAATGGAATGATGACACATTGGTCACTTGCTTGCTCTTTGTGAGTGATGAGACAGGGGATTGATTCTTTATGTGACCATTTCAGGAGTTTTTTATCATTACGTTACAAAGCATATATATATATATATATATATATATATATATATATAACATTAAAATAAAAAATATTAAAGATAAGGGAGGGACCCCGGCCCACACTTGTCCCTTCCTGCATCCGTCCCTGTTGTATCAGTGTATATAATATTATGACTTAATTGTACTTTTAGTCTCTTAGGTATTATTAATGTGCGATTTTAGTCCCTTACGTTTTAATGGTGTCAATTAGGCCCTCACGTTTTTCAATTGTTGCAATTGAGTCTTTCCATTAATTTTCTATCCAATCTTTAACGGTATTGTCTTATGTGACAAGCGACTCAGTAACTTGGCAATAACTTGGCCAAGTTGGCACAAGTGATGTGGCTAAATTTGTGACTCAGCTATTTGGGGACGTTTGGGGTTCTCGCCTTCTCGGTCTTTGCAAAATGGTTGAAACTAGGGATCAAAGGGATTGAAGGCACAACAGCCCTAATCTTCATCTGATGTTCTCCTGTAATGAGTCTTCTGTTTGGTTGTTCTGTTATCGTTATCTACATGAATTATATCTATTATTTTACAGTTTACTTCCCAAACTGATTAAAACAAAATAGATGCTTCTCATGAGCAGTTTTCTACATTTCTTTGCGAGGTCTGCATTTGATATATTAATTGTATGCCTCTGAAATTCACTGACGGGAATGGAAAAAAAAAAAAAACCTCAAACTAAGCCACTTACTTAATGGTTGGCGTGAGTACCCTATAGTTTGTTTGAGACACTGGAATTATGGGTAACTTTGCTAAGTTTCTTAAGAGCACCTAGGTGTTTTATCAATTTATTTGTTACATTGTGTGGTGGGTGGGTGTATAAGCTTCTATTTTTGTTGATGATTGTGTTGCGGTGAGGTGCTGCATATAAGTTCAATTGTGCTTCAGGCCTATGATTCTTTGTGTGTGTGATTTAAGGGGAAGGGACAGTGGTTTATATTTTGGTCTGCATATGGTGCGGACTGCGGACAGGGGATGGTGCAGGGGCTGGGTGGGGGTCTTATTATTTTGTCCAATTCTGTTGCATTATTATTTCGTTTAGTCTTGGGGTAGAGTGTAGAATAATGAAGAGATGAAGTTCAACTCGATAGTTCTTGCGACTGTGATGGCAACATAAACCAGAACAGTACCATCTTAACGAAGAGATGAAGATTAGGGCTGCTGTGTCACAAATTTAGCCACATCACTTGTGCCAACTTGGTCAAATTATTGCCATGTCACTGAATCGCTTGCCACGTAAGACAACACCGTTAAAAATTGGATGAAAAATTAATGGAGGGTCCCAATTGCAACAATTGAAAAACCTGGAGGGACCCAATTGACACAATTAAAACGTGGGGGACTAAAATCGCACATTAGCAATACTTGAGGGACTAAAAATACAATTAAGCCTAATATTATTTATACTTGATAGCTACAAACTATACTCTTTTTTTCCTTTTATATTAAAAATTAATAATAATAATTATTATATTGGTGATTAGCTTGCCACATGAAGACAGTTTATATGCACATACTAGCTAGAAAATGAGAAAACCAAGTAGTTTCAGAACTAATAAGAACCGGTTATATTGAGTGCTGATCAGATGTCTGATTCATTTAATCAGAAAAACCAACTAATTTCAGAACTAATGAGAACCAGTTATATAGGTGTTTGGCATTCAGTTTCAAACACACATTTGCTCAAAACTCTATAATTTTTTTGATTCAAATGTATTTTTATATTTTTTTTTAATTGAAAACCAACATGCACTTGAACTCTAGGGTCAAATCTTGGCATGGCAGTTATAGTGTAGTAGGGAGGATTAGGAAAAGTACTATTGTTCAAAAAAATGGGTTCACACGTTTACTTATTTAATTGGGAAACGATCTCACAGAGCTAATCTTGCCGAACCTGCGCACGACCAAATTACCTGCACCCAAATTAAACTATAATAAAAAAAAAAGGAAGCAAAAAACAAAGAACACATTCACATTCAGAAAGGACAAAAGACAAGGCCTTATGGTTTCCAATATTTTCTCCAAAATATAGATATAATAATAAAAGAAGATCGAAGAAATGAACAGCAAGCACGGATCCTTACTCATCTGCAATCTCAGCTAAATTCATTTCCCCTCAATATCCAATGCACAATTTGAAGATTCTCTATCTATTTAAGTATATATACAAATACTATAATATAATTACTATCAATGCATTGGTAGTGTAAAAACAATTTACACAAACATACTATCATATCTTACTATGTAAATATTTGTACAGATATTTTAAGAAGTAAGCTTTTTACATTTTGGTAATTAAACTCTAAAAACTACTAGAATCCAACTTGGACTAGTTAAAGAAAAACATATCAAAAGAGAGCACAAGGAGTTCTGGGGAGGCCCACAAGCCTAGGGACCTGCACCATCGAGTCAGGCAACACCACCAATGAGACGTCGACACCACATTTTCACCTAAAACCTTAAAACATTGGATAATTTGGCTCATTACTAACCAACGTGAAACTAACAACTCGATCTCACTTGAATTCCCAACACAAAGTATCATTACCATAGTCATGACATGTGTCCTTGCAATTAATCAAAAAAGAAAATAGATTAACTCTTAAAAAAAAAAATCAAGTTTTTCTGGACTGATTCACGTACATTGTGTTGTGGTATATTTCCCTTTTCTTGTATCGCATTCAAATTTGACATGACTTGGTCAAGTCAACAATGTGAAACAGTGTGCTACTGTGTTGAATGAATAATGCTATATATGGTACAGTGTCTATAACAGTTAAGTAACACTAACAGAACAACAACAAATCATGCAAGCACTGATTAAAGGAAATTAGGAAACTCTTGAAAAGGAAGATGGTTTTATGTGTCAATTTGTGTGTTTGTGATCTTTATCAGCTTTTGTTTTGGAATGCAGTAGTATTGCAATTTCAACACACACACACAAATATGTTATAGCTTATAGTATATTTGCATACAGAGAACTGCAATTAAGTTAAAGTAAAAGTAAGTAAGTACTTACCAGTGTTTAGTACTCCCTAAGAAAAATAGATGCATGTTGAACAAAATCAAAAAGGGTTGTTTTTTTATGAGTGTTTAAGAAACTGGGGTATATATGTTGACAGAAGAACAGAGAGCACAAAACTGCTCACACACAAAGCCTTTTTGGGTATGTTCAGTTGTGCTCTCTATCTTCTGTCAACAAATTAGCAGTGTCATGAGAATATGCCTCAACTCAGAAGTACCCCTCTTTTTCAACCATTTCACACTTTCTGCATAAATATAAGAAAAGAAACCTTATTTTCATTAGGATCATCAACCCCGTGTGACAGAAAAGAAAAGTAAAGGGATAGAATAGAATATACCTTTACACAAGTATGGAATCTCAATCCCAGAGAGAACATTGACTGAAGGAAAGTTTTCTTTTTGTGCTATTGGGTTGAAAAATAGAAGGATGAAACCACAAAGAGAGAGTTGTGTTTGTGTGTATATATGGTATATGATATGGGAAACAACATGGAGAAGAATCAGGGTTTTGCTAGCTATTGAAGAAAAGAAAGTAGCTCTGAGCCTGAGAAGAACAATTGATTTTGGAAATCTGGTGAGATAAGAAAGAGAACATTGAAGACTTATTTGTTTACTAACAAGTGGCCCATGTTTAATATACAAAAAGTTGGTTATTCATATAGAAAAATGATGTGTTGACACCCCAAATCCAATTTACACCCAGAAAGAGATACGAATAGAATAGAAATTTGTTATAGATCTAATAGATAAGTGATGTGACACGAAGTCAAAGATAGAAATAGATAAATTTGTTAAAGTAATTAGAAATTGAGGGATGTTCAAAAAATGTAACTATTTGTTTTTTTTTACACCCACAATATTCTAGGGAAAAGGAGGTCTAGACTAATATATGTTTGGCCTATAAGTAAGTAAATTCTAACCACGAATTGATCCATTACAAAATCATAACTATATTATATATGACTATGGTGTCGATATCAAATTGGGTAAGCAACTATACTGGCTTTCGCTTTC
Source organism: Glycyrrhiza uralensis (assembly GCA_030159175.1). Taxonomy (NCBI): domain Eukaryota; kingdom Viridiplantae; phylum Streptophyta; class Magnoliopsida; order Fabales; family Fabaceae; genus Glycyrrhiza; species Glycyrrhiza uralensis. Next base: position 4,429,551 of record BRZY01000008.1, read on the forward strand.
TTGATGAAGATGGCTAAATTTCAGAACAAACATGGCGTCCCGGCATGTACATACTGAGGTGGGTCCGAAATTATAAACATTGGACCAGTTTTCTGAGGTTGATGGAATAAACTACTGAAACTCATTCAAGTCATATCTTAGATATAAATATCTTTTATGAACTTCATTGTGTCAATAAAATTTTTTTTATGGGCTTCATATGAAACAAAATGTCTTATTGCAATTTATGTGTGGATAAAATTACATAAGTGCCGGAGTACTATTACACCATTTGATAACTTTAGACAAAATGTGATTTTTATCTACCCATCTGTTAAATTAAGATCACATCATTATTTTGATCATTGTGTGTCAAATTTTATAAAATTAAAACAACAATAAGTTCATAATCAAATGCCTCTTATTTTATAGATTTTAAAATTGTATATAACATTAATCTCAATGTATCTCAATAACATATTAAATATTTTTTTATTGATATACATTTTTATAAATATATTCAATTCAGTAGTATTAACTTTTAATCTAATAGTAAACTTTGAGATTTAATTATATATAGAAAAATTATTGAATGGTATAATATATAGTACTGCAATATTATTCTAGTATAATTTGATTCATTTTCCATGTGTTTGTGTGTGTTTGTAATGGGGTCTCTCTAGTACTATTGATCGAATCTGACTCTTAATTAGCACAGTCACAGAATTAGGCTTGGCAATGGGGCCCGAATCCGTGGGTATCCATCCGAACCCGTTCCGACTTTGACGGAGAAAACCTGTTTTGACTGGGGTCGGGGACGGGTTCGAGTTTTCCTCGCATTTAAAAGTTGGGGTTGGGGAAACTAATACCCACCCCGAACCCGCCCCTCAAACCCGCCCCGTACATTTATTACATTTATAATATAATATTTAATGCATTAATATTATAAAAAATTACATTTTTAATTCTTTATTTCTTCATTATTATTTGTCTAACAAAATATATTAAAAAAATGTCTTAAAAAATAGAGTATTAAATTTCTTTAATTCTATCAAAATTAAAATTCTAAAATAAAAATTTGGATTCTAAAATACTAGGTGTGGGGGCGGGGGCGGGGCGGGGAAACCCAACACTCACCGGGGGCGGGGATGGGTGTTAATTTTTCAACCCCGACCAAGATCGGGGACGGGGAGGAGAAACCCGAGCACTATCGAGGGCAGAGACGGGGAATGTAAAACCCGCCCCCGCCCTCGCCCCCGCCCCGTTGCCATGGCTACACATAATAGACAAAAATAAAAAGTTATAATGATGTATTGAAAAAGTAGATATTGAAATTGTATATAAACAAAATAGATATTGAAATTTAGACAACTTATAATCTAGGTTTAATTGTACTTTTTGTACTCACTAGTTATTGTGATTATACGATCTATTTTAATTGAGCAAATTAAGTTTTTTAATTATCTCAAATATTGATGCAATCAGGTTCTTCCACTATTATAATGTCTAATTTTTAACATCGGGAGTTTACGTGACATACGTGGGACTGATTTGGCACTTATGGCATCACAAAGACCCACATATATAAGAAATTTTTAACAATATGTATTGCATCACATGTGTTACTGGAAAATTTTCTGGCAATATGCATCATGCTAATAATTTCACCTGATTTAGTGTTAAATAAGTTCACGTGTGCCACGTAGGCTCTTTGTATTAAAATTTGGACGACATAATAATGGAGAGACCTAATTGCAATATTTGAAAAACTTGGAATCCATTTCGCTCAATGAAAATAGAGAGATCGAAATCGCACAATTGCAATAATTGAGGGATCAATAATGCAATTTAGCCTATAATTTATTATGTTTTACATAAGTGTGTATATATGTATGTATGATCACAATCTTAACTATTACTTTTCAATTAATCATTATACATCTTTCATTTTTGTTCTAAAGTAAATCTCTCACTTTGGATTTGGCTCTTCTTTTTTTGATAAAATAATGGATTTGGCTCTTTTAAGAAAAAGAATGCATTTTACAATATAAAATATGAATTATAAAATCATACCTAAAATTATTATAAAATACATATTCGTATGTAATAGTATATTAAATATTAAATTGTCACTTTATTTTATCATAAAAGTTGTACACTTTATTATTTAAAAGTACAGTTCTAAAATTAATAGAGTAAAATCTTCTCACTTTTATATATCAAAAAAATCCCTATGTAAGTCTATAAAATGTCTAAGAACAGCTTTTTGGTTACCAATAGACGTAAATGCCGGAACCACACCTCTTTATGGTCCCACCTTCATTTAATTTAGAGTAGAAAGCGAGACCAATGGGGGAACAATAACACTAGCTAGCAATCTAGCATTCAAAGCAACAAGTGGAGAGAAAAATTTATTCATTTATTGCAAATAAAAATAATTTAGATCAAGAGAGACATACTCAATGTGAGGCCTTGGAGAACTACTGATCTTAATGAAAATTTATAATAAAATTTATATATACTTTATAATAAAAAAATTTAGGATTCAAATCTAAATCACACTTAGTACAAGTAGAAAATCTGACTATATGTGCTAACCTCGCTTGCGGTAGAGAGAAAAGTTTAGATCATAGACCGATAATCTATAATCTATAATAATAATTATATAATATTTGGTTAGATCAGCACAGTGTTCCCGCCACAGTCTATTATGTTTTAATCTATTTTGTAATTGTTGGAGACACGGTTTGAAAAAAGAGCAAAGATGCAAGTAAAAAAAAAAGTGTACATCCTCCGTGTCATTGATTTCTTTCCACTGTATTCTAGAATATTCTGTTCAAACATGTTGTATTCTTTTTAATTTTATTTTCAAAAAATAATATAATGTCCACTGACAGATTTTATTTATATGTTTTTTACAAAAACAAAGTTAAATCATTTTATAAATAATGCAATATATTTGATAATTTCATCACAATCTTGGAGGATAATAATATATGTAGTCACCACTAAAGTAAAAGCCACTACATGGACCCTCCTCTTATCAAACTCTATCAAAGAGTTGGAAACATAATAACTTTTACAATTTGAAATATTATTTTTTTATAAATAAAATGGTGATTGCTTGTGGAATTCATTTATTTTTTGTTTCTACAAATTATTATTTTTCATGTTGCAAATTATTTTACTTTTAATTATATTTTTGATAAATAAAATGGTATTTGTTTATAGATTTCATTCAAGCATTTCGTTCCTGTAAATTTTTAGGTCGCAAAGTTATTTTTCTTTTAACTATACTTTTTTAAAAAATATAGTGTTTGCTTATGAGTTTTATTTATTTTTTTTGTTCATGTAAATTTTTTGGATGTAAAAATATTTTTCTTTTAATTTTTATTATTGAAAAGTAATATTATGTTTTCTTACGGGTTTTATTCATGTTTTTTTGGTCCTGTAAATTTTTATGCTGTGGAATTATTTTTCTTTCAATGTTATTTTAAAAAAGTGATACAATGTTTGTTACAAGTTTCATTTATATTTTTTTTGTTCTTGTATATTTTAAGGCTATAAGATTATTTTTATTTTTTATACATGAAATAGTATTTGCTTACAAGATTCATCAATGTTTTTGTTCCTATAAATTATCATGTTGTAAAATTATTTTTTTAATTTTATTTTTGATAAATAAAATAGTGCTTGCTTATATGTTAATTTCATTCATTTTTTGTTCTCATAATTTTTAGGTTGCACATTTATTATTTTTTACTTTTTATGATAATAAAAAGGTGTTTGTTTACAAATTTTGTTCAAATTTTTTTGCTATTTTCATGTTGCAAAATTTTACTTTCATTTTTATAAATAAAATAGTGTTTGATTATATGTTTTATTCATATTTTTTCTATGAAATATAACAAGTTACTATGGATGAAATGATTATTTTAGTTTTTTACTCTATTTGTTTTTTTATCTGATTTAGAGTTATATTATTTGATGATGCTCTAACCTATAAAATATATATATCATATATACAAATTTAGAATATATGAGCTTATGACTGTGTAAAAAAATCATTTTATATTATGTATAAAAATAATGCAACCCGAGCATTCGCACGGATACAATGTCTAGTACTACCTCCGGAATGAATTATAAGCACATTTTACCTAATTCACACTTATTAAGGAAATCAATTAATTTCATAATATAATGTAGAAAAATAAAGATATTGTCAAAATTACCCTTTTGAGATTATTTATTGTCCTCTTATGCCATTTAATGTTTTCATGTTTTGTCATTTCTTGAAAACAAACAGTAGCCACAATGTCATATTAACTCTAATAAAGGAACTTTTCATCTATCCACTCACGCTAAACATTTCCTTTTGGCGCTAAATGTTTTCTTAGTTGATGTTTAAAAATTGAATTTCATAAAAAAATTTGGCTAAACTGTTTGCCGCCACATATTAAAACTTGCTACATTCAAATTTGCTTAAGAACGTGATCCTGCAGGCCACTTTGATTTCCTATAAATTGGAGCTTGAACTTGAAACTTGCAAGATGTGAGAGCTTGGCAATTGAGTTTTAGCTTGTGAATTTCTTGAAGATACCTCCTGATACTGAGCTTTGTTCTCTCTTTCCCTTAAATTTGGCGATACTCGGTGTAAATGGAATGAGAAGACCAAAAACAAAAGACAAAAACTGACTATTTATTTTCCCTGATAACCATTTGGGTTTTTTACATGTTAATTAGTTGATAAAACCAAGCAATATGGGAAATGATAAAAGTAAATTAAATTAGGGGTATTTTTGACATACCATCATTAAACATGACAAAAACAGTTAATTTGCTTATATTTCATTCCAAGAAATACTCCCTAAAATGTGCTTATAATTCATTCCGGAGGGAGTATAATATACTATTTTTTCATATACATTGGAACCCTGTCTTTCCCATTATTCTGTTTTGTCTGAAACCGTGGTCAATGTTTTTGTTTATATACTTGGCTTGCTACGTTTCGAATTTGTATTGAACAAAAGAATATTTTAGATGTAAAAATTGAAACAGAGTTAACATCTTTTTCATTTATTCTTTTTACTATTTTTCTAATACTATATTTTTAGAAAAATAAATAACGTTCATATATTATATTTATGTCATTTATTTCTTCTAAAAAGACAGCAGGGAAGATCCATACTCATTGAAACACTCAGACCTATTAGATCATAGCCGCCGGTGCATTTATTAATATGAATGACTGAAACAGAGCATTTGTAAAGTGTCGCATATAATGTCTCAAATGTTGTACAATTCTCGAACCCCGAACTTTATTTGAAAATATTTTGTAGCATGCGTGAAATCTACAGTAAGATTAAATATGTTTTTAGTTTAGGTAAATAGAGAAATATTGTTTTCGGTTCTCCATTTTTAAAATATTTCATTTTTGTCATTCATTTTTTCAAAATATATTACATGTAGTGTCTAATTATGGGTCTGTTTGGATTGGTTTATGTAGAGTTTATTAATATAACTTATGACTGATTCATAAGCTGTTTTGGGCTTATTTTTCATAAATTACTTAGGATAACTTATCAAAACAGCTTATGACTTATATAAAATAAATTTCACTATAATTTTTCTTCGATTATAAAAGTAGCTTATACAGCTTATGTCATAAGCAGTAAATAAGCTTGTTATCCAAACAGGGCCTATATGTGATCTCTCGAAATACTTTTGATATGAACTACACGTGACTTATTTTAAAAAATAAGATACCAAAATAAGATATTTGAAAATCTGAAGATAAAAAATGAATACTTTTCTATTTAAATGGATTAAAAATATATTTAACCCTAAGCTATATGTTCAACGCGTTGAGCCACACATTTTGCATGTAGAATTTCATATATTGATGAGTTTAAAATAATCACAACAGAAAGTAAATTTATTTTCCAAGATTAATTTCATGTGTTTTCTTCATATTATCTGATAAATGTAAGGTTTAAATAACTTGTTGGTTCCTGTAGTATACATATTTTTTATTTTAGTCCCAAATAATATTTATTTTACTATTCATGTCCTCATAAAATTAATTTTTTCTAATTCTAAGGTATATATATTGCAATGTCAAATTTCAATATCAAAATAAAAAATGTATTCTTTTACTCCCTATAAAATTAAATTTTATTTTTTAGTCTCTATAATTGTAACCAAGGTAAAAATGAGGACTAAAAGTGATTTTTTTTAAGAGGACATGAATAGTATAATAAATTTTATATGAATCAAAACAAAAAAGGTATATATTACAGGACCAAAAAATTGTTTAAGCCTAAATTTAATTTTTTTTTTCAAGAATCACATTAACATGGATTCGTAGTAAAATATGCTTCTATTAGTCAGGCTTTTGTCTCCTCTTAGACCTTGCTTATCTAACTATTGTAGAGGCTACAATAGTACCACAGTTTAAGGCATATGCAAGTGCGAAATGAGTTCCTATAATACAAACAATAACAATTGTGATAAAAGAACATTAAGAAATTTTGACACCATACTTTTATATTCTTTTTATTTTACTCATATTTATAACATGAAACTAGAACTCACACTTGGATTTCTAGCATAGACATCAGTGCATTTATTTTGTTTCTTGATGAACCCTGAGTAGAGAGAAAAAATAATAGCACCTTTTTTTTCTCAAAAATCATAGAACTCAAATACAAGAGAAACTATATTAAATAATAGGCTTAAATACGACTTTGGTCTCTATATAATTAATTAGATTTAATTTTGGTCTCTATAAAATTTTTATACATTTCTACTTCCTAAAATAAAAAAATTGTGCACATTTTTAGTCCCTAGTGAAGTCTTAATGACTAAAAACACACTATTTCTTGTCAAATGTAGGGACTAGAAATGTGTAAAAAAATATAGGGACAAAACGAAGAGCATGTAGTTGACCAAAAAAAAAAAGCAAGAGCATGTAGGAAGAAACGAGAATCTTTCCAAAAAAAAAAAAAGGCACCAATAGAAGATGGTGGAACATATATCAATCAATCAAACTACAAATAAAAATATTGACAAAACAAAAACTACAATTAAAAATTAAAAATCAATCATAAAGAATCTCCAAGAAAGTTCAGGACCCTCCCTTTTGCAACCTTTAAATAAACATACACATCCAAAACCTTTAAACCCAAAACAACAATTCAGTTACTAGTTACTACCCTCTTGTTTTTTCACAACTCCCAAGCGTAGCATAACATTTTTTTTTTCTTTTGTGTTCATTCAATACAACAACTAACAAAATGTCTCTCATTTCTCAACTTCTTGGTGATGAAACCTTTGACCCTTTATTGTCCATGGTCAACAAGTGCCCCATCCTAACTAAGCACCCCAACAGATTGGAAAGAGACCAAAGATGCACACGTGTTCATATCCGACCTCCCGGGTCTTAAGAAAGAGGATGTCAAGGTAGAGGTTGAGGAAGGAAAGGTGCTTCGTATTAGCGGCGAGAGAATGAACAATGTGGGTGAAGTTGACGATGAGAAAAAGAACAACAATAAGTGGCATCGCATTGAGTGTTTCCGCGGCAAGTTCCAAAGGAAGATCAAGTTAAGGCTAACATGGACAATGGTGTGCTTGTTGTGACTGTCCCTAAGATGGAGGTGAAGAAGCCACAAACCAAGGTGATTCAAATTGAGGGGAATTAAATTAAAGAGAATTTAATTTGTGGGTTGTGACTCTTTTCCTATATAATATGTTTTTTTTTTGGTAAGCCAATGTTAGTTGTTAGATAATATCAGTAAATGTTAGTAATATGTGAAAAATTTGAAATTGAAGACCTTGTGTTGAGATGTGAGTGTGGGGAAATAAAAGGGTCTTTGTGGGATTGTCAATTGTTGTGTGTTTTTATGGTGCTTTGGTTTGATGCTCATGTAGAGTGATGTATGTGACTTGATTATGAAGTTCATGTAGTTCTTGTAATTTGATCTTGCTTCGATTGTTCTTCTGTTCCTTCCCTTAGCTTCTCTGTATCTTTCATACAACTAGGAAAAGATAAAAATCAGATGATGACTAATTAAACAAAAACCGTGGAAATTCGAGTTGACCTTGGTGGATGAATTTTGAAAAATGTGTAAAAAAAATAAAATTTTGGTCATGACTCGTTTTTTTTTGGTCAACTAATGACTCTGTATTTTTGTCAATAATGACTGGTGTTTTTGGTCAAAATAATGACTCTGTTTTTTTTGGGGACTCTGTTTAGGGTGTATTCCAGTAAAGAAAAAAAAAAGGTTTGTAATATATCTGACCCAAGCTTATACAAGTTGTGAGTTGAACGGATCAGCCCATGGGCTTTGATCCTTATAAATTCTACTTTCACAGTTTTCTATGAAGGTTCTTAATATTTTGTTTTGGACCAAAATCAAATATATTTTTAAGGGTGTTTAAGTAACTTGGAGTTAATTGACCAAAAAAAAAAGTAACTTGGAGTTATTGGACACAAAAAAAGTAACTTGGAGTTATCACATTATTTTTATGTTATTTTTGTGCATTTTATTTATTTATTTATTTTTACTTTTCAATTTTAATTGGATTGGTTGTTTTTGTGGTTTTTTAAATTCATCTTTTCCTGTTTGAGTTGTATTGATTGTGTTTGCAATGACCAATTGTGGTGGGATATGACAAGTTGATGACCTAGACAAGTTGATACTTGTTCACAAAACAATTTGCATGATCAGTTCCTAAAAATGATTCTGCTGAATTCCATTGAAATTGCTTGCCAAGTAAGAGAATTTCATGCCTTCCATGGGACCTTCTTTGCCCCCCACTTTGAGCTCTTGTGTAGAGCACCAGCAAGTTACCTTTTATTGGTTTACACACACAATATCACAAAGGAAAATGGATCCCTACACTAATATGTGTTCAGTCGAGAGGTAAGTAAAACCTAACCACGAATTATTCTGTCACCTCGTATTGAATTTGGGTACCAGCCAAGTCTATCAATTAAACGGAGCACAACACCAAGTTACCTTTTGACATTATTATTATTATTATAACAGACTGTAGCCACTTGATTCAACACCCCCTTTGGCCCAAACAACTTGAACTTTAGCAAAGCTTATAATCTGCCATTTTTTCTGAGATAATTGTCCCAAACTTTAGCAAAGCTTCCACCTTAATTCTAGCATTGTTAATCTTTTTAGGTGTCGGCGTGCACGCATGGGTTTATAATAATAATTGAATAATAGAACATCAATCATCATTAAAAAAAATTAAAAAAATGTACAACACAAATGGAACCAAGTAACACTTCTATATTAATATAGCAAACTCTGTCACATGACATGGCATTGCATCAGCTTACACATTTTTTAAATCAACCAAAGGGGTCCAACCATAAGATAAGTACATATAATTAAAGTTCCCTATTCTAAGAGAAACAAAAGTGAAGAAAGACCCCATCATCACAGTAAACTTAACTTCACATTTTTTTTAATCTTTTCTTGTTAGTACTAATTAATAATTATGAGTTTTGATCAGTTAGAGTGTATGACTCATACACTGATGGTACAACAAGGATTGTTAATGGGTTGGCCTCTTGCCAAACCAAGAAGCTTCATCTCCTTGATAGCTGGATCCTCTAGCAACAGAACCTTGTCCTTGTCTCTAACCCCAATCATGTGTAGGAACTCATTGTCATCCCTCTCTTTACCTCTGAACAGAAGCCTCTGCTCTCTGGGCTCCAAACTTGTCACCAGTGACAAAATCATTTTCAATTCCCCTGCAAGTTTATCATCCAATTCACAAATTTTGTCAAATACCCACTTGAAAATTATTTTCATATAGTCTCTATAGTGCATAAAAATCAAGACTTTTTGGTCATAAATAACCAATTGACCCCTCAAACAAAAAATAAAAATTTGGGTTTGTAACTAAAACTAAAGTCATTGGTTTTTATATAGTCTCTATTATGCATAAAAATAAAGACTTTTTGGTCATAAATAACTAATTGATCCCTCAAACAAAAAAAATAAAAATTTGGGTTTGTAACCCAAACTAAAGTGTGTTTGGAAGATCATTTGCACGAATTCCAAAACACTAAAATTGAGTTTTGACCAAAGCAGCAAGACATATGCTTTGGGTCAAAACTCAGTTTTGTTCGTATGAACAGTTCCAAACTCACCTAAAATCATTTCAAGTGAAAGGGGTACTGGGGTGGGGTGAGACTTACCAAAAGTTGAAGTGGCTTCAATAGAGATGTCATGCCACTTTGACACAGTTGAGACTCTAATTGTGATCATCCCCTCCCCAGAGCTTTGGTTGCTCTCTCTTTTCTGGACAAGCATGCCACCAGGCCTGAGTTCCCATTTGATCTCACTCACACTTCTACAATCCTTTTCTGCTGGGGATGATGATGCTGCCTTGTTCCCATTACTATTGCCATTCTTGGAGCTGCTTCTGCTAAACCTCTTTGACCTCAACTTAATCATCTTAATTCCTTTCTTTTCTTTTTTTAACTTTTCTCAATAAGCTCTTTTAATTTGTCTCTCTTGGAAGAATTAGAGCTAAAGAGTTAAGAGAAGTTTGATGTGGTTAGGTCCTTTATATAATGCTAGAAAGAGTGAAAAGTGACAAAAAAGAAAGAAGGGATGAATAAAATACAAGGAGCCCCTTGTGTAGCAAAAAAGGAAGACTTAGAGGGAACAGGAATGACAATAAGGTTAGGAACACATGGAAGACAATATGGGCATTTGTCTTTTTTGTTGATCTTGGGAAGGCAACGAGGCACATGGGGGGGAGTAGGTGCTTTGGAACAATTTGCTTGATTAACGGACCTAACATAATAGGATTAGGAATCAATAGGTTATTTATTGCCTTATTATTGGTCGGTTTTTTCCTCTAATTTGTAAAAGCAGTTTAACAAGTGTCATACACTCCGTTGGTATTATTTGTTATCCATCTCCGTATAATGAGATCCCTTAAATTTTTATTCTTAGAAATAAAATAACTTCTTAACATACACTAACCAACACCTTATGATTCAAATAGTAAGAAGTTTGGTTTCCCTTAAGTAAAGTCATTCGAGTCTTGTAAATGAAGAAAATAGGTGTTGAGAGAATTTTATCCCTTATTATATGAATCCACTTGGCTCGACTCAGATCAAACTGAAGTTATATATATATAATACTCTTATAAAGTCTCATATTCTTAAAGTCTCATACCCTTCACTCGAATTAATTAAAGTTCAGCGTGATTTTCAATACGAAGATTTAAAAAAAATCACACACTTATATTATGATATTTGATTATATTTTTTTATTACCAATTAAATAATATTTTAATTATTAAATGAATTTTTCAAAAAAAGTTGTTTATTTTTATATGATAGGTGGACTCCGCAATAATGTCCTCTTACTCCATATTATATTATATAATATAAAAATCTAGTAAACCTTTGGAGAACACCATAGGCTTTTCTATTTTGTCCTTTTCTTTTGCCTTAATAATCTTTTGAAATTGTATAAAAAAAAAATCTTTTGAAAGTTCCCTTTATTTTATAAGAAAAACACTTATTTTATATGAAGAACATGACAATAATGCAAAGCAGCACCTAGATTAACTGTACAGAAGCAAACTGTATACTTGTCATACTACTTGTCTGCAGAGTTCTATAACAGAGCTACGTTTAAATTTAGAAAATGACAATGTTATGTTCCTAACATCTCGGCTAGAGCTCGATCCACTTTTTTTTTTTAATATCTACAGTATCTAAAGGAAAAAAGTCCTCCTGAACTAATCTGTGCTCAGTCGAAAAATAAGTAAAGTTTGGTTACGAATTGTTTCGTCACCAATGATCGAATTCAGATATTAACCGAATCTGTTCACGTTAACTAATTGCGTCCAATCATGTGATTAGAGCTCGATCCTCTACATATGAGTAATTGATATTGATCTAAGCATTTATACAAAATTTTAATTTCTGTCCAAATATTATATTTATAACATGCAATGATACTTTAGCCGACGCTAATTGAAGGAAATATACATGAAAAGATTAGGATAAGATTGATATTAATATTATATGTAACTTATTTTGGTATTCATTTGTCTATATATTATTATACACAGGAGAGGAGAGTAAGTCAATATCACATGTAAGTCGTATATGTAAATTCTTTTTTTATTTTCCCTTTCACTTTTAGTCCTATTTTTATGTATTCTAATTTGAATTTAAAATATTCAATTCAATTCAAATTTCACGTTTTTTTTTTATAACAAAGGAAACAAAATACAATGGCAAATGTTTCTGGGACATTGAACACAATAGTTAAGTCACATTAAAATAGCCATGGCAAATAATGACAAAATAAAACCCCAACTACCTCAATCAATAATATAAAAAACCAAATTACCTCTAATTAATGTAAAAAAAACAACTCAATTACATATTTCCCAAATTGTCCTTATTTTAGGCGGAAAAAATTAACCTCAAGTGTAGCTTACTTTATATATATAATAAAGAGATATAAAGATTTCAGTAAAAGAAATTAAGAATTTATTATTTTAATGACCATATATTAACATTAATTGCTGGTATAGAGTAACTTATTACCGGCCAGTATTTATTAGCTAGCCACTAAATCTTGAGTTTAGTAAATAGATTACCGGCAATAATCTTATTGTCATTGTATAATTGCCACTAAAACCTCTTTTTATATAGTAGCTATTGGTGAGAAAAGGAAAATGTAAGGTCAGATCGTAGTAGAGGGAGAATGGAGCAGGAAGAGAAAGAAAAGAAAAAGTGACAGAAAATGGTCTTTGCACACTTTAAATATTCAATATAGTTGTGGATATATACATGTAAAAGTAAGATTGCCAATAATTAATTCAAATGTAGTGGAGCTTCGACTGAAAAATTGAGGAGGCCAAAATAAGAATTAATGAAAATCAAATATGAAATATCATATAAAATATCAAATACATTCCCTGGCCACTGTTGCATATTGTTGGGGAAGGAGGAAAAGGAAAGAGGTTTAGGATAGGAATTAAAAATTTGGAAATTTGGGAGGATTTTTATTTAAAGATGACTTTTAATTTTAAAATATGACCATACGAACTACATGTGACACATTTTCATAAATAGAGGATTAAAAAAGATAATTTTTTAGGACTAAAACCTTATTTAACCTTCTAGTTATTTAAATTTTGTGTTTATATTGCAATTTAAATACCAACGTCCGTTGGTCTGAATGACAACTGCAGTTGGTCTTCATCCCAAAGTCTCGTGTTCGAGTCTTGGATTTGATAAAAAAACGGCGCTGGGAGGGATATCCTTAATGCAGCCAAGGTCCCGAGGGAGATTAATCTCTGTGCTAGTAGCCGGAGGATACTCCCGCCAATGCCATGGTACCCAAAAAAAAATATTGCAATTTAAATTTTAAGATGATCATTTTTATGTCTATATTACAATTTCAATTTTAAAATGATAAATTTTATGTCTATATTACAACTTAAGTTTTAAGATGATCAATTTTGTGTTGCAACTTAAATTTTAGATTTTTCACTAAATTTTATGTTGGCCCGCTCAATTTTTTGGTTTATGCGCCGCCATTGAAGAAAAAAAAACTGATTGAAGTGGGTTAAGCTTGTTTACATGGTTTGCTTATGGAAATTGAGGCAAATTATAGGGTGAGCGAGCTAGCTAAGTCTTTCACCATGGGCAAGAGAGTTTTTGGTATGGAGACGCACACGCCAAATTCGTGCTCCTTCTCCTTTCTCTCTCTCTCACTCCCACCCCCACCTCCACCACCATCCCGCACCGTCGGTTGTGCAACACGGTGGACCCAACGATAGATTGTACCCTTGAGATAGCCTTCACTCTTCCATTGCACCACCCTCCTCTCCACCGGCCTCCTCGCCAACCTTTCCATCGACTCCTACATCTATCGCATCTCCACCTCCCACTCCTCCATCTCCTTCCTTCGCTTCTCCACCGTCACCACCGCCGCTACATGCCTCCACCCAAAGCTTCACTGCCATGACTGAATAGTAAACAGTTTTAGATATTGTCTTTTGAAAAATAGTAAATGTTATTCATAACTTTTCTTTTATTTTTGAATTTAAAATTAGTTATGTATAGTTTCTTTTGTATTTTTAAAATTAATTTTGAATTAATGATCAAATTTTTTATAAATTTAATATATTTTTTTAGCCCTATATTAGGTATGAGTGATTTTGGAAAGAGAGAAAGGAAGAAGAAAACTTACCCTATTTGGGACATGAAAGAAATAGAGAAGAGTGTTTAAAACACATGGGTCCATTCCATTTTTCTTTCTCCTCTCTGGTGCATATAGATTGATGTCATAGACTTTGCCTATGAAAATATATAATATGTAATCATAGACACATCTTAATAAGTTTTTTTTTATAAGTTTCTTCAAACACTTACATAAACAATATTCATATCATATATAAAATGAGTTCAAATAAACTATTCCAAACACAAAAACCGATATTGCTTAAAAAAATAAAAGCTGAAAATAGGCTCCTACCTTGAAACCGCACATATTTTGTGGAAAAGAGATGGGAGCTAGCATCCACAATTATACAGGGTTAGGATATTCTCTACTTATTTTTCTCTTATTTCTTTTATTATTATATTCTGGGAGAAATAAATGACACAAATGTGATATATATATATAGTGAAGAGTATTATTTATTTCATTTATGCCCCAAAAATATAGTAATGGAAGAAATTGAGAGAAAAATAAATGGAGAGAATCCTAACTTAGATGAAATTTTTTTCTTTCTTTTCACGCAGGCATTTCGTCCTCCATTAATTGGTATGGGTAGCTAGATGTAGTCTTGTCTCCATTTTCATAAATCAAATGTCACATAATGTTCGACCAAAATAAAAAACGTCACATATATAATGTTCATTTCAAGTTCTTGTTGTTCCATATTATCATACCAGATTTTCACATGTTATGTTCATAATGGATGCACCTGCCGTGGAATCGTAACAATCACACATATACCGACATTCTAAAATCGTAAGATTCAATTCAAATATTATAATATCAAGAACCCAAAGATCAATCCAGGTTTGAACTTTGATGGTAATTGTATTGGGTTTTCATACAAGTACACGCATCAAATGTACAGTTGTATCCATGGATTATTATTATTTTCTTGTTAATATAAGATAACGATGAATTAATGTGTGTATAAATATATATTCATGAAACATAATTGGCTAGTTGCATATACTATTCATTAATTCTCATTAGTTTGTCTTGCTCTTTTTATTTTGCTAACAAGCTTAGTCAATTCAAACTAATTAAGCAGTAAATTTACATCTGTTCAAATATATATGGTTAGTCGATCAGGTCCTATTTAAAATTAAAAAAAGTTATTTTTACTTAAAATAATCACTATTTAGTGATTTTTTTAGAGTTTCTATGCATAAAACATAAACTAATTTATGCTTGCTTACAATCATAAAAAATACCTTTTTTAAATTTTTTTCATATTAATATAAAATTATTTCTCAAAAACTACTTTAAATAGCTACATTTTAATTAGATTTCAGATTATTTTTATATTCATATTATTTTGAGAGAAATTATAAATATAACTATACTAATTATTAAAGAAAATACTGGTATATGAATATGAATATGTTAACAAATGAAAATCAAAGAAAGTTTTGCAACCATATAAATATTAAACAGTTTTTCGCAACCGTAATTGCAGTCGTAACATCATGATTTTTAGAATATCCAAAATCGTATCACAATGACAATTACAATATCAGCTATATTTATCTATAATTTTTTATTATATCAAAGATCACGAGGTAATTATAATCTTAACTATGACGGCAATTTAAAACTCGATGATGACTCATTGATCACTTGTCTTGACTATCTTTAAACAGGATACGAAGATCATATACAATTGCACTCTTTCTCAATGATGTTATTGTTGAACAATAATAATAATAATAAGAGGGGTCCACTTCCACGTGGTAGGAACATGAGAGAAAGACATTTTACATATATATATACACCTATATATATCTACCTAGGAACAATGAACAAAACCATGCGTCCCAATTGCCCATGCAATCTCTGCTTTCAAAACCCATTTGGTCAGATGCAATTTACATTGATAGATGCAACCAAAGTTTAATTGATCCTCTCACATATCCCACAAGATTTGTTGCTTATTGATATATATGCCCCTCGCATGATGTCCATGGATTTTGTGCACACAATTTGATTGCTTCTTTCAAATAACAAATATTTAATTTGCTTCTTATCGTTTTTTTCCCTATTTGCCAATAGGCAAGTGGCATGTTTCGTTATGATATGGAACATGGATCTATAATTATGATTTTATTCTTATTCTAGTTCGTTACTGGTCCTCTTTAAACAATAACACTATATACGGACAATTTTTAAAGAGGGAATTTTGCAACGAATGTCGTTACACGTAGCAACGGAAAAAAAATATAACTAAACGAAACCAACAAGAAGTCACTAGATTTAATTAAAAAGGATATTTTATCTAGATATATGATCTTGGAATCAGATTTCATATGTAATTATTTGAATAAAATACAATAGTTTATTTAAGTATTTGCTAATTCAATATTGCAAATGAATCATTTCCAAATTATTGTGAATTTTCTTGGATGAGCCAAAATGACCCACGAGACTTCAACAGTGAACTTCATTAATCGACCAAAAATGTCAAAGTGCCATATGCATATTTGACCACGAAGAAAAAAAAAACTCCTTGTTCAGATTATGCAAACAAAACAAAGGTTGGGATCAACACCGTCATTCAGTTTCCTTAAAAAAAAAAAAAGGTTTCCTTGGTTTACAACAACGACATGGCAATTATGACCAAAAAAATGACGACATGGCAATGAAACTCCAATAAAAATGAAAACCAAAGAAAAGTGTTACAAAGAAAAGCAAATACTACGACTTAGTAGTGCTAAGAGCTAAAATTCAACCATGATGAAAAATATTCTTATGGCCATAGAAAGATAGCAACAACTAAAAAACATCTTATATAGAGCTTAAATAAATAAACACTTAATTAAATTGTTTATCTAAATGTTCCCTAAACTCTTTTGCCATACTTCACTCAAAGCCTAGGGGGATTTTCTTTCACATGCATCTCCTAATCGGGAATTGATGACCTATACATTTAGGCTTTAAATTTGGGAGTTTGGAGGGGAGAGAAAAGGCAAAATTAGACCTGTAGTCCCTTAAGTTATTTTATTTTTTCAAGTTAGTCCCCTATCTTTATTTTTTAACAATAAGATCTCTTAAGTTACGAACGTTTGACAACATTTTCCCTTTAGTGAAACGCCGTTAACGACTGGAGATGTGGCTATTAGTGAGCATACGTGGTATCCAACATTGCATCCTATGTGGCCGGTGACATGTCATAAGGGACCAAATTGAAAAATAAAAATAATTTAAGGGACCAAAATATAACAATTTTATCTCTATTTGTCTTTCTCCTCCCTTCCTCCTCCTCCTCCTCCCCCCACCCATGTCCCCCCTCCTCTCCCCCCCTTTATCCTCCCTTCCTCCTACACCACCTCCCCCCACCTTCCCCCTCCCCCCAAACCCATGTTACTATTTTTTTTGACTTCCCTCTTCTCCTTGCTTGCACCCTTATGTTCCTGCTCTCTCCCCCCTCTAAGAACATTCTAATTAATATATCCTTAATTCCTTTGCAGTTTTATATAATGTAATTTATCAAGGTCATGCATGGTGAAGTTTGTGTTTTATCAAGAGTAATTTGGAGGATAGACTCTCGTACTCTTGGATTCTCACAACTCTCAACCTCCATAATTAAGGACCTAATACATTCAAGCAACCTAATTGTATTTAGTGTATGTTTGGTAACACGGCGGGACAAACTAAACTCAAGTTTGTGAAGTTAAATGTGATTTGTTTTTTATATAAAGATGTATAAAATTTTGCAGTAAAAATAATTCTGTTGTTTATAATTGATTCTGGCTGAAATTAGAATTTGTAACTTTAGTGTTATGTTAAAAATTTTACACTAAGTTTCACCTCAAATTTGTTTTTCAGAGTAAAAACATCCAACCATAAAATCACTTTATTTCAAACTCAATTTTAACAAAAGTCATTTTTACAAAATTAATTTCAGTCAAAATTAATTTTCATCACTGCGGAACCAAACACACTATTATCCTTTGTCACCCTTATCACGTGAGAGCTCAGAATCAAACACACTATTAGTACTTCTGCATGAAACACTATTCTGGGCTACAACGCAGAGAAAACATTCCGGCAGCCGTCAACGGTGCTGACCCCGACCCGATTCTTTCTCACAACCCGACCCGTTTTATTCCCCCTCTCTTCTTCATTCAGAACCCAACATCACCTATGTTGTACCCCAAAAACAAACACACCACCAATGTTCATGTTCATGTCCATGTCTTTGTCCCCACTTCACAAACTGAACCCTCTCAAGTTCCACTTTCCCTATAACACCGCACCTTTCTCGAACCTTCTCTTCCATCCGAACCCAATCCACACATCCTCATTGCACCCTTCATCACACACCGAACCGGCACACTCACCCACCCGAACCGGCGGTTCCCTCCACCCGTTCGACGAAACGCCCAAACGAAACGTCGTTTCCCACAACAACTCCCGAACGCCCCCTTACGACAACGCGTTTCGCGCATTGGCCTTCTGCGGCCGCACCGGGAACCTGCGTTTAGGTGAAGCGATTCACGGTTCAATTCTCGTGACCGGACTCAACAAAACGGTTACCGCGGTCAATTCCCTCATCAACATGTACTCGAAATGCAACCGTATCGAAACGGCAAGGCGTTTATTCGATACTTCTTATGATAATTTGGATGACGTTTCTTGGAATTCACTCATTGCTAGTTATGTTAGGTTAGGTAGTATCAGTAACAATAGTAACAGAGAGGTTTTTGAGCTTCTCGTGAGAATGCATAGATTAGGGTTCGATTTCAGTGATTATACTTTAGGTAGTGTTCTCAAGGCTTGTTGTGTTGATAAGAGTTTGAATTGTTTTGGGAAAATGCTTCATGGATGCGCGGTTAAGCTTGGTTTGGATTTGAACATTGTGGTTGGAACTGCATTGCTTGATATGTATGCCAAAACCGGGTGTTTACTGGATGCGGTTCGGGTTTTCGAGAGCTTCCCCTGTCCCAATGATTTCATGTACAATGCCATGATTGCTGGATTCCTGCAGGGGAAGAAGACTATGACTATCTCTTGTGGATATGCGCGGGAGGCGCTTGGTCTTTTCCGGGAGATGAGGAGGCGGGGATTGAGGTGTTCAAAGTTCACGTTCTCGAGCATTGTTAAGGCATGTGTTGGTGTTGGGGATTTTGAGGTTGGGAGGCAGATCCATGCTCAGATTTGTAAGAGTGGAGTTCAGAGGGATGAGTTTGTTGGCAGTTCGTTGGTGGACTTGTACTCGTTTTTCGGTTCAGTTGAAGATGGGTTGAGGTGCTTTAAGATGACACCTAAATCGGATGTTGTCTCGTGGACATCCTTGATCGCGGGATATGTTGAGAATGGAGAGTTTGAGAATGCTTTGTGTTTGTTCTGTCAGTTTCTGGCTTCCGGAATGAGACCGGATGAGTTTGTTATATCGAGTGTGATGGGTGCTTCTGCAGATATGGCTGCAGCGAGGACTGGAGAGCAGATCCAGGGCTATGCGTTAAAATCTGGTATTGCAGATTCTACCATTGTTAAAAACTCGCAGATTTCCATGTACGCAAAATCCGGGGACATAGATTCTGCGAGGGTGACATTTGAAGAGACAGAGAACCCTGATGTGGTATCCTGGTCTGTGATGATTTGTAGCAATGCACAGCATGGTTTTGCTAAGGATGCTCTTAGGCTTTTTGAGTTGATGACTGCTTCTGGAATTGAACCTAACCAGGTCACATTACTTGGGGTCCTAACTGCTTGTAGCCACAGAGGTCTCGTTGAAGAAGGATTGAGATACTTCGAAACCATGAGGAAAGATTATGGCATAGAAGCTAATGAAAAGCACTGTGCTTGCATCGTTGACCTCTTAGGGCGTGCAGGAAGGCTAGAGGATGCACAAAACTTTATTTTTGATTCGGGTTTTGAGGATGATCCGGTAATGTGGCGTGCCTTGCTAGGTGCTTGCAGGGTCCATAAGGACACTGTCATGGGAAAACGTATTGCTGACAGAATAATAGAGCTTGAACCTCATGTAGCTGCATCTTATGTGCTTCTTTACAATATCTACAATGATGCAGGAAAAGAGAAGTGTGCTTTAGAGGTTCGGAAGCTCATGCAAGATCGAGGAGTTAAAAAGGAACCTGGTATAAGTTGGATTGAGATAGGAAACATGGTTCATACATTTTTGGTGGATGATCGTTCTCATCCAATGAGTCAATTGATTTATTCACAGTTGGAAGAAATGTTGGCAAAAATAAAGAAAATAAGCTTTGGCAATGAGAAGCCTCCTCTGGGCATCTCTGAAACTGAAGACAGTGGTACCATTGCCATGAGCCACCATAGTGAAAAGTTAGCTGTAATTTTTGGAATTATCTCTTTACCAAAATCAGCACCAGTCAGGGTGATGAAGAATTTGAGAGTTTGCTCTGATTGCCATACAACAATGAAGCTCATCTCCAAGGTGGAGAAGAGAGAAATAATTCTTCGAGATGCTATTCGTTTCCATCATTTCAAAGATGGTTTATGTTCTTGTAAAGATTACTGGTAGCAAAAGGATCAGTTCCTTGGATAGCATATTTTTCACAATTAACCCCCCTTGGCGTCATATGAGGGCTTGGAAAAATGATACTTAGCTGTATTATTAAAAGGAAAGGCACTGCCAAGCCACTAAGCCAACAGTCTTGAGTCTCCTCTATGTTAACAAAAAGAATGGTGACTAAAAGTAACAGATTGAAATTATGCAAGTGTATTTATCCACTGGAGTGGCTCTAGGTGTATGTGTATGATTGCCCTGGTGCAAGAACATGGAAACGAATCCTTCGCTAAAATATTTTTGAATTGGTGGATTAAGCATGTATACTGTAAGAGGAGGGAAATGATAAGAATTGAAAATGAGGAGCCATGGGGCAATGATTGGAGTTACTGCTGTGTGACTTGAAGGTCACGGTTCAAGTTGTAGAATCAGTTTCTTGCAAATGCAAGGTAAGGTTGTCTACAATAGATCCACAATGGTTCCGCTCCTACTATGGTAGGAGCTTTGTAGCACCAAGTTGTCATTTTTTTAATAAAACTTGATATTTGATAACGATACTGGTAGATGAAAATATATCTCAATAATTCCCGGAAATCCCTTGACATCCATGATAATTATCTTTTTCTTTTATTGATGTATTTATTTTTAATGACCATAAGTTTGGGAACTACGTTTTGGTCTCTATATAAAGCTTTACATTCTATGTAAATTTGCACTTTCCTTTCATTACTTTTTTCTTTTTCTTTTTCTGGGTCTATGTGGGGGACTTGACAATTCTTTCAACCATATGCATTTCTTGGACCATTCTACCTTCTATAACTTATAGTTTGGCATCTTGTCCAAAGTTGAAATGTTTTTCCCCTTATTTGTTGCCTTAATTCTACTGACATTTTTCTAAATCATTTGGTTGGTTGTGCAGATAGTGGGACTTTTGTGCTCAACACACAAGTAGTAAGAACAAAACCAAGGTAAAGAATCTGCTCATTACTAATGTAAGTTATGCTTCTCTTACCTTTTTGTTTATTAAACAATGCATCTTATGTAATGAGCTAGCTAGTAGCTGACAGATATGGTGCTAAACTGTTAAGTAATGTGAAAATATTTGGACACTTGAAACTTATTAATAATTATAGATTTGAAAACAAGGATATTAGAGAGGTTTGATCATAGTGCTGAATGTAAAACACTCACTCTAGGTTAGAAGAAACAACAGGTTGTCGAACCCCAAAATCTGGTGGAATTGACAATTAGTTTCCACTGGCATACTTCATGGTGAAAAGGGCAGCTCAGTGCACGAGGCTCCCACCATGTGGGGTCTGGGGAGGTAGACATATGCAACTTTACCCCCGCAAGCGGAGAGACTGTTTCCAGATTCGAAAAAGGTAGCAATTTTGATATTTGATATTGTCAGTTGTGTGGATGGGTCCTGGTTTTCTCTGGTCAATGGTCACATGGGCTATGCTTCTAATACTCCTTGTTAAGCATCAGCCCATCCTGCGGGGATTGCAATTGGCTTGGAATGTTGTGTTGTGGCTGGTTGAATGTAAGATGACTCCATAGAAGCTGTCCATTTAGTTTAAATAGTTTGTGTTTAGCTGATTCTTTGGGTGTGGCTTTCATCGGGTGTTTGATAGGGAACTTGGTAGCTAAAATAAAATCAAAGAGATAATTCTAAGAGAATAGACTCTAAGAATGCAAGAAACTGTATTATTCAGCACAATAGAATCAGCTCAATTTGTGGGACCATATGGTCAGGGTGGAGTTAATATAGTTGAAACCGTCATTCTGTAGACGGTAAAATTAAGAGTTGAACTAACAGTAGTGTCATATATTGCAAATACCTAGGGTGTGTTTGGGAGGGGGGTTTTGGAGGGGAGGGGAGGGTTTACTCCAATATTTTAGTTGTATAGATAGGGGAGAAGGATGCAAAAAAACATTTTGAAGCCCTCCAAAACCCTCCAAAGTTCTCCCCTCTAGTACATTTCCAAAAACCCTCCAATTTGGGAAACTCAAAAAATGCACTAGAGATGTGACTTTGGAGGATTTTGGAGGGTTTCTACATACTTTTTAAACACTCAGATAGGTAAAACATTGATCACAAACCCTCCCTTCTCCTCCCCTCCCCTCCAAAATTCCTAAACACACCCTTAGGGTCTGGTTACTCTGTGAAAACGTTTTCTGTTTTCACTTTTAAGTATAAAAACTGCCACATTGCTTTCAATTTGTTCAAATATTTGTAGGGAAACAGTGAAAACAACCTCTTTTCTCTTATTCCTATACAAATATTTGAAAACAAGAAATGAATCAAAAACAAGGTGGCAGTTTTGTATTTAAAAGTGAAAACAAAAATAAAAACAAAAAACAAAAACAGAAATAAATGGGCCCTAGTGGTTGTGCATGGAATGACATGACTCATGAATGGTGCAGTCTGTAATGGTTTCTTATACATGAATGTTGAGAACATCTCTCCCAGTGAGATTACTTATGAAATGCTGATTGGAGCCCTTGCAGCGGATGGAAATGAAAGCCAAGGCTGGCATGAGTTATGTATTTGTTATTTAACATTTTGCATTTGTTTTTTTTTTTTTCATTTTAGCTTCAAAGCTTCAACAGTATTCACTACATGTGAGCATAGGGATACATGTATATTATTGTTACTATTGCAATTTAGACCATATGGAATGGTTCTTTCTTATTTATTTTGATTTCAAAAGTCATATATATGTTTCTATGTGCCCATGTTCTAATTTAATTTCTCCTTCTGAGATGGATCATTGTCCTGATCTTAAAACCTCTTGTAAAAAGGGGGACCAGTTTTGGGATCTAGATTAATTTTTAAAATTGGCCATTTTTAGTTCTACATCATAAAATTCTGCTGATGTGTTATATTCACAGAGTGATTAATTTCAAGTACACAAAGTTCCTATGCTGAATATTCGTATGAAATAGCTACAGGTCCTATGATATCTCAGTTTTTTAATATATAAAAAAAAATCTCCAAACTTAAGAAACATTTTAAAAGGCTTACATTTTACCTAATTCCAAAAGGATAAATAGAATCTCGAACCTACCATTTGTCAAGTGACTTTGTCTCGCTCATTAACCATGACATTTAAACATAACAAATGAGTTCGACCAAAAAAAAAAAAACATAACAAATGAGATTGTTCTTGCTTTTTTAAATCTTTTTGGGATTGGTGCTGTTACTGTTGTTTTGCATTAGAGACGTGGATGTCTCTTGCCACCCACCACATTAGAGACGTGGATGTCTCTTATCCAATAATATGATCATAACACTTGGCCATTTATGCCCCTTTTCTCCTGAACAAGCAAATGGAGGCTAATTAATTAATCCTACTATCTTTCATGGCTAATATATTTAGCACCCATATTACATGTTAGATATCTTGCTTGTAGTCAACTGGAATTGGTACAGATGGTTGACCTTCCATTTGCATTTAGGTTTGAATTTTAAATTCTCACATTGATAGGCTATATGTAAATTTCACTACAAATCCTCGCTGAGGTTGGTAGTTTTTATTGGCCTCATATAGGGATGTTATTCGCTAATCTAAATTTATTTGTATAAAAAAATAGATATCTTGCTAGTAGTTCAGTGTGTTGGTTACCCAATGAAAATGTACCACGACTATTGTAAATTCAGAAGGTGCACACACGAAACAATTAAAGCCTAAATTTATATACGTTATTTTGAAGTCAGAAAAGCTTTTCTTTAATGCACTGTTTATAACCGAGCATTTGCAATAGTACTCTGAGATTCTATGCAAGAAGATGATGTTTTAGTGAAAATAATATAATACTTAATACTAAGAAATTATTATTCTTTAGAATTAATTTTGGTGACACTTTTCGTTAAAACTTAATTTACATGATAAAATACTAATTAATTATTATTTATTTGAAGATAATGCGTGTGATACATGTCTATTGACACCTCACATCAATGATAGGGAATATTTTGTCCACAAAATGACTTGTTGCGCAAT
Organism: Glycyrrhiza uralensis; assembly: GCA_030159175.1. Taxonomy (NCBI): domain Eukaryota; kingdom Viridiplantae; phylum Streptophyta; class Magnoliopsida; order Fabales; family Fabaceae; genus Glycyrrhiza; species Glycyrrhiza uralensis. The sequence goes on from BRZY01000008.1 coordinate 4,454,315, forward strand.
TTCGTTTGTTTTCAATATTTTACTTAAGCATGATATAATTTTGATTTACACATTTCTTTTATCATTATCATTATAAATATCTATGTTATACTTATTTATTAACTCTCTTAATTATTCAAAAATATTTTAATTTTACTAATGACTATTAGTTAGTCTCAATTTTTTTGGAATGTTACAACTAATAACTAATTACTATTTCATTTAAAAACCCATTTAAATGAAAAAAGAAACCTTTGCATTTTTTTTATAACGAAACCTTTGCATTATTAAAGCTTCAAACAGACCATAGTTGAGTAATTCTGCCCAATAAATTCCAAGATACTTTAGTAGGTAAAATGCTGGTTGTTGCATCAATAGAGTATGCCTTGAAATGATTAGTGTTTTAAATTAATTCTTATAATTAAAGACTGAAGTTTTTATTACATAATTTTATAGACTAAATTGACAGTCCCAAAAGGATCAATGAGGTAGAGAATTTTTAATTTCAAAGAATAATTTAAAATATTAATATTTTCATAGACTAAATTGACAAATTTTTTACAATTTCAAAAATAATTTTAGTGATTCATTGAATAAAGGGTAAGCCACTCTTCTCCTTTGCCAATTCGGGCACGTAGTTGCCACATCGTCAAATTTCCTCAACTTCCCAATCAACTGAAAAAGTATACAAAATGTCTTGATCTCATTTTTTTTTTCTTTTTTTCTTTCAGTCGTGGATCTCATTTTTCTTCTTGTGGAGGAATACCAGACACTTTCAAAAGCTTGGGCCAAATCAAAGGCAATAACTATTTTTTTTGTTTCTTTCAAAAAGAGAGAGAGAGAGACAAGTACAAAACATAACAAATATTGCGTCACCAATGCCATATATACAAAGTGACCCAATAATTCTTTAACAAGCAACAAGGTGATCCCTTGCTTTTTATTTTCTTCTCTTCTTTTTTGCCAAAAAGGCGATCGACCCTTTACTTATCCTATAGGATTAGTGATGCCTACCACGTTTGGATAATATTATATAAATAAATCAAATAAATCAAACAAACAAAACTTGGATCAACCAACATTATGTTATCTAAGTGAAATTAGACTTAGATCTCTTAAGCAATGTCTCGGGTTCAAACTAGGTTCTTGGAGAAAATTAGTCATCGCCAAAGTGGAACTCATTAGATGTCTTAACATCCCGCAACTCATTAGATGTTTGTGGAACTCATTCAATTTAATATAAATCTTAAAATATGAATTAGACATGCTAAATTGAGAGTGTTATACAATTTTACTCAAGAAACCTGAACCTACTTTAGAAAATTTTACTGATGAACTTTGGAAATGGTTCAAGGTAATTTTATAGGGGTTCATTTAGCATGGGAAGATTGGTTTCTGACCCAAGATGGGAAAAGGGTCACCAACCTAGTATCCCCTGTCACCAACCCATTTTTTGAATTTCGAAAATCTCCCTGAAAAAAAGGTATAATTAAAAGACAACCCACAGAGACTTGAAAATTATAAACTGAGGAAAGAATTAAAGAATCAATTCGAAGTAACCTCTTCGTATGTGCAACTCGTGCAACTCTTTACTCTTCTACACCACCCCATCTATCTCACTAACCAACACCTCATGTCTTACTCTGTTTTAAAGACTTCGTATCTACAGGCATCTCATGCTTTGAGGAATCAAGCAAATTCATGATTAATATAAACACTACTGGGAACAAATCGAACATTAAGACAAATAGATTATTAACGAAAATTGTACTTGCAAATTATAAATAATCATACTTTAAATTTTTGTCTTGTTCAACGAAATCACGGTAAAATAATAAAGGCTTAAATATGTTCCAAGTCCTTTCAAATTTTAGCGTTTTGAATTTAGTCTCTATAAAAAAAATTCAAACTTTTTTAGTCCAACAAATATTTTTTTTATTTTAATCTTTTTAGTGATTTTGGGGTGATGTGGCATAGACACATCAGACGTATCAGCCACATTATCCTGACATGTCATTTTAAATTTGGAGGGACCTGCCACCACCCTCACCACCACCACCACACACTCTCTCTCTCGTTTTTTTTCTCTCTCTCTCTCTCAGCACCACCACCACCACCACCACCACTACCACCCCCACCCACTCACACTCTCTCTCTCGTTTTCTCTCTCTCTCTCACAGCACCACCCCCACCACCACCCACCACCACTACACACTCACACTCTCTCTCTCTCTCTCAGGACCCCATCACCACCATCACCACCACCCACACACACAGTCTCTCTTGTCTTGCCCTTCTCAAATCTGATTTCAGTCCGGTTGCAGCTCTTCAATTTGGATTTTTTAACCTTGCATTAATTGTTGGCGGTGAGCATGAAATAAAATAAGCTTGATTTAATTAATTATTTCTAACAAATGTGATTTGGAGAAATCAAAACAAAATGATGGTGAAATAGATCTCCAGAGCGTTACTGTCAAGAACCAAACCTCCATTCGCAAGCTCAATGCAACAACTTGGAAAAAATAATCAAAGCTCCAAATCTGGCTTTCAAAATAAAGAGCATAAAATAAAATGAACCCAAGCTGGCGGTCGCGGTAGCCGATGGAGACGGCGAGAGAGTCGTAGGAGAGGGAGAAGTCCCTGTTGCAGACTTTCGTGGTGACGGAGAACGAGAGGTCCAACGTGGGCCTCGGGTGGCAGTGCGGAAATCAGATCGCAAGCGGAAAGCCTTCATCTTTTTCGTTTCCCCATCTCTCCCATCGCATCCAATCGCTGGACACCACTATCGCGGGTCGCAGTGCCCTCAACTGCCTTGGAGCACTCATGGGTTGCCGTCGCAGTGCCCTTTACTGGATCTGTTGTCACCATTGCTGGAGAGAGAGAGAGAGAAAACGAGAGAGAGAGAGAGTGAGTGAGTGGGGGGTGGTGGGGGGTCTGAGAGAGAGAAAAAAAACGAGAGAGAGTGTGTGTGTGGGTGATGGTGGTGGCAAATCCCTCCAAATTTAAAATGATGTGTCAGGCTGATGTGGCTGACACGTTTAATTAATGAAGTGACGTGTCTATGCCACATCACCCCAAAATCACTAAAATGACTAAAATAAAAAAAATTATTGGACTAAAAAAGTTTGACTTTTTTTTTACAAGAACTAAATTCAAAACGTCGAAATTTAAAAAGACTTGAAACATATTTAAGCCAATAATAAATTTACCATAATCACGGTTATTATTTACACATTTCCAGTTATTTATAAACATAAATTATTTTGTAATTTTTAATAATATGTGTCCACTAATGTGATTAACCAACTATACGAGGACCATATTGCAATATATTGAAAATATTTTCGATGAGAGAGAAAATAAGTTGCCAGTCTCAAATCTTAATCATTGAAATATTTTAATATTAAAATTAGTGATCCAGAATAACTGACCTTTTGTGGAAAAATTTTCAATCTTCCCATGCTAAATGAATCCAATTTTATAGATAAAAAAAAAAATTAGGAACTGTCCGTTACTTTATCATTTAAGGAATAAAAGATAACGCTACACTTTTTTCCATTTGCAAAACAACAGAATTATCCAGGAGCTCTCTATACATAAATATTACTTCAAAAGTTACAACTAAACCGAAAGTGGGAAAAAAAATTCAAGTAATCATTGTCTCACATTCCCAAAAATATTTTAGGCATGTCAGACGCATTTTTATACAACCATTTTACCGATTGCAGGTGGTTAATATGCTACATTTTAAAGGATAAATTTGATTGGTACCAAGTTCTATCTTTAGTAATGAAACAATATGTAATTATATTTTATTTATCCATCTCTAGTGATAGAATAATCCGTGTTCAGACGTTATTTATCTCCTGACTAAACATAGATTAATTCAGAGTCATTTTTCTCCTATGATACAATAGATGAAGAAAAAAAAAACACATATTATACATTTTCAGCTATATATCATGATTTTCAGGGAAACATGATTCCTAGAAATAGAGAAAAAACCATATTAATAAACACCACCATCTAGTTAAGCCTAGCATTGAAGTCAAGTGCTACTACCATCAATCAATTTGGTGACAATTTTAAATATCTTTGAGGGACTAACTTGGTGATGGATATGCACGGACGGATTCAAAAATCTATTAAGGGAAGGGCAAAAAAATCATCGAGATAAATTTTTATTGCTAATTCATAAATTTTTTTCACATTGAATGATTTGTATAGATCTTTTAGATCTAAAACTGAACAAAAAGTAATTAAATTTATCACATTTTTACAAAATATACTACTAATTTAGTTTGTGTATCTAAATATCAAGTGTAACAATTAATGAACAAATTAGTTATGACAATAGCATTTAATTATACGATTATATAATATGTGCGGGTGTGTTTATAATATAATATTAATATAATCCAAAGATTAGACACAAGTGATTAATGCGTTCTGTTTGAAGAACAGACTCAACTAAGAGCCGAGTGGCTTTACTTAGCTCTCAGTTGAACACATATTGAGATACTATAGCCACATATTGTTATTGGGATACGGTGACACTTTAATATCTGGTCATACTTTAATTTGGTGACAATTACATAGATGATTTTTCACCAAATCAATTTTTTAATAAATATACAAAATTATTACCAATTTGCCTTTTTGTATCATCACTTTAATCATTTGTATAGATGAATTTGGTGATAATTGTGTATATTTCATGTACTAATAACTTGGTGACTTATATGATGAGACTTTAATATATGATGGACCAATTTAATGTTTAATAACTAATTTAATGATAATTTTAAAAAAAAATTAATGTGTGCTTCAATATTCAAGGGATCATCGTTACTGATTAATGAAAGGAATTGGAACTGAGTGAATAGCGATCCTGTGCACTGCTGAGGAACTGAAGAATACAAAAAGAGAAACATTGCTGTTTTATTCTCACACAAAATATTTACGTGTTTGAAGCGTGTCTTGTCGCTTATGCTGGATTGTTAGTACTATAGTATCCACACAGAGGACACAGAAAGATGTGTAGTTACTTGTTGAGACATGTGTCACCTTTTAAGTTGAGACGCGTGTAATACAACTTTTTAAATTTTTTTATTTTTCACCAAAATTATATCATTTGTTGAATTTTTATTATTATTTATATTTATTATATTAAGAAAAGACTCATATTATTTGATACGTATTCATCACCTGGTTTACTACAACATATTCATTATTCAAAGTGGACCCTTTTCCTTTTCCAAATGGCACAATCACAAGTCACCAGAAGCGCGCACTGTCTTTGCTTTAAGCCCAAGATGAGCACCTAATAAGAATCTTACAAACTCATAAGAAAGAAAAAAATAAAGATGGGAATGAAGAGATATGATATATTGAGGATTTGGCTAAGCTAGAGCATCATGTGATGGTGATGCTCATTCATTTCTTTGTTCATAAATATATAACAATAACTACTCCATTCACAACCATTATTCCTCTCATTTCAGGTTTAACTCTTTCATCATTCTCAAAATGAATGAACTAAGAAACACAACCCCAGTGTACCCTTTTTAAGAGTTTCAAATATTTTAAGGCTCCAACCCGAAGTTCATATAGAAAAAAAGGGAAGAAAGTTGGAATCAAAAGTGACCCACCTGTTGTTTTTTCTACCTCTATGGCCATTAGGTGCAAAATGAAGAGAAATTTGAGATTTTGGTGTTAATTTAACTAGTTGTGTTTGCAGAAATCTGGTTTTTAGCATCTGGGGTGGCTTGGTTTCCAATCTTTACCTTCTTTTTGTGAAGGTTGAAGTGGCCAAAGTTTGGAATTTGGACCTTTTTTTTTTCTTTTTCTACTTGAGGGCATGCATTGATTGTGAAAAGAAGATGAGTTTGTGGTGGTGATTTTCAAGGATCTGGGGTGGTTGTGTAATGGAACCTCCTGTGGAATTTTGGGCTTCATTATGGAGCTTTATCTGCTTTCTGCCTTATTTCATTGCCCTTTGGCTTCTAGGCAACATTAAAGGTGAATGTCAATGAACTATATATGGCTCAATTCTTCTCTTGTTATTTGGAATTCTCTTTAATATGTTCTGATTGTGAAATACAAGTTGAACACAAGAGGAAGGAATTTCTTGGTGATTACTTTACAAAATGCAATAATGAATGTAATGGGAAGTCTATGCATACTAGATACTTCTTTTCCTTGTTTAGATGTTATTTAAATAATGATTCAGTTTGCTCTGAAATTTATTAGGCTTTCTATTCATTTAACAATGGTGGAGTAAACATTAGTATTTCTTGCATGTGTTTTCATCTTGAAATATATTATTATTATATTAGATTTGTTTATTATTATTATTATTAAGTACAACATATAACTTTTATGAGACTCAGGATTTTGAAAATTACATAAAAGAAATGAAAAAGAAAACCTATATGAATTCCAAACAAGAATCTAATATTTCAAACTATTGAAATATGTCAACTTTGACATATATTCAAGGCAAAAACAAAGGACTTAAACAGATGTTATGCTTGTTTACTTTTCCTCTACAGAATATGTATTAGCAGCTCTGTTTGTTTTGTTATGGTTACTAATACTATACTATAAGACAAATAAATGAAGGTTTTCTGCAAGAGTATGATTGTAAAGCTTACTTTCCCTCAAACTGTATATTACTTCAGGTGTCATTCTCTGCCCATTGATATGCTTAATTATGACAATTGGGAACTCAGCTATCATACTTGGTCTTTGGCCCATACATAGTATTTGGACTTATTACTGTGTTGTGAGGTGCTTTCCTTGGCTTCCACTCTCTCAAGTTTTTTGCTCATTGATTTGGACCTTGTAATTGTTTCCTCCTATATATTGATTTCCCTAACTTAACAGATCTAAACAATTAGGGCCAATACTGAAGCTTGTTGTGTGCACATGTCTGCTGCCAATGCTGTTGATTTTATGGCCAGTGGTTGGCATTGTTGGAAGTATTGCTGGTGGAGCAGCCTATGGATTTCTTTCACCAACGTTTGCTACTTTTAAAGCTATAGAGGGAGGAAAAGAGAACAAAATTGTCCACTGTTTTATTGTATGTATTTTTATTTTGGGTTAAATATGTTTTTAGTCCTCTAAATAGGACAAAATTCGCTTTCGGTCTCTCAATTTTAAAATGTCTTATTTTGGTATCTCTTTTTTAAAATAGGCCACGTATAGTCTCTATTGAGGGTTTTTTGAGAGACTTCATGTGGCCTATTTCAGAAAATAGGAGACCACAATAAGACGTTTTAAAATAGGGGGAGCAAAAACAAATTTTACCCTATTTGGAGGGACTAAAAACATATTTAATCCTTTTATTTTTGAAATTCTTTGTTATGTATTTCTGTTCTTCTGTTGTTGCTCAATACAGAAATTTCATATTGCCCTCCACAGGATGGAACATGGAGCACTATTTTGAAGACCTTTGATATTGTCAAGGATGTAAGAGATGCATGCTTCCATACTTATTTCTCAGTTATGGATGACCTGAGAGAAGAGGGACCTCCAAATGGGAAATATTATGAGATCAGGTTTTTATGTCATTATTATATTTCTCACTGAGTTTGTTTTGTTGTTAATATTATTATGTCTCTAATGAAAGCACACCTTGGAATTTGTTGTACACACATACAAAGTTTTGTTTTTTGTTTTTGGTAACCACATGGGTGATATGTAGTATTTATTAACCAAATTGTGTTGTAAATTATAACTATTAAATTGAAAAATTATTAAAAATTTATATGCTCTCTCAAGTCTCAAGTGGCAGAATGGTTTCAAAAACTATGGTCAGTTAAAGTTTGACATGTCACATATAGCTTTCTGAACTATATAGAATGTGCTTGGATTTGAGTTTGGAAGGCTCAAATGTATGTTTGATCCAATCCACCAAGAGAAATAGATTGGCTCAAACGGACTTTGAATCCTTCCCAACTGAAATTCAAACATGCTACTAGTCCTTGAAATCATAGACGGCATTGCTGTCCTGAATTTCATATTTTACTTCTGTGGTGTTGGTCAGGTGATTTTGAATCATGCATCATTTGCATGTCAAACATAATAATTATGGCAAAGAAAAGGTAGACTATCATAGTAAATATTGACACAAGGCATTTTTATCAGGTAGCATATTTGACAATGACAATTCTTTTCATGGGTTACACAGTTCTAATTAACAAGTAAAATCTGATGTATGGAATGACCAGCATCATTCTTCCTTGTTATGCATTACTGCCTAAATTTCCTTCCTTACCACTTTGACTAAGCACATGAAATTAAACTAAGTTTTTTTCTTTTTCTTTTTTGTGCATTTTGTGTTTTAGGCGTATCTATAGTCTATGCTTGATTTAACTAAAGTTTATCCAACTATGCCTCTTGGAAAGACAAAGATGTTATGAGCTGTATATTGGTAGTTTTTAGGTACTTCAAAGTAAAACAAAATTGTGGCTTTAAAAAAGCCTTCTAGATAAACACATGATTCATGAAATTGCACATTTCATATGTCATTTTCTGATATAGAGGAGTGATGCTATATGATAATATGCTGTAAAATAAAAAAAAATGTTTTTTCTCTGTTTTGATGCAGGCCATGTTATCTTCCTGGTGCTGTTGTAGCTTTAGTTCTTGGGATCATAGTTGATGTGCCAGTTATATCATTTGTTGCCATATGTAAAGGCCCTTACATGCTTTTCAAAGGCTGGAAACGTTTGTTTCATGATCTTATAGGTCGTGAAGGTCCTTTCTTGGAGACAATATGTGTGCCTTTTGCAGGCCTTGCTATCCTTCTGTGGCCACTTGCTGTTGTCATGGCAATTCTGGCATCCGCGATAGCTAGTATCTTTATCGGTGCCCGTGCCGGGGTAGTTGCCTATCAGGTTAATAATTATGCTCATATAAGTTTTCAGTCTCTCTATTAATACTATTGTATTTTTACTATAGTCTGTTTTGTTGTGTTTGGGGTCACATTGCGATGAGGTCGCAACACTTGGTTTAGTGTTAGACAACTTTCTAAGGAGTGAAATGTGTAGCATTTTGATAGCTCTTTTCGACGAAAATTCAAACATACTATTACTTGGTTGCTTATATGCTTTTGTAGACTATTGCTATTCAAAACACAGATCAATGATAAATTGTAGGAAAGTTGAGGATTTGGATATAAATAGATAAATTTTCAACATTTACTGCTTCTAGACAAATCTCATCATCCAATTCCTAGTTCATCTTAGGCAATACCATCTTTTGTAATATTTTGACCATCTTAGGCAAATGATGTGATCATATATATGACATATGAGCAAGAGACTCATCAATGCATCCTCAAACTTCTTACCAAGTAGTGTAATGGCCTTGATCTTCATTATTTGGATTTCACTTCAAAATACCATTTTCAACACCTTAAAAGTATATTGAAACTATTGATTGATACATGAGATATGTTTCTTTAATTCTTTGAAATGCAGGAGTCCTCTTTCTTGTTAGGCCTTCAGTACATTGTCGCCGCTTTGTCCCTTTATGATGAATATAGTAATGATGTTCTTGACATGCCAGAAGGAACCTGCTTCCCAAGGTTTTATTCTTCTCTCCTTCCTAGTACAAGTTGTTGTGATTGACTTGCAGTTAATGCTCTTGACTTGTGTTTGATAGGCTTCGGTATCGAAAAAAGGCCGAAATGTCACGAACAACTTCCCATTCAGGCTCCTTCTCAAGCACTAAGTCCTTAACAAAGACTCTTTCGCGTACAATTTCTCCGAAAAATAACATAGCTGAGTTGAAACCATTTCAGGTACTGTTTTTCATCCTTTTGTGTCCAATGACACAAGATTCAAGTTTTACCCTTTTTGTCCATAGCCTCGACCGTACAAATTACAAAATACAGATCTTTTCTTAACAAAAATAGTAAAAAAAACCAACATACAAAATAATTTTAATTTGGAAATAGAAAGTGCTAAAGAAGTGACACATGCCAGGGAGATGACACGTGTCACAGTCTGGAAGGCCAGGATCTAATTTTCTCATACAGTAGTTGATTGATTGATTGATTTTTGGTATTTGGCTTTGGGGTTTGTAGTGAATAATTATTGTTGATGACTTGTGTAGTTGTTGGATGGCTTGTGCAAGGAATGTCTTCAGGTGGGAAAAACATTGGATTCTGAAGGGCTAATAACACATGAAGACATCAAAGAAGCCAGGTTTGGCAAAGAGAGTAGAATCATTAGTATTGGTTTGCCAGCATATTGCCTTCTCCAAGCACTATTGCGCTCTATAAAAGCCAATTCCCCGGGTATATTGATAAGTAAGTTGAGTACTAGTTGCAGTTCTAGTTGTTTTTCCTTCTATTCCCTCTCCCTTTTTATGCAAAACACTGTCGACTTAGTCTATGAAACTATTACTTTTCTAAATTAGTCTCTGAAATTGAAAATTTTCATTCATATTAATCCTTTTGGGTTTGTTTGGTCCCTGAAATTGTCCGACAGAGACTAATATGATCGAAGATCTTCAATTTCAGGGACTAATTCAAAATATTACTAATTTCAAGGACTAAGTTTGATAGTGTTGTACAGTTTCAGGGGCAAAATTGGTGATTCACTCGTAAAAAAATGGTAAATAAATCAGAGTTGTTGGATGAATATCGCACGACTCACATTTTGACCTCAACAAATTGGATTCAAAACACAAATTCAAAATGTGAGCAATTCGATCTTCATCCAACAATTATAGTTTAGTACTGACTGCAGTGACTGCACCGTTTTATTGACCATAGTAAATCCATGTCTTTCTACACTGCACTTTTTTTTTTTCATCTAATTTTCAAGGTCCATTTGCTTTTAATCATCTTGGAATGAAATCATTTTTGCTTACTTCCTCAATGTAGCTGGTGATACTGAACTAACCACTACAAACAGACCAAAGGAGAAGTTTTTTGAGTGGTTCCTTAATCCCCTTTTGATCATTAAAGACCAAATCAAAGCAGAAAACCTTTCTGTGTCAGAAGAGGACTACCTATGCAAATTAGTTCTCTTCAATGGTGATCCCAATAGGGTAAAAAATTCGACTATTGGCCCTGCCCCCGAACCGGACCGCAAACGCGCCGAACTTGATGCATTGGCTAGAAGGTACATACAACATATGAAAACAAATCAAGTTAGTTATGTTCAATAATTTCTTGTACTATTTTTCTACTAAGGATTTTATTTTTTCCATCCTCTCATTTTGTCATCATATCATATATATCTATTACAATTACAAAGGCTTCAAGGGATCACCAAATTTATCACAAGGTTCCCGACCTACAAGCGGCGCTTCGATGATCTTATAAAGACATTATCTGATGAGCTTGCTAACAAGCATGGAGCTTCAACAGGAATAAACAGATCAAAGAGTGCCTTGCCTCGGATTTTTAGTTTCAATTCCTTCAAAGTCAAAAGAACTAGTGGTACTTCTTCTGATCAAGAGTCAGAACATGGAAGAGATTCTGAAACTTCATTATAAAATTATATATCATGTTATGTAATTTACCTTGAAAAGTAATGTATAATGTCATGTGTATAGTCCATACCTACTTGTTCATGGCAATGACAGAAAAATCAAGAAGAATTTATGCATGTGCCAGTGTCATTATGCCTGCAAATCACAATCAGAGTCTTGGCCATATACATTGTAGTCATTGAAGGATTTGTTGCATGAATATACAAGGATTTGCTATTTAGTAACAAAAGAAGGGAATACATAATCATACACAGTGAGTCTCATGTAAAGTTGTTTTAAAAGTAACTACTTTGCCAAACTCAACCATTCACAATCTTTTCATGTAATTTTTAGAAAAGGCTTTTTTTATACCAAAAGAGCATTTTTCTATTGTAAATACTGTCATCACATTCACTCATGGAATCGATGAGTCTAATAAAACTACCTAGAATAAGTGTGTGTTTGGAGGAGCATGCTAAAAGTAATTTTAACTTAACTTGATTTTGTAAAATTGATTTGGTTAAAATTGAGTTTGAAGTGGAGTGATTTATGCTTAAATGTTTTTACGTAATAAGTTTGAGGTAAAAACACAAAAGCTACAAATTCTTACTTCAGGTAAAATCAATCTTGGGCAACAAAATTGTTTTCTTTTCAAAAACCTAAACACCTAAAATTTTACCAAAATCACTTTTGATGAAGGTAGAATCAATTTTGGATATCCCCAACCGTACATCCAAACATGCACTAAATTGTCACCTTCTACCAATACATAAAGTAATTAACATTTTCCACGTGCCCTGCATGTTTTTGAAATGTAACACAAGGTTATCAAAACATTGTGTTTCTAAAATATTACAGTGAGTACGTACGTGAGCAAACAAACCACCATGGCCCATAAATCCATGATAAGTTAATTTAACTGAGGAATTAAACCCCTAATGACCAAGTCAAATTCAACTTAAGCTATGACTCGTATATGGAATGTAACTGTAAGCATCCACTACCTCCTCCATTTCTCATCCAACTCATTGCAAATTAAACCCAACTTGGCCACTCTCTCTCCATCCACACATCTATAAATCAAACTAGCCAAGTTCTCCACACTTTCCACACCATCATTCTCCTCTTGCAATGGCTTCTTCTACTTTCTCTATGAATTCCACTTTCACAACCACCCTACTTGTGCTTCTCTTGGCCATTTTCTTTGGCCAAATACTACAATGCTCCTCTGTGGCTTCTTCCCATGATGAGTTCCAAGTTGGTGGCCCAAAAGGGTGGGTTGTCCCACCTTCCAATGACACCAACACCTTCAACAATTGGGCTTCCCACAACAGGTTCCAAGTTGGTGACTCCATCAGTATGTTCAACACTTCATCACTAAACAAACTACACATTGTTATATATTACTTACCTGCAATGTTTTTAAATTGCAGTCGCGGTCGCAATTACATCGCGACCCTTAACATTGTGAAAAATTGTGAACAAATATGGCTAATGCGGCTGTAATTGCAATTGCGACGTGGTTTCAGAGATTCTGAAAACCATGACATTGCGGCCACAGTTGACTGCAATTTAAAACCATGCTTACATGAGGAAAATTAACAAATGGGGTGTTAACAAGTTACTGGCTTTTTTATGTTTTTGTTTTGTGTGTGTGTATTATTTTTAATTTTGCAGGGTTTAAGTACAAGAAGGATTCAGTGATGGAGGTTGGTGAGGAAGGTTACAAGGACTGCAATGCAACTCAACCAACATTCTTCTCAAACAGTGGAGACACTGTGTTCAGGCTTGAACACTCAGGGACATTCTACTTCATAAGTGGTGCTTCAGGGCACTGTGAGAAGGGACAGAAGATGATTGTGAGGGTCATGGTTCAAGATCTCAATGACAAGTCCTCTGCCCACCATGTTCTTCCGGTTTCTGAATTGCTATTCCTTCAGTTTGTTCTGGCATTTGTTGCTTCCTATGTAATTTGAGTACTTAGTTATTAGGAAATTAAATTTGGTCTGCTATAGGGATAGTACTCAATTACTTCAATTTGTTCTTTTCTTTGTCCTTATGTCTTTTGATTTTTGTCCCCCTTTTCTTTTTCTCCTAGTTTGATTCTAGATTTGGGATGTAATTAGTTAAGGTCATAGAAATAGTTTGGATTGATATTCCGTTGTAGCATATTCCTTCTACTATTATTTATGGTGTTATTATTAAACGTTATTTCATTTTGAGCCTTTTATAATGTCATTGTGAATATCCATGTGAAATTTTACTAAGTAGGAAATGGAAATGCACTCTTTTGGTTATAGAGTTGGCATGAGGAATCTTCAATTTAAATAACCAAAACCAGAAAGTGTGTGATATCAAATGTGGGTGGTGGTGGTGGGGAGTTATTTGGCAAAAGCACCAAAATGGTGTAATTTTGTCCAAATTTTACCAAAATGGTGCAGATGAAAAAGTAATTATCAGATTGGGGTAAGTCGCAGGTGGTACTGGTGACTTACCCTTTTTTATTTTTTAAAAAAATTATTTTAAAAGTCGCGACTACCATTGACGACTTCTTTTTTTTTAATAAAAAAATAGAAGTCGCAACTGGTAGTGACGACTTCTATTTTTTTAAAAAAAATAAAAAAGTCGCGATGGTATACAAAAAATGTCATGCGATGTTATTTTGGTCCCTAACAGATACGAAATTAAAAAAGGTACTCAACGGTTAGCCGTTAGTCACTTTGGTCCCTGAAAGTGATTATTTATTGTCATTTTGGTTTGACCACAGAGACCAAAGTAATCACTGAGAGTGTCTTTGGTCTCTGAGAGTGATTATTTATTGTCATTTTGGTCCCTGAGAGTGTCTTTGGTCTCTGCTGTCAAGAAAGTAATCACTTTTAGGAATCAAAATAATAGTTAAGTAATCACTTTTAGAGACCAAAATGACAGTAAGTAATAATTTTCAGGGGCCAAAGTAACTAACGACTGACAGTTGATGACCTTTTTTAAATTTCATGTCAGTCAGGAAATAAAGTGACACTGCCTGATATTCTCATAAACCAAAGTAATTATTTATTCAATAAATCAATCATATCTAAGAAGCTAGCCACATGAACTAAAACCTTTTCTCGTTTCTTCAATTTTTTTCTCTTGAATCCAAAGGGGGGGGGGACCTTGAACATCCTAAAGATATTTATCAAAATTTTAAAAAATACTAAATTTATTCCGAAAATATGTTTCATAATATATATATATATATATATATATATTTTAAAAATCTTTAGCAGGGATTTTAAGAACGGTTACTAAACCCACCGAAGAGGCCTTGGATTTTAAGCAACGTCACACCTGTAAGCATAAATATAAATATCACCGCATTATATGGAGTATGGAAAAAAACAAAAATGTCACTGTTATGATTTCTGTTTAAAATTGTATATTTTAATTTCAGGGCCTCCCTTTTCAATGATAGTGGCCTTGTGTCATTTATATACAGTGTCCACCTATATGTCTTATCATCATCTTATTTTGTGTTTCTTTATTTTTTGATAATTGTATCAAAAAAAAATAATATATGATAATTATCTGTGCACTGCACAAGCTACGGTGCCAGTTTTCAATATCTATCCTCTTCTCTTTTTATAATCACGATTCGCAAATAAATATTATTTTAATATGTTTCATTGAATATTAAACTAGTTAAAATAAATATTTTAAAATATTTTAAATATAAGAAATATTGTGATTACATATTTTTTTTTTGTGTTTTCAACCAATATACTTCCACACTTAACATTCGCTATATAATGAGTTTTGATATTTCCATTTGGCTTGTATTTTTTCTTTCTTTCTTTCTCTGTTTATGTTTCTGAAGCAAAAGAGTGAGAGGATACTTCATAGTTCATACATTATCATTTATCATAATAAGATGGAGACGGCATGGAACTCTGATACCCTTAAAGTTGCTTACACCGTGTTTGGATGGGTTGCTTTTGTGGTTTGGTCTTGCAGTTTTTACCCTCAGTTTAGCTTGAACTTCTTCAGGAAAAGGTATAATATATAGACAAAATTGTTCTTTTGGTCCTACAACTTATTTGTTTGTTTCAATTTGGTCATATAATTTTTTTTTATCAAGTTAGTCCCTTAACTTTGCGAGTATTTGATGATGATTTTTAGTGTACATATCTCCCTGTGTACTTCTT
Source organism: Glycyrrhiza uralensis (assembly GCA_030159175.1). Lineage (NCBI taxonomy): Eukaryota > Viridiplantae > Streptophyta > Magnoliopsida > Fabales > Fabaceae > Glycyrrhiza > Glycyrrhiza uralensis. The sequence continues at coordinate 4,469,968 of BRZY01000008.1, forward strand.
GAAATGTTGTGCTCTTTGTTTCATACGAAAGTAGACAAAAAATATTTCAATTTAGGCTTTGGAATGACCTAATTTGAACATGTATTATATTAGAAATTGTTCTCTCAAATTTCGGATGAAGAATAAATTTATGATATAAAGTCCTTGTTTTTCTAGGACTAACAGTCTCTAAAAAAAGTGTACATATCTCACTTGAGAGAATAATTTTTAATCTAATAAATGTCTAAATTAGGTCATTCCGAAGCTTAAATTGAAATATTTTTTGTCTACTTTTATATGAAACAAAGAACACAATATTTCAATAAGCACACAGAGAGATGTGTATACTAAAAATCATCATCAAACACTTGTGAAGTTAAAGGACCAACTTGACACACAAAAAAATTATAAGACCAAATTGAAACAAATAAATAAGTTGTAGGACCAAAAAGATCAATTTTGCCTAAAATATATATTCATCACTTTTTTGCTTTCAATTATTTTGTTTAATTAGTTTTCTCTTGAAACCTATATACCTTTTTTTAATTTGCAAGGTTGAAATTAAAATTAAAATTTGTAGTGTGGTTGGTTTAGACTTCAATTATCTGTTGTTGAACAACACCAAACACACCTTGTACCTCATCTACAACGCCTCCTTGTACTTCAGCCCTCTTCTCCGGTTTCAATATCATAAAAAATATGGCTTTGATCAGGTACTTATATTTATTTGATTATTCATCAATTCATTTCTCTTCCCTCTCCTTTTCCTTCTTTGTTCCATGTTTCCGATTGATAAAATGAATTAGACGTAATAAGGCCAAGCTTGGATTTTAATTCTAGTTCATGGTTACTACAAAAAAATTAAGTATATATAAGTTAAATTGGAGAGATTGTAAGTTATTTTAATTCTCTAGTTCATGGTAACATTTTTATTTGCCTTTTAAATGAATGAGACTTAATAAGGCCAAGCTTGGATTTTAATTCTAGTTCATGGTTACTACAAAAAAATTAAGTATATATAAGTTAAATTGGAGAGATTGTAAGTTATTTTAATTCTCTAGTTCATGGTAACATTTTTATTTGCCTTTTATGTCACTTACGGCGGTTCCTGTCTCCTCTCTCGTCCTTTTCCTTTTTTTTGTGTGGTCAAACTATTGATAGAAAATGTCCAACAACACTTACAAATTAGCATGATGTTAAAAGAAGAGTATTATAGCCATGCACAATATATACGCAATAACAAAACAGGCACGCTTACTCCAAATTAAACAGAATACCAATTCTGAACCAACAAAAAGAAAAAAAGAAAAAAAAAAGGCTTAAATATATTTTTAATCCCTTATTTTTTACTAAGTTCCATGTTTAGTCTCTCAAAAATAAAACGCGTCTTTTTAGACCCTCATTTTTTAAAAATTGTCACTTTTAGTCCCCGGGACCATATTTTAAATTTAAAAAGTATTTTTTAAATTTATACTTTGACCCCTCCCAAGCCTGATTTTCACCTTAACCCGTTTTTCGGTTCTCCTCCCCCTCCATTGATGCACTGCGACCCCCCATACCTATTAGGAGTAGTTCCAACGTCCTCTCTCGAAGCTGCCATGAGGTGCGACCTCTCTCTCGTTCTCCTCACTGATGCGGCCATCCCTTCCTGCCATTGTGCGCAATCTCCCTTGACCGCGCGGAGCTCCTCTCTTGGTCGCGCGAGGATGGGTGGGCGCGCTGCATCAGTGGAGGGGGAGGAGAACGGAAAAATGGGTTAAGATAAACATCAGGTTTTAGGAGGGGTCAAAGTGTAAATTTAGACAATACTTTTCAAATTTAAAATATGGCCCCAGGGACTAAAGTGACAATTTTTCAAAAATAAGGGACTAAAAAGATGCGTTTTATTTTTGATGGACTAAAAATAAAACTTAGTGAAAAATGAGGGACTAAAAACAGATTTAAGCCAAAAAAAAAATCACATCCAGCAAGCCTAATAGTATTGGTAGCATTCTCGTATTTTTCCATTTCTTTTTTTTTTTGTGGTCAACCGTATTTTTCCATTTCTTTTTTTTTTGGTCAATGAAGTATTTTTCCATTTCAGGTGATATTAGACGTATGGATCTTGTGGGTCCACCATCTACAAGCCCATCTTGATCATGACCTTTTGGCCCACTTCTTTCACATGCCATAAAATATTTTCTATTCCATATTCCTAATGACTAATGAGCAATGCCCAATATTTTCCTTGACACTAGAATTTTCAAAAGTATATGCTTTATTATTGTAAAAAAATTTATACACCATACTCAATTATGCATTATTACATTATATTTGAAAAAGAGTTCAACAGCTATCTAGAATTCGTCCAAAAAAGAAACAATCTAGAAAATTAGACACTTCAAATAATTTGTCAAAAAACATGATTTAGTGATTACTTACACAATTTACACAAAAATAGATCAAATTTATTAAAGTACTAAGCTAACACGTCTGAAGGCTTATGATATATGGAGGATAGCGTGACTCTGCCCACAATACATTATTTGACATTTTTTTAATATACTCTTCATTGTTGATTGATATTTACGTGAGTCTCGTTATTTGAGGAATAAGTTCTACCAAATAGGGAATGAGGACACATGATTGAGTGGGACCAATATGAGTTCGCACGATAATATAAAGAGCTATGATAGATGAGCACACACACACTCACACTCACATCCCATTTCAATGAGTAAAATAAGGGAATGGGGTGTGTGGTGGGTGTACCATGGATGTTTGTGTAACATTAATGTAATAGAAATTGTGTCAAAAAAAAGTGTTTGAAAGTGTGTTGCAAGCAGTACTGTATTGGTGTATGATTAAATCTTCTTTTAAGTGAATGAGTAACATTTTGGCATTTTACTATTGTAGATGATACCTGTAGCTGCAAATGATGTTGCCTTCTCAATACATGCTGTTCTGTTGACTGCAATGTTATTATTCCAAGTTATGATATATGAGGTATTTCATTCCCTCATTCCTCCCAAATTGTACTATAAGATCATATCACATCTGCAACATTACATGTATACAAATCTAATTAATATTTTACATTCTGCATGTCAATGCTTTTTGTGCAGCGTGGAAATCAATCAATCTCCAAAATCACAATGGGAATTATCACTGTGGTGTGGACTACTGTTGCAGTATGTTCCTTCATAGCATTCCCTTCCAAATCTTGGCTTTGGCTAATCTCCATCTTTAAGTGAGATGTTCCTACTTCCCTCATCTTTTATTGAGACAAATAAAATACGAGCTTAATAACTATATACCGATAGTGCAAACAAATTTTACATAGACACCTAATTATATTTTATCATTTTTGTCACGCGATAATATTATTTTTTAAAACTTGTATACATTGTAACAGAATGGTAAAATATGATTAGATGTCTATTTAAAACTTATTTATACAGCCAGCATATAGTTATTAAACTAATAAAATATTCTAGTAGTCAATTAATAAAATTAGAATTAGAGCCTCAAATTTAGAAAGTATGATGAAGAAAATAATAGTTATCTCTTTCTTTAGGCCTTGATGTTTGCCTACTTGGCTACTTCCTTTCTTTTTCCTTTTAACTCTCCCCTCTAAAATTGTGAAATTAAGTAGTTCCATATTTGAAATGTCAGTTTCCATGCTCTGCTTCAAGGCTAAGGCTTAATGTTCCAAGTCATCTGTCACCATATGCCATTGAAAATCAATATTTGGTTATATTTCATATCTAACTTATGAAATTATTATTTGTGCAGCACAATGCAGGTAATTCTGGCACTCATCAAATATATTCCACAGGTCAGAATTTCTTTCTTTCATGCTAATTTTCTAATGAGATTAATTGAAATCTAAGACAGATCCTTTTAGGTCTCTCTTCTAAAGTCTTACCAACAGTTGAAATACTTATCTGTCATTGCTCTTTTTATATGATTCAAAAATATTAACATAATAGAATAATTTAAACATGTTTATGCTAGTAATTAGCACTTTGTCATCATTCACAAACATTTTTTACACATGATACTAATAATTGTGTTGTAAAATATAGGCAGTTATGAACTTCATGAAGAAGAGCACAGATGGATTTAGCATTGGAAATGTGTTGCTTGATTTCTGTGGAGGAATGACAAACTATTGCCAGATGGTTACTCAGTCAATTGATCAAAGTTTGTCTTTTTTTCCTTCAAATTCACTATATATAGTAACATGCCAAATGACTTCATGCATCAAATGCACAGAATGCCAATTAATCTTATCATTCTGTCTTTCCAGATTCTTGGGTGAATTTCTATGGCAACATTGGAAAAGTATTGTTATCTTTGGTATGTATTAGTCCCTTTTCTTTTCATTCACTTCTTTACTTCAATATTCATGATTCATGATTTGAAGTCTTCCTTGTTGTCTTCCATGATATTTTAACTTGTGATATATATTGATGACCACATAATTAAATAAGGAGAATAATTCAAGCATGATTTATATTGGAAAGTTCATTTTCTGCTGGTGCAAAGGTCAGTTAAAAGTCGACACACATATGTAGCTTAGAAATTCTACTTCACTTCCATTTTTGTCTTAGCCTTGAGATTTGTCCTAGAAAATTTGTTTTGCAAGAACTTGCATCAAATTCCTGTGGAATTCAAAGAGCACACAAATTTGGTTTAAGGAGATGTTTTATGTTTTTTTTCCCATAGTAATAACATATGTGTCACGAGTTTTGATTTTAGGATACCCATATTTTTTCAACACCCATCTAATACCTTTATTTTTTTGTCTCTTTCTTCTTGTCACATCGTTTATCTATCACATCTATCACTTATTTATCTTCTATTCCTATCTCTCTCTGGGTGTATATTGGGTTTGGAATGTCTATCAATCATTTTTCTATGCATCACCTGTTTTTGACTGTTTCTAGTATGAATGTTTGAAAACTAATAATAAAGTGAAAATAAGTTGACATTTTTATAATTATTAATGTAAATATGAAAAAAAAACATTTTTCTTAAACTAAACTAGCCTTAATTCTCTTGACCTGAAAAAGTTACTTATGTGTATATTGTACATATTTTCAGGTTTGTATGTTCTTTGATCTACTTTTCATGTGTCAACATTATGTGTTGTATCCTTCAAAGAAGGCAGCATCAGTCACAGAGCCCCTCATCAAGACTCCTAATCAGCAAGTAGCAACAAATGTGTCTGTGGCTGAAAATGTTTGAAGTATATAATTAAGCCAACAATGTTTCCTAGTACAAAGGATTTGTCAAAGATGTTTCATAGTACATGGTGGGTCACATGTTAAAAATTGTTTTGAAAATAACTACTTATTCTCACTCACATGTAACATTTTGTAGATTAAGCTTGGCCACAGTGCATAAACAGTCCAAAGAATTAGTCAACGATTGTAATTTAGTCACCTTTTATGTTTTTAGTATGAACATAAACAGTCCAAAAAATGGCAGATCCACTTTTTACAGGATCCTGTGTAGTTGAAAAATAACTAATGGATTCATCTTTTTCTTCAACTTTTACATTTCATGAATTAACAGAACATAACCTTTTTTTTTCTTCTTTCTATTCATTCTCAATTCTCTTATTTTCTTTTTCTATCCAAACAAACCATAATAATGCACAATACCATCTAGAATCTGGCTGATATTGCGTTCCTTTTTTAGACCCTCACGATAATATGAGTCAAGTTTGGTGGATACAAATATAGGGGCATAGCTCCTCTAGCATTTTTTTTGTCATCCATAAAACTCGAATATAATATCTCTTTAAGGGTGTGTTTGGGAGTTTTGGAGATGAGACGAGGGGAAAAGAGGGTCTATGATCAATATTTTACTTATTTGAGAGTTTAAAAAGTATGTGAAAACCCTCCAAAATCCTCGAAAGTCATTTCTCTAATATATTTTTTGAATTCCTTTAAATTAGAGGTTTTCGGAGGATTTGATTATTTTATATAAAAAATAAACATCTATGGACTATCCTCCCCCTCCTCTTCCCCTTAAATTGTCAAAACCCCCCCTTTTCTTCCTCTCTAAAACTCCCAAACACACCTTAAGGGGAATCAACTCCTTATCACTTTGACCAATAGAGGTTGGTGTAACTGATATTGCTTCCCAAATTAATTCTAGGTTCAAATAATTTTTTAATTTTTTGTAATATAGACATTTTTAGGTTTTAGTCCATGAATTTTTTTTAAGTCTTCTGAAATATAATTTTTTTTTGCTTTTGATCCTTATTGTTTTTGTTTTAGTTCTCGTAATATTTGTTTATGTTGAATTAGTTTTTGTAATATATGGATTAATTTTAGTCTTATAAGAACTAATTTCAACATTAACAAATATTAAATGGACTAAAACCAAAATAAAAATCAAAAGCAATTTTTTTATTTTTAATGTCAGTGTTTAAAATCAATTTTTTTTATCGTGACTAAAACCCCAAAAAAAAAAACTATCTTACTGGAGCTAAAGTTATTTAAGCATTAATTCTACAAAAAAATTTCTACTGTTTTGGGTCAAAGAATTCCTATGCTATTATTAGAACACATGACACTGATGACTAGGACCATAGGAGTACTAGGAATAGTTCACCCATTCAAATGATCAGCAAAAACGTGACACACAATTCATGGCTCAACTTCCCTGATTTTGTGTGATTTTGAACAATTAGTTTCAGTCATGCAACAGTAGTAACACACATAGAGAGACACTGCATAGTGTACACGTCAAGATTCTGCTCACACTTAAACCGTGTGTGAATTATAATTTAACTTTGGGAATTATTATTGGTGGGGTCTTCTTTCTTGTTCAAAATTAAATTAAAAATTAACCATGGCTTCTTGGCATTCAGCTCCACTTCATATGTCATATGAAGTTGTGGGTTGGTTTGCATTCTTTTGTTGGTCTATCAGTTTCTACCCACAAGTAATCTTGAACTTTCGCAGGAAAAGGTATGTACCTTATTTTCTCATATATATATTTTTGGTTTTTCATTCCACAGTATCTTTGATATGAAAGAGTCCTTAGACTAATCTGTATCCGGCTTAGAGGTAAGTAAAATCTAGCCACAGATTGTTCTATTACCAAGAATCGAACTCAAGTATTAGCCGAACCCGTCCCTTTAGATGCAACACAATAACTATATATATATATATACTACAAGGAAACATCATCATCATCATTATTATTATTTGAGTATATCATGGTGCATTTCATGATGCTGAAAACAGCAGCAAGATGGATCTTATTTCTCTAATGATATATGTATTTGAGTACTGATTTTGTTCTGTTAAAATCCTTAATTTGTAATTAAGAATGTTCCCAACAAATTAATCCTTAATTAATGTTAATTATCCTGAGAAAAGACAACGATAGAATAAGCAAACCACTCTTAACAACATATAGGAAAAACAGACAACAAATAGAACAGAGGGGGTCAAATTGAAAAAATCACAGACTCCCATATTTTCTTCTCTCTCAAGACACATGTAATTCAAAATCACTTAAAAAAATAGACAATCACAAGAGTCAAATGTAATTGATGAGGTAAAATTCACCCTTGAACCATTTGCATACACGGATGACATGGCAATGACTCACACACATCAGAGATTTTAAACAACACATGTTGCATCATATGTGTTACCAACTTGCTTTGAGAAATATTTTTGCAATATGCATCATGCCAAGGTGACTTGAGTCTCAGTGTCAAATCAGTCTCATATGTGTCACATAGGTTTCCAACGCTAACAAATTGGACAACTTTAAGACAAAGGGACTTAATCATAACAATTGATCAGATACTTTGATGATCCAATTCGTGCAATTAAAAATTGGCACCAAAATTGCACAATCATAATACGGACCAAAAGTGCAATTAATCCTTACATTGGGAGAAGCTTATATAGTATATACTAGTTCATCAATTAAGTAGTCCTTCAGGTTTTATTATTATTTGATTGTAGTTTTATTTGATGCATGGCTAAAGTGTTGTGGGGTTTGACTTTGATTACGCGGTGCTAAACCTGGTGAAGCAAGTTTCCTATTTGGTCTACAATGCGTCTCTGTATTTCAGCCCTGCTGTTCAGAAGCAATACAAAGACAAATACGGTCACAAACAGGTTTGTTCTATAACTAGCTACTGGTTCACTAGCTACTATATGTGATGGCTAAATTTGAATGAGTTTCTTTTTTTTTTTTTTGTCATTGCAAGAAGATATGCCTGTTTATATTGTAGATAGAAATTCATAGAATCGATTTTGATGGAATCAAAGAATTTTAACTTCTGAAAAAATTGCCTAGAGATGTATTCCCCATTAGAAGTCCTCACAATCATTAACAAACATACTAAATATTGGTTACTACTATATACCATTGAACTCGGAAATGTAAATGCTTTATCTTTGGTAACTTCCTAGAAATAAACTGAGTAAGTGTTAATTAATTTTTATGTTTTCAATTTACTTTTTTATTTAATATTTATTTTCTAAAATAGTAATGGGATATGTAGGAAAATATTTGAGAGTGGGTCTTGACACAACGGTAAGATTGTTGTCTTGTGACTTGATAGTCATGAGTTCGAATCTAGAAATATCCTCTCTGCTTGCGGGGGCAAGACTTGGTACATCTACTCTCCCCGGACCCCACATGGCGGGAGCCTCGTGCACTAGGTTACCCTTATATGTAGGAAAAATATTTTGGAGGATATAGCATTGAGATCAACAATTATGTACTTAAGCTTGCTTGTAAAACACAAAAGACTATTTTGTTAAAAAAAAAATAAGAAACCATACTAAAAAAATATAAATCAATTTAAGGACCAAATAAGTAATTTTACCAATATTTTAATATGATGTAGAGAGCTAAACTTTTTTTAAAATTTTGATTTTTTTTCAGATGATACCTGTGGCAGCAAATGATGTTGCGTTCTCAGCCCATGCTGTTGTACTTAGTTCAGTTACCTTATTCCAGATTGCAATCTATGAAGTAATTAATACTTCTTTGTTCTTTTTTTCCATTGACCTTACTATAGTTTATAATGTCCTTGTTTAGAATTCATGTGATTGATTATCCTAAAAGTTGCAAGTAATTTTCCATTGTAGCGTGGAGGTCAGAAAATCTCTAAAATGGCTTTTGGAATCATCATTGGTGTGTGGTTAGTCTCAGTAGTTTGTTTGATCATAGCTTTTCCTAATCACCATTGGCTATGGCTCCTCTCCATCTTCAAGTATGTTATCTCTCCTCCTCTATTTTGTGGTCAGTGGCATTAGCTAATGTTTCATTTTGTTGATTCTTAATTAACCTGTTTTTATGTAAAAGGGTACCTTTTATGATTGAAAAACTGCTAGAACATAATAATGTATATAAATGTGTATGGAAAATATGTTGTACCTAGTAATTAAGTCTTGCTTAAGTGAATCACCAATTGAGTCCTTAAAATTTGTAAATCGCTGTCAATTTAGTCTCTAAAATTAAAAATCTTCAATTACATTAGTATATGTCAGACAATTTCATAGACTAAATTGACTAATTCAAATATACTAATATGATTGAGAATTTTCGATTTCAGCGACTAATTTAAATTGTTAGTGTCTTACAATTTCAAAAAGTAACTTTGGTGATTCACTCATTCTTTCTTTCATGGTACTAATTGGCACGTACAATTTATCTCTTCAATGACATGCTACCAGACCCAGTTGAGTGATACTTACCTTGCACTGTTTTTAAAATGGTGTACCAAGTAACCAATATACTCATAATTTTACTTATTGAATTTATTAATTAAACGATATGGATAAATTCATATTCAATGATTAAAATTATGGTACATCATATGAGTGGACTATTTTAACTGAAAATTTCATCTACCAGTTGCTCTTGTTCTTTAATATTTTTATTTTTTTAAAAAATGATTAGAACCCAGTATCCCCAGAGTTGTTACTTTATCGTGTTGCGTTTGTTCTAATTTCTGTTGAAATTGATCATGTTGCAGTGGCATCCAAGTTTTTCTGACAATTATAAAATACATTCCCCAGGCGAGTAATTAATTTATCCTAATTTGCATTATTTTCTTTTTTGTTTTCCCCCTATAGGCAACACTTTAAGAATAAACTGGTCTTAAATATTATTTTGTCTCATATATTAATGTTTAATTAATATATTGCTTTATAAATATATGTAGGCAGTGATGAACTTTATGAGAAAAAGTACAGAAGGGTGGAGTATTGGTTTCACTTTGCTTGATTTTTCTGGAGGGATAGCAAACTATGCACAAATGGTTATGCAATCAATTGACCAAGGTCTGTTATCTCCTTTAATTTACCTAGGGAAAATTTTATACTAATCTAATGGCTATAGCATATTGTGGATCAGTGCACCATTTGAAAGATGTTGAATACTCCTTTTTTAAAATTACATCTTTAATTTTCAGGTTCTTGGAAGAACATATATGGAAATATAGGAAAACTACTGGTATCCCTGGTATGAAACATTTATCTGTTACTATATATATATATGAGATGTTTTTGTTTTCATTATCAATATAATATATATATATATGAGATGTTTTTTGCTTGCATATTTTCTTCCAATTTCAATTTATTACTTACACAAAGGATTAATTTTTCTACCTAACTAGCCGATGGACTTGTGCATGGTACAAGTCTTTTTTTTGGCATAAACAGTAAAAAGAAAAAATCCAACAAACAAATGGTGAGAAATAAAAAAGGCTTAAATATGTTTTTAGTCCCTTAAGTTTAGGAAATTGTTGTTTTTGGTCTCTCAAATTTAAAATACCTACTTTTGATCCTTTATTTTTAAAAATGTGTCACTTTTAGTCCTTGGATGTCATATTTTAAATTTAAAAAATATTTTAAATTTAAGAGGGCTCAAAATATAAATTTAAAAAATCCTTAAAAGTTAGAGAAAAAAGAAGAAGGTGGGAATTAGAATTTAAGAAAGGTCAAAATATAAATTTAAAAAATACTTTTCAAATTAAAAAATAGTCACATGGACTAAAAAGACACATTTTTAAAAATAAGGGATTAAAAATAGGCATTTTAAATTTGAGGGACTAAAAACAACAATTACCCAAACTTGAGGGACTAAAAACATATTTAAACCAATAAAAAAACTTGAAAAGTGACACATGTCTGATGTGGGATGAGATGTGTCCTAGCCCATCAGGTGACATGTATCCCAGTTAAAAATCTTCTTATATAGTAATCTATCTATCTATTTATCTATTACTATATAAGAAAATTAAATTCTAATCTCACAGATTGTGACATATGTCACTTTCCAGACTATAACACATGTCACATTCTTAACATTATTTTATTTCTAACAAAAATTATTTTGTTTATTAGTTTTTTTCTATGATTTTTGTTAGAAAAATTAAAACTGTATTTTGTACAGGTCGGGTACATAGACCAATTGATCGATAAAGTAACTCACAACTTCTTTAATGTTCTTATTTTGATCCAATAATTTTAATTTCCTTTTGATGGAGGAAGTAAATTAAATTTATTGAAAGAGCTAAAAATGGATCTTAGGTTAGCAATCACTTGTTTTATGTTCATTGATATAACATTGTTTATGATGGAATAATAATTAATAATCAAATTGCAGGTGTCTGTCTTATTTGACATCATCTTCATGTGCCAACATTATCTGCTATATCCTGCAAAACATAGAAAAACAGAGGCCTCTGCTGAACCTGACGACAATGCCAAGACTTCGGAGGATCAACCGTCACCAGAGCATGTCTAAGCTGATTCTTCGTAATGCATCTTCTAGTTGAGATTTGAACCTAGCTAGCTTAACTACATGGTTTTAATAGAGAAAAAAAAAATAGATCAATCGTGCATAGATAGAACATTTTAGAGGCTTTAATTAATTGATCTTTTTTCCAAATCTCTATGATTAATTTGTTAGCTTTTACGAAAATGTTACACCACTTGTAAATATATGTCGTTAATGTCTGTCTAGCTACATTATCATTATTTTCAAATCAAAATGATTAAGGGATTAGGAACATGTGGTTTTTGTTTTCATGTTTGATACAACACCCTGAGCCTTTTTTTTTGCCCCCATTTTGGTTTTTTGTTTTCTTAAATCTAGACCGAATCTATATATATATAAAAGAAGGTTGTTGAGGTATTATTGTCATATTTTAAGTAGAATAGGGGTAATTTGGTAAAGAGATATAAAAGAAGATTGTGGGGGCAATTTTGACATTTTATTTTTTTAAAATTTTAATTTATTTGTACTATTTTATTTATTGCTCAATATTTTCTATACGGTGGGAATTAAATATTGTTGATTTTTGTTTTACAATTTCTTAATTCTTTTGTCAAATAACATTATTTAAAATTGAAAATAACTAAATAATAATATAACAATTATAAATTTATATTTGAAACTTGAAAATAGTGTAATAATTTAAGTTTTTTGTGATATTGTATTTATTGCTCTACATTTTCTATGTAGTGGGAATTAAATATTTTTGTAATTTATTTTTGTTTTACAATTTCTTAATTCTTTTGTCAAATGATATTATTTAAAATTGAAGATAATTAAATAATAATATAACAATTATCTATCTATCTATTTATATAAAAGAGTGTTTGCTGTGGTAGTTTGAGTATTTTTATCTAAGTTAGGAGCAAAGAAGTAAATTACCATAGTTTTTTTAGCTTTTATTGTTTTTATCTATAATAATAATAATAATAATAATAATAATAATAATAATAATAAAAATAATAAATAACATTAATAATACAATATGACAACAATTGTAATGCACGGGAACAAAGAAAGACTATGTCGCTTTTGACCATTAGATCTCATATATTGCTGGGATTAAAAAAAAGTAGCCATATTGTTGAATTATAAGAAAGATATATACTAATAACTCTATTTCCTATTTTTCTAATAGTTCTGTTATTATAATTTTAAAGTTGAAACATCCATTTGAATCAAATCTTAAATGTGTAAGCATTTATTTTTGTGTGGAAGGTGATACGTATAGTTGAACGGGTGTAGGGATGTTCAAAAGTCAGAACAAGATTGGTATAAATATTCTCTCCAATTCCTGAAGCCAATTCCCATCAGAATCAGGTGGAATCAAATGGGGGTGACACGTGATAGTAAAAGTAGAAACCGGATAAAGGAGAGGAGCACTTAAAGAGAAAGAGTGGACAAAGGAGGACAATAAAAGAAAGACAACGAAAGGAACAATCTTGCTCGCCCAATGTGAGGTGTCTCCAAGAATTGGTGGCTTGTGATCTTCAATTAGATTATACACTTAGTCTTTTATGCTGAAATTGATATCATCTATTTTGTATATATTTTGTATTAGCTTCTTGGTTAATAAACTATCAAGAGGTCTATCAGATTTACAAACACCTTATGAGGATAGTTGGGTTACTAATTTATTTGTTTTGCATTATCTTTGAGGAAAAATCAATTATTAATGGGCATGCATCCGGGAAAGGGATTCATCTAGGGGTGAATATTTATTTTCAAGTATATTCAAAAATGGGTTACTGTCTATTGATTTTAGAAATGAGTTATTGTCTTTTATTTATATGACGTGATGATTTGTTCTTTTTTTTTGGAGAGCTTGTGGGTTTGATCTTTTATTATTTTTTTTGTTTGGATATACAGCTCACACAACACCTTTTGTTACATTGCTCATACAACACCTGTAAAATGATACAGTTTCTACATTCAGGAACAAATTATTATGGTTTGTTTTTAAATTATTTGTATATAAATTTTATTCAACCAGTCCAATTTTTTTATATTTCAAGGTCACCAATATATTTTTAAGGTTGGTTTTCTCTTCTTTCTTTTTTGTTTCTGGGTTTGCTTTCTAATTGTTTTTTCTATTTGGTTGTTTACACAACACCTTTTTTTTGTTATGTTGCTCACATATCATCTGTAAAATGATACAATTTCTTAATTCAAGTAAAAAATTATTATGGCCTTTTTTTAAATTATTTTTATTTAAATTTAATTCAATCAGTCCGACGTCTGTTATTTTTTAGGGTCACCAACAAATTTTTAAGGTTGATTTTTTTTATTTTTTTGGTTTGCTCTAGATAATTGTTTTTTCTATTAGGTTTGTTCGCACAACAGCTACAAAATCTGTGGTATATACAGTTTCTACAATTAGGTAAAATAATTTTATTTTTAATTGTTTGCTTCTAAAATTATTATGTATTTGGAGTTCAAGCTATTTTATAGTGACTGGCTGAATTTGTCTGTTCTTTATAGATTGTGGGAATAAGAGGACAGACTAGCTATAACATATAGGAGAAACATGTTATAATAAGGCTCGTGTGAAATTTATGATTAAAATTATGGTAAGCTACAATTGAATTATTGGATTGACCTTATTCTACCTTTACTGTCTTATAGCTTTTTTCATCTATGGTCAATATATGCTTGGAGAACTATTAATTTATTGATAAACAATGAAAATAAATTGAAAAGATAAGAAATCAATAATGAGTTTGTTTAAATTGGTCACAAAAGCAGGGGTTAATGTTTCTTCTACATTATTCTCTTCGAAATTTTAACATATTCTATCTATTGGTCAATTGTTTAAGAAGAGAAGAATGAATGAGAAATAAGAATATTTGCTTTAAGTTGCATGTAATTTGTTTTAAAATTATTATTTTTAGTTGAAAACTTGCTCAAAAAGTGGAATAATTTCTCTATATTGTTCATCTTTTGGACTTTAAAGCAAGCTACAACCTAACTCATGCATTGCACAAGGTGCATGATTTTTAAATTTGTAAGAAATGTATATAAACATATTTGTATTAAAATTGTTTTAATAGTGGTTTCAAAAAAGTATTAAAATTATAATAAAGTATAATTTTTTTCATAGGGATTTAGATGTTAATGTAATATCCCATAAAATATTTATTCATGAGAGTATATGTACAATAATGATGCAAATTAAAAAATGGTCAATTTGTTTGTCCTCAATTTGATACCTATTTTTCCTATTGATTGATGTAACTTCTAATATTGGACACTAAACTGCTAATTATATTATTTTTTTACAAAGATATTCACTTTAAGGCAATAATCTAATAGCTCACCTATCATATTACCGTTAAATAAAATAAATTTTATGCACAAGTCTTGCAAAATTTAGACATACGTCTAAAATCCAACCTACTATATATAAAACATCACTTTTGTAAACTAAATAAATTATGGGCAAAATATGATACTAAAAATCTTAAAATTAAGATAATATTTATTTAAAAAAATACATAGAAAACACCCGGGTATCGCACGGGTCACATTCTAGTTGAATGTCAATAATATAGGTCGTTTTTGGGTTTATAGGAGTCTAGCTTCTAACTTATGAAAAAAGTTAGTTTTGTTTGCATTTTTATTTTTTCAACTTAAATAAAAAGTTGTTAATTAGAAAATTCATGTTATAAGTGGTTATTGAAAACATTATCTATTCATACAATCTTTCAAAAAAAAACTCATATTCATCTATAATCTATAACTATTATATAGGGAATATCTAGTTTTGATGTACATATTTTCAGGGACCATTTTACCCCTATAACTTCTACTTTAAAATAATTGTCGTTTTTGTTCTATTTTTTTTATTTTATTCCTATAACTTCTACTTAATTATACACTAAAATCAGAGAATTATTAACATTTTCATAACCGCACGTTATTACCATAGAAATAAAAAAGCGGATAGACATTGCCCGTCTTTCCACTAGTACAAGATAAACGTGATTGACATTTTTTTATCAACCATAATCAAGTTAAATGTTTTAATTACATTACATTACAGTTTGTATAACTAAAGCATAGTGAAAAGATAACAGTTTTTTTAATGCAATATGTTTAGGAAAAAAGAAATATTGTAAAGAAAAACAGAGATTACTTAATTAATCAAACACCCAGGAGTAAGTCAATAACTTTTTATAATGAAATATACTTAGGGTAAATGTTAACTGGTGCTAGGACACTTATTAAGAAAATAAAAGAGAAAAATATTTATTATATAAAAATAAAAAAATTGATACTTGTTTTACAAAGTAAATAAGACATATTAATTAAACATTCCGTAATAAACACCCTTAGAATACCCATTATCAAGAGTTCAAGACCCTGTAATTAATCATTTCAATCACTCAAATAATTAATCAAGCAACCAATATTTGTTCGTATAAGTGGCAAGGAGCTTAATTTTCTTAAGTAAAGTGTTGGGTTCGAGCTTCATGAATAAAGAAAATAAGTGATGGGAAATAGGCGCCGGGAGAACTTTGTCTTTTATATGAATCCGCCCAACTCGACTGAGGCTAAATAGAGAGTTTAAAATAATAATAATAATAATAATAATTAATCAAGCATATAACTAACTATAAACTGTATATGAATCTGCCCGAGATACGAACTCTATTCATAAGCTTCACAATAATCAATCAATAATAAAAGTAAAGGCAAAATTATACTTTAAGTCCCTTAAGTTATTTTATTTTTTTAAGTTGGTCTCTTATTTTTATTTATTTTTTCAATTTGGTACTTTTCTTCATTTATTGATAATGTGTCAATTTCTTATTGGTCTTGATTTACTGTACACCATCACATCAAACTAATTAGTAATTAACACGTCATCAAAAAAACCAAATTAAAAAAATAAATAAATATAAAAGACTTTATTGTTTAAAAATAAAAATAAAAAACTAACTTAAAAAATAAAATAACTTCAAAGACTTAAAGTATAATTTTGCCTAAAAGTAAACAAAGGAAAAGTACTTAGCATATTAGCACGGCCATATGAAAGAAAGAAGGAATGGAGTTAGTTTGTTGGACCAAATACATGGAAACTAAAGTCCAACCAGCAAGTTATCAATGACGTAACGAAAGAAGGAAAAATCTTAAAAACAACCATTGCAATTTGAAAGAAAGTGAAGTCTCCACTCTCCACCACGTTGGTACGTGGACCCGGCAGTTGAAGATTATGTTATGCCTTCGAAAAGTCCCACAAAACTGTATATATTTGATTCTGAATTTCACTTGTCTTCTTTCATTATAAAATCAATAATTAATTAAAGTTATCGTAAAATAGATTTAATAATTATTCGTTGTTAATATAAGCAATTGGGTCTAGCGGTAGAGGCTAGTCCCCCACTACACAGCGAACCACGGTTTAAATCCTCACCAATAGAGATGACCACATTTAGATTAAGTTGTATCTCATATTTCATTATATTTACACGTAATATGAATCATTAATTTTTTTTTTAAATTTGATAACCATACACAAAGAATATCAACCAATTTTAGTTTTTGACAAACATCTAATCATATTTTATTACCTTGTTGGTGTTTCTGCATATGTTATAAGAAGTAATATTACGATATAACATTGTTATAAAATATGCCCTTTTTACGCAGATATGATGATAAAATATCACTAGACATATGTGTAAAACATATATGCATTGTTCTTGATGCATAATTATATTAAATTTGTATGCTTCAAAATATATATATATATATATTAAATTTGTATGAAATACGTATATGTACTTAACCATTTTGTGCGTCACAAATTCGTGGTAGAAATCATTTCTCTACAACAAAACACAAAGTGATTATAATTAATTATGCACTTTCATTGATTGATACCTCTGTTATTGCTTCCCCTGTATCAGAAACAGAGACAAAGAAAATGGCACCCTGGAATTCATTTCCATTACAAGTAATCTACCAAATACTTGGTTGGTTAGCTTTCCTTTCATGGTCTGTTGCTGTCTACCCTCAAATCATCTTGAACTTTCGTAGGAAAAGGTTCTTGTTCTTTTTCCTTCATGTTCTTTCTTCATTCAAATTCTTTTTTTTTTTTTGTGTTTCTTAATTACTCACAAGTGTTTTTGGTTCTGTTTGGTAAATGGATTCAGTGTGATGGGTTTAAGCTTAGATTATACGATCCTGAACTTCACGAAGCACTGGTCATATCTCATATACAACGCTTCCCTCTTCTTTAGCCCCGTTGTTCAGAAGCAGTACTTTGACAAGTATGGTTATGGACAGGTATGTATGCATCATCAGTGTTCTTTGATTTTACATTATAGTTTTGACTTTGATGCAACCATGCATAAACTTTTACATTACGATTCGATGGTGTAAAAAGTTTTGGAGTTTAATAATTATGCAGTGATAATGTAAATTTTTTTTTATCCATATATCTAATCATATGTCACCGTGTTATCTTGTAACATTAGTTGTCAATAATCTTTTATTATAATCCGACTGTTGTCTATGTGGGGAACACTGCTATACCTTTTTCATGGGACCATGTTAGATGTTACCTTGTTTTCTTTGTGGTTCATAATAGTTTTCATCATTTATTACATGAAAGACACTAATTACATGTATATAAAAATTCACCATTTGGGAGAGACAACAATTAAATGCGCTCTAGATCTTAAAAGAGATTAGTCTCTATAGTTGCGCAAGGAGAATACCATGAGAAACAAAAAAAAAAAACTATGGACCAGTTACCAATATATTGCCTAGAAATTAATATCAAAACAAAAGATGTCTTTTAGTAAGTATTTAGAAGAACTTATAAAAATAGCTTATGATATGTCCATAGGCTATTTTCAGTTTATTTTTATAATCTCTCCATAATAGCTTATAGAAACAACTCAAGACTTTAAGTCCATGAGCTCTTTGATTGGAGAATCAGCTTATACATATGCTCTTATATGAAAAATATTTATTAAATAAGTTGTTTATCCAAACACATTCTTAATCTAAAAATCATTAGATATTCATATTCTCTAGTCTTGCGTTATATTTCACCTCTTGTTATTGCAGATGATTCCTGTAGCTGCTAATGATGTTGCTTTCTCGACTCATGCAGTTATAGTGAATTTAATCATTATTTCCCAAATTGCAATCTATGAAGTAAGTATAATCTTCATAAGAGATTTTTTTTCTCCCCTCTTGTAACCATATAGTGAATTATCTGCTGATTTATTTTTCTACATGGCTTGTGCAGCGTGGAAATCAGAAGTTATCCAAATATGCCATTGCCATAGTTGCTGTTGTGTGGTTCAGTGCTGCTGTTTGCTTTTTCATAGCACTACCTAGCCATTCTTGGCTTTGGTTAATCTCCATCTTCAAGCAAGTTTCTCTCTTATGACTCAATTTTTTGAATGGTTTCGAGTACTTGCATAAAGAAATCATCGTATGGTTAAAATAGTGAACTTAGAAAACTCAAATTAATGCTCAAGCTAGATGGCTTAAATAAATTTTGCATAACAATAAAATTGGGACTATGGTTAAATATTGTACAATTTCTTCAGGCATCTATAACCATTGATATATCTCACTTAAAATATTAGATAATGACACTTCAGTAAAATAGAAAACAGTTTTGTAACTGATTAGTTGTCACTGATTAGAGGATTAGATTTCCTAATTATAACTAAGTTTGTTAGTTAGTTAGGTTTGTTTTTCTCTTTTCAGTTTATCCTTTCCCTGTAACCGAGCTACTGCTTCATCTCTATATATTTGGAGCAAGCTCTTGTAATCATTCAATCAATTTTCAATGCAAAGTATATTCAGTCATATGAGTCTCTTCTAGTCTTTCAAGGGAATGTTGGTATTCCTCTGTTCCTTCCTTTTGTCTTTATCTTAAGAAGTATGCTGAATAGCACAAATATAATTGTTAATATTGTAGTTGTGTTATGTGCTGTGCTGTGCTATGATTAGATTTTCTTCTAATGATTTGTGCAAATCAATTATACTGCAGCTCAATTCAAGTATGTATGACCCTCATCAAATATTTTCCCCAGGTTGGAATGTCTTCGATGCTTCACAATTTCAAATGTGTTTGAAACACCGTTTGCAAGAATTCCAAAACACCAAAACTGAGTTTTGATCCAAAGTATGTGCCTTGATACTTTGGTCAAAATCCAATTGGGAGTTGGTAAATATACCCCCAAAAAATAACCATACACCCCACATTAATGTTGAAATTCCAAAAATACCCTCAAATTTCTTGTTATTTCTGGAAACTCCAGTTTTTAGAATGCAATCTTGTATTCCGGAAACTGGAGTTTCTGGAATACAAATCTGGAGTTTCCGGAATGCAAATTTGTATTCCGGAAACTGGAGTTTCCGAAATACAAATTTGACTGGAGTTTCCGGAATACACCCTACAATTCAAAAATTTACATTCCGGAAACTGGAGTTTCTGGAATACAAAATTGCATTTCGGAAACTCCAGTTTCCGAAATATACGCGAAAATGTGGGGTGTATGGCCCAAAACGTGAAATTAACTAGGGGTAATTTTGGAAATTCAAGATTAATGTGAGGTGTATGTCCAATTCTTGGGGTGTATTTACCAAATCCCAATCCAATTTTGGTGCATCGAAATTCGTGCTAACAATTTTACGAACACACCCGTCATACTCTTGCTTCATTGGTATATAGACTTCATGAATTTATTTTGTGCTTTCCTTTTATTCAACTTATTAACTTGATACAATGTTTTAAGTTTAAAAAACATACAAACAGACAAACAAAAAGAACAAGGAAAAAGATATTCATTTAATTAGCTTCAATATGCAATATTTTGTTACTAAATTGTGGCTATTTTTGTTATGAAATGTAGGCATTCATGAACTTCATGCGAAAGAGCACAGATGGATTTAGCATTGGAGGTGTTCTCCTTGATTTTTCAGGAGGGGTCTTCAATTATTCACAAATGGCTGTGCAATCTATAGATCAAGGTTTGTGATTTTTTACAAACAATACTGAATTAGACCGTGCCATCAAATTATTTTACCCTTAATAATATGTTTACGAATTTCAACTTAATTGATTTATATGTAGGTTCCTGGGTGAATTTCTATGGAAACATTGGGAAAGTACTCATATCCTTGGTATGTAATCTTCTGTCACTCCATATATATTTTTAGCATCGTCCTTAGTTTTTTTGATGAAAAAATGTCTTGCTCCTCTCTCACCAATTAAATCATGCATTAAGTATTACAACTTAATTCTTTTGTGTGATTAATTGAATCAACATTACGTTTGTCCAAGTGAAACTGAACTCGAATTCTTTAAGTGAAGTCTCTAGCTCGAGTCTTGTAGATGAAAAAAACGTGATTGGGATAGAGACAGTAGAGATTAGTCATCGACAAAGCCGATAGATTATTCGCACCAAATTTATTGAACTTGTTGCACTAGATATATTATTACATATTTGAAATGGTATTACGTGATTCACCAGTGGACCACACCATTGAATATATTAAAATATTGATGTATTTAATGGTTGACACAATGAATGTGAAAATTGTTTTGAGGTTTAATTGGAACTTATAAGAGAGGTTTGTTACATGAGTTATGCATGTACAGTGTTGGGAGTCCCACATTGGATGGTCAAGGGGCTTGTGAAGTCTTTATAAGTATGGGGAGTCCCTCCCCTCAAGAGCTAGCTTTTGGGGTGTGAGCCGTGAGTCCATGCCGTTTTAGTATGGTATCAGAGTCTCATACCACCGGTGGTGTGGATACTGCCGCTAGCCCTCGCCTATGGTCAGGGGGCCCACTTTTGGGGTATGAGGTGTGAGCCCATGCCGTTTTAGTAAAGTTATTTTTGTTTTACTAATACAAAAGCTATTAACTATTGTGATTTTTTTATTTTTATTT
This sequence comes from Glycyrrhiza uralensis, assembly GCA_030159175.1. Lineage (NCBI taxonomy): Eukaryota > Viridiplantae > Streptophyta > Magnoliopsida > Fabales > Fabaceae > Glycyrrhiza > Glycyrrhiza uralensis. The sequence continues at coordinate 4,491,689 of BRZY01000008.1, forward strand.
CCTTCTAAGACTTTCTCTAGCTTATTGTTAGTGATAAATGAATTTTGATTTTCTTAAAAAACACTATTGCAGGTAACTATTGTCTATGATTCTATTTTAATGTGTCAACATTATGTACTATATCCTCACAAGAAAGGGCATACTTCTAAAAATTCCGAAGACATCAAGCAACCACTAATTTGTTCAAGTCCAAATGATCAACAAATCAAAGGTTCTGTATTTAAATCTAATCAGCCTCCAGCAGAAGTTTGAGGTATAACAATTCAAGCATATAGGAGACGTTTGTTTCAAGTTATAAAATCATATTTCATGGAATGACATTATTGGGAATGTTATTACCAGGAATTCGATTCCCAATTAAATGTTTGGTAAGTACTTAATATTTCCTAGAATATTTTTAAAATTTATTTATTTAAAAAAAATCAAAAATAAGAAAAAATGTGGTAGAATGAGATGAAAGTGGGGAGTTATAGTTGGTTGAATATTAAAACTACATATATTCCCATGGGAATATGATATACCCACCCTTCTTTATGGGAATAGAAAAGAGAGAAACCATGAATAAAATATATTCCTGGGAATTAATGAAACCCGGGAATAATTTTTTAAAACTTCTACCAAACATGGAATGTTACATTCTCAGATCAACTTTCCCAGGAATATTTTTTATTACCTTGAAACAAACACACTCATAGTGTACGCAAAACCAGTGTACAAAAACCAATATACGATTTCCTTGAATTAGGTTTTGTATTTGTATAAATATTTATATGGTGAGATATTATTAGATATTTTTGTAAAACTTTTTTACATTGTGAATATAATTATTTCTCCATGGCTAGATTATATTTATCTCAAAATTTATGCAATATGCATTAGGCGTGTTGAAAACCAAACCGATTCAAAAAAATAACCACAAACTAATCAAAAATCAATTTTTTTTTTGGATTTTTTGGATGACTTTTTTTTGACAATTGAACAGTTTGGATTTTAGATCTCTTCATTAAAATCGAATCGAATTGCAACTTATACAAAAAATCAAATATTTTTTTCATAATTTATTATATTTACTAAAGCGATGACATTCTAGTATAAGACTAGTATGTTAAATGAACACCACCACCATAATATTAATTTCAAACTTTGGAATAATGAAAATAAATACGGACATTTTTTCATGGTTAACTACTTAAATATTGAATATATATTAAATTTATGAATTGAAATGATGCTCTTATAAACATTAGATCATATGACTTTTTGTCTCAAAACTAAATCGAACCAAGACACAAATACCTCTAATATGCATAGAAAAATTTGTGAATAAATTCAATGGACATGTCACTTGTATATTGCATGAATATTATTCAAATAAATTTGCTCAAAACGGAGCAGGGTGGGTGTTTACTCAATTTTAAGAAGTGGATTGGAAAATATAACCTATCTCACGTAATAATGAATTGACCAGTTAACTTATCACAAAATAATAAAGAATAAATTTAAAAAGGTTAAAAAATAACCTGTGTATACCTAAATATAATCATTTGATTTTTTCCTTTGGTGTCATGATTTTTTCAAAAGAAAAACATATTTTACATTTTAATAAATAAAATACATAAATTGAACTATTAATTAAAAATTAGCCGTTAAAATTATAATGAAAATCATGAAACTATAAAATTTCTAATTTCAGTAAAGAAAAAAAACTATTAGATTTTTAATATACTTTATGCTTTTAAAAATGTAACTTTCGTTGGTCGATAATTGCAGTTGATTTTTGTCTTAAGATTTTATATTTAAGTCTTGGGTTTGATAAAAAAACTACACAAAAAGTAATAGCCTTAATGTTGAATGTCGCAGTAACAAGAAAAAAAAGAGAACTGGTACAAGTAGAAACCTCGTACCAGTTCCTCCGGTTCGTGATTGATGTCTCTGTAAGATTGTAACCGAACGAAACGACACAGCTCCGAACATAAAAAAAAATCCTACGGTTCTTCCGATTCCTCTTACTCCCAGGTTCCGATCTCTCTCTCTCTCTCACGCTTCCTTTTGTTCAATTTTCTGAAATAAACACTTCATCATGTCATAACATAAACGCAGAAAACCAATGCAATTAGTTAATTAATCTTACCAATTTTATTCCAATTTCTATTCATTTTTATGCCAGTTAATTCGTGGTTAACCAACTAACTGCATCTGTATGTAATTAATTAATAATTAATTATACCAATCTTCTTGTTAATTTTTTGTCATAATGAAAGTCTCTGTGTGGTTCTTTCTACTTGATTATTAATTAATTGGTATTTGGTAACCCTAACCCTAATAATACTTGTTCTCTCACACATTTGTTAGATGCCTACGTGCTGATTCGGCTCCATAAGGCTTGGTTGTTGTTGTTGTTGTGTGTTTCTGATGTGGCTAATCAAAGCTTTTAGACTGCAATTGTGGCCACAATTTAATTAGCTTGCATTTCTTGGCAACTTCAAATTCTGGAATGAACTTTGGTCTTGTTTGGGTTCAGAAACCCAACTTCTAGCTTATGGAGAAGTTAACTTTGCTTTACATTTTTATTTTTCTCATACGTGAAAGAAAAGGATAAGTTGTTAAGTAGTTACTGTTAAATAGATAAGTACTTGTGGAGAAGTTAAAAAAGAGAGCTTTTGAAAAAATTGAAGTGTAAATGCTGATTTCAACTTATATGAGAAGTTATTGGTTAGAAAACTCGTATCATAAGTGCTTATAGAAAAAATTATCCAAATTGGCTCTTTTTGAATTTTGAGAGAAAAGTGGGTAATGCAAGTGTGCAGCACTGCCATTGTGTAATGCAATCTCTTTGTTTAGCACTCCCCCAAGTGCTGTGCAAATTACATGCCAAAAGTTACAAATCTAAAGGAAATAACATATATTATGCAGTTTGGTATTATTGTCAGCCCTTCTGAACAATTAAATAATTGAAAAAGAAACTGCTATTCATGTTTTCTGTTATTAATTTATTATCCATTTTGAAACAATTTATAAGCCTTTCTTTCTTCCGTATTCTGCAGCATTGACATAGCGTGTGTAATTTGTTTTGGATAGAACTTAGAAAGTTGTTGTTAATGGAAAAGTGAGTCCCAATGCATGTCTTCTCGAAGGAAATTTTTTTCCTTCACTCAAAATGGTGTTTTCTACAGTGACCCTACTACTAAAACAAACACACCTATGGTATATCATATTCTATTTTGATATAATTAGCCATTGTTGTATTTTGATAAACTGTTCTTAATATGTGTATTTACTGCCAGTAGTCTTCTGTCACTACTGCATTTTTTTCCCCTCACATGTTTGCCTTTTGTATATTTAGAACACAGGTCCATGGAGGATACAGAACCTGACATAGAAAGGCACCCCCAGGAAAATAATGCAGAAAATGAATGTCCAATATCACCTGCGATAGTGATTGATATGGGGCAGCAGGAGAGTCAGAGCCCCAAGGATTCCTCTGTTGCAGACAGTAACAAGGTCATCGACAAAGAGAACGAGTGTACGAGTGCAGATGTTTGTCCTGTTGGCCTTAGTCAGATGGAAATTAATGATGAATGTCAGACCTCAAATACTTCCCGTGAAGACAAATTTCATATTGACGTCAGTAGAGGACAGCTGTGCCAGAACCCCAACGCTACCTCCATATCAGCGGCCAATACCGATGTGAACAATGAGGAGGAAATATATGTGGCACCAAATATTGGCATGGAGTTTGAGTCAGAAGACCATGCTTATAGGTGTTATTGCAAGTATGCTGTTCTGAAAGGTTTCAGCATAAGAAAGGATTTTGTCAACAAAAGTAGAGTAGATGGTGCTGTGGTGTCCAGAAGATTCACCTGCCATAGACAGGGTTTTCGTCCCAACAAAAATACTATAAATATGAGGAAATTCCAGCAGGAAACAAGGACCGGTTGCTTGGCACATATGACTATTGCTCGTCAGCCGAACGGTAAGTTTCGTGTCACTAATTTTGAAAGAGAGCACAATCATGAGTTTGTAACACCCTGTAATGCTCATTTGTTACCATCACAGAAAAGAATGAGTTTTGCTCAAGCTGTTGAAGTGAACATAACTGAGTCCACGTTGGATGGGGTACCAAAACTGAGAATGGGATTCGACTCGGAGGAGCATGCGTATGAGTTCTATAATGAATATGCTGGACGCGTAGGTTTCAGTGTAAGAAAAGATTATGTAAATAGGAGTAAAGTTGATGGTGCTGTAGCATCTAGAAGGTTTACTTGCTTCAGAGAAGGTTTTCGGCAGAAAGACAAACGGGATACGAATGTAAAGAGACCTCGGAAGGATACGAGAATTGGGTGTTTAGCACAAATGATTATTTCTCGTCAACCTGATGGCAGGTATCATGTAACTCACTTTGAAGAAAAACACAATCATGAACTTGTTGCTGCATGTAGAGTTCATATGTTAAGATCACAGAAGAGATCAGCTGCTACTCAAGTTGAAAACAAAATTGTAGATGGATCCAATATGTCGCCTAAGTCAGCCTCTGTATCCAATTGCAGGACAGTTGAAGGTTTTCATGATCTGGATTATGATCCCGTAGATTATGAACATAAACTACCTTTCAAATGTACAAGAGAAACAAAAGAGGGAGAAATTGAGAAGATTAGACACTACTTTCAGACCAAACGATCAAAGAATCCTTCTTTCTTTTATGCTTTCCAGCTTGATGCTGATGATCAAATAACTAATATATTTTGGGCTGATGCAAAGATGATAGTAGACTACAGTGATTTTGGTGATGTTGTTTGTTTTGATAGCAGTTATAAATTTTATAAGGACTCCCGCCCATTTGCTCCATTCCTTGGTATTAATAATCACATGCAAATGATTATCTTTGGGGCTGCACTTCTATATGATGAATCGGTGGAATCTTTGAAGTGGCTGTTACGAGTTTTCCTTGCGGCGATGTCTGGAGGCAAACCAAAGACAATCCTAACAGCTCAAGATGCAATAATGGCTGAAGCAGTTAATTCCATATTACCTCAAACAAATCACCGAGTTTGCGTATGGCATGTCTACCAAGACGCCCTCATTCGACTGAGTCACGTGTCTGTTGAATCCGGTTCTTTTGTAAAAAATTTGAGCACTTGCATTTTTGATCATGAGGAGGAAGAGGATTTTGTTAATGCATGGAATGCTTTCATGGGCAAGTATAATCTGTGGGAAAATGAATGGCTGTGTCAAATATATGAAATCAGAGACCAATGGGCCATAGCATACAGAAGACATATTTTTTGTGCTGACATAGCAAGGTTGCTAATGAGAGAAAATCTTACCAACAACCTGAAAAAGCACCTAAAGAATGACTCAGGTGGTGTTGTTCCTTTTCTCAAGCATCTTGGGAAGGTGGTGACTGACTGGCACTACAAGGAATTAGAAGCCAATTATGACATGAGCCAGCGTATGCCGGCCCTAATGGGGGATGTCATTACATTGAAGCATGCTAGAGATCCATACACACCAGAGATATTTGAGTTATTCCAGAAAGAATATGAAGCATGTTTGAATCTAGTGATAAAGCATTGCACTGAGAATGGATCATTGTATAATTATAAAGTTAGCATATATGAACAAGCGCGAGAGTATGCGGTTACTTTTGATTCCTCTAGTGAGACAATCAGTTGCAGCTGTATGAAATTTGAGTTTGTGGGAATCTTGTGCTGCCATGCATTAAAAGTTCTTGATTACAGCAACATAAGGATAGTTCCATCCAAGTACATCTTAAAGAGATGGACAAAAGATGCTAGGGTTTGAGCTCTCAGTTTTTGGAGGCAAATTTGAACGCCTCATCAGAAGGCTTTTAAATTAACCAAGGCACACATGGTTGTCACTTTTTTTTTTGTAATCATTACTGATACAAAGGCAGCATTTTATTTGTTTAACAACTTCAAGATAGAGAGAAAAGGCATCCTATGTATTAATCTTATGTAAAATGTGTGTTTGTATCTTACAAATCAAAATTCAATTCAATAATAAACAATAACTCAGATTTGTTGACTTATTCCTGCTTCTTTTGTACATTTCATTGTGCTGAAGTGGCATTTTACAGCATATCCATTCTCTAGTGACTGAAACCCGAATTGTCTGTGTGTATGTTTGGTTTTCTGTCGGAAGATTGCAAAAGTACTTTTAGACCCAAATGTTATATCTTAACCAACTTGCCAAGCCAGTTATATAAGTCTTCTTTTGTTATCTTTCCTTTGTTTCTAGGCGCTACTTCACTAATCTTAGACAAGAAAGGTTTTTGCTTCAACTTGAACATATGACTTTTGCCAAAATTCTCATGCATTTCACTCAAGATATGCCCAAATGGCATAGAAAATATGCTTTAAAACATTTTAAATTATAAAATGGCTCAACGAAGATTTTAAACTGGGAAAGACATTTGAATATATTGAGGGTACAAAAAGAGAGATGGGGGTAACCAAAAAGGAAAGAAAAAACAGAGAGAGAGAGGAAATAGAAAAAGGGTTAGAAGGCCAGGCCACTAATGTTGCTATATATACCCGGAATACAACAAAGGTTTGAAATACAATCTTTGGTGCCTAATTAATGTGGTACTGCCCCATTTATATGAAGCTACATTTACAATTTTACCCTGATCTTTCTGCTAGTTATTTGTAATTTCTGTCATTCTGGTTCCCATGCTGAATATTTGGTGATGTATTCTCATGAGTTGAAAGATTTGGATGAATCAAGGTGCGACCACTCTTTCCCTGGAAATTCTTGGTACCGTTGCTTTTGCTTTTCAGTGAAGGTCTGTTAGGAGGTAAAGAATTTTTGCTCTCTGCCATACTGGGAGTGGCTTTTCTTCCCTCATTATGTGATTCAGAATGTGTCAATAGGACCTGCAAGATAGAAAGTTGAATCTTTAACCAATTTTTTGCTATTACTTTCAACTGGGTCATGTTGCTCTCATGGATTACAAATCTTCAAGAAGACCATTATCATTGTAAACAATTTGAAAGAAAAAAAATACCTTTCTTGTCTCAATTTTTGGTGCTTTCCTTTCTTTGTAAAAATCAGGTAGTGGTCTGGCTTTGAAGCAAAAGCTTTGGCGCAGTTTTCTAATCTCAGTCTCTGCTTTCTCCTGCAAATAAGAGGATTGAATGTTATTGATTTAAACTAAATTCTTAGGAACAAAGTATATTACATTTTACAGTGACAATTTACACTTGGTATTAATTTTAGTTGTCACCCCACCTTGAGTTTTGTATGCAGCTGCACGTTCTGTGCTTCATTAGCATTGAACTTCTCTTCAAGTTTCTAAAATTGATGAAGATCAATAGACAAAACAAAGACAAGTACTTTAGTAACAATATTAAGTAAACTAAACCTCATCATCAACTGAATAGAAGGGGAAAATAAGGATTTTAGTTTTGCCTTCTTTCTTCTTGCAGCTCTTTCTTCTGTCCTCAAGCTGAAGGGGGATGATATAATAGGAGATCTCATTTTATTTCTGCATGCAAATAAAACATTGGAAATGCTGGCCTAAATACAATAAGACCATATTGAGTTGGCTGATAATACTTGTTGATCAAATATGTAACGGCCATATATAGATAAAATTGAAGTTTGAAGTTGTATATGTATCTCCTAGACCAGAAATCTATAGAAGGGAGATGATAAAGGTGAGATTCTTTTCCTTTTTATCTCCACGAAGATGGCTTTAGTGTGTGTTTGGGCGAACATTTGTCAAACGTGGTTTCGAATGAACTTGATTTTGTAAATTGGTTTGCTTTTTAAAAATAAAGCAGACGTGTTTCCAAACACCTTCAAAAATCACAAAACCATGTTTTGAGCCTTGAAAGCATGGTTTGACTGCTGCAAATGCAGTCCCAAACATGCCATTAATCAGCTACTAATGAAACAGAAACCTATATGCTAACAAGTTTTAACACATTTTAATGATTTGGGGGGAAAAAAAATAGTAAGACAAATTATTTAATTTTTGAATTCTATATGCCACTCTGAAAATTTCATTACTCAGTGTGATCTAAGATAAAATGACTTACTCTCCAGAGAGCAAGCGCCATTTCGGGCCAGCTGTATGGTTGCGTGAGGCTGATGAATCAATAGATGTTTTGTTCCTATAATTTTACAAAATTCACATGAACAATATCAAGATGAGAACAACTAGAGAAAATTTGACACTGAAAGTAAACAATAAGTTTGTAGAAATCAGGTACCTTTTGTTTTCTGTTAATGGGGTCAATGAAGAATGCTTTTGCCTCTCCTTGTTGGAAGACTGTAATTGGAAAATGACTCACTTAAGCATATTTGACAGCACTTGCAACTTGGAAGATCACAGCAAAATGGAAATTGAAGGGCTTGTAAAAGGTGAAAAATTGAAAATTACCATAGTTGGGGTTCTTAGAGGAGTCAAGCTATCCTTTGAAGCCTTGGAAGAAGAAGCAGCGCCAACTCTTGTACTTTCAAATTTCCTCATGACTGATGCAGTCAATCTATTAAGTTCTCTAATGGGTGTAAAATTATTAACTGACATTTGAAGTGACTTAGGAGTAAATCTCTTTTTATCTGCATTATTGCTTAATGCAGCAGGCTTATTGCTCATTGGGGTAGCAATATTATTATCTCTTTTGGAGGAAATCGGAGCAATGGATTTAACAGGTGTGGAGGTGAGCTTGGATGTTCCATTAGCCTTTAACAACTTAAAGGAAGAAACTGGTGGTTTCTTCTTTCCAGTGGATGCCAAAACTTCCTGATCAAAGCTAGAGACCTGCTGCAATAACTACCACTATGTTAGTGCTATGACCTCAAAAAACAAAACAAGGGCGGCCCAATGCACGAGGCTCCCACCATGTGGGGTTTGGTGAGGGTAGATGTACGTAGTCTTGCCCTCTGTAAGCGGAGAGGCCGTTTCCAGATTCGAACCCGTGACCCTCAGGTCACAAAGCAGCAACCTTACCATTGCGCTGAGGCTCGCCCTCAAAAAACCAAAATCAAAACAGGAAAAAAATTTCTAGGAAATAAATTAACATAATAATAACCTTCAGTGTTGGTGTCATAATTGGAGGTGTTTCACTGAGCTTTTCACTTTGCTCTTTAAGGGTATGAACATCTTCAACATGGTTTATCAATTCAACCTTCATTGAATTCCCTACAACAGCTGCTTGTTCCATCTGTGGCTCAGCTTCCTCTACCTTGTTACTTTCAGATATAATAATACTTGCCTCTATATTTGAATCTGAATCATGGCCAGTGGCTGTGACCATGGTGTCTGGCTCAGAGGTCAAACTCAAAACCTTTGCATCTTGTTCATCCTTGACAACCATTTCATGGTTTGGACTTGTGTGTGAATTAAGGGTTTCATCATCATTATCACGATCAATTGCTCCTTCATTTTCTTGTCCTGTGGCATTTTTTTGTGCAGTAGCATTGTTTGCTTGTTCAAGCAAAGCAGCTGCTGCTGCCTTTTGAGCAGCAAGTTTCTTGTAGTGAGCTTCAAAGAAAGCCTTCTTCTGTGCAACTGAGCCTGATATTAGAGACTAATTAGTTAGGAATTAGTTAATAGTTTGTTAGTAATTAGTTACCAACATATTAGAAAACATGGCTGATCTAAAAAGAGAGAAAATATACAAAAATTAAAATAGAGTTGTATTGACATGAGAGAAGTAATTACACCAAGCCATCTAAATGACTTATATAGAGAACACGCAAGTAACCAACTAGTAACTATTAACTACTACCAGACTATTAACTAATTCTTAACTAATTATATTTCTAATACCTGGTCTTGAATATCTCTCTGCCTCTTCAACATAGCGGTTGTGAGAGAAACTAGACCACCTCTCCCATGCCAGGGACTCTGACATGAACCTACCAAACGATACTGACTGCCCAAGTGCATGAATTGGGTTGTTCTGAAACGCACAAGTTTCACAGTTTTTTCAAGGTGAACCTTCACAACAACATACAGAAAAACAAAGAGAAAAAAAGAGTCTTTTTTTGATTAAATTGCACCCAACAACAAGTGACCCAGAAACAAAAACTTCAATGTATCATGTTATAGTAACAAAACTCACCACTCATCAAAGATTAAAAAGCATAAATAAGCAAATTCCCAAGTCCATGAAAAAATCAGTCAAAAGTTAATAAAATTTATGGCAATTCATGCTTATTTCTCTTATATTCCCATTGTTTCATGAATTACATGCATAACATAACCAAGTAAAAGATGAAGAAAAAACAGAAGGGAAAAAATGGAAATTATTTCAGTGTATTTATTAACAATCCAACAATACAAATTCTGGGAGACAGAATTGACTGCTAAATGAACAAACCTCATTGGCTTCATTGGAAATTCCAGAAGCATAACAAAATGGTTGCATGAGACAAGCTGAGTCCCCCATGTTTTCACAGCAACGTTGAAACCTCAAAAGATCCAAACCACCCTCTTTTTATTAGTTGCATTATTTTATTATATTTTATGTGGCCGTTTGTTTGGACACATTCAAATTTGAAATTCAAAATCTAATAAAGCCATGGGTTGGTTGTGCTGTGTGCATGATGTGGAAAAGCAGACAACTTTAACAGAATATAAAAAATTAAAAAAAAAGTGTAGTGTTGTAGTGTGGTGTGCAATCTTTTCTAGTTTCTAAAGTGTTGTGGGGTCCACCAACAAAAATGTTTGGAGGAGGAGCCTCAATCTTCTTTTTTTCTCATCTGGGTTAGGGGCCCACATTGTGAAAGAGTAAGAAAAGGAAAATCTCCAACGTTTTATTGTTGATCTGGTGTTGTTGGCATGTTTGAATTTTGTTGAAGCATCAATTCAAATTAAATTAATGCTAGCAATATTCTGTCTAACATACTCTTTATACATATTTTCTCACCAAATAAAGTATGAAACTTACATTGTTTAATGAGAAAATTTCACTTAATTATAGAAAGTGTGTTAAAAAGAGGGTATTAGAAAATGTGTTGTTAATAATTTCTTCAAATTAATGTTTGTTTTGGTCAAAAAGGGGGTTTCTTTAATATCATCATGCATGTTTGTTGTAATAATAGGAGCAAGAATGAAAAGAACAGTGAGGGATGCATATGTAAAGAGAAATGTTATATCCTCCTACATATTCTCCTATTACTTTATAAAATAAGTATTTAATGAAAAAGTGAATCTTGAAAACATAAAATACATTTAACACTTTCTCTATTTAATAATTAGAAAAATTTATAGGAATAAAAGTAAGAAAATTTAGAATTATTTATATGCAAAGCCACGGTTAATCCTACTGGAAAGTAGGTGGTTGTCCAAGTTGTAGAAGGTGAAGATGTAATGTGTTGAACCACCAGTAGTTGTAAGATTACCTGGGTAAAATAACTAGGATGTGGACTGTGTTCATGGTTGGTAATTTGAAAATGATAGACTATTATGGGATATATTTGAGAAATATGGAAAGAAAATAAAGAAAGTGAAATCGTGTATTTTTTTAATTATGGAAAGACTAGGTTTGTTTTATGATTTAGAATCTATCTTTAGATTTTGATATAATTAGTTTTAAAAGAATGGGTGTTAAAAGAATTAATTTTAAAGGAATTGAGGTTAAAAATATTTAATTGTGTTTGGGAACAATATTTCAAAAATGAATTTTTTAAAAATTGATTTTGTTTGAATTAGGAGTGGCCAAGAGTTGGGTTGATTCATGTTAAAAAACACCTGTATCATGTCACTTTGACACGCAATTTCCTTTTATTATTCAAGATAAAGGGTAATAATGATTGAAAATATCTAATAGCAGAGTCTTTCAACTGGATAGATGAAAAATGCCCAAATTAAATTAATTTTATTTAATTAATATTGATTCAATTTACTGTAATATGTAAGCTCACAATCGGTATCATAATGTGGGTATGCCACATAAAGATAAATTTTTTTTATTAGAGTAGACAAATAGTTAAGATTATATTTTTTTATACCTTGGTGATTATTATTGATAAATGAAATAGAATCAAAGAGAAAGTAACAATTATGAATTAGATATTAAATTACTTTCAAGTTCAACATTGGAATCTTCATTTTTCACTTTGTGAACCATATTGTACAAAGAAACTGATGGCTTCAGTCCTGAATCTATCATCTGTTGCAAAAGAAGCTCAGCTTCCTTCCACTTTCCATCCTTGCATAGAAGTCCAATTGTTGAACAAAAACTGGCCACATTTGGAACCATTCCTTTGCCAACCATTTCTTTGAGTAGCCTAAAAGCCCTATAAGAGCTTCCTTCTTTGCAATAACCATGAATCATTGTATCATATATGACACTGTTGGGTTCCAATTGCAACTCAAACAATGATTTGAAGAGTTTGGATGCTTCTTTCATGTTACCATTCATGCATAACCCATGTATTAAGACACTGTATGTGTAAACATCTGAAACCAAACCAGACTTCTGCATCAAAGAATGTATCTCAAATGCTTTCTCCATATGATTCAACTTTGCAAATGCATCAAGTAGAATGGTATATGTCACTTTGGAAGGAGCAACATGTCTCTCCTCCATTTCCTTGACCAAGTTGAGAGCTCCTGCTAAATTTCCAATCTTTGAATACCCTGCAATCAAAGTGTTATATGTCACAGCTGTTGGTGATAGACCATTTGACTTCAATTGGTTATATAATCTAACAGCAGTGTCCATCTTTCCAGCATCACAAAACCCATTGATCAGTGTGTTGTACGTGATTACATTAGGCCTCAGGCCAAGACTATTGACTGAATAAACCAACTTTACTGCTTCCCCAAGCTTCTTCACTCGACACAGCCCGCCGATCAAATGGTTGTATGTCACAACACCATGCGCTACACCTCTCTCACGCATTTCATCGAACACCTTAAAAGCTTCATCGATGTTCCCACCATTACAATACTCACTGATCACACAATTGTAAGCATAGATATTGGGCACAATCCCACTTCTCTTCATGTTTTCGTACATTTGAAACCCTTCCTTCTGAAGGCCTTGTTTGAAAAACCCGTTTATCAACACGCTGTAAGTATGCTGATTGGCAACTAAATCCAATCCCTTCATCTTGCAAAACAACTTCTTTGCCAGATGAACATCACCATTCTTGCAACAGCCATCAATCAGTGTAGTGTATATGACAACATTTGGAGACAAACCCATCTCCTCCAACATAGCCAGAAGCTGAAAACCTTTCATCAAGTCACCAGCTTCACAACAACCCTTGATCATAATCCCAAAGCTATAAACATCCAGAACAACCCTGTTCTTCTTCAATTCATTGAAAACCAACCATGCTTTGTCAAAACAATTAGATCTAATAAGCAAGCTCAACACATTATTGAATGTGTTTGAACTAGGAGCATGGCCCCTGTGGATCATCTGGTGTAAGAAATAGAGGGCTTGATCAGGTGATTGAGAATGAACATATGCATTAACAATTGCTTCATGGAGAAGAACATTAGAGGAGAAATGGGCTTGTGTTGTTAGTTGTTGCATAAGTGAGGAAGGGGAGAACATAGATGAGGAGATTTGACCGGAGATTACGCGCACGAGTACTGATTGAGCCTGGGATAGCATGCCAGAGGAGAGGAGATGGTTTAAGATGAATGACATAGATTGAGAGGTGTGTTGAAGGCCTTGGCAGGTTGAGGAAATGAAGAATGAGAATGCCTTTTCCGGAGGCACTTTCACCATCTTCTGAATCAAAATCAAAACTTCATAAGAAGGAGACATATTTTTGTCTTCCCTAGTCCAACACTGCCACTTCCACCTTATAAATAAGCTTATGTTGTGTTTCACGTGACATACAGTCAAAGAAACCACAACTGTTATTGGGGTTTCACATGACACATTGTTGCATCTAGACCAGTTTTCCAGGTGGCAGGTCATACATCTCAACTATCCATTAAAATAACAACATATCCATTGGTTATATCATGGTGATCCACCGTATACTGAGCCTACAAACTTGTTTCATTTCCAGGAATTTGGCTTGAAAATACTTTTGTAGTATCTGAGTTCCTCTATGTTTGCTTTCTTTGGCAGGTGCTTTCTTCTAATCTGCACAAATGATAACCTTTTATTGAATGTTCCAGAGAAAACTCTCAAACGGATCAACTAGTCATTAACTACCGTTGCAACGCACAAAAGTGCAATAATTATTAATGGAAAACATCAAAATATAAACATGGATCAAATAGCTACATGGCAAGGATATCCATTGTTTACTGCCTCTTAAAATTGTCCAACTGGTTACCAGTTACTGAAAATGGTGGAAAATAACATAGTCATGAGTAAAAAACATAAGCCATTAATCCAGCACAAAGCAAGGGTAGTGTGGCACAGGTAATTCACTACTTCAAACACCAAATTTTTTTTTTTACTAGTATCCAAGCATCCAAGAATCTCCTGGAGCTACGTCATTACGTATCCAAGCATTTTTATACTACACAGAATTATACATCTAAATATGGCAAATCCAAGGACTTCCCTCAAATCAACAACACCATCATGTGGAACATAAATGGGAAACAGGGTACCAAGGGCCATGTTCTCATGTGAGTATTAAACTCCCACTTTATTCAATAATAATATTTAAGACAATAAAAGGTGCCAACGTTGCCAGTGCAGAAATGAAAGCCAATGCAGTAAGAAAAAATATAGCAGTAATGAATGTCATTTTTAGACTTGCTCAAGGTCAATATTAGTGATGAAAGGTGGGTTATTCGGTCAAAATAACTGTCTTATTCTATAATTAAATATTGCAGGAAACCAAAACAGGATTATTTTCTTGATTTGTTAAAAGGAGCCAAGCTAAAATCTTCCCCCAAAAAACTAACTGGCAGGATGTTCCATCCCATTGAGCTCAAGGTCTGTTCTGTTCTGGCTAGTTAAACAGTGCACTGAACAAAAATCTCTTAAGAGAGCCATAGACTTCAATTCATCATGCTACAAAGATAAAAGTTAATAGGAAAAAAAAAAGGAACTACACCTAAAGGCCATAACTTCCATCCAATACATAATCAACAGGGGAAAAAAAGGATAGAATTAGAGAAAGAAAGAATACAGAGTTTGTGAAATCTTACTATTTGGACCTTATACTAGGCTAGGCATTTGAACACCAGTAGTAACAATGAATATGGAATTAGAGGGTCACAAACCTTATTTTGATGCACATCAAATAGTTCAATTTACACAACCTTATTAGAAGCTCCAATACCGAATAATAAAAGGAAAAAAAAAAAAAACAGCAATTGGATGAAGGATGGAAGAAATAGCAAAAAAGCCAAGTCAGTCACCTAAGAGCGTCATGGATCTCCGGCTTCGCCGGCGAAGCGGTGGCGGCCGTCAGATGATGATGGGTTCAGTCGTGATGCATTGCAGTCACAGTCACACGAATGAGCGCGGGTCATCTCATTTGGATTCCCATTTAACCATACCACTTATCAAAATTATACCTGAAATTGTTAAGCGCGATTAATTTAATTTTTAAAATTATAATATTTTAAATTAGTTTTTAAAATTGAATTTTTTTGATTTTATTAATTCTTATAAATTAGTCAATTTGGTCCTTAAAAGTGTACAACAGAAACTAATATGACTAAGAATTTTCAATTTCAATGATAAATTTTAAATATTAATAATTTCATAAACTGAATTGACGGTGGTCTATAATTTTAGAGACTAAATTGGTGATTAACTCAATATTTTAAGTGATATAGTTTTCTTTCAAAACTGGCCATAATTTAATTAATTTTTAGTTTCACTAAACACATCATCACTAATAAAAAAAGTTAAGAAAATAGAGGTTTAGGAGTGAAGATATCTGTTAACATTAATAAATATATTTTTATAAAAATAGTAAAATTAAAGAAACTTGACAACAAATAAATACTTAATTGCACTTTTGATCTCTCAGTTATTGTAATTGTGAGATTTTGGCCCCTTAATTTCTAATTGAGCAAATTAAATCCCTCAATTATCACAATTGTTGCAATCAGTCCCTCCATCACTATATTTTTTTTACTGATCCGACACTATATCCTAAATGCATAAATAATTGTTGCAATGAATTTCATAGATAAATTCAAGATATAGAAATATAGAATATTGAATCAAAAACTATTTGTGTGGTTAGTTTTTGACACGGTCAAATCATCAATTCAGTTACTATATAAAAAGGATAAATCCTAGTTTTCCAAGTTGTGAGTCTTGTGACACATATCACATCCTAAGTTATAACATGTTTACATTTGTTATCTCATCATCAATTTTTTTTATTTTCAACTAATAAAATTATTTTTTTTTACATTTTTTTATTAACAAAAGACTTGTACTTTATACAAGCGATATCAAGAAAACGAGTCTCTCATTTTGGTTGTAAACTAGTACCTTTAATTTCTGACTCATTTGGTTTTTATATTTAGAAATTTTGAAAGATACACTAAAGAAATAATCATACAACAACTAATTCTCTCTTTCCAAGACGGCAAGACCTAATAGACTGGCAATTGACAACCCAAGGCACCACCATGTTCTTGCAACAACATATTGATTTAGAATAGTTTTGGTTGACAATGTTGAACTTCAAAAATTAAGTCACATAACCCCCCATTTTTTTATTATAAATTATAAAAGTGAGTCTTTACAGAAACTGTTGACAGGGATATGATCTTTACACAAAGTGAGCCTTTGCTATCACAAGCCAAAAAAGGAAAAGGAAAAAGTATAGAATATTCAACTTCTCTATTCTGAAGGAGAAAATCCAAGTTGAGTTTGAAAGGTGTAGTTTTCAGCTTCATGTTCTACTATACTGCTAAGACCTTATGATTTCTGAGGTACAAAATAGTACAAGCAATCAATCTCAAATTAAAGAACAAAAGATATCTTCCCTTTGCAAATTTCTCAATCATTGATATCCATTGACACTAGCTATCAAGTGGAAGGGCTTCTTGGAGGGTCAGAGAACTGGCTTGCTTTGTAGAAATGAAATCACACATACTCAAGAAACATGCTTTCTCTAAGTTCTAACCTTTAATTTGTGATTCCTTCATGCTTTACACCATGAGAATGAAAAAAAAGGATCACACTGTTTACAGAGGTGCATCAACACCGCTGCGGCTGTGCCGGTCGCGTCCATTCGTTTCCATGTATCCTGAATGCAAGCTTCTCCTCCTCCTACTATGGTGTTTCGTCCTTGTTCGTCCTCCTTTATGTCCCGAATACACCATGAAAATGACGACCAAGAAACCTAGTCCGGAAAACGCCCACAAGAACACCACCCAAAACCGGAAGGAACTAGGCACCTCATCATCTTTCTGAACACTTCTTGCCAATAATTCCTCTGAATGATTTGTTGTTGAGATATGGTTGCTTATTGAATCAGTACTTGCATCTATGTTGCCAACTTGAACTTCCCTTGAGATTGCACTTTCTTCTGTACTCTCCACCTTTTTCAATGTTGATAAGGAATCGGCACCAGGGCACCTCTTCTTGTGATGCAGATCCAGTGCTTCATTCAGTGTCTTTGCACATTCTATGCTGAGCAGGTCTCGCTGTAAATTCTCCGAATTATCTCGATCAAGAGTCGAGGGATCTGGTGGGTCTGGGAACTTGACCCAGCATCTGTTGACCATGTCAACCTCCCGCCAGTCTGCCTTGTCGAAGCTCCAATTCCCGACGCGGAATAGCAGTCCATAATGAAAAACTCTGTACTTGACGCCCGGCACAGGAGCATATCCCGGGTATATCAGTATCTCATTGTTAATGGTATGCTTTAATTTCAACTGCATAAATAACATTACTGCTCATATCAGTGAAACCCTTTTTAATATTTACAGAGCAAGTAAGAAATGTGTAGCATAGCATACCAATTTGTGGCAACACACAATGAAAGAGAATAACAAAGCATGACAACAACATCATAGGGAATGACAATTGATGCTCATTTCAATCCATAGTTCTATGAGTTAGGCTATTGAGAGAAGTTCATAATTAGTTAATTGTTTATATATCTCTAAAACACCCATAGGATGATCAAAATTTTTAACTTGCTAGTATTTTCCCCCAAAAGCTTAAGGCTTAAGAAGCTCTTTGAACTCACCACTTGCTCATAGCAGTTTCAATATCATGTCAAAGACCAACTCTCCAAAAAGCTTAAGCTATTAGTTGAAGGCTTATTAGTGGTTTTATTATAACTAAGACATACAATATACCCTTCTATCTATAGGGTCACATTAATTCCCTTTGCACAAACTAACATGTAATCATTGATGATGCCCTATCTTCGGCCATCAGGAGCCAAAGGTCAGCATCAATTGAATATGCAGAAAATTCTTAAGTGACAAGTTCTGGAACTGAAATAGGTTATCATATGAACAAGCATGCTATGCATGATAAGCATGTAATAACAAAATACCTCTGCTGCACCAAATGAGTAACCATACATCTCGCTGATCCACCCAGATTCATATATGTCTCCTGTTATATTTCTTGCGTAATGAGCTCTATCAGCTCGGACCTCCTCAGTTTTATGCAGCCACAGCATAGCGAATTTCCGGAGATCGTCTATATGCATAATGATTACACCGCCAACCTTGTCGCATGCCTCAGGATGGCTAGTATGTAACTTTGCGAGTTCATTGTCACAGCCAATAAGGTAGCTAGCATGTAAAGATTAGAAAAAATACAACCAAGTGATCAAATTGAAAATGAATGATAAAACTGCAGTCATCAACACTGCATTTGTATCAACATTAACAGGTCACGTAAACATCAATCAAAGTCACCAGGCTTACTCATAAGGAGTTGAAACAGGATGGCCACGTGCAGCTCTGAATTCCCACGGAGTGATTGGGCCTCTCAGGATCATATCAGCATCAAGAATAACTATGAATTCAGCATCAATATTTGCATGATTAAGCCAGTGAAGGACTGCAGCTGGTTTATTAATTGCTGGATACCTAAAATAAAACATAAAAACTATCAATGTTTTCAGCCTATAGTCTAATTGGTTTAATCATTCAGCCACATGAAGCATTAAATAGAGGTAGGATCTCAATAACTGAAGAGTTGAGGCACAAAATATCTTGTATATCATTTAAGCAGGAATAGCAAACATGAGGCAAAGATAAACAGCTTTACAGTATTAAATAAGTGAAGTTAAATGTGAGTTCCACCAAACAATGAAAGACTAAACCAAGAGCCTTAATTTTAGGACACCAAAATCAAGCACAATATATAACAGTCACATAAAGTTGCTCTGGATGTTACAAGTTGAAAGGTTCAATTATTTTAATAGGGAAGTAACTGACTTGAACTTGATATGTCTGGTATTAAGAGGTTAGAGAGCATATGTTAGGCCACCAATTACAGAAGTGTATCAAAGGAGTAAAATGGGACCCCAACTTAGGGCCCCCCACATCAGCACAGAACCAGCAGGCAGTTAGAAGTTAGAAATGTCAGTTATGATGGTGAGTAGATTCGGTTATGAATAAGGGAAAAGAGGAAAAACGAGTCAGTTTTGTGACTTGAGTGTGACAGAACAAGCTTATTTCTCTCTAATTCTTTCTCCTTGGGAATCCGCTGTTCCAAGAAGAGCTCAGTGCAATAAAGATTCGTTCTTTTCTTTTAATTTCTTCTATACCAGGTTCTTAACAGCATACTCAAAGTAATGATAAAAAAATCACTTGATTTCCAAATTCCAACTTAATAATCACAGTGGTTAAGGGAGCAATAAAATCAGGGAAAAGAAATCAACCAAGGTGGATGACCAGTTTGACCATGATGAATATAATTTCACTGTTTCAGATACAATTCAACATCATCATTAATCACGGGAATGAACTTTTCAAGTTTGCTTTTATCTAAATTAGCTTTAAATATCTATAAAAGAATGATGCTACAAAGATAGTCCTTTGCTTGTTCCATGATTGATTTTGCAACTACTAATGTTGACCACTTTGTCCCAATCACACAGTAACCGGCATTGCAGAAATGACAAGCAACAAACTGAAAAAGCTAACATCATACTATTGAAAATTGAAATACACAGACAAAGAAACACAATTACCAATCTCCTGTTAATGGATGTCGGCTCATGGAGGGGACATAATGTGTAGGAGCCAGATCATGGCCCTTATACTTCCTTAAATCCTCATCAGTGCAGCTGAGAAGCCTGGTTATATTTCCAGGCTGTCCACTTGTGCGAAAACTGTGCATTAGTCCTACAGTTTGCCAATCAAAGTATGTGGTGCATTCTGTGGAAAAAACCGTATGGATTTTGGGATATGGCTTTCCGGCATTATCATCAACACGTTCTTCTATGGTATCCTCCATCATTTGTAAAGTAGCAGGAGTCACATATTTCGGCTTAGTTAGTTCAGCAAAAGCTCTGCTTTTCAAAAAGCTCAAGTATTTTGACCATGCCGGCTTAGGGCAACCATTTGCTGCATGCTGTAATAAAAGACCTTCGTTTATAATGTTTATGCACTCTATACTTAGAAATAGCCCTCGCCTTTGATTAGGGTCAAGTTCCAACTGTAATACCTGCAATAAGATACTTTCCAATATCAGCAAAACTTGGAAAATCTTGACGCCATATTTATGTGCATAAATTCAGAACATTTGGACTAAAAATGAAGTTTAAAATGCTGAGTATTATATATACAGATGCCATGGGACTATGTGCTTGCTTACTAATTCTTAGAATTTGTGGGCCTAACTCATTCTTACAAAACCGGCTTGCAAGGTGAGCATTGCCCAAACTTTATAAGCACTACATTAGCTATACCACTAGTTGATGTGAGACTGTCAACATTAATAAATGAAGCTTCATTGTAATTACAAATAAACATGCTTTTTCACAACACAGGAATTTCTTCTCCTACAAAACCAATAGACCACTGGGGATAGAGCATGTTTTTCTACCACGACACCCGAGTTTACTGCTACAAATACACTGGTTTACATACCTCCCTGGGATAAGGAGGTTCTGGAAAGAGCCGGTTACATTCATAAACAATTCTGTCTTCATGGTGAGCCAGTTTACTAAATGACCAATTCCCTACACTAAATGGCAGCCCATAGTGAAGAAGAATTGGCTCAATTCCCTCTCGAGGAACATAACCTGGGTAGATCATCAAGTTATCATTGATCTTGTGCCGAAGTCCAATCTGTGAACACGAGAGGGGAATCCCACGGGAGGATAGAAAGAAGAAGCAAACATGCAAAACCATTAGTGAAAGCTGAATAGTCAATCACAATCATGATAGTGCTAGATGGTTAGAGCAGAGTTACATTAAATATACATTTTATAATGCTCAAAATAAAAAAATAAAAATAAAGAACACATTTTATGGCATTGAACTTACTTCTGCGGCACCAAAAGAGTATCCATACATCTCACTGATCCACCCTTTACCATAGATGTCTCCAGTTATGTTTGTTCCCCAGTGAGCCCTATCTTCTCGTACTTCTTCTGTTTTGGAAAGCCACAAGGGAGCGAAAGCTCGCAGGTCATCTATATGAAAGACCAAAAGCCCGCCAACTTTGTCACACAGCTCTGGGTGTTTTGTGTGCAGCTGAGCCAAAATATTGTCACAACCTATTAAGTACCTGGAGAAGGAATTTGGGTATATAGCAAGTTTCAATCATGAACCAGAAAAAGAAACACCAAACATAAAATACAAGACATATATATACTACAAGAGATTTAATCCAGTTTCATAACTTCATAATGTCAAGGCTTAGAGTGTTTTCATTTCCTGTTTTTACTTTTAATTAATTGAAAAATTGCATTGTTGTTTTCACTATTTCCTGTACAAATCTTTAAAAACTGAAAACAGATTGGAAACAATATGACATATTTGTAATTAATTAAAAGTAAAAATACATATTTGTAATTAATTAAAAGTAAAAATAGGAAATGAAAACAGGAAACGTTTTCTCAAAGTAAACGAGCCCTTAGGCATCCAAATTTTTTCCATATCACTATAATTTGATTGTTGCCAAAAGTAAGTTGTACTAGTCCATTAGCATCCTTCCAAAAAAACATCTGCGACAGCAGTGATAGGTAGATATCTAGCTTTTTACACTGTATCACTATGAGAGTGAATAAGAAACAAGTAAGAAATTAGTGAATACCCATAATATGCTGCAACAGGTCTTCCTTTCTCCGCACCAAGTTCCCAAGGTATAATTGGGCCACGGATTATCATGTCTGCATCCAGAATGACAACCCAATCAACATTTTTTGCATCCTTACTATGTTTGAGCCAGTGTACTACGCCAGCAGGTTTGTTTATTGCGGGGTACCTGCATGGAGGACAGAAAATTCATTTCTCATTTTGCTGTCTTGGGAAAATGGTTCTGCTTTTTGTAATAAGGTACACACAACTTATTTGGATCCAGGCATCATACTCGGCAAAGGGGCGTGTTAAAATTGAAAACACTCTAAAAGGGGGATATGGGAGAGGACATCAACTCACAATGCCAAAAGCACTACCAGAAATATTTTCAATATGAAGCAAGAGCAGCAAAATTGGTGACAACTGCAAGCTCAAACGTCTTTATTTATAAGGAAAACTGAATATTGTTGACTTCATAAAACTTCTTATCAACCTCACAAGTCATAACAACTCATAGAATCAGAAGATACAAAAACCAGCATGCAGAAATTCTAGCAATCAAATTTATTGTTGTTGAGAAGGAAAAGAGATGAGAGATGTGTGATAGAATCCTTGTGTCTGAATTACACCACACAACGAACAACATTATATTTATATATACAATGAGTCATAAATACAAGGATTTACAGTAACCCTAATCACCATAATCATATAGAATCAGCCCATAATTACCCGATTTACATTATTTCCAACAACAGTAACACACAAATCCAGAGCAAAATTCGCAGAAATAATTTCAATACCACAGCAACCCGCAACATTTGCACACACCATTACAAGAACTAACAGACACTGACCCCCCAAACATGCTCAAGAAGAAGAACAACAACAGCAGCAGCAGCTGCTCTATATAATATAACTACACACAGAAACACATCAAGCAGACAGACTTCAAAAAATGTGCCAATAACCAACATTGAACAATACACAACCAAAGTCAACACCATTAACATTGCTTCACAATGAACAACACAAACCAATCTACATTTCACAATCCAAATTCAGAAAATATCCCCCCACCCCCTCCAAAAATAAAAAGAAATCAACTTTGCAACACTAATAAGAAGGTCACGGGTTCCACTAACATAACATATTAATTATTAACATTTATCTGTTATAAAAAAAAACTTGCAACACTGATGATAATAATAAAAATAATCATTATTACAATAAGTATTATTATTATTTTTACCAGTCACCAGTTTTGGGGTGTTTGCTCATTGAGGGAACCTCAAAGGTTGGTGCCAAATGCATGCCTCTATAATTCTTCTTCTCCTCATCAGTGCAACTAAGGAGACGTGTGATGGGTCCAGGTTGCTTGGCCTTCCTGTAGCTGTTCATGATCCCAACCGTTTGCCAATCGAAGTAGTTCTGACACTCCACTGAGAAGAGGGTGTGAACCCTCCTCCATCTCGGTGCCTTCCTTGCCCCTTCGCTAGTATTAGCAATGCCCATCATCACCAACACCATCAAAATCAAAACTTTCCCCATTGAAGCTTGGTTTCAAGCTCAGATGTGAAATGGGTATCGCCCCAAAGATCGGAATTTCACTCAATAACATTGATCTCCATCTCCCACACACGCACACAGCTTGTTGGGGTTAAAGTCAAAATTCTGGGGTTTTATAATAAATAATAAATATAATTATAATAATACGAGATGATGGTTGTTTGAGAGGAGAATAAGGTAGTAGTACCGTAGTAGTATTGTTTTGCATTGTGTTAATTAAATAAGTAAAATAATAATAAATATGGAGTTCCAATCAATAATGGTGATTAATTATTGTGGATTGAATCTGGAAAGTGTGTGTGAGTGTAGTTGGTAATGGGAGTGTATTATGAGATGGGTAATGTGTACGTTGAATCTTCAACGCTTTGAAAAATTTTGTCTTGTTTTTGGGAAAGGAAAGTGTTTTTGTGATTTGCTGTCACCAGTTAGGAAGAGGAAATTCTTCATCACCTAATGAATAAAACGTCGTCGTTTATTTGTTTAGCGTTTCTTACACAAATGTCACCGCTAGTAATGAGAAGTTTACTAATATAGAAAGATTAGTGCTAGCAACACACTCTCTAATATATTTTTTTCAATATATTTTTTATGATTAAAAAAATAGATTTTAAAATAAGACAACGATATATACTTTTGGTTAGACACATTTTTTATGATTGGTTAATTTATTCTTCAAAAACTCAACACATTTCTTTAAAATAATTAATTTATGAGATAATTAAATTAATTTTGCAAAAAACAACCTAATAATAGAGAGTGTGATGTGATGAAGAATATGTTACTATTATTCTTCAAAAATATTTAGAAGAACAATTTTTGTTAAGTTGTGTACGATGAATTATAAAACAATGATTATAAAACCATTCTAAAACTTTCTTGGTTTTTATTACAATAAATTAATCTCCAACCGTTATTTGATTATTAGTAAATGTTAAAAAATATAGGATTGAATGATGATCGTCTATTCGCTTTTAATAACGGCTCTTGACTGTAGTATATATTAAAAATGTGAAATTATTTTCACCAAGCCAACAACATCAATGATTATTACTTATTAATGGCTTTTTAAGTCATGGAAAAGATCCATAAAAAAGAAAGTCATGGAAAAAGAGAGAATAAGGGTTTGTCTGGAATAGGTTTTTTTTTGAAAGGGAGAGTTTTGGAGGACTTACACTAATATTTTGGAGTAAGGGTGGCCTTGAACATGCGCGGGAGGAGCGACCGCACAGGGTTTTATTTTTTAGGGGCACCAATATTAGGTAAATTTGTACTTATATATATATATATATATATAGAGGAGGGATCAAATTACACCGGTGTAACTCTTGGACGATGTTACACCGCTAATAACTATTCACCGGATAATTATATTCTAAAACTCACCGTTGGATTAAAAGATACTATCATGTAGATCATTCCTATAAAATTTCACATCAATTTAAAATCATTTGATGTGTCATTGAGATACGTCAAGATTAATGTCTTTTAAAGTGTATGAATTTTGACATATCTCAATGACACATCAAACAATTTTAGATTGATGTGAAATTTTACAGGAATGATCTATATGATAATAACTTTTAATCTAACGGTGTGTTTTAGAATATAATTATCCGCTAAAGAGTTATTAGCGGTGTAACATTGACCAAAGTATTACACCGGTGTAATTTGATCCCTCCTTATTTATATAAGTAAAAATTTGATAAGTAAAAATTTGATATATGTCACATGATAGATTAAATAGTCTTACTTTGATATCTATTGAAAAAAAATTTTTAAACAAACTTTGATTATGAAAAAATTATTTGTGATTTTGTAGCAAAAAATACTAAGAGAATAATTTTTTAATGATTAAAAGAATACCATATTCAAAGTTTACACATGGTCTCCAAAATCCCAAACCTGACATTTTGGAGGGCCTTGCACTAATATTTTATTCAGAGGTCACTCACTCAAATATTCTCTTTTGAACTCTCTCCATTGTATGAAGCCGCAACACTATTTTTAACATCCCTTATTTTTTTAAAGAGGGTCTGAGTAAACAATACGCGGAGGGAGTGAGAGTTGATTGCGTAGCATAAATGAATGCGTACGGATCGTGGAATTCTCGTTTCGTAAAAAATATCATTTTCCTTCTACAAACGCAGAAAAAAACAAGGGACCAAATGTAAGATAAAAATTATGGGGGACTAAAATAAAAAAAAATGATAAATAGTAAATATTTATAGGGACAAAAAAAATATTTAACCTTTTTTGTTTTATTGTTATTTTCATTGAGGGAAGATCATTGTCCTCATTCAAAGGGACATTCTATTCTAATTTTTGTAATAAAAAAAGGGGACATTCTAATTTCAACACTCTGAGCCACACGACTTTCAATTTCTTTACCAAAAAAAAAAAACATGACTTCCAATTTTATCCTACACTTTTTTATTTTATCCCATTTTATTTGGAGTAACTTTTTCCCATAATTCTGAAATATAAACCCATAACTGATAACACAATAAACTTCAGTCAAACTTGTATAATCTAAACACAAGCCTTTAGATAACAGCAATTTAACCCAGAAAAGGACAAAATAATGTATAAAGAGACATTGACTCCATTATTTCAGGAAAAAGAAATACATATATCAGTAAATCAACTAGAAAAATGAACCAAAATAATGAATAAACTTTATACATGGACAACAAATCTACAACACAACATCAACATCATGAGAACATTAGTCCTAGGTTAATTTTCCAACAGACACTTAAAATTGAAACAAATTCCAAGACAAGAAAGATTCTTGGAGAGTTCTTGCTTTGCAACACAAGCAACCTTACAATAACTTGGGCTTGAAAACTTCCTAAAAACACCCATGTTGGTGTTGCATTGATCTCTGCAAGTTGCACTACACAACTTCATCATAGCCTTAGCACAAGGCCTTAACCTCTTCACAGAGTACCCTGTACATGTCTCAAGAGTCTTTCCCCAAAAAGGGTACCTCCCAACCAAAACTCTTGCACAATACACAGCAGAAGCAGCAATCACTGAAGGCTTATAACCACACACAATTGGGTAGTGTGTCAAACTTAGCTCACACAAGAAAAACACCATGTTCTCCATGATCTTCTTCTCATCATCATCATCATCATCATCATCATCATCATCATCATCATCATCATCATTATCATGATCATGCCATGCCCTCATGTTCCTAAGGAGAAACACATAAGGTGTTGGAACTGTTAAGACCCAATTAAGCTCTTGAAGAATCAAACTCTCCATTTCACATATCTCATCTGGGGTACAAGAATATTGGGTTATGTATTCCAAGTCATAAACAGAAAGTGAATTTTGTTGTTCATACTTTGAAGCCAATAGCAATGAGGTGACACCAACAAGTTCAAGTTGCTTCCTTTTTGCTTCTTTTGTTGTTGTTTCTTCAAATTTGGTTGCTTTGGAGAGAAACCGGTCAAGAATGTTGACACAAAGATAAAGGGTCTCTGGCATGAGTTCTAACCCGAAGTGTGTGTCTATCAACCAATCTATTACATCTCTTCTCATGTCAGAATCTACCTTGTAGTAGTACCCTTTTGAGGTTGTTGTTGTTGTTGTTGTGCTGATTTGACACTCATCAAGATGGTAGAATTTGTAGAGATCATCATCATCATATTCATAGTCACATTTTTCTTCATTGTGGATAATGGTGTTGTTATTGGAACCATGAATATTGTGATGATGTGAATCTTCTTCTTCTTCCTTAGAAGGCTTGGAATTGGGGCGAAAACAAATCATCTTCATCACCATTGAGATTATGATGGAGAATAAAGTAGACGGGTAGAAGAAATTGAGCATAAGAAGAAGAAGAAAGGGAGAAAGAAGCATGTGTTTGTAGAAATTTCAGGTAATTTCAAGATATTTATAACCAGTTTCTGTTACAAGCATTTAATGAAGATTGACATTGATGTCACATTTTTTTTTGATACAAATGTCACATTTTTTTTCATGACTAGGATGTTATGAAATAAAATGTATCGACACACTTGGGATATATTGTAAGATTTTCTTTTTGAAAAAATATTGTAAGATTTTCTTGTATAACAATATATTGTACACTGATTTTATTAGATTGTTCATTAATTGTTTCCGTTCTCAGGGATCGATAGATATCTCTTGGATTTTTTATTTTCATTTGAAATTGGATCATAAATAAACTTTTACTGATACAAATATATTTCTTTAGTTTTATCATTTTTTTTAATTAATTTTTGATCGATTGGTATTTTTATTCAAGATCTCTCTTCAATATCTTGCATTATTTATGGAAGGTTCCTCGGGCACTATAATGATTACGACCATCCAATTGTAATGATGGCTTTTTTCGCACTCTAATCTTGTGTTAGATTTTTTTTTTGGTGAAATGAAATTTTCGGGTAAATGGGCACTCGAATTTGCATAATATCATCAAATGTGAAATTATGTCTTGTTAATTGTTATTATACTTGATGGATTAACCTGGTGCTTAACCAAGTGAGCTACCGTGGGAGGACCTACAGTATCTCAGTTAATGACTCTTTAACTAATCTATATTTGGTAAGTAAAACCTGATTACATATTATTCTATCACCAGGAGTCGAACTCATGTACAAGCTGAATTCGTCTCTTAAGATGAAACGCATTAACTACCTGGACCCACTCTTGTGTTAATTTCATTTAATATAATAGTTTTGTGAGAGAATTTATTTAAATTTTAATATATTATATTTATAAATAAAAAAATATTAAATAGAATAAAACATAATAAATATTAAATCAAAAGTCATTAGTTTTATGTTATTATTTTTTAACAACTTTTTTAATGTTTTATTATAATTGTTAATTTTAGAATTACTAACAAAACTGTGATCGACTTGTATGTATCGTGACCATCAATTTAATAAAACTATTTTTGCTTACTTTTTATGTAATACTACCTCCGTCCCTAACTATAAAAACTTTTTAACTAATTCACACCCCTTAAGAAAATTAGTTAAGTTAATTAAAAACAATAAATATATCAATGATTTACTATACTTTTCCAAAATTATCCCTAACACTTATTATCCCTCTTTCCCCTCTCTCTCTCTTCACTTAATTAATGCAATTGTAGTTTGAATTTTAAAAATTACTCCCACCGGTCGGCGATCTTATTTTAAAGCAGTGCATCAACTTGTATTTTAAAATTTTTAACTGGCGACCTCATTTCCCACTATTCGGCGCCATGTTTTGAAATTTTTTTTAAAGCAAACAAAAGGACGTATCATATTCTTCTAACAATGAAAGCATATAAAAGACTTCATCTTCTATATGAGAAAATAGTATAGAATGCCATGGAACCCCCTCTTGACATAGATTTGAACATTTCTGTTTATTCTTGGGACAATAATGAAGAAGACATTAACCATATTCCAGACCTGAACCAAACTCCAAGTCAGGTTTCCATGGATTTAAACATTGAAGCACCTTGTGTGGAAGAGAACGAAAATGAAGCAGAGCTGGAGTACCATGAAGCCCAGCCGGTTGAGGTTGATGCAGGACTCAATTCAGAAACTGAGCATAGTTTCGAACAACCAAACCAACATGTGGAACTTCATCACTCTGAAGCAGTAATAAATTCTGATGGTAAAAGCCTTTATAAAGTTTTCATCTGTTAAGGGTGGTTGGGACCTAACATGAAGTATGCATATGTTATGTTTTTCCTCTGCATAATTCATGACAGTAGCGATTTGTTCTTGTTGTTCTTCTTTAAACTTAAGTTCACTAGTTCGTGATAACAACTTTCTCATAGAGTTTAATATCCGGTTAGCTAGTTACAGTACTTTGTATTTTTAATGCTTGTAAGCCGAGGCTATATGAAGCCATGTAATCCACTCATTCAATTAATTAAACTCCTATATTCTAATATGACAGGGCGTTTTCCTTTCCTTTCATGTTGGGGGCATTAGTTACTTTACTGATGCATCACTTTTTTAATCTTTTAGGCAACATGCATTACTTTATTGATACATTGTGCCACTGTTAGACTTTATTTTGTCCTTTAGCTAGTTATGGAAAATTGGCAAATTATGGTATAAATATCACTAAATAGACCCTTTTGTACTCATTCATTTTTCAAATTAACTTCGATGATCGAAGTTACCTTCATTTTTTTAGAAAATATTTAGACCAAATTGCTTCTTCTTTTTTTGTATTTTAAAAAACTATACTCTCCTCCTCTAGCAAATGAATGTGTTATTCTTAGTCTATACTTGGTCTATTTTAATGCAAACAAAATTCTTAAAAGTATTTTTTTGTTGTCTCCCTTTCTATATGATTCTCAATATCAACAATAGCTAATTTTCAACTCCTATTATCAATTATGCGACTTTAGAAGATGAGATTAAAATTTTGGGTGAAATTTGAAAGCCAATAATTAAGATTTTTAAAACTTCTTATTTTCTATAGATCTAAAATCATAGTATTTAAAATTAACTGCCATAAAAGATTATAGAGAAAGGAAAAATTATCATTAAGAGCCTCAATTGAACATGCTCACATTCACTAATTGGTTTGTTTACACTGAAATAACATGTACAATACATTTAATCTCTAAGAAGAGGGGTGTAATTTTTAAAATTTAAAGATATAACCGTATAATTAAAACATCTCTCAAGAGAAGAAAGAGTAATACACCTTACTTTTTCTAACATAAATAGTAAAAAATCCAAAATAACACGTATCTCAATCTAGAAAGTGACACATGCCTTAGCCTAAGAAACACAGGTAAATTTCCCGGATCGGAATGGCCTCATTTCAATACAGTAGTAGCAAAATTTGGCTTCATGTTTACCAAATGCATCTCCAAATCACCTATTTTTACCAAGAAGTTACACAAGAAAAACTCCAATTAATATATATGGAGATAAACACAATCACATATACAGCAGCAACTTGTAAGTAGAGCTGACCAGGGTCATTGACTCATTCATATCAAGAACCCTGTAAAAAATGTTGGTTTCAGGCACCAACATGCTCCAAAATCACTGCACTACAGCTCAATGCTCAAGTTCATCAGCATCATGAACTGTATTTCCTGAAGCTATAGCCTATAGATTGATCCATGTTCCACTATAACTGCAACCTTTTCACTTCCCTTAATTGGAAGTTGTAACTTCTAATGTCATCGATCGAAAAACGCCTAACTGGAAAAGGGCAACTTGTTGCTATAGAGCTCCCACCATAGGCAGATCAAGGGAAGAGTCGGTCGGACCCATTACTTATCTATTTTAGGCAGCGTTACGTTGCATTTGCAAGAGGCTGATTTCACAACTCAAACCTTTGACTTTCATTCATACGGCAACAACTCCAACCGTTGCGCCAAGATTCCCCTTCCATCTTCTAACCTGAAACATTGCCTGAAAGTCACAATTTTAATTATTTGATTGAACAACTATGCTGCTAATATGAATAGAATCCTAATCAGCTTGCATTTTCTTCATTTTCTTTTTCAAGGTCATCTCAAAGTTGCTGCTGGACAGCGAAAGAACCTGGTTCAGCAATAAGCTCACCCCTGATGTTTTCACACGCGCATATCTTGGTTTAATCCTTTTCTCTAAATTGTATCCAAAAAATTGGGGGAATTTAACCAGCTCAGATTTCGGGTAGTCCATGGTCATAAAGAAATCCCATTTCGGCATCAAATTCTCAGTCAAGCTGAAAGTGTACAAGGGTCCATATCTTGAAATCATAGTCCCGATTTCTTCCAAAGTGTATCCCCTCTCCAAGAAAAACTCTGTCACGGGCTTTATGTTGGCCTCGATGCTAAGACCGAAATTTTGCGGGCACCTGAATAGAAGAATGCCAACATCAACCCCCAAAGAACGGAAGTACTTTGCCGTGGGTCGTAGATTGTCCTCTACACTGTAACTAACGATATTCGGGCAGCGAGTTAAGATCTTACCTATGCTCTCTTCCGAGAGTCCCAATTCCTGGAGAAAATCCACACTTTCCTTTACCTTCTGCCTGCTATAAGTCAGCAGGGCCGGGAAGCGGTAGATCACCTTCGGCCATTGTTTCTCATCAACACCCAAAGACTCTAAGAACTTCATGGTGGGTTTAAGGTTTTCAGATAGACTGATTCCACATAATTGAGGCCTTTTGGTGAGGATGATGGGAATGTTTTCTTTAGGTACTCCAAGTTCAAGGAAAAACTCGACCACTGGCTTAACTTTACCCTCCAAGCTATAGTAGGCAAAAGATGGGAACCGGCGCGTAATACCCCTAATCTGCTCAATATCCATGCCAAGTTGATCCATGAGATAAACGATATGCGGGCGAAGCTTGCCAGCAGCAGGGTCTATCTGACTCACTTGAGGCACGGCTTTAGGCCTCTTAGATTCTACCACTGGAGGACTAGGAGGAGGAACCGGCACGGCCGATTTATCCTTAACCGGTGCGTTCGGATAGTTTTCCACTACATCCACAAGAATGTCTCCATGCTCTTCGAAAACGGATTCGAGATAAGAGATCAAAGCATCCCTGATCTCAAGAGTTGTAAGCTCTCTCCCTGATTATCATGTCAATGAGACTGTGATTAGCATAGCAGGAGGATCCAATGTGGAAGAAAAGTTATGAAAGAGCAGTGATTAATTTTGTAGCGACAAAAACCTGCGAGGTACCGAGATTTGTGTTTAATGTGAAGCTTTGAGACAAGGTGATCAATAAAGGGACCTGACTTGTTGATGGTTTTTGCTGCAATTGCATTGCTCAAACCTTGTTTCTTCAAAAACAAGGACAATACAGCCTTGGCTTCTTCCTTTTCTGCTGCTAAGAGGGTGGGAGCCATCGCCATCGCTCTTATGTTAAATGAACCATTTATGCCTGAGTAAAAAAGCACCATGAAAGGTATATGCTTATTAGAATAGTTAACATTAGTACATAATCCTCATGTCAATTCCAACATCTAAATAGAACTTTAGTTAGGAAAAG
Organism: Glycyrrhiza uralensis; assembly: GCA_030159175.1. Classification (NCBI taxonomy): domain Eukaryota; kingdom Viridiplantae; phylum Streptophyta; class Magnoliopsida; order Fabales; family Fabaceae; genus Glycyrrhiza; species Glycyrrhiza uralensis. The sequence goes on from BRZY01000008.1 coordinate 4,524,405, forward strand.
GGAGGAAAAAAAAAACCTACCAGATTTTGCCCTGCAAAAGTAGACCTTTGCAGAAAAATGAAGTTGAGTCCTGATGCAAAATATTCATATCAGAAAAAAATAATATAAAAAATATAAAAAAAGAAATAAGAGAAATTGGATAGCCTTGCATCTGCTAATAGACAGTGAGTCAGGAAGAAGGAAAAAAAAAAGCATAATGGTATAGTCTATGTATGCTATTTATATAATGAGTAATGTTATATCCTCATAAATATCTTCATAATATTCTTCCCACTACTTTATAAAGTAAGCATTAAATGAAAACGTGAATACATTTAATATCTTGAAAACATAAAATGCATTTAATACTTTATCAATTTAGTATAATTAGGAGAATTATTAGGAACAAAGAGTAAGAGGATTTATAATTATTCTTATTTGGGAATTGGCAATGGATTCACATTCAAATAGACCCAGATATCCCCACCTCCTATTCTGCATCCACAAACCCAGATACCCACACAAGCTCATTAAACCCTTCTAGTGTTCCCTCCTCCACCTTAATTCTCTTTATTGGCCTTTTGAAAATTGAAATATGTAAATGGAAAAAGGATAAACATAAATGAAGGAATGAACCAGTGCAAGGAATCTTGTAGAGTGTGAATAGAAAAAAGACATTCATTCATCCATGCATGGTTTCAAATTACATTTGTCAATGACAGTTTCACATGATTGTAATGATGGGCACATCAATTGTATTTATTCCACAATTTTTTGAAATATAAAAAAATTGTAATCCAATTGCAATTGCATAATAAAAAAAAGAGTGAGTACCTTGTGGCAGTGGAAGAGAAAAATCTGGAGCGAGGGAAATGATGGGGTGGTTGAATTGAGGAGAAAGTTTTCATCTTTGAGGTGGGTTTTGAGAGTGAGGGAAGCTCAACACAACACTGCCCCGAGGAACAGGTACAAGACATGGTAAAATGAAATCACAGTGCAAACAAAAGCGACAACGAACATAGTCATCATGCGGATAAGGTAAGGTTAGAGATCTCAGAGGTCAAATAATTTGCCACCTCGGATTTTTATTTTACACGTGTCATTGCCACAAAAAGCTTCTGTTTTTCCTTGTTGTTCTTTTTTTTTTTGGGTCATTTTTCTTTGTCAACTTTGGGTCATGTTTTTCCTTGTTCCTGTGTGGATGGATGCATTTTCTTTGGGCTTAAAATTGCTGGGTTTGTTCCATCCCATCAGCTATCAGCACTGTACCATAAAAAGAAAAATGGATTTTGAACCCAAAAAAAACAGGATGATGTCGGGGGTTCTGTGTGTATGGAAGAACATCTGTTGAAAGAGGTCAACCCCTTAAATGGATCTCAGTATCGAGAGATTAATCTCTAAAGTTGCACATGGAAAATACCCGAATTCGTCCAAAAAAAATGGAATGGGGAGGTATATTGTTTTTTTAATAAGAAAAATAATTTTATTAATGATGAATCAATACAAGCCACAAGGTATGCCAATCAGTCCAGCATACGTACACAAGATGCTGAATAAATAAATCAGCAAAGGGGGAGGTATATATATATATATATATTGTTAGAGCTAGATTTTCTAAGCTCTGGGTTCGAGATTAGAAGAGCCTCCTAAGAATTTACAAGAAGGGAGGGAATATGAAATATTTCGTTCATTGATTGTTATTTTTACCATTAGTGTCATGTTATGGAGAAATTAATATTGTTTTGTATTCTTATTTTTTTATATATGTGGAGAAATTAAAAAGAGAGTTTTTGAACCCATTCACATGCATATGAAATTAAACGAAGACTTATGAGTCTTACAAGTATTTATTAGCTGCAAAACGGGATAAGAAGTGAAATGTACAATTCACATTCAATAATATGGAATCATCGGTCATCACATCATTTCATTTATCTTTATGAGAAATGATAGCAATATATTCTCCGACATACTCATTTTAACATATTTTTAATGATTGGTTGAAATTTATATAGATCTTACTATTTTAGGAATGAGTCCCACCAAATAGGAAATTGGACCCGCATTATTTAATGGAATGCACATTAATTCCACCCAATCATAAAGAGAGTATTTGAAGGAGTATGTTGCTAACACTTCTCCTAATGCTTATTCCTTATTTTCCAAGAAGAGAAAAATCTTTTTCAAGAAGACAGAAGCTATCCCATGAGAGAATGGAATCCAAACCATCAACCCATTCTTGTAATAATAAGGAATTATCCTGGAGGCAATAAGGGGATTCACCCACACAAAGGTTGCTAGAATCATCCAGAGAGAAAGTAGAACTAGTACTGGTTTTGGTTTCTTCACTACTCATGCATGATCCCAAGTCCAACTGTGAGCATAGCAGCATTTCATAATTGTTTAAAAATCCAGTGGCATCAATATCATCATCCCAAGTCACCACCTTGCCTTCTTCTATTCTCCCTTCTGTTTTTGGCATTTCAATGTACAATGACTTATTATTATTATTATTATTATTATCCACACCTTTTGAAGAATTTGACTGTACTAGGTCTGTCTTATTTTTGTCATCATAATTAGACTGTTGTTCCTTTTGCTCAATTATTGGCTTCAGGGTCACAGGGTCCAGACCAAGGGACTTCAACCTCTTCTTGATTCTTGTGTTCCAATGGTTCTTGATTTCATTGTCAGTCCTCCCTGGAAAATGTGCAGCTATCTTAGACCACCTGAAAAATAAAATGCACTTTATTGTGTTAATTAGAGGAAAATCAGTTTCCATTAATACCCTTTTAGCGTGTGTTTGAAGGAGGGTTTGCTCAAAGTGATTTTGACTTGACTTAGTTTTATAAAATTGATTTGGTTAAAAATGAGTTTGAAGTAAAGTGTTTTGTGCTTGGATGTTTTTACTCTGATTGCAAATTTGAGATAAAACTTAGAGTAAAAGTTTCAACCTAACGCAAAAATTACTTTTTATCACTTCTAGTCAAATTGAAGTTTGGAGGTAAAATCAATTTTGGCTTATAGTAACCAAACATCTGTATTTGCACTAAAATCATGTTTGACAGGAGCAAAATCAATTCTGATACTTCCCACCGTGAAACCAAACACACTTAGACATATATACCTAGGATAATTTCTAAAGCTTTTTTTTTTCACATGCACACTACTGTCCAAAAATCATGTCATTTTCTTTTTTCATTTTTGTCTGGTGCAAGGACAATTCAGAAACATGTATTGTTGTACCTGTTACCAAGAAGTGAATGTAGTTCTATAATTTGATCCTCTTCCAATTCTGTAAAGCCACCTCTCTTGAGGTCTGGCCTTAGATAATTAATCCATCTCAATCTGCAGCTCTTTCCACATCTTAGCAAACCTTCACCAGCATGCAAAAAATAAACAAAAATGCACCAAGTCAAATACCCCTTTTAAGGCAAAATCATCTATTGAAGAGTGTACTATGAACAAAAATTTCTCGAAGAGTTAAATATATTTTTAGTCCCTAAAAATAGAAAAATGTTCATTTTTTATCCCCCCCAATTGTAAAACGTCTCATTGTGACCTTTATAGGCCATATGAAATCCCTCAAAGTACCCTCAACATTTCCCGATTTATATATAGAGACTAAAAACATATTTAACCCAGAAATATACCTCCAAGCTTGGGAACCGTTCTCCAGCAGCCGATGCCATTGTTGAGGATGAAATTCATAAGCTTGTGATCTTCCTCAATTGTCCATGGACCTTTCTTCAAACCAACCTTATCGCAACAAGGTTGTCTTCCCATTTTGGAAGCTTTTTAATTTTGCCAAATCAAGACTATCCCCCTTGAGAGTTCAAATTAACAAGTGTGGCATAAATAGAGGGCACTTAAAAAAGAAGCTTAACCTTCAAGCAAAGATGCTGCCAGTTCATTCAGACATTTAAATAAAATCAAGGTGTCCTTTGAGAAGGGGTGATGAATGATTGGATGGAAAGCACTTTGTTTTTGAAAGCTAGAAAAAAGCATGGAGGAATTGTCATCATTATTATAAAATGGTGGTTGCAACCCTTCTTGATCTGTTAAGTGAGTCCACCTTGTTGACAAATTTCATTATTTGGTGCCAAAAATCTTCTCTTGTCGATAGCTTTCCAAGTAAGCACAAATAAAAATATTAAGTTTGATGGGATTCCCTGGTCCCAAAAAGGCTGGCATATTTTTTGGCCTTGGATAGGCAACCCTCATTTCATCTTTCAGTACAGAAATGATTTCACCATTTATGTGTTAGTGTCCTGAAATTCCATCCCATGAATTCACTTGGAAACTGGAGCCTTTATGAATCAAGTAAACTGGTAAAAAAAAAACTGCAAAACTACATAAAAATTTAGGGAATAAACAGCCACTTTAGTTCCTAAGAGCGTCAGACGATGTCACTTTGGTCCATGACAGATATGAAATTAAAAAAAAAGGTCCTCAACTGTGTCAGCCTTTGGTCACTTTGGTCCATGTCGTCAGATTTGTTACATTACTCCATTTGGGCTGCTGAGTTGTCCTGTTAACAGCCGCGTAGCACTACGATGTCCAAGTCCACGTGGAATGGGTAAAGAGGGTTCAAATCTGTGCTGTGGACTGTCACATTGTAGTCCTATAGAGTTGGTTTGGCCAAGTTGCTAAATAGTTAATGTGCATTGCTCTAGGTCAGCTTTTGACCAATGATTAGTTATGATTAAATGGAGTCAAAAGACATTAGGAATGAGCAGAAAAAGCAAAGCTTGGGGCCCTTAATAAACTTGGCAGAAAGGATTAATTAATTAAGTAATTCAGAACCCACCATGTTCCTCGGTATAGGAGACATTAGGGTCGTGGAATTTGGAGAATCTTTTTTACCACATTATTGAACTAAAATGAGTGTTTTTATACAAAATTATAAATTCAAACATTTTTATAATTGATGGCAAAAACAGAGGCATAGTTGTCTCACTGAGTTTCAATTTGGGATCAAGTTGTCTTGAGTGTCTTATACAATTTAAGGTACCGTTTGTTAAACACATTTAGAAATAGAACAATCTAGAATATCTGAATTATATATGCTCTACAGTATATCTTGGTTCCACTAAAAAGGTGAAATCAGAAGTAGTGTTTAGCATGTGATGGACAGAACAAAACAAACTTGAAACATGAAACAGAACCATATGTTCTAATTGAAGGGTGGGAGTAGGCTACAAACCCCAATTTGGTAAGAAGTAATAAAAAATAGTTTTTGTTTTGAATTGAAAAATTTATATGAAGTTTTACATCAAATTTACTTTCAGACTAAAAATATTCACACATGTCATAAATCATTTCACTCCCAACTCAATTTCAATCAAATCAATTTTTTTTAAAAAAAAAAACTTGAGGAGAGTTGATTCGTAATATATATGGTATCACTCACAAAGCAATTGTTTATCTCTTCCTTTTCGTGAGAGCTGTATATAAGTGATCTTAATTTTCATAATAATTAATTTTTTTTTCAGAAGAGTTGATTCGTAATATGGTATCACTCACACAGCTCCATTTTCTATTTAAAAAATGTAGAATTTCAACGCAACAATTTAGATAAGCTTAAGCTCTATATCGTTATATATAATTCCTGTGGCAGAAGCCTGCAGCTTCTTTTGTCAAGAGTTCTTGTTGACTTCGATAAGTTCGAAATTCATCATCTTCCAACAGTACTTTGAATGACTCAAATGGTGCCTACGTCGGATTTTGATTTTTGAAACATTGGAAGATAAATTAACATGCTGGATATCCGATGTATGTACATAGTTCATGTTGTATTTTTTAATAATTAATAATGCACAATTAAGATTATGGAATATCTTCAATTTAATTTCTTAGACTTCATTCATATGTACGTACATGCATCCTCCTGTAGCACACAATTACGGAAAGAAACTCAATTATAAAAAGAAAGCTAGCCAGCCATGATTTGTTTGGTTCATGCACTGACATATATATTCCCCTTATTATAATGTATGTATGCGATTGAGATGCTCTTAGAATTTGGGATCTAGGTCTAATTCAATTTCACAAAATTAGCTTATAAAATGAGGTTTGAACATCTGGAGTGTGGATAAATGCACACGGTGGCCCAACAATAGATATAGGATAGAATCTGATACCATCTCAGAATTTGAGCTTTGAGCTTAACACAGTTCTACAAAATCGACTTATAAGAGAAGCATTACCCATGTCTTATAAAGATAAAATTGGCCATATCCTATCCTAGTCGACGTGAGACTCTCCACATTTGCACCATGGCCAACTTTCATCTTTCGGGTTGACGGGCTATCAACCAAAGAATGAGCTAGAAATGTACGTAAGTTACTTGTTAAAATGCGGGTTTCATATAAAGTAGGAATAAACTCAAATTTGTCAAAAAAGAGAGGAATAAACTCAACTTTTATATAATAAAAAAATTGTATTGTACGTACATTCAATAAATCAACTTTGTATATAAAATTTTCGTTGCCTAATATTTGTGATGGTGAATTGTTGATTTTGTATTTACAAATCTTTTTTCATCATTAATGGTTAAAAAGGTAAAATTCTAGTGCAACAAAAAGCGATATTTATATACAAATCTTTTTCTTTGTAATTGTATACAAAATATGTGAACGGGTTCTATGGAGCTCTGCTGCCTCTGTAGCAGCAAATGGACGAAAATCCAAGTGAGAGAAAATTAAAAAAGATAAAAATATAACAAGGAGAGAGAAGAAAAAGAAGAGAGAGATAGAGAGATGGGTACCTCTACAGCTTTTGTAGAGGATCCACATCCACAAAATATGACATGTAAAGGTAGAAAGGATATATAAAATGAAAAATGATTGGTGGACACTCAATGCCAATCTACCACTAGAGAGAGAAAGAGAGAGATGAGAGAAAAGTGATAAAATAATGTAATATGTGATGTGATAGTTAGAGGAAAATAGAGAAAAATGAAAAGTGTTGGATGAGTGGATATATTTTTTGGGTGTATGTGTATCATTGCTCATATAAAATTCATGGTACAACACTAATGACCGGATTTAGTCATTAATTAGTCCAAGAATTTAAGAGAATGGGAATTTATAGAGAAAATATTATTCAGCCAACATGTGACACTTCATCAAACAGTCATTTTAAAGTAATGATGAGACAAAATTTGACTATGATGCATCGGGTTTTTTTTTTGTCAAAGCAGCATTGATAAAAAATTGTTCAACAGTACTTACAAATTAATAGGATGTTAAAAGAAGAAATCTTTCAACCAAAAAAAAAAGAAATCTAATAATAAATTATTTGAATGAGGCTAGCTGCCCTTGAGGGGATACATCACTTTTTGTATTTTACTACTTCATCCAAAAAGCAAACATTATTCCAAATACAACTTTAGAATAATAAAGCTGAATGCTAATCCAAAATATAGAAGCTTGGAGACATGGAGTTGTGGACCAAACTCCTTGTAGCTCATTTAACAGAGGCAAAATTATTCCAAAATCTACTTTACTAAATGCTTGCTTGAGATTTGTAAAGTAGAAAGTAGAAACATCATGGCATAAGATGTAAGCCAAATTCCTTGCAACTTATTTCACTGAGGCCATGTGCCGGATCAAGTCAACCACACGTGAGCTACAATGAGGCAAAAAAACAACAACATTAAAAGTAAAATTGAGAATAGGTGCGATCATATCAGTACTAGTGCACCGGATTCCATCAAAAAGGTGAAATTGAGGATGCAAAGTGTATAAGACTAAACAGATGTGTGTGTACCTTTTTTCTTTTGGCACAAGATTAAATAATGTGTAGACTAACTCAAACACAAAAAGGTGCTCAATTGCATGCCAAAAAAAAAAACCATATGTTACAAAAAAAAAAGGAACTTAGAAATTTTTCTTACCTGTAGCCCCATTCATTGTCATACCAAGAGACAAGTTTCACAAAATTGTTGTTCAAAGAAATTCCAGCCTTTGCATCAAAAATGCTTGACCTGCCAGCATAAGGTGGACCATATGGTAAGCTTCATCTTACTAATTCACTCATCATCCAAAAAAAAAAAAAAATCTTACTAATTCACTTGCAAAAAATTTCAAAATCAAAATAAAGTGAAACAAATGTCTTTGAAACTTTGGTTCTCCCATTGGGAATGAAGTTGACTTATCAATTGCACAATTAAACCCTTATAGATAGTAATTCAATCTAGCAATAAGGAAATAAGTCCAAAATAAGAGTAACAATGTCTAGTTAAAATCAAATAATTGATTATGCATGTGTTTGGTTCTGCGTCCAAATCACGGTGAGAGTGATACACCGTGGAAGCTACTCTCTGTGGCTTCTGGACATTCGCGCGTTTGAGGGGTATAGGCCATGGTTCCAAACACATACTATATTGGGTGCACAATGCATGATGATGGTATACTAATTTGGTAATTAACTATCAATATCATCACCTGCTGTCACCCACAAAATCAGTGGACACAACATCATCCTCTATGTAACCAAGGATCCCCTTCAAACTTCCCTCAGATGCCTCCCTATGAAAAAAATTGTAGATAAGGGGGAAAATGAGTATACTTTACTATAGCAACTCCATTAAGAAGAAGAAGAAAAAAAAGACTTATCTCCAAAATGCAAAAGTTTGTTCTTACTTCAAAGCAGCTTTAATTTCATCATAACTAGCTCCCTTCTCAATTCTAACAGTAAGATCAACAACTGAAACATCTACAGTGGGAACTCTGAAAGACATTCCTGTCAACTTGTTGTTCAGTGCTGGCAACACCTTACCAACAGCCTGCACAATTATGAATACAATAAGCACACAATTATATGCCAGAAAGAACTTGTGTGTGAATACTAAAAATATATATTTAAAGATCAAAAAAATTGGAAAATGGAACATAGTACAGTAAATATGACAAATGCAAAATTCAGCACCTCTATAGGAAAAACGTTATCATTGATTGGCTTAGTTGACATTACTAACTTGCAAAGTTACTACTAACTATCATGCTTTTACAAAAGGTTGTGTATGTTGTTTGTGCTAACATTACTACTACTTAATTAAAAATTATGATCAAAGTATTTTATTAAGCATTAAACATTGTAGCCATTATGAAGTCTTAGAATTTGGGCTTAGGGCCTAACTCGGAAATCTGGAGCATGAACAAATGCGGGGTGGCTCGGCCCAATAACAACATGGGTGGCCGTGGACAAACATGGGTGACCCAATAACGGATCTAAGATAGGCTCTGATACCATCTTAGAATTTGGATTTAGGGTCTAACTCATCCCCACAAAACTGGCTTGTAAGTGAGGACTGCCCAAACCTTATAAGGACTACATTGGTTATATCTCTAGTTGATGTGAGACTCTCAATATGGAGAAAGGGGAGTCCCAGAACATTTGGGACTAAAAAAGAAAGTACATCACTGGTTGAGCAGAGATATATATATATATATGATGACTTACTTTCACATGATGCTAGTTAGACCTACCTATGTGTATTAAGGTCAACTATCACTAAAAGAGGTATAGCTTAAACTTGATATGAAGTGAACGAAAGGAGAGAAAGGAATGTGAATGTGAATTTATATATACATGTCAGATACCTTAGCAGCTCCAGTACTACTTGGAATGATGTTAACAGAAGCAGCTCTACCACCTCTCCAGTCCTTCATTGATGGTCCATCAACGGTCTTTTGAGTGGCTGTGTAACATAGAAAGAAATGTCAATCAAATTATGAATTTTGTGCAACTAAGAGAAATGCATAACATTACATATACAATTACCAGTAATTGAGTGAACTGTGCTCATGAGACCTTCAATAATTCCAAATTTGTCGTGAATAACCTGAAAATATTTCAACAAGAAGAGTTAAATATTGAGACTTTTGTTTTTTTTTCTCTATATTGACATAAGAAACTTGCTTTACAAACTTTAAGCAATTATAAGACAAATTAAACTACCTTTGCAAGTGGAGCAAGACAATTGGTTGTGCAGCTAGCATTGGAAACAATATCAATATCTGGCTTATACTCTTTCTCATTAACACCAACAACAAACATTGGGGCATCCTTGCTTGGGGCAGAAATAATCACCTTCTTTGCACCACCCTATTATTAAAGGACACATATCCACAAAATTAAAGGATCAAACATGAGCTCAAACAGTGTTTTAACTTAAATGACATTAACAGTTAAGTTCCCCACAAAATTAAAGGCTTCTAAGGAATATTCTTGAACAGAGTTAATAAAATGTTCTTGAATATGGCTCTGGAAACCAATAGCATGCATGCCTCTGTCCTAGGTTCACTAAACTGGTATAAATACTTGCATAACCCACTAAAAGGATAGAAAGGAAATTTACACATGTGCACACACACGCATCTTGTCTGCATGATGAACATTTTCCACAATAGTTTTAATATCTAATAAGCCTATCTAATATTATGTAATCAAGGTTAGCCCTGAGACTTTAGGTGTCCATCGCAAACCGAGAAAATGATGCCCTCTTTTATAACTTGGTGACCAAATTGGGACAGTGCGCATGTTAATATGTTATTCTTATATCCGTTTACTGAAAAATAAGAGAAATTGATTATAAAATTATATTTTATTTGATTTTTCAAAATAAAGTATTAAACAAAAACAACTCAAAGTACAACGTGAACTTTAATTATATAAAAATTGTATTATATATAGTGAAAACATTTAGTCCCCCTCTAAAAATGGGACCCAAGGTGGTCCCCCTTCAGGGCCGCCCCTGTATAAAACCATATTAGATTGAAAACACCATTCATTCTTTCACTTTATATTCATAATATAGATTGTGACAATCACATTTAAAATTGGTTAACAACACCAATGTTATGCGAATACTTGATGACAAACCTTCAAGTGGGCAGCTGCCTTGTCTTTATCAGTGAAAACTCCAGTGGACTCAACAACATATTCAGCTCCAGCCTCACCCCATGGAATTTCCTCTGGGTTCCTAATAAAAGTAACAACTTAAGCCTGAGAAATTGCTTCATTGTGTGAATCATATTGTATCTACGTCTAAGTTACTTAATATAGAATTCAAATAGAGTAAGAACACTAAGGCCATCTTCGAAGCATGTTCTTACAAGATTCTTAAAAGCTAAAAATGGGTTCTTATAAGAACCACCATTAGAGGAAACTGAGTTGACTGCCAGAACGGTTCTTCTATAAGAACCAAGTTCTTATGAATAAAAAATAAATTTGTTGTAAAACTAATAGCAAAAAAAATAAAGAACTACCATTGGACTAAAATCTGATGTGGCATTGTAAGACCCAATAAAAGTAAGTTAAAAACTAAAGCTTGATTCTAGCATTGGAGATGTTGGCATGCATGTTTGGATTTCAGTTTGGAAGGTGCGTTTGAGCCATTCCAGATTGAAATCCAAACACGTACTATAATTCGGTGATACATGTAACATTAAAGAACTAACTTGAGGGTTTACTTGTTAGAACATACCTCATACCAAAAACAGCAACAGGACTTTCGCCAAAGAGAAGGGTTTTGTTGTCCTTGACCTTAATTTCATGGTTTTTCCAATGCCCGTGAACAGTATCATACTTGAACATGTACGTCTGCAGAAATCATTTCCAAAACATTAATGGACAAAAGTAACATGTGAGTGTGATTGAAGTCTGAAGACATGAACATTATGTGGTGAATATATAGAAGTGCAAATGTGAAATAAATGAATCAATCTATATATCTTGAATGCACACCCATACAATTCATTTTTTTTTTATAATTGACTCATACTTCACTTTATATTAATACCTTTGAACAAAAGTACATAAATAAAATACATGCATATATGTATAACAAATCACAAATTATTCAAATCTCAACCATTGATTTTCTAATTAACCATTATAGTTCACACTTTAATTCACACACTTTAAACAAGTCAAACCCCAATTACCACGTGCGTGTTTGTTTCTGCAAACAAGATAAAGTGTCTCGAGAAACTCAATTTTCCCATTCTCGTTGGCAATAATCTTAAACAAACAAACACTTAAAATACCAAACCCACATGAAGTGAAAAAAAAAATCACAAACATGGAGACTTTGCTTACCATGTAATCAGTTGTAATGAAAGGATCATTAACAGCAACAAGCTCCACGTCATCTCTTTGCAATGCCACCCTGGCCACCAAACGACCAATCCTTCCAAATCCTTCATCATTGTCACAAAAAAGCACATAACACAAGTTACATAAAACAACAACATAGGATCATGAGTACTAGCAACATACAATCTAATACACTCTTCACAGCACATTATATGATTGAATAAAATTCATGACTCTCACTAGTTAAATCACGTGGATCCCATATTCTATTTAGAGTGTGTCATGTATCATATAGGATCAGCAGTTAAACAAGTTGAAAAGTTTAACAAAGTTGTGTGACATAAACAAGAAAAATTAAAAGGAAAAAATAAAAAGAAAAAAATGGCATTATTAATTGGAGTACCATTGATGCCAATCTTGATCTTCTGACCCATGAGTCTCTCTCACACTATCTAACACAAAACAATAAAGGGTTAACAAAGGGTAGTGATTGTGATGAAAGAAGATCAAAGAGAAGTGACAGTGTGCATGCATATATATATAATTGGATGTAGCATGAATGTGTTTGAAGTTTGTTGTGTGTTATGCACCACACAAATTAGTCCATGCAACGATCCGTTGGATTCGAGAGAAAGGTTCAACTTCAAGCCCCAAATAACGGATTTCATGTAGAATCAGTAAAACACACACACTTCCTCTCACACAAAGACACATACATATATACATATACATAGATATATACATATACATACACACACATACAAAGAGAGATATAAACAAAAGGGTAAACAAACAAAAATGGGTTGATTTTAGATTGATAGGATAATTTCTTTTCTTTCTTTATTTTTTTTATCTCAAAGCTAGCATAGATGTTGAAATTGAAAAAAAAAATTAATTAGAGAAAGAAAGAAAATAAAATATAGTAAATAGTGAAAATAAGTAGTTTATTAATTTGCTTTCATGACTCATGTCTCAAGTATAAATTTCTTGTGAGTATATATTAAATTCCTTGCTTGACTTCAATTCATAACATCTTGTTTGTCTGATCGAATTTGTTGTTGTGTTTAAAATTAAATAAACTATTTTTTTTTCATGAAATGTAAATAAAAAATAATGTTGAGCTTGTCCTTAAGAGGAGTTGTTTGTTTAGCTTATTAGTTCTTCGAGGTTGATTCGTGATTAAAATAATTTTACCTTTTCTCATATTTGAAATAAAGAGTAAAAGAACTTTTCTTGCAATGTCTAAAATTCATGAAAACGATTTACAATGTTAATTTTGTGATTCTCTTACATTCAAGTGTTACATATATTCTTTTGTCAAAAAAAAAAAGTGTGACATATATTCTAAGGATTTATCTATAGCTACAATAAGAATTTTTTCCAAAAGTTCCACATAATAATTTTTAATGTTGATTGTATGCAGTTAACTCATCATTAACTGTTGTGTATCATAAATTTTTTGATGACTTGTGTATATCATAAAGGTACATATATAGTTATATTATCTTATATCTTTTATGTAATGTGAGTTTATTATAGTTAATTCAATCCCCACACGCGGCACCAAAGAAATTCATAAAAAATATTATATCCTTTATGTAATGTGAGTTTATTATAGTTATTGGAATATTAAACACGAGATCTAGGATGCCTCTAGCTAGGGGTGATAAAACGAGTTGAGTCCGAGCACAACCCGTCTAACCCGCTTTTTTTGCGGGACAGATTGAGATCATCATCAATCCACCAACTCGCTTTGACTTGCCCTATTTAACTCGCCAACCCGACAAGTCAACCCACTAGCATGGACCACTCTTATGGTTGGTTTAGGTGCCTTGTTGTTATATTCAATTTTTATAATATGTAAAATATATAGTCTTAATTTACTAAAATTCAAGACTAAATACACCTTTATTTTACCTTAAAGATAATCTCACTGTAAATAATCTTTTTCCAGATAATAAAACATAAGCACAAATTAAAACACACTATACATACTTTCTTCATCATAAAACAAGAAGTAATGAACAAGAAACATTTCTCTCTCAGTGCTTCCTAACATTGCTTGTGAATTTTGAAAGTAACATAACTTTCCACAACCACTTTTTATTGTGGCTAAACACAACCATCTTGAAAGTAACACAATAACTTTCCAAAACCATAGTAGTCCACGAATTCATGGTTACTGGAAAGTCATTAGGGATGCCACCAATGCAAATACATCCAGAGAATCGGTCAGAGGTTTGGGAGGAGGAACATAAGGGTTATGGTAATAAGGAAGTTGTGGATTCAATTTCCCTCACTAACATAACATATTAATTACTAATATTTGTTTATAAAAAAAAAATCGATCAGATTTATCATTCTATCTGACCATACTCAACTGGGTCAGAGTGGCTCCCATTCCCTCAAAGTGCTTCCAATATATTGAGACCAACAAGCCATAATGAGTTGACTTGGGTTATGAAGATTGTTTTTATCAGCATAAAGCTCACATCTCTTTCCTTCATGAGAGGTTCTCTATCTCTATATTCAACCTCCACATATGGTTCCCCTCCCCAGAAATCAAAGGGGAGGGAATCAGTGTGGGCAATTACCTCAAGATTTGTGATAATAGCCGAGTCAATCTTGTGAAGAGCATGACATTTTTATAATGGGATTAGTACGACTGAAACACAACAATCAACAAGAAGATAATGATGAAACCAATTGTCTGTAATGGAGACAAACATTGTGCCCAACAAAGCAAACTAAACTAAGCAAAGCATTGGCTTTAACTTTTGGTTAAATATTATTCAAGAAGCAACATAACATCATCCTAGATGGTCACTAAATGGCATCTTATGGGCAATTGTCTTTTTTTTAATATAAAGTATGAATCTTATCGAAAAACCAAGAACTTGTCTCTCTTATACATTGTAACTATGGACAAGAGAATAGATTGGAGACTGCATAGTCACCACTTAGGCTAAAAGAATAGTGCACAAAATTTTATATCTTTTTCATGAGAAATAGTACATCATAATACACAGGGATAAAAAATGGAAAAGAGGCTACCAAATGTGGTGTGCATGAGATGAATGCATCTCACTCAACTGATCTCACTCTAAAACAACTGTATCTTGAACTGGTCAACGACCCGAACGGCAGGACCTTATCAAGCATCAAAGCAAATCAAGTAATATATCACATATCCCCAAGTAAATTGGCATCTGAAGAGCAACCTGAAGGGAAAAGATTTCCTAGCGGATCGTCGTCGTGATCCGGTGCAATGGCAGCAGAAGAGTGACCTGAAGTTAATTTCAAATACGGGGGAATACATTTTCTCCCCGATCATCAGCATCATCTGGTATATTTATATCCTACTCAATAAGAGAATTCATGACCTCGAAATGAAATATACTTCTTGACCCAGATGGCAATATCCTCAGCACAAACCTGGGCCTGAGGGCTTCTGAGGAGTATGTCAAGTGTTGCAAATTCATGGACTGCATCTTTATACTCAAGAACAGGTGAAACAACATTCACCTTCCTAAGCTCCTCTGAGTAAGCTATGGCACGGTCCCTCATCCAGTCATGTTCTGCCACCACTGTCAATGTTGGAGGCATCAGCTTTAAAGGAGGACCGTGGCCTGGGACTAGTGGATTGGCGGCTGGATGGTCTAGGCTGAATTCTTCCTCGGGTAGGAATAGTTTCCATGCTAGCATACACATTGCCTTGTCATAAAAATAAGAGTTTGCCAACTTTATTTCAGAATGTGTGGGCACACTTCCAACAAAAAATGGATACATCAGGATCTGTGCCACCACCTTGACAGGGTCCAGAAGTTTGCCTGCTTCCACAGCTTTTCGAGCCACATAGTTTGCAATATTTGCACCACAACTAACACCAAGCAGAACACACCTGATGCAATATCAAAGAAAAAGGAAAAGGTTAAGCGCCGAAATAGTGCAGTACATAACTCCATGAAAACTATCTTCCAACAGAAACCATGACAAGAAAAAAATCAAGGGAGCAGACAATACAACAGCTTACCCAGAAAACTGTTACCCTTCAACTTAAGCTGTCAATGTAGTTTTTTTTTTTTGGCTACCAAACAAGACCTATTTTGAAGAGGCATAGCATTACGCAATATATCCCACCATGTCTAAAGGAGGTAAATAAAATCTTTGCAAAATCAGAGACGATAATCAAGCAAAACAAGTATTCTCTTAATTCATCCAAATCACTTAGAAGCTAATTGCCAAATACACGCTCTAAAAAATAATTTGTTATTTGAAAAGTGCTATTTCAAGAGAAATTTAGATAAAAATGGAATATTAAGTATGGGGAAATTAACCAGAAATAGACTGATCCCCTAATGAAGTTTCATGGTTTAAGAAGAGAAAGTTAAGTAGAAAAGATTAACTTTAGATATGAGATTCTTGGCCACAACCAAGAAGAACATGAGCCACTACAAACGCAGGTAAAAGTGACCCAGAAAAAAGACATGGCTCCAAAATGGTTAGCAGAAACCACTCTAAATGAGAAAATGGAAGAAGCTTCAAGTGACCCATGTATCCTACTCAATATGCAGTGTCTAATAGTAACAAATGTTCTCCAATGGCATATTTAGCCCCTACCCTTAGTCCATAAATTGGATTACACTAGCATCACATAGGAATCAGACAAATTTCCTGTACATTAAAAATAAGTCTTTTACCCAAAAAATTAAAAAACTCACGGAAGTGCCAAAGGGGTGGTTGGGATGCTACTAATACACATAGAGGAAAGCAAAGACAACAATAAAAAAAAAATACAAAACTAGCAAATAAAAGGAAATGAATATTTGAAAATTAAAAATGATCTGAAATCTGATACTGATGATGGATATAGTAGATAAATGATCAAATGGCCAAGTCCAAGGAGAAAAGGTTCACATAAACTATTGTTTAAGCACCTTAGATCCACAGGTCCTTTTCCTTTATCATCAAAACCCTCTAATTTCCACATCCAAACCCTCAAATGTACTTTTGCAATCTTCTAACCGAAAACCAAACATGAACCAACTACATAAACAGATTCATCAATCTACAGTAGCAAGATCAGGATATAAATCAAACACAACACAATTCACAAAAAATTATAAAAATGTGGAAGGTGTTGCAAACCTTGATGGATTTCCATGTGCAGCCAACCATGGCTCAACCATCGAAGCACCAAATGAATCAACAACTATGTGCCTATTACGACCACCATCCAATTTCTTGCTCCCCAAGGACTTGCTACACTCCGCCAAATTCGCCTGCTTTGCAAGCCAATGCAACACCTTCAACCCGTCCTCAAAAGCTGCCGGGTACCGGCTCTCCGGCGCGAGCCGGTACCCGACAGCCACGACCACCGCGTCACAGAGCGTCGCGATCCGCCGGCAGAAGAAATCATTCGCGACCGAATCCTTGCTCCCGCTAACCCAACCGCCACCGTGGAACTGCACAATCACTGGTAGCTTCCTCCGGCGACCGTCCATCGGCGGCGAGTAACCGCCGTAACTACCGCCGTCGTCGCCAATGCTGTTCCTCCTCGGCTCCTCCTCCCTATGCGGTGCGCCGGTGGGACCGTAGCTGTTGCGGCGCTGAGCGTGGTGAGACGACGCCGTATTCGTCGTTGTTGCAGGTTCGGGTTTTCGTTTTGGTTTGGGAGGAGGGGGAGGTTTGGAGTCAGGTTCGGGAGGGGCGAGAGCGGAATCTGGGAGGAAGATTCGGATGGAGAGAGAGGTGAAGGGATCGATGTGGATGTCTTTGGTGGCGACGCCGTCAGTAAAGGAAGGGTTCGGTGCGGCGACGGATTCGTCGGGCCGGGAAGTTACGCCAAACGGGTCGGGTCCTTCGGGAGTGGATTGGATCCGGCTTTGTAAACGGTGTTTCAACAAAAACTTGAAGAACACGCTGTAGAGTTTAACGGCCACGCTCGGCATTTTAACGGTGGGGGGTTACAGAAACCGGAAAACGGTTACGGTAGTTTCATTTTATGGCTTTTTTTTTTTAAAATCGGATTGGGATTAATTAAGGTGTGTTTAATTTTGTGGATGATTAATACTAAATGGTTTTAATTAATCTGAAGCTTATGTTTCAATGGCGTTTGTTGTTGTTTTTGGGGAGCTGAAGAAAGATGGAGGAAGAAGGCGAAGGGGAGGGGGAAAAGAGAGGGGCTTTGAATTTTTTTTTTTGTCTTCAAATTTTTTTTTTGGTCAACAGTTCAACAAGTCTTCAAATTTTCGAAAAATTGCTTTTTTTATTTTATTTTGGGTTGAGTGAATTTGGAATTTTAATTTCTACCAGTTTTTTTTTAATTATTTTGTGTTGTGGATGTGTTCTGCTAACATCATTGCACGTGTGTGTCGGGAATCTACCTATCTGTGCCACGTGGGAAGTGGGGTCGCTTGGGTTGATGAAAGTTAAAAATTTGATTTTTGAGGAAACGGTCAAATTGTCCCCGAAAGATACATACGGTGGCAAGTAAGTCCCTAAAAGACAGAAATAAAAAAATTCATCCCTGAAAGATGTATTTGTTTGTCATATTGGTCCCTAAATATCATTTCTATCATTATTAGGGGTCATTTTTAAATTTTAAAAGTTTAAATGAGTTGAAAAAAAATAATCAATTCTTTCCTCACGCAATCCCTCCTCCCCACCCCCCCTCTCTTTCTCTCTCTCTCTCTCTTTTCCACCGCCCTCTCACTCTTCTCTCTCACCCTCTTCCTCTTCACCGCCGCCAACTCTCACAACTTCCTCTTCACCCTTCCCTCCCCCATCACCCTAGCACCCCTTCAACCCTCCACCGTCACCTTCCCACCCTTTTAATAACCCTTCTCCTCAACCTCAACATGGACACCCTCCACCACCACCACCTCGTCGATTTTCTCCACCACCCCCGCACAGTTCCCACTCACTTTGACACGCCCTTGTTGAGAAGTCGATGTGTGAGGGGGTGTGTTGAGAAGTCCCACATCGACTAGTGATATGGCTAGTGTAGTGTTTATATAGTGTGGGCAGTCTTTACCCTACAAGCCGGTTTTGTGGGGATGAGTTAGGCCCTAACAGTGGTATCAGAGCCAGTGTTCGATCCGAGTCACCCGTGTGGGGTAGTGGGCTCGATCCTGGCCACCCGTGTGGGGTAGTGGGCAGTGTGGGCAGTCCTTACCCTACAAGCCGGTTTTGTGGGGATGAGTTAGGCCCTACCAGCCCTCCCCTCATTCATGGCTTCTCCACCTCCAGGTTGCTTGCAAAAACCACTAGAAGCCGTTCCTGCAACTCAGAAATCAACTGAGGTGAAGCCAACAGGGGAACGACTTGAAGCCGCAATGGAATTCCAGGAAAGCTTGAAGTAAATTTGATTCCTGGGTACAAACCCCCCAATTTGGTCCTGCCAGCCACCTCCTGTACCCATGAGTTGTTCTAACACCAAAACAAGTCTAGCAACATTTTCAGTGCTGTCATCACCATCAATTATCTGGAGTAGCCCTTTCACTACTGCAGCAGCTAAAATACTAGAAGTACTCAATCCACTACCACGTGGAACTTTGGCCCATGTCTTGATGTGCATGCCCATATCTACCAGAATGTTATCATGAATAATGTCAGTCACTAGTAATGCACATTTCACCAACCGAAATTGATCATCTCCATCAAATGGTGCACATATAGATGTATAATCTTCAGTATATAGCTGGTTGTCTGTGTCATCAATAATTAATACTCCTGTTCTTTTAGTAGTTTCTATGATGGTGCCAATTGGAAGCGAACCTTCCAAGCCTATTGCCATATTCAGAACACATCCAGCACGCTCAATGCTCCATGGAGGCATAATCATACTAGGAGAGAGTCTAACTACCCAACATATGTTTTGGTTACGAGTTAACAATGCTAGGATGAAATGGTGGCAATTGAAGGGTGAGAAACAAAGGCTGTTTGAGAGAGAGTTTTGGAGGGTGGGTTTTGGAAGATACAAGAAAGTGCCAAAGACATGTGGTGGATTAAGATGGCTAAAGGGATTCAAAAAATATAAGAGGAGATACTAGGAGAATCAAAGGGTATTGGGGTAAAGGGTCAATGTTCATTATTTTGATGCCAATGGCATTTTATTTTTTTTATAGTTATACACTGATCATGTTAATGATTAGTTTGAGCAAAAATCCTTAAATGAATCATGTTTACTGTTTTGCTACTAATTCAAGAAAAAGTCAAGTCACTAAAGCTGTACCAAGATTTCTCCCTGCTTCTCAATAAATAAAATAAAAAAATGCAGGTTGTACTGAATTGTTAGCAAAATTTGTTCCATGAATATGGCATCTTGGGCCATGATGATCAAAGAATGCACCGTTAAATCCATATCTTACTGCAGAAGCAGTTTCATCAGCCACAGCAGCCCAAACTTTGTGCTCCAACTCGCATGCTGTCCTTTCATCATTACAAGCTCGAAGAAGATCAACTTGCACCTGGTATGCCCGGCTCTTGGGAAGTATATTGGCGTTTTGCTCCTAAAAGGGTGGGAAGGTGACGGTGGAGGGTTGAAGGGGTGGTAAGGTGATGGGGGAGGGAAGGGTGAAGAGGAAGTTGTGAGAGTTGGTGGCGGTGAAGAGGAAGAGGGTGAGAGAGAAGAGTGAGAGGGCGGTGGAAAAAAGAGAGAGAGGGGGGAGGAGGGATTGTGTGAGGAAAGAATTAATTATTTTTTTCAATTCATTTAAACTCTTAAAATTTAAAAATGACCCCTAATAATGATAGAAATGACATTCAGGGACCAATATGACAAACGAAGACATCTTTCAGAGACGGGTTTTTTTATTTCTGTCTTTCAGAGACCTACTTGCCACCGTATATATCTTTCGGGGGCAGTTTGACCATTTACTCTTTGATTTTTGGTAATCCACCGTATTAGTGCGAAATATTTATCAACTTCATTGGTGATTAATATCTATTAAGAGACTTGGTTGATTATCTTTAGTGGAAATTTCCCTTCTTGATTATATATTTTCCATTTACAATAGTCGAATCTGGATTGGCGGATCCACTCGGAACAGATTAATATTGGTTTAAAAACTTGATTTTGACAAGTTATGTAGATGTATCGAATTATCTACTTATTTATATACTAGTACTTTTTTTATTTAATACTTTTTTAGCCAACTAAAGGCACATTGATAAGCCATAAATTTTTATATACATGAGTTTTTTATCATGTATCTTTTCATTATTAATTTTTTTATCTCACAAAATATATAATATAATCAATTTATATTAATTTCAAATTTGATAAGTTATATAGATGTATTGAGTTATTTACCTATTTATCTATTAGTATTTTTTATTTAAAAAATTTTTAGCCAACGAAAGGCACATTGATAAGCTATAAAATTTTATATATATGAATTTTTTATCATCTATCTTTTTATTATTAGTTTTTTATTTCACAAAATATATAGTATGATCAATTTATATTAATTTCAAATTTGTTGTCTTAATTTTTTAAAATTTTATATTAATTTATTACTTAATATATAATAAAATTTTGAAAAATACATTTAACTATCACTGGTTCGAGTTCGACCACAGTTCAACTAGATTCAACCATTAAAACTTGAATCAATACCTTAAGCTGTTTAATAGCTGGTCTGATTTTAAAATTAATACTTAAACGTGAGATGATTCTTTTTGTGTACAAAACATATATCTAATCAAAACTTAGGAGCACAAACATATCACAGATGTCACCTAGACAACCCATTAATAAGATTTATTTGCAGCGAATTTTCGAATTACAATTACTTGCTTCACAATTTTCTAATAGAATAATTTGTTACATGAACAAATAAATTGTTCACACCAATCCGGAACTGAAAAAAAGAGAAAAAGCAAAAAGAAAAAGAAGATTCATTGAATTCTTTTTTTGTCAGTAATAACACATGCACTAAATAATTTGCTTTCAGAATTATATAAAACAAGTACCAACCACAATTCATTACAAGATAAGCTCTAATTACCCCCAATTTCCTTAAACAACCAACTCTCAGCTACACAAGAAAAACCAATATTTAACACTAAAGTTTTGGCAACAAAAAAATGGAGCATGCTTTGCTTCCATCAAAGTGAAGTAGTATGAAAGCATATTAAACGTGGAACTCAAGCCATTTTTGAAGATTCTTTGTAACATATCAAACTGCAAAATAAACTGTGGCTTGATACATCCATTTAGGTCCCCATGCAAATCCAATATATACACATTCCATGCCTTGTGAAAACCAAGTTGGAGCTATTTTTGTACCAACCCCATATTTGGCCTTGAAGAGTTTTATCATGTGATCAAAGGAACCAACAAAAAAAGCAAACACATTATATCACCCTTTTGTATATTCTCATGCTTTTTCCAACCCTGCAATG
Organism: Glycyrrhiza uralensis; assembly: GCA_030159175.1. Classification (NCBI taxonomy): domain Eukaryota; kingdom Viridiplantae; phylum Streptophyta; class Magnoliopsida; order Fabales; family Fabaceae; genus Glycyrrhiza; species Glycyrrhiza uralensis. The sequence continues at coordinate 4,546,899 of BRZY01000008.1, forward strand.
CCAAAAACTCAAGGATCACTCACTCCAACTGAGCTCTACTTGCCTTACCAGAAGTTGCATGGGAGGCATTTCTGGGAGAAACCAGAACCGGTTCGTTGGTGGCGGCTTTCATGCCTCCCATTTCTTCCAAGCGCTTCCATCTGGCCTCGCGCTTTGACTTCATGTCCTCCTCTTGCGCTTCGTCTTCCCGGAACTTGATCAGGCACCCCTCGTAGAATACGGGATCGGTGTCGGAGAAGATCTTGCAGACATTCATTGTCAAGCTCCGGACGGCCTGGTTCCAGTGGTTCCGTGCATTATGCTCCAGAGCTGGTAAGACGATGGGGAGTATGACCTTGTGGTTCTGCTTGATCAAGGTCTCGATGTGATCGTTATTCCATAAGAACAAAGCCCTCTCTGCTACCTGTAAATTGAGAAGCAATCAAATCACTTGAGAGAGCACAGGAATAAAGTGATGGTAAAAGAATCAACTATCCAGAATCTTAGAATTTGGGCTTTAGGGCCTAACTCAACAACCCACAAAACCAAGTTGTAAAGTGAGGATGCCCAAGCCTTATAAGCACTACTTAGGCCATATCTCTAGGCAATGTGGGACTAAATACACCCCCCTCAAACCTAACACGATAAAGGTGTTAGTGGCTGCAATGAAAGCGGCTCAAAGTTGCCACAATTAAGGTGGATTTCAAACACAGTAATGCATCACAACTTTGTCAATAGGTGTCTTGAACATGTAATCCTATGGGGAAGGGAGAAGCAGCCAACTCAGTATAAAAATAAAATGGGAACATTTTTGCCTATTTTTTCACGTAGGAAGACATTTACAGTACAAATTTTTTTTCCTTGCAATTCATGATAAAACCAGTCTTGCAGGACTTAGTAAGATTGGAAGTAATCTTACTAGTATAAAAAGCATTATTTTCACTGTTTCCTATGCAAAACTTTGGAAGCAGAAAGCCAAGTGAAAACGAAGTGACATTTTAATTTTCAATTTATACATACACATCATACATTCTGTATATTATTTTAACATAATGATGGAATAAGTAGCATCTTTCCTATACAAGAAGTTCATGCATAGAAAGCGAAAGCTGAGGAAATGCAACTTCAGGAGGATTGTATTACAAGATGACAGCACAAAATGCATGAGTAATAGCAGGAAGTAGTTCTGCCAACAGGATATGCACTAAGCACAATGGTTACAATTCCAATAAATGTATTGAAGAAAGAATGATTCTAAAGTTAAAATCACAGTTTCTGTTTATTTTTTGTCTTCATAAACTAAATAATCATACATATTAGGAGTTGTGAGTTTGTCACCTGAGTGAGATTTTGAAAGTAATCATACCCTTATTTTATTCTGCATTAATTCTATTATATACTTTTACCAAAAAAACTTTACATTATTTTCAAATGGCTATTACATTACAGCTTCTATGAATTTGATCTTTGATTATAGCTATCATATCCTCATGAGGAATCTGTGCAAAGTCAACTGCTAAACATATAGGAACTAGGAAGTTTGAATGCATTGGAGAAAGCAAAAGATAGAGAAGAATCGCCTTCTCATTGAGTATCCCCACATGGAGATGTATGCAACATCTTCTCCCCGCCCCAAAACACAACATTTACATGAGAGTTGTATTTTCAAGAGTCAAGTCAACTGCTCAGTTGAGTTTCCAGTGCAATCTCTACGCAAATCCCCACCAATCCCCACACAATATTAGAGTAAATGTAATAGTAGTTAGATTGGATTAATGTATTACATTTACTCTAATACACAAAAATTAACCAAATTAAACTCAATTCTGTAGCAGATTATCCAAAATACCACACATATGGTATCATTAGGACGATAGATCGTCAAAGCAATGACAGACCATAAATTATTCATCAAAATCAATATTCAAGCATTCTGAAAATCTACCAGAGAATCAAATAGAAGACCACAAAACATTGGAAACAGCATAGCAAAAGAATGCCATGCTTACCATACCAATATCTTCCATAAATTTTCAAAAGTAAATTTAACAGACAGAAATTAAAGTCAAAGGTCATGTTACGAACAAAAAGTGAGAGCATGTATAAACACAAATTTAAGAAAACTATGAAAATATATTTCCAACACTTCATGTTAATCTAAATATCAAATAATCTCCAGTGACATTATGGTTTATCTACTGAAGCCTACGTCTCATGTCTAATGATATAAAAAAAAGGATATTATTTGAATATGGGAAGTGATTTTTTACCAAATTTCTACCACCCTAAGCAAAAAGTCAGGCACCAAAAAGCAAACTTTCTATTTCTTCTTTTTGAGGGATTGAGAAATTTATCGCAAGAAAACATAGAGAAGGTGGAAGATGGTGGAAACTACTAAAATTACCAAACCTGGAAATGTTTACTGCTCAAGCAACGGCTGATTTGGCGGAACAAGTTTACCATGCATCTCTGAAACTCTGCAGGTTGAGTTGCTTCCAAGACTTCCTCCAACTCCCCTAAGAACATAACCTCTTTAGAACTATTTGTAACGGGCCAGTATTTTAATAAACCCCGTATGACAGTATCTGCAAGCTTGCAGTCTTTTTCCACAAACTGTGTGATGCAGTAAGATAACTGCTGGTGGTACATTGGTAAGCATTTTGGTTTATGAAGAGGAATAAGAGCTCTTACAAGAAACAGTTTGTGCTCTTCTTTCAGTGGCAAAGCAAATCCATTGATTATACTCCCCAAAATTTCCAAGAGTTCTGCAATCCCATTGTGTTTCTCGGTTTCAAAAATGAAACGGTAGAAAATATTGTTAATTGCTTTTCTGATGAACGGTCGGTGAACCATAAATTTCCCATATATACGGTGAAGAACTGTCTTCAAGTAATCCCGCTCCCTGGGGTCCTCTGAATCAAAAAGGTCTAATAGTCTGAGAACAAACGAATGATCAATATACCTTTTCGCTAACTTTGCATCAGTCTCGGGTGATGTGACAAACCTTAGAAGAAGTTCGTACACAATTTGTAAGCAAGGCCATGCAGGGTCCATTGAAGGCTCTTCCTCGTCCATATCAAAGGCTTCCGGAATTTTGTTCTCACGGGGTGTAGTAGTCAATGTCCGGAACAAATTTACAGACACCATCTTTACAATTTCTTGCATCATAACCTCTGTAAACTTGCCATTAGCCGAAGAAACATAATCCACAAGTTCTACCAGCGTTTGCCGCTTAATCTCCTTTTCTCTAAGGTTCTTTGTAGGGTCAGTATAGTCAAACACAACACAACACATTTGCAGCTTTCTTACAAACAAATTCTGCTTCTCTGAATTCGGAACATCTCGGAAACTCGGCAAGGCTTCATAGGAGGGAGCCGGCAAGCTCCCATTCAGACTCAGTTTTGAATTCACGGCTTGGACAAGCATGTCACCGTGATTTAGTCCAAGACTCGAATTAGAATCAGCCCCTGAAAGGGGTGAAGCAGTTGAGTTTCCATAACTGTAGCCTCCTAATTGGCTGCTTCTTACACTGGTTGAAGCGGTTGAAGAAGATGTCGATGCTCCCCCGCCTTCATTATTTTCCACCGATTTCGATGGCTTCCTAGGGAGCCTATTTAGTATCTGCTTGATCATAATGACTTAAAATTGGTTCAACAAATTTTTTTGTCATGCACTTCAAAACACAACACTCCTTACTGATACTCCTTTTAATCAAACAAAGCAGCACAACCTCAATCTGCAAGGTAGCCAAGCAAGTGCACTAACTGAATCGAAATGAAACAATAACCTCTCTTCAATTTCACTTCTGTCATAACACTCCATGATCTTTGCTAAACTTATCAACATAACATTCTAATTGAGGGAAGCCACAGGATTCAGTGGAAAAATCCTCAACAACATCCATGGTGCTTCTTATTATGACAAATCTGAAACACAAACATATCCCTAGCTCAAAATTACACCAAAACCCAAATACAAAAAAAAACAGAAATCCAACACAATACCCCATACTCTTATGAAAAACAAAAACAGAAACTTTACACTTATACTGAGAAACAAATAATATCCCAAATTAAAAAAATTGATTAAAATTGCAAATTCCCTTGTTGATTGATACCGACTAACAAATTTCAAAAATTGTGTGTCACCGTAAAGACCCAGAAACTTTGACTTGTTTATTGAACTACAGTAAGCAAAAGGGTAAAGGAATAGTTAGTTACCTGCTCCTCCTCCTTGCAAGGTTGCTACTTTATTAGGATTCTTTACCAGCAAATAACAATAAAGCTGGATCAGACAAAAACAGGATCTGGGTCTGATCCACCCCAGATGAAATTTGCCCTGAAAAGTGTTGAGGGACAATGAAATACGATGATGGAACAACCTTAAAACAATCAAATTTCGAGGGGGGAAAAATGGGTGCAGAGGAAGAGAGAAAAAGCAAGGATTTTTTTTTTTTTGCCCCCCCTTCTTTCTTTTGAGTTACAAAGCAAAAGAGTTTTCGAGAATGAAGGGTGCTGGTCTTTGAGGAAAGAGAAAATTGAACTACTCCATTTTTTGAAGGAGGAGAGAGAGAGAGAGAGAATAAAGTGAGAAGAAAAAGCAATCTCTGGCTGAAGTTGTAGTTGTTATTATGCTTTGATTTAAAAAAATTAAAAAGAAAAGAAAATTAAAAAAAGTGTTCATGTTATGTTGTTACTGATATTCCATTTTTATGGTTTTATTTATCCCTTTTCTCTTTCTTACTTTATCTCTTTTTTAAATAACTTTATCTTTTTTTCATAACAAAAAATTATCGTCAAAGTAAAAAGTTATTTTACATTATCATCCATTCGTTTATCTATTTCAACAATTTTCGTGCATTGGATAAATATTTTTAAAATTTAAGAATATTTTTTAGATAGTGTAAAATTTACGTATCTAAAAAAGCCATTAAGACGTGGTTAATGATGAAGGACTTGGATTAATTTGTATAAGATCATTGGTTCAACTCCAATTGTCGATGTCATTATGGTATACTAAAAAAATATAAAAAAATTAGAAAAAAATCATTTTTAAAAAAGTTAAGATTTGCAAAAACTATAATAAAAAATATAAAATTAAATAATAATTTGTGAAACTAAAAATAGAAGTGATAATAATAATAATAGTAACAATAAAATCATATATTTTTTTATATGTATGTGTGTGTCTATATATATAGAAGTGAGAAATGTCATTAATTTTAAAAGTAATGTTTTACTTTTTATTAAAATTCAAAAATTATGGAAAATTTAAATCGAATCTTTCTTTTAAATTTTAGATTATTAAATTTCCTTCAAACATTGTTTGGTTCATTTATGCAAACTTTGATAAGTGCCTCCATTTCGTGACTTCATTTACACTAAATAAATTATTCAAAACATATAAGAAAACGATTCTTACAATCTGGCTCTAAATTGTTACATATAAATACAAAAAATTAAATATATATTTTAAATATTTTCTAATTAATAAAAAAACAAGCATAAACATTTCATATTTACATTCTTTTTTAAAAAAAAAATCCGATTAGCCAGATCAATTATTAATCACTTGGTCAGTCTGGCCGCAACCTGGGGCCACTCGGTGGTGTGGTGGGTCCCACTCCCATCTCAGCGGCTGCGAAAGATAGTAAGATGACTTTGATTGTCTTTATCAAATTTCAAGATAAGTGATTGGATTTTGGATAATAATTCACATATTATGATAATGACATTTTAGTATTGTAAAATTAGTCAAGATTTCAGGGTTTTACGGTTTCAAATCGGTTAATAAATTACAGATAAATGTTATTTTTTATTCAGATAATGTTTTTTGAGATTCAAAGATAATGGTTTTTGACATTCAATACTTTTGTACCAAGCTTATTTTAGACCTCAATATTCTCATCAATAGCTCCAAAAATGTTAAAATTTCTAAGAAATTACTTATTGAACGAATAGTATGTTAATCATAATTTTCTACTTTGGTAGGCATTATTCCAATATCCTTGTTTAACTTTTTTTTGGGGGTGAAACTCAGACTCAAACTGAGTTGTTAATCATTCTATTAGCTATTAAATATTAATATTAAATATATAACAATATAAGCCTTTTCTCACTAAAATCAGCTATACAAAATTACAAATCATTTCAAACATCATAATGTCTTATTATAAATAATGTATGAACTTCTAATTATAGTTAATAAAATTTTAAACATTTATAATGAAATAGCATTCAATAAATAAATACTAAGTCATCTATGTACCATGCCATCAAAAACTCCCTACTCTGCTTATCAACAACTTGTAAGAATCAATAAACTAAGACTGGGATAAAAAAAGATACATCAAATTTCAATAGCTCCATCTCAACAATAACTCTTCCATTGATATAAGTAAAAAGAGACTACTTAATAGCAATTCTTGGTTATGCTACATGCTAAGCAAGTTAACAATGAAGTCATAAATAAAATCAAAGAATCATATTCAACTAATCAGTCAATGCGCAGAGAAAGTATTGGAAATCACCAAAACATATTCAAAAGAAGGAACGAAGAATGTCACTACTGCACAATACAAGAAAATGACGTGAGTTTTTTTCATTCATGATATATATGCCAACAAGATACAAGACCTAAATCATGCAATACATAACTGTAACTAAAATACATAAATTAATTGCAGTCCAAGGATAGATCACAACTGACTAAAAACTGATGCCAGAGGGATGATGCAGAGTTGCCGTCGCAGATAACCGACAACTGCATTTGTCATGTCCACCATTTTTTTTTAACAGGTCTCATTGAGGTGTCAGTTTACTCAAGTGGATGAAAATGTTAATGGAAATTTGGTTGAAGACAACTTCACCTTTCAACCCAGCTTGCACTCTTCTGGATTTTAGCATCTTCATCCCAAAGTAAATCATCATTCAAGAATGAAGAACACGCGGTCACCCATGGTTCCCTCGCGACAGTAGGGCATCAACAAGTAAATAGAATGGTAAAAATATACCAAACAAGAACGACATAAATCATACAATATCGTGTTATAAAAGGTGAAGGGAGTGAATATCCCAATGAAAGAATAGCAATCCACTTCATCTACCATGCCATTTCCCCAATTGAGTTTCATAGGTTGCTCCAAAAAGTTTCAATGGTCTATCAAAGCCGTTTCAGTCTCTGAGAGGGGGGCTGCAACAACAAAATTCCTAACTCATCAATTAACTGTGTAAGAAGTTGTAAACAGTTGCTAAGTTTAGAAGATTCTGGCATAGATTATGCAGGAAGCACAACTATATGTTCCTTTGGACTCCCCCACCCCAAAAAAAAATGTATATTCCAAAAGTTATCCCCAGATCTTTCAGAATTTTAAATATACACATGAAATATATAACTTTAGCCCACCCAATATCCTTATTCTAGTACCAACCATAAATTTATCTGTCAGAAACACGTTTCATTCAAAATGCATTCCCTCATCTAGAGAACACTGGGCCTAAAGTCTTCAGCATAAATAATTTATCAGATCAATACCCAAAATATTCCTTTAACATTCTAACAAATCCACATGAAAGTAAAAACTGCTCCCCCCCCCCCCCCACTTTCACTGCATTGTATTCCAAAATCCAAACTAGCAAAGCATTTAAAAATCATCAGGTGATTAGAATAACTGAGACAAATTCCTATAACCAAAAGTTTGTCGAAAACTCAAACATACCCAGCAAGTCTTCAAATGGATCAGTCAAAAGTGAGGAATCCATTAGCAAAGGTGGTGAGAAGACTTGATCCTGTGCGTCCTCAAAGTCAAAAATTGACCGTTGTGCATCAGATGTTTCATTTGAACCGCTATACGATAGAAACCCATTTACATGGTCATAATCAGAAAGCCTTTCCAAATCATTCAACATATCTGGAAAATCATCAAACTTGCTCTCCTCAAGTCCATCAGACACATGACTCTCAAGCGAGGGATCATCCATTTGAGATACAAATAACCTTTTACTCCTCAATGAAGTTGCCCTTTTTTCTGCATCCAAATGAGAAAAGCCCGACTCTGAAAGAGGGGCAAAGAAGTGCTCAGAACTTCCATCAGACTGACTATCTCGTGACGACTCTGAATTGCATGACCGCAATGACAGTGCTGCTTCTCTTACCGACCTCTTCAAATTCTGGATGTAGGAACTATCACTACCTACAAAATAGAGTCATTATCAGCCACTTTGTTTTTAACATACTGACGATGAAATTCCCTCAAAAGGGCACTAAGCTTCAATATAGTGAAACATGTCAAAGGTAAATAATAGGTGGGCTGATCCCATTTCCCAACAATGATTTAATATCTCTTAACATAGCCCCTCATGCAAGAGTCCCTTGGGCTTTGTGCACAAGCGCACTTCACTATGTTCTAAAATTTAATTGAGTTATGAAGAATGGGGGGATTGGGGAGGCAAGGATCAAAAGCCTAACCTCTTAGTCATAGAGGCTTTGATAACCATGTCAAGGACCAATTCTGTTAAAAGCTCAAGCTATTTGGTGGAGGCCCAAGGATGATTTTTTATCTCCAACACAACATTTATACAAAAAGTTATGAAGATTTAGCATACCTTCTGAACTTGCTACTTCGTTATTTGAAGGAGCATCCAAAGATTTCCTATCAGAGAGGTTCTCTGTTTGGCTGGTTTGAGGAGCACTACCATGCCGCTTTTGCACATTTCCAGCTTTTCCAGAAGATGGAGTCAAGCTAAATAACTGAGGAAGTTTTAAAGTAGGGGGACTAACAGAAACCTTGTCAAGCTGAACATTAGACATTCTTGAAGTCACATCACCAACATCATCAGTGCTACTTTCCTGAATAATATTAAAAGTGATAATAAAAAACCGGGGTAAAATCAGATCTCGTATTGCGAAGGCATCAAATAAGCAATAATTGCATTATACTAAAACAGTAGATTACCATCCTCCCACTACTCTGTGCTTGGATAGGTGGTGTTGACCGGCCATGATGTCTGTTCATTGACGGTAGATTGGAGGCTATGCAGTTCACCTTTTCTGTACACTCTGATATGGACTTCTGTATTGTTGGAGCAACATCTTTGAGTTGGTTAATAAGCACCTGCAAAGGAAAAATGAAACAATGTGAAATTCCTAGAGATGAACCTTTCGAGTATGGGAATAGTAATTACAGGTCAATTCTGTATAAGATACTAAACCCCTACTGTAAGTGGGAAGAGATAAAGCAAAGACAGATTCGATGATATATCAATATTTAAGAGTAGAACCCAGCAGGTAATAGATAAAAGCAATGTAACTCCTCCACAGCACAAAAGTTTATTGCTTTCTATATTGCCAGTGCTATTTACCGAATAGCAAAGGACAAATCTAACTGGTATTTTACTCATCTACTTTAGTCAACACATGAGCCACATACGTATAGCATTAATTATATATATTTTACTTTATATATACACACACACACACACACACAAGTAGATGTCGACAAAGGCAAAATAAAGTGTCTGTTTGCATCTCAAAAGATGATACAGTCCGCCACACTGATAAAAAATGTAAAATTTTACACATATCTAATGCCTCAGACAATGAGTGCTTAAAAGTTAAAAGATCTCAATAAAATTATTTGTCTACTCTTATTAAAAAACACCCCTAAAGAAAAGTAAAATTTCCAGTAAATCAGTGTAACTTTCTGCATATATAAGTTCCAGAAAGGTCAACTAACTAAGTAGTGTCAAAAATCATTAAGGACGTTATTTCTCCTTCGGCATAAAATGCGGCAGGTTCAATGAAGTATGGTAGATGTGGTCTAAAAACTTTATCAACACAAACAACAAATAGAAATGAAGCTTCCTTTAGAAGCACTTCAACCTTGGTAGGATCTTGCATATTTTAAAACATGTTTTAATGCATTACCTGGAAGCTAGCCAAGTGTTGCTGATGCTCTGCAAGGGTTGCTGCTAAAGACTCAGCATGGCCACTTGAACCACCTTCCTGTGCACTGCGCAATATGTCTGGACCCTCTCCGTCATTCGCTTTTGCCTACAGATGGTTAGAAGTTTCTATATGTAATAAATAAGAGTGAACAATGTTATATAACTTGAGTCAACTTACTACTACTGGCATTATGACCTCTCAGCTGAACACAACAGTATCAATAAATCAGATTGCCAGGTATTTGGTGCAACACAGGTTGGATTATCTAATTTTTCAAGATATAGAACTATAAACAAGATTTTGGATCATCAATAAATCAAGATTTTTCAAGATTGCCAATCAGACTGCCAAGGATTTGGTGCAACACAGGTTGGATTATCTTAGTTTGGAAGAGTTTGTCCTTGACAAATTTCTGTGTTTTGTGGAATTTTTTTTTTTTGTTTCAAAATGTTCCAGTTTTCTGATTTCTGATACAGCCTATTCACATTTTATGGGTTCATTTTAATAGATTTGACAATGTTTAAAAAATTACCACCTTCTTAATGAAGGTGGCAGCACTTAATCCAACATGTTGCCCTGACAGTTTCCAAGTTCTCTGCCATTGGTATTTGGCGGCCATAAACTATAGACAACAATGAAAGAATGGAGCCATAAGAGCAGATGGCACCATCTTTAAAGGAAAGTTTGTAAAGAGCATACCAGATAAAGCGATTGTTTGTGTATCCGTTGCAAAGCATGTGTCCATCGCCGTATAACCTCTGCTACATCAACAGTTTGATGGACTCTTCCAGTTCTGTCATCCACTCTAGTCAATGACTCACTGCTAAAATGTGATCCATCAATCTCCTCTTTGTTATCCATTTGCACTGCAGGCAAATCCCCAGGCTGACCAGATAATACATCTGAATAAGGAGCCTGGGAACTCTGGTCCATTGCTGCAAGCAGAGATGATCCAGAGATTCGATACCTGAAATTTATGTATCAACAAGTTAGTTGGTACATTTGGTCTACAGATATTGGAAAGGAAAGGCAAGCTACATCACTGCATTACCTATGTTCCCTATGAGCTATCAAGTCTTCAATAGGGCCTGATGCAAGAACTTCGTGTTGACCTGTACAAAAATATTGATAAAACTCAAATATCATTATTAGCCAGTCTTTTTAAATATAAGAATATTTAAAATAATAAAAGAACAAACAAGGATTTTTGGGGGGGGGGGGGGGAGACAGTTTGAACCTTACTATCTTAAATTGAAAGGACCCCAATATCAATGGTTTGTCATTGACACTTATTAGGTACAAAAACATAATGAGAATATCAGAAATAATAAAGTAAAAAATAACTTCAAAAGTCTGCAATTCTGCAATGCTATACCTCAGAAAAATGGCATGCGCAGATTAGACTACAATGAGACGAGGAAAAACTTATTATTAGTCAATTTATTAATAAAGGAACACAATTGTAAAAATAAATCCCACCCTCAGCGACTTATAATTAATTATCTTGCCATACTTGACTAATCAAATTTAAAAATAAGGATACTAGAATTACATGATCCATTAGGCAAATACAAAGGTTAAGCCAACTATTAATGTTTTCACTTACTTTTCCGAGCTAATAAAGACTCCCATAGGCGACTAGCCTTTGAGACTAAATGGGAATTCTGACTTGAACTGGATACGAGATCATCCCAGAGTTCTCCTTCCAATTTCACTTTATTCCTCAAGTCATGCAGTTTTTCCAGCTCTTGTTGCAAATAAGCCTGAATTTCAGGTTTTACATTATAATTGCTTAAGAGACAAGTGCATAAGGAGTATTTTTTATTGGGAGAGGGAATGTGTACTGTATGCAAGATAAACTTGGTAAATAGCCTTCAGTTATTGATGTACCTCTTCAGCACATAAGCCACGGAATTCAGCAGTCATTTCATGAGCCAAATTAGACCACATAGCCTGCCGTTGTACAGCCATTTCTGCATTTTTCAGAAACTTCCTTCTTTCAAGGGCTATTCTTGCCTGTTTAAGACCAAAGACTCAACTGAGTTACTTAAGACCAAGTGATGTTATCAACATAAGAACATGAAAGGAAAACAAATACAAGCAAAATAAATAAATAAAATCATGTTCTTAAAACATTTTTATCACTATGAGCAATATGACAATGAATTACAGAGAAAACAGTCAAAGTAAAAAAGGTATTGATATTGTTGTACCACATCAAAGGTCTTACAAACAATTACGCCAAAAACACAACTGTCTTTTGTAAAAATGCAGACTGAAAATATTTTTCATTCCACGGCCAAACTCAACGTAATTGTATTGTATCAATTACAATGACACATGCACATAATGATAGTCATCTTTTCCTAAAATTTTTATGGATTATCACTAATACCTTTGTGACTGGAAGTAGAGTAGCTGCATGTGAGAATGCTACATCGGTCAATGGCGCAGGCAATGGGTTAGAAGCTATGTCAGCAGTAAACGTCCGTCGATGAACCTCTCGTAAAGCATGCAAAGAAAGTTGCCATAGAAGCTCAACAAACCTACATCAATATGTACATTCAAATAACTTTAGAACGGTCTTTAACAGAATCCAAACAGTGAGCTTCCATAACCAACGTACCACATGAGATTACCTCATCAGATCAAATTCTAATATGCTAACAACAAGTCAACAACACAAGCCTTTTCCCACTAGCTTGGTTCAGCTCTCAATGGATCAACCGGTCTTAAATAATTCTTTAGAATAGCCATTTAGATCTAAGTCCTTTTTAATGGCTTCACTTAAAGTTTTGATCTCTCTCTTCTCTAATTATTGGACTATTATCCATCTGATCAATTTTTTCTTACTAGGTTGGGCTTCTGTTGGTCTTCTTCCCACACGACCAAACTCTTTTAAGCGAAACTCTACCATCTTTTCCTCAAAAGGTGCTATTCTTACCTTCTCTTGAATGCATTCGCCCCCAATCTTATCTTGTTCTAGATGTCCCCTCATCTACCACAACATCCTCATCAAGACAACACTCAACTTATCCATTTTTTAATTCTCCACCGCCCAACATTCACTATCATGAATTGTCACAGGAAAATGATTATTTTTCAGTTACTTTCTAGGGGGAACATTCCAGTTACCCAATAACCCCCCCCCCCCCCTTCCTTCAAGTAGTTTTCTCAGTGCAGAAGTTCTATACTAATTATGTCCACGAATTTCACTGACTAGTCAATATCTGTTCACTAACTACAAAAGCACTTCCACTCTTGCACCAACTACGTACCAACCTATCTATCTATATATAATATAATACTAAATTAAGAAAAGGCAAGCAAGCCCTTAAATTAAACTCAATTTTTTACCCTCGAGTTTCATCTACTCATGGGGATCAAAACAATCAACTACAAAACAAAAGCACACAAATCAACCGAACCTTCAGCAATCAACAAACAATCATTACACTGTGATAATACCAACCTAGGTCCACAGCAAGTAGCAAGTGAAGAAACCCTCGAATTGCTCCTAGGAAGTGCGCCCTGCGACTCAAGCTCGCTAATAATCGCTTGCACAACCTACCAAAACCAAACCATTCCACAACAACATTTCATTCAAATTCATTCAATCCAGAAAATAAAAATTCAAAAAGAAATTAATAATAATAATAATAAAAATAATAAATCGATACCTTACGAAAATCACGCGATTGTGCTGAATCGAAAATTGGCCAAACCTTATCGAAATCCTGAAAGATCCAAAAAAACAAAGAAGCAGTGGTTAAAGTGACAGATCATAGAATGAAGGGAAAATGTGGAGAAAATGAGAGAATCACTTTGGCAGATTGAATTGGTCCTCTGAGAGAGGAGAGGATGAAATAGAGAAGCTGTTCGCCCAATTTAGGGTTGGAGTGACGGAAGAGTCCGACCCGAGGAGTTGAATTGGATGCTCCGACTCCGATAATTGCCGGATCCAAACCCAACAACAAGCAATTCGTGTACATTGCACTCTCTAGCTCTATCTCTCTCTCCTTCTCTCTGTCCATCGTCATAACCCTCTCTCTCTCTCTCTTTTTCTTCTTCTTCTTCTTCTTCTTCTTCTTCGTTCTCTCTCTCTCTCTCCTTCTCTCTGTGTTTTCGTTCGGTTCTTTTTCTCTGTCTGCGACTGTGTTGTTGTTGTTGATGTGTGTTTTTTTGTTTTTGTTATTCTTATTTTTCAAAAAAAAATTATTGTTTATTATTTTTCGTTTTTTCGTTTTTGGGAATGGTGGTGGTCCCTGTAGTCGTTAGAAATTGCGAAACGGCACCGTGATTTTGAAAACGCAGGGGTGTGTTTTGAATTTCCAGAACTTTGGGGGTTTTTGTTTTGGTTTTGGATGGATGCCACCACCGCTTCGGGAAATGGTGCAGACTTTGTCGTTCCTTGCCGGCACGACGTCTTGTCGTTTTGCCGATTATTTTTTAGGGACTGAGACTAACATGTATTCTTATATTTTTTTAGATTCTTTTTTACGGTAGAATTTTTAAAAAAAAACTTCTCATCTTTTTCCTAATATGAAAAGTAAAAAAAATTAATACATAAATAATTTTAGTGACAAATAAAAAAAAATATGAGAAAAGATGTATATCAAAAAAATATACATATGAGAAAAGATACATGTCTAAGTAAGTGATATATGTCTTTTAAGTTGGCAGCATTTGTCCTACCTAATACATACTTTTGTTACATTGTACTTGATTAATTAATTAATAATTATGGATGATACTTTTTTAGTTTTTTTTTTCTCTTTTTATCTCTCACTCTTGTGCACTTCACTCCTATCTCTCATTTTTCACAACTTTTTTTTTTAAATAATTGAGTATCTTAAAAAATTAAATATATTTTTAGTTATTCTAAATATGAAAATGTTTGACATTTTGATTTTATTTTTAAAAACATACCACTTGTAGTCTCTATTGCTAACTTTGTTACTATTGTGTCAAACTGAGGGAGTATCTCGCTATTTGTCATGTGTTCTATTATGGTCACATGACACCTCAAAGTGGAACACACCTTAAATTTAATATATAAAAAAAATATTTTTTAAAATTTAAACTCTTGATATTATAGATAAATTTTAAGTCAGAATTTACTTTTGTCATTGTTGTTGTTGTTGTTGTTGTTATTATTATTATTATTATTATTGAATACATGGTATTTACCGATATTACATTGGTCTGAGTGAAATTCAGCTCGAAACACTTAAGCAATGTTGTGGCCAACCAGAATCCATGATAGAAACTAGTAATCAATGAAGCCGATAGATACTTCACATAAAATCATGGTTAAAAAAGTATGTGGGATTTAAATCATTTTATTTTGATTTGCTTAGTTTGAGAGTGAAAATAAGGGTTTTTTTTTACCGAAATGGGGTAATCCCATTTGATATTTACCAAATTAGTGTAATGGAAAAAGATATTACACAAATGGTGTAAGTCGTGAATACCATTCACAACTTTCTATTTTAATTTTTTATAAAATTGAAAGTCGTAAATATGGATTACGACTTTTGTTTTACTATTTTTTTTTTGTTCTCCTAAGTATCACAGTTGTTACTATTAGGTCTTTTATTATTATATCATCTAATTTTTAACACAAAAAAATTACGTGGTTTAGGCGAGATTGATTTGATGAGATTGGGCCACCTTGACACGATGTGTATTACCATAAAATTTCTCAAAGTAAGCCAAGTAACACGCGAGATGCAACACATGTGTATTACCATAAAATTTCTCAACATGTGTTGCATTTCATGTGTTATTTGACTTGCTTTGAGAAATTTTATGGTAATACACATCATGTCAAGGTGGCCTAACCTCGTCAAATCAATCTCCCCTAAGCCACGTAAATTTTTGGTGTTAAAAATTAGATAATATAGTAAAAAAAAACCTAATAGTAACAACTGTCATACTTAAAAAAACAAAAAAAAATAAAACAAAAGTCATAATCCATATTTACAACTTTTAATTTTATAAAAAATTAAAATGGGAAGTCGTGAACTTACACCATTTGTTTAATATGTTTTTCCATTACACTAGTTTGGTAAATATCAGATGGGATTACCCCATTTCGGTTAAAAAAGGCCGAAAATAAGACAAGTTCCTCACTTTTTTTTTATTCTTGTTCTTGATTTAATTCGTGATAAGGTATGGTGAAGTTGAGATAAGTTGTTACATGAGTAATACATGCATTGCTGATGCTATGTTGCGGTATCTAAGAAGTTCAATTCAAGAAAATGATAATCTGCACAGAAAGTAACCAAAGCCATCACTTCAATAAAAAGTCATATAGAGAGAGTTAATACGGGTTTAGATGTTGCTTTAAAGGCACAACCAATTTTTTAAACCACTGACATTTTTATGAAATTCTCCCATAAAATATATCCAAAAACAAAACGACTTCCGTATAACATGAATAATAAATTATATATATAAATTATAAATTAATATTAACATATTCAATTAATTTTCAAATTAGTATATGCAAACTGGGATGACACATGGCGATTATGTGATACCTAACGTGTCAAATCACCAGTTTAAACGGAACTAATAACATAGGGATCAATGTGACAAGTGGAATTCACTTTCAGATACTTTTTATCAATTTATCTACTTCCATGAATCACTGTGACGCCAATTGCCACTTTTAGGGTGTGTTTGGTTATTTTGGAGGGGAGTAGAAGATTTGTGATTAATATTTTATCTATTATAATGTTTAAAAAAATTTTAAAATTTTTTAAAGTCACATTTTTAGTATATTTTTTGAGTTCTCCAAATTAGAGGATTTGTGGAAATCTACTAAAGAATAGGACTGTGGAGGATTTTAGAAGGTTTTGGAAAGTTTCAAAATGTTTTTTTTATCATTCTCTTCTATTTATACAACTAAAATATTGAAATAAATCCTTTCATTCCATCCCCTACCCTCCAAAACCCTCTATCCTCGAGGACCAAAGTGACTATTTATTTTTTTAATTTTTTAATAACTGATACTTTAATTGTCCGTTTTGGTCCTTGTGACTAAGCAGCCACATGTACTGACATGTCATATCCTGCGTGATAGTTAAATTCCCCCACTCAGCAAACCAACTAGAGTTAGAGCATCCACGGCGCGGGTGCTTAAAGCACCTTTTCCTATTAGGTACTCCATTCGGATTGAAATATAAGCAAAAAAGTATATGTTATTTAGTCCAGATACATGTATTTTTTTGTTTATATTTCAGTCCGGAGGGAGTATGCTAACTTTCCGATGGAGCATCGGCATGAACGGTGCCTAACAAGGTGCTTGCATTGTTTTGTGGGTTTAGTTGGATTTTATAAATAAAAATGAGTGATGTGTAGTTATTGGTGGGATCTATTTAAGATTTTTTTTTTAAGTTGCTGGGTTGGAGAAATAAAATACCTATTAAGTACTTGTGTTGAAAAAATAAAAATATGTGATGTGAACAAGTGAAATCCACTTAAATATCCAAAATTGAGATACTCCACTAAAAATGCTCTTTAAGGACTTGCTCTGACGTCAACAACTACAATAATAACTTACAGTTGGCACGATGGAAGATTTTTTATTTATTTCGTATTTGTCATGGAACAAAATAACACCATTTACCGCTCTGAGTAACCAAAATAGCCGTTTATTTAGTTGATAAAAACATAATTTTGTTTTGTTAAATGGACAAAAGAGCCCTTAATCTTTTTGACTCTCTCCCTCGGAACTCGACCACAATGGTTCTGATGATGTTGGGAAGCATCTCTCTCTGGTCTTTCTTTCTCTGAGCGAGTTAACCCATTTCATTTGCTAGTGTTGGGTTGCTTTGTAAGGTATTCTTCCAACTCCCTTTTTTTCTTTTTTTATGGTTTCATTTTCATTGGTGCCACACCACACTGTTCATGGAGGTGCTGCTCTTTGTGCTGTGTAGGTGTTTTCAATTTGCATTGCTCGATTGTTGTTTCCTTCTCCATTCATTTGGTCAGTTTTCCATTTCACTGTTCATTGGGGAAAAAATTTAAATCACTTCACCTTCACTTCTTTTGATGTGTTTGTGTAATTTTTTTTAGGGATTTTTCTAAAACCTAAATCCCCAATCTATATAAATTATTTGGTAGCCTTTGGGTTGTAGTTTTGACCTTGAAATATTTGTTTGATACACTTTTTGGGTTTGACAAATATTAAATATTTTAGAAATGCATGAGCCCTCTTGTTCAATTGTTTATCCATCGCAAGAGTAGTGTTCACTGTTTTGGTGTTGAAGCTATTTTGTTAACTGTGCAAATTATACTTTTGGAACGGCCTGAGTTTTTTTAAGGCACTTCGGGTATGTGTATGTATTAAGAGCTAGGTCATGTTTGGACTTAGAAGTGCTTAAGGAAAAGTTTATCCAAACAGGGCCCTAAGCATGTCATATTTATACATGTCTTTATTTTGCTTTGTTAGGTCCGTGTGGCCATTTTTAGTAGTCTTTGTGTGTGGGTGTAGTTGTAGACTTACAGTGTATGGTTCTTTATTACCTTCCTCTGTTATGCAAAGAATGCAGAGCAAGTTGCTGTTATATTGTGAATTTCAAGTTATAGATATACATGTCTTTCACATTGGTTCCTTTCTTTCTGTTACTGATCTTCTTTAAGGTTTGTAAATAATTATATTGTAAGACATAATATTGTAATTAACATGTATATCTCTCGATCTGCATGCAGACAGTAGGTTACTATGGCAGGGCTTGGGAGGAAAATATGGGGTCATAGAGCTAATTATTGTCACTATTATTTCTTCAACTAGTGTACTTCAATGTTAATCTTCTTCTATTATTATTGATTGACAATACAGCAAGCGAAATATCCTAAAAAAATATTATTATTTTTTTCCTTTTGGGTTTTGTCAATAGACAATACAGCATAGTCAGTCAATAACCAATCCAAAGTGGAAATGAAGAGAATGATAGCTTTGGGGTTTGAGGGTTCAGCCAACAAGATTGGTGTTGGGGTTGTCACCTTAGATGGTACAATTCTCTCAAACCCACGCCACACTTATATCACCCCTCCTGGTCAAGGCTTTCTTCCAAGGGAGACAGCACAACACCATCTCCAGCACATCCTTCCCCTTGTCAAATCCGCTTTGGAAACAGCACAGGTCACACCTCAGGACATTGACTGCCTCTGCTACACCAAGGGTCCTGGTATGGGAGCTCCACTGCAAGTGTCTGCCATTGTTGTCCGTGTGCTTTCACGGCTCTGGAAGAAGCCCATCATTGCTGTCAACCACTGTGTGGCACATATTGAGATGGGCAGGGTTGTAACCGGTGCCGATGATCCTGTCGTCTTGTATGTCAGTGGTGGCAACACTCAAGTCATCGCTTACAGTGAGGGGCGTTACCGGATCTTTGGGGAGACCATTGATATTGCTGTTGGCAATTGCTTGGATCGCTTTGCTAGGGTCTTAACACTTTCCAATGACCCTAGTCCTGGATATAACATTGAGCAGGTCCTTCCCTAACTACTACCTATTTTACTACATAGTTTTATGAGGCATGCATTGCATGATATATGGGGCCGTTTTTTGATATAAATTTTTCAAGAGCTGGGTTGCAACTTGGGACTTGGGAGGATGGTGTGCATGAATTGCATGGTCTTACTCTTAACTTGAAAATGAAAATTGAATGAGGATTGTCCTCTTTCAGTTTGAGTTTTTGATATCAAAGTTAGTGCTTCTAATTCTGTGCTATTTAGTGTACAAATTGGGCAATGATAAATTATGGGCCTGTTTGTATAAATAGCTTATTTATGCGTTTATGGCACAAGCACTTATCATATAAACGTTTATGTATAAGCTATTTTTATAATCAAAAAGAGAATGCGATTAAATTGATTTTATATAAGTTGTAAGCTGTTTTGATAAGCTCTTCTAGAGAGTTTATGAAAATAAGCCCAAAACAGCTTATGATCCAATTATCATAAGCTCTTCCTCCAAACACACTAACAAATGCTTATTCCAGTAGATAAACTCAAATAAGCTTAGCATAAGTCAATCCAAACAGGGTATCTTCCCTTTATTTTTTTCAAGTTCCAACCTGGCAATTTCTTAATTTTTACTGTGTTAGTTTTTACCCCCCCCCAAGTATCTTATGTTCAATAAAATTAAAAACTAAAAAGAAAAAAGAAAAATCAAGTTATATTGAATGTATAGTCTTGTCGTGTTTTACCATGCTTAACTGAATAATGTTGTTGTCATAAGTTGTTTTGTCTGAACTTGGCTTATATGGTTTCTTATCCTTCAGCTTGCAAAGAAAGGAGAGAAATTTATAGACCTTCCTTATGCTGTCAAAGGGATGGATGTATCGTTTAGTGGAATACTGAGCTATATTGAAGCAACTGCTGTTGAAAGGCTAAAGAATAATGAGTGCACCCCTGCAGACTTGTGCTACTCTCTGCAGGTAAATTTCATTTGTGCTGCTGATCCCTTTCCATCCCAGTATATCAATCAATTCTCAATTACTTCAATTACTATTACTATATTCAATTACATAAGAAAATTAGGCCCTGGCATCCCAAGTTGACACGTGTTATATCTCAAACTGTGACACATGTCACCTCCCCCAAACTCTTTTATTTTCAACTAATTTTTTGTTTGTAGATTCTTTTTATTAGGAAAAGACATGTACTTTATACGGGCCGGGTCCATAGACGAGTTGTATTAATAAGTGACAATTTGCAAGCTGATATTTCTTAGTGTGTTACAGGAAACAGTGTTTGCCATGCTAGTGGAGATAACTGAGCGGGCCATGGCTCATTGTGACACAAAAGATGTTCTTATAGTTGGAGGTGTGGGTTGCAATGAGCGCTTGCAAGAGATGATGAGAACAATGTGCTCTGAACGCGGTGGAAGGTTGTTTGCCACCGATGATAGGTACTGCGTCGATAATGGCGCGATGATAGCTTATACCGGTCTCCTTGAATTCGCCCACGGCGCGTCGACTGCACTTGAGGATTCTACGTTCACCCAGCGGTTCCGGACAGATGAAGTCAAAGCAATCTGGAGAGAAGCAAATTTCGCAAAATCGAATAGTCTTGCCGACAAAGGCCATTTGATTTCACAATCTTGAGGTGTGGTCTTTCCCTTGTGCACACAATTAGACCTTCAGGGTAGAATACATAATGTCTGATTTTATTATTATGTAAAAAATTGCTATTCCACAGTCAAGCATAGATGGGAGATTTCAATATACTAATGAGAACAAAAAGACCATTGGGACTAATTGATTTCCAAATCAGCCTTCTTCAGGCTCAAGTTTTATAGTTATACATAGGGGGACCTCAATTTATTGGTAAAATCATGTATGGAGAAACTCTT
Organism: Glycyrrhiza uralensis; assembly: GCA_030159175.1. Taxonomy (NCBI): domain Eukaryota; kingdom Viridiplantae; phylum Streptophyta; class Magnoliopsida; order Fabales; family Fabaceae; genus Glycyrrhiza; species Glycyrrhiza uralensis. The sequence goes on from BRZY01000008.1 coordinate 4,568,194, forward strand.
CAATTTGTTCAATATTTTTGTAGAGTTATTATTATGTGGTGCAAAAGTGACATCTATGTACCCAAGGTCCTGGCATGAGTGAAGGTGTAACAAGTTCCCCCACCCCCCTCTCTCACACATAGGACATGACGACATGTAAACTTGGAGGAGTACTAGCAACACACTCTCTAACACACTCTTTCCAACACATTCTCTATGATTGAATGGAATTCATGTGGGTCTCATGTCCTATTCGGTGGGATCCATTTCCAAAGTAGTCGGACTACGTAAATTTCAACCAATCATAGAGTGTGTTTGAAATAGTGTTAAATAAAGGGTGTGTTGTTAACATTTCTCGTAAACTTACTAGGATTTATCCTTGTGATATATGAGCACTAAGGTAGTCATGATCTTTTCAGACTCTAATTATGTATTGAGTCTACTGTTCAAGTTTGTCTCTGCGATATTGTATTGTTCACAAAATGGAGAAATTGTGAAACCAATCTCGGTGGAGACTCACACCCCTTATTCTATATTGTTGATGTGAATTTTCAGTCTATAAAATTATTTTTTCTCTTAATTTTATTTTTTATAAATAAAATAATGTTTGTTCACCTCTTTTATATTTTTATATTTATATAAATTTGTAAGTTATAAAATTATTTTTTTGATTTTATTTTTTATAAATAAAACCGTATTTGCTGTACAAAAATGAAATAAAGCCTATAAACGACCTAGCTCCTACCATTTATTTATACTACCTACAAATGAGAAAAATTGATAAATTCACCCTCCAATATATACAAAACAAAATTTCCAAAATCAGAATTGTTTGGCAAAAGTAGCAGATAGCGGATAAGTTAGCTGATAGCAGATAATTTATAGCGGACAACGGATTAGCTTGATAGCAGATGAGCTTATGATAGATGAGCTTATAGCAGATAAAGTAGCAGATTAAATTTGAAGTATTTGGTAAAATTAGCGGTTAAACTAGCTGATAAATATAAAATGACATAAAAAGATATTTTAATTAATGCTTACATTTATTTTCTTTTCTTTTCTTATAAAATTGCTTATATTTCTTTAATCAATATAATAATAGACATATAACAATAAATATATAACATATAATTAAAATAAAAATTAAAGATAATCTTCACATTGTATTATATTATTTAAAAATAATAAATAAAATAAATTTATCATCTAGTATTCTACAATAAATTAGCAATATTACTACGAGTCATTGGAAAAGTCATACGTGAGAAGTGAGAGTAATAGGGTAGAATTTAATTTATTTAATTTTATTTAATAGAGGATAGGGAAGAAATTTAATATAAATAATGAGGATAAAAATGAGAGAAAAAATCATCCGCTATAAGCTATAAACTCAAATACTACTTGAAATAGCGTCTGAAAAATGTTATAAGCTACTGAAAAAACGCTATAAGCTACCCATTAATCCGTTATCAAACACCTCTATTTTTTTTAATATGTTATCCACTAGTCAAATCTGCTATCAACTAGCGAATGAGATTTGCCAAACAGAGCTATATTTATCATTTTGAATTCCAGGTTCTCGATATCTACAAATTTGTTATAAATATTTTGTGGATATCTATCTCTGGAAGAGATAAGATCAAAATTAGATAAGATCAGATTCTGTTATTAAGATAATATCTCAATTGTATTTATCTAGAATAAGGATTAGGTTTTCCAGTGGCTATAAATACCACTCTTATTGCACATAATTCGATATTCTAAATAGTAGCAATAAAATATTCTCGTATTCTCTCTTCTCTCTTTGTCTATTTTGTCTATCTTTCTTTCTTATCTCTATATTTTCCTCCCGTCTCTGGAGGTATTGAAATTCATTTAAGGGGTTGATCTCTCCTAACATATGCTCTTTCATACAAATGGTCAGGGATCGAAACCCCCGACATCATGTTTAAGAAACCTGAGTATCTATCACTTGTGGCACATTATGTTGGTAATTCTTTCGTTTTTAATTTGCTCACTACAATACTCTTCCATTTGATTTCCATAATCGTAATTATCATTAAAACTTTTAGAGATTAAACTTATCAATCGTCTTGGATTCCACACAATATTCCTCTGAAGAGCCTATTTGATTAATATTGTTCTGGAAAATAGTTTTTTGATTTAAAAAAAATTAAAAACTTGTTTGGCATGAATGTTTTGTAAAATTGTTTTTAAAAACTGTTGTGGTCTGTTTGATTTTGTCTTTTTTTTGTTACTATAAAATTTATTGTTTTGATATTATTACTATATAATGTCAGCTTTTTTGCCAATGATATTTGCATAGATGGTCAGCTCTTCTGTTCATATTAGCGTGACTTAGATTTCAATCTTAAATTTTCCTAACTAAACTTTAATTTTACCAAAAAGAAAATCACTTTTTTGCTATTAATTTTGAGGGGAAGAAGAAAATTGGGGGAGGAAGGGAAAGCAATGGGGAGGAAGGGTTAGGAATTAGAATTTTTATTTGTTAATTTTGTTCTATCAAACAAATTTATCATTTATTTTATTGAACTTCAAATAAAAAATTAAAATATGAGTTGCTGCCACGTGTATGTCACGTCATCAAAAACCTGTTGCATGTGGAGTTCGACAAAGATGAATTGTGTAAATAAAAAAGTATAGTAAACCATCATTTTGTCATAGACATTGTAGGGTGTTGATATTTTGGTCCATAGCATAAGAAAATAGGTAAATTTGTCTTTGATTTTAGTGATTGTCTGTCAAGTTAGTCTATCTATTAATGTTTAACAAAACAAAAAAGTAAAATTGTAGATTTATTTGAAAAAGAACAACTGAGGAAAAAATGTCAATGTCGTTAACCAGTTAAATGAAGTCCCACATACACCATTCACACAATTCCAACACCTATCATATCATGCATTAACGGAGTAATAATAAATTAAGGCTTAAATCTTTTTTTGGTTCTTCATTTTTTATTGAGTTTTATTTTTAGTTTCTCAAAAATAAAATGTGTCTTTTTAGTCTTTTATTTTTGAAATTTTGTCACTTTTAGTTTCTAGGGTCATATTTTAAATTTGAAAAGTATTTTTTAAATTTATACTTTGACCTTTCCTAAAGTCTGATTCTCACCTTAACCAATTTTTCCGTTCTCCTCCCCCTCCGATGCACCTAAGTGAGCATCAGGCTTTAAGAGGGTCAAAGTATAAATTTAAAAAATATTTTTTAAATTTAAAATATAACTCCAAAGATTAAAAGTGACAAATTTTTAAAAATAAAAAATTAAAAAAAATATTTTATTTTTGAAAAACTAAAAATAAAATTCAATAAAAAATGATGGATTAAAAATAGATTTAAGCCATCGATCAAAGACCAAAGTTAGAAGCAAATCAAATGCATTAACGAGGGTTCGACCGCACGTGCGGCGAGCACGTGTAACCGACTGCAAAAGGAGAAAAGAAAAATACCCAAATTTTTTTTTTACCGAAAATAAAAAGAAAATATATGAAAAATGGAACAAGGTGAGTGAAGAACAAGATTCAAAAGAAGTTGTTTGTTTTGGTTCATCACTGCTCTCACTGTGTTCTCTGAATCTGATGGTGGTTGATACCTCCTTCCCGCTAACATCGAAAAGGAGAAGACTCACCAACACCTATTCCATGGTACGAATAAAAATCCCCCCTTTTCTTCTTGAAATTTTATTCACATGATTTTTTTTTTGTGTTTTCTAATTTAATCATCTTATTTTACCATCTGGGTTTGTTTTATATTTATCTACTCATTATTTTGATATATCTTTTATGGCTTTGTTTGTTTATTTACAAGTTCTTGTTTTTTTAATTTTTTTTTCCTGTGACTTGACATTGTTATGTGCTAGAGGAGTGCAACAAAAAAATAGGGTTTTAATCGTGAAATTGTAAAGTGCTAAAAAAAAAATTAATAACATAGAGCAATCATGAAGAGTGGAGAAAATGCAGTAGAAAATATGAATGAGTTGTTGGTACCAAGTTATAAGAAGTTTTAATCTTGAGTTGTGTTTCTATTTCTTGTGCTAGCCAAAAATCTTATACAGAAAACAAAACCCTTCTTTAATGTTAATAATGTGGTTGAAATGCAAAGGGTCAAAACAAACCACGCCAATGAGGTTAAGGTTGTGTGAACTGGGAAAACCTTAGTTATGAAGAATATCCTTTCAAATTTCACCATTGGATTTTTATTTGATAAATTAGTTCACTACACAACAACCCCTTTTTCTGACATCTTGAAGTTCTTTTAGATAACATTTCAGAAATGTGTATCTCCTAGGTTAATCAATGTGTTCCATGCCTCATGCCCCTCACATAGTTATTTTCATTCATCCCTCTTAATTGATGAAATTTGTGTCACATAAAATTTGCTCATGGTAAAAAAAGGTCGGCGATTTCTAAGTTCCCTTCTGAATGCACACCTTGTTTTATTCATTTATTTAATTTTGTAAAATTGAAACTAGTGATGAGAGAGGCCTTAATTCCACATCTTTGCGACGGCATCGTTTCTCTGAAATAACTTTTTATCTTTGGTCCTTTGTGAATCATATTATAGTACTGTTCCATTCCACATGTATGATTAGTTTTTTACTTATTTGTATTGCAGTCAGCTTTTCTTGGTTGAAATTTACTTCTCTTGCACTTCAATTAACTATTTGTTTTAGTCATGCATCAGCAATAGCATTACTGCTAATCAGTCTACTGTTTTTCCTTGACTATCGTGTTTTATGTTCAATAGGCGACAATTGCAGATACGCATGAAAGATTTGGACGAGAGATTCGTGTTTCTGAAACATTATCACTTTCTCAATCGCCAAATGCTGCAGAAAACAATGGTAATAGCTACTTAGCTTTGACAATCCTAGCTTTGGTTATCAGATAAACGTGCATTGGAAATTCCATGTGTTGATGTTTGTATATATAACCTTTCTCATGTATCCTGATTAAACTTATATTTCTTGTTGGTATTTGGGAAGAAGAGGAGACTGGTGACTTCTACGAGTTCACTGCCGAAGATTATTACAGAATTTTGGCTACTAAAAAGGAAGGTAAAATTGATCCTAATCATTCCATGTGAGTGAAGAAGTGACTCTATTGATCACAGATTGTGGCTTTGTAGGCTTATTTTCATTTAAGCCTCACCTAATATATGCCTAATTTTTAAATATTGATTGCTTGATAAAATAACAAGTAATAAAAACCATGCACTCAAAATACCCCCTTCATGACATTGTTATTTAAATGTATTAATTATGTACAGATAAATTCTTGAAGACTCGAAAACTCCGAGAAGCAGAAGAGGCAGCTCGTAGGTCAAGAATAACCAAAGTATTGTCTAGCTTCTTCGTCCTACCCTCCCAAAATTGTGATTATTATTATTACCTTTGAAGTTTTTGTTTCTGGTCATGTTGGATATTTTTATTTTCTTGAAGGATCTTAAGATTTTCATGAATATTAAAACAAGAGGAGTGTCAGCAAGTAGTAACACACTCTTTCCAACACACTCTCCATAATTGGTTGAAATTCATGTGGATCCCACTAGTGTGTCAGAGAGTGTGTTGCTAGCATTTATCTTAATACAAATCGAATCAATAAGGGGTGAACTTATCTTTTCATATGGTTTGATCTTGTTTGTAGGCTGTAGTTAGAGTCCGCTTCCCTGACAATCACACATTGGAAGCTACCTTTCAGCCATCAGAAACCATCCAAAGTTTAATTAATCTCCTCAATAAAGTGATTGCACAACCAGAACAACCATTTTATCTATGTAAGCACATTGATATCCTGTGTATGATTAAATTTTGAACAATATTTGCTTGTGAAGTGGTGGATATAGTTGGAACTTGGCAGTGATCAATAGCATAATTCATAATATTTTAACTCATTTACCATCAGATCAGATTAACATGCCCAAGTATCATCTCTTGATATGAATTAGAAGATTTCATTTCAACCTCTTCAATGTAGATTTAATTGTTGACTGAACTTAACCAAATCATATGTACTTCTAATAATGTAGATACTACTCCGCCTAAAAAGCTGATCAAAGACATGTCCCAGGATTTCTATACCGCTGGATTTTGTCCCGGTGCCATTGTGTACTTTTCATACGATGTTCCAAAAGGTGAGTTCCACTGTCAGGGGAATCATTTTGCAGAACATGTCTCACTTTGTGATTTCATGCCCATCTAGTGAGAAATGTTGTGGTTGTTCATTCATTTGTCCTGCATTTGGTGACTCGGTAGGACATTTTTTTTTGTTTTCGAAATTGACAGGTTGATAAATTTCATGGCATGGTTGCTTGGTTGTATGTTTTGAGTCACACCATGGCTCGGGCTGATGCGGTTCCTAGTGAATTGCCAAAAATTTTTGTACATGTTACTATTTAACAAACAATTTACTACTGAAGCCCCTCTTTATATATATATATTTTATTTTATTTTTAAAAATTCAATGATTTCTCTGTAATGTGGGGTATTTTTTTTTTTTCCTTCCAATTTTATGGGAGTTGGGAGGATTTTTTATAGTTGACTTTGTTGAGTAAAGTTGCATTCAGTATCTCATCTAAAAGATTGTTTTGGGAATTTGCATTTGTACTACTTAGGTCTTCCTTTAGGAGAGGATTCCAATGTGAAATTATGAATATTGGTCATAACAAAAATTATTAAGTATGGTTTTTTTTACTGTTTGTGATTATGAGGCTTTCTAAATTAAGTATGAAAGATTAGAACGACATAAATGACACTGCGTTCGAATTCAATTATTATTTGTATTATTTTGCATAACACACCATGAAATTTTTACTTCTTATTAATTAGAATTGTACTGTTAAATGAGGCTGTGGTAAATTGTTTAACTCTCACTTGAGTTGAGATTTAGCAATGACCATGATAGGTATCCCCTTAGAGAGTTAGTTAATTAGTAAGTTAGTCAGAGAGTTTATCAGAAAGTGTGAGATGGGCGGGTGGCCCAGTACACGAGGCTCCTACTATGTGGGGTCTGGGGAGGGTAGTAGGCTATAATAAATAATACAAAGGAGATATTAGAGAGGTTATCTTTGGTTTTGGAAAGGAGTTTAGAGTGGGAGAGAGACAGGTCGCTCGAATAAACACCATTTTTTTTTGAGTTAGTTTGGATAAGTTGAAATTAGTTTTTACAATTTTTTTAAAAAACTCCTATTTTTTAACTTCTCCATAAGTACCTATCTATTTAGCAATGACTATTTAACAGTTTTTTCTCTTTTTTATGTATAAGAAGAATGAGAATGCAATACAAAGTTAACTTCTACATAAGTTAAAAAGCTAGACTTCTGAAGCCAAACAAGACCTATATTTTGGTCTAGTTCCTATCAGACCAGCTCTTTGATATATTAACCTTTATTGGTTTTCATGGGATGCTTAGGTGATAGCACTTTGGTTGGCCATGGACCTTACCTACGCGAAGAGGTCATGTCCTTGAAGGGTTTAGATGTTACTAAAGATCAAGGTCAGCCATCAGAGCCCGTACAGTCTGCGCCGGTGCCTGCTGAGGCCGCGACACAACCTCCTGCTGCTGAAGGAAGTAAACCTGCTGGGAAAAAGTTTGTTAAGCCAAGGTGGTTGAAAATGTGATATCACTTTTGCCCAACTTTGAGGTGCACTCGGTGGTTGTTGCAGGGAATTTCCCTTGTTCTTTGCATATATATATGTATGTATGAATTTATTTATTTTGGTGATTCTTCTCATGGCCAATTTTAACTTTCTTCATGCTTTGTCAATTGGCATATGGATCTTAATGTGGTGTGTATCATGCTAAATCCAAAAGATTGCACCATAGTTTATGGTTTCTTTTTATCTTCCCTGCCTCCCTTTCTGGTTATTTCTCTCCCTAGGCTGTCATGAATTTGTAGATAAGGTTTTGAAAAAATTGGGTGAGAGAAACTTTCTCCACATCCAGTTATTCATTTACACTTGATTTTAGCAACTATCTATTCATTGCTTTTTTTTTTTTCATTATTCAAATTTTAAGAAAAATTGAGGCGATTTTGGCCCGAATTTCATAAGTAGAGTTTTTTTTTTAAAAAAAAAAATTGAGTAAAAATTGGTGGATTTAATGCCCATTTTATGTATGAAGGCATTTTCATTCAAATGGTAATATCTTTTCCAAGTTCAATCTTACAAAGAAAATTGAAGCAATAAATTGGAATCAGTGAGAAAATTTAAAGAAAATGTAACGGGGCCTCACATTCGAAGATAGTCTTGAAATTTTTTTTTTTTTTTGGTCAAAGTCTTGAAATTGTTTAGGTTCAACATTTAGATTTTTTTTGGTCAATGTTCAACATTTAGATTTTTTTTGGTCAATGTTCAACATTTAGATTTAGATTTAGATTAGATTGAAGTTAAGCTTTTTTTTGGTCAAATATTGAAATTAAGCCCATTAGCCCCAAAATCACACGCGAACCAAGGCCCATTAAATCAACTAATCAAGAAAAGAAGAGGTTTGTGTTGACCAAAAAAACAAGAGGTTTGTGAAAGTTTTTGGAATTTCCTTCCCCACCCCTTCGTTTCTATTCCTATCCCCCATCCCTTGAAAAAATTTAAATTATCCCCAAAATACCCCCATTCCTACCTCTCTTCTTCCCTCCCCCATTTCCCTTCCTCCCCTGATTCTTGCCCTTCCCATCTCTCTCACTCTCACTCTCACTCTTCTCCTTCATTCCCATCTCTCTCATTCTCTCGGATCTCACTTTCCCACTCTAGATCTCTCATTCTATTTCCTCACCGGCGTTGAAGTCCCGCAACAATCCCTGTTGTAGTAATTTTTTATTTTTGTTTCTCACACATCATTACGGAAATTGAGTTTTAATAATGTAAAAATACATTAAGAAACTAAGTTTCCTTAATGTAAAATACTTTACGGAATAGAAAAGGAATAAATTCGTCATTTAAAAAAATTTGGCGGACGGAGTGGGAGTAGGAAAGAATGGGGAAAAAGAAAAGCCCAAGTTTTTTTTTTCCTACCTACTACTTCCCACCTTACATCACATATATCCGTTAATTATTGGAGACAGCCACTCATATAAAGAAATATTCTTTTATAATATGCATAGAGTAGAATATACAAAGTCAAGTTGTATATAACCTCCATTATTTCTTGTCGGCTTCACTACATGATTTCAAATACAAATGACAATTTCCTATTAGTACAGCATCATACTTTAGTGTATCAAGAGGGAGCCACTCATCTTTCACATTTTATGTTTGGCTCCTATGGTTAAGATTTATGAAATCATTTTTTGGTTTCTTTTACTTGAAGGGCCTGTCGGTGTTTATCCCATGGGAATTGGTAAATATACTCTAGTTTTTTGCCATACACTCCATATTTATTCAGGAAATTACTATTATACCTTCATTGTTTAGTTTTTTTTTTTTGATTTTGTTTCTTTTCCTGAAACTGGCCATACACCCCCAGTTTCCGGAATGCAAATCTGTATTCCGAAAACTACAGGAAAAATTTAGTTTCTGGAATGCAAATCTGTATTCCGAAATGTAAATTTTTCCTGGAGTTTCCGGAATGCAAAAATGCATTCCGAAAACTAAGTTTCCGGTAACAACGCGAAATTGAAAAAAAAATAAACAAATCAACGAGGGTATAATGGTATTTTCCTTTTTAAATATGGGATATATATCCAAAAATATTGGTGTATTTACCAATTCCCTTATCCCATTTATTAACAAGAAGACAACGTTATTTTGTTGAGTTAGAAAATATTTCATATTGTGTTACTTCTCCCTCGTTGTTAACCATATCCATATGGAAAGAAAAATCTTTTCCACTTTACACCTCTTTTTTTCTTATTACAATCACTTTCAAATGATTTTTTTTTAAATTTCATATTTCTTAAAGACTAAAATGACACTACTCGACACTCTCGGGGATCAACGTGATTTTTTACTCAAAAAAAATCCCCACTAAAAAGCTAACGTTTTCTGTAAAATCTGGTAATTTGAGGGGCATGAAGAGAATAAGGGGAAGTTGCAGTTGCATCGCCACTTGACTGGAATTGTGTTCGTGTTCGTGTCCTTCACCTATTGATTCAATAGGGGAAGAAAGTTGTTGAAGAAAGGACAAAGGGAACTAACTGTGCCATTTTCGAACCTTAATAAAACCCACTCATAATAGAGTCGTGTGTTCTGAAACCAAATCATCCATCATCACGCTTTTTGGGTTCTTCATTTTCAACTTCAGCACCGTACTCACTCACTTGGTGCCTCCCTAATTCTCAATCTCTCCCTTTCAATTTTACATTTTTGGGGTTTAAACTTTTACACCCATGATGATTTGATTTGATTTAATTTGATGGGCATTTTTAAATTTTCAATTTTTTTTAAAAATATTTTGTTGCCCTTTTGTTTGAGATTGAGATTGAGATTGAGATTGAGATTGAGATTTGATTAGCTCATATAAAAAAAAGGCACCGTGTTTGGATGGTGGCAATTTTTGTTCTGGCTATTGGTGAAATTAGGTCCTAAAACTGTTAGTGGCAGCATTCTTACTGCTTTCTGGGCACCCCTCATTTTTCCAGTTTACTTTCTGTCATTAAGATTCTGTTTTGCTTCAGAAGCCCAAGCTTATAGCTTACAAAGAAGTTAGCTTTATTTTGTATTCTTATTCTTATTTTTCTCATATATGTTTCTCAATATAGTGTTATGGAAAAATGGAAAAGCGTAAATAGGTCCATATGGAGAAGTTAAATGAGAGCGCTTTTGAAAAATTGAAGCGTACAAGCTGATTTCAACTTATATGAGAAGCTATTAGTTAGAAAACTCATATTATAAGTGCTTATAGAAAAACAATTAATCCAAACAGACTCTTTTGCTATTGCAGGATATTCTGTTGCTTCTAACTTATTTGTTTGATATCATACTCATAACAGATACAATACAAGCTTCTGTGGATCATATTGTTGTTTTACCAATATATATTGGAAGTTCTGGGAATTTTCTGGTACTGCTAGAGGATGGGATCAAGTGTCTGGCATTGTGAGAATAGATCCAGCTTTACAAATGAGTCCCCTCAATCAGGAGATCTTGAAAATGCACCTGAAACTGGGTCCCTCTCCATTGTTGTGCTTGGTGCTTCTGGTGATCTTGCTAAGAAGAAGACATTTCCAGCACTTTTCCACCTCTACCGCCAGGTTCGGTAACGCCTAGTTAGTGTTAAATAAAAGGATAGCCTTTATGGATCATGTGAATTAGCGTGTGATCGCATGATCGCAAAAAAAATTAGAAAAAAGAAAAAAAAAGGGATTAGATATAGTATGTATGATCATTGTACCAATAGTTTTTCTAAATTTTGGTTGTTTTATTTGCAGGGATTCCTACCACCAGATGAAATTTGTATTTTTGGCTATGCAAGAACAAAAATCACTAATGAAGAATTGAGAAACCGCTTACATGGGTGAGGTTTTTTAAAAAAAAAATTGTAATCTATATTATTTTCCCAATATTTATTAAATAAGTAAAAAGAATCCATGGAAATCAGTTGTTTCTGCTACTTCACAATCATTGATATGTTTTAAGTAGAATGTGTTTATAATTTCAATAATATCCTATGAATTATTCAAATGAATAACCAAGCACATTTCCTGGATCCCTATGTTTATATTAGCTGAAAAAATTTCTCTGAAATTTGTCCTATGATTGTTATATCGCGAGTTTGCTTGCTGCTTCTTTCATAGTTTTTCTATAACATACTTCATGATATCTTACTAGCTTGTGTCTTTAAGTATAATAAATGATAGGAAATTTGTTGTAATTTGGTATGCAGCTATCTTGTTAAGGACAAAGATGCTTCCCCTGAGCAGTTGGAGTTTGTATCAAAGTTTTTGCATCTGGTTAGCATTGGTTGCCTTGAATCATTTTATAATTTGCTGCAATTTTCTCACTGAAAGTACTCCTAATTGATCGAACAATCATTCTCTTTTTCCCTTTCTCCTCACTGTAGATCAAATATGTAAGCGGCTCTTATGATTCTGAGGATGGTTTCCGTTTGTTGGATAAAGAGATTTCAGAGCACGAATCTGTAACAAAAGGTGCAGAGGGCTCTTCTCGAAGGCTTTTCTATCTTGCACTTCCTCCTTCAGTATATCCATCAGTTTCCAAGATGATCAAGACTTGTTGCATGAATAAATGTAAGAGGATTTAATCATCCCTTGTTTTAATCTAAAGTGTGGGTTACTTATCTGCTTTCTGTGGGATATTTTTCTTGATAATTCCAGAGCTGAATTGAAGTCACTTCTGTTGTATTACCTAGCTGTTTCCAGGGATTGAAATATGTTGCTTACATTTTGGATTCACTGCATAATTCCATATTTCTGGTGTTTAAAGTTAAAAAGAAATAATTCTGAAATAAACTTGAACATCTGTTAGATAGATAGCATCAACAAAACATATCTGGGGCTTCGAGTTGCTCGAGCCTCATTTCTTTTATGTCGGTTTAACAATATATACATTAACATGAAGATGTCAGATTTTCCTAATTGGTTTTTCATGTTATGGTTCCTGTTTATAATCCACAGTGTCTAGTATTGTTTTTATTGATGGTTGCATCTAATTTCATTTTGTAGCTGATCTTGGTGGGTGGACACGTGTTGTTGTTGAGAAGCCTTTTGGTAAGGATCTGGAATCTGCAGAACAACTTAGTACCCAGATTGGAAAGTTGTTTGAAGAACCCCAGATTTATCGTATTGATCACTACTTGGGAAAGGAAATAGTGCAGAATATGGTACTAAATGGTGACATATTGGCACACTTATTGCTTGCTTGTTAAACTCTGCCTAATCTCCCTTCATTTGACTTATATTCCAGTTGGTACTTCGTTTTGCAAATCGCATGTTCTTGCCTCTATGGAACCGCGACAACATTGCGAATGTGCAGGTGAGAAACTTTGTTGTCAAAGTTATGTTGGGTTGAGGCTTAAACTTCATTGATACTATTGGAATCAGAGAAGGCACTATTAATTGGGCTTGACAATTCATATTTCATAGTTTGTTTCATCTTATCATTCAAAGCTTGTTTTTATTCCACGGCCATGACAAAGTTTGCCTGATCTGTCTAATTCATCTACTGCATCAATGAGCATTGATATGCAACATTTTAAACTATTGAGTTTTTGGCTGTTTTCTCTTTTGGCAGATAGTTTTCAGAGAAGATTTTGGAACTGAAGGTCGTGGCGGATATTTTGACCAGTATGGGTATGTATCGTAATTTTCTGTTTTTAATTTTTGTTGTATAAAGTTCTCCAATAACATGTCATGGCAATAATAGGTTCTAAAATGAAGTGATATTGCGAAAACAAGTTTGTGTATACCCATTTTACTTTTGTTGTCGATTTGATAGTAAAATCTCTATTATTATTTTTTTTAACTTTCTATCAATATTTAAAGCTTTTTAAAACATATGAAAGAGTACCTTGAAAGGCATGCACCAAGGTTCAACTTTGAGCCCTTATCTTTTTATGTTGGTTTTAGATGTGCTTATTGAACATATACAAGAGGTGGTGTCATGGTGTATGCTTTTTGCAGATAATATAGTTTGAGTTGGAGAATCGAGAGAAGAAATAAATCAAATGTTATAAATATGGATACAAACTTTTGATACAATTTCTGCCTAAGTTGGAGTGAAACAATGTATATGAATGCAAATTTAGCAAGAGACGATAAAATCATTGCTTAGAATTGAAATTTGGAGAACATATAGTTCCACAAGTCTTGTCTCACCATAGAATCCAAATAGGGTGGATGAAATGGAGGAATGTTTTGGATGTGATTTGCGATGAAAAGTAACACTTAAAGGAAAATATTATTGCACAACAATAAGACCTGTAATGCTGTTGGGTCCATTAAGAGAGATTTAAAGGTAAACAGTCTATCTTAAGTTACAGTTAATACATGATAGGAAATCATGGCATTGTCTTATATATATAGCCGATTCCACCTAGTGGATAAGGCTTGGTTGTTGTATTTTTAATAATTTTCTATTATTTCGATCAGAAAACCATTATCAATAATGCACTACTTTTTTTTTTTTTTTGCAGAATTATCCGAGATATAATTCAAAACCATCTGCTGCAGGTGAGGCCCTCATTACTGAAATAGATTTCATGTATTTGATATTGCTATCATCATGTTATAATGTCAAATAGGTACTTCTGTACAATATGAAAATAAAATAATATTAGCACAAAAACTTCACTACTAAATTTTTTATGCTGAATATTTAAGCATTGTATTTGTAACATTTGAAAAAAAGTTCATTTTAAGAGCTGAAGGTGTATTAGAGGAAAATTTTGGCATTTAATAAAGTAAATAAGGCTACTGGCTACTGGTTACGCTATAGGAAGCATTTCCATTCAACGATACAAATAAAGATAGGCTTGTTGATTGTTGTTGATTGCTTTTGGTGATTTCCTATTTGAAGTATTTTTCACTACCTTATCAATAATTAGTATGTTTTAAGGAGACAACCGCAAATCGTTTTCAATTCTGACATTTTTCATGTTTAAGCATCGAATTGAATTTCAAACAGACCCCAAAAAATACTTATATGTGCACTTAAATCTGCATGTAACCGGCTATTAGAAAACTTGATATTTTCTTGATAAACTTGAACATACTTTGCAGTTTTGTTATATGCACTTTTTTTTTCAACCTTGTTATGTCAAACATTTAACAACCTTATAAGTCCTATTAAATAACCCTTTGATTACTTCATAAGTTTACACCAAAAACATATTTATGAACCTAATATGTCAATCTTAATGTTTTTCCACAAACTCAGATTTTTTGCTTGGTTGCTATGGAAAAGCCCGTTTCTCTCAAGCCTGAGCACATTCGGGATGAGAAAGTGAAGGTTTGTCTCTTTCCATTCAATCTGTGTCGATATTATTGCCCTCTTCTGTCATTCAATTCAAGCCTCTCCTGATATGAACTAATCAATGTCAGTACCGACATCTTGCTCTCCTTTTTTTGTTTGTTTATAATGTGTACTTACAACTGCAGCAATGAGGGATATTTTTGTAACTAATACTTGAAACTTTCCTTGTTGCCCTTTCATGTTTACCTTGAATTTTAGCTTTGAGTTCCAACTTGTCTTTATACCTCTTTCTGGTTGATATAAATATACAGGATTTGGCTCCTTTAAAGTGAGCAATTTACTTTAGTGTGTAAAGTAACTAATTTCAACCATTGATGAATAAATCAATGGTTGACATTCCAAATATACAGGTTCTTCAATCCGTACTTCCTATTAAAGATGATGAGATTGTTCTGGGACAATATGAGGGCTATAGAGATGACCCAACCGTACCTGACCATTCAAACACTCCAACTTTTGCATCTGTTATTCTGCGAGTACACAGCGAAAGATGGGAGGGTATGATAAAAGCTTCGGCATTCTTTTTCCGAATTTTTTTTTTTGCATTGTAGGCTTATGGGAAAGTTTTGGACCTCTCCTTTGATTTATTTATGCTGAATGTTTGGAAAATAATATTATAGTTCATATACATTCTGGTTTTTGTGTTCGCGCGTGCGCTCGCGTATTTTCTATTCTCTTCTATATATTTATGTGAATTCAATCAATGAAACATTGAGACATTTTCACACCAAGCTTCTTTTTGGTGTTAGGTGTTCCTTTCATACTAAAAGCTGGGAAGGCCCTAAATTCAAGAAAAGCAGACATACGGATTCAGTTCAAGGATGTTCCTGGTGATATTTTCAAGTGTATGGCACTAGACCTTTTTTTTATAATTGGGTGAATTCTCTTCAATGTGTTCTTTTTTATGGTGCATCTTCTGTTGTCTATACATCAATCTTTAGCAAGAATTGGATTTGGATATAGCTTTTTTTGGATGAGGAATCAAACATGGTAGTGGTATACAAGTCATCCCTTTGAAAGATAAGGCATTTGCGTGAAGGGACAATCTAGTTGGGTTTTTTATTTTTATTTTTGTATTTTGGTGTCTATTGTACTGAGTGCACAAATAAGGGCCCGTTTACTTTGAGAAAACGTTTTCTGTTTTCACTTTTATTTATAAAACTGCCATCTTGTTTTCAATCTGTTTTCTGTTTTCAAATATCTATATAGAAAACTGTGAAAACAAAAAATATTTGAAAACAAATATCTGAAAACAGGAAATAGATTGAAAATAAGGTGGCGGTTTTGTAAATAAAAGTGAAAACAGAAGTAAACGGGCCCTAATATATTCTATTTGAGAGAATGAATAGAAATATTTATGCATGTACATAAAATTATCTTATCACTGTGGAAAGTAAAAAAAACAATTCTGTGAGGCGGGTCATCTCTATATTATAATCCATAATCACAAAAAAGGTGGCAAGCAGGAGGATCCTGTTCTTTATTTGCTTGAAAAATGAAAAGGGACATAAATATTAGCTAGCATGTATTTTTATTTTCTCCATATCTTGATGACAAATACCTGTTGATCGAAGCATCAGATTATGTTTAAACCTTACTGAAAACGTATTCTTGTTTAGGTCATAAGCAGGGTAGAAATGAGTTTGTTATGCGCCTTCAACCTTCAGAAGCTATTTACATGAAGCTCACGGTATGTCTATCATTCTGATTACCCTTAGCGAGATCTATTCTGCCATTTGTTTGATCTGATTACCACTGACAGTTTCCTATTTGTGTCATTGAGGAAAGTGTTTTACTGTCTTGGAATTTAGGACATTTGGTGTCTATATATCAAAAACTGTAAACTGAAGTTATAATTTCCATGCTACTGTTTGGAATCAATTTTCTTGAAATGTGGTTGGCAACTTTGCTAGCTAACATGTGGTTAACTTCTGTGAACATTTTATCTTATCATGCCTGTTATCTTGTGATAATAATAGAAATTTACATTAAGTATTATGAGCCTGTTTGGATAAGCTTTTCTATAAACATTTATAATGAAAGTTTTCTAACTAATAGTTTCTCATATAAGCTACGCTTTAATTTTTTCAAAAGCTCTCTCATTTGACTCCTCCATAAGCACTCATCTATTTAAGAGTGACTGTATGACAACTTTTTCTCTTTTCCATAACATTACACTTAGAGACATACATGAAAAAAAAAATGCAAAGCAAAGCTAACTTCTCCATAAGCTAGAAGCTGGGATTTTGAACCCAAACAAAACCTATGTTAAATTCATTAAGATCTGGCCATAAAATGCAAAAATAATTCAATGATGTTTCTTAGAGTGGAGTCAGTGGATTGACTTGTTCAATGAGTCAGTTTGGATAAAATTTTCCACGAGTATTCGTAGAAAAGAAAAGGTCGAAATGATATTACAATAGCCATGAATATTAACTAATAGCTTCTCTTAACTTCTGCTTCTCAATTTTTTCAGAAGTTCTCTCATTTGACTTCTCTGTAAATACCTATAAAGTCATAATAGTTTTTTTATGAGTTAGAAAATAAACTAGAAGCTAATCCAAACGGGGCTAATGATTCATGCAGGTTAAGAAACCTGGACTGGAGATGTCAACAGTTCAAAGTGAACTAGATTTGTCATACAGGCAACGATACCAGGGTGTAACCATTCCAGAAGCATATGAGCGTCTAATTCTCGACACGTATGTTACTTTTCCTAGTTCTTGTTTATGGCATGTTTGTTGCTTCTAAACACAGAAGTCTCAAGGTGCTAAAGGGGATATACAAAAATTTGGATTGCATGAATTACTTAGCAATCAGTTCAATTGTTTGAAAGAAATTGACTTGAATGAATAGTAATGGGAATTGGAATATGTTTTGCAGAATTAATGGTGATCAGCAACATTTTGTTCGCAGAGATGAGTTGAAGGTAAGATCATTATAGAGTTTAATAACTATACAAGTAAATAAATTTCATATGGATATCCTATTATATTTCACCATCTCATCATGACGTAAATATTTTTTAAGCTTAATTGCATTTCTCTCCCCCCCCCCCCCCCCCAGTTATCACCGTATTACGATTGTGCAATTTTAGTCCCTCGTGTTTCAATTTTCAATTGAGTTTCCAAGTATCCCAAATGTTATAATTAGGTCCCACTTTAACAATGCCGTCCAGTTTTTAACACTGGGAGCCTATGTGGCACACATAGAACTAATTTGACACTGAATTAAGCCACCTTGACTCAGTGCCAAATCGGTCTCAGTGCCACGTAGATTTTTGGTGTTAAAAATTGGACGACATAGTGACGGAGGATGGAGGGACCTGACTAGAACAATTGAGATACTCGAGGGACCCAATTGGCGCAATTAGAAATTGGGGGGCCAAAATCGTGCAATCGCGATATTTGTGGGGACCAATAGTACAATTAAGCCTATTTTTTGAGAACTACTATTATGATGGGGCAAGAGATAGAGAAATATAAACTGTTAGTATATAGTTATTATACTCAATGATTGTATGTTTAATAGATTATTGCAATAGGGTCTTGATTCACAACTTCAATGGTTTTATTTTTGTCTCTTATGCAGGCATCCTGGGAGATCTTCACCCCACTTTTGCACAGAATTGATAAGGGGGAATTCAAGTCAATCCCTTACAAACCTGGAAGCAGAGGTCCTGCAGAAGCAGATGAGTTGCTGCAGGAAAAAGCTGGCTATGTTCAAACACATGGTTATATATGGATCCCTCCTACCTTGTAAAAAGATCAATGTCATAACTCATAATAGCTTACACTGCATGAGGATTTTTAGTTGCTTATACTCAATAAGCTTGAGAAGGTTACCTTGGAACAAGAATTTCTCCTACAATAACAAGGTTATTGCACTCAGTTTGTGTAACATTATCTGTCTCTGAATGCAAAAGAAATGGGAAATAAAAGTTCATTTAGTAGGTATTTGTATTACATTGCGTAATTCAACAAAATGAAATTGTAATGTCTCTCCAAGATAAATTTCACCAATGCAAAACCCTTTGTAAATTTCACCATTTTTCCCTTTAATTTTCAAATTATTTTTTAATCAAAATTATGATTGATTGATCCTACTGAAAATTTTAGGGTCTGTTTTTAATATGGGACTATGAAATTGAACCTAAAAGTATTGGTCTTCTTGGGACTATGAATGTGGGAGGAAGCAACATGGGGCTAAGGGCTTTCTATCTCTTCGATGGCAATGCCGAAAGGGAGGCGGGTCTTCAATGGAGACATAGTGTTGTTGAATAAAGCAAAGTACCAAACATAAAAGAAAAGAAGAGTATATTCACATGGGAGCTTATGGTCTTGTCTAGGGAGAAGGTGGACCACGGCGAGCTAGCAAGAATGATGTTTAACAAGGATGGGAGAAGGAATGGCTTCGATGACAAAAGTCGAAGAAGTAGCGAGAGAGAAGAGTGACACGCGTAGATTAGAAAGAAATTGTAGCACGTGAGGTGTTAATGAACCATTTAATCTTGATCTTTTGTTTTTATACAACGATTGTCATGCACTCCTCTCACCTCTCATAATAAGACACTAGTTTTTCCATATATGACCCCCTACATATATAATTACTAGTCATTTTAATTCCAATAATGTTATTAAACCTGAATGACACCTGTTCGCCCTAGAATTGCCCATATAACTCGGAACAAGTGAGTCATTGGATTGTGTGCATGTCATAGATCCAATACGGGCCGAGTTTTACAAAAACTGATGACCAGCCAAGTCATAATTATTTTTTTAGAATTAATTGTCAACCATATGCCATGTAGGCTCTTGTCATTAAAAATTCTGAATGTAATAATTGAGATACTTACGACTATAAAACTAGGGACTAAAATTGCACTATTGTGATATTTGGGGATAAAAAGTGCAATTAAAGACCTTTTTTTTTTGAAAAAAAAAGAGGTCAAAAACGACATCGTTTTGATCTTTGCAAATAGGAAGCCACCTTGCAATTGCATACGACACCCCAGAAGAACCAAAGCTCACTGGCTCGCTCACAATTCACAGACCGTCGTACAAACCCTAAGTCCACATACCGCCGTTCTCAGTGAGCCGCCGCAGCCGGAATCTCTCTCTCGCCGCCGAACACAGACAGCCGGTGGTCCTTCTCGTTGCTACGCTACCACAGGTTCGAAAATAAACGCTGTTGCTTCTGATTTAATTTTTTTTTTATTTCTGAAGCTATGTGCCACTATTCTATTCCTTATCGTTATTCCATCCTTTTTGAGAAAACCAAAGTGTGGCTTGTTGCTGATTCTATACCCTATCGCTTAACGTGGATTTAATTTGCCTCTGTCCATGTTAATGGAAATCTGGACTATAATAGGATTTTTCTAAGATTGAAAAACTAGTAGATTTAGTTTTCCTGTAATGTCACTTGTAAATATTTCCAATGCGATGATGACTTTGCAAATTTTTTGTCATTTTTTTTCGCTTTTAATAATAGTTTTGATGTAACTTTAGTCCATTCAGTTCTATGCTTGGGCGTGTTGTTTGACGTTCTGTTATTATTAGTTGCTCATATATCTCATATCTATGATAGAAATTACACAGGGCATGCATCAAGTAAAGAGAATCTTTTGTGTATTTTTATTCTTTTATATTTCAATGTATACAATGTGGAAATGTTTGGTTTCGTGGTTGCATTATGTATTTAAAATGCTTTGTTCTGTTAAAAAGTAAAGGCATAAAAATGGGCTTAAGTCAACAATTACACCCCCCCCCCCCCGGGTCTGGCCTTCATCTCATGACTCACTGGTGTCTGCTTTCATATTTTTAGGGCTTTGGTTTTGACTTTTTGTTCATGGTTTTTCTTGATCATGCTGGTTGTGTCGACATTTGAGGGTTAAATTTTGATGTTGTCAAATATACAAGTTCATGTGCAGCATAGTACGGGGACATCTTTTTTTGTACAAAAAGCAAAGTCCAATGAAATATTAACACATGCCTACTTGAAAGTTGAAGTTTTGCAATAGCATTTTGGTAAAGATGCTTGGGATACCGGATGCCAAATATTAGAGCATAAGTTCTGAATGTGTTATTTGTTTATTCATATCATGGTAATAGTTTTGAATTTGAAGAATTGACTTGTCAAATCATGTTAATTTGTGTTGTGAATTTTTTGGGATTTTATATCACATTACAATTGGTTACCATAGGGCACGAAAAATGGAAGTTCTAGAGGTGTGGTTTTGAGTTTAGGCAGGGGAGGAGTGTTATCAGGTTCGAATAGTTGCAGTTTGTGAGTTACCTGCTCTCTATTAGCTCCAAAAATGCATAGTTTTATTTTAATTAAACTATTAAGGAGAACTTTCAATAGGGATGGTAGAAATTCAGATTGATGTGCTGCATCATCCTATTTATATGGTCGGTAAACTCTAAGCAGTCAAGGTATTGAATTCAAATATCAAGAGAACCACTATTCACCACACACAGTGGAAGAAATATACATTCAGTATTACAGTGTGGTTAATTTGTGTAGGTCTGTAATTGTACTCATACTGAGTTTTTCTATATAGTTTATGTTCCTCCTTGAAGTGATATAAACTTGTCTTTCAGAAGGTCATGGCGATGAACCATGCCAGATCTGTTAGACACATTCTTGGCATCAAAGAGGCAGTTGTGGTTGCTTGCCGGCGAACTTTTGCCACTGGTAAAGCAAAGAAAGGATCTAAAGGGGGTGGAGCTGCTGATGCGCCGAAAGCGTCCACTCTTAGCAAAGAAGTCAAGTCAAGTACAGTTGTAGGTGCCAACATTCTCAAGGAAGGAACTGATCCAAAAATCCTGCCTGATTCAGAATACCCAGACTGGTTGTGGCATCTGCTTGATAAACGACCGGCACTAAGTGAATTACGTAGGAAGAATCTTGAAACACTCCCTTATGAAGATCTAAAACGCTATGTTAAGCTGGACAATCGAGCAAGGATCAAGGAGAATAACTCTCTGAAAGCAAAGAACTGATTCAATAGTCAAAAAGAGAAATTTTGGGATGTGGAAATAAGAGTATCACATTATTTCTTTTTCCGGTTTTTGATGTGGTTCTAGTCTTCTGGGATTCCTTTGTGTAATTGATTTACATGTTTCCAAATCATTAAATGGAACCAAACCCAAAGAATTGCATGATTTAGCACTCCATGTGTTTTTTTTACTTTATAGTTTGATTTCCACTGGGATGTTTAGCAAGTTGAACCTGATTGGCTTTGTTGATTGAATAGAGGACCCGTTTACTTTCAAAAAAATGTTTTTTGGTTTCATTTTGTGTTTTCACTTTTAATTATAAAACTGTCACCTTATTTTAATTTATTTCTTGTTTTCAAAGATTTGTATAGGAAATAATAAAAACAACTCTTTTTTTTTTCTCTGCTTCCTATACAAATATTTGAAAACAGTAAACAAACTGAAAACAATGTGACAGTTTGGTAATTAAAAATGAAAACATGAAATGAAAACAGAAATAAATGGGCCTTTAGTTTTTTAAGATTTGATTAGACCTTTATTATAATGTTTGTTAAAGAGGATTCTTATATAAATGATGAAGGAATTTCCTCCCCCCTCAAACTCAAAGGGTTGTTGACTACTGAATGGTAATTGTACATATCAATTTGTTTCTGATCAAGAAAAACTTGTTTGCTTGAATATTTGGATAAACTTTCTCATTAGAATCCAATATCATTTACTTGGATTCGGAGGAAGATCATTATAGAATTTTAATTTTTCTATATTATTCTTTTCTGATAGAAATGCAATGAGATTTGTTATGATTGGCATTGCTCCCATTATGTGATTCGTTCAATATGAATCAAAGTTCTTATTGCTTCTTGTACATGGGCCCTGGTTTTGACATTGCCGTCGAAGTTCTTGGGTGGAATCCACCATCTCTTGCCCCCTGGCCAGTGAACTCAACAGATGGGTGATCAAATAATATCTCACTTTTGGATGTTCACTCAAAATGCATATGCTGTTTTCCCTTTTCTGTCATTGACTTGGTGGGGCCTTCTGTTCAGGATTAGTCTTAAACTGCAATGGGCTTGGTGAACTTTTTTAATTGCTTTATTAGATATGCCTATTGACATAATATGTATTGATCATGGTTTGTTGTGGCCCCTCACTCCCTGTATCTTTAGCTTTTCACCCCTTGGCTATGGTCTGGTAGAGATAAAAGAAAATAGTAGATTAATTTGTTTGGTTAAGATTTTAGTCACCGCAAAAGTGGAAAAAGAGTCTTGAGACACTTTTCTAAAGGCTCATCTCTACTTCTTTTGGCTAGAATTGATTTTGGAAGAAAAGGAATCTTAATCAAACAAGCTATAAGCCATTCGAAGATTTTAGTTTTAAATGGACAATGACATGATTTATGATAAAATACGATGATCTATGTAGTCAACTCCACCTAATGAGAAAAAAAATACTTCAATTATTGTTGTTGTCCTTGTATCTACTTATCCCATATGTTAGATGGTATAGTTTTGTTGAGCATGCATCCATTATAAAGGGGGCACTTTTTAGTTTTTATAATTTTACCTTGTTCATTGAACGGGATATTGGGAAGCTTTTAGTGATGGTTATCATGCTTCTTAAGCCCATGTGAAGCTGTGTTTTCATGACCCCTCAATCAAAGCAAGAAAGAGACCAACGGAAGTTAAAAGAGGAAACAAGAAAATGATACTCATGGAGGGTGGAATTTGACATGACATGAATCATTGTTGTTAAAAGAAGGCAACCTGCCCTATACAGCTTTTTGGATGCAATACCTACGTGAAAAAGCTTCCTTTCACATGTTGTTACACTTTTGCTTTTTTGAGAGCTTAATTTGATTCCATGATCAATGAACATGGAATGGTTGGACTCATGTCGCTATTAAGCACCTAGTGAAGACAGCTCACCAAAATCTTTAAACGTGATCCCTGCCAGCATTATGTCCTAAACAAGGTGAACTACCACTGTCTAATGGGATTATACCAACCTTCATTAAGGTCATTAATTCTCATAATATGTTCATCGCTCTACTTGTATGTTTAAGTGTAGGTTTGGCTATGCG
This sequence comes from Glycyrrhiza uralensis, assembly GCA_030159175.1. Lineage (NCBI taxonomy): Eukaryota > Viridiplantae > Streptophyta > Magnoliopsida > Fabales > Fabaceae > Glycyrrhiza > Glycyrrhiza uralensis. Next base: position 4,592,195 of record BRZY01000008.1, read on the forward strand.
CATTGCAAATGGAAATCCCTTTTTCGAGGCACAAAATGCAAAAGGATATTTGTTAACAAATTTGTTCCTTTTGCATTTTGTGCCTCAAAAAAGCAATTTTCGTTGACAACGCACATCTAATTTTTTTTGGAGATAATGTTTCTTGGTTTAGGAGATAAATGGTGGCTTAGCTATAAGTGCATGTATGAGATACAATTTCAGATTTGCAAAATTGAGTTTGGATTAGAAATAACAATTAGGGCTTGTTGTGTAGTCACTTCCTTTCCGTTGCACAAATTCTAGAGATGCTTTACCACATTTATTGTGAGAAGGAAGAATTTATTGTGGTGACTCTATACCACATTCAGAGGGTGCTTGACAGAGAAACAATTTCTGCTTTGGGAAAGGTGCTTTGGAAACAGTAAAGTAAAATTTGCAATGGATATCCAAACATGTCCCAAGCATGTAGGCTGAATTGCATTAGAAATGCTAACTTTTTTCTAGACCTTTACCTCTTAACAATGATGTACCACAGTGAGATACAGGAGCAGGAAAACTCGAAAATTTTGTTAGGAACAGTGAGGTTAGATATGAAATTAAGAAGCTCAAGATGGTAATTGATAGTGGTAACTAAAAAATTGAGAGATTAAATTCGATAAAAAAAATATTGGGAGATCAAATCACACATCAACTACTAACTATAATAAAGGAAGTAAACGTGCAATTAAGGCCCTGTTTGGATAACAAATTTATCTACTGCTTATGACATAAGCTGTATAAGCTACTTTTATAATCGAAGAAAAATTATAGTTAAACTTATTTTATATAAGCCATAAGCTGTTTTGATAAGCTATCTTGGGTAGCTTATGAAAAATAAGTCCAAAGCAGCTTATGAATCAATCATAAGCTGTGTTCATAAGCTCTGCATAAGCCAATCCAAACATGCCCTAAATGTAATTTGTAACTCAACTAAATTTGTTTGGGACAAACTATCTGTTTATGGTATATACTTTCAGTTCATGTGGGTGTATGAAAATTCTCATGACCAAACCAAAAATTTCTTAAATTCTTGGGCTTATTCTACTCATGTTGTCATGGTATCAAAGAACTAGAACCGGTTGATTATCAATGTAGTGTGACACGGGTGTTAGATACTTGAAGTTTCTTAAACATGATGTTCGGGGCTGTGTATATGAAAGAGAATCTATTAAGAGATGTAAGTCTCTTAAATAAATTTCAATACCTAAAAGAATTTGTCTTCATAGTTGACACGGAGAATGCTCTCGATTTAAAAAAAAAAAAAGAATTGGTTGATTAGACCGACAAAATTTGAATTATTGGTTTTAGGAGATGAAACTTTTAGGTCGGTTACTAAAAGTTTTAGTGGCCGGTGGGTTTGGAAGGCTACTATACTCAGAATCCCCCACACCAATATTGAATATTTTGTTGTTAAATGAAAGTTAATGCTATTTTACACTTTCTTTTCAAACCTTGTTTCACCTCCAATCCAATCAAATAATTTTTTTTTCATATAATGATATATATAATTTTAAAATTAATTAATATTTTATTAAACTATTTTATTTTAATGTATAACATATTAATTAAAACATAAATAATAATTGGTTTTAGATTATATACTGCACGTGTTAAGATTATAAAAAAATTAATATACATTATTATCAAGATAATATCACATTAGTTAATAGTTAAATTGGTTAAATTCGTACTTAATTATTGTAAAATATTAACAAGATTACACTTGATAAGTCCTAACTCATGTTTGAAACATGGACAACTTAACAAATGCAGTTTGCCCTTTGCTTTACGCCAACCATTGTTAGCCATGTACATTAATTTGTTTGATTAAACTAATAAATCATAAAGAGGTATAGAAAATGTGTGATATATAGAGGAGAGAGCAAGAATAACATCTCTTTAAAAGAAATTGTGAAAAATTGACAACCTGCTTTTTTCTTCTTCTTCTTATTTTCAAAGATGCCATATTCTACATTGGAAAAGTTGTGATAAAAATAAAAATAAAAGTCAGTTACTTACAATAAAGTGAATAAATTTTGCCCAAAACATTCCAGTGGAATGAGTAAGCGCATATGGATGAGATGTGGACTGTAGAACTGAACTCTCACTTTAACCATGTTTCGTGGAATATAATTGATTGCCCAAAGACTGTGATAATTTATCCACGAGCAGTCATTACCAAAAGGCTTAAATACATTTTTCGTCCCTGCAAAATGATCGAGTTTCATTTTTCGTCGCTGTAAATTTTTTTTTTGTTTATCATCCCTGTAAAACAAAAAGTTTTATTTTTAGTCCCTGTAATTCAATTTATGCTAAATTAGTCATTGTAATATGTGGACAATTTTGTTTTTAGTCCCTATCATAATATATCAATTTTATTTTACAAGGACTAATTTGGCAAATATCTAAATATTACAGGGACCAATTCAACATGATCTAAATTTTACAGGGACTGAAACAATATTACAGGGATTAAAAATAAAACTTTTTATTTTACAAGGATCATAAACAAAATTTTTTTTTACAGGAACGAAAAATGAAATTCAGTCATTTTGCAGGGACGAAAAAGGTATTTAAACTATACAAAAAAAATAATCTACGAGCAGAGCAGTGGTAACAATACACTCTCTAATATTGGTCTTGAATTTAAATTCAAGCATCGAAAATACAGCAATATTAAATCTCGCATAGTATAGTTTTGCCTCCCCAATAGCTCCTATCCCACTTAAAGGGCTAATCTCCATACGTGTATGGGGATACCTTAGTTTAGACAAAAACATGCACTCTCTAATATATTCTTTTTTTCAACACAAGTTCTATAGGATTTTCTCTCTCAAAATGGTGAGACTCATTTGAATTTCAACTGGAGTTAAAAATAGTGTGTCGCTAGTTATCGTTTACTTCTTTTTTTTTATTTTTTTTTATCTGTTTTTACTTTTAATTACAAAACTGCCACATTAATTTTATTTTCTATTTTCAAATATTTGTATAGAAAATAGAAAAAATGAGAAACATATTTAAAACAAATTGACAGGTCTGTAATTAAAAATAAAAAAAAGGAAATTATTTTTTCAAGATAAACAGGCCATAACATTTGTGTCTATTTTATTTCAAGTAGCATACAACATTTGATAGTGCCATGAGCTCTGTCTCTGCAAGTGTAAAGCAAAAGGCATTCTGCATCAGTTTACCCTTCCATGATTACTTCAATATCTCTTTATGAAACAGTAAAAAATCTCTTTTTGCATTGGTTCAACTTCCTACATCTTCCATCATTGCTGCCAACCCCTTTCATTATTATTATTATTATTATTATTATTATTATTATTCATGTCCTTTGCATTTCACTGTTCAAAAAATCATAATCATCAATGAAACTCTTTTATTGGCATCTCAGAGTTCCCTTCTAGATTCCCACTTAACAAAAAAAAATATTCAAGGATCATCCCTTTCTCATGTTGTTATCTTCTGCAAAATGGTTCTGTGATCACTTTTGAGCCTTTTCTTTTAAGTTCCTGTTACCTTTTTCTAAGTTATCTTTGTGAGAACAATTATGGCTGTTTCCTTTCTTGTACCATTCACTAGATATTATTTAATCTTTTCTTTTCCTTTTTCTTTATTGTGCTCCTGTCCGTGATCCTTATCTTATATTTAATTAGCTACTTCACTTCATTCAAACCCCTTAATTTTCTATTTAGTCTCTTGTGTTGTCCTCATATGTATGCTGCTTTAGTTCCTTTCTTCATTTCTCACACATGTGTATATTTTGGTTCCCTTTATAGTTTATAGTATATACTCACTTAAATTAGTTGCCCTTTTGTCATGATTTTCATGTAACCTTTCTTCTGCTGTACCAGTTTTCTATATATTCCTCACACATGTTCAGCTTCTTTTGTTTGGAGAGGTAGTTACTATACTCTTGTGACTTCTACCCTCAATTACTTTGTTTCCCTTTCATCTTTGCAAATTGCAATCATTAGTTTTTCAATCTGAGATTGAGTTGATTTGGTTTGGCTTGGTTCGGTTCGGTTTGGTTTGGCTCTTCTGAGTGTTGTTAAAGTTATTGGTCTCTCAAAATCTCAACTAGTCTTTTTTAGTGTTGGAAACTCTTTGTTAATGCCTCCTACAAATTTTCCTCTTCGTTGGGAGAGTACTGGAGACCAATGGTGGTATGCTTCACCAATAGATTGGGCTGCTGCTAATGGCCACTATGACTTGGTTCGCGAGATGCTTAGAATCGACAGCAACCACCTCTTCAAGCTCACTTCGCTGCGCCGGATCCGGCGCCTTGAAGTGGTGTGGGACGATGAAGAACAGTTCAATGATGTTGCAAAGTCTCGGTCTCAGGTTGCACAGAAGCTTCTCTCAGAATGTGAATCCAAGAGAGGAGGGGGAAAAAACTCGCTCATCCGCGCCGGCTACGGTGGATGGCTAATGTACACTGCTGCCTCGGCCGGTGACTTGTGTTTTGTTCAACTCCTTCTTGGGAGGAACCCTTTGTTGGTTTTTGGTGAAGGGGAGTATGGTGTTACTGATATACTGTATGCTGCTGCTAGGAGCAAGAACTGTGAGGTTTTCAGGTTGTTGTTTGATTTTGCAGTGTCACCAAGGTTCCTCAATGGAAGAGATGGGACTATGGAGGAGCATGTTGGGGATATTCCTTCTGTTTATAGGTGGGAGATGACCAATAGGGCTGTTCATGCTGCTGCTAGAGGAGGTAACCTGAAGGTTTTGGAGGAGCTTCTTGAAAATTGCTCTGATGTTTTGGCTTATAGAGATGCTGAGGGATCAACTGTTTTACATGCAGCTGCAGGAAGAGGGCAGGTTGAGGTGATAATCTTCTCTTTTTTGTTCTCTTTTATTTTCAGTTCTGTTTCAATTTTTATACAACCAAATGTTTTTTGGTGCTAATTTTATTCTTCACCATCTTTCTCATATCCCCTTTTAGATGACTATTCTGGTGCAGTAGTAGGGGTCATTTTAGTGCATGTTTGGATTCGTTTTTATGAGAGACAAAAGTGATTCCAGAGACAAAATTGACTTTGACATGTTTGAGTGTTCTTGAGTAGAATTAATTTTGCCTCTAAAATGGATTCTAACTTGAAGTTGAGATTTGGAGCTTTTGCCTCCAAACATGATTTTTAGCCTCAAATTTATTATTCAATTCACTTCTATGTCCAAACATAGATCACTTTACATTCAACTCACTTTTAACCAAAATCAATTTTACAAAATCAATTCATTCAAAATAAATTTTCGTCACCATAGAAACAAACACACACTTGAAAGTTTTCAACATATAAAGTTTTGTTTGGTATTTGATTGAACATATATGACATCTGGATACATGCTTTAAAAAAACCACCTCACGCAGGATATTTGGAATGGAATATCAAATAGCAATAGAATAAAAATTGAGCATGGATGAATTTTGGATACATGCAATGGACAAAACACCTCGTGTGGAATATCAAATAGCAAAAGAATAAATCTAATCTTTAGTAAGATCCTTATGAAACACTTTAACATGATTCATAATATTATGACATTATGGCCTTGTTTGATCCATGTAACTAATGCCATAGAAAAAGGGCTTTGATTGTTGTTGTTGTTAGTAATCTCTTTATTGTTATTGAGCTTCCCACATTCTTGCTTTATTCATGTCATTTGTTATGGTGGTTATGCAGGTGGTTAAATATCTTGCATCATCCTTTGACATGATCAACTCCACAGACCACCAAGGAAATACTGCTTTGCATGTGGCTGCTTCAAGGGGCCAATTAGCTGCAGCTGAGGCTCTAGTCTCAGCATTTCCCACATTGATCTCTCTGAGAAACAATGCTGGAGAAACCTTTCTCCACAAGGCCGTGTCCGGTTTCCGGAGTCCTGCATTCCGAAGACTGGACCGGCAGGTCGAGCTTTTGAGGAAGTTACTAAGTAGGAACAACTTCCATGTAGTAGAGGATATCATCAATGTCAAGAATAATGATGGAAGAACTGCTCTTCACATGGCCATCATAGGAAATGTCCACACTGACCTTGTGCAACTATTGATGACTGCTCCATCAATAAATGTGAATATTTGTGATGTTGATGGAATGACTCCACTTGATTACCTTAGGCAGCGCCCGAATTCCGCGTCATCGGATATACTGATCAAGAAGTTGATCTCAGCTGGGGGAATGTTTGGTTGTGAAGGCTACAATTCAAGAAAAGCAATAGCTTCACACTTGAGAATGCAAAGCATTGGTAGTAGTCCTGGGACATCATTTAGAATCTCAGATAATGAGATATTTTTGTACACTGGAATTGAGAATGTGTTAGATGCTAGTGCTTCAATTGATCATGGAATTGCAGGAATAATGAGTTCATCTTCATCATCAGAACATATTCCATATGACTCAACCACTGAGATGAACCGTGTCTCGGCCGCTGCTAGCAAAAGGCCGAGTTCTGTGAACTATGCAGCGGCGAGGTTGAAAAGAGCACTTCATTGGCCGCGGGTGAAGGACAAGAAAGTCGAAGGGTTCAAGAAATCTATGATGGATGAGGGTTCAGTGGACTCATCATGCAGGAAATGGAACAACAACAGTTGTGATGAAACTCACACCCCACTTAGACAAAGATTTTCTTCTAGGCCATCCTCACTTCCAAACAACAAAAGAACCCTCTCTGTAAGGAGTCACCAAGCAAGTCCAAATGCCAAGAAGAAGAGATTTGCTTCAGGACTAGTTCATGATGTCATGCAATCCATGCCACAGGCAAAGGTTTCAGGCAGGTCCAGGTCTAGTTCCTTTTCGAAATCATCGATTTCTTCGTCTAGATCAATAGATAAGCAAAAGGGTATCTGCATTGACAACAATGACATTGCTGGGCCATCTTGTTCAAGAATTCAACTACCTGATGATGATGAATCACCAAAGTTTGTAAAGAGAAGTGTTAGTAAGAAGTTGAAGGGTCATTATTTCTGCTTTGGTGCACCTGGCCTTAATTCCAAGAGTTCAGCTAGTTACAAGGCTAATGTTGTTGCAGTGGCTTAGGGCATGTTTGATTTTCAGTTGCAAACATACGTTTGTTTCTAAAAAGTACTTTTGTCTAAAAGGAACTCTATAATTATTTTGGGTTCGAACATACTTTTGCAATTTCCAACTAAAAACCTAACATGCACTTAATTGGATGAGCTTAGCTAGTTCCTGACCAGGCTAATGTCAAACAAAGAAGGGATAAATATGCTTAATCAATAAGAAACTTCCCTGTTAAGGGTCCTTAAGGGGGTTCTTTAGTTGTAAGTTTTTATAGATTATATTTTGTTACTTATAATTAGCTCATCCTCAGCTCCACTTGTTAATGGAAAACACCTGTGTTGAAATATGCTTCTTATCATATTGGCATCAAGTTAGCTCAATCTGGTGCCTAGTAATGTGAGGAATTAACATTCTCAATGCATTCATTAATCCTTTTAGCCAATGCAATAATATGGACTTTGTTAGATGGGTGAGTACTAATCATGTGCATGAATGAAACTCAAAGAGACATTATTAGACATATATCATCGTTAAAGGTTATTGTGATTGAGTTAATTATTTAGTTAATGTAACATCAATTGTTATGAGAGGAAGAATCAATCAAGTAGAGATAGTAGCATTATTAAAATGATAAATGTTTGCAAGCAAAGTTGAAAAGGTGATGCATATATCCTGAAGGGTGGCATTAGAATGAGAGAGGCTGAAAAGAAGAGTTTAAATTAAGTTAAACTAAGAAAGTTTAGCTTGAACTTATATACTTTTAGCATTAAAAGATGAGAAAACACTAACAACTCCACACTTTGCACTTCAACTTATTTATCTATTTATCTGCATCTGTATCTGTATGTGATAATTGATTAGTACTTTTGATAAATGTTAAGCATGTTTTGAAGTTTGCTTGGTAAGAGTTATAAAAGGAGGATCCATGAAAAATGAATTGGCATAGAAACAATAACACCAAATTTCAATTTCTGTTTCTTCTTTCACAATCCCACCAATTTTGTCCTACCATTTCAACAGGTTATTACTCAAAATAATCACAAAATGCAAAACTATGCTTCTGCCTATCAGCCAATTGAAGCACCATTTCGAATTACTTGATTTATGAGAAAAAAAAATTCACCTTATCCATGCAGTGAACAATTATGTAAAACTATCTCACATTGAAAAGTATGAGATGCTCGGTAGAATACTTAAGTGACTTGGTTCTTTTCCCTTGATGTGTCATGAAAGAATGTAACTACTTTTAGTTGTCCGTTCAAAGTATGTTACATGAATTCCAATAACCGAGTTTGTGAGAAGCAACCAATATATTTTATTGACCAAATTGAATTTTAAGGCCTTAAAACAGAAACCCAAACATAGCCTATGATGTGCATGGATGGGATGTCGACACCTTGTGTCGTGCCTCAGCTTTTATATATTATAAATAGATAAATAGATGGTCCAAGTATGAATCCTCTTAAAATGCTTGTGTTTATACTTTATACCATACGATACATTTCAATTTTCAAATCTCCATTCAAATATAGCAACCATATACATATGTTTAATTAAAACAAGTAATGTATGATCATGTCTAAATTAAATGTGTCTAAACAAATAAAAAAATTAATTAAATTAATCCAAAGGTTTGAAATTTAGTGTTAGGCTGTAGTCAACAGTAATTGTTTAATTGGCTATTCTTAATTTTTAGATTCAGAGATTCCGTTGTACAAAACTGTCCTAAGCAACATCACAAAAATGTCAATTTTGGAGGAAGCATATGGTTGGCTATTCATGGTGGACTAAACTGAACAAAATGACTCCATGACGTTGAGTGTTGACTATAACTATTGCTATATATTAATTCCATTCCTATGGTCTAATAGTCTTTTGTGATTTTTAAGTTTTTGGTTTCCACAAAGTAAGATCCAATTGCGGGGTATATATATGATATTACGTAATGCAAATATTAGTGCAAATTATGCTCTCTCCTTTTTGACATGTTTTTAGATGTATTCACAAAATTAAATTCACATTTCGTGAGATGGAGATTTATATGGAGACTTAGGCTTAGTTTGGCAAAAAGTAGTAGATAACGGATAGCTTATAGTGGATAGCGGATAGCGAATAACTGATAGCGGATAAGCTATTAAATTGAATTTAAAGTATTTGATAAAATTAAAAGTTAAACTAACTGATAAATGTAATATTACATAAAATGATATATTTAATTATTGTTTATATTTTTTTAATCAATATTAAATTAAATATGGTAAAATATTCATAAATAATAAACTAATTATTATGATATTTAGAAGTTAAAATTTTAAAAATTTATTTATTATATGTTGTGACTTCATTAAAATAATTTTTATTGGTTAAAAATATTATATTTTAAATTTATTTTATTTTATTTATAGTTGTATTTATTTACTTGTTTATTTATTATCATTAAAATAATTTATTTATTAGTTTATTTATTTATTATTATTATTATTATAATATTTTATTTTATTTTATTTAATTGAGGATAGGAAAGAAATTTAATAAAAATAATGAGGGTAAAAACGAGAGAAAAATTATACGCTATAAGTTATAAGCTCAAACTCAAGTAGCATTTCAAAAAACGCTATACGCTACTGGAAAAACGCTAGCTACCTGTTACCAAATAGGTCTACTTTTTGCAGTCCGTTATCCGATAGTCAAATACGCTAATCACTTGTGGATGAGACTTGTCAGACAGAGTCTAAGTCAAACTGAACATAACTTTTTTTTATTTATATCAAGAATATAACCTTTTTTATTGGAGCCAAGCTTATATATATGCCAGAAAAATAGATTTAAATTTACTTGCCCAACGATGTAACTTGGATCTACGTTTGGTTTTTTAATAAGCAAAAATATATTAAAAAGGAAGGATATGGGATACTTCAATTTATTATATTTTTTGTTTAGACTAGAGTATCCCCCAGGCGCGTGCGATAACTAATCCCTTCAAGTCATGTAAAACCCTATAGGCAGCAAAGCTTTACCACGCGAAATTTAAGATGTACACTTCAATCTATTATATTATAATATAAGATATCATCGCTACTAAATAGCCTGAAAATAACCTAAAGGATTAGAACACCGGTCTAAACAAGAGAGACCAGAATGTCTATCTTCCCTACTAATAAACCACCCCTAAGAAAGAATCTTGATTTGAGAAATTACAGAAATACAATCAGCTATAATCCCTTGAAATATAACTTTATTTACCAATAAACACAAACCAAATAATATCTTACTTTATGACTTTATGAATATGTTTCCCTCTATTTGGCAAAAAAGGTAAAATGATGTTTCCCTCTAAAAATCGCCACATGCTATAAAAAACTATTAACTCCAAATACTCTAAGGTCAAGCAATGTAGGAGGGACTTTGTACAATAATCCAAAGGGAGATTTATGTTGCAACACTGGTGAGGGTAACCTGTTTATTAGGTGCATCATTGATTAACAGCATAATATGTTTATATTATGCTATTAAAAAATAAGCTGCGAGAGCAAACAGTCATAATATGTTTATATTTTCTTTCAAAAATTGAATTGGTCTCTCAACACAAGAGATTTGGTGAATCATATCAATATCAAGATTTTCATAGAAATCAGGACAATTAAACTCGGTGCCGTTGTCTGACCTAATGAATTTGACAATAGTATTAAAACCAACACAGCAAACTTACGAATAAATAATGATTTCATAAGAAACATCCAAGTGTAGCACATGTGAAATCATCAATTTGAGTGAACTTGAGTATCTTCCACGCGCAACTGTGAAAATTAATCTTTCGAAATACTGAAATTCATTTAAAGGTTGATTTCCTTGGCCGCGGGTTGAACCCGTCATCGTGCTCTGTTTTTTCATCAGTGACTAGATACAAGGTTTAATTAATAAGTTCGTTTCCACGCCTCATGTTCCCCACCTAATAATCTATCTGTACTTGCCTAGTCTTAAAAATGGAACAAAACAGAACATAATGAGGTAAGGACTAAGGTGAGTATATATAAAAACAAAGAATACGAAACAATATATAGATGGGACGATTAATGTAAAAGTTATTTTGAAAATAATTGTATACTCATTCATTAGTATAGTTGTATTCAGAAAATCGTATTTGTTTATTTATCTTTTACGAAAAATATTTTGTATTAAAAATCATTTTCCTTTTCTCAATTTTTTTTTTGTTGTAATATCTTTAATTTCATGCGAAAAAGTATAATGACCGAATACTTTTTTTTTTCTTGGGGTTCTAAGAGATTAATTTAAGCCTTTAATCATAGACAACATTTTTATTTTCTAAAATAATTTGAATTGGATTGAAATGTTTTAATTTTAATCACATGTTTAAAAAAGTTAAAAAAATTAAGCTGCCTCCAATTAAAGGGACTATATAGGGATAAAATGAAGTAGCATGGAAACAAAAATGTTATTTCCTAAACATAAGATAAAAAAAAATCCACTTCTTCTATAATGATAAAAAAAATCCTCTCATTCTACGAGTCAAAGAAAAAAGGAGCAACAAACAAAATAAAGAATAGGAAAAAAAAAAGGACCCACTTCTTCTATATAAAAGTCAGGTGTAATGTAAGCCATGAAAAATAATTAAATTGACGTTGTTGGCAATTAGCAGCAAAATTGGTGACGCATATTCCCACGAAATTTCGTCCACGACGAAGAAAAGCAGGTACGCAAAAACATAGTACTAAAATATAGTTGAAAGTCAACGTTTACATTTCAATATGATTTTCCAAATGAATTGTTTTATACGATTTCATGTTCGTCACGTCTAAGAACTCTCCCTCTCTTTGACTTTCATTTTCTAAGCGTCCAGGTTGTTACTAATATTAATAATTAATAATAATGATAATAATACAGGAAATATTTTATTCTATCAAATTATTTGAACTTAATGAATATTTTTCATGATTTTAAATATTTTACTTTAAAATATTTTTACTTTTGTTTTAATATTTTAAAATACCATACAATGCACAATTACTTGTTAGTTTAAATAGATTAATGTGAAATCTATTAAAAAAAGCTAGATTTGTGAAATCAAGGCAGAAAAATCTATATTAAATCGGTTAGAACGAAATAAAACCATATCTTATTTTTCATTCGTATTTCATCAACAAGTTAAATCAACCCTCGTGTTTTAAGCATTAATCTAAAAACACTTTTGATACTAATGTTTAAACTCGATTAAGTATTTAATTGTGGAAAAATTAAATATAACTCAAGAAATTTCACTTTCATGCATTATACATTATGAGTCCTCTCTTTCATTTTCATGAAGTAATTACGTGTCATTTTCATGTTATAACAAAAGTAGTTTTTTGTTAACTATATTAGTTTTTAATTAATTTAATTTTTCACGTTTCTTGGAAGTACCCCATACATTGCAAGGAATATATATACTTATATAGATGAAAGTAAACCAGATTGTATTCGAGTACAGCATAAAAGTTTAAAAAAAAACCTTAAAATTAGGATATCACGAGTTTGAGATTTTTTTTCAAAAAAAAAAAGTAAAATTGGGTAATTTTATTTTGTCTATTTTATTCATTATCTTAATGATTAAATTAGATTAAAAAGATAAAGTTAAGATAAATAACAGAATTGGACTAAAAAAGCTTTTTTTCTTGACAGAATTTTGGACTAAAAAGTTAAATTACTCTACGAGAGTACAATTAATTATTCTATTCTTAATACTCCTAGTTTATAAGTCAAATTCAATTATGTGGCGCGGCAGATACCACTCCTCCTCGTCCTTTAAATACTACACATTCATTCCATATGTTTATTGAAAGCTGAGAGAGCCATCATTCACATCCTTTGTTTGTTTTCTTAATAACTAGAACACACCCTTCTCTCTCTCTCTCTCTCTCCTTAATTTTCATTGTGTCCTCTGTTCAATTCGCTTGTGTGCAAATTGAACATCTTCTTCTGCAGTTATGGCAAGTTTGGAAACTGAATTACCAAATCATGATCACAACAACAACTCTAGTACTCCTCACAAAACAACTGTGAGTTTTTTTTTTAATTTTTCTCTCTAAATTAATCATTTATTTGCTTCAAAATAATTATTGCTTTCTGTATTTTTATCATTGTTCTTCCCCATATCTTATTCCTCTAAAATTTGTTTCCTCTTGGTAAGTGCTTTTCCCGTTGAGATTATGCTTCTTAATTTTCATCATCCATTTCGTAGATTGTTTATAACAGGACAGAATACAATAAATAAGTATGGTCGTATGTGTTCACATCAAAATATGGGACTCTAAGTCCAATTTATTAATGAACACCCAAGAATATAAGTTTAGGATAAGTTATATGATGTCCCCCTTTCCTTATATTCAAACCCTGAGGCTACCTACGTCCCTAACTATGCGGCCTCTAAGTCACTCCAGCCATCCTAGTCGTATCACACCTCATTCATCGTCATGCCAAACGTGGGTAACCACTTCTCTGATGGGCACGCATTGCCACGTGTCATTTTTGGGTGTGTCGTGGTTGGTTTTTTTTTTGTCAACGGATCAATATATATTAATCCAGAAGGGCAAAAGCCCAGGCAGAAGCCAATATAGTTAGTTTAAGATTATGATCGCGTCCATTGGGCTATTGGAAGCGAGCTAAGTTCGGCGTGGGTCTTCAGCAGCGTAAGGTTAATGGCCTGAAAGGCCGTACCAAACCCTATATCTAACTTTGATGCATATTAAAAAATAAAACACTATAAAATATATAGAATAAAAGTGATATATATTTCACTAAATGGGACAGAAACAAATATCTCATGTGTTTTTTTGGTAAGTAATAAATAAATATCTCATGTGTGCCAAACACTTTTTTTTCTCTGTTCACTTACCTCTTCATGCCATTGAGTCACCACAATTTGGAGAGGTTTAATTAATGAATAGGGGAAACCATTTTATTGGTACACATGTGACAGGGGTAAAACAGTAACACCACATGATAACGTAACATACCACGAGTATTTATTTCTTCTCATTGTGATTTTGGCCTCGTGGTTTGATTTTGACTTCAAACAGGTCACAAGCTAGCATGTGGCTTGCTTAATCATGGTATAGTATTTTCTTCATATATTGCTTTTCATTAGGAGAATACATACACATACACATCACACACAATTAATTTCCGTGTGTCTTTATACTATGATACAATTGAGAAAAATCATAGTCAAAGTCATATATATGTATGTATTGAAGCCTCAAAAGTCATAATTTCAAGCTCCACTTATTAGAGATAAGCTCTTTTAATTAATAGAGATAAACACCTTATATACATGTCAACATAGAATTTGCCTAGAGTTGCCGACAATGTCTCCAATTTGAGGTCTAAAATAATTTATTAGTGTACTTTGACTGTTAAAATATAATAAGCAATAAAAAACTCATTGCCAGATCAACAAATTTAGCTTGTTCACATGTTACAAAATAGATAAGTTATATTCTCTAAATATGATCACGTACCTATTTTGAAAATAAATAAATAAAACTTATTTTCTTTTTTCAAATTAAGTCTTATGTCATAATTCTATCATATTTTGTGTGATACTATCTTGTGTAAAATAATATTAAAAATTATTTCATAGCTAGTTGAATATATCATACTCGACTTGGGTAGAAGACTTGGGTAGAATAAAAATTAAATATCATATGGCATATATTTGCCTTTTTAGAAATTTGTGCAGAAACTTCAAGTTTGTTTGAGCTGAATCTATAGAGATATGGACTCAAATGGATTTCCAAATAGACTATTAGACTTCACATATCTATGCAATTTTAGGATTTTTTTTTTTAAAATGCTCCAATTAAAATAACCTGTTTTAGGTGTAAAAAAGACCTCTTAAATAAAAATGCATTTATAAGGTAAAAACACATCTTTACACATGTTTGATGTTGGATAGATCATATTTGTAGTGTCTTACAAGATTTTGTCCTCTAAACACAGATTTTGATCCCCTCCATCTAAATTTCTCTCAATATATATCTCTCTCTCGAATCTCTCTTAATTATCTTCTCTCTCTTCATTATTTCCCTTATCTTCTCTCTCACCTCATACTTATTTTTGGTGCTATAGAGGCAGCATGATGAACAGAATCCATTTTGCTAAATCACCCATATTTTTGGTCCTTTTTAGCATCTAGGCTCTTGTTTATGTAAATGTATGAGGGTATAGATAGATTACATATATGTGTAGCTTGAAATGGAGGCTCATTTTATTTGTTGTCATTGGATTGGTAAAAACTAAAAATAGATTGAAGGAAAATCAGAGAGGGACAAGCGAATTGATGAGTGGCTTCCAATTGCTTCTGAAAGGAATGCAAAATGGTGGTACTCGGCTTTCCACAATGTCACTGCCATGGTTGGAGCTGGTGTTCTTGGTCTCCCCCATGCCATGTCAGAGCTTGGATGGTATGTATATTTCAATTCAAACCTGGCCAAATTGCAATATTCTAGCATGATTTTTAAACTAAAAATAAAACAATGTTATATATTTGAACATATTTTAACCCCATAGTCTTGCTAGAAAAAAGTTTATGGGTTAAATCTGTTTTTAATCTCTTTAAATAGAAAAATATTCATTTTCAGTCTCTCACTTTTTAAAACGTCTCATTTTAGTCCACATTTTCAGAAATAGACCACTTGTAGTCTGGTAACTTTGTTGAGGTATAAATGGGATGAGTTGAAGAGTTTTGATCACATAACCTGTCATTTAAGATTACGTAGCCTAAAATGAGGTATCACTCATTCGACACATCATCAGTTGACTTAACAAATGTACCATGAGGGATTACAAGTGGTTAATTTCAAAAAATGGTGGACCAAAAGAAAATATTTTAGAAATGAGGGATTAAAAGTGAACATTTTTCTATTTATAGAGACTAAAAACAAACATATTTAACCCAAATACATCTTTGTTTTATGAGTGTTATGTTTTCAAATAGTAATATTAGAGGTTAAGACCAATTGTAACTTAGATTTGCATACTGTAGTAGAAATTTTCATTTACATATATAAACCAAAGCAACATTTTTATAAACCAAGTGGTTGTTAATTTGAGAATCCCATTCTCTTCTATATAGGGGTCCAGGTGTAACTATACTTATCCTCTCATGGATCATCACCCTGTACACACTATGGCAAATGGTTGAGATGCATGAAATGGTTCCAGGAAAACGTTTTGACAGATACCATGAATTGGGTCAATATGCCTTTGGTGAAAAGCTTGGTCTTTATATTGTGGTGCCTCAACAAGTTGTGGTAGAAGTTGGGGTGAACATTGTCTACATGGTAACTGGGGGAACATCTTTGCAGAAGTTCCATGATACTGTGTGTTCAAGCTGCAAAAACATCAAATTGACCTTTTTCATTATGATCTTTGCCTCTGTTCACTTTGTATTGTCCCATCTCCCCAACTTCAACTCCATTTCTGGTGTATCCTTGGCTGCAGCAGTCATGTCCTTGAGGTAAAAACCATTTTCTATCAATATAGCCTCTTATTATATATGAGAACTGTCAACAAACTTATAACATGTTGTGATATGTCTATAACATTTTTTTAGCTTATTTTCATAAGTTCAACTTCTAACTTATGGAGAAGTTGGTTTTGCTTTGCATTCTTATTTTTCTCATATATGGAAAAGAGAAAAAGTTGTTAAATAGTCACCGTTAAACAAACAGGTGTTTATAGAGAAGTTAAAAGAAAACTTCTAAAAAACTAAAATATAAAAGCTCATTTCAACTTTTATGAGAAGTTATTAATTAATAAACTCATTATAAGTGTTTATAGAAAAAATTATTCAAAAGACTCATAACTTATGCAGAGTTTAAGTCTATAAGCTCTTTGATTGTAGAATTAGCTTATACATTAGTTCTTATATGATAAGCACTTATTGAATAAACTTTTAACTAAGTCATTTATCCTAACACACCCTATATTTTGTTGGTTGCATAAGAATAATACAAATGAAACACATAAGTCAGCATGTTAATTTAGACTATATATGATGTTTGCATTTTGCTACAGTTACTCTACAATTGCTTGGGCAACTAGTATAGACAAGGGTGTTATAGAAGATGTACAATATGGTTACAAGGCCAAGAGTACTGCAGGAACAGTCTTTAATTTCTTTAATGCACTTGGCACTGTGGCTTTTGCCTATGCTGGGCACAATGTGGTGTTGGAAATCCAAGCAACAATCCCATCTACACCAGAGAAGCCATCCAAGGTTCCTATGTGGAGAGGAGTTGTTCTTGCCTACATTGTTGTGGCTTTGTGCTACTTCCCTGTTGCTCTTGTTGGTTATTGGATCTTTGGCAATGAGGTTGATGGTGACATCCTCATCTCTTTGGAGAAACCAGCATGGCTTATTGCAGCAGCTAACCTGTTTGTTGTTGTTCATGTAATTGGAAGCTATCAGGTGAAATTCAATTTCTCTGTTTCTTTGAACTTTGGGTTTAGTAAATATGTTTGTAGTCCCTTTAAGTCAGGTAAAATTTACTTTTGATTCCCTAATTTTAAAACGTCTTATTTTGGTTTATTATTTTTTGAAATAAGTCACATGTAGTCTATATTGACAATATTTGAGAGACTGTATATAGCCTACTGAAGGATTCTACATGTGACAAATTATAGAAAAGGGGAACCAAAATAAAATATTTTAAAACTGGGGGACCAAGAGTGAATTTTACCTGATTTAGAAATAATAAAAACATATTTAATTCTCTAAATTCTTTTTTTTTAAATTCTTTTATGGTGAATACTAAAGTATCCAAATTGCATTTTTTTGTGATTGTTGGTGTAGGTTTATGCAATGCCGGTGTTTGACATGATTGAAACTTTGATGGTAAAGAAATTGAATTTCGAACCAAGCAGAACACTTCGTTTTGTTGTACGGAATGTATATGTGGGTAAGTAAAAAACACTTATTGAAACAAAGTATTGTAACATGTTTTTTACATGCTGTTCTATTTATTTCCAATGGATTTCTTTTGATTATGTGCATTGATATATATTTTATTTTTTTATTTTCAGCATTCACAATGTTCATTGCTATTACATTCCCATTCTTCGATGGCCTCCTAGGATTTTTTGGAGGGTTTGCTTTTGCTCCAACAACATACTTTGTAAGCCATGAACAATTGTACATTTTAATCTAGTAAATTTTCCTTAGGATTATTATAATTTTGCTTAACTGTTCATAATTTTGTATATTCAGCTTCCCTGTATCATGTGGCTTGCAATCTACAAACCAAAGAGATTTGGCTTGTCTTGGTGGACTAACTGGGTATCTTTTGATTTTGGCTTTTGTTTCACTTTTTGTAATTTATTATTTTAATTAAGCTCAATTTTAATAATATTTTTGTTCCATTTATGACAGATATGCATTGTGCTTGGCCTATGTTTGATGATTTTGTCACCTATTGGAGGATTGAGGACAATCGTAATTCAAGCAAAGACCTACAAGTTTTACTCTTAAACTCTTTTCCCTTTTGCATCAGCAATGGAAAGGAATGGAAAGGGTTCATACAAAAATAAGAGAATGTATCAATTTTTTTTTAAACTAGAATGTATCACTTTTCTCTTTGCTTTATTTGTTCCCGATGAGCTCTCATAACGATAACTACTTAGCAAACTATAGCTATAAATTTCGTTTGGTAGAGCTTTATCATCTTAATGAGTCCTAACCAATTTGAAAATTAGCCCCCATACATGCAGAAAAGAAACTCTCGTTTAGAACAAAACAAACTAGTGAACTACAGTTACTTAATCGACAGCTCTTTTTTGTGATTATCGTTATTTATGTGTATACTTTTTAATAGATAAAGTTATTTGCATAAATATTTGTGTACCATAGTGGATATTATTTTTATGTTATACGACAGTATAATAAAACTTTCACTTTTGATTATTATATAAAATGTCAATTGGCCCTCTGATGAAAATTATACATGATAAGATTATGTGTAAATTTTGTGTTTGTATCTTTGTTTTATTATTATTTTTTTTTGGTCAACATCTTTGTTTTATTATAAATATTTATAATAAGAGACAATTTCTTTTTTGGTCCAAAGATTCCATTAGAGTAAGATCAAAGTCCACTAAGAGATCCAAGTAATGTATGACTACGGCCCAATATGAAGTAACCCGCTGCAGGATTGACGACCCAACCTAGCCACTTTAGTAGAATTGGTAAATACACCCCACACTTTTATCCATATACTCTATATTAATGTTGAAATTCCAAAAATATTCTCAAATTTCGCGTTATTTCCGAAAACTGGAGTTTCTAGAATACAAATTTGACTAATTTGCATTCCAGATGCAAATTTGCATTTCGGAAACTAGTTTCCGGAATACAAATCCAGAATTCAAAAAATTGCATTCCGGAAACTGGAGTTTTCGGAATACAAAATTGCATTCCGGAAACTGGAGTTTCCAGTACGCGAAATTGTGGGGTGTATGGCCCAAAACGTAATATTAACGAGGGATAATTTTAAAATTTTACTATTTAAGTGGGGTGTATGGCAAAATCTGAGAGTGAATTTACCAAAACCTCACTTTAGGCACCCAATATTTGGTACACAATATTTACAAATAACCATTAATATAATTTTCTATTATAATCAAACTAATTGTACACCGTACCAAAATAAATAAATCACATTTTTTGAGATTTTTCGAAGCTTAAAAGTTTCAAATACCTATGTTTTTTATGTTTAAAATATATTTTCTATTAATGATTAAATAATGTTTATTAATTAATGAAACTAATATTTTTCAAATATCTTTATTTATAATTGTAATAGTTTATATGTATTAGTAGCCTTCCAATAAAGTTGGATTTGATTTGTCATATTTATTTAAATATTAAATTTCATATTTAAAACTTATTATAACGGCAACATTTTAATTGATTATTTTTTAATTGATTATTTATAAATCAGTTTCTATTTGACAATAATAAAAATGAATGCTCTTTTATTAATTTACTTTATTTTCCTTTCTTAACAAAGCTAAAAGACAAAAATCTACACAATTAAATATTCAATTTCAAAAATTAAACCAATTCTTATTTCTTAAATTCTATTTATAATCAGATCTCATGTTTCTTAACATTTCAAACACACTGATATCTTGATTAAGCAAATTCAAGGTTTTGGCCAACCCAATATTTGCCAGGCAACAGTTGCTACTCTGAGACTAAATAGCTGGCACTGTCTCTCCATTGATTTCATTTGATTTGGCTTTTTCCCTTTTCTTGGTTTTGTCCAATGTTCAAAAAAATTTCAATGTTTAGACTCAAATAGTAACTATAACGTTAATGGTGGGGTTTGCATTGATATATTACATTTACTGCATAGCTAGAGGCTGGTTCTGCCGTCCTCTTTTGAGCATGGTCTTATGCAATTAAAAATTAAAAAAAAATATTCCACAGAAAAATATTTAAAAATGTGAAAAATATAGGATAATAATTTTTATTTTAGACCACAATATTAATCTAGCGAAGAAATTTGGTTTCCCTTAATCAAGGTTCTGGTTTGAGTATTGTGAATGAAGAATATAAACACTAATAGAGTTTTGTCTCTTATAAAAATCACCCGACTCAATTTGGATTAAATCATATCGGGACGCTTATACAAAAAAACACAATTAATCTGTTATCTGAGTCAAGTTTAGTGAAATTACATACATTTTTTGCTTAGGGAAAGTAAGCTGTTTACAACTGAAATCAAGAGTGTTGATTATATATGTATAGATAATATTTTTAAAAAGTTAAAAATAATGTGTATATTTTCTTTTAAAGAAATTAACTAAAATGTGAAATCGTAAGTAACAGTCCAAATACTCCCACTATTCACTAATAGTCCTTTAAATACTAACACATTCGATGGCTTCCGAGGTTGAGAAATTAAACCATAATATATATATCCTGTGTGTATTTTAGCAAACTAGAACGCCATTCTCTGTTTCGCCTGTGAAAAACATCTTCTCACAGAGTATCTTCTTCTCTGCAGTTATGGGAAGTTTTGAAACTGAATCTCCAAATTATCACGACGCTACTACTCACCAGAGAACTGTGAGTTTTTTTTTTTACTCTTAAATCATTTATTTGCTTCAACACAATTTTTGGTTGAGGTATCATTATTTAGTATTTGCTTCATAATGTTCATCAATACGAGAAGATTTTTTTTAAAAAAAAAAATTGCAGTACATTTTCTAATTACACACTTGAATTTTAGCCCTCTCTACGGCCTAGCTTGTAGCAATTTTGAACAACAAAAAAGTAAAAGAGAAGCAATGGTATGCATGTTGAAGGATGAGATTATAGTGAATTAGTGATAATTAATAGGCTAATTAAGTTTCTCGTACAAAGAAGATTGGACTAATGATGAGAGATTTTGATAGTTAACATGAGATATCAGTTCAAGCCCGATTGTTGTCGCCATTGTACAACAAAAAAGAACAACATGGTGAATATATGTTGTTCCAACCTCTAGTCCGCAACATCGTCAAAGTCATCACTCTGAGTTATTGTCCACCTTTGAGTTTTGTCTTTAAAATGTGCCTCAAATGGTTGAAGAGAGTGAGTGTTTATAAACTGTCATTGGTCTCGGCTCCTAAGCGATATGAGACTATTTTAGCCTTTCAAAACATATTTAATTTTGAGAAAAGGGCAGAATAATGAGTATTAGAAAGAAGATGTATAACACTAGCTACCGCCACAGAAGTTTGGAAGAATGAGTAGAAGGAAAAAGTGTAGGTGCAAATTAATACAAAAAAAAATATTGAGATGTAATTGCTTGTTGCAGTATCATATTGATGTTGGAATTTTATACAAAAATTCAAAATATTGTGGAATTTTACTAGCAACCATTCTCTGCACAAATTTATACAGAGACGTGATTATCGATCGTGTCATATATTTTTTTAATTTTTTTTCAAGGAATTATTTTTTAGATGGTTCCTCTCTCAAATTTTGTTCATGCACTTGAATTTGTGAAATTTTGCATTCTCTTTTTCTCACTTTTTTAAAAAAAAATGCGCCATGAATAATCACATATAACACATTCATTAATTAATAATTATCATAACAAAAATATGATTATATTAATATGGCCATATAACATATTATTTCATATAAAAAAACTAAGAAATTGTTTGTCAAAATATTACTCGAAGCATTTACTAGCTCTCCCTTCTTATTTGCCCTAGTTTTTTTTTTTGAGAGAATTATTTGTCCTAGCTAGACGAGGATAATATCTAATATTTCACGGGAAATGGTAAATACACCCCACACTTTTTAGACATACACCCCACTTAATGCTGAAATTTCAAAAATACCCTCAAAATTCTCGTGCATTCCGGAAACTGGAGTTTCCGGAATGCAATTTTACATTCCGGAAACTGGATCCAAAATTGCATTCCAGAAACTGGAGTTTCCAGAATACAAATTGTATAGAAACTGGAGTTTCCGGAATACAAATTTGACTGGAGTTTCCGGAATACAAATTTGCATTCCGGAAACTAGTTTCCGGAATACACCCCACAATTCAAAAAAATTGCATTCCGGAAACTGGAGTTTCCGGAATACAAAATTGCATTTCGGAAACTCCAGTTTCCGGAATATACGTAAAAATGGAGGGTATTTTAGAAATTTCCATAGTTAAGTGGGGTGTATGGCTAATTTTTTGTGGTGTATATACCAATTCCCTATTTCACAAGGTGAAATGTCCTTGAGTTTTTTTTTTGTCAACAAAATGTCCTTGATTTGTGTTACGTATTTGGAGCCTAAAAAGCCTACCCAGATGGACCGGCCCAACATACACTAGCCTATCTGAAAAAAAAGAAAAATTAAGACAAAAAAATAAAAGTTCAGAGTTGGCAACACTTTGGTATTCTTCCATCTTGCATAGTTAACCTTTATAGTTCTAGCCTATTTTAGAGCCACCACCCAATTCATATGATAAATGATAAATCCTTCTATATTGTACTATCATATTTATTAAAAAAAAATGTACTACGTAAATGGCAACATGTTGTTATATATTATGTATATAAAAAAGATGTATTATAAAAGATATCTTTTCAATTTGAGTAGTGTAGATCATTTTGTAGTGCCTCATTATATATATTTTTTGCATCACCTTTTTAGCATATAGGTTCTTATTCGTATGAATGTAAATGTAAGCTAGATTAATATATGTATATGTAGCATGAATTGGAACCTCATTTTTTTTATTGTATATTGATCAAATAGATTGGAGAAAATTCAGAGAGGGAGAGGCAAATTGATGAGTGGCTTCCAATTAGTTCTGAAAGAAGTGCAAAATGGTGGTACTCAACTTTCCACAATGTCACTGCCATGGTTGGAGCTGGTATTCTTGGTCTCCCTTCTGCCATGGCAGGTCTCGGATGGTATATTTCAAACCCAAATTACATTTAGCATGACTTGACATTTTTCTATAATATAATAAGTAAAAAAAAAAAGAACTTTTTTAATTATGTTTAATCTCTTAGTTTTGCATTGAAAAAAATATATTGCATACATTTCAAGCTTTATGAATCTTATGATTTCAAATAGTGATATTTGAGGTTAAGAATTAAGATCAAATGGGTATGATTTTTTTTGTTTTTCACTCACAATATTCCAAGAGAAATGGACCATTGGACTAATCTGTGTTCAACTAAGAGGTAAATAAAGTATGAAGACGGATCAAATGAGTTGGATTTCCATACTGTAGTAGAAATTTTCATTTACATATGAATGAACAAAAGCAACATTTTTATAAACCAAGTGATTGTGTTGATTTGAGAATATTCACAATGTTCTTCTACACAGGGGTCCAGGTGTGACTATACTTATCCTCTCATGGATCATCACCCTGTACACACTGTGGCAAATGGTTGAGATGCATGAAATGGTTCCAGGAAAACGTTTTGACAGATACCATGAACTGGGTCAACATGCCTTTGGTGAAAAGCTTGGTCTTTATATTGTGGTGCCTCAACAAGTTGTGGTAGAAGTTGGGTTGAACATTGTCTACATGGTCACTGGGGGGAAATCATTGCAGAAGTTCCATGATACAGTGTGCCCAAGTTGCAAAAAGATCAAATTGACCTTTTTCATTATGATCTTTGCCTCTGTTCACTTTGTATTGTCCCATCTCCCTAACTTCAACTCCATTTCTGGTGTCTCCTTGGCTGCTGCAATCATGTCACTTGGGTATAAGCTTAATTTGTTTCTATTATCTTTATCACTTTTTACTATTGAGTAAATCACTGACTTAATCCTTGAAATTGTAGGGCATTGTCAATTTAGTCCCTGAAATTGAAAATCTTCTATCGCATTAGTCTTTATCGGACAATTTCATGGACTAAATTAACTAACCAGAAGAACCAATATGCTCGAGAATTTTCAATTTCAATGGCTAATTTGGAATATTAATATTTTTAGAGAGTAAATTGAAAGCACCCTACAATTTCAAAGACAATTTTGGTGATTAAATCTTTCATATTACTTGTGAGAACTTTTAACTAACTTAGATTCTGCTGTTTGAATGAGAATTAACAGAATGAAACATTGAAGTCAAGAAGTTACTATATATAGACTTTTGATGTTTGCATTTTATTTTCCTACAGTTACTCTACAATTGCTTGGGCAGCTAGTGTACATAAGGGTGTTCAAAAACATGTAGAATATAGTTACAAGGCTACTAATGCTACAGGAACAGTCTTTAACTTCTTCAATGCACTTGGCACTGTGGCTTTTGCCTATGCTGGGCACAATGTGGTGTTGGAAATCCAAGCAACAATCCCATCTACACCACAGAAGCCATCCAAGGTTCCTATGTGGAGAGGAGTTGTTCTTGCCTACATTGTTGTGGCTTTGTGCTACTTCCCTGTTGCTCTTATTGGTTATTGGATCTTTGGAAATAGTGTTGATGATAACATTCTCATCTCTTTGGAGAAACCAGCATGGCTTATTGCAATGGCTAACATGTTTGTTGTTTTTCATGTAATTGGAAGCTATCAGGTGAAATTCAAACTTCTCTTCAATCTTTAGACTTTTTGCTTAGAAATTATCCTTCTTTTCTGGTGATTATTAAAGTAACTAAGATATCCAAATTTCATATTTTGTGATTTATTTGTGTAGGTTTTTGCAATGCCAGTGTTTGACATGATTGAAGGTTTGTTGGTGAAGAAATTGAATTTCAAACCAAGCACAACGCTTCGTTTTGTCGTACGTAATGTATACGTAGGTAAGTGAAACAAAGAGGTTTGAACTTAAAACTTTATTGATGACCACCAACTCAGTTAGTAGCCTTTTGATTCGATTTTAAGTTAAATTTCCACACACAAATTCCACCGATACGTAGGTAAGTGAAACAAAGAGGTTTGAACCTAAAACCTTATTGATGACCACCAATTCAGTTAGTAGCCTTTTGATTCGATCTTAAGTTAAATTTCCACACACAAATTCCACCTATGCTCAATCATAGTGGCTTATGTTGTTATAATTCTACAAGTGGATTTCCCTTGGTTATGTGCATTGATATATCTTTTGTATTTTTTTTTTCAGCATTCACAATGTTCATTGCTATTACCTTCCCATTTTTCGGTGGGCTTCTAGGGTTTTTTGGAGGGTTTGCTTTAGCTCCAACAACATACTTTGTAAGCCATGAATACTTATAAATTTTAATTAATCTAGTAAGTTACTACCTTAGTATTGTTATAGTTTTGCTCAACTATTCATTTTCTTAATTATATTTTCAGCTCCCCTGTATCATGTGGCTTGCAATCCACAAACCAAAGAGATTTGGCTTGTCTTGGTGGACTAACTGGGTATCTTTGATTTTGGCTTTTGTTTCATTTATTTTTTATAATTTATTATTTTAAGCCCAATTCTAATAATATCTTTGGTCCATTTATTACAGATATGCATTGTGCTTGGCCTATGTTTAATGACTTTAGCACCTATTGGAGGGTTGTGGACGATCATACTTGAAGCCAAGGCCTACAAGCTTTACTCTTAAACACCTTGCCCCCTTGATTGGAAGGTGTCCCACCTATAAGACAATTATTATTATTATTATTATTATTATTATTACTTTGAGAATGGATCACTTTTCTGTTTCCCTTGTTTGTTCCCGATATACTCCCAATGTACCTGATTGACCACACTTAATTTGAGGCTTTGTTTGACACAGTCAGACTAATAAATAAAAGAGTTTTTCTATCTACACATACATATTTTTCTATCTACACATATCTAATACAGAACTAATAGTTTCATAGGTTTTTTTTTAAAATAAGCATGATGCAAAACTAATAGTTTCGTACGTTGTACTTCAATACAGAACTAATAGTTTCGCAAGTACTTTTGATTCGTTACACATGCTTGGGAAACTAGAATAGTTCCGCATTGAAGTATAACAATAGATCCACATCATATATGTTTTAAAAAAAATACCTACAGAATTATTAGTTCTGTATCATATATGTGTGAATAAAAAATATATATATGTAGATAGAAAACGCCTAAATAAAGTCAATTTCAATTTTATTTCACTTGATTTTGGTTTGGCCCAAGCCCAAACTTTTCATTTGATATTTTTGGGTTTCATCTTTTAAAATAGTGTACAAATATCACTCTTGTATGTAAAGTAGTACTCCGTCTTGTAGCAATTTTTCCTGAAGTCAAAGATTAGGGTCTGTTTGGTTTTGAGGAACTATTTTTTGTTTTCAATTTTAGTTTTCACTTTTAAAAATAACAAAACGTTTTTATAATTAATTAAAAATAAAAACTAGAAACGAAAACCGAAAATGGTCCCTCAAACCAAATGAGTCCTTGGTTTTCTTATTGATATCCAAGGGTATCTTATCCATTTACAGCATTGTATTACAGAGAAAAAGATACCTCGAACAAAGCCCCATTTATGCAAAGACGCTGTAGCCATCAGCTAAAAAGTGGGGAAAGGATAAAGAATAAAGAATTAGGCAATTCCCAATTATATATAGTGGAAGCAAAAGACTCCCATCTGTACGTTTTTTACAAAGTACCATGTCATAATTATATATCAAGAGAATAATTAAACTGGTTAATAATAACCCAATTAAGATTAAGAAGCGGGTTCTCTACTTTACACCCAAAAATCGCTCACCTGTGAGTGCAGGTGGAAGCTTATGATTTGTGAGAATATTGTATGTATCTAAATTGGCAATGAGATCTTTATATATGTATGCCACTGTTGTGAGGAATCTAGCTACTTTTCATAATTATAATTATAATCATGTTACATTTAAAAAAACAGAGCTAACAATGGCTTTCCTCTTGGCTTGGAGCAAACGCAAAAGTCTTTGAATTATGAATTATAATGAATTGAATACTTGAATTACTTTAATATCTCTAAATATATATTAAATTTTAGGTTTAAATATCTTTTTCGTCCTTGCAAAATGACCGAATTTCATTTTTTGTCCCTGTAAAATAAACAGTTTTATTTTTAGTCCTTGCTATTTTGTTTTAGTCCCTGAAATATTCAATTCATGCTAATTTAGTTCTTATAATATGTGAACAATTTTGTTTTAAGTCCTTATATTGATTAGATTAATTCTATACATTTTCATAAAATCTTAAACAAAAATTTGATATTTCTGCAAATAATTTTAATTTAATGTATGTTATACTTTTTTAAATATAAGTAAATATTGACTATGAAATTACATAACATAATAATTGTGGGCATTCTATTGGCGTGGATTCGACTCAAACCCATTGGTTATAAATGACTCACTTATACCTCTTGTTACAAAAGTCTTAATTTGAGTGAAATTTCAATATATATATATATATATATATAGCTATTTACATCTTTTTCTAACTTGCAATGTTATAGGACTTTATATTTTAAAATTATATTGGTTATTGTAAGGAGGAGTTCGTGGTGCCGACAATATTCCACAAATTGGTCCCATGCGGGCCATGCCAAAGAGTTTACGTTCCTACTCTTTTTTTTTTTTGGGGTGGGCTTTACGCTCCTACTTCTTTTGGCTAAATTGTTACTGCTTCATTAATCCTCGTCTCGCTTCCATTTTTGTGGACATTCTTTTTCACCCTTCCTTGCATAGTAGACCACTTTGGCCGAAGGATGGTTTTTTGACACTCGGTTTAATCTGCCTTAAGCCAGGTGAACCTATATAAAGGATAACGCTTTTTTAGAGTCTATTTTCTTCGTTCATAAGATTTCAACTTGAGAGTTGAGACATTATTTAAAGGAAATTAATTTCTTTGCCACTTGGACCAACAGGCATTGGTGCAAAGTATAAATTTAAGTATGAGTTTTTTCTAACAAAAACGATTAAAAAGATCTTATGGATAAAATAATTAGAGTTTAAAAAAAAACAAAGAGGGATAGCACGTGTCACGACCTGAGAAATGACACATTTCGCAATCTGGAGGTCAAAATCATTTTTTCTTATATAGTAATAGATAAATAGAAATAATAAAAGTGTAAATCAAACAGGTCATTGGTTTTGATGGCTTAGAAAACTGGACACATATTATTTTAGATTTTTGGTTCTTTATTTAATCTAAATTATTTTTCACTATCCATTCCAACCCAATATTTTGGTTACTGGAGTAAACAGACATGCTTTTGGTGCCCCTTTTGAGACCATGTAGGTTACTGGAGAATTGCTTTAATCTCTTATTTACTTGGTTTGTGAATAGCATTTTTTAAAGCACCCATTTGACATTAATGGGTTATTGGAAAATTACCTTAGCATTTGATATGTTCATCTTTGAGACCAAGTATGTTAATGGGGAAATGCTTTATAATTACCTTTATTTTGGGATTGATTTTCCTGAGAAGTAGGTAATGGTTTGGGAGTCTATGTTTTTCTTTTTTTATGAAAGAGTCTATGCTATTTCAAAAGGTGGGAGATGTATTGTTTGTAGTGAGCTGGTGATTGTCTCACGTACGTTACTCTGTATTGATTTGTTGTCCAGACACCTCTTGTACTTTTGGTCCAATTTAATACATTTGGCTTTTCCAAAAAAAAAATCGAACCCAATATTTTAGCCCGATAACCCCAACAACCCACCTATTTACATGATTCTGGGCTCAATTTTTTTTTTTAAGTTTTGGGTAGAGGCTCGATTTTTTGTGCACCCCTATTTCAAACTCATTTATGTCATGTTACGAACGTACTAAAGCAACCCATTAACTCGAAACGCGAAATGTCTGCTCTTCTTCTCTGTTAACCTAACGCCGCCACCCCCTTTTGTAAGAAGAAGGAACTGCAACGCCAGCAACCCTCCGCCGCCGCGCTTGTGGCCCCAGTTGCCTCCATCCTTTTTGTTTTCCTCTTTTTTTCGATAGCCCCTGTTTTGCACCTCTTCCACTTCCGATCTTCCCTTTCCTCCGCTCAGCCTTGACTCCCGTTGTCGTCTCTGCGTTCTCTGCTAGCTTCGTCTCTGTGGCTGCGTCTGGTGGCTTGCGATGCGAGGGTGGGTCGTGGTGGAGCCGCTGCGATTCTCTAGGAGGATCAGGCCAGATTCGGAAAAGGGGAAGTGGAAGAGGTCGAATTCGCTGGTTATGGTACAGCACTGTGAAGGTCCCAATCGCCAACCGCTGTGAAGGTCCGCTGCCTTGAAGGTCCCCATCGCCGTGAGGGTTTTCGACCGCACACTGTCTTCCTTCTGCTGGGGTTTAGGGACACCGTAATCGGCTTGGGTTTGAACGAGATCCCCCTTGTTCGGATTGAGTTGTTGTCTCCTTCTTCATGGTGGTGTTGTGTTGGGCTGGTCGTGGGTTCACTGTTGTTGGTGGCTGAAGTTGTTGAGGTTTTCGATAGTCTCCTCTTCTCAGTTCTGCTGTCGTCGGTGTGGTCCTTTCTGAGCTGCCTGGGACATCTTTGGAACGCGAACACTTAACCTAGTATTCCAGATGGATTTCTGAAGAATGACATGTGAGCTATATTTGTGGAGGCAGAAGGTCTCAGGTGCCCCAAATGGGCTTACCCCCTCCTTAGTTACACATTCATGTCAGTATCCTTTTGGAGTGCTTGGTTTTGTTTTTCAGTGTTCTGTTGATGTTTTTTGATAGTTTGGTTGTGTTTTAGTTTCGTTGTTTTCCTTAGCTGGTGTTTGTAAGGTGTTTGTTACGACAGCGTGTCTTGGTTAGTAGTGTTGTATTTCGTGTGACTCTGTGTATGTTGTCTTCTTTACTGTAGATGTCATATGGCTGGGTGTTACCCATGCTATGAACTTCTTATTAACCAAAAAAAAAAAGCAACCCATTTAGTTGGTTGCTGAACCTAAGCCACATAGGTCGTTGGTGGGTTGATATTTGAATAGGTGAATACTTATTCACTTTCTTATGAAGTCATATCCTAATTTTCTTCTCACCAAGTAAAGTGTCTTCTATAATCTGA
This sequence comes from Glycyrrhiza uralensis, assembly GCA_030159175.1. Taxonomy (NCBI): domain Eukaryota; kingdom Viridiplantae; phylum Streptophyta; class Magnoliopsida; order Fabales; family Fabaceae; genus Glycyrrhiza; species Glycyrrhiza uralensis. The sequence continues at coordinate 4,622,725 of BRZY01000008.1, forward strand.
GTTTGTATATTAATATAAATTAAATTAATGTTAATTACATTTATAATTATATTTTGGGTTTTTATCTCTCTTTTAATGGACCTAAAGATGCCACATAGGTTTTAAGAACTTTCACGTACTACTTTTCACTCCAATAGAAGAAACCCAACACTAGTTCTTAACTTACCTTTAACAAGTCTCACAATTACATTATTTTTTGTAAAGAAATAACTTTTTAATGTGCAAGAACCGGTTCTTATATAAGAACCGTTCTTACACATGGCATCCCGTCAACCAACTCTAATACTATGAAAAATAAAAACCGGTTCTTATGTGTAAAAACATACATAAGAACCCACCGTTGGAGATGGTTCACTCAATGAGATTATTAATTTCCTTAATTTGTTTAATTAATACTTCACTTTCTTCGATCAGTTGACATTAGACATGATTTATATTTTCAAATTATTTCCAACTTAATATTTTTATCAATTTTGAAATTTTCAAAATAAAAATTCTAATTATCTATGCTTTTGTATTTTACAAAAACACCCATATGTAACATGATAAATACGTACATGATCTGTTAATGTTGACACTAGGGCATTTAATACTCTATTGTACCAATTTATTTTAACATATAAAATATTATTTAAAATATAAGTAAATCTACTATTAAGTCACACACCTACCAATGTCAAAATTGTCTAAGATTTTGTATACATGATCATCAAATTTATATAATAGGATTCAACAATTGAATGTTTTTAATTAAATTAGTACTATTATACATAAAGTTATTGAAGATGAAAACATGCTAAGTTTGACACTTAGTGTCATTGACTCCTTACTCTATGTGTGTGTCTATGTATGTATGTATTGGATGATATCCTCTTACTCCAATAGTAACCCTTGTTATAGTTAATTGCCCAAAGAATTATTACACATATCCAATAAATTTCCCTAAAAAAATATCCAATAAATTTCATCAATTCAATTGTGAATTAAAATTCTTATTGAGTATGCAAATTTTAGTAAAATTTTAAAGCCATGTAATACTTTGTCAACCAACTTCAATTTAAGATATAATATGCTTTTTAAAATATATGCATATATTGACTATAAGATTGCATAACCAAAATGCTTGATTTGTCTAAATTTTGGTGTACATATTATTGATTAATGCTACAATATCCAATTTATGAATTGGTTAAATTTGACGTACACACAGATTTATTAAATAGAGTAACTATGACACCATTGTCAAAACACACCACACCACACACACACACAGAGGGAGGGAGGGAGAGAGAGAGAGAGAGAGAGAGAGAGAGAGAGAGAGAGAGAGAGAGAGAGAGAGAGAGAGAGAGAGAGAGAGAGAGAGAGAGAGAGAGAGAGAGAGAGAGAGAGAGAGAGCGGGGGAGAGAGAGAGGGGAAGAGGAAGGAGAGGAAGGGGGAGAGGGAGAGAGAGACATATAAGCATACCGAGAGAAAGAATGTATGAAGTGAAAGAGTTTCTTTATTTGAGAGTGAGATGAGCAAATCTTAGCCATATAAGCATAATACATCAATGATCAAGATTTGAATAATAATCATCTAAATTTAGGCTGAATAAATTACTTCTAGAGAAATTAACCCTTAAACGAGACAAGTTCAAAACTACTCAAATTTGTCTTAGTACTCCACAAATTATGTAGTTAATATATAAAATAACCAAACTAATTAAAAGGTTGTATTAATATAAAGATTGAATAATAATGTAAAAAGGTTGCAACCTCTATTTCTAAGATACATAGATGCCATATATTAGTGGATTGATTGTGTCAACTTTCTTTGCTAATTTGACTACTGGATGATATAAAGATTGAATAATAATGTAAAAAGGTTGCAACCTCTATTTCTAAGATACATAGATGCCATATATTAGTGGATTGATTGTGTCAACTTTCTTTGCTAATTTGACTACTGGATGAGGTGTATATGACAATATTATTCAATTGTCAAGATAATATATTTATCTTCCTCAGAATATGTTCCTATCAAATTAATTTATAACATCTAGATATTTATATATGTATATAATGATTAAAGCTTGATATTGCTGAATTGAAAATCTTAACTTGATGAACTTTATATAATACTAACTAAATACTGAATGCATAAACACCACACACCAAAAAAAAAAAAAACTAAATGCTCTTTGGAAATACAGGATCTTTGTTGGCATCGACAAAAGATTGTCAATAAAATGCAATTGAAGTTAAAGAGATTGCATTTGGAGAAGACATGCATGCAGCCATGACAGCAATAGAGATTAGCATATTCAATAAGGACGACAAGAGATTGTTGATACGAGAAGAAGAAAAAATTACATGTGAAGCTGTTGACAGGAAGCTATATATTGGAGAAATAAACTCATTTCTGTTTTTTTTTTTAAAAGCCAATTCAAATTGTATTAAGGCCCTGTTTGGATAACAAGTTTATCTACTGCTTATGGCATAAGCTGTATAAGCTATTTTTATAATCGAAGAAAAATTATAATGAAATTTATTTTATATAAGTCATAAGCTGTTTTGATAAACTATCCTGAGTAGCTTACGAAAAATAAACTCAAAACAGCTTATGAATCAGTCATAAGCTGTGTTCATAAGCTCTGCATAAGCCAATCCAAACAGCCCCTAAAAAGGAGTTGAAAGCACAAGTCGTGCCCAACCATAAATATAGAAATTGTTCATGACCAAATGACCTACCTTCACCAAAAAGGAAAAAACCCCTCATCTAAAAACAATTCCACACCATCACATTGAAGGCCAAGGTGAAACGGTTTTAAAAAGTAGAATCTCAGCACCTACATGGTCTCAAAGAGTTTTAGTCAAATACCAAGGTATACCCTAGTAACCCATCAGTCTCAAAGGGGAATAAACTCATTTCTGTTGCCGTGTAAGAACAGCATTTGAAGAGTTGCTTGTTTCAAGCAATTACCATTGATAATGACTTTATGATTAGGATAATGAAATAACATCTAAATTATATTTTGATAATTAATAAAGGCTTAAACATGTTTTTGGTCCCTCATTTTTTACTCATGTTCATTTTTCATCCCTTATATTTCAATAATATTATTTTAGTCCCTAATGTTTTGAAAATATGCCACAATTAGTCCCTCACCTTGAAATATGAGGGACTAAATGTGACATTTTCAAAACATTAGGGACTAAAATATCAATATGATGGACTAATCGTGACACATTATCAAAACATTAAGGACTAAAATAATATTTTAAAATATGAGAGATGAAAAAGGAACATGAGTAAAAAATAAAAGACCAAAAATATATTTAAGCCATTAATAAATTATAGATCATAGATATAATCCCAACATAATACTATACTACTGAAAAAAATGGGTCATGACTACTATTTATTTATCTGACAAGGGATGACTACCACTTCAATTTTAGGATTGATCCAACTCCTCTAATTAAGTGAGCAATTAATTCACTTTAGTCGACAAATTAAACAATTTCAATTTTTGATGAATAAATCAATAGTTAATATTACGTGCACATATATAATAATAGTAAATCATAGATATATTAGAATAACAATATTTGATTTTTCATCAGTTGAGATTGTTTATCCGCTAAAGTGAACCAGATCTAAAATGATAACTCACTTTAGAAGAGTTAAATTATAAATGTTAACCAATACTTAATGCTAAATATTCTCTGATACATAAACAGAGACCCACAAAAAATCAATAAATATTTTTCATGTGTGTATGCATTTTTTCTCTCTAGGACCCGTAAAGGCATGCATTTATGATGACTATAAAAGTCTAATGCTGTTTAGATTTCAGTTTGGAAGGACCAATTCATCTCTACGAATGAATTGGTTCAAACACACATATCAACCTTCCAAACTTAAATCCAAACATGCACTAAATTAAATGACTAAACACTAAAGTAAGTTCCAAGTCAAGAAAGAAAGAAAAACAACATGCTAATATGCTAATTATAAACTGCTTTTGGAGCTTTACCTAACTACTGCATATGCTCCCACTTTAAATAAATAGCAACACAAAACAAGACAAGCACAAGCTAGCATTTTTGTTCCTACTCCCTCTTTCGCTATCCATCTCTATCCTTCTCTCTATGCATACAATACAATTATAAATACCGCATAGATAAGCTAAGGTGAGTCCGGGCTCATGCAATATCATATATATATAGCTTAATCATTACTGTACATTTACCACAATTTTGTTAGCCGCATAAAGTCTTAGAGCGACAAAATATATATATATATAGTTACACTTACACACACTTCAACATAAAATAGCAGCCATAGTCCTATAGACATGGCATAGCATTACTTTGCATGTTATTATAGCTCCCAATCCCCTATGAGTTTTACTTTTTCACCTCCCAACGCCCAATAGAAGACCAACAAATTAACCAGCCAAAGATAAAGAGCTGTAAAAGAAACCAACAACCCAAGGGTCACAATCTCTCTGGACTTAAATCTCGCGTGGTAGAATTTTGTCGCCAGTAGAATCATACTCCAACTCAAAAGGATTAGTCCTCGCACCTGGTTTAGATCAAAAACTATCTCTCTTCCTTCCCCTACCCCTTTTTTTGGTTATAATTGAAAGACTCACACCGTTCACAACTTTTTGAAAATTCTGAAATTTTACTTCAAAAACAGTAGCAGAAACTCTTAGCTGGAATAATACCTAACCATGAGCAGAGAGGGAAGTGTTTTGTTTCCTCAATCCATCCATAGAGAAGCTATATCTATATATATATAGTGTAAATATATATTTATTTATTTGTGTGTCTGAGATTTCTTTTTTTCTCAGAGACCCAAACTGAGCGCAGCTTTCACGTCTAGTCTCCATGCAAAGCCACCACAATCCAATCTCCAAACATCACACGGCACCATCTTCGTGCACTTATCGTTCCGCCACGTGTACTGTAACCTCACCCCGCAGGTGAACCACGGGTAAGAGTAGCACCATGCAACACTCTCCTTCACCTTCAACCGCACAACAACCTCACGCTTTTGCTCCTCCTCGCTGTTCAACACCATCCTCTTGTACGCGTCGTTCACCCATCGCACGTGGCAATAACCGTCCGAAACAAACCCCGGACACGTGTCGGTTTCTAGATTCTTCACCTTCTCCACGTCCGTAGAACCTAGCAACCCTCCTCCTCCCACTCCCTCATCCATGCACGTGCCCGTCACGCTCTCAACCGTCACACACGACTCCACCACCGACTTCGCCTCCGTCGCCGCCAGATCTAGCCCCTTCCCGAAGTCCGAACACGGCGGCGGCTTCCGATTTTCCAGGATCTGGATCTTCTCATTGGTTATGTCAAGATCGACGTTCTTACACCACGAATCTCCGGCGAGTGAGGTTCCTTCCGACGCGTCCTTCTCCGGCATCAATTGCAAGGTCACCACCGCGACGTTCTCCAACTCGTCCTCTACTCTCTCCGTCGGTTTCTCCGACGACGACTTGTTACCGTTCTTCCTCACGTAACCGCTGTTCCTCCGAATCCTAACGTACTTCCTCTTCGTCCTTTTCCCCGGGAGTGACGCGCTGCTGCTCTGGCTCGCCGGAGGGACGCCTCCGGCGGTGGAAGAACAGCCGGAGACCGGTTTCGGCGCGATCGGCCGGAACCGGAGCATTATTCCGTTGAATATTCTTTTTTCATCGGTAGGATCACCGTCGCTGCCACACGCTCTCACGCTCCACACGTGTCCACCGTCCATCACGGTCTCGGAACAGAAGCGATAGCGAAACTCACACACTCTCTCTCTCTCTCTCTCTCTCTCTTTTCCTCTTCTTCTTCTCTGTTTGGATCTATCTCTCTCTCTTTCTCTCTCTCTCTCTTTCTCTCTCTATTTTGGTTGGTTCGGTTCACTTCCTCTCACTGCCCCTGAGAGATGGAGCAGAAACGATAATGATAACGGCAGCACGGTGGCTGGATCACCACGCGCCACGTGTCTAGGGCAACAGGGAACAGTAGATTTTTCTTAAACAACACAGATTATTTTCAACATCTAATGTTATATCCTTCTCCCTTTTTATCTCATTATTCTTATCACATTTACATTAGTCATGTATCACATTTATAATTTTTTTTATCACTCTCAAACTGTTTAATAGATGTCCATAAGTCTATATTTTTTTAAATTTAGATAGCCTCAGCGCGCAATTAAAATATCCATAAATCTATTTTCAGTATATTTTTACTCCTTTGATAATAAAATAATTGCTTTTAATTTAATAATTTTTTTCATTATTACTTACTTTAAAATAAAACAAATATTAATATAATATCATAAACCATGATTTTAGTCTCAGAAAATTAAGTGTTACGTGGGAATTGAAAGTTTTTTCCTGACACTTAGAAACTTCAGAATTTTTTCATTATTCACGTAATACTTTTTTTCCCACAGCACTATGAAAACTGAGAAATTTTTCATTATTCGTGTTATACTTCTAGTAATTACTTTTTGAATTTAATGGTCACAGACTCACAGTGAGTACATTGCACAGATACTCAGTTTTATTTTATTATCTTACCAAATCATAGTTATTTTAAAAAATTATATTATAATGTGTGTGTAAAATTTATTTATATTGTCATTGTATAAGTATTATTCTCTCTCTCTCTCTCTTGTGATAAAACCTATAACTTTCTTGTAAAATAATTTCTTTTAATTTGATAATTTATAAGTTATTAAGTAGTGTGTAAGAGTATTAAAGAATGAACAAATAAAAAGTAATTATTAATATTACATGATTAATTTGATGCTTGAATTTGTTTTATATTTCACAAAAAAATTAATTTATTTAAAATGTGAAATAGAAAAAGCTTATTATTAGAGTTAGTGGATTTTCATCTTATAGTAATTCCGTCAATTTTTTATTTTTTATATTGCATTTAATATTTTTAGAGTTTAAGAATTATATGTTGATAATATAAACATATTCTATACAAATATTCATACGTATTTTATTTTTTTTATTACATTATATTTCACCTTCTATATGTATGATAAGAAGAAGATAAAATACATGTGTAAAATATATCTATATTTTTTAATGTGAATAGTAAACTACTCCATAAAGCAAAATAATATATTTAAAGAACCCAACTATTATTATTGGTACATATTTACACTATTTAAGTTACACTGTTAATACGTAGGTAGGAGAGACAAAGGTTGACAGGATCATTAATTTTGCTAATTTAAAACAAGGAAAAAATTATGAATCTACGACACGTGTTAGTTTTAGTGGGTGGAAAGCGTACATCCTGAAAAAGGTTTTTGGTGAGGGAAGAGTTTATTGGCCAGTTAGTTTTTTCAATTCTGGTTGGCGTGGGACCCACATCGAACGTGGCGTATCTGGGTAGGAGTAGATGTGGGCGTTTGTGATTAATTAAAATCCTCTCTATTTATTTTTCTTTTTAGTTCTTTTATTGTTATGTTTTTTAAGAAAATAAATAATATAAATATAATATATATGTGTCATTTATTTAATTTATTTTTAAAAAAAATATAGTAATAAAAAAAAGATTGCAACTCGTTTGTGATTGGTCCTACGGCGGAGAAAGAGTGGCCAATGAGGGTGAAGAGGGTGTGCCGCACTTCACTTGTTCAAAAGAGAAAGGAGGGGTACGTGGCTTCTTTGTAGGGAACAACACTGCAAAAATATTCTCCGTTTTGATTTGGAAAATCACTTTTGCCCCCGCAGCGGTTTCGAGAATGTGTACACGTGCATTCGTTTTATTTGCCCATAAACAACCATTACTTCATCTTTGAAGAGAGCAATGCTACTGTGCTTCTCAAGAAAGATACTTTCCATGCTCGCCGTCTCAAAATAAACCTCGTTTTATATATTTTCATAACTTGGCCAAAAACAAATATATTTTCATATATTTTGGCCATGTTTCATATTTTTTAACTACTTCTAACTAAATAGGTTAAATATATTTTTAGAATTTATACATATGTTAATGTTAATATTTATTTTTATTTTTAGTACAAAAAAAATATCTTTTTTGTTTTTATTTCTGGAAATATGTCGATTGTAGTCTCTATAGTCATATTTTAAAATAAAAAATGTATTTTTAAATTTTATTTTTATCTCTCACCATTTTTAAATTTTTAATTGGGCTTAAATATGTTTTTAGTCCATCAAGTTTGAAAAATTGTTGTTTTTAGTTTCTCAAATTTAAAACGTGTATTTTTTGTCTCTCATTTTGAAAAATGTGTCACTTTTAGTCCCTGAGGCTATTTTTTTAATTTAAAAAATATTTTTTAAATTTATATTTTAACCTCTCTTAAATCATGATTCTCACCTTATCCATTTTTCTCTAATTTCTAAGAATTTTCTAAATTTATATTTTGACCCATTCTAAATTTAGAAAATATTTTTAAAATTTAAAATATGACTTTATGGACGAAAAGTGACATATTTTTAAAAAGAATGGACCAAAAACACACGTTTTAAATTTGAGGGACTAAAAACAATAATTTTACAAATTTGAGAGACTAAAAATATATTTAAACCTTTTTAATTTCTACCCTAACTCTTTCCCTTTCATGGCAACCCTTAGCTCCCCCTCCCCCTTCCTCCATGAATGCCACCAAGGATGGTTATCGGAAATTTGTAGTACTTATCGATAGCAACAAACACCTTGGGACGTTTACAAGTTACTTAATCTTATGTATTTCTTATCTTGATGTAATGGGTTGGATTAATCCTCATACTCATTTTCTTAATATATTTTGCTTATTAAAAAAAAAAAGACACATCTCAAGTGCAACTCAGTCCTTTCGGAATAGTCACACACAAGGTAAAACCAACGTTCGAGGACAAAAAAGGGTAAAAGTAAAAAAAAACAACTTTTTACGGCATGCACTACCATACGTCCATATAGGAATATATCAAGTGAGATAAATTTTAATACGAGAGATTGAAATAGTTAAATCTGGATCACACAATCATGTATAGATGATTGAGATTAAAAGTTAATTAGTAGTCACATAACTATATTTTAAAAAGGTCATATAACTTTATATTTTAATTTTATCTATTCATTATTTAATTTTATGGTTATGATTCACTCCTCTCATTATTTCATCTTGTCATAATTTTCACTTGATTGAATCCTTTCATTCTCTCATTTTCTCATAATAAAAATACTCTCACTTAATATATTCTGTCCATAAATACCCTGTAGAACATACAGTCATACACGACACCATACATATTGTACGATACTTGAATGAATCCTCTGAGTATTTGGGGTTAAATAAACTCTCCCTTTCATTCATTTTACTCTGGGGGAGTCTCGAGCATAATAGAAACAGTGTGTGTGGTGTAGTTTTAAAAAAGGGGTGAGAAGGACACCTGTCTCGTGAAAGGTACCGTGCAGCAATTGGGTTTTCATTGGCTGATTTTGAATTTTGAGTTGGAGGGTCCCCCTAACACTAAAGTGGAAGTGATGTATCCGATCGATGCTATTTAACTAACAACCAATTAGAGGCGAGAAGGTGTCCATATAACACTGTCAAAGCTGTGTGTGTGGAGCCGTACTATTTTTCGGGTGAACACGGCATCTATGTTCAACTATAAAGACTAATTTCTCAAAATATTAAAATTTATTTAAGAAATTGAACTTTTTGTTTATATACATGGTCTAGGAATTAAAGTTCTGATATTATACTTAAAAACCCATGTATATATATATTTAGAATAATTTTAAATTTTTTTATTTTTTATTTTTATAAATTTTTTTACTTATTAAATAAAAAAATATTAAATATTTTTTATATTTTTAAAATATTAATTATATTCTCTTATTTATTTTAAAAAATAATAAAAAAATTTATAAAAAAATATCACATTTTTCAGATACTATAACTTTTGTGATGGTGCGGTAGTATGAAGTAAAGAGACCCGTGCTTTGAGATGAGGTTCGAGAATGTTGACACGTGATTTTGTTCTATTGGTAAAACCACGTACCAATTCAACTGGAAAAAGTGCCCTTGGCCTTGGGTGACAATCCTAGTCTCAAATCAGAGCGTCTGTTGGCCACGCTCCAGAGTATAAAGCAAAGGAGGTCTTTGAACGCGCGTGTTGCGAGCGTGGGGAAGGGATATATCTCAAATCTATAGCTATGCGTTAATGAATCTATCATGATATTTGACGCATTTGCATGTTTATGCCTGCGTATCTTTAGATAAGATTTTTTTTTTTTTCAAGTTGTGTTATTGCTTTGTCCATTTTTGCTAGTTATTGTATTTTTTATGCATTAGTTATCTGGAAAAAAAATATTAGTAACACAATTTTATAATTGAGTAAAATTTACATGAGAAATCTATTACTCCATAAATAAAATTAAATCCCAACCTTCAAGGTTGAGACATTATTTGTCATCTTATTTTAAATTGTGATATGTGTTATCTACTCAACTATATTTATTTTTAATTAAAATTATTTTATTTGTTGAGATTTTAAAAAAAATACTTTACAAACGGCCAGGTCCATAAATTAGTATTATTTTGAAAATTTAGTTCATAAAAAATCATGAGCATTCAAATCTAGTCCCTCAAAATATTTTTTACAGTTTTAGTCTTTACTTTTTTCGATAAAGTTTTATATTAGTTCTTGCAGTGAATCGTGGTCTGTTAAGTGATGACTTGGCTAATGGAGCACCACGTCAGCATCTCCAGTTGGATATTCTCATCCTAGTTGGATACCACTGGACATGTCTAATCACTAATTGGTCAATCGAATTTAATTAAAAAACTAGATTCAAACTTTTTCCACTAACATTTGCATATCTAAAAAAAAAGCTATAATAGAAACGGGATTTACTTAAGAAATTTTAGTTTTTAATTAAATTCAAATGATAAATTAGTGATTAGATATGTCTAATAGCATCCAACTAGGATGGAAAGGTGAAGCGAGAGACATTGATGCGATACTCTGTTAGCCAAATCATCACATAAGAGACAAAGATCGACGACAGAGACTAATATAAAACTTTAACCAACAAGTATGAGACTAAATTTGTAGGAAAATATTTTGAAGGACTAAAAGTGGACGCTCGTGCTTTTTTAGGAACTAAAAATATTTTTTTTCCATTTTATACATATATTTACAATATGAGAAAATTGACTTCTAGTTTCGGACAAAATCTGTCACTAAAAGATGAGTTTTGTATCTAAATGTCCATTTCCCATTGCCTGTCGACCAGGCCTTTCCATCCATTATGTACGATGACAGCCAACGGGTTGAGTTGTGTCAACGACATCACTACAAGTCATTTACTTGTATCTACAGTTTCAATTTGGTGTACCATAACTAAAGTTTAACTTCTACCTATAGTTACTACTGTCACTAAAAAATATGAATTCTAATAAAAACAAGGTTTAAATACTTTTTTCGTCCCTGCAAAATGACTGAGTTTCATTTTTTGTCCCTGTAAAAAATTTTGTTTGTTTGTGATCCTTGTAAAACAAAAAGTTTTATTTTTAGTCCCTGCAAAATTGTTTTAGTCATTGTAAAATTTAGATCATGTTGAATTAGTCCCTGTAATATGTGAACAATTTTGTTTTTAGTCCCTATTAAATTTATTTTACAAGGACTACTTTGGCAATTATCTAAATATTACAGGGACTAATTCAACATGATCTAAATTTTACAGAGACTAAAACAATTTTACAGGGACTAAAAATAAAACTTTTTGATTTACAGGGATCACAAACAAACAAAATTTTTTACAGGGACAAAAAATGAAACTCGGTCATTTTACAGGGACGAAAAAAATATTTAAACCTAAAAACAACTAATTTTACCAACATTTATAATTAAAATAAATTAATTATAAATGCACTCTAAATCTTATTTTGACCCCTCCAGATATTAGATCCAAGCTCCGCACTGCTCACACATAATCTTGTTTTTTATTGTATTTTTAAAAAAAATCTCAGTATTTAATTATTTGGATTTCGGCTAATTTAAGTTGGTTTAAGTTAATCCACTCAATGGGAAAATGCTCAAATATTTGAATCCAAATATGAGACTTTATTGCATTAGTAATATTTGAATAATATTTAATTTTTGAAAAAGCACTCTTCAAGAAACATACTCATTATTTTTTAGTTGTAGTTTAAAACTTATATAGATCATTTAAAAAAAATTAAACGTACTTTTACTTAAAATACTTTTTACTTTAAATGTACAGATAAATGGCACATAAAATTTCAATAAATCAGCAAACATGTTTTGAAAATGACTTATGCAGAAAAACTGAATCATTTCCATCTTGACCCAATACATATCGATCAATAGATTATTTTTTTCACACTCATCTTTCAAAGTACTAGTAATTTATGGACTCGATCTATGTGAAATATGGATATTTAGTTATAAAATAGTAAAAAAATTAACAAATAAAATAATTTTAATGAGAAATAAAAAGAGCTCAAGATATTATATGTGTCACAATTTAAAAGATGGCACATGAATACAAGATTAAATTTTCTATAATAGTCATTGACGAAATTAGTTGCACACGGTTTACCTAAAAGTAAATGCATCTTTAAATATGTTTAGTTTTGCGTTGTGATTAATTTGTGGATCTGTTTTGCTAATTTTTTTTAAATGCTTAGATAGACACGATGCTCGTTAAAATTAATTTCATAATTTTGTCCGATCGATCGCCTAGACATCATTCTTCTTTTGTTATGCATCGGCTCCCCAAATTCCTTATATCATAAGAAATTTTATATTTCCATCAGCATTATAGTGACCATCAAAGCGTTAATGGTTGGTTGTACAACAAAAATCCCCTCTTATAGTCATCTTTTGTGTTGTTGCAAGAATTTCAAAGATTGCTGCTTTGATTTATCAAGCCCAGTAGGTTCCCTAATGCCAGATTGTAGTTGGGAACTTTGATCTAAAATGAAACTAAGAACAAGAAAACAACAAACTGAACAACTTTTTGGGTTTTTACACAATTAACAAGCTGAACTAGGTCTTATTAACATTAACTTTGGCTGGTGTAAAAAAAAATGTCATTCACGTTGTAGAGAAATCGTGACCATTAGATGGAGATCAGATGGTTCACATTTTAAACATATATTTTTAATTGGTTTAAGTACATAAAAATGTGAGTCGTCTGATTTTCATCTAACAGTTCTGATCTCTCAATAGCGTGAATAACATAATTCTCTACAGCAGAGAATCCGGGTTCGTGTTTGATACACACCCTAGACAGTACAAATATACAAATGTTTGAGTCACAGTATCCTAAAAAAAAATTGTTTGAATCACAGTACAACTATATATTTGTTTAGTTGTTTGATGAACATTGAACAACTGCAAACAAAATAAATTAAAATTTACTACAATACCCTTTGTATTATGCAACATTTATTTCACGCCAAAAATAATTAACTATCTTAATATCATACATATTCTTCTATATATTATAAAATAATATGTATTATTATATTATTATATAAAATACATAATATAATATAATATATATAGAATAATATATACTATTATTTTAACAGTAAAATATTATAAAATAATATATATTATGTATATATTATTATATAATATAGAGAACATAATTATTAAGTTGAGTATTATTGTCTTTTAATAGTTTATTTTTATTCATTTTGGACAAAAAAATGTCCCATGGCTTATTATAAGAGACGAGATTTTGGGTTTTGGGGTTGTCCTTATCTTCTTATTTGTCCAATTCGAAGACCATTCTTAAAATCAAACATGAAACAATCATCCCCCAAAAATCCCCCCCTCCCCTGTATGACAAAAAAAAAACATGAAACAATCACTTTTATGTTATCTAGTTTCTTAATTTTTTGCTAATCAAACAAATCCCCTGAGGCTTTTGCATTCTAGGCTAGTTCATATACCTAATCTTACTCAGCTCTTCCACATAAATAAATAAATTGACAAAGCTCATACTATGGGATATTAATGATATTGATTATAAACAAACAATTTGCAAAATCGTGCATTAAGTTAATGATATAAAAATATGTACTGTACATTTCTCACAATCCTAGTTAGTCAGATGAAGTTTTACAGTGTGCTAATTAAAAATAATGAAAGAACAAACAGTACAAAAACACTTATTCCATATTTTAAATATAATGCATGAACAAGGTCAAAACAAAGGATAAAACACACAATAAAAATCTTAAAAATTCACCACCCAATAAATTATTTAACAAAATTTGTGTCACATGTCATAATGTTAAAGTTAAGGTGACAAACTGACAATGCAATACCTACAAATTAAACAACAGGGTAGATCAGCTCTCAACCCTTAAAAGGGTGTGCATATATAGACACGTACATAGCATTTCGCAAAGCATAGTGTGTATATATATATATAGTACTTTCTAATTTTAATACCACCTGTTTGCATGGTTAATGTTTAATTTCAATACTTAAATTCAGTTCTCTCCCCTCCCAACCAAGAGAATACCTTGCCATTTGATCTGTAGTCCTTTGAGATCATGTAGGTTACCGAAGAAATGTTTTATAATTACTTGTTAAATTAGGTGGACGTTTATGAGAGAGAAGTGTTGTATTCAAGTGAGGGTTATTCATTTGTGGAGGCGGAGAGCTAAGTCTATAAACAATTCTTTGTATTCATTTATCGATAGAGCACTTCTTGTGCTTTGTGTTTTTTTAATTAATGCAATTTGATTTATAAAAAAAAATCAAGTTTTAAATCAATTCCGAAACTGCGACATAATGATTTATGTAGTCTTTGAAACCTCATTACAATAGTTGTGGCTGCATCTTATAATTTTTTACAATATCAAAAATCACGACGTAACTACAACCGCAACCACAATTTAAATCTTGCTGAGGAGCAACCATACTAGGTTCTCACTTCCCAGCCCCAACTCTTTCTTAGTAGCTAGTTCCTACTTATTACCATAGTTATAACGAACTACACTCAGTCTCACCAAAAGAAGCAACACTCCCATTTTCATTTCTTTTTCTTTTTCTAATTTCAAATTTTCTTCAAACAACACAAACCGGAATAATACCTAACCATATGACGGTGCAGAGGTTCTTGCCCTCAAGCGATATATTGTAGTACAAATTCACGTTTCTCTTTGTGTGATTTCATTTTTTCTTCTCTTTTCTCAGAGACCCAAACTAAGCGCAGCTTTCACGTCTAGTCTCCATGCAAAGCCACCACAATCCAATCTCCAAACATCACACGGCACCATCTTCGTGCACTTCTCGTTCCGCCACGTGTACTGCCACCTCACCCCACAGGTGAACGCCGGGTAAGAGTAGCACCACGCAACACTCTCCTTCACCTTCAACCGCACAACAACCTCACGCTTTTCCCGTTCCTCTTCCTCGCTGTTCAACACCATCTTCTTGTACGCATCGTTCACCCACCGCACGTGGCAATAATTACCGTCCGAAACAAACCCCGGACACGTGTCGGTTTCTAGAATATTCCTCACCTTCTCCAAGTCCGTACAACCTAACAACCCTCCTCCTCCTATTCCTTCACCCTCCCCCATGCACGTGCCTGTCACGCTCTCCACCGTCACCCATGTCTCCACCGACATCGCCGTCGCCGTCGCCGGAATCACAAGATCTAAACCCTCCCCGGCGGCGTCGGCGTCCTCCGTCGCCACGTACGGCGGTTTCTGACTTTCCACCACGGTCAGGTCCAACTCCTCCAAACCGGCGTTCTTACGCCGTGAAGCTCCACCTCCTCCGGCGAGAGAGGTCACTTCCGGCGAGTCCCTCTCCGGCATCAACGGAAGAGTTACAAGCGTCGGTGGTGTTTCTCTCTCTCCTCCGATTCTCTCGCCGTTTGTTTCGGCGTAACCGTTTTTCCTCCGAACCCTAACGTACTTCCTCTTCGGCCTCCTTTTAGATACGGCGACGTTTTGGCTTCCAACGGAAACCGCACCTTCCGTGGGTGTGGGTTTTGGGAGGATCGGTCGGAACCTGAACATTGTTAGTTAGCAGTTATAACCTCTTTCTTGGGCCTAACTAATTGTTGTTGAGGTTGTTATAGCTAGCTATCGTGCACCGTGGTGGCGTATGTTAGCGGTACACACCGTGGCGAGATCCATGCTTTTGTGTACGGAAACTAACTATCTTCACTGGCGCCGGAGAGTGATAATGATGATGGAGGGTGAGGGCAGATGGATAGATAGATAGGTGTAGGTGCAGCGCTGTGTGTGAGTGATTAATTAAAAGGATATATAACTTAAAAAGCTTCACAAAAGTACACGTGTCCAGTGAAACGCACAGGCCTTGATTTCCATTGGCTCCTGCTATGATAATTTAGTTTGTCTTTTGGAATGGTTGTTTCTCAAAGTAAACTTATTTTATAAAGGTGAATTTGTAAAGGCTATGTTGGACAAACCTAATAAGTTAGTTTATAATTTATGTTATTTTATATTTATTAACTAGTTGAAAAGTTAATTTTATTGAACAGTTAAAATTAAATTAGTTAGTTTTTAGTTATAAATTAGTTCATCAATTATCAGTTATTTTATCAATTATAAATTAATTTATTAACTATTTTTGTCGAATAGAACTAAAATTGTTCAGGTTTAAAGTGTGATTTATATGTTTGTTTTACAGATGGGACTTGGGAGGGGGATAAATTTACCCTTTGGTAAAACTTGTCTAGAAATAGATCACACTCTTCTTATGTTTTTTTTTTTAAAAGTCAAAATGCATTAACATAGGATCGAAAGCACAAGTAATGTCTAATCTAAAAATTACAGAAAAATGTTCATACGCAAATGACCATCCTAAAATAAAAAATTTTATTCTCGTAATACTCTTTCACTCCTATATAATAAATACTGAGCTAGACCGGAATTATAAAATAAAGCCCCGAAACCAATAACGTCTTCTGATGTGAGTAATTCATTTTATAGTCTAAAATAAATAATTTCAATAATTAATGAATAAATCAATTGTTGATATTGTGAATACATGCATTATGAATATTTGATTTTTTCATTAGTAGTTGAGATTATTTACCGCATTTTATAGACTTTAGAGTTAGAGGAGCTAAATCCGATTTTACTTTAGAGTTAGAGGAGTAATATTTTTATTATGTTGAGACTTAATTTCGTATTTATTTTCAATGAAAGACGGGAATCAATTCCAAGTAACCTCCTTGTGCGCCAACTTAACGACGAATATGATTATAACGTTTGAGATAATTGGAGAACTCAATTAATATAATTGAATTCTGCTCACTAAAATTGCACAATAATAATACTGAAATACTAAAAGTATAATTAAACCTTATTAATTATTACTTTTAATCAACCGAGTGTAAGAGCCAATATCAATGTAAACATAACTGAGAACATTATTTTCGAAAAATTATGTCTTTCCCGTGTAAAAGCAAGTCTTGAAAGTTCAAATCTTAGACTTCAGGTAAATATTTTACTTCAAGTTTGATGATTTATCTTAACTAGAGAGGATATTTTTTTTATATTTTTTATTTGTAAAACTTAAATAGGAGATATTATTTAACAGAAATTTATTTATTTATTAGTTGGACTATTGGACTAAAAGGTGTTTGTATTGAAGACTTTGTTTGTTTTCACAAATCAAAGAAAAAACACTAAAAACAGTGATATCTATATATGGCCAACAACAACCTGTGTTTTATTTTTTTTTGATTAAATATATTTTCAGTCTCTCATTTTTTTAACAATTTTTTTGTTTTTTTATGTTGTACAATAAATGAAGTTAATTTTGTAGGCACAATCTATCAAGATATACCTGTCGGCTGTCATGAAAGAGCTAGGACATGGAGCTAAACATTTTAAAATATTGTGAGAATTGCAGAAATATTTATCAAGGATTTGCTTTGAGAATTTGAGAAGTTGTGACAAGATAAAAGAATCGGCAGGTCACCGCATAAGATCTCTATTCAAAGAAGCCGATTTTACTTGACCAAAAAAAAAAAAGAAGCCGATTTTAGCATGCAACTACAGAAAATCATCTCCCTCCTTTGATAAAAATAATAATAATATGACGGCTTAAATATATTTTTAGTCCCTCAAGTTTGAATAATTGTTATTTTTAGTCTCTCAAATTTAAAATGTCTATTTTTGATCTTTTATTTTTAAAAATGTGTCATTTTTAGTCTTTGGGGTTATTTTTCAATTTGAAAAGTATTTTTTAAATTTATATTTTGACCCATCTCTCTAACTTCTAAAGATTTTTTAAATTTATATTTTGACACCTCTCAAATTTAGAAAATATTTTTTAAATTAAAAATATAACCACAGGGACTAAAAGTGACACATTTTTAAAAATGAGGGACCAAAAATAAGCGTTTTAAATTTGAGGAACCAAAAGCAACAATTTTTCAAACTTGAGAGACTAAAAACATATTTAAGTCTAATATGACACTAATATTGAGTAAACCACCAAAATGATCTTTAAAATTGTAAATACCGACAAAATTTATTCTATAAAATTATTAATATTTCAAACTAGTATTCGAAATAAAAAATTCACGATCATATATCTTTTTTTGATCGGTCAACCTGAAATTATTCAACGAGGACGAGTGTAATCGATGATTTTTGATCAATTTCAGAGACCAATTTTGAATATTAAAAATTTTAGATATCGACAAATTAAATTGACAGTACTCTACAATTGTAAGGACTATATAAATTGAAGATCCACTCCTTCAAATTTCACGAACAACAAGTACTATTATGCCGTTCACCCACATATAAAAATATTTGCATTCTTAAATATATGTTCAAAGAAGAGCTTGGGGAATCGGAGTTTCAAGTCGGTTGTTCCCATTCAAGAAGTACCGTATTGCCAAAAGTTAATACTCTCACCATACCTAATCTATTATTCAATATTGTTGATGAAAACCAACCTGGCGATACACCTGGATAAGAATCTAGCTAGGCAGCAAATATCCCTTTACCACACAAGAATTGTTGGAATTCCACCTAGGTTTTTTTTTTATAAACTAAATTGAATTAAAACAGGACTAGAAGCATAAGATGCGTCAAATCCAAAATTAAATACAAAATTAAGAGTGTACAAGAGGACAAGGCGCCAATTACCCGTGCAAAAATACTTCCATATTTTTTATCCAATAATTTGATACCATACAACATCCTCATCATGCAAGAGCTTCCATCCCCTTTGTCTAGGCTTACAAACATAATGGTGCTTTGCTTGTCTGAACTCTTCAAAACGATTTTCCATGAAACATAGGTTGGAAGGATTTCGGGCTTGAACTCTGGATTCAAGGTTGAGATCTTACTTCAGCAGTATTAATGGGCATTGTGACCCACATATATAGTCTAAAACATCTTTTAGATTTGACCTCAAATTAATTTATATATACTTTATGCATTTTTTTCAAAGTTATTAAACTAATTTAGTCTAAGCACACAGCATCTTTTGTCCACATCAACTTCTCATAGTATAGGGGTTCAGGGATTGGTTGAATTCATATTGGGGGAATAATTTACATGTATGCCTAAACAGCTAATTTGTGGGGCTTGCATATTTTACACGTAATCTTGTATACTTGTTTTGTTTGCGTTTCTTATTAATAAACTCAATTCTTAGCTTATAAAAAAAGTGATACACAACTTAATTTCTTTAAAGTAAAGATTTTGGATTCAAGTTTCTTTAATGGAAAAGTAGGTACGTATTAAGACTTTAATAGTATATTTTTTTTGGTATATACTTTAATAGTATATTTGGATCTGCATATGCAGACTCTAAATGTGGAGTAAAAGACCAAATTACAAAAGCCCAAGTTGTAGTTTCTGGGTCGACATGCAGCCATGGTGGACTACCTGACACCCGCACAACCAAACACACGCTAAGAGAGTTTTATCCTACGAACCAAGATTCATGGAATGCCAGTAGCTGCTGGTAAACATTGATGATGGGATATTATTAGCGTTTTATAGTATTCATATTCATATTGTACTATAATATTCTCCATAATAATAAAATTCGCAGTTAATATACAAATAAACACTTTTTAATTGATTCATTGATATATAAGTAATACGTATAGTTAAATTAAGTTGTAGATTAGTTAGACACCAAGCAAAATTGTAGATTAATTATACTATACCACAAAAAAATATAATGCAGCGTAAATAAATAACATGAAGTGTTTATCTACCTCCACCACCGATAAACAAGTGTATTTGTGTTCAACTTAACGGGAACTTACTGTTGACTGATGTGTGTACTGATTGAAGGGACATGGAGTTTTGATAATGCCAACAACAGGCGCGTGATATATATCTTTTCTTTTTTAGAGAAATTAAAATAATAATATATTTTTAAACGTGTTTCTACTGAGACAAATTTGAATATGTTTCATATATTTTAGAGTAAGTCCCTGAGAGATATAGATAGTATCTGTTATATTAGTTTTTGAGAGATAAAAAATTAAAAAATAATTACTGATAGAACCAAACGTTTGTCACTTTAGTCCATGACATTAATTCTACCGTTAGTTGTGCTGATGTAACACTGTTAAACGACACGTAAACTCATGTATGACAACCACGTGTGTCTCTCTCTCTCCTCACCCACACTCTCTCTCTTCCCCTCCCCTTCCTCCAATCTTTGTCTTCCATCTACCCCCTCCCCATTCTCCCCCTCTCTCTTCTATTTTTCTGCATCTGTACATCCATTGTTGATGCTAGTTTTCAGCAAACTCAAGTCCCTATGAAATGCATTGTTGACCGTAACCAATAAACCAAAAAGGCCTCATGCTCCACTTGGGTTTCATTCTCCATGAAATGCATCATCCATGGCTTATGAACCACCTTTTTGGATTTAGAGCTGTTAAACATTCTTCTTACTTGAAATAGTTCAGCTTCGGTTTCCTCTTGCTCATGGGTCACTAGAGGGCTAGAAACAGAACCACCCAGAACAGAATATCCCCAATAAACCTTCAAATCCTCCAATCATAATTGTTCAAAACCACAACAGAAGGATCACGCAGGTCATCACCACCCACACTCAGCTCCTCCGAGTTGTGATTTTGAGCACGACCCAATTTTGTTCTGATGGTGTTTTCAATACTTATAGTGTTCCCTCCAATGCTTTGACATCAAGCTCGAGCCTTTCAAGGCTCTTCCCAGATGCATTGCCGATGCGTGCGGTGGCACCACCGATCAAGGCGACGACTTTGTGGCCGAAATGGCGGAACCAGGAGAGAACAATGAGGCCCAGGAGGTTGCCCAAGTGGAGGCTCTCGGTGGGGGGGGGGGTCAAATCCGCAGTAGACCTCGAGGGGTTGTGGTTCGTCGATGGCGTTTGAAGAAGCACTTCTGAGAGCATCGCTGGTTATGGACTTGAGTAGCCCCCTTTCTTCAAGGATTCCGATGATACTGCGGCCACATTGTTGTTGGTGGTGTTGGTGTTGTAGGGTGAAGGTGGTTCTCGTGAAACGGTGAGGGAGAGAGAAGGGAGAAGCGGAGGCGGCAAAGAGAGAGGGGGAGAATTAGGGGGGGAGGGGACGGAAGAGAGAGATGGGAGAAAGGGGAGGGGAAGAGAGAGTGTGGGTGAGGAGAGAGAGAGACACGTGGTTGTCATACATGAGTCTACGTGTCGTTTAACAGTGCCACATCAACACAACTAACGGTAGAGTTAACGTCAGGGACCAAAGTGACAAACATTTGGCTATCTCCAGGACTATTTTTTAATTTCTTATCTCTCAGGGACCAATGTGACACCGCTTATATCTCTCAGGGACTAAAGTGACATTTTACTCTATATTTTATCCTTAAATTCATTAAAATTAAAATAATATATATATATTCTAATCTTTATTGTAAACATTTAGTTTTCTTCAAAAAAAATAAAATTATAAACATTTAGTTAAGTTTAAAAAACTATAGATACATTTTTTCTAACCTTTATTTTTTTATTTCTTTTGAAAAAATTAAACAAGTTATTTATAATAAAAATAAATTTAAATTATTAAATAAAAAATAAGGATCAATACTCAATATTAAGGAATCACATCATTCATTTTTATCTTTTTAATTTAAGCATCATGTATTGTTATTTTATTTCTCTAATCCATCAGTACTTTAAAAAAAATTTAGGTTATCACTAATTTTTTATTTAAAAAATGCAACTTGACCCACATAATATATTTGTAAGAATCGGTGCTTAGCAAAGCACTTGTGCTTATGAAATGAAGCACCTCTTTTAAAATACAACGCTACTCAATAAATAAGCACCTATATATGCTTATTTAGAAAAGTTCCTATTAATGCAGATGCTCTAACTAAATATGTAAACCATGTTTAGCAAAGGAATTGACGACGGATAAGCACCTATCCTTAGCAAAGGAATTAACTAAATATGTAAACCATGCTTATCTAACTAAATAAGCACCTATCCTTTATGCAAAAAAAGGATAGTTCAAAACTAATCCACAAGACGGTGAACCTCCATAACCAATTGATGACACAATGATGCATAGGAGAGCTAGCACCTATCCGAAATTAACCAATTTTGACTGAAAAGTCTATATTTATATGAAATTTGTTTTTATATAGAAAGTTATTTGATTTTTATGGTTTCAGTCAAAGGTAGAGTTAGCAAAGGTAGAGTTAGCAGTATTTTATGTCTTTTAATACAGTGGGTCATGTTTCATATAAGAATTATATTGAGAAAAGTTGTCATGTAGCATTACGGTGGAATCATTTGTTATCTTTATACGGTATCTGTGATATGATACTTTTGTGCTATGTCATAAATTTACACGAATAAAATTTTCTGTCTTTTCAAAAATAAAACTGTAGAGTTATCAAAGAGTTGTATTCCATCACGACACATGATATGATATGAGTCATTGAATCCTAAATCTTAAATCCTAAACCTCTCAATCACTTTTTTAACACTGCAATTCGAGTTGATTCTATTAAATTATATGAGTCTCATATTCTATTTGATAGATTCATTTCAAATTAATTGGACTCACATAAATTTTAACCAATTATATAAAGTATGTTATAAAGAGCATATTGTGAGAATTTCTTTGGCCAAAAAAATATTGACCAAAAAAATATTGTTAGCATTTCTCATGTCATATGTTGAATTAGGACAACTTCAATGGAGGTGTTTATTGAATGCTTATTAAGTACTCTAATGTGGAGAAAAAGATGAGTGCTTAACAGGGAGAAGGTACTTGCACAAGTACTCTCATCTCTCTCTCTTGGTGAATCTCACATATATTTATAAGTTTTAATTAAAAGTAGAGTTATTAGTGACACCTATTTAATAAATTTTTAGAGTTATTGGAATAAAAAAACTAAATATTTATTAAATACTAATGTTAAAAAAATAAAAAAAAATAATTTATATAAATAGAATTCACTTAAACACCAAAAAATAAGTGCTCACCCCACTTTAAAAAACTCAACCACATATATTGATGATATATATGGGCAATGATGGCAGCAATAGGGTGGCTGTGAAGAGCCGCCACGTGCGTGTAGGAGTGTGATGACCTATTTTTCAAAAATAACGAGTGGGACCCACAAAGAAAGTGGCGTATCTTTGAGTCATATTTTGGGGCGTTGTGATTGGTCCCACGCAACCAATGAGGATGGAGAGAGTGTCGTGCAGCACTCAGCACTCACCCCAAAGAAAAGAGGATACGTGGCCTCTGCCCAGGGTACACCCTGCTGCCAAAATATTCCCACCTCGATGTGCAAACCTACCTTTCTTTTATTTTTTCCAATCTTATACTATGAATGAATAGAAAGGGAAAGGGAATTAAATTATGCTGTGTTGGGTGAGATTGATTATTTAAGTAATTGCATTTTTTCTATTTTGGTTAATTAAGGATTTGGATTTGTGAATGTCCATATACTATGATATGTAATAGAGTGATATGAAATGAAAATAAATCGACCACAGGAAACTTGATTGGTTAGGTTTAGTGGAGTCTTCCTTTTTAACAATTACATTTTTTTATCGAAAAGACTCGAGTTTAAGATTTTGCTTAACGAGAGAACCAGCGTAATGTTGGTGATTGATAGACACGTCTTGGTTAGTATCGTATTTATTTAGATTCTGTTTATGCTATATGTTTGGCTTGTGTTTAGTGTCTTTTGTTATACATACTGTATGGTTGAATTTTTTCCCCATATTATGAATTTGTTCACGTTGAAAAAAAAAACAATTGAAGAGAATAATAAAGTGAGATATTGGATTTGAAGAAATAAGACAGAATGTTCTATTAATTTCTTTGTATTTTTATTTCATTCCTTTATGATTATTGCCATTCAGATGAAGCAGCTTTTGAATCTATATTTTTGTTAGAATAACTTCTTTCATTAATTTCCTTGAATTGACTTTGGAAACCCCAACGAGACAGTGAAATTTGCCTAACTCATGTATAGTATTATAATTATAACAAGAAGAATTTTTTAGAAAAACATTATAAGCTAGCAGACTTTTCAATTGGGACCGTTTGAATTTCAAAGTTTCAAAGCATCCAATTAACTTGTAACAAAAAAAAAGCATCCAATAACTCGAGCCAGGTAGTTGCAGATCGCAAGTCACAACTTTTGATAGGTTTATTGGTCACATCATAATAACATAAAACCTCCTCAAAAATAGGGTGCATGTCGTTCATTTTTTTGACCACTAGTATTTGTCATGTAGTTCCATTCAATAATTGTCTTTCCATATTTGAGACTAATTTGTGGAACAAAGACCATGCATAGGAATCAAAACGGACCATTCTCACTATTGTATACCTAATTACACCATCAATTATGCTCATAAGCTTTTCTAATTCATCTCAATTATTATTTCTCTAATTCCAGTTTTTTTAAACCTACAACATTTCTTCTTGATATTAATAAGATCTATCGATTATATTTCTTTCAAATGCATATATATTCCTTAGCATCGAAAAAATGCATATATATTCACTTTTGTTAGGTTTTTCTACTAATAAACTTACATCAATAGTAAACTAATTAAGATTATAGCGTATTAAATTTTAAGGGTTGCACCAAAACTTCTTGAAGAATAAGGCTCTGTTTGTATTGACTTATGTAAAACTTATTTGGGTATCTACTGACATAAACACTTGTCAGCGTGTTTGGTAGAGTTTATGAAAACAGTCTATTTTGGGCTTGTTCTCATAAGCTCCCCATGATAGCTTATCAAAATAATTTACAACATTTATGAAATCAGTTTTACCACATTCTCTCTTTAATTATAAAAATAGCTTATACATAAGCGCTTATATAATAAACACTTATATCATAAATGCTTAAATAAGTTCCTAACACCCGAGGGTAACCAGTGATCCACCCAGAAATGCCTTATATGTCTGTTTCACACAAGCCATTGAAACCCTCTCTACAAGCAATGTTCCAAGTCAAGCATGGTCTCGGTACAACCATACCACAAAAATGCACTCAAACCCCCCAATGCATTAGGATTGTTTGAGACCCTAACCCAACTTCATTTCTAAGGTTTTGATTGAACTGGTTCTGATCCTTATATATCCCAATCCCATGCCACCAGCATGTTTAGGCCTACCAAATGCTCCCGAAACACTTCATTCTCTCCAGCTTACTACACACTTGCTTAGAAAGTAACACTGCATGGTGTTAAGTTGAAAGAGCAGCTACCACTGATTGGGGCAAGTGTAACACAACCCACAAAACAAAGGGAATTGGCTCTCCAGCTATGCATGTTTGGATTTTCGTTTGGGAGGCTTAAAAGTGCTTTTGAATTGTCAAACCCAGTTTGTATTAGTTTGCACGATGTTTGAATTTCCATTTATAGTTTTTTCAAAACTCAGTTTGGCCTCAAACCCAGTTTGAAGTAAAAGGGACAATAGAGTTACTTTATTTTTTCTTTTCCGTTTGAATCATTAACATGCAGTAATTACACATTTAGAAATGTTTTTGATTAATATCATTCAAATTAAATTCATTATCTAGTATACTTTTGAATAAAAAATATTCAAATATAAATCACATTAAAATAAACTCATTTTTAACCAAACTTTGCAAAATAAATTTACTCCATAAACTTTAATCCAAACACACGCTTAGTGCCTATTTGTTTTTCTGTTGAAAGCCACCAAAACCCAAGCTAGAGTCACACCAACAATTTCTTCCTTCTCACAAACACAGCTTTGGAAAAAGTGCAAACTAAAATGAACGACTACCCAAACATAAACATAACCTTGGCCGCTGTTGCATTCGATCCAACATAACTATACACAGCCTTATTTCAAACTTTAAGCAATATCCTTAATATTTTATTATCACTGTAAACCAACTTACAGAAAAAGTGTCATCAATTCTGAGCCTGTGAGCCAAGGGTATCAAACAGCATAATAATGAAGTGTAAACAGGAACCTTGTTTCAATTTTCCAAAAGGAACATATTGGCCCCCTTTTTCTTTTTTGAAGGTAACCAAAACAAACCACAATCACGGATTAATTAAATTATCTAAAAATCCAGATTGAGTCAAAATGAGAGTACCAGGGAGAATGTAACATTCACAGGTTTGAGAAGGGGGAGAGTGTGAAGTAACTTGTCTCACATACATGGAGCAGCTTTATTTCTACCTCAAATTAAAATAGAACACGCTTTCTATTACTCCATCAACGAATTTGACAAGATGAGATTTGACAAAATTATTGCCAACAATAATCTTTTCTGAAATGAAAAATGAAACTTGAAGGCAGCTAGTTGACAACATCAAGAACCAGCTTGCGGGACTTGAGAACAGACCACCGAAGACGACGATAATAGGCAGCTTGAAGTAATGCCAGTGATAGTAAAAATATCCACTTAAATCCCATCTGCAAGAAGTAGCAATATCCTTAGAAAAGAAGATATTTTATTCATTTGATATGGTAGAACAAAAGGATAACAAAGGAAACAAACCAGTTTTCTCTCTTCCATCTCAGGTTCGGCAGCCCAGGACAAAAATGACACAACATCTTTCCCCATCTGCAGCAATACATAATAGGGAGTGAAGAAATTGCTTCATTCTTCCTAAATTTCATAGATAATCAATTATGACAAGGTTTACTGAAAGTAATCCTTAACAAACAAAAGTACCTGAGCTTCTGTTGCTGGGGTACCGTCTTCATATTCAACAGCGCCATCATTAAGCATCTTAGGCATGGCAATGGCCCCGCCAGGAAAATAAGGATTATAATGCAATCCTTCCCTGATCTACATTATTGTTTAAAAGATAACCATAAACAATTTTAAGAATAGTATTGTCACACTGGTACAGGGACATAATAGCTATGAATTTGTACTAAATATTAATATTTGATGAGAATTAGAAAGTATAATTAAGTTCATCACTCATCGTTAATATCCATATACATAGAAAACTGACAACTGGAGTCGCAGAGAAGAGCAAAGAAACATTAATATTGTATTTGAATTCTGCTTCAGCTAGAAATGGCGAACATCAAATTTTGTAAGGAAATGATATACAAAGAAAATCAAGCATGATATGAAAGGCTCTTATCCCCAATCATGCATACTTTACACATAAACCATTGTTCACTGTTGATATGTACATTAATTGAGGGAGTTAGAGTTGGTGAGTTAGAAAGTTGGTTAGAGAGTGTGTGATAATATGGTATAAATATGGGGAAAGGAGGAATAGGAAAGGGTCTTCTGATTTGGGAATTCTTGTGGAAAAGTCCAGGTCCTCTCAAATAACCCAGGTATTCTGTATAGAAATCAATTCATTCAATAAAGAGAAATTCTTTTTCTTCCAATTTCTGATACAGTTTCTATCAATTGGTACCAGAGCTCCAATCTTAGAGCTGTGGCTCGTGCGCACTGATGAATTCAGAAGCTGTTCAGAGTTCAATAACATGAAGGATCCATTCTTGGATAATTGAAGGAGCTTCAAAGTTTCAGAAGAGAACTCAAGGAGCAAAGTCTAGAAATCCCAATCTTCAAGGAGAAGACACTTATGGGTGACTGATCAATGTCGAGCAATATTTTGACCAAGCTTCCCAACTTGGATTTGACCAGGGGCACAGATGGGTCACCCATGGTTGTGGAAATATGGAACTCACACCTCCACGAAGCTTCCACAGCTGGAAATTCTGGAATCAAGCTTTTGAACCATGGCTAATGATATGATTGAAGAGGAGGAGCTAGCAGAAATCATGATGGCAACCAGAGACAGCATGAAGGATAAATAGAAGGAAGGAGGGACAAAACTGGAATTACGTCAATTCAGCTCAACTTCTAAGTTCTAACCCAATGGGTCAAGCCAACAAGAGGAGCTTCACCCATTGTGTTTGGTGGCCTCGAAGGGCCACCAGTTTTTCAAGCTTATCATTGTCCAACAACCTACCAAAACCCATCCCAGTAGAGTCAAAGCAGCAGCAGCCACACACAACACCATCCATCCTCTGTTATGGGAATGCGAAACAGGGATTCAGAACTATGCAAACTTACCACCACAAAACCCACTAGATTCAGCCAAGGTGATTGATATTCGTGGCAGCTTGCTTGGATGATGGTACAAGTGTAAGGGTCAATTTATCTCAAACAAATAATAGCAGTTTCAACCAGTGAACAGTGGGATCCAGGAGAAAGTTTCTCTTAACCCATAGAGTGATCCAAGCTGTCAACTAGAGGACAAGTCAAAACTTGAAAAAAAAAGGGGGGTGGGAGTATTGATAGGTACGTTAATTGAGGGAGTTAGGGTCAGTAAGTGAGTGAAGTAGAGTTAAGAGTGTGAGGTAATATGGTATAAATAAGGGGAAAGGAGGATTAGGAGATGGTCTTTTGATTTGGGAAGTTTGGGAATTCTTGTGGGAGAGTCTAGGTTCTCTCAAATAAACAGGGAATTTTGTATAGAGATTCATTCATTCAATAAAGATTTTTTTTTCTTTCAATTTCTGATCCAGTTCATATCAGCTGTGCTTGCACAGATTTCAAAGCCCCACAACAGAATTTACAACACATTTTGTCTAGGTTCCAACCCACCCATCATTCAATAAAAAAATTATTTTTCTTTTGATTTCTGATACAGTTCCTATCCACTGTGCATGCACAGATTTCAAAGCCCCACAATAGAATTCAAACACATTTTGTTTTGGTTCCAAACCACTCATCAGGTGGTCTAACAATTTCATTATGACATCTGCAGAATGCACAAAGTTACTTTGATAGCAGGGGTTAATTAAAAAAAAGGTTTGGAGAAGATTTACCTGAACACCAGCTGGGGGGTCACGATAACCGGTTAGAAGGGCATACACATAGTTCTGGCCATTGTGGCGAGCCTGAGAACATAAGAGAGTAAAGATATTTCTGGTATGCATACTATAGAAAACCTAAAGAAGTTACTAGCAGACAATTGACATTACTTTGGTAATAAGACTTAGATCTGGAGGATAGGCTCCTCCATTAGCAAACCTAGCAGCTGATTCATTTGCATATGGCTGAGGAAAGCGATCACTGAGTTTACCAGGGCGAGTAAACATCTCACCCTCATCATTAGGGCCATCTTCCACCTCAATCTCAGCGGCCATAGCCTTTACCTCTTCTTCTGTGTAAGCAACACCAACCAAATCACGGTATGATATCAAAGACATAGAATGACAGGAAGCACAGACTTGTTGATAAACTTGGTGACCACGACGAATCCTGCTCATACAAAATCAGTTAAATGTATTAAGATCTTAACTTAATCTTAATTAGCATTAATGTTCCTATATAATTCATGTGAAATTTGGTTGAATATATGATGGTGATACGGAGCAGACAAAAATTCACAATATAGTGAATCCTGGCCCAGAAAAAAAGACCTAAAAAATAGGAGGGGGAATGCTTATTGCAGAAATGCATCTATTTCTTTCAGGCAATTACATTGCAATTAAAGCATGACATTTTTTTAGATAAAACAATACATGTTTAGATAAAACAATACATGGTAAATATTACTTATCAGTACCATGTTAGATCACGTCACCTCAAAGACATAAAATGACAAAGCAATAGTGAGAGACTGAATGGCTGATCCAAGGATGAGAAAAATAAAATTAAGGACAATATGACAAAGTAAAAGTAAATTAAATATGCACCTATAATTCACAACTACTTATAATTCACCTTTAAAATGCAACAGGGACTACTATGAGTGTTTATACGTTGCTAACTTGGCAAATGATATTGTTGAGCCAAAAAAGAAGAAAGGAAAATATATAAGGAAAACTCAGGTCAAACTCACGAAGCATGATCATATGAACTGAGGATGCCCTGGTGAGGCCATGGATAGTTTGGACATGCCAGGCCATGCTCAGCCTCATCAGCTGATGCTGTTGTTGCAAAACCAAAAAAACCTGAGACACCAGCTCCAATTAATGCAAGGGCTCTAAAAGAGCTGCTGCCAGTGGAGCTAGAACCATCTTTCTTTGTGATAATGGATGACACAGAAGAAGGATTCTGCAATAATGATATAGTAGTGTTAACTATAAACATATTAGATTCAACTAAAGACTTGCCATTCAAATACTTTGTATGCATAATAATGCTATGAAGGAGTCTATTATATTGATATGATGACTCTTAGAAAAGGGGGGGGGGGGGGCAGATAAAATTCTTTTACAAATTTAACAGCGAAGATATGATGATATGGCCAATCTTTTTCAACAGTATTGTAACATTAACCTAACACTACTAGCAATAAATTGGATTTGGAATATTATATTACTCAAATAAGCAACACAAGAAAAGGTATATGAACAGGTATAACATCTTCCAGAAAATCCAATGTTCCCTTTCCCACGAATTTGTATAGCACATTATTTTTGTTTTTCCAACCCCCCAACTTTTAGTCTAAAGGTCGCCATTTTAAGTCTCAGACTGCAAGGACCAGAAACATTAATACTCCCGAAAGTATAAAATAATCATGAAGAGAGGAGCAAATGCTTACCAGAGAATGAGATTGGAGTTTCCTCCTCAATAACTGTTGAATAACACTTCCAGCCATCTCAGTTCACACTGCGAATTGTTCATAAAAAAAGACTACACAGATAAGTATACAAATACATGACTACGTGTTACCCAGCACCATACTTTAAGTTCTATAAATAATCATAAGGACAATGATAAAGACAGCATCACCAAATAAGTGCACATAGCCATGGTAAATATTAGCATCTGTATCTACAAACAGCAATGAATAATCATGAAAACTGAACCCCTAAATTGAAAATTGCCAGGAGAAAATTGGCAAATTTTAAATTTACATTATGGTGATTGGTGAGATGATCTATCAAGAAATATCACTTTAAAGTTTAAACATTCAATAAATAGGCTTGTAGTCTAATTCATGGAGTAACACATTGACAACGAGAATGAGTAAGAGGACGAGACAAAAGGACAAGTATGATCTCAACGACGGACAACACATGCCATATAATCTTATAGCTTCATGCATAACAGACACCAGACGAATTTCATTCATAATTATTATGTTCTTTTTACAACACATACCAATAAACAGAACTCTAAGATGAAGGTAAAATATGATGTGATTAATATTAGATGACCCCAAGGATCTAGTAGTACCCTAGCACATTAAGAGAGGACTTTTATCAACCCATAGAGCAATAAACACCATTAAAAACTTATACAATGTTATCTCCCATTCAAGGGCATTTTGCTCCTCAAGCACAGCAGCTGCAAAGAATACATCAAACTACTACTTCATTACATGATTCTGGATATCTACTAAATAATCTAAACCAACCAGCACATGCCCTGAATCCAGAATCCAGATTATGCACTCATTATTAAAGTAGCTATCAAATTATCATCATGTAAATCATATTGAAAAGTTGAAATTCCATTCCAATGATGTCTAATCCAAATTCCATACTAATACACACTAATCCAAATTCCCCAACAACTAAGGATTCATGAAATGAAGGAAACTGCAAAACTGACTTTGCAAATATACTCACTCACAATCTTCGTCTAGCCAATAGATAACATCACCACCACTAACACGCGCTAACTACTTGAAGGTAATAGTTATAGATGAAAAAAAAATAATATAACCAAATATGCTATCACGCACACACACAAAATTAATTGCAAAATTCGAAAGTGCAAATAGGAACACAGAGACGAGAATATAAAAACACAGATTTCAAAAAGTGAGATATAGATCTGAGTCACAGTGATAGCTAAGAATTTAAAACAAAAAATAAAATAGAGTGAGGAAATAAAGAGGAAATGGAAAAAGGGGGACTCACGAAATGGAAGAGCGATTGGGAACTGAGGATCTTCAAGGAAAGCGAAGGAGAAGCAGCGAGAGAGAGAGAGAGAAGGAGAAGCTGCTGATGGAGAAGGGGACTGTTTGGGAGACACGGTTCACGCTTCTATCGTTATAGCCACGAGAAATGCTCTGGGCTTTTGGGCCTTGTTGACGGGCTTTTCATACCGGTGGGCCAGTGTTTAGCTCCTTTAACTTACGGAATTTCTATCCGCACGTACATAGTTTTTCATCTACACATACATGTTCGTGGAACTATTAATTCTGTGAGTTTATTTTTTTTCAACATACACCTATTAGTTCCACTGGTTATAATTTTTCGTGGAACTATTAGTTCCGCGGGTTGTAATTCAACACATACATGCCTGCAGAACTAATAGTTCAGTGGAGAATACAACCTGCAGAACTAATAGTTTCGCGGACATGTGTGTGTTGAAAAAAAATAAACCCGCGAAATTTTTAGTTCCGCAAACATGTACGTGTAGATAGAAAACTATGTAAGTACGGATAGAAATTGCCTTAATTTAAGCCCTTGTTTCAAAATTGACCTGAGAATATTTGAACAACAAAATTAAAATTTTGACAAAAAAAACAACAAAATTAAAATTAAAATTAATTAAAATAATTTAATAACAACATAATAGTACAAGTAGTAATAATAATAATAATAATAATTAGTTGCCTTGTATTTTTTAATAATTGTTTTTTAGATGTGGGTCTCTACAAATAATTATGATTCTCTTGTATCGTTAGTCCAAACCTGGTCATGTTTAACTTGGTCTCTACAAATAATAATAATTAGGTTTAGTGCTTTTTTATTTAATATATTTTGACTTTAAAAAAAAAGTAATAATAATAATAATAATAATAAAAAGGAAGCTTTTGAAGAGCGAACATCCAATTTTATTCACTCTTATTTTATCTAATGATTTGGTTAACTCATGTATTAACCAATGTCTTTTGATCCAAGTGGCAAGGAGCTTGCTTGGAAGGTCTTTATTATATGGGTTTACTCCACTCGACTTGGATTAAGTCAAGGCTATATACAAGGAAAAAAAAAGTTAACTTATGTCTCATATTCAGTATGGCCCTAAAAGTCCATTACACTTTCATCCTATCAACTCAGCCAGACATGAGATTTGGTAAACACACTCTCAGAAATAGACATACACTCCACATTAATACTAAATTTTCAAAAATACTCTCTTTTTTGTATTCCGAAAACTTCAGTCAAATTTGTATTCCAGAAACTCCAATTTCCGGAATGCAATTTTGTACTCCGAAAATTCTAGTTTCTGGAAATAACGCAAAATTGTAGGGTATTTTTGGAAATTTCACATTAATGTGGGGTGTATGTCAAAAAGTCTGGGGGTGTATTTGCCAATTCCCGTCAGACATTTGACAAAAAAAACTCAATCAGACGACACCCTAGTTCGGCCCAATGCCTTCTTGGCCCATAATGACTAGATCCATTACGGATAAACCAAAACATACATGTGGCAGTGTGTGCTCATAGGAAGCATTTACCCATGTTCGGCACGATCGAAAACGAGGGGCACAACGGCCATGACGCCAAAATTGGACATGCCTACAGGCCAGAGCGTTGGGAACATGGGGCTAGGGGGTAATTTATATCTGCACATACATACTTTGCTATCTGTACATACATATCTGTAGAATTATTAGTTCAACGGTTTTTTTTTCCAACACACATATGCCATGGAACTATTAGTTCTGCGGGTTGTAATTCTCCGCGGAACTGTTAATTCTGCAAGCATGTATGTGTTGAATTATAACTTGCGGAACTAATAGTTCTGCGGAGAATTACAACCCGTGGAACTAATAGTTCCACGGCATGTGTGTGTTGGAAAAAATAAACCCGCAGAACTATTAGTTCCGCGGAGAATTACAACCCGCGAAACTAATAGTTCCACAGCATATGTGTGTTGAAAAAAAATAAACCCACGAAACTATTAGTTCTGTGGACATATATGTGCAGATAGTAAAGTACGTATGTGCGGTAATAAATTCCCGGGCTAGGGGTAGTATAATAAAAAAGCTGCAGGTTGAGAAGACCTCCAACAATAGACCAATAAATCTGTATTATTTGAGTGTTCGTAGTGAATTAAGCTTAGACCTCCATATTTTGAGGTGAATATCTTATATGATATCCTTATACATATTTACTAATTAGTATAATTTTTTTATATTTTTAAATTAAAATGTTTTAATTTGAAATCATACATTATTACATGTCTGTTAAACCAAATACTATTACATACATTATTACATGTCTGTTAAACCAAATACTATTAAATGTAATCAAGTAATCAATTGATTAAAAGAATAAATTTTTGAAAAGTATGGTTTACGTTCAAAGAATCACTCGACCAAAACAAATTTTATGAATGAGCTTATTTTATATAAGTAAAGGTTTTTTTGTACAATAGCATCAAATAGGTTTAAATCTATGATTTCATATTAGTTATTCAAATCCCTCACTAATAGCCAATCTTTGTGGTTTTTTGTACAAGTTATTACAACAACTATAGTTGCCCAATGTCATTCGAACGTTGTGACACATTTGGTAAACGAAAACCTCATGTGACATTTGACATCTTCGAACGATTTTTAAGTAAACTATAATCAGTAGACTTGACACACGAACGTAAAAATGGGATCAAATATAATCCTGAGAACTGCATAAAAATATATACACAAATGAATTAGAATTTGTGATTCAGATTTCCATTTACAAAGATGACAATCATTCCAACACTCAAATTTAGAACCATCTGTGCAACCACATCAAGACTGATTTTTTTTTTTGAAAAACAAAAAATATTTGATTGATGCTCCCTTACCAAGGGGATTTAGCAACACCTACTTGAAGTGTAAAAGACCCCTTTTTATCTGGATTCTGGAACTCTTGCATCATTGTTCTAGGCACATCAATCATGAAATGGTAGATATATATCAGCATCTCATGAGCCATATATATGAACTTGTAATGGACCTATGAGATTTACAATGGTATTCTGAATCACTTATTCTGTGCATCATCAAGGCCTTTCAAAATCAAACTTCACGCCCTGTTATTTCTCTTAGATTTTCGGGTATTATCTGTCCAACTCAAGCAATTAGGCAGTAATCTGAAAAAAGAATAATACTGATTAGATAACTACCAATCATATCAACGTCCAAGTTGCACTCATGATCAAGAAAATTAAATTTGACTAACATGATTCATTTAATCCATGTTGTACAGTACAGAGTCTACAGACTATGCAGTTCCTACAAAGTAGATGACAAAATAATTCAGGAATTACTGCCGAAATTTTGAATTCAACAAAAGACATGATAAAGATGTTCAAAAGCAGAGAGAGAGAGTTAGACCTTTCATTTTAATAAAGGTGCATAGGGAGCAGGGCATGGAGATACACTGTGGTCTGGTAGCTGGTTTATGAAATCCATGGTTGCCCGCAAACATGCATGAAGCATTTTCTTTTCCAGCCTAACAAGTTGAGTAGCAACACGCTTCTTTGGATTCAAACTACCATCTGTCAGCTAATGCAATATATAAATCATCAATGAAAAGTTGATAACTCTTAGTTAACTTCTAATTCAAACAAACAGTACCATAGATTCATCTTCAGCCAATGTAGTAGGGTAGCCAGCCAGCCGAGTCTTGAAATAATCAGCAAGCTGGTCCAGCACGGCCCGTTCCATACAAGAGCTCACCTATAATGAATAATTAGAGCCAACTATTTACATAAGCTTTACACTCCATTCAATTAGATAAGGCCAACTTTTTTGCCTTTGTTTTTTCACAAAAACGAGTAAGGAAATAAAATCACATTTTAATTTATCACAGTATAGCATGATCAGAGCCTCAAATCGAGAAAGTAAAATATGAAATAGGCAAGTAAGAAGGACATCAAGAGAACTTGATTTTGTTTATATCAGTACAAATCCTAGATTTTGACCTTTGGCATTCATAAAATTCCTCAAATTCAGATGAGGAAAACACAAGAAGAGACAAACTTACAGGACAAACTGGACCTTGAGAGGAGAGGACAGACTGCATCTCAGAAGGATCTGAAACATAGCCTAAACGCATATAAGGAAGCATATCGGACACAGCTTCCCTTTCCTTCCCAGCATACACCTGCACCAAGGTGGAATTACGGAATTAATGAGAAGAATCACTAAATAATCTTCAATAAAATTAAGAGTTCAGTATTAATACATGAAAAACTTGATTTGATGACTTTCCATTTCTTTGAGCAACCAATCTTTTATCTTGATACTGTGGATCTTCAGTATTCAAAGCCGCCTGAGACCGATGTATCAGCAAGGTTAGATTTGAATCGAAACAACAAAATACTGTATGTAAGGAAAGTAATTGTCCAACTTGTACCTCAACTACGAGACGATCATTGGAATTATCTTCATCAACAAAACCATAGTTTGTAAGTAACTTTGTGTTAGGCTGTGGGCCACACCTGAAGATGGTCAACTATAAATCTTATATTGAAGTTACTAATACAGAAATAACTACATCCTTTATCAAATTAAATGCTGTCAAATGATTGGGCTTTGGCCCAGTTGCAATCCAAAAAAAAAAAATTGATGCATGTATTATACCAGACAACAATAGGGTCCCCAGCTTTATATGGACGATCAACCACAAGCTGAACAGCATCATCAACAGCAGTTAACATTGCTTTGCAGTTGCTTCGGTAGGCCAGCAAAGGAGGTCCAAGGGGAACCAGAGCAAATCTCCGAGCTAAACTAACATTCTGATTTAAAAAAAAAAAATTCAATTTGCACCATTGCTGAATGAGAAGGATACATAATACACACACATATGAATCTTAAAGTTTAATTATGGATTATAATGGCAACAACTATCCAAAATGCAAAAGAAATAAATATCCATGCGTGCTAAAAAAGCATGCACATTGTGTAGTCACAGTAGTACAATTTTCAATTTAAATTAGATTATCACCACTACACCTAATCTAACAAATTCAACAATCAATTAAATATATCTACAAATTAGATTGAATCAATTTTGATTTAAAGCTCTGGCCTGATATTTAATTGTATCATTGAAGATTATGACATTTCAGATTCAGGTAATTTCATGACCAAATGTGACATGCATAAATTAGAACTACTATAGATTTCATAGATTGGTAAGCCACTATATACTTGGGAGTATTTTTGTGCATACTTTATTAGCTGCATAGCTATGTAGCACATAAGAAGGAAATTTTACCTGTAAATGCACCACGCATGACTGAACAGCAGCAAAGGCTTGTTTGAAAATCTCAAATGGAAAAGCCTCAGTAGGAATGTCATATGGGTATTGCTGCAGTATGCATATAAAATAAGCACTAAATAACTTATGTAAATAACTATTATACTTATTCTAGTTCTAGTACACGTTTAATTACCTGAAACAGAGAACCAGACATAAACCAGACTGTGTCAAGTTCATTATACTCTTTTCTTATTCCTTCAATCCTTCGACGAATTTCATCCTAAATACAGCCACCAGAATTTAGTCTTGATATATTTGAAAAATAGCAATCATTAAACTAACCTAATATTATCACTTATTAGTAATATGCATTTAATGTTTATCATTAATCAGGAGAGAGGGGGGAACCTTTAACGGGCTTCCAGCAAGGTAAGCCAGCTCAGATTCTGACCATAGAAGAGGTGATTCCACAGCTAGCTGTCCCCTGCCTCGTTGACGGTCAAGCTCCCTAATGTATGGATACCAGAAAGACTTTTTCCCCTGTTTTTTCTCATACATCAGATACAAGGCCAAGCATGCCAATTCGGAAAATTTGTTTGTGGTCAATAGCTCAGCTGCAACAAGGATAAGGCATGAGATATGGATTCAAAATGCTACAATACCCTTTACATTGTCCTTCATATAAATGAACTCAAGGTTAGGTGTTTGCCCTATTCGTCATAAATTATTTTTATTACAAGTGTATCCAAACACTAGTATAAGTACTTGTGTTATTAGATAAGTCAAAATAAGTTCTTCCAAACAGCTCCCAAATTAAAAACGAGTGTCACATATAACAACTAAAATTATAGTTTAAACTTTAATCAAAAGAAAGTATGAAGTTCTTTTGCATTTTCAAGCCATTTTAAAATTCCTACTAGCACTTGTTATTAGCAAACTAGCAAGTTTTAAAAAAGGGGAAGATATGCAATCAGCGTTCCATTGTAATGGAAAAAAGCACAAGACATGACCGAAGATAAATAAGAATCAGAAGGATTGCTGCATAGTTACCAATAGTCTCATTTCCCAAAACACGCTCTAGTGTGACAACCAACGAATTTGGAACAGAGAATGCAACATCGCCCACCTGCAACAAATGCAACCAAACATAACGATACAATTTAAACTTAAAGGGTTTTTATTCCAAATTTAATTACTAATGCACTAACAGCGAACACAAACTTCTAATCATATCTCGTCAAATAAATATTTGTGCAGATATTTTTTGAAATAATGTTATCAAGTGGCACCATGGTCAAATATAAAAATCTTTTTACAGTAAGTTCAGTGCATACTATATAGTTATTAAACTCATTTATTCCATGTTTCGTTACGTGAAAAAAGATAGAGAAATAGTTACATTTTTTATTCCACTTTCGGAATCGAAGAAAACAGAACACAACAACACCAAAAAAAAAACACCCATTGAAAGAAACAATCACAAACACATCGATAAACAACAACAACAAAAAAAAAAGATAAAAATAAAACACGTGAATTGTTATACCTGAAGATCTTCGCTGGCAGCAACGTAGTGAATAGGCTTAAGGCTATCATCATAGGAAGGCCTTTCGTTCAGAACAACCTTGCACGGAGGGAGGCCATGCTTGTGCATCCAAGACTTCAAGTCCTCCTCGTGCTTTTTCCCGGAGGAGGCGGAGGCAGAGGCGACGACGGAATCGCCTCCGGCGAGCAAGGTGTCGGGGTTTGAGGCGGAGCAGTATCCCCTCCGGCGCCGGCGGGAGAGGGAGAAGAATGTGGGTAGCGACGGGAGAGGACGAGCCAGAGAAGAAGAGGAACGGAGAATTGGAGGAGGGGAGAAGAAGAAGAAGAAGCACTTGTTGGGAACCGAGAGGCGCGAAGAAACCTCCATAGGGGTAATTAGGGTTTGTGGGAATTGGAAGATTTTTTAGTTCGGAAACGCGTCGTTTTTGGTTTCAGTTACTGAGCAAGTAAGAAAAAAGAAGAATGAAATGAGTGTGTTGGTTGATTTGAGTTGAAGAGAGATATTTTGGTTTTGGGGGTTTTGGAGTGTTGTGTTGTGTTGTGTGTATGATTGTCAGGTAAGAGGATAAGAAGATGGAGAGAGAATGAGAAATGAGCTTTGGAGTTGAGTTTCAGTTGGAGGGAAAACAAAAGTCTAGGTGTTAGTGTAATTTATTTGTCACATTGAAGTTAGGATCATGTGACAACACTTTTTTTTAATAAATTTTAAATTTTAATTACTTGATTAAAAAAAATAACATTTTAATTATTGACTGAATTTTAGGTTTGTTTTGTTAAGCTTTCTATTGTGTGGGTGTAATATGTGTTAGTGGTGTTATATTATTTAGGTGAAATAATTTGTTATATTTAAAATTTAAAATAAAATTTAATTCCAACTAATTATGCAAGTAAATAAAAAAATCAACATATGATATTTGATGAAGTTGAAAATGTCAATTTCATATGAATATTATTCAAACCACAATTATAAGCACATAATTTTCCAAACCAAAATAAAACATAATAGATCCAATTCAACAAAAAAACATAAATATCATAATTTCTTTTAAAAGTTTTTAGCAATCTCTCGATGGAATAATACTTTCATAAAACATTTTTGGGTTAAATGGATTCACCCCCAATTCAATTTTGTTTCCTCGTGTGAGCTAGATGGCAGCATAGAAACTACTGCAATCTTGTCATGTGGTCCTTTCTGTGTCTACAACACACTTAAATATATTTTCGACTTTATTCTCAAATTGAATTTCAGTTAGTTAGCAAAGCATGAAAAAAGAAACTACTTTAATCATGTCTTAAGTAAGCTTGTCGTATGATCATTCTCATGCCTACAACGCACATAAATATGTTTCCCGGCTCGCTGCATTCTCAATTTGAATATCAATTGGTTGATTACTAAAAAAAGAAACTATTCTAATCATATCTCAAGTAGACTTTTCTTGTGATCCTTCCCGTGCCTACAACACATGTAAGTACGTTTCCTACTTCATTCTCAATTTCAACCCCAATTAGTTTATTCTAAATAAAGAAACTACTACAATCATGTTTCACTTTATCCCCATTTGTATCACTTTGTTTATAAGCAAATGTTTATAATTAGTAATTAGTATACTATATGGAGAGATTCAAACTCATGACCTCCTTGTCACTCTAACACTTATTTCCCTCTGCCTAAACCACCAAATTACCTTATCGCTTCTGTCCCATTTGTATCATTTGAAAAAATGTCTTTTACTATACCTTTCCTGACACAACCACCCTTAGAGTGTTATATTTAAACATGAAGTAATACTATGTATAATTTGATTCATTTAAGGGTATAAGCTGGTTGAACTCAACTCTTGCATGTTAAATTTGTTTCATATAGTTTATATTTGATTAAAAGAATAAAAAAGAAGAAAAATATTACATTTTTGCATTAAAAAGCCACGCAAGTATGACCATTAATATTTGATGTATCATTGTTTTATGCTCTCTTACTCAACTAATAATAGTCGCACAAATGTGATACAGGTTCTTACATATCAGTAAACAAACAAAGGATTTTTTTTAAAAAAAAAATTCTCCTTGCGGTGCCATTTACTGTTTTCATATCATTATATTCGGTCTTCCACCTTTTTTATATTTTCTTAAACAATTTCAATGATTCAACTAACAAAGGCG
Source organism: Glycyrrhiza uralensis (assembly GCA_030159175.1). NCBI lineage: Eukaryota > Viridiplantae > Streptophyta > Magnoliopsida > Fabales > Fabaceae > Glycyrrhiza > Glycyrrhiza uralensis. The sequence goes on from BRZY01000008.1 coordinate 4,664,097, forward strand.
TTAATATGTCAAGAAATTTCCCTCAAAATTACGTAAAAGCATAACTAAAAATAAATACAAAACAGGAAATGGTACACGTTTTACACAGCTCAATAATTTAAATATATGGCAATGGTACATGTTTTACACAGACCAATAACACTATTCTCCTCTCAAAACATTTCAGGACTCCGTTGCACCAAATTAGAGAAATAACCTTGACCAAAAAGGATTAGAGAAATAGCATTAAATGCTTTATATAATTTATGTTTGCTAATGTAAATATTAATCTACATAAATGGTTACCAAATCAAACTCATTTTAGGCACAAAAAATACCCCCAGCATTAGTATTATTAGTTATATTAAAATTAAGATTACTATTATGACTTAAATAATGATAATTAATTATTTTTTGTGTAAAAGTTTATTAAATGAAATATAATGTTCGTGATGCTTATGGCTTTAACTTCTGGTAAATAAAATAGAAATGATGGAAATTGAGAACTAAAATGGCAGCAACTATGACTTATCACATTCATATTAGGCCTGAACATTTTGGAGCTATAAGTTTGTAAAGATATATAGTCTTGGTATTCATTTTGATATAAATGCAGCTTTCTAACTTTTTATGTACCTTTGGAGCAACTGTTAGACCATTAAGGTATAGCAATTTGTGATTTAAAATCTCCAACAATATGGACCATAAACTAAAAGTTTATGAAGCCTTGTTAGTTTTATAAAGATCCAGAATAATTGTATTACACAAATCATTAACAACATATATTCTGATGATTTTCCATACTAAAAATGGCTTTCCTCTCATGCAAAAATATCGATGCAAACCACCTCCTTTAAGCTCTTTCACAATAAAAAATAAAAATAAAAAATATATTTAAGTAAACCTTTCACATTTTGTTATTAATTGCTACAACTTTCTAGACCACTTTCTAAAACACACTCATTATTTCTAGACCACTAACACAATCCTCTACACAAAGCAATAAATTTGTGCATAAAATTGAAAAGTTGCACGTTTTTTATAGTCCAACAACACAATCCACCACACAAAACATTTAATTTGTGCATTCTATCAAGAATCAATTACATAAAGGCATTAATTGTTGTTTAAAAATAATTTTAAATTAAAATAAAATTAAGATATTTACCAATATAACTTCATTTTAGGCGGGAAAAAATACCGCTAGACATTACTATCTTTAGATATATTAAGATTTTTTTTTGGCTAAGAAGCTTATTTTAATTTTTAGTCTCACATGTATGAAACATATTTGAATTTAATTATTATGTATCTATAGTGTAAAAAAAATTATACAAACATGTCATGAAGATAGTTGTCTTGAATATTCTAATTCTAAAAAATAATATTATAAAAAAATACCTCGACAAAATATGATTGGATATCAACTTAAAAAATTATAGACTACCCGTAGATGATTATTAAATGCATCGTATTTACTATTTAATATTAAATTACAGGGTTAATTATGTTTTTAGTCCTTTAAAAATTATCAGATTTGAGTTAGATCCTTTAAAAAAAAGTCAAACTTTTTTAGTCCTTTAAAAAATTTTTTGTTTGATTTAGGTCCTTTAAGTGAGTTGATTTGCTAGGTGGCACATTTTGACCCAGTCATCATGCCTACGTGGCACGAAATGCTGACGTGACAATATTAACTTTTGAATTTAGTCCCTCTAAAAATTGATGAGTTTTGATTTTAGTCCCTCTAAAAATTGAATTTTGATTTTAGTCCCTCTGGTTTTTTTTTCTCTCTCTCTCTCACCCCCACCACCGCCACTCTCTCTCTCGTTTTCTCTCTCTCTCACCACCACCACCACCACCACTCTCTCTCTCTCTCACCCCCACCCCCACCACCACCACCACTCTCTCTCTCTCACTCGTTTTCTCGCTCTCTCTCACCCCCACCACCACCACTCTCTCATTCTCTCTCTCCTTTTCTCTCTCTCTCACCCCCACCACCGCCACTCTCTCTCTCTCTCATTTTCTCTCTCTCACCCGCACCCACCACCACCCCCCACCACTCTCTCTCTCACCCCGACCACCACCATTGATTTGTTATTGATTTATCAAGGTTCACGATTTGTTATGTAACAAATCGTGAGAGAAAGAAAACGAGAGAGAGAGAGAGAGTGTGGTGGTGGTGGGGGTAAGAGAGAGCGAGAAAACGAGAGAGAGAGAAAGAGAGTGGTGGTGGTGGTGGTGGGGGTGAGAGAGAGAGAGTGGTGGTGGTGGTGGTGGGGGTGAGAGAGAGAGTGGTGTGGTGGTGGTGGTGGTGAGAGAGAGAGAAAACGAGAGAGAGAGTGGCGGTGGTGGAGGTGAGAGAGAGAGAAAAACCAGATGGACTAAAATCAAAACTCGTCAATTTTTGGAGGGATTAAAATCAAAACTCATCAATTTTTAGAGGGACTAAAATCAAAACTCAATTTTTGGAGGGACTAAATTCAAAAGTTAATATTGCCATGTCAGCATTTCGTGCCACGTAAGCATGATGACTGGGTCAAAATGTGCCACCTAGCAAGTCAACTCACTTAAAGGACCTAAATCAAACAAATTTTTTTTTAAAAGACTAAAAAAGTTTGACTTTTTTTAAAGGACCTAACTCAAATCTGGCAATTTTTAAAGGACTAAAAACATAATTAAGCCTAAATTATATTTAAAGTTAGGGGCTTCTACGGTCCCGTAACCAATAATAAACGAGAGTTTTGCCACGTCAAATTATTATTTTTAAGAACTATAATTTTTTATATTATATTGTTGTTCTTAATCTTTTTTATTTTACAAATTTGTCCGTATGGAAAAGACCTATGCTTGTAGGTGAAAGTCCTGTTTTTCCCTCTCTTGTTTCAGTTTTACGATCGGTGATCCTCCATGTCTGATATTTTGTTCCTTATGGCCTCCGATCAACCATCGACGAAGGTTACCCTCTCCGTCGCCGATCTGGTCTTCGACAACTACTGCTCCATCGTCGCCGACTCGTGGTCCATCAAGACCGAGTACGGCAGTTCGACGACGACCCGTGCTCCAAGAGAGAGGTGGGTTTCGTGAGACAGAATACGAGAATCCGTCAATTTACCCGTAATTTTAAAATAAAATTTGAAATAAAAATAAATCTAAAATTTAAAAACTGAATTGCAAAATATTTTCACCAACGGGGCCAAAACCATTGTTTTTACAATGGGACCATAAAAATTGCCTTAAAGTTAATGTACACATATTTTTTTGACAAAGTCAATGTACACATATTAAATGGTATTTAATGAATTTAAAGAATTATTGTATTTGGATTAAAATTAAAATATTTTAATTTCATACAGTGCTATTTTACTTTTCGTGATAAATTATTGGCTTAAATATGTTTTACGTCACCGGTTTTTTGTTTTCGTTCCTTTAAATTTTTTTTTTGGACTCTGATCCTGCAATTTTAGAAATCATTTATTTTCGTCCCTAACATTAATCTCCGTTACAAAAACACGAATTTGGCAAACAAAACTCCACATCAGCTACGTCATGTCATTTATTGAGTACATGCGTCCATGATTGGCTATCTTAGGTGGCACTGTTAATAGCTCCACAGCTAGGCTTCAAAATTGGGGAAATCAAATACAGATTTGCATAAGCAATTTGTTCTGATTCCTTGTTCCAACTTCCAATTAGAGTCCTTTGTCAAAAAAAAAACCTTCCAATTAGAGAAATTGCTCAATCCTTGCACACTAAAATCAGAAATTGCTCAATCAAAAATTCCCTTTGGAGGCCTTTTCATCTCTTTAGTTGTTTGTTACTGTATCATATGCTGGTTTTTAATGTTTCTGTTTGTGATGTATAATTTGTCTTGAATCATTATTGGCATGAATATGAAGCAACGGCCTCCCTAATGGTTCCTCCGTGAATTCCATCTTAGTTTATGCAACTTGAGTTTGCAGTGTACCCCCTTGTCTTAATCCTCATATAAAACCCTAGGCCACGACTTAATAGTCCACGTTGGATGGCCAACAAGCGCGCCAACTCATCTCATTTAATGATATGGTGTGGCTGGCGTAGAGTTTCGTCTGTCAAATCAGTGTTTTTGTAACGGAGATTGACGTTGGGGACAAAAATAGATGATTTCTAAAATTGCAGGGATCAGAACCAAAAAATAAAACAAAATTAGAGGAACGTAAAACATATTTAAGCTTAAATTATTTTACAAATTTCTATACTATTGAATAGGGGTATAGTTAGCGACCTATGACAACATAACAGTCCTGGAGGGTTCGAGGGCCAAGTTTCCTTACTGCAGATATCCACATGTAAACATACGTTATTTGTCAACCCATGGAAAATATTCGTTGAATCATCTCTCCATGTAAACGTGATGGAGATAGAAATGTGTATGAGTGCTTATATGCATTTGCAATTAAACTGAACTTCCCCCCTTCGGTTCTTTGGGCAAATAATTAATTAAAGGAAAAAGATAGAGGTTTCAATTCACGTGGCTTCTTAGGCATGATTGATTATAAAAGCAAAATAAAAAGGCTTTTGAAAGCACATGTATAGTACATGCGGCTTCGAGTGTTAAAAGTTGGATTACATAGTGACAAAGAGATCTAATTATAACAATTGAAATAATTGAAAAATTCAATTCGCTCATCCTTTATAATAATTTTATACACGGAGGTTCTTTAAAACTCCTTATAACCATTTCACATTCCTAAGTCCAAACACAAAACCCTATAACTTGTTAAGTCTTTACAACATAAAAAATCCTTTTATTTTCTACACTATTTTTAATAGGGAAGTGCTGAAAGTTATGAAAAACGAAAGCACGAAATTGGTTTGAATCAACATGGTATAGTGTTATCAATGGAGCCCACTGTGTTATCCGCCAAACAGGTCCTTTGATTGGTTAGTTATCTATAAATTCAATTCGTATAATTCGTGCACTTAGATTTGGTGCATAGATCCGATACGGGTCTTTTTTTTTCTAACAAAAGTAAAACAAAATCTCAAACAAAACAATGTTACTTGAAAATAAGAAGAAATATAGAGGTGACAGGTGACATAATATGAGACTGTGGTTAATTTTCTTATATAGCAATAGATAGGTAGTATCACTGTTTGCATAAATATTGTAATTAATTTGTTTCCATTTGACTGCTTTGGTGATTAAAGGCTCCAACTTAAACCATCTTTCGCAAACGGGGGATTGACACATGATTGGAATCTCCATTCGCACTAGGTGTAAATTGAATTGGTAGGCTATACGTAAAATCCACTGTAAATCCTCTTTGAGGTTAGTTGTTCTTCCTGACCTTGTATGTGGTGTGCTCCCCAAATCTAAAAAATTTTCCTAACAAAAGGGGGGTCCGGTTCCCAGTCCAACCGATCAGTCCGGTTCTGACGATACTGCTGATTTCAGTACCAAGAATCATACTAGTCTCCCCACACTCACATGACTATTCAACATTAATCAAAATCACAAATGAACATGAGGTCTTTGGTCTTCGTCCTTGCAAAGAAGTTTCCCCCCTACTTGCTAAAGCAATGGTCGACTTGACCTGCAAATACAGTAACAACAATAATTAGAAGTTTTCGAATGAATCACCAATGGGACAAGGGAATTACTATAGATATTCACTTGAGAGTTAAGACAGATATTTATATTTATATCATTCCTAAACATGTCAAATCCATTTATAGAGTGTTTGGGTGACCTCTACAAGCCGTCCTGTAAAATCTTTCAAGCGTTGAAAGCAAAGAAAGAAATTATGAATATTTTGTATAAAATCTTATGCGTATATATTTATTGGATGAATTTTAATTTTTATGATTGGCTCTCTATAATCCTAATTTTTTTTGGGTGAACCGGTATTCTCTATACACAACTGTGGAGACTAATCCTTTGAAATACTGAGATCTATTTAAAGGATTGAAATTTCTAACAAATGCTCTTCTATACACATGACCTGGGGATCAAACCTCCGATATCATACTTAAGGAATCCGAATATCTATCACTTGTGCCACACCATGTTTGTCTCCCTATTATCCTTAGTTTGGCTATTGAATGTCCGTGACTTAATTAAGATAGATACCCTTACACAAGGGTCTTGGTCTTGGTCTTTGCCTTGGTCATTATGAGAAAGATTTTGCTCTTGCCATCAATGTAATGGGCCATAGATGACTAGCTGCCATCAATGTAATGGGCCATAGATGACTAGCCAACAGAAAAAGCAGTGAGAACCAACAAGGAAATTGGTGAGAGCGCAAAAAGTCTTGTGTTCTCCCAGCAGTTCCCCCCAAGGCTCTATATATCAGTATCCATCATATGGAACCTCTACAATCAATTCTAACAAGTTACAAGACCTATAAACTAAGAGTCACAATGAGGAACAAACCTTCTTACCTTCCTCTATGTCTTTTCCTTTCCATTTCACTCACCTTGTTTCTCAAATCAAACGCAGGAGGAAGCCTTGTGGTTTACTGGGGCCAAAACTTAGGTGAAGGCAAATTGCAGGAAACATGCAACTCTGGTCTCTACCAAATAGTAAACATAGCCTTCCTCTCAACTTTTGGCGGTAACCGCAACCCTGAGATCAATCTATCAGGCCATTGTGCACCAAACAATTGCCAGAAGATAGGAACAAGCATAAAGAGTTGCCAAAGTAGGGGCATCAAGGTCATGCTTTCAATTGGAGGTGATGACAGCAAGAACACATACTCTCTGTCATCACCAGATGATGCTAGGCATGTTGCTGACTATATTTGGGACAACTTCTTAGGAGGGACATCAAACTCTAGGCCCTTTGGGGATGCTGTTTTGGATGGGGTGGACTTTGATATTGAAGGTGGTGAACCCCATTATGCAGCACTTGCTAGAAAGCTTCATGATCACTATGCTGGTTCTAGAAAGAAGTTCTACTTAACTGCTGCCCCACAGTGCCCCTTGCAAAACAATTTGCTTCATGGGGCACTTTCAACTGGCCTTTTTGACTATGTTTGGGTCCAGTTTTACAACAACCCTCAATGTGAGTTTAACTCAAACAATCCCAGTAGTTTTCAGACCTCATGGAACCAGTGGATCAAAGCTTTCAGTGCTGAGAAGTTCTTTGTGGGGCTTCCTGCCTCACGTGCGGCGGCTCTAAACGGTTTTGTGCCGTCACAAGATCTCATAAACCAGTTGCTGCCTATTGTTGTTAGATCACCCAAGTATGGAGGTGTAATGCTATGGGATAGGTACCATGATACTATGTCTGGGTATAGTAACAAAATCAGGGGAAGGGTTTGAACAAAGGGACATAAAAGTTATAATATGTCTCCACTAGTATAAATAAAGTTCTATTAGGAACCTAAGCATTTCAAATTGTCTTTGACTATGAGTTCAAATTTTCAGTCTCATTTTTTTCACCGCATTATGCTAGGCCAACAAAGCACACCTGAATGTGCAAAAAATGCATTAAAGTTTGTAAATAATTAACAACAACAATGTAATTCAGATGCACTCTTCCATTCGGGAGTGAAATAGAACACTCCCCCACTTGCAGAAAAAGGAAAAGGCCAAGGGACCAGAACTACTTGCATCATTCACAGCACCATACAAGAAGCTTTTATGAACAGGTGGCCTATCCTTAAATGTTGAATTTTTGTGGAACATCATAGTCGTCAAAGTCATATCTCTGTCTCTCTCTTCCTACCTGAGTACAGTCACTGTTGTTAGTTATCAATAATCTATATACAAGTTCAGATAAAAGGAGGCAAACGGTTAAACACACTAACCTTAGACAAGTACAACTGATCACATGAAATCTGTTCATCCATTGCAGTTAGTTTCTTTGACAGTGCCATTATTCTGTACATTAATTAAGAAGATGAGTAGGGACATATTGACATGCAACACCACCAAATTAACTATTAAAATAATTAATCAAAAGGCTTAATTACACCTTAAGTGCTTTCCATTTGGACTTTGTACGACTTTGATCCCTCAACCTCAAATTTTCTTTGAGCCATCCAAGTCCCTCTTTTTAAAAAACTAAGCATATGTGGTCCTCCGTCAATTTTCTTTTATCTAATACCCTTAAATTTTCAATTTTTATCAAAATATTTGGGAGTTTATGATGAACTTAATATATGAAATAATTTTAAGATTCGTTCTGGGGTGGATCACTCTTATGGGTGGTTCATGGTGAACCACTAATTGTAAAACTTTCACAAAACTTTAGTAGTCATTAGATTTATTGATAAAAAATCAATGACCCAAATCAATTGAAAAAAAGAGAGAACACACATATATTCTCTCACACAGTCATACCCCTCCCCCTCCCCCACCTCCATTACGCTGCTCTTCTTCTCTAGTGCCATCACCACCACACCTCCACCGTCAACTTCGGTGCCGTGCTCATAGAAAAAGGGAAAAAAATCTTATTGTTTTCTCATCCAGTTCCTCTTCTTCCAACAACTTACATTCAGCGTGTCAAAATAATCTATTTTTCCGTCTGTTTCCTTATTTCTCCTTTTTTTTCCTCTAATTTTTCTATTTTTTTTTTTAAAAATTGATACACGACTCGATTGGCGTTTGATTTTCTGCTTCGTTTGTTTAACTGGTAGCAAGCAAGGAACGATGAGTTTCAATTATCTGTGAGAAACAGAAGAAAAAAAAAGGGTTCATTTTTCGATTTTCTTCATGCGCTGGGTTCGTTGAAGTTATTCTTCTGGGGTTGCAAAAAAAGGAACCAGCGATACCAAGACCAAGAGAGCCAACAAAGGGGACGATTGGTCGAAGCCGCCGCCGCCGCCGAAGAAGGCCCCGAAAAACAACGTCGTTTCGCCCAAAACGACGCCGGTGGCAGAGCCGGCTACTAGACCGGGGAAGAGGGGTCATGACGTTATCGGTGGCGGCATTGGCGTCGATAGGATGTTCGGCATAATGTATCATCGAAAGCGGGAGAGGACGGTTAGTTCTTCAAGCTCAAAACTTTCTAGAAGGAAAGGAGAAGAAAGGGGTGAGAGTGGTGGCTATAGTGCGTTTGCGGTTGTTGTGAGTCCCTACGCTAGGAACAGTTTTTTGAGTTTGTTGGTTTTGGTGTTGAGTTACAAGAAGAGGGTCGGAGTTACACTACCAGAGCTCTTGGCCTTTTTCCTGTCATGACACGATGAGATATAGGATGCAGGTTGGCGGACTGGGGTTGGGGGAGAGGTGGGGTAGGGATTTGAGTGAGGTTGGGTGTAGTTATTCCCATTTTAATTTTTAAAAGATCTGGACCTTTAATTTTTATTTTAACAAATCCAACGGTCTATATTATTAATGATATTACTGGTCCATGGTGAACCACCTATTTGGTCGTTCACCCTAGACGTAGCCTCATTTTAAATGTCAAGAAGTTAAAATTTTAGTTAAATTTTGATAAAATTTGAACAATTTTGTAGGATATGAGATTAGGGTTTGAACAAGGAAATATTTAGGGTTTTTTTATTTTGAATGAAATTTGATATATTGATTGGTGAGGTTTAAGCAGAAGAAAGTTTAAAACAACTTAATCATTCAATTTGTGAAAACTATGAGTAAGTTGCAAGAACTTGAGAGTTTTAAGGAAATGAAGAGTGATGGAGGGGGATGCATTGCATTATTAACAATTAAAACATTGAGGGGCTAAATTTGCTCAAAAAATTATAGGGGTACCAAAATCACACATCAGCTAATAAATGGACTAAACGTACAATTAAACCCTAATAAAAAACTGTTTTGGCAGCATATTTTCACTTGAAATTTTCAGGTAGAACTTGCTGATTGTCGTATTAGACAGACAGTATAGGAAAGTCATTGTGCTTAAGAAGTTTAACATAAAATATAACAAACGCATACCTCTGGATTGATGAATCAACATGCTCAATCATCTCACAGGTTTTGTACTGTTCAGGATCCTCTAAGAATCTCACCATTCCATCCTTCTGGTTGATCGCTGCATATATATCACCATCCTGAATCTGTAGTTCAGGAGTATGTATGTTGTTAGTGGTGAATTGTAAATGCTACATGAAAATTCTAAAAAATAGCATTCGGAGGATCACCATTTGTAGCACATGCATTTCAGCAGCTTCCTTGGCGCTATTTAACTGCACCGTGTTGGCTATGTCTTGCAGAGAAAGTGTCAAGTATGTCTGGGTCAATCTCTGAATATTCCGCTTATACATCGATGATACAACCTGCTTAACCAATCCAAGGTTGTTGTCCTGAAAAATAAATTTCACATAAATCTCAGTGTCACATAAATAAGGTTTAAATAAAACTCTCTGTATTCACATAAAACAAGGTTTAAATAACCCCAATTTCACATAAAACTATAAAAGTACCCACAGAATGATAAGAAATGGTTCAAATAAAGGATAAGTGTGAGAAAGAACCCACAGATTCAAACATCTCTGTATTTGTCTTGACGTATGCCTCTAATTCTGCAATTTTTCCAGTGCTATAACTATTTGCCAATTCGATGTAAGGCTGCTCAAATTTTTTTTTTTGTGGGGGATGAAGAGGTTAGCATGGCTCAAGTTATAAAACTTCAAAACAGATGCTTGAGAGGCAAGCCAAATGAAATTCGAAAAAATATGCTTCAGAGTAATCGACCAAACTAGTAAATGGCAAGTCATGTTTCCATTAAAGTTGTGAAACAAGTCCCATTCATCATTTGCTAGGCTCGAGCACTTACTCTCATTACAATCTGAAAAGTACTTCCCACTTATCCCTTCTGTTTTTGGACTCAGCAACTTAACACGTCCTTGATGCATATTCCGGAAATTGAATTCATTCCGGAGCAGAAATTCAATTTCCGTTATATATCAAAAATAATAAAATGGACTTTTGGAATCTCAAATTTACGGAATACAAAAAAATTCAAATCACACTGTAATTTCAATTTTCGGAATGCAACATTTGTATTTCGGAAATTGATTTCCCGGGAAAAATGCGATTTTGAGATTTCAAGTACCAAAACACAATATTAAAAAAGGATAATTTCGAGATTTCAAGTACCAAAAATTTTAAAATAAGGTATATGACTTATTTGAAAAGCATATTTACCAATTCCCAATACTAATATGCTAGAAACGGATTTCTTTAATGTGGATAGAACCCAATGGATGTATCGTAAATTAGCTCGTCATGATCATCTTTAGGATGTGATTCCTTGGGCTTTGGTTTCGGCCTTTTGAAATACTATTCAGATTTTATCAAAACATATGATGATTGCCAAGAAACACACCTTACTTACATGCCAATATACAGAAACTAAAAACATATTTAAAAGAATATACAGAAACTAAGTCTACCTTTTTCAATTCTTATATTCTTTTAAAAGTTGTTTCAATTTTCAAATATACATGCCGGATTTCTTTCGCATAAATATTGTAATTGATTTGTTTCCATTTGACTGTTTTGGTGATTAAGGCTCCAACTTAAACCATCTTCCGAAGTTCGTTTGTGAACTGTCTCTGATTTCAGTACCTAGTACTGTACTAGTCTTCCCACACTCACATGGCTCTATATTGAATTCAACATTGATCAATCATAAATGAACATGAGGTCTTTGGTCTTCGTCCTTGCAAAGAAGTTTCCCTCCGACTTGCTAAAGCAATAGTTCACTTGACTTTCAAATACAGTAACAACAATAATTAAGAAGTTTTCGAATGAATCACCAATGGGACAATGGAATTACTATTAGATTTTTCACTTAAGACAGATATTTATATTTATATCATTCCTAAACATGTCAAATCCATTTGAACCCTAAAGATCGTCCAGCAAAATCTTTGAGTATTGAAATCAAAGAAAGAAATTTTGAATATTTTGTATAAAATCTTAATTGGATGAGTTTTAATTTCTATGATTGGCTGCCTATTATCTTAATTTATTTTTTGAGTGAACAAGTATCCTCTACGTGAAACTATAGAAACTAATCATTTGAGATACTGAGATCCATTTAAATTTAAATGATTGACATCTCCCAATCCATACACATGGCCTAAAGATCAGACCCCTAACATCATACTTAAGAGGCCCGAGTATCTACCGCCTGTGCACACCAGGTTGATCTCCCTATCATCCTAAGTTTGGCTATTGAATGTCCGTGACTTGATTAAGATAGATACCCTTACACAACGGTCTTGGTCTTGGTCTTGGTCTTTTGTCTTGGTCATTATGGCAAAGATTTTGCTCTTGCCATTAATGTAATGGGGCATAGTTGACTAGTCAACAGAAAAAGCAGTGAGAACCAACAAGGAAATTGGTGAGAGCGCAAAAAATCTTGTGTTCTCCTAGCAATTCCCCAAGCCTCTCTATATATTAGTATCCATCATATGGAACCTCTACAATCAATTCCAACAAGTTACAAGACCTATAAACTAATTGAGTCACAATGAGGAACAAACCTTCTTACCTTCCTCTATGTCTTTTCCTTTCCATTTCACTCACCTTGTTTCTCAAATCAAACGCAGGAGGAAGCCTTGTGGTTTACTGGGGCCAAAACTTAGGTGAAGGCAAATTGCTGGAAACATGCAACTCTGGTCTCTATCAAATAGTAAACATAGCCTTCCTCTCAACTTTTGGCGGTAACCGCAACCCTGAGATCAATCTATCAGGCCATTGTGCACCAAACAATTGCCAGAAGATAGGAACAAGCATAAAGAGTTGCCAAAATAGGGGCATCAAGGTCATGCTTTCAATTGGAGGTGATGACAGCAAGAACACATACTCTCTGTCATCACCAGATGATGCTAGGCATGTTGCTGACTATATTTGGGACAACTTCTTAGGAGGGACATCAAACTCTAGGCCCTTTGGGGATGCTGTTTTGGATGGGGTGGACTTTGATATTGAAGGTGGTGAACCCCATTATGCAGCACTTGCTAGAAAGCTTCATGATCACTATGCTGGTTCTAGAAAGAAGTTCTACTTAACTGCTGCCCCACAGTGCCCCTTGCAAAACAATTTGCTTCATGGGGCACTTTCAACTGGCCTTTTTGACTATGTTTGGGTCCAGTTTTACAACAACCCTCAATGTGAGTTTAACTCAAACAATCCCAGTAGTTTTCAGAGCTCATGGAACCAGTGGATCAAAGCTTTCAGTGCTGAGAAGTTCTTTGTGGGGCTTCCTGCCTCACGTGAGGCGGCTCTAAACGGTTTTGTGCCGTCACAAGATCTCATAAACCAGTTGCTGCCTATTGTTGTTAGATCACCCAAGTATGGAGGTGTAATGCTATGGGATAGGTACCATGATACTATGTCTGGGTATAGTAACAAAATCAGGGGAAGGGTTTGAACAAAGGGACATAAAAGTTATAATTTGTCTCCACTAGTATAAATAAAGTTCTATTAGGAACCTAAGCATTTCAAATTGTCTTTGACTATGAGTTCAAATTTTCAGTCTCATTTTTTTCACCGCATTATGCTAGGCCAACAAAGCACACCTGAATGTGCAAAAAATGCATTAAAGTTTGTAAATAATTAACAATAACAATATAATTCAGATGCACTCTTCCATTCGGGAGTGAAATAGAACACTCCCCCACTTGCAGAAAAAGGAAAAGGCCAATGAACCAGAACTACTTGCATCATTCACAGCACCATACAAGAAGCTTTTATGAACAGGTGGCCTATCCTTAAATGTTGAATTTTTGTGGAACATCATAGTCGTCAAAGTCATATCTCTGTCTCTCTCTTCCTACCTGAGTACAGTCACTGTTGTTAGTTATCAATAATCTATATACAAGTTCAGATAACAGGAGGCAAACGGTTAAACACACTAACCTTAGACAAGTACAACTGATCACATGAAATCTGTTCATCCATTGCAGTTAGTTTCTTTGACAGTGCCATTATTCTGTACATTAGTTAAGAAGAAACATGAGTAGGGACATATTGACACAGAACACCACCAAATTAACTATTAAAATAATTAATCAAAAGGCTTAATTACACTTTAAGTGCTTTCCGTTTGGACTTTGTACGGCTTTGATCCCTCAACCTCAAATTTTCTTTGAGCCATCCAAGTCCCTCTTTTTAAAAAATTAAGCATATGTGGTCCTCGTCAATTTTCTTTCATCTAATACCCTTAAATTCTCAATTTTTATCAAAATATTTGGGAGTTTATGATGAACTTGATATATGAAATAATTTTAAATGTCAAGAAGTTAAAATTTTGATAAAATTTGAACAATTTTGAATGAAATTTGATATATTGATTGGTGAGGTTTAAGCAGAAGAAGGTTTAAAACAACTTAATCATTCAATTTGTGAAAACTTTGACTAAGTTGCAAGAACTTGAGAGTTTTATGTAAATGAAGAGTGATGGAGAGGGATTCATTTATAACAATTAAAACATTGAGGGACTAAATTTGCTCAAAAAATTGTAGGGGGGGCCAAAATCATACATTAGCTAATAAAGGGACTAAACGTACAATTAAACCCTAATAACAAAACTGTTTTGGCAGCATATTTTCGCTTGAAATTTTCAGGTAGAACTTACTGATTGTCTTATTAGACAGAGAGTATAGGAAAGTCATTGTGCTTAAGAAGTTTAACATAAAATATAACAAACGCATACCTCTGGATTGATGAATCAACATGCTCAATCATCTCACAAGTTTTGTACTGTTCAGGATCCTCTAAGAATCTCACCATTCCATCCTTCTGGTTGATCGCTGCATATATGTCACCATCCTGAATCTGTAGTTCAGGAGTATATATGTTGTTAGTGGTAAAATGCAAATGCTACATGAAAATGACTAAAAAATAGCATTCGGAGGATCACCATTTGTAGCACATGCATTTCAGCTTCCTTGGCGCTATTTAACTGCACCGTGTTGGCTATGTCTTGCAGAGAAAGTGTCAAGTATGTCTGAGTCAATCTCTGAATATTCCGCTTATACATCGATGATACAACCTGCTTAACCAGTCCAAGGTTGTTGTCCTGAAAAAGAAATTTCACATAAATCTCAGTGTCACATAAACAAGGTTTAAATAAAACTGTGTATTCACATAAAACAAGGTTTAAATAACCCCAATTTCACATAAAACTATAAAAGTACCCACAGAATGATAAGAAATGGTTCAAATAAAGGACAAGTGTGAGAAAGAACCTACAGATTCAAACATCTCTGTATTTGTCTTGACGTATGCCTCTAATTCTGCAATTTTTCCAGTGCTATAACTATTTGCCAATTCGATGTAAGCCTGCTCAAATTTTTTTTTTGTGGGGGATGAAGAGGTTAGCATGGCTCAAGTTATAAAACTTCAAAACAGATGCTTGAGAGGCAAGCCAAATGAAATTCGAAAAAATATGCTTCAGAGTAATCGACCGAACTAGTAAATGGCAAGTCATGTTTCCATTCAAGTTGATCGTACAAGAAAATAATTCTAAATAAGCTAATTTATGAATATGAAAAAAATGAGGGAAGCTACAAATTGTATCTAAGGTTGGATAAACTAAACTCTATGACCCAGAAACATTTGCTGCACCTCACTCACAATATATGTCCAGATTACAAACAGAAATCTATTTAAAACAAAGTTATCTCATCCATACATTGGAAACTCTAAAGTCTCAACTAAATCAGTTGCCATTGCCTTTAATCAAAAGAAAGGGGGGTGGGGACAAAAACTGTCACTGCAAAATACAAAGTCAGATAACCCAAGCAACCAAGTACATGAAACGTTGTAACTATTTTAGGATAGAATATTTCATTCTTTCTTTTTTTATTCTTCTGTCAATAGCACCGTGATAGTGTGTAATTATTAGGATAGATTTTATTTCCTTTTTTCCTGATTATCATTTGTTACAACCCATGTACAATAATCTATATATTAGAGCTGTAATTCGTAACTCATTACTCAACTTTCAAATTGAAACCACAGCTAGTAACAACAGACACATTACAGTTGGAGGAAAACAAATTAAAGGGAAAGAAATAAGAAAGCTGAGAGCACAACTCCTCTTATTAAAGGAATTAATAGGCTCCTTTCAATGTACTACATAATTTAACAACATCCTCAAAATATCTTATAAAAGAGCATCAATGTTAATATTTTATTCAAAAAAGGTCAAAGGTTTCTCGTCTTTTACTCATGTCGACAGAATTAAAGTCATACCTGACAAAAGTTCTTCAGGTTCCTTTGAGCGACTGAAGAAGAATACTTTGGAAAACCGGAAGAGAACTGCCACCAAAGATATGGCAGGTCAGCTGATTAACTACAAAGATAGAACCTCATATAGAATAAATGTTAAATTGGTCAAATTGAGAAAATCCTACAGATGAACTATTTGTCTTCTGACAATAAAGATGATATTTGAATGAGATGCATGCGGAATCATTTACAGTGCAATCTCTTAAAAAAAATGAGACAAACAATTTACCACTTCTTTCATAATTGTTTTTTGGGAAAAAAAATTCACAATATTATATAAGGGCAAAATTTTGATTTAATACCTACATAAAGCCATGCCATCATAGAGGCAAGAAAAGGGTAAAAAGGCTTACCTGTCCATGATGAATGAGAGAGACCAATATGTATTTTTTGTAAGCTTCAACAGCTATAGCATTTATGGTAGACATGGGAGCAGTTACAACCTAGAAAATATAACTCATGAGCTACTACAAACATTGATGAAACAAAAGGTTGATACTGAACAAAGTCATGAAACACGAGCAATACAAGTCATAGTTGTAGATAGATTACTTACATTATGCAGAAGGTCCAATGCCTTCTGAAAGCGCTTCTGTCCAATGCATATCATACCTCTGTTAGAAAGTCAAAGACAGAAAGTAAGACACTGTAGTCTGTATGCAAATTCCTCACTAACAATTCATGAGACAGCATGATCTGAATCACTAAATGTTAGTGACTGTGAGTATTTAATATACTCATCAATCTGCTCCATGCACATTTCAATTTAATTATGATCAACTGGATAAGAGAATAACTTCAAGTTGTCATATTTTGTTTTTGCATTTGAATACTCATGCATTTGCAGGGAGCTAGAGTCTAGATTAGAAGATATAGATCAAACGAAGACCAGAAAACTGCAATGGAAGTTGGTGCACATGCTGGTCAATAACACTAGATAAAATAGTGGAATGGATCAACGGAGAGGAATGGATCAACACTTCATTTGTTGTTCTTCTAGGGAGTTAGTATTAAAAGTATCTAGCTAGAAAACTAATCTTATATCAATATGACAGATGAGAGGGGTGAACCGGGACAACTGGATCTTCCATGAATGATGAAAATTAATCTTATATGATCACTGTTTTAAATGATCATGCAATATTCATGTAGCCCTTGATTGACCATCATTTAAATCTTCACACACATAAGGAATTAAGGATGGTTAAATAAAGACATTGCATAATTCATTGTTGCATTTATAATTTGCTCATGCATATCAAACTCATAAAGTTTCATGTAAATCCACATCACTCTGTATTCCATTTATAAAGTATGCTTTTCAAATTAAAAAATCATCCTTTTCATCATATACATGGTACTTTAAATTATATAAATTTTGGCAGGTACAATTAATATGACAATTGGTTGTAATCCAATGATCAGATTTCAACACCAATTTCTAAGGAGATTCTAGATGGTGTAAGTGTAACAGCATCAAGTCTTACACTGAGAACCAATAATCATAAATGAAAACCTCAAAGATTCAATCATGTAAGGCAATGTTAGGATGGAGGACTAAACTCTCCCTTAATTGAGAGTTTATAAAATGAGGGGAGGAAAATAGGATATTATCATGAAACCCCAAACCCTCATTAATTTTTGTTAACATTTTAAAATTCCACTAATTTAGAGGATTTTGGAGGAGGACTCCAAACATCCAAACCAGAGGAAAGAAACTAATTAATTAAATTTCTATCCTCTTCCCGTCCCTCCCCTATCATTTCCTTTTGACTTTTCCGCCCTTCCAACTCCTAAGTCCCATATACACTCTTGAGTGAAAGTTCTACAACCATACCACTAATGTAAAAAACATAAAACTACCTATATTTTTTATTGAGATAATAAGAACAAGTTGAAAAAAAATATTATTGGTATTGAAGAAATTACAGCATATTCTATAAACTAAAATGCAATACTGAAATATGGACAAATCCCACATCTATCTTTCTGTTCCACCTCAAAAAGAAAGAAAAGAAGAGAGCAACAAACCCGTAATAACAGTAGAGAAAAAGGTCTCGTGGTTGGTCTACTTCGAAAACATCATCATCCAATATGGATAGACCGGTTTTGTAGCACTTTGCCAACAAGCAAAGCAGAAGAAACTCCGCATGCAAGGGAGTCAAATGTTCCCTGGAGTTTCTGAAGAGCAGTCAACAAAGGAGCCACCCCACGTATGGGAGCTTCCAGCAGCATTACTTGGTCCTTCAACTGCTTGCATACAGATATAACTACCACAACACAAAAAGCAATAAAATATAAAACAAAGTTACACAGAAATAGTAATTTTTACGTGTGCACAATAGGGGGTGACCACGTGTGCACAATTTCGACATGCCATAATATTACTTTTTAAAACTTGTTTATCCAATATAGTGAAATATGATCAGAAATCTATATAAAACTTGTATCTATAGTTATTAAACTCAATGAGACAAGATTTGAACCCCATTATTACAACACAAATAGTAAGTACATTTATCAGGCGCCAACCGAATCTGCTCCACGCTGCAAGCACTGATGAACCTGGCAATGATTGGAACTATGGTCTCAGCTTGCTGTTTCGAAACCGGAGCAGCAGCAGTGGACGCTTCTCTGTAACCAAAAACATATGCCTCCAATTAAAAAAAAAACTCACCATTTCAATAACAAACGAAACAGTCACAAGAACAAGATTTAAGGGCCAGCTTAGACAAACTTCTCAACAAACAATTATGGCAAAAGTAAATATTAAAAGAATCTCACAATAACTACGAGTTTTGCATATCGATTTTTCCATAAGCTTCCTCTATAAACGCCTATAAGTTTATAGCAGATTTCTCACAAGTGAATAATCATAATTGAGAAGGGTGAACTAGAAACTAATCCAAACTCGTCTAAATCCAAAACAGACAACCACCTGAGCAGTAATTAGTTAGGGTGTGTTTGTTTTCTCATTTGCAATGGAAGATTTATCTTCCCAATGCATGAAATGGAGAAGTAACAATTTGTTGCTTCTCCATTTCATGCATTGGGAAGATAAATCTTCCATTACAAATGAGAAAACAAAAACACCCTAATATTCCAGGGTCCAAAAACTAGGGTTTTAAGCACCAACATCCGCAACTGCAACATCATGGTTTTCAGAGTTTCCATTCCCACAATTGCAGCTGCATTGATCGCATTTGTCCACAATTTTCTGCAATATCAAGGATTGCGACATAACTGCGACCACGGCCGCAATTTAAAACCTTGATGGTTTTCAGAGTCTCTCAAACCACAATTGTAGCCTTATTGATTGCATTTGTTTGCAATTTTTTGCAATATCAAAGATCATGCCATAATCGTAACCACGACCGCAATTTAAAACCTTGAGTGTAAATTCTAGTAGAAGCAACAATGAAAATGAAATGAAGGAAAAGGTTACGATGATGATTACTTACAGGATATAGAGAAAACCGAGGGAGTGGATGGAAGGGTCAAGGAGAGAGAGGAGTGGAGACAAGCGAGTTGACTCGGAGCGGAGCGAGTCATCGGCCTGCTTCAATACGATGTGGAGGCGAGCGATGTCGGCTTGGGTGCTCGACAACCCTTGGATTTGGGCAACCACCACTTCCAGTAGGTCCATGCCGCCACGCAAACTCGCGAGTTGACTCGTTCCGTTCGTTTCCACCGCGATTCTTCCAAAAACTCAGTGCAGCACAACTGCAGAGCCAAACACGGCACAGACAGTGACACACAACAAGATAAGACACAACCTCTTCCTCTCTCTCTATATGAGTTTAGTGCTTACGTGCTTGTCTCCTTTTCATTATTAGGTGGATTTTACGGTGGAGTTGCAGCTGTTGGATCAAGTAGTGGTAATAATAAGAAGCTTAATTACACTTTTGGTCTCTAGGTATTGAGATTGTGTAATTTTGATTAAATCTTAATTTAAGTTTTGATTTACATGAATTTTTATAGACTCAATCTACTATATAAGAACTATTAATTCATCAGTTGGATCGGTTAATTTTGCATTGTACAGAAAATTATTATTTGGTGTAAATATAAGAGTTTGCCACCTCGAGTTAATTAATCCCCTCCCATAATAATAATAATAGCACTGCTATTTCTTAGGAAGTAATCCCTACAAAAATAGCACGAAGAAGACAATAGTCAATTAGGGGATGGGTGACACTGACAATACACGAGTGGGTCAAAAACATAAACTCTCCCCTCCAAAAACTCCCCTCCCAAACATTTTATGTTTTTCCTTTCCCTTTCATTTTTCCCTTAAAATATCAAAACGCTTCCCTCCGCTCCCCTTCAAACTCTCAAACAAACCCTTAGCCCCTGTTTGGTTGGAGGGAATGAGAGAGATTATTTTAAATCTTTTACGTTTGGTTCATTTTTTTGAAGGGGAGAGGAGAGGAAGGGAGGGGATCAAAATCCCTCATCACTTGATTTTGGCTCCCCTCCAATAATGGAGAATTTGGAGGAATTTTAAAATATTGAATTAAATAACCCTATTTAAAAACTAACACAAATGTTTACAAGGGCATAAAATATAAATTAGACATTTTTCTCAATTAAAATCCATCCCCTCCCCCTCTCAATCAACCATAATATCTAATTAAATCCCTCGCTCCCTCCCCTCCCCTCCATTAAAATCCCTCCCCTCCTCTTTTTTAAATAGGGTGTGTTTGGGAGTTTTGAAAGGGAGAGGAGAGGGAAGAGTTTATTGCAACATTTTAGTTTTATAAAAAAAGGGAAAAATATGTATAAAAAACACTCTAAAAACCTCCAAACCCTCTCCCTAATACATTTTTAGAGTTTCTCTAAATTGGTGGTTTTGATTTTTTATTAAAAATGAACATCCATGCAAGGTAGGAGAGTATCATCCCTTTCCTTTTCCTTCACTTTTTCCTTAAAATGTCAAAACCCTCCCCTTCCCTCCCTTTCCCTCTCTCTTTCCCTCCAAAGCTTTCAAACACACCTTTAGTGACTAGTGAGACCACAGTAGATGAGCCATGCTATGTTTGGTTCTTTGTTCAAAGTATGTTGTATGAATATCAATAACCGAGTTTGTGAGAAGGAACTAATATATTCTATCACCAAACTTTTTTTTTGGTCATTTTGGGGAGGGGGGATTTTTTTTGGTGGGGGGGAGTGGGTGGGGATCGAACCCCACCCTTTCAAGGCAACTCCCTGCACTTAATCACTTGTGCTACATAGGGGAGTTATATTCTATTAGCAAACTGAGTTTCAAGGTTTTGCAACTAAGGTGGAGGGCCAGAGATCCAAAAAAAATTACATCAAAATCCTACAAGGGAAATTATAGACACAGACTTCTGTGTAAGTGAAATTATAGATTTATTTTAAACTAGCCAATTGACCCATGCAACACACGGGTTTGGTTATTTTTTATATATGATATAAAATGACTTATTTATATAGTAATAAATCGATACATGAATATATGATATATTCTAAATTTATAATAGTGTTGATTTAGTGACATTGTACTTGAAAATTTATAGAAACAAAAAAAAATGGATGAAGCCTGTAAGTAAATATTATTTTACTAATCAAAAATAAAATTAAAAGAAAAATAATTTTACAATTTGAAATTTAAATAAAAAATAAAATGAAACACATAAGAAAAACACCATTTTATTCATCAGAAATAAAATTAAAACAAAAATAATTGTATAACCTAAAAAATTTAAAGCAAGAAGATAAGATGAGTGTAACCCATAAGCTAACAATATTTTATTAATAAAAAATAAAAGCAAAAGAAAAATAATTTTACAACCTAAAATTTTTAGGAACGAAGAAAGATGAATGTAACCCATAAGCAAATAGTATTAATTGATTAGAAAAAATAATTTTGTAACCTAAAAATTTACATGAATAAATAAATATGAATGGAGCCCGTAAGCAAATATTATTTTATTGATAAAAATGAATAAAAAAAATAATTTTACTACATAAAAAATTTACAAGAACAAAGAAAAGTGAATTGAACTCGTAATCAAATACTATTTTAAAAAATATGAATAAAACTTGTATATAAAATTTATTTTATTTATCAAAAGCAAAATTTAAAAAATAAATTTATAACCTGAATATTTACACAAATAATTTTTTTTCAGTAAAACTTATAAGCAAATACTAATTTATATATCAAAAATAAACTTAACAATTATATATTATTTAACTCTAATATTTTTTTATTTTTTTATACATCTAACATTTATTTATTTGTTCACTTGGATATTCCATTCATCGCTGTGCACTATCATATGAATCACAAGATTCATGATACCTACCCCAAATGCCTCTGTAATATAATTTTGGAATAATTATTATTTATTAATTAATAAATAGTCAATTAGAATGTGTAATGCATTACAATGGCGTGCAATGTTTTCTCGAATCTCAAGACTTAGCCTTTTTTCATCTCACCACAATATATCCACCCTTGGTTTGTGCGTATTGGTTTGTGCGTATGAAAAATTAGTTGAGATTAAAAATAAAAAATTACTTGGCGGGAACACTGTTTCATGATTAACCAAAAATTTTATAGTAATAGATGAGAGCTCAAATACTCAAACTAGTATTTGAGCGATCTCCCCTCGAATCAAAAAAATTAGTACTTGAAGTAGCATCAAAATAGTCCAAATTGATGTCAGGCGGAGCAGGACCTAAACATCATTTTAATAATGTCACTTTACATCTTTGGAAGATTAATTTGATGTAACCCATATTTGGACCATAAAAAATCGATGCCAAATGTATCTTTAGAAGGCCAAATGTAACTTTTTAACTTTAACTTGAAGCATTATCATCACTCTACGAAAAAAGATGCAAAAATTCACTATTTTGTGTGTCAAACATTCTTTCTTGGCTATGTTCTTACTAGAAGACTTGTAAAACAAATGAATTCAAACACAATTCGCTATGGCATTATAGGATTTGCTAAAAGCAAACAGATAAAGGGAAACAAAAAGAACATGAATACAATTCGTTTGTTTGGGTATAAAAATACGTTTACCTAAAAATAAATCTATAGTTACTTTAGGTTCAAACGTATTTTTGCAGTCTTCCAATGGAAAACTAAACATGCACCGGTGTTTCATTCAACTGATAACCCATAGGTCAGTACCAACTAACTCCCTTGAGCAAAATAAAGTATTCATGCACTCTCTTCCTGTGCAGCCTTCTGTTGTTGCAGCTCTGCCTTCTTCTGTGCTCGAACCATGGCACGTCTTGCTCGTGGCCGCATTTCTCGTACGTTTCTGGGAGGCATCACATAAGGTTCAAGTGGCCGATCGCCAAAAGGGTGCTCACTGCCAAGAAAGATCCTTAATTTTCAATCCCTATCCTACAAATAATGCAAAGAAATGCAACTTATCAGATCAGTTCTTTAATATTGTATAATGAACAAACGAAAAATCAGAAAGTAAAAACAAGCTCTCAACAAAAGGAAACAAAATATAATGGAAAACCACTGCTATCAAGAAAACAATCCTTTAGCAAAAGGTCGTTGACCTTCATCTCTGGACATGTATGACAATGACCTGGTGATTTTTTATGTGCAATGATAACACTGTTCCCCAATGCTCTTCTCTCTTTTATAATCCAAGTGCCAGAAAAATACTAAAGGTAAACATTGGATCATAAGAAGCAACAATTGATGAAGTTGCCAACAAGGCTTGTTGGATGCCTAACCATAAAAGATGGGGCAACCACCTCTCCCCTAAACTTTCTATTAACCCCTAAAATGAAATTCTGTAAGTTCATACATCAGCAATTTTGATTATCATATTGACATGCTTTCTTTGTCACACTGTGAAGGTTTATTAATGAAAGTTTTGGTGGTGAAGTTTTCTAAGAAATTAAGATCACTTGGTTCCTAATTTCCTATTTGTTTGACATGGAATGATAAAAGTGGATTTTGAGTTGGCTAAATTCATAATGGATGACAACAGAAGTTCAACGGAGTTGTTAGAAGACTGACATTTTAGAATCCAATCCATGACAAAAAACAAGTCAAGAGACTTGCTCCAATAACATAGGATGAATAGATCATGTCTCGTACTCCAAATAGCTGGATTACTAGCTACAATTGTGAAAAAATAGCAATAGCAATTCTTCCAGGAGTTAAGGACTGCTGCTAAAAATGGTTGTGACTTTTTTAAAGGATACATTGCCACGATAGTCTGTCTCATTCTTTTATTTTGTTCTTTTGAATTGCAATTTGGCTCCAAATGGTCATGGGTCTGTATGGGTTAGTTTGTAAAAGAATTGATTCTGGGAGAATAGATTTTGAATTTCTTATTGGGGTCTCATAAGTAAAATAATTTTGGGTAGTTATTTTAGAAAATTATGGGTTCCACTTGTTACAACTAATTTATAATGTTGCTTGAAGGGTACCTTTCGGAAAACCATTGGGTCCTACCTCAAAATGAATTTTGTTCACCACTAAAGCTAATCATGAGTCACTTCCATTGGATTTGATTCCTACAGTAGGAATTGATCTGGACATAACCAAACATCCTTAAAATGTCATTGCATACTGTTTGAGAGTTTTATTTAAGTGTTTTGTGGGTCTCAAATGGGATTCTACTCTTGCAAAATCAAACACCAAACATGAAAAAAAAAAACTCTCATTCTGGCCACTAGTAATTAAATACCATACTCATAGCTCAAAAAAATTCCAAAAACATTGGTCTACACAGCACTTACATCACGTAGATTGTTTTTAGGCAGCATGCGCATAACAGCTTTCCGGATAACATCTGTAGGGTCTTTGGCCATCTGATCCTTCAAAGTTCTTTCCTTGAGGTGGCCCACATACCTATATGTCACTACATTATGTCAAAATAGTCTGAAAAATAACAAAACATTATGTGGCATAAGAAAACGAATAAACAAACGGCAATTATAATATTGGTGGTAGAATTTCTTTGAAAATAAGCATCTAAATCAGAATAAAACCATTTGATTTTATAAGAAGCCTAAAATTATAAATATTTGGTTCTAATTAAAAGTATTAAAGGAAATCATGCAAAGAACTTGCCCTGTATGCCAGTAGTAGACCTTGTCTGTAAGTTTTCTCCCAGTCACACAAACATCCTTGGCATTAAGGACAATGCACATATCGCCATCATCACGATAAGAAGCATAAGTTGGCTTATCCTTTCCCATAACTACAGTAGCTATTTGAGATGCCAACCTCCCAAGAACCTACATGAGAAACATATGCATTAGCAAAATGATCTCATGACTTCGCATAAGCAAATCGCACAGTAGTTGATCACACTCCAGATGCTAATCAAAGGTGTATAAAATGTCCAAAGCTCAGGGACCTTCAGTATGATCTCAAATAGCACTTGCTAATAAGTAATTCACCCAATAAATTGTCTGAAAATCTCCACAAATACCACTTCATGGCTTTATCTTCTGAGAGAAGTAATTACTCATGATAATTTAGATAAAATATATGATCCCCTTTGAACTAGCTTTATAACTAGATATTGCAAAAGATATATATTCATTCTGAACGATTATCAAGTGAAATCTCTATGAAATTGGCTTGTCCTATAATGTGGATAACTCTTCACCTAAAAAGCACAAATACAACATGGGACACAAATACAATACAATATGGGAATACAACAAATTTTAAAAATAACAGGACACCACACGACTATAATACACCATACAAAATCAACATAAAGCACAAATCTTAAACCGAAAGAGAGAATCAACATTCTAAAAGCAAACACAAGTCATTATATCCATAGTAAAATGTTTTTTTTTTATTATTCTGATATCCCCATCTGTATCAGTATAATTCGAAAAATCAAAGCAAAAAGTTACATAAAGTAGCTAGGAATTTCTGAAGCACCCAACATAGACATGTGTCAGATATGGGAATGCTTCCTTATTCTTCTTTGACTTTCAATCGTAGTTGTACATGCGATATGCAAGCTAATAAGCCAAATATTTGTGAAGCATATTTCATTAACATACCATCTCACATTTTTATTCTTTTCTCAAGATGCAAATGCAGCCAATCAAAAACAGTGAAAACCATGACATGTTCTTTTAAGTTCAACAACAGGAGTTCACTCTTCAATCATAGACTTTAGGGTGGAAACAAAACTACTCAAACTTTACATTAGAATCATCATGTCATGGTCACAAATCACTCCCTGTTAGTTATTCTTCAGGAGAAGAATAAGGAACAGGCAAAAATAAGCATGCTCACCTGGCCCTTGGCATCGAAAACCCGCCACCGGAGACCGTCGAGATTAATGCGCCTAAGTCCAGCAGCAGCTCTCTGTGAACACAATGGCAACAAATTGGACAATGGAATTCGTAAAAAATGGTTCAATTTTAATTACCTTCATAAAAAAAACTTATTTTTAACTAACCACGGAGGGGGAGTACATTTTCACAAACACTTGGCATGCATATTTTATACAATAAAACCTGAGTACCCAACCAAATGCGGGTTTCAAAATTTTAATTTACCTTCATGTTGAATGCGTTTACCATCTTCATTTTTGCCTATTCTTTTTTGGGTAGATCTTCCTCAAAATTCATGAAAACTGAAACAAAAAGAAAGTTGAACTCTTTTGAGTTAAGAGCTGGTATATGCGACGGAGAAGACGAAGACTGCGGCTCCTGTGCGCGACGAATGGCTCTCCGACGATGTTCCCTTGTGTCGCAGCGGTGTCTCTTAGGCGGATGGAGGGGGAGAAGCTCTACTGGGCAAGAAAGGGAAGGTGTCTCGTCTCGATGGAGGAAAATAGAAGAATTAGGGGTGCGGGGTTGTTTTTAATTGAGGGGGTATTTGTGTCTTTTCCAGTACTAGAAAGTGGGGAGGTGAGTGTGTGGAGAAAAGGCTATGGGTGCAGGGAGAAACAGCCAGCGTTCTATTTATTTTATTGGGCCTTTGCTTCTTATTGTTTTCTTTTTCTTTTTATTTTGATTTTTGAGCAGAAAAAGGGGTTGAAAAAAAAAAGAAAAATTTTGACCAAAAAAAACAGAAAAAGGGTAGATTTGGTCTTCTTTTTTTGCTTGGTAGGGCCTTGGGACTCCTTTCCAATTAATGATATGTTCATTTGACAAAAAAAAAAAGATATATTTCAAAAATGGATTGCCTAGATAGTAACACAGAAAATGAAATCTTTGAAATGAAATATTTGGATAAAGATTGGAGGCTTATTTCGAGTTTATTTTTAAATCTAATTTTGTCAAAGTTAAAATGTGAACCCATTGATTGATATTTATTCAATGGATCTGGTTTACTACATTAGTGAATGTATGGACTACATAGAATTTGAGTCCAAGTATTTTGCATTTGACCAATTAGGATGTTGCGGTGTTCATGGGACATATTATGTTTGTCTCTCACTAACCCTAAATTTTGAGAAAGCCAAATTTTTAAGTTTGAACCTGATTTTAAAGGTGTTTATGGGACGAGTTAGGATGAGTTATGTTTATCCCTTCTCTGGTCTAAAATTTTGATTAGGTCATGGTTAGATATGATGACTGAGATATATTCATCTAACTCTCATATTAAAAAAAAGGTCATCTCACTTGATATGTCAAGTGCTGAAGTGTGAATAGAAGCAAGACTAGTGGCCTTGGTTGTCCCTTCCTCTGCCATTATTATGCCCTGGCTGTTGAGGCTGCAAGTTAGGCATGGGTCTGTAGTTTCAAAGAAACGGAGAAGCAGGTTTGGTGGAGTGTTGAAAAAGGATAGTTTCGTCTATCTCCTTTTGGTAGCTGAAAATCCTAATGGGTTGGGCACATTATGTCGGTAGCTTCTTTGGGCTTGTAGGATTTAGAGCAAGATAGGTTTAGGGGAATTTCTTTTGCTCGTTGGCGAGTTTCTTGTAGTTTCTATTTTTTTTTCTGTGTTTTTGCATTTATCAGATGTGTGTATTTGAATTATTGTTAGCATGCTAATTAGTGAGACTATGTTAAGCTTGACTCTAGCCAAGTTGTTGGGTCATTTGTATCGCTCTTTGGGCCTTAGGTTTTGTCTGTTTTTAATGAATCTTCTTCTTTTGACAAAAAAAAATTATATACAATTATCTTTAAAGATAAATATGTATATACCAATGAGTATCTTTAAAACATCAAATATATATATATACAATTACTTTTTTATGATATAATTTATTTATTAAGTTATTAATGTATTAAATACTATATTTTTAAATAAATATTTTTTAAACACTTTAAAGGCACTTGTTAATAAAATTTTATTTAATTGTTTTATCGAGTTTAGTACAAAAATCCATGTTGCACATTTGCTTTTGGCACGTTCTATGGCTTCCCAAGAAGTTGTCTTATATGTAACTCAGTGAAAGCAGAAAATCCATTTCATGAAAGTAAGAGTCTACTTTTATAATCCTACTTGTATGTGTTTTGTAGTTGTCTAATGTCTTTCTCTTGTCCTGACATGAACCGAAACTAGGCTCCTTTGACTAGTAGTTGTTCATAATTATATTATAATTATGATGATGATTCAATTTTTTTTTATAAGGATAAATTTATATTAGGGCAGGTACACCCTGTGTAAAGCTAGGGATCTAGAACCAAAAATTTCAATAAGGATTTAAATAAAATTTAGATAAGAGAAATTTAAGATTAATCGAACCCAAGTAAAAATTAGTGTAAATAGAGGGTTCAATCATCTGTGTTAACCCATTGGCTTATGATGATTAGTTTAGTTATATAGCTAGGAAACAGGAAATGTAACGTGCTAATTAATCCATATGAAATTATGAATATGATAATCGGTGTACTTGATATGTACTGGCTACAGCTCATGTTGTCGTTTATTCCTTTCCTCCTCCTCCTCCGATCATCGGAGAATCATCATCTTTAATTAGTCTCCAATTTTCAATTATAATTTCGTTATATATAGATCCGATTAGGACATTTTTGCACGCAATTAGCTTTAATTTATTAATGTGTGTTGATTTGAATGGAAAAAGTTTGTGTCTTAAAAACATATGATCTTATACTGGATATCAAAATCCACGTGTAAAACACTCTACAACACCAACAATACACATTCTAATACTCTCTTTTTAAAAGCATTATTTTTTATTAATAAGATTTCATGTGAATTTCACTAAATTATGTGAATATCATTTTTTATTTGATAGATCTATTCTCAAAATAATGAGACCTATATTTTTTTTTTCAATACCAAACAGGGCCGGAGCCCATAGTAGACCCATATAAATTTATTTTAACTAATAGAAGGGAGAGTGTTGAAATTTGTCTTTGTTAAATGAATTGTGTTTAGGGTTAACATTAACTCAAAGTGAATTCATGCACTAGGCTTAATTAGGTACGACTTTACCAATGACATAGACTAAGAGTGATGGGAACGAGAGCTATTTGTGTTCATAAAAGTATTTGCTAAAAGTAATTTTGACTTACCATGATTTTGTATAATTGATTTGGTTAAAATTATAAGTTTAAAGTGAAGTGATTTATATTTAGATATTTTTGCTCTAAAAGTATGTTTAAAGTTAAAATTAGTATAATTTTTTTAACCTAATACAAAAATTACAAATTCTTATTTTAGATTACTTCTTAACAACAAAATTGTCTTCTCTTCAAAAATCCATTCTTACTGATATCACTTTTAACGAAGAAGATAATCAATCTTATCTACTCCACCATCCATAACATGCACTTATATAGGTATTAGTTAAATTATAGGTATCAGTTTTAGCTAATCGATGATAAAAGTTCACCCGAAGAGAAGAAAAGTATGCACCAAGCAAGTAGGTGCCCTACAAAATGCAATTTGAAGAGTAAATATATTAATTATAAATGTTATATCTTCCTACAAATCCGCTTACTACTTTATAAAATAAGAAATAGAATACAGCTAATATATTTTAAAAACATAAAAATATTTAATACTTTTTTTGTTTAATAAATAAGACGATTTGTAAGAATAAAAGATAAAAAAATTTAAAATTATTCTAAATATATATATATTGGTGTGGTGGCATGGCAAGAGCCGAAGACTGCACGTGGTTTTCATATACTATATACTGAATTCCTATAAAAGAATAAAAAATAATAAAGAAAAAGAAAAGGATAAAATCAGAACAAAGAAAAAGAGAAGAAAAAAAAAAGGGTAAGAATTTGAAACTTTGATGGGATTCTAAAGAGGAACATGGTGTCCTATACACGACACAGGCTGTCCATATTGCGCAACGGGTCCTCCCTCCCCTCTCGCCGTTTTAACGGGCAAATGCTGCTTGCTTGCTTCTTTTTCCTCTTTTTCTATTCAACTCTTCTTTTCTCGGTTTCCTCAACCATGGTTGGTAAAATATAATGGATGGATAATGTTTCTTTCTTTTCTCCTCTCTCTTTTTCTATGATTATGAAATTATTGACTTCACTGCATTTCTATAATTCAAAATCTAGTATATCCATTAATATGGTGTGGAGTTTGATCTCCGACCATGTGTATCAAATAATATTTGTGGGAGAGGTATCAACTCTTAAATAAATCTTAGTACTTCGAAGAATTAGTTTTTACGGTTACGCGTAGGTGATACTCATTTTTTTAAAAAAAAATCTAGTTTACCCAACAATACATATATCTTTACCTAAATCTTAAAGCATTATTAGATATATGAATTAGTTTTGTTGAATCATATTTATTTAAGGCTTGTTTGTTTAATATTAAAAAAATGAATTTATATATAACATAATTTTCTGATTTTTTTTCAGAAATTTTCATGTAAAGTATTTCTTTACCATCATAAAAATTATTTTTTAAATTTTTTCTTTATTCTTCACTTTACTAAAATCATATTATTTCTCAAAATCTATAGCTTTTCATTATATTATTTTTAGATTTTGACTACTTTTAAAACTGAAACGAATAGATAGTAAATCTTTAAAATTGATTATTTATGTAAGAAAGAGTTTTTTTTCATAAAATAATCTAAAACAAACAAACTCTATCTAATTTTAGCCACTTCGCATATTCCTCAATATGAAACAACTTGTGTAGTTTGGGATTGATTATTCTCATAAAATGAAATGTGATGCTATTCCATTAAAATGATTCCTTATTAAACATGAAGATGAGTGAATTGACATTTGATGATAACTATCTTAGAGAGTATATATGGATGCACTTCTTTGATGGTGATGATTTATTGTGAGCTGGAATGATACCCATAAATGTTCTGACAGTCGTTTATTGAATTGAATTGACAAATATCAACCCTTGCTATAAGGAAAAAAAAAATATACAAACATATAAATGTAACTGATGCATAATGTTTTAGCTGACTTTATATGGTTATCTTTATATGGATGTGCAATTTCTTTTTGTCATTTATTCCGTTGTAGGCTTGTAGCTACTCAATATTCCACAACTATTTATACTTATGCTATTCGTTTTTGTGGCCTAAAATTCTGTTCAAATACAAAATGCCTTTATATACCATAAATACATCATTTTTTCTCTCTCTGATATATCTCAAAGAAAAGATAGTCTATGATAGCTGTTCAGTCAAAAAATGAAAACATTGTGAGAGATTAGAGAATCTGTTTTGCTATCTTTTCTTTTTTCACTTTTTATATTCTTAAGTAACTTTATAACTCAGTCTCAGATTCCGTTATATTTTAATAAACTATATATAAAATGCTAACAGTACACTCTTTAATACATTTTTTATTTGGTTAAAATTCATATGGGCCCACTACTTTGGAAACCAATAATAGAGTATGGGATCCATGTAATTTAATAGGACTCACATGAATTTATCAAGTCACAAAAACAGTGTCAGAAAGAGTATTGCTAGTAATCCTCCAAACTATAATAGATATCAATACATAACATTATCCATTTGTGGCTGTGACCCTGCATCTTGTTGTTGATCTTCTTCTCATCTCCAATAGTTACCGACCCCATTAATGAAAGCAAGACCACTTCAAAGTAAATGCCTTTGTCAGTGTCCATTGGTACGGCATTTTCAACTAACTCACTTGTCTTTTATTCACCATCATTAATTAAAATGCCTCAAATTTTGCATAGCCAATAATGACACTTCTTATTTTGCACTCCCCAAAGGTACTGTCCCACTTTGTCCTCCAAAACTTCCTACTTATGGTGGCTTGTCCTTAACTAGTTTTCTCTTACATTACATTGCATAAATGTCCATGTTATTGTTCCCCTTTTCTTGTTCTTGGTTTTTTTTTGGTATGAGCTTTGCTCTTAGAATAACCACCCCAATGAAGAACCATCTTCAAAACAACCATCTTTATGTGTATCTAAGGAGCAGATGATGCATTGTTTGAACTTTTGGAGCAAAATTCTCTTCCGGGATAGTTTCTTATGAAAGCTAGTGTCTGTTTCCATTTTGAACTTTGAAGGATCTGTAGTAGTAATAGTAGCAGTAGCAGTCTTTTGACACATTACCTGTTTGGTTTTTTGTTCTTTCCTCTTCTTCTTCTTCTTTTGACCATGTTTGGTTCTTATTTTCACCAAATATGGTGCATAATGCACCAAGCTGGTTCAAATTCAATGAGATGCTTTTACCTTTATCTTCTGGTTCTTTCATGGTGTTTGTTCATCCCAAATACTCATGAGTTAGAAGCAGATCAGACCCAAGCCTTGTTCCAGTTAAGGACTTATTTGGAGTACCCTCCCTCATTGCAAATCTGGGGTGAAAATTACAATGTTGACCTCTGTGTCCTTCCCTCATCTTCACATGTGAGCATTAAATGCCAAGACAATTCGGTAACTGAGCTTAAAATCATGGGTGAGTACAAATCCGTGAAGGCATCATCATCATCAAGGTTCAATGGATTTGCAGTTCCCAATCACACACTATCCATGAATTTCTCAATTGATTCTTTCTTCACAACTTTGACAAGGTTGACCAGCCTAAGGGTTCTCACCTTGGTGTCATTGGGGATTTGGGGGCAAATTCCTAATAAGATTCACTCTTTCAACATGCTTCAAGTTTTGGACTTGAGCTCAAATTTCCTATTTGGTGCTATCCCACCAAAGATATCCACAATGGTGAAGCTTCATTCACTAACACTTGATGACAACTATTTGAACACCACCATGCCTAATTGGTTTGATTCTTTGTCTAATCTAAGTATCTTGAGTTTGAAGAGTAACCACTTAAAGGGCTCATTCCCTTCCTCACTATGCAAATTTAAGACACTTGAGGTTATTTCCTTGTCCCACAATGAACTCTCTGGTGAATTGCCTAGTGGTCTTAATGCTCTCACTGGCCTACATGTTTTGGATTTAAGAGAAAACCAATTAGAATCTGAACTACCACTTTTGCCCAAATCAGTGGTCACTGTTTTGCTGAGCAATAACTCATTCAAAGGAGAGATACCAAGGAAGTTTGGGGAATTGAATCAGCTTCAACATCTAGATCTTTCTTCAAATCATCTAAGTGGCACACCCCCTTCTTCCTTGTTCTCCTTGCCAAACATCAGTTATTTGAATCTAGCAAGCAATTTGCTAAGTCGATCCCTTTCTGAGAAACTCAGGTGTGGAAGCAAACTTGGGTATGTGGATATTTCTAGTAACAAGTTGAGTGGTGAACTTCCTTCTTGCTTGGCCAATACTTCTAATGGTAGAGTTGTGAGATATGGTAGGAACTGTTTATATGTTGATTCTCAGCCTCAGCAGCAGAGAGGGTCTCATTGTAAAGAATCAAGTACGGGATGGTGGAAGAGATTGAAGGCATGGAAATTAGCTGTAGCAGTGGCCATCATTGTTGGACTTGTTCTTGTGATTTTGGTGTCTGGAGTTTTCTTGTGTAGAAAATGTCATTTGAGGAAGACAACTGGGCAGCAGGGTTCGCTGCTAAAGGTTGTCCAAGATAACTCCACAACTGGGGTTTCATCAGAACTCCTTACAAATGCCAGTAAGTACACATGTTACTTAAGCAATAATGTTGTATAGGTTTTAAATTGCGGCTGTGGTTACATTATAATTCTTGATACTGCAGATATGTTTAAATATGTTTTTAATCCCAGCAAATATGTCTTTTTCTAGTTTTTGTCCCTTCACAAAAAATGTTTCATTTGAGTCCATAAAAAATAGAAAATTTTACTTTTGGTCCTCGTTATTTTGTTTTAGTCCCTGTAATATTTGGAGCGTGTAGAATTAGTTCCTGTAAAATAAAATTGATATCTTATTTTAGGGGCTAAAACCAATATTGTCCAATTTTACATGAACCAAATATTATAGGGACTAGAACAAAATAACAAAGACCAAAGAAAAAAAAAATTCTATTTTACAAGGATCACAAACAAAAATTTTAATTTGCAGGAACTAAAACCAAAAGAAGGCATATTTGTTTGGGACGAAAAACATATTTAAGCATACCGCTACAATTGTGGTTGAGAAGATGTGGTTGCAAAACCAGAAATATTTAAAACCACTATACTATTTTGATTCTATAGTAGAGTTCAGAAGTTCAGATTGTTAACTCTTCAGATTTTAATATAGTATTAGTAATGTCTTAATTCTTATTTCTTTCAGGATTCATTTCTCAAACAGTGAAGCTAGGGACACAAGCAACTCCAACCTGTAGACAATTTTCAATAGAAGACTTGGAGGAAGCCACCAAAAACTTTGATTTATCAACTTATCTTGGTGAAGGCTCCACAGGGAAGGTACCTTTCAACTCAAGTCTCAACCACTCAAGATTTTGTTTGAAAGATTAGATTCTTTTTTTTTCTTCTTGGGTTCAAGGGAAGATTTACCCAAAAGGGAGGACTTTCTGTATGTTTTTGTCATTGTTACATGCTTTTAACTGTTAAGGGCAAAGAGTATAGAACCAGGAAACCTGCTGCAAGAAGGGGTATTCCAAGCATTTGCTTGCCAAAATTACCTTTTGTTTTCATGGAAAGTTTCAATTTCTGAAATCCTTGTCAAGATTTCACAATTCATACACCCAAACAAAGAATAACTGTTTTTGGTTCTTTATTCCTTTACTAGAAGGTCAAGTGATTGTAGCCTTTGAACCCGACCTGAACTTTGTACGGATCTTTTTCCTAAGAAAAACAGTAAAAGAAAAAAAAACAAATAAAATAATTTTTAATTAGAAATAAAAAGAGATAGACGAGGTGACGTGTCACAGCTGGAAGGTCAGAACTTAATTTTCTTATATAGTAGTAGACGTACGGAAATTTTATTTTGTATGCTCATTGTAAAAAATGCCTCTTTTCAACTTTGCTGCCACATTTCAGCTGTATAAAGGTAAACTAGAGAATGGAACTCACGTGGTGATACGATCTTTGGTTCTGTCAAAGAAATGCTCAGTTCAAAATCTTAAAGCTAAGTTGGATTTACTCTCAAAGCTTCAACATCCAAATTTGGTTAGCCTTTTGGGTCATTGTATTGATGGTGGTGCACAAGATGATCCCAACACCCACAAACTTCATCTTATATATGAGTATGTGCCAAATGGGAATTATCGTACCCATCTATCAGGTTAGTATAACATTATCATAATATGCATATTATTGAGTGCATAAGATCTACCAACAACTTCCCTCCTTGTCTATTTGGCATCATAAATTATAGGCTTAATTACATTTTTGGCACCTCAG
Source organism: Glycyrrhiza uralensis (assembly GCA_030159175.1). Classification (NCBI taxonomy): domain Eukaryota; kingdom Viridiplantae; phylum Streptophyta; class Magnoliopsida; order Fabales; family Fabaceae; genus Glycyrrhiza; species Glycyrrhiza uralensis. The sequence goes on from BRZY01000008.1 coordinate 4,699,926, forward strand.
GTATAGCGATTATGCGATTTTTGTCCATAGGTTCCAATTGAGCCAATTGGGTCCCCCAAGTATCCAATTGTTACAATTAGGTCCCTCCATCACTATGCTGTCCAATTTTTAATGCTAGTGCCTAGTAGCATATGTGACACAGCAATCAAATGACCTGGTTGTAAAAATTGGATTACTTAGGACCCATTAGCACATTTGGAATCTAAGGGACCAAAATCGCACAATTCCAATACCTGAGAGACCAAAAGTGCAATTAAATCTAAATTGTATCTATAATTAACCGCTACTACCAATAAGGAAGAGAGGTGTCTCCAATTAATGTGAAGAGATTTTCCTCTTCTTTTAGAAACAGATTGCATTCAAGTTTGCTGATGAACAATTATCATACATTAAATTTGACGAAAAAAATACAAGTCATTAGGAAGTAGCATGACTTGATGATTTAATGCTTCTTTGTGCTCTCAGGCTTGAAATGCACATTACTATGTAGCAGTGTCTGCCTTAGTTCTAAATGGTGGCTTTTGCATGCTTCAAATCCACTAATCTTGTTTCATTCAAACATGCAGAATTTTCTGCAGAGAAGGCACTTAAGTGGTCTGATAGACTGGCAATTTTGATTGGAGTTGCAAAGGCAGTGCATTTCTTACACACTGGTGTTATACCAGGATGTTTTAGCAACCAACTAAAGACAAAGAATGTCTTACTTGATGAGCATAACATTCCAAAACTAAGTGACTATGGCATGTCCATCGTCAAAGAAGAAATTGAAAAGTTTGAGGTATGTCTCAATCAAAATCCAATTTTGCTGTTTTACAATCGATCTTATATGATTGATCATCCAGTGACTCTGTTGCTTTCTTTTGTGTGTTCAGGGTCAGGCAAAGGGTGTGAAATCAAAATCATGGTATGATACTATAGCTTATTTATGTGCTATAATAGGTAGTTAATAACTGTTGTAACAGAATATACTGAGTCAATATATTATGTTATGTTAGTTAGAATTCAGTTACCTTGAGCCTTTTAAATGATCTTGATTAGATCATTAACAATTAAATTGATATTTTTTGTTATCTTGCAGTCAGAGGACAAAAATGGAGGATGATGTTTATAATTTCGGATTCATATTGTTTGAATCACTTGTTGGACCCATTGCATGTGACAAAGGGGAAGCATTTTTTCTAAATGAAAAGGTTAGTAAAAACTTCAAGAAAAACAATCTGCCTTCTATATGCACAATGTGGTGATGATTTTTTTTTTCAGTGTAAAATTTTTTTTCGCATTCTTGTTCATTTTGATTGTTCTAATCCCAAACATTTGGAATTTATTTTGATGCATTAACAGTATCTGCTGATTTCCTAAATCTGCTTGTGTCATATAAATTGATCAATGGTTAAATATATTTTTCATCCCTATAAAATTGGAAATATGTTGATGTGTTCCGCTATTATCCGAAATATACCACTTGTAGTCCCACGTAGTATCTTTGTTCAGTCAATTGATGGTATGTCAAATGGAGTGACATCTCAGGTTTGGCCACGTAATCCTAAATGATAGATTACGTGGTCAAAACTTTTCGACTCGCCCCATTTATATGTCAATGAAGTTACAATGAGGGGCTACAAATGGTCTATTTTAGAAAATAGGGGACCAAAATAAGACATTTTAAAAATGAGAGACTAAAAATGAGTTTTTTCCTATTTAAAGAGACTAAAAACATCTTTAACCAGAAAATATATATATATAAGTTGTTAATTAATTGATGAACTCAAAACCTGTTTGTTGTTGTGAACAATTCCATAGGCATCATTTGGCAGTCAAGATGGTAGAAGAAAGATTGTGGATCCAGCAGTGTTGACCAGTTGCTCTCAAGAGTCACTATCAATTGCAATATCCATAACAACCAAATGCATATCTCCAGACCCCTCATCTCGTCCTTCTTTTGAGGATGTTCTGTGGAACTTACAGTATGCAGCTCAAGTCCAAGCCACAGCAGATACAGATCAGAAATCAGATTGACCCCCAAGTGTGTTGGAGGCTCAAAACTAAAGCTTCAAAGTTATCCATTCCTTCTCCATCAGTACATACAAAGAAATCAGTGATCAGGTTTATATTAGTAAAACACTATCAAGATATCAATCTTCATTGCAAATATAAAGGTATAGGTATGGTTATAAAAAGGGAAAAGATTAAAAGGGAAAAGATTATCTCCATTTCTTTTATTACTATATTTTTTGGGAAATAAATGAAATGAAAATGATACACATGTAATGGAGAGTATCGTTTATTTCCACAAAAGTATAGTATAATGAAGAAAATAGAGAGAAAAAGGAGACATAGAGATGATATTTTTCCTTGTAGAAATGTTTGTATCATTTTTTTTGGGATTTGATGGGATAGAGTTAGTTAGAAATTCACATATCTTTGTAGAAACAAGTAAAGAAGTGGGTGGGTTTTAATTATGCCAATGAAGCAAAAGATGGACTCAACTACCGGTAGAATCAGATCCATGTTCCTGGAAAATATTGTAAGCTTGGAATGTGGAAGGTCAAACTAAAAGAGTTACAGGGGTAAGTTATTTGTAGTGAATGTATATTTATATAGTCTAGAAATATCATGTGAAATTGTAAATTTTGCTTTTAGCCTAATCTTTCCTTTTAGACAGAGCGTATTAATCATTTGAGTCCAATCTCATTGCTCCACTAGTTTGTGACTTTGAATATTTGTGACTTTATATTAACATATTGAACTAAACTACTGTGCTTAACAAACAAATATCCTTTCCTCTTCAAAAAAAAAACAAATATCCTCTACCTGATTAGTGTGATGTTATCTAATTTCTTCACATAATACAATTGCAATGATTCATTTGCAAAATTTGGAATGCCAAAAAGTGCTCAAAATTTAAAATATTGACATAAACCATATAAAATGAAGAACATTATTATAGTGAAATATATAACCATTTAACAATTTGTCTGAGTATTGGAGATGTCTATCTATTCTACCAATTTTTTCCAACAAAAAAAAATCTAGTGGAATACTTGAATATCAAATTCTGGAAGGAGCGCTGTCAAATCATATCTGAATTTTAGATCAATTTATACCATCTTTAACTCATGGATGATGCTATGGAATTGACATCTCAACCCCATGCCATTATCCTCTTTGGTGAATGCGTGAACATGTATATACATAAGTGTTAATTAGTGGGGTTTTTCGTTGATCACTCTAGGCTGAACATTGTTGATCAACTTTATTCAGTATATTAATTGAAAATTGTAACATCCATAATATCTTTAACGAGATTAAGGAGTAACATAAACACATCATTGACTAAGTATTAACGAGAATACTTAAATACAAGAACAATAGTGTTTATAATCCAAATTAGCAACATAATTCAGAATTTAACATAAGTATTTTGTCTCAAGACCATAAAGATTCTGAAATTAAACAAAATACACAGTTCTTGAATTAAGCCTGTAGGCCATACATCAGATTAACATCGGTACAAGGAAATAACTAAAGTGAGCTCCCCTCTAGTTTTCCTTAGCCTTTCCTTTATCTGAAAAACATGACAATGAAAGAGTGAGATAAAAATCTCAGTGAGTCCTTAAAGGGACCCCATAACTATCAGTATTTCTATATCAATGATATAACAGTATATGGCATGATAGTAATATATAAATGTATACAAGAATATACAAGACTTGCAATGATTAAACTTTAATATAGTTTACAGTGAATTCATTTAGGGTCCAATTAATAATGAACCAGGAAACTACGCCGCCGGGCCTTACCGAACACCGGACCGACGCCCATGATCTACGACATAATGATTAGACGTCTCTAATCCGTAAGACAGTGCCCCGTCTTACCAGTGAAATGCCGCACCTTTGAATATCAAAGGGTAACAATGAATGTAATCCATGAATTAGTTCATTACAATCCGATATCTATGCTAGAATTTTACAAGTAAGCACCGCTTTAAGGCTTTTATAACATTAGAAACCATGGCTGTAACTTAGTGACATAACTTGTCATTTACTTCAGATACAAATAGAATACAACCTGTATTTATCTCACATAAGAATCATATAGGATTTCTAATGGCAATCACAAGTTTTTCATTAAGATTATCAATCTTCGACAATATGCAACTCAACATTCATGATAATTCAAGAAATCAAATCCAATCAAACCAAAGCCTAACCTGTAGAGTTATATGTCTAGTTTCATTTGGTACAAAGAGCACAACAATTCAGTAAATACACATTCAACTATGCACAGTTTATCAGGCTATGCCCGTAAGACAGAATTTTCAGCAACTCTGTCAGGATTTTAATTCATAATCCAAAACTTTGAAGGATCATAACTTAGACAATTATAATTCAAATTGAACCATTCCAAAGCCTAAACTACTTCATTTTAAGTCTATTTTAATATGCCACATAAACCAAATCAATTGGACACATACACAGAGAGATTAGTCTCTTTTATCACACACTGCCAGAGTAATAGCTTTATCAGGACAGCATCAGAATGCATTTCCAAAACAGAAACTTGTAAGATCCTTTACTAAGTCTACACACATCCAAATCAAGTTCTTCCAAAATTAAAGTTTCCCCATTTTATATCTAGTTTAATAGGGAACAAGAATCAGAGCAATTGGACAATCAAACAGAGAGTTACAGTCTTAACACTAACCACTGCCAGATTTCAGTATTTTACCACAGCATCAGGAAAATATTCCCTAGTTCGAACTTATAGCATTCATATATCTTCCTACACACATCCAATTTAGATACTTACAAAAGCAAAGTTGTTCCAGTTTATGTCTAGTTTCATATTCTCCAAAAATGAGAGCAATTGGACATATAGGCAGAGAGAATCGAACAAAAGAACAGAGACTGCCAGAAAATCAACTTAGTCAAACAGCAACAGAATACAGTTCAAAAACTGAAACTTGTAACTCTAATTTCTCCATCTATATAAATCCAAATCAAGTGCTTCCAAATCCTAGGTTGCTTCATTTTGTGTCTATTTTAACATGCTTCAGAAATCAGATTATTTGGGTCATCACACAGAGAGATACGAATTTAATAGTGACCACTGCCAGAATGGCAATTGTTCAGAACAGCATCAATGTCACCCCTTTTGTACTTCACACGAATTTAACACCCATTTTTATACACATGCAAGGACTGAAACCCAACATGCAATACCTTTGACACTCAAACACATGAACTCTAACTCAGAATGTGATTTTGGATGATGCTCAAACATCATCCTCCTAAGGGGAAAGGACTCACAATATATGAAGACAAGGAAGCAGAATTCGAAATCTACTTGCTCCTCTCCTTGGCCGAGTTCTTGTCTTCTCTTTGAGGTGAAAATGATGCTTGTCTCCTTGGTTCAGTTTGTTCTTTTAAATCTGGACTTTCTCCCCTTGATGATGATGAGAAGATGAAAGGAGAGGAAGTGAAATGGTTGGCTATGGGGTTATGGTGGCCGAACAGCCAAGGAGAAAAGAAGAAAATGATATTGAGTTCCTCTTCAGCTCCTACACTAGTGTTCTTTTTTTTTCCTTCTTCAGCTAGCTTTGCTCCCAAAATGTTTTCCTTCTCTCCCTCACTTTCCCTCTAGGCCGAAAATGATAAGAAATAGGGAACAAGGGTTAACTAGCCAATTCCCTCTTCCCTTGCATGTCTAGGTATTGGTCAGCCATTATTCCATTAGGATAAGATGGACTTAGAGAAATGGGCTTGAATTTGAGAGAAGGGTCGGTCGTGTGTGAGCAAAAAGTAAGGAGAAAATTCATATTTTGTACTAAATTACACTATAGTCCTCATTTAAGGTATTTAATTCAACATAAAAAAAAAATTAATCCTAAATAATATTACTATTTTCATATTACTCTATAGAAATTAGTCATAAGTATATATATGTATACGTACACACAAGCATACAATAATTACAATGAGAGATTAATTTTCTAACTAAAGATGTCTCTAAGGTTGGGATGTTACAAAAATGGTAAAATCTACAAGGAAAAAAGAATAAAACTAAAAAACTGAACTCTAGCAAATAGGACTGTGTAACGCATTTTTGTCAAAAAAAAGGACTATATAACGCATAATGTATATTAAAAATAAAAAAATATATAAAGATAAATTTTATATTAAAAAGTTGATATTAACATAGAATTTCTAACCAACACCGCTTGGCCCAGTGGAATAACCTACTCTGGGACTCGGGGGATCGACCTTACTTGATTCCCAGGCGAGCAGAGATTAGTCTTTCGTTGAAAGCGTTTATATTTTATTTGCACCAATTAATTTACAAGAGATAGTAATAATGTGTAAAAGTAAAATTAAATTTGGCCAGATAAAAAAATTCTTTAAATTAGTTGAGGGAAAAGATAATAATAAAGTAAGAAATAATGACTTTCTTAAAAATTATTAAGAATAACAATTAATTTAAAGTGTGATAATTTGTCAAAAAAATCTAAAGTATGTACTATGCACAATTTATATTAACAAAAATTATATTAAAAAAATTCATGTTATAATTTATATTGGAAAATTCCTCACGTTTAAAATTCTCTACTTTACCACCAATTAAAGTAAAGCAAAACATGTTTATGTTCTTACTATCTCTTTAAAATTTCTGTCACACACCGTAGTCATTTGCGATGAGTTTACAAAATAAACTTGCAGATTTTTGCTAGAGTGACACTGGTAACTAAAATGTTTCTTTCATATAATAAAAAATAAATGAAAAAATATAGATTCAAAATCAATTTTGTATTTTTGTGACTTCTATCATTCAACGGATTCCATGGATGACATCGAGGAAAAATAGGTCATTAACTAAAACAAAGTTGTAATGTTGCAGAATTAAACTCCATTCACTTCAAGAAAAGTTTAAATCTGCGGCACTTAGTTTGCAGCGGGTTTTAATGAACCGCTGTCGCTTGAAATTTAGGGCAGTTGACGGAGGCGCCGCAAGTTTACTTTGTACAGCGGCGGTTTAATTCCAGCTGGGGCGGTTCCAAATAGAAAAAATTTGTAAGACGCGCGAATCGTTTCTGTGTCCCGCTTTTCCTTTCTCGTACAAGCTCCACCGATCTTCTCCTTTCTCCCAATTGACTGAAGCCTTAGATTCAAAAGTTTTCCTTTCTCCTTTTCTGCAAACTCTTTCTGGCAAAACCAAAGCCATTGCCTCGCTCTTTCTCTCTCTCCCTCTGTTCCTCACCCTCTCTTTCTTCTCCTCTCTCTAGTCGTTTTGATTTCGAACTTCCTTATTCGGTTTGATTTCAATATTGACACTGGATTTTTTTGTTTTCGAACTTGGTGAGTCGGTGAGGTGATTGTTAGGGTTTTCTTTGTTGTGATTGGGTGATTCGGTGGCGCAAAGGTTGGGCCCTGTGATACAACGAATTTGCTAATCTCTGTGACATCTCCGTGAAGGATTCTTTGGCCCTGTTTGGATAGGCTTTTTGATGAGTATAGCATCTTTTTTTTAATTATTTCCCAATCTAGTACCTTTTTTTTTTATTTCTCAATCTAGCACCCTTTTCATTAAAATATTTATTTTTATTAATTATCAATTAATTAAATATTAAATATTAGTTTAAAATTGTAATTAAATTGTTAATTGTTAATTAATTAAATTTTTAATTGTTAAATATTTATTAACCCGATTTGTTAACTAATTAATAATATAATTATAGAAAATAACTCACATTGATTTAAAATTTAAAAATACAATATTAATTGTTAGTTTAAAAGTCAAGACATATTCAATGTCTCTGTCTCTGCACACTGATCGGAGCACCCCCCTCCACTTTTTTTCTGTCACAAAAGACAAAGACATCAATGTTTCTGTTTCTGCACACTGATCGGAGCACCCCCTCCACTCCTTTTCTGTCACAAAAGACAAAGACATCAATGTTTCTGTCTCTGCACACTGATCGGAGCACCCCCCCTCCACTCCTTGTCAGTCACATCGGAGCACCCCCTTCACTCCTTTTCTGTCATAAAAGACAAAGACATCAATGTCTCTGTCTCTGCACACTGATCGGAGCACCTCCCCCTCCACTCCTTTTCTGTCACATCGGAGCACCCCCTCCACTCCTTTTCTGTCACAAAAGACAAAGACATCAATGTCTCTGTCTCTGCACATTGATCGAAGCACCCTCCTCCACTCCTTTTCTATCACAAAAGACAAAGACATTAATGTCTCTATTTTCCCATCAGCACTTTCCTTGAGTTATATAAATAGGTAGTCTCACTATGTTAAGAATTGCACCAACACTTTAGCACTCTTTCTCATATATTCATCTCTTAGGCTAACACATTCATCTCCATTTCCTACCTAAGTGATGGAGCAACATATCGCCTCAGCATATCACCCATCACTGTCCACTCAAGGCATTGATCTTAATACCCCACTCAGAGCTGGTGTCCACAATGAAGAAGTCGGTGACTTTAGTGAAAATGAAGATGACATTCTTGCAAGATATGCCGCCGAAGCTGATGTCACCGATGAGGCATTTCTCGAACAAGTTTGGCCATCCTTTGTCATTCCTAATGAAGGTCCCTCAACAACCCTTCCTTCTTATGAACCGCCATCACACTTCCGTAATGTCACCTCTCACGAAGGGGATTACTCGAACGAATTTGGCCATCCTTTGTCCCATGACCAAACATACAACACTACAGACCCTGACAACCTACAAGTTGGGATGAAGTTTTCGTCTAAAGAAATGGCCCAACATGCGATACAAGAATACCATATGAAAAAGTCTCTAGACTTCAAGGTTGAGCACTCCAATGCCACTAGATGGATCGTCGGTTGTGTCAACAATGATTGTGAATGGAGATGTAGAGTCTTGTTTCGCCAAAAATTTGGGAGATCAGAAAGCTGGATGAGCCCCATACGTGTGCATCAACACGACTTTCACAAGATCACCGCCAGCTATCCTCAAACGTTATATGTGAAAGCATTCTGCAGCTGGTAAAGGAAGATCCCACAATATCAGTTCCAGTGTTGATTGCACATGTACGATCACGGTACACATATACCACTACGTACAAGAAGGCATGGATAGCAAAACAAAAGGCTATTGAAAGGATATACGGGAACTGGGAGGAATCATACAATGAGCTTCCACAATGGCTCCTCACTTTGCAAACTTATGGTCCAGGTACTATTTTTGATTTGAAAACAGTGCCAATGTGCGAGGATGGTGAAGTAGTTCCTGGCAAGGCTACCTTCAATCGCCTGTTCTGGACTTTCCAACCGTGCATCGATGGGTTTCCTTACTGTAAGCCCATTGTTTCAATTGATGGAACGTGGTTGTATGGGAAGTATCGAGGGACGCTCTTGATAGCAATCGCTCAAGATGGGATGAATAAAGTCATTCCCATAGCATATGCCCTTGTCGAGGGTGAGACGGCAGATGCATGGTTTTTCTTCCTCCAACGCTTAAGAATGTGGGTCACACCCCAACCTGACCTCTGCTTGATTTCAGACAGACATGAATCCATAAAAAGTGCCGTTCGACGTCTAGACAGTAATTGGCATCATGTCTTTTGCATTCGACACATCTCACAGAACTTTATGAGGGCTTTCAAGAATGCGGAGATGAGAAAGAAAGTCATTAATATGGGTTAGTATACCTATCACATACATTGATAATTTCTATGTTTTTATTTCGTCCTTACAAACTCTGCCTTTTGCTTCTTCCAAACAATTCAGGATACTCAATGACTCAACCAGGCATCAGACACTATAGGAACGAAATTAGTCAATGGAGCGAAGAGGCCCTTAGGTGGGTTGACAATATCCCAAAGGAACAGTGGCTCCAAGCATGGGATGAAGGGCGTCATTGGGGGCACATGACGACTAACCTTGCTGAGTGCATCAACAATGTATTAAAGGGGGTGCGCAATCTTTCAATCACTGCATTGGTCCAAGCAACCTATTATAGGTTGACCGAACAATTTGTCAAACGGGGAAGGCAAGCTGAAGCAATGATGGCATCTGGTTTGATTTACACAGATGTTCTCACCGAAAAACTTGATATGCAACGAGCAATATCCAACTCACACCGTGTTCATATCTTCAATCGAGAACAAAGTATTTTCACAGTTGAGGAGTTGATTCGCCCACCATCGGGTCGACCTACAGGGACATTCAAAGTAGACCTACATAGACAGTGGTGTGACTGTGGTGAATTTCAGGCACTACACTATCCATGTTCGCATGTCATCGCTGCTTGTTCCCAAATTCACCACGACTACATGATATATGTGCCTCCCCAGTACACATTGCAAAATGTATACAATATTTACCGCGAAGAGTTCAAACCGGTGCCTCACCGTTCATATTGGCCTGACTACAATGGAATTAAGTTGTGCCACAATCCAGCAATGCAGAGAGATCCAAATGGTCGTCCACAATCCACAAGGATTCGTACTGAAATAGATCAAATGGAAAGGAGTCGTCATCCCAAGAGATGTGGACTGTGTAGAAATGAAGGACATAACAAGAAAAACTGCCCTTACTGTTCTGGAGCTGATACACAGCAGTGAAAAATTTCTATAATTTGCATTTAGTTCATTTTTATATTATTTCTGTTTTTATCACTTTTGTATTTGTATTTTTAAATTTTAAATCAATGTGAGTTATTTTCTATAATTATATTATTAATTAGTTAACAAATCGGGTTAATAAATATTTAACAATTAAAAATTTAATTAATTAACAATTAACAATTTAATTACAATTTTAAACTAATATTTAATTAATTGATAATTAATAAAAATGAATATTTTAATGAAAAGGGTGCTAGATTGGGAAATAAAAAAAAAAGGGTGCTAGATTGGGAAATAATTAAAAAAAAGATGCTATACTCATCAAAAAGCCGTTTGGATACACAAACTTATCTACTGCTTATGGTATAAACTGTATAAGTTACTTTTATAATCGAAGAAAAATTATAGTGAAACTTATTTTATATAAGTCATAGGCTGTTTTGATAAGCTATCTTGAGTAGCTTATGAAAAATAAGTCCAAAATAGCTTATGAATCAATTATAAACTGTGTTCATAAACTCTGCATAAACCAATCCAAACAAGCCCTTTGTCGCTTTGCAGATTTTTCATCGACTTAAGGTTTGGATTTACTTATATTGTGGTTTTCAAATAAAGCTTAGAAAACTATTTTTTACTCACAAAATTAATTACTGAATTTGTTCAAAATGAATTATTCAAAACACTTATCTTACTCCATTTTTATCATCATTAAAATACTTTCATATCAACTAAATCATTTTTTCAAAATACTTTTCAGTTTATCTTTTATATTTCATAAAATCATCTATATCTATATATAATACATGAAATAGAGCATCTCTAATGGGGGTGCTTAATAAATATTTCACCAAATAAGCACCAATGTTTATTAAGAACTATGCATTGGAGATCATTTTTGATGGAGTGCTTATTAAGCATAGGTGTTTAGTTAAACACTTCTCCTAAGCACTCTTTCATTAAATACATGGTGGGCCACACATTGCTTTATGGATAAAAAATTAAATTAAAAAATAAAAAAGTTGTTAAATAAAAAATAATTTATTGGTGGGGTCCATTTAAGAACTTTTTGAGAGGTACTGGATTGGAGGGGTAAAATATTTATGAGGTGTTTAAATTCAAAAAGATAAAAATGAGTGATGTGTACTAGTGGGACCCACTTAAACACCCCAAAATAAAGTGTTCCATTGTGGATGCTCTTGGTACTTTTATTAAAACTTATACATTTTTAACATACAAACACAGTAAATGTGAAATAATTTATTTATACTCTGTAATGTAATGGCATGTTGTTTTCTTTTCTTTTTCTATACAAATATACAAATAACAATACAATAATACAAGAGGAAGAAAGAGGGTATTTTATAATGGCGTCCTATTGGTCCATTTGACAGCGCACGGATCGCGAGTAGAAACCATCCTCAGCCGTAGATGAGATCCAATCTAACGCCCACATTCATCTCAACGCCCCATCCTTAAAATGCCGGTCCTCCATAAAACCGCGCTAACTCCTTCATTTATATCATCACCACATCTTTCCCTCTTCACACTACGCTAAACTCATCTCCCCCTCGTTCCTCACAACGAACCGAATTCACAGCAAGTGAGTAATCTCGATTCAACTAGCTTATAAGATGGACGCTGGCGGAAAGGTGAAGAATGGAGCAGGTGGAAGGAAAGGAGGAGGACCAAAGAAGAAGCCAGTTACAAGGTCGGTGTAGTCTGCGCGAAAATCCTTTTCTGTTTTGGTCTAGTCTCCAGGGAATTTGGCTGACATTATACTTGGCTATGATATGGATTACAACTTACAAGGTATGACTAATTAGCTAATTCAGAAGGGAAAAGAGAGTAAAATATAAATAGATAAAGCTTCTTAGATTGAATTCTCCCTCTAACACTTTATCGTATTCTGGTTCTAACTTTCGATTCTCTGTTTTGTTTGTTTATTCAATGTATTTCATTTAAGCAACCCAAATATTAACTAACAAAGACTTTCATCAAATTTAACCCAAAATTGTGTTTTTCTTATTTAATGATTGCATTTCGTTGTGTTGGTTAATTCTAATTTGAGTTTATCACTTTCGTGATAAGAATTCTGAACCAGTAAGCATGATTGCTAAAATTGTTCTTATTTAACTGTCATAAGTTTTAGGTTCTAAATCAATAAGAGAAAATACTCTAATTATTGGTTAGAGTTTATGCAAAAGCTGCAATTGAGAACCTAAGGCTGGTTTCACTGCAAGCGGTTCTTTAAAAGTTGCAATATTGAGAATGAGCAAGTGCTGCAAGAACCTAAAGGCTAAAGATATTGAAGTGGTTGAGAAGAATCTAAAAATTTTATTTCTTGAATTATTTTCAGGTGTTAATATGTCTGAAGCTAGTCTATATTCCGTTTATATGGCTGAGTTTCTTTGATAATTCTAATTTTTTTTAATTTTAATAGCTATAAGTAAGAGATATGGTGGTGACTGGTGGGGATAATGCGCTCAATGAAGGCTATATGCATTGGATTGGGTGCTGAGATCATTAGTACCTTTGTTGATTTGATTGCATGCAGTTAGGTAACAAAATCAAGTTATTATTTATTTGATTGAATTTGCAGGCAGTTTTTTGCTCTTTTGTCATTTACGCTGATTGCATTTGCCATGTGTTGCAGTGACCATCTATGAAAACCCAAGATCTTGAAGGGAATGTTGTCTCTGAGAAGTGAGAAAAACAACACCATGCAGAGAAGGATGCTTGAGGCTTAAGATGCCAATTCTATTTACATAACCAAAGGTTAAAAAAAATAAAAATGAACTCTAAGGTAACTATACTAGAGATCTCCTAGTCTTATTTTTTAAAATCCTTCAATGATGTTCATTAAAGTTACTTCAGAAAACTATTTTAACTTTTTATAATCTGTTTTAAATTCTCCATATCCCAATTACTCCAAAGTCTTATGTTTATGTTCACTTTCAAGTTCTCCTTTGCATTGTAACACCCCTTGAATCAAGTTTCAAATTTATTTGGCCGCTAGTGGCGTCAATCTGCATAAAGCATGCATATTGCAGTGAATAAACTCTCATGTGTGCAAAACATAGGCAATCTGTTGGGATTCTAGTTAAGTCCAAACTTCAATTTTTATGTTGAAGGACACTTTGTGACTGAAGGTGAAGGGTGTCGTCGCAAAACTCATCAAAGTGAAAGATAGGACCACAATGACTTGATTATGACTGTTTTCAGGTTACAACTAGTGGAAAGTTGTTTAATGTTGTAGTTGACTGGAAAGCAACTACTACAGAATGGCCATATTCTTTAGCCTTTTTCTCCTTCTTCCATTATTGGTGATAGTATGAAAATTGAGAAATGCTCTTCCTTTCCCTTTTCCAATAATTAATCTGTTGAAATGAACATTTAGTTTATTATTTTCAAATTTTTAGTACTATTTATTCGCTTCACTAATGGATTCTTGTTGTCAAGTGTATATTTAGTTTTACTTGTTATATTGTTATAGTAGAGTCACTGAAAGTCTGAAATGAACAACGTAGATGAAGGGTTTCTTCAGAAGGTTCAGTCGCTCGCCTCGAGTTCACTATCTCACGCGGAGGCCTCAGCTCCCAAGGTCATCGATAAACCTATCAACACCGCCTGTTGAATTGCTAAATGTGTACGTATTAGCATTGTCAAAACTTCTACTTGGCATTGGTAGATTTTTGTAAGTGTTTCTTTCTTTTTTTATTTTTTCAGCATTAAATTTGTTTTTAGTCACTAAAATTTTGTTTTTATTTCAAAGCTTGCACTGGATTATCCTATAATGGTAGTGCAAACTCAGAAATGGTTAAAAAATCTGAGGTAATGAATTTACAATGAGTTTATTACCTCAGATTTTTTAATCATTTCTGAGTTTGTACCACTATTATAGGATAATCCAGTGTAAGCTCTGAAATAGAAACAAAATTTTAGTGACCAAAAACAAATTTAATGTTGAAAAAATAAAAAAGGGAAGAAACACTCACAAAAATCCACCAATGCCGAGTAGGAGTTTTGACAATGCTGATACGTATGCATTCAGCAATTCGACAGGCTTGGTGTTGATAGGTTTATTGATGACCTTGGGAGCTGAGGCCTCCGTGAGATGGTGAACTCAAGGCGGGCGACTGAACTTTATGAAGAAACTCTTCATCTACGTTGTTCGTTTCAGACTTTCAGTAAAGTAGTGTCCGCTTCCCTCTCTTTTATAAGCACGTTTGTGCAGGGTACGTGCGCTGCGGGTCAACTAAGTAACAATTAACAGACACAGACTTATATTTCAATATATTATAAACAATTAAGTATCCCAATCAAAGATTCAGATAAAGAAAAATTGAATACCACATAGCTTGATTCTCAGTTTAATCAACTTTAGATTAAAAATTTGATTCCAATCACACATTTCATAGTGTAAAGATTTCGGATTTCATAACACCAATTTCACTGTGTGTATGAAATTATGAAGAATCTTGGCCTTTTGATTATCTATTGGTCATCCAACTCTTCTTTAGTGTAAGATCCCCATTTAGAGAGCTCTTGGCAGCAAAAGCATATAGTATCAAATGCAAGGGAGGATGTTAAACAGGTGTAGAAAATTCATTTTCTTGTAAACAAATCTCAAAGCACCCATAGAATGTGTAGGAGGGAAAATCAAAATTTAAGTAAACATTCTATAGGAGGACTATTGCAGTGTAGAAAACTTTTCAGTGGAGTCTATTGGCAAGTCCTTATATTTTTTGCTTTTTTTTTTTAGGTTTAGAATTTCTTCATCCGTTGTATACCACTCATGCAGTGGATCTGAGGTGCAATTTATTGTTTTATTGACATATTGCCTAAGATGCAGGTCACACGCATTATAATAAAGATCCTAGCCACCCAAAACTTTAAATATGTTCTCGAGCATAATGGTACATTTTTCCTTTAATGTTGAGAGATTTTTTAAAAAGAATACCCATAAAATAAATTAATGAATAAGGTTTTTGACAAAATAGAACATTGGATGCAACATTTTATTTTATTGCTGTAAATACAACAAGAAGAATGAGATTGCGTGGTTTTTTTTTTATTTTTTATGTGAAAAAGAGAAATTCATTTTTTAAAATATATTTAATATTTATCTTTGAATTAAAAAACTTAATTAATTTGATAGTGATGTTATTTTAAAGCACAAAGAGGTTTTAGTTATAAAAAATGAAATATTTGTTTGAAATGTTGAAATGTAGTGGATAGTTGTGATGAGTAATTTTTTTGTCGATATCAATATAAGTTGTTAATTTCAATGTAAGTATTGTGTTCTTGCCTTTTTGCATGTTTTGTTTTGCATGCATTGTTGGTGTTTGAATTTGAGTGTAAGTAAATTTTTGTTTACATAAATATTTTTTAAAATGCAAGGGAAACTTTTATGTAATTATATTTTTGCAAATGATCAATCTCATTTGTAAGAAAAATAATTATAGATAAAAATTAAATGAAAATTTGTAGAATAAGAAAGTTAGCAAAAATTGTAGAAATTATAATGAATATGACTATAGTGTAATATTGAATATAGCAATGACTTTGTTAACAACTAAAGATAAGTTGAGAATTATTTTTTTAATATTGGTTTTTAAATTTGCCAAAGATAATGTATTTTTTATATAAGCAAAAATAATGAAATAAGTAAATTATTTTATTGTTGTACAAGCAAAATATAAATTATAGGTTACAATATATATAGTATTGTTACAGAATAAGGAATAATTATAAAGATTAAGGCTTAATTGCATATTTGGTCTCCCAGTTATTGTATTTGTGCGATTTGGGTCCCTCAGTTTTCAATTGTGCGAATTAGGTCCCTCAGTTATCCCAATTGTTGTAATCAAGTCCCCATATCCCTATGTCGTCCAATTTTTAACACCTAGAGCCTATGTGGCACACGTAAGGATTGATTTTACACTAAATTGGGTCACCCTGGCATTGAGTCGGGACATCTTGGCATTGATGACATGACAAAGACTCTCAAACGTGAAAAATTTTAAGCAACATATATTGCATCACGTGTTACCCGACTTGCTTTGAAATTTTTTTTGGCTACTTACACCATGCCAATGTGACCTAATTTAGTGTGAGTCAGTCCCCGGGTGTGTCACGTTGGCTCTAGGTGTTAAAAATTGGACAACATAGTGATAGCGGGACTTGATTGTAACAATTAGGATAACTGAGGGACTTAATTTGCACAATTAAAAACCGAGGGACTCAAATTGCACAATTACAATAACCGAGGGACTAAAAATGCAATTAAGCCAAAGATTAATTATCTTCTCATTTAGCAAAATTCCTTCTAAGATTGGATTTTATCCATTTTGTGGAGTGAAAACATTCTACATGTGAATCATTTAGACTTCAATAAATCTATCATCATGTTCAACATTTATATTTGGTAAAAAAAATGGTGTTCTATATGGTTATTAATGGTTGGAGGTATATTTTTTGTAGATTAGGGTTGAAGGAGATTGTGAGTGTGAGTCTAAAATATATATGCTTGGTTATATTGTGAGTATTGTTATAATAATACATCGTGAGTGGATGGGTTATAGAAAAATACATAATGAGAATTGGAATAGGAAATTAGAAATTGAAATTAATGATTGTCTAAATTGCTTGAGTGAAAATGAATTTGTGCCATGGAACGAAAGCATGAATGAGGTGTAGAATGTAAGTTTTGTTTTTGAGAGAATGTGAAGGGTTGGAGGTGAGTTGCGCTAACATGGATAGAGAAAATTAGAATATATTTTTTGTTGAACTAATTGGAATAGAAGATTAAAATTTGAAATTAATAAGTGTCAAAATTGATTGAGAGAAAAACAAAGGAGAGACAGACAGGGGGAGAGGTGGTGCTAGTGGCGGATGGAGAGAGGAGAGAGAGCAGGTTTCTGCAAATTTGAAATTATGTGACAGGTTCTAGTGAATTCTAAATTACGTGACATGTTTAGTTGACACTGAAATATGACATGTGTGATTAATGAGGTGATGTATTCATGCCACCTGAGTCGTAAATCACTAAAAGTAACAAACCAAAATCATCTAAATTTCAAACTACACGTTACGTATCATTTCTCTCCTTTTGTAAATATTTATTACAAATATCCAAATATAAAAAAATTAAATTCTAATATTTTTAATTTATGAATATTCTTTAATGGCTTAAATATGTTTAAGGTCCTTTCAAATTTGGCCGTTTTGATTTTAGTCCCTGCAAATATGAGTTAAAGTTTTTTGGTCTTACAAATATTTTTTTTAATTTTGGTCCTTTTAGTGATTTACGGCTCAAGTGGCATGGATATGTCACCTCATTAATCACACATGTCATATTTCAGTGTCAACTAAACATGCCACGTAATTTAGAATTCATTGGAACCTGCCACGTAATTTTAAATTTGTAGAGACCTCCTCTGTAACGCCCCAAATTTTCACTCTAAAAGACAGAGTGTTAATAAGGGAGGATTATTGTTAATATTATGATTTAAATGAGATTAACAATGGTTTAAAACTGACGTAGGAAGTCAAACGAAAACTCTCTAGACGTTTGACTGTCAGAATAAGGGCATAATGATATAGAAACTCTAATTGGAGTAAGAAAAGATATCTGAGGATATCAATAATGATTTTATAATATTTGAGGATTTTAGAAATTTATTTGGGAATTTTCTGAGAAACGGATCAGAAATAGTACCGTTTTGGTCCCTATAGTATGACTATGATGAAACTGCGAGTGAGTTTGGAGACCAGAACACATTAGAAAATTATTTCGACGAGCCAAAAAGTGTTTTTACATTATTTAGGATTTATGAGAATTTTTGGGAAAAATTCTAAAAATGACCAAAATGCCACTGCTATTGCCAAAAGACCAGAATACCCCTAGCTGGAACAGTTTAGTTACTATTCATAAAACCAAAAATGGTAATTTTTATTTTTATTTATTTATTTAGAGATTTTAGAAAATAATTCTAAAAGAGTTTAGTGAGATTACCATTTTACCCTTGGTACAGGGAAAAACCAAAGAATGGGTAAAAGATCGGGTACCAAAAATTGGATTGCAGGGAAAGTGGGACCCATGTAGCATAGTATAATTGACTTTTATTATGTTTACATGGGAAGTTATCAAAGCACCCTTGATCTCACTCTTTAATTACCAAAACCATGGAAAATACATTTTTAACCTTTGTCCTTTTTGGTAATTTCCACTCAAATGAATTTGAGCTTATCCTTTCCCTATTGGCCAGCCCAAATTCGCCCCCTTTAGCCTAAGATGAAGTCTAGGTTCATTTTGTGTAATTAAAGAGAGATATTTTAATTTTACAAAGCTTTAATTGATAAAGGTTTGGAATCCATCCATAGGATTTGAACAAGTGTAGGCTTGTGATGTGTCATTCACCCTTGTAAGTGACAAGAAATTCTTGGCCAAGTAAATGAGGGAGAGAGGGCATGAGATAGGAAGAAGGAGGAGGAGAGTTATCTCATTTTGCATGATGCTTTCTCACACTACATGCCATTTTCCTCTAACTTCTCTCTAAATTCTTCATCTTTTCCTTTGATTTCCTCCATTATTTTCTTTAAGCTCCTCAATCTTTGATCCATAATCTTGATCTTCCACATACTAATCAAGTGTGGGTGATCACTTTTAAACACTTTAAACACAAAGCCTTCACCACTTTTGATCATCAAGTGTTCTTATTTTTCAAGAACACCAAGCTAAGGATTTTTGGACTTTGGGTAAGCCATCAATCTTGATATTTTATTTGTTATCAAAGGTTGTGAACAAGTTACTCTATCTTATTCATTTTTGGGGTTAGATGATTTTAGTAAAGGGTGAAAACCTATTTGATTGATGTTTTGTGTTCTTGTATGTGTGTGTGAAGGAGTTTGAGTTCTTGGACTTGGGGATCAAGAAAATTTTGAAGGAGAAAGATTTAAGGTAAGGGGAAAATTCTCTAGTTATCATAGTTACATAAACATGTGTGTGTTCTATGTGACTTGTATGTGTTCTTGGTGATTGATTTCTTAAGTGATGGTGGATGATTTCTTATGTTGTTGTGATTGAGTGATTTCTTATGTGCCTTGTGAGGTATATTTGGTTGAAGCTTGGATTTGTTCCATGGCTTGTGATGTTTAAAGTTGAGGTGTGGTCTTATTATTAATTATCATGTGTGGTGTGGAAGATTGTTTATGTTGATTGAAGTATGTTGATGTGAGGAGAAAGTTAAAAGTGGAGAGATGTTCTTACCATGAGAGTTTTCCAAGAGAGCAAGGGGTGGTGAGATGTTATTATGAGTTGAATTTTCAAGAGGATTAAAGAGAGGGATTAAGAGATTTAAATCAAGTTTCAAAAAGTGTTTCCAAAGAGGTAAAATAATAACCTTTGAAAATTTAAGTTAATGAACCAAAGTTCATAAAGCTAAAATCTATTTTTGATACTTAAAAAGGATGAAAATGGATTAAATAATCAAATTCTAAAAGAAAAATAAATTTTCGGATTTTTGGATCATTTTTCCAGAACTGTTCACACCTTGGGTGTGACAATTTTCACAGCCGTGATCTCTTCTGCCTGCCAGAAATGCGATTTTTAAAGTACAAGGGGCAAAAAATGCAATTTTTGAAAGATTAGGGACAAAAGTGTAATTTTTGAAAAAGTCAGGGGCAGAGAGTGAATTTTTAAAATAAAGGAATTGAAATGGTAATATGCATATTTAGAGGACCAAGAATGTAATTTTTGAAGTTTAGGGACAAGAAATGCAATTTGGATATTTCGAGGACCAAAATGTAAATTTTGAAGAAAATTGATATTTTTGATAATTAATTAAAATAAAGAGATATTTATTTAAAGTAAAGAAAAAGGTGGTTTTAAACCTAATGATATTTAGTCAAGTGGGGGAGAGTATTATCAAAGAGTTATGGGTTTTAATAATTAAAGAGAAAGCGAAAGGATTTTTATTAAAGAGTTTTCTCAAAAAGGGGCTAAAGTCTAATGAGTTTAAAGTTTTCCCAAAATGAGATTCCAAACGGGTTCCCAAATGATTTCTTAAAAGTGAAAATGTAGGAGTATAAGTCTAGTAGCCTAGAGAGAGACCTAGCATTCAAATACGATGAATTGTTAAAGTGTCTATGGACGGAGTGCCATTGGACTGTGAGAGTCTATGACTGGATGTCATTGGACTGGGTGTCTATGGATTTAATACCATTGGACTGTAAGTGTCTATGACTGGATGTCATTGGACTGGGTGTCTATGGACAAAGAGCCATTGGACTGTTAGTGTCTATGACTGGATGTCATTGGACTGGGTGTCTATGGACAGAGTGTCATTTGACTGTTAGTGTCTATGACTGGATGTCATTGGACTGGGTGTCTATGGACAGAGTGCCATTGGACTGTGAGTGTCTATGACTAAACGTCATTGGGCTGCGTCTCTATGGATTATGTGCCATTGGACTGAATGACAGTGGATTGAGAGTCCTGCTGTGAGGAATATATGTGATGAATATGAATTCTTTTGAGGATGAGTATAACACTATGTGGGCATATACTGTTGTGTGCATTATAACTGTTGTATGTTGTTTGTGTAACTATGACGATATAACTGTGAATGAGATTTTCACTCTTGCAATGTATTGTTTTCTTGTGTGCAAATATGTTTTCTTAAGTCGTTCTGCCGAAGATTTGACTGAAGTCCAGAACAAGAGGATCAATAGTGATGCTTCAACAAAGAGGATGGACGTGTACGTTCTAGCTGCGGATTGAGTTTTCTTATTTGAGTCTCGGTAGAATTTTCAGCGCTTGACCAGCATAGGGAGTCAGTATTCTTTTAAGGAAGAAAAGTTTCTTGTATGATATAATATTCCCAAACATTGATTTGTAAAGAGATATATGAATTTAGTTACATGACTTGTTTTCTTTGAACTTATGTGTTGGGTATTATCTTAATCACGTATTCACTTAGTATCTTTAAAAAAAAATGACAACCAAAATTCATTTGTAAAAATTAAATAACTTTGACATTATTTTTCAAAAGAAAGAAAGTAATTAAATAAATTTAATTTCATGTTTTGGGTTGGTTACAAAATGTAATGCCTTTTTGGAAGAGGGTGTTACATCCTCTCTCTCTCCTCTCTCCATTTGCCGCTGGCACCACCTCTCCCCCTGTCTGTCTCTCCTTCCTTTTCTCTCTCTCCTTTCCTCCCACCCCCACCACCACAACAACCATCCCCACCACCTACTTCCTCCTCCCTCCTCTCTCTCCTCTCCATCGTGGCCCTCTCTTTGCCGTGGCCACCTTCGTACTATGAAACCCCCACTTCTCACCCTCTCTTTGCCGTTTAAACATAGTAGTCCTTTTAATGAATCGTGGGTTTTGCTTTTCAATGCTTGGCATCAAATGCAACTATAGAAACGAATTGTGGGGCTTTGAATGGTTGTAAAATGTGATGGAGAACTTGGATTGGTTTTGAACTTTGAAGAAGAGATTAAGGTTATTGGTGGGTGTTATTATTATTTTAAAAAAATCAATTTTGGAATTATTGGGATGCGGAATTTCAGATTTAGATTGGTGGGTTAGATATTGTTGTTTTGTTGATGGTGAGGAAATGAAAGGTGAGATTTTGAGTGTAGAACGATGACATTTTGCTCCATTTCTTTGATTTCGATTTTTTTTTTCATTTGGGTTGCTTCTGTTAGTTATTGCTATGGTAATTCTTCCTTCAAATCTCTGGTTTGTTTTTTCTAATTAATTATATAGCTGGGTTTTTGGTTCTGGTTTGTGTCGAGCACTGAGTGACGCCAGGGAGAATTTTCAGTGGAGGCGGCAGGAGGTTGGGGTGGGGCTGAGAGAGAGAGAGAGAGAGAGAGTGGGTGGAAGAAGGTGGTGGTGGTGGGGGGTGGGCTGAGAGAGAGCGAGGGAGGGAGGAGAGGGAGAGGGGGGAGAGGTGGTAGCGGATGGAGAGAGGAGAGAGAGCATGTCCCTGCAAATTTGAAATTCTGTGGAAGGTCCCTGCAAATTTAAAGTTACGTGGCATGCTTAGTTGCCATTTGAATATGACACGTGTGATTAATGAGGTGACACGTCAATGTCATCTTAGCCCTAAATCACTAAAAGAACCAAAATCAAAAAAAATATTTTAGGACCAAAAAACTTTGACTCATATTTGCAGGGACTAAAATCAAAACAGCTAAATTTGGAAGGACCTAAAACATATTAAGCCTAATTTAATTATACTAACTTATGTGACACTTTTATAATTTGTGTAATACCATTTGATACCGGTGCACATGCAAGACACATGGGAGGTGCAGGCGTGGAGGAGCAGAACCATGATGGTCAAAAAGATATACGGCACCAGGTTGAACGCCACCTATCATATAATGAAAAAGTTTTGCATCTATTCCGAAACGTGCATGTCAAGATTTCAAGTTAGAATATGCTCCGAGCATTTTACTTATTTTTTGAATAAATAAATATTTTAAAAATATATATAATTAATTTAATATGAAAAAATATTTATGTTAGTATTTTTAGTAATACAGATTAATTATGTATTTGATACAACAAATAACCTATTGGCTTATAAAATAGAATAACTATTTAAAAATAGTTATAATAGAAAATATTATATAATTATTTTACTATATAAGAAGTAAAGAAATTTTAAGATTTCAAATAAATAATAAAGTAAAGATTAAGAAAAAAAGAATATAAAAGATAAAGAAGTCACGGAATTAGGCATGGGTTAATGGCGTAACGTTTTTATTTTACTAGGGCAGTCACTCGTGCCATTTATAGGATATATAATGACCACTAATTATTTGATTTTATTTTAAAATAGAGTACAACAAAAAATATATATAAATTATAGTTGAAGTGAATAATCACATCAAAAACTCAAATTCGCACGTATGCACCCGAATCCACTCCAACTTTGTCGGGGATAACTCGCTTTGATAAGGTTAGGGGCCGAGTTTAGGTTTTTTCTATTTTTCAAATGCAAAGACAATGGTGGTAATATTGCACTTGTCTCGCTATTTAAAATATTATAATTATAATTATAATAATTTAAAAAATAATAGAATTGTGGGATTTGGTTTTAGGTTAGTTATAGAAGTTTGCACCCTTTAAAAATTATTGTTAAGCTTGATCTGTTGAGGATGTATATGTATCCAGAGGAAAATCCACGTGTAACATTTTTTGTCAACATGGAACGTTCAATTTATTTTTCTTTAACAGTTATATAAATGACTTATTTTCTCCTTAGTTTAATGCTTAGAAATGATGTAAATTATAAATATAAATTATAATTATAAATTATACATTATTAAATTTTTTATAGACATCAATGAGAAACAATTCAAATTTATTTGGACTAAAGAGAGCATTTAATGAAATAATTAGTTAAATAAATGACGCTAAATGAGAAAGAAATAATAAATACAAAAATTGATTAAGATAAAAGAAAATATTTTTATTTTTATTACATGTTCCTAAATATAAAAAAATGAGTTTAGCAAAAAAAATATAAAGAAAATTAAAATCACACTGAAGATATCAAATTTAAATTGACATAAAAATAAATTATTTTATTTATTATCTAATCTTTAAAAAAATTCTAATTAAGATAAAAAATTATTACCTAAATTTGAAAATCAAATTCAAATTAAGTCGTTAAAATAAAATCTTTTTAAATTTTAATTTTTTTTCTAATTCTAAAAAGATGAAATACAAAATCTGCAAAACTAAAAAAATTATGATGACATCTTGTATAATATGAAAATAAAAGAAACTAATATTTTTAATATCACTCTCTAAATAGGACTTGTATTTCATATACGTCATACAAATAGTTTAAAAAAATATATACATTTTTAAAAAGTTAAGTTAATTAGTAGAATTCCTCACAAAAGTTAATATATTAGTATATGTATTTTTCAAATTAAATCTATCCTAAATTATACAAAAAGTAGTAATATACATACCATTATAATTATTTTATATATAATTTATTGAATAATATTGAGAAAATAAGTTACTAAATTTCATATTATTTATGATATTTCTTCTTGTTTGAAAGACAAGAATGATGTATATGTATAGAATCAAAATAATAATCACAAATTGAAAATATAAAATAAAAACTTAACAATACAAAATATGAAATTGGTAATTCTAAACAACAATCAATAACTAAAAATGGTTCATCAAAAAGTAAAAAATACTCACCTTAGAGAAGAAGTTTGGGTTAATGAATAGAAACGCAACGATGTTCTTCGATAGAATCAAATCAAAAACCAAACATCAATAATTTGGCGGTTATGAAAAAAAAATAGTATCAAAATATGAAACATTGAAAAAATAATAACTAAAAATTACTAAAAGTGAAATAAAAAAAAGACTAACCTTAAATGATAAGTTAGTGTTGACGATCAAAAGAATGTTAACGATACGAATAATAGAAAAAAATGAACAAATAAAACGTACAATCCATGAAGCTATTAAGATTTAAAATATAAAAAAACAAATCATAAAAAAGAAAACAAAAACTAACATTCAATCAAAAGAACCCTAGACCTCCAACCACGTAAATGAATTCTTTCAACAAACTTGTGATAAAAGTGAGTAATTCTATAATTAAGATAGAATAGTTATAATTATTGATAACTATGATTAGACACATATCAAAAGAATAGAACATAATTTATACATTATTATCAATATAGCAATAATTTTAAAAAAATTGTCAATGAGAATAACAATAAAAGAGAAAAAAATTGACAATTTGTATATAAAAAAAATAAAAGAAAAGTTAGAAGATTACGTACCGGGAGAGAATTCGTTGATTTGACAACTATAAAAAATGAAACTGAGTCAAACCAATCGTTGGAACACAATAAAATTGATCATCTGAGAGAAGGCCTGATTACTCCGTTCATAAAGATGATATTAATTTTGATAAAAATCTATTTTGAATTATATAATAATTAGAGATGAAAATTGATATCAGTTTGTTATCTATATTGATAAGATAAGTTGTTATTGACCTAATACACGTTTTTATTTGAATTTAAGATCAGAAGATTAGGTTATTATTTTGTTTAAAGATTAAAAATAGGAGGGAAACATTTATAACGTAATATTTAGGATTAAAAATGCTCTGAAGATGACACGTAAGAAAGTGAAAGTTCACAAATTTATATATTATATATTCAATTATTAATTTTTTGAAAAAGTGAACAATGTATCAGTAGCGATTCTGAACCCAAACAATCCCAAAAGATTTTTAAAAAATAAAATTAAAAACAGAAAGTAAAATAGAAGTGCTATACAATAGTTGAGATTAAGGGAGTGTATTGAATTCGGATTGTAAAGAATTTTAATAAATTTTTTTATTATAAAAAAGTCTTGTAGTATTTAATTAGAATTTTTTAATAATATAAAAAAATTTAGTGGTATTTAGTTAGGATTATTTTGATTTTTTAAAGAGGACAACAAAATTTTGTGCTATAAATTATGACTATTATGACTTTTTAAAGAGGGTAATAAAATTTGATGATATTCAATTGAGATTTTTTATAACTTAAAAAAAATCCGTTAGTATTCAAAAACTTATAAATTTCAATGGATTATTTTGTAGAATGAGTTTCGTGTCACTTTTTAGTAAAAAATATATATATAATGAATCTATCCAACAATCTCACCCAAACTCTTGAAATTTTTCCTATTCCTCACTGACTTTTTTTGGCAGTTGTTTTTTTTTTTTGGTCAACGTTGGCAGTTGTTGAGGTAATTCTACTTGTCTATTCTTTTTTTTTCCCTTTTCCAATTGCTTGTTTTTATATGAATATGATTGCATGGAAACATGGTTCTTAAGACTCGCGCACTTCTTCTTTTTTCCTTTTCGATTGACTTTGATAGTGGATTTTTATTGATTTTCTCGATTGATTTTTTTTTTATTATTATTATTATTATCCTATATATGTGATTTTCAAATTAGCACTTTCGATTAAAATAATAGAAGAAAACTAAAGATGATCAATGATTTTCAAATTAGCTCTTTCAAATTAGCCAGAAACGACGAACGATGGCTTCTCACTGCAAGAAGGTGGTTCTAGGTTTCCACAGAGCGGCGTTCAATCGCACAAGGCCAATCGCACAACCGCACAAGACGCCCATGGCCCCCCTTCGATTTCACTATTTCACGGAGGCCTCCGAGGCTCCCAAGGTCCACATCAATAAACCTATTTCATCCAAGAGTGACAAGCCTGTATTTCTGCCACCTCTTAATCCATATGTATCGGCGGCCAGCGAACTTTTTGTTGGCGTTGGCGGCTTTCTGTAACACTCGCTCTTCCTTTTTTATTATTTTTTTTTGCGTTAAATATGGTTTTAGTCACTATAAATATTTTTATTTTTGTTCCTGTTTCATTCAGAGCTTTGACTAGTTTCGGGTTTAATGGTGGCGTAGTGATAAAATATTCTGAGGTAATCTCTTTGTTTGTTCTGATGTCATTTTTTCATGAAACTTCCAAGAATAAAATTACATTTACTTTACTTGTTTTACACAGTCAACCGTTGACGCCACCATGAAGTCCGTGGAGGTCACCATGAAGTCCGTGGAGGCAACGATGAAGTCGGTGAAGGACACCATGAAG
Organism: Glycyrrhiza uralensis; assembly: GCA_030159175.1. NCBI lineage: Eukaryota > Viridiplantae > Streptophyta > Magnoliopsida > Fabales > Fabaceae > Glycyrrhiza > Glycyrrhiza uralensis. The sequence continues at coordinate 4,727,208 of BRZY01000008.1, forward strand.
TCGGTGGAGGCCACAATGAAGTCAATGGAGAAAGGCAAATAGCGTCCTTGATTGAATTTTTTTTCCGGAGTCTCGTTTTGAGGACATAAACGAGGGCGGTTTAAATTTTCATTAATGTTAATGATGTGTGCTATCTTTTCACCGACTGTGTTGTTTTCTTGATTTGTTTTTCTAAACAATGTTATAGGAAACAGGGCATATCAATGAAGGATGGAAATAGAAATAGAAAATACACGTTACAATGCATTATAATGTTTTGCACAAAAATGGATTTACAATGTGATTTACACAAAAATGGAAGCCAAATGTGTAATCATACCCTAAATCAGCTATTATGGTAAATGTCTAAATAAGGATTATATTTAACAAAGCTTACAAATTGTGTAGAAAAGCTTGGTGGGATTTGAAAGTCCACTAAGTACAATAAAGTGATTGCTTAAATTATACATGTATGCAAAGCATAGTGGTAGAAAACTGATGATTGCATACTTTGAGTAATAATATACTCATTTCACTCTTCTCTTTGTCTTCTTCATTTTGTTCCCAATTCAGAACCAGTTTGCATATCACTTAATTCACTTCTACCAAAGGATAACATAATATAGAATTGTTTTTTTGGAGCCACTCCATATTATACATTCTTGAAGCTATTATTGGTTCCAGGACACATGATTATATTTCTTGGTAATTAGCTACTCATAGATGAACACTTTGAGGTAGATTTTTGCAGAAAAACAATATGGGAGTGGTACATCATTCAAATGATTATATATATATACATATATATATTGTTTGGTATGAGCTTTGCTCTTAGAATATCCACCCCAATGAAGAAATATCTTCAAAAGAACCGTCTTTATGTATATCTAAGGAGCAGATGATGCACTATTTGAACTTTTGGAGCAAAATTCTCTTCTGGGGTACTTTTGAAAGCTAGTCTGTTTCCATTGAAAAGCTTTGAACTTTGAAGGATCTGTAGTGGTTGTAGTAGTAGTAGTAGTCTTTTAACATATTACCGGTTTGGTGTTTTTGTTCTTTTTTTCCCTTCTTTTGACAATGTTTGATGCTTATTTTCATCAAACATGGTGCATAATGCTCCAAGCTGGTTCAAATTTAATGAGATGCTTTTACATTCTGGTTGTTTCATGGTGTTTGTTCATCCCAAATACTCATGAGTTAGAAGCAGATCAGACCCAAGCCTTGTTCCATTTAAGGACTTATTTGGAGTACCCTCCCTCATTGCAAATCTGGGGTGAAAATTACAATGTTGACCTCTGTGGCCTTCCCCCATCTTCACATGTGAGCATTAAATGCCAAGATAATTCAGTAACTGAGCTTAAAATCATGGGTGAGTACAAATCCTTGAAGCCATCATCATCATCATCAGGGGTTCAATGGATTTGCAGTTCCCAATAACACATTATCCGTGAATTTCTCAATTGATTGTTTCTTCACCACATTGACATGGTTGACCAGCCTAAGAGTTCTCACCTTGGTATCCTTGGGGATTTGGGGGCAAATTCCTAATAAGATTCACTCTTTCAACTTGCTTCAAGTTTTGGACTTGAGCTCAAATTTCCTATTTGGTGCTATCCCACCAGAAGTATCCACAATGGTAAAGCTTCATTCACTAACACTTGATGACAACTATTTCAACACCACCATGCCTAATTGGTTTGATTCTGTGTGTAATCTAAGTATCTTGAGTTTGAAGAGTAACCAATTAAAGGGCTCATTCCCTTCCTCACTATGCAAAGTTAAGACTCTTGAGGTTATTTCCTTGTCCCACAATGAACTTTCTGGTGAATTGCCAAGTAGTCTTAATGCTGTCACTGGCCTACATGTTTTGGATTTAAGGGAAAACCATTTAGAATCTGAACTAGCACTTTTGCCCAAATCAGTGGGCACTGTTTTGCTGAGCAATAACTCATTCAAAGGAGAGATACCAAGGAAGTTTGGTGAATTGAATCAGCTTCAACATCTTGATCTTTCTTCAAATCATCTAAGTGGCACACCCCCTTCTGCCTTGTTCTCTTTGCCAAGCATCAGTTATTTGAATCTAGCAAGCAATTTGCCAAGTGGATCCCTTTCAGAGAAACTTAGATGTGGAAGCAAACTTGGGTATGTGAATATTTCTAGTAACAAGTTGAGTGGTGAATTTCCTTCTTGCTTGGCCAATATTTCTAATAGTAGAGTTGTGAGATATGGTGGGAACTGTTTATTTGTTGATTCTCAGCCTCAGCAGCAAAGAGGGTCTCATTGTAAAGAATCAAGTTCAGGATGGTGGAAGAGATTCACGGCACGGAAAGTGGCTGCAGCAGTGGCCATCATTGTTGGACTTGTTCTTGTGATTTTGGTGTCTGGAGTTTTCTTATGTAGAAAATGTCATTTGAGAAAGACAACTGGGCAGCAGGGTTTGTTGCTAAAGGTTGTCCAAGATAACTCCACAACTGGGGTTTCATCGGAACACCTTACAAATGTCAGTAAGTACACAAGTTACTTAAGCAATAATGTTGTATTGGTTTTAAATTGCGGTTGTGGTTACGTCATAATTCTTGATACTGCATATATGTTTAAATATGTTTTTAGTCCCTGCAAATATGTCTCTTTCCAGTTTTAGTCCCTGCAAAAGAATGTTTCATTTGAGTCCCTGAAAAATAGAAAATTTGAGTCCCTATAATATTCAGATCATGTAGAATTAGTCCCTGTAAAATAAAATTGATATCTTATTTTAGGGACTAAAACCAATAAAATTACAGGGACTAAAACAAAATAACAAAGATCAAAAGCAAAAATTTCTATTTTATAAGAATTACAAACAAAAATTTTAATTTGCAGGGACTAAAACTAAAGGGAGACATACTTGTGGGGAACCAAAAACATATTTATGCCTTATGGACGTCTACAATTGTGGTTGAGAAGATGTGGTTGCAAAGACCAGAAATATTTAAAACCACTATACTATTTTGATTCTATAGTAGAGTTCAGATGTTCAGATTTTAATATAGTAATGTCTTAATCCTTATTTCTTTCAGGATTCATTTCTCAAACAGTGAAGCTAGGGACCCAAACTACTCCAACCTGTAGACAATTTTCAATAGAAGACTTGAAGGAAGCCACCAAAAACTTTGATTTGTCAACTTATCTAGGCGAAGGCTCCATAGGGAAGGTACCCTTCAACCACTCAGAATGTTGTTTGAGAGATTAGATTCTTTTTATTCACCCAAAAGGGAGTATTTTCTGTATGTTTTTGTCATTGTTAAATGTTTTTAACTGTTAAGGGGGTTTCCCTCTGAATATTCCAATCATTTTCTTGCCAAAATTACCTTTTTTTCCTTGGAAAGTTTCAATTTCTGAAATCCTTGCCAAAGATTGCACCATTCATACACCCAAATAAAGAAATAACTGTTTTTGGTTCTTTAATCCTTTGCGAGAAAGTCAAGTGATTTTATATGCATATTAGCAGACATATTTATCAATCAAACTTATTTTGTATGCTCATTGTAAAAAATGCCTCTTTTTAACTCTGCTGCCACATTTCAGCTGTATAAAGGTAAACTAGAAAATGGATCTCACGTGGTGATACGATCTTTGGTTCTGTCAAAGAAATGCTCAGTTCAAAATCATAAAGCTAAGTTGGATTTACTCTCAAAGCTTCAACATCCAAATTTGGTTAGCCTTTTGGGTCATTGTATTGATGGTGGTGCACAAGATGATCCCAGCACCCACAGACTTCATCTTATATATGAGTATATGCCAAATGGGAATTATCGTACCCATCTATCAGGTTAGTATAACATTATCATAGTATGCATATTATTGAGTGCATAAGATCTACTAACAGCTTCCCTCCTTGTCTATTTGACATAATAGGCTTAATTGCACTTTTAGTACCTCATGTATAGCGATTGTGCGATTTTTGTCCATAGGTTCCAATTGCGCCAATTGAATCCCCCAAGCATCCCAATTGTTACAATTAGGTACCTCCATCACTATGCCGTCCAATTTTTAATGGTAGTAACCTATGTGGCACAGTGATGGAAGGACCTGGTTGTAAAAATTGGAATACTTTGGAACCCATTAGCGCAATTGGAGTCTGGGGACCAAAATCGCCTAATTGCAATATGCGAGAGACCAAAAGTGCAATTAAGCCTAAATTGTATATGCTATTAACTTCTACTAATAAGGAAGGAGAGGTGTCTCCAATTAATGTGGAGAAATTCTCCTCTTCATTTACAAACAGAATGCATTCAAGTTTGCTGTTGAACAACTATCATACATTAAATTTGATAAAAACAATACAAGTCATTAGGAAGTAGCATGACTTGATGATTTAATGCTTCCTTGTGCTCTCAGGCTTGAAATGCATGTTACTATGTAGCAGTAGCAGTGTCTTCCTTGGGTTCTAAATGGTGACTTTTGCATGCTTCAAATCCACTAATCTTGTTTCATTCAAACATGCAGAATTTTCTGCAGAGAAGGCACTTAAGTGGTCTGATAGACTGGCAATTTTGATTGGAGTTGCAAAGGCAGTGCATTTCTTATACACTGGTGTTATACCAGGATTTTTTAGCAACCAACTAAAGAGTAAAGACAAATAATGGCTTACTTGATGAGCATAACATTGCAAAACTAAGTGACTATGATATGTCCATCATCAACGAAGAAATTGAAAAGTTTGAGGTATGTTTCAATCAAAATCCAATTTTTGCTGTTTTACAATTGATCTTATATGACTGATCATCCAGTGACTCTGCTGCTTTCTTTTATGTGTTCAGGCAAAGGGTGTGAAGTCAAAATCATGGTATGATACTATAGCTTATTAGTGTAATAGGCGTTTATTCATGTGCTGTAATAGGCAGTTAATAACTGTTATAATGGAATATGCCGAGTCAGCATATTTTGTTGTGTTAGTTAGAATTCAGTTGCCTTGAGCCTCTTAAATAATTTTTGTGTAGATCATTAATAATTAAATTCGGATTCATATTGTTTGAATCACTTGTTGGACCCATTGCATGTGACAAAGGGGAAATGAAAAGGTTGGTAAAAGCTTTAGGCAAAAAAAATAAAATTGCCTTCTATATGCACAATGTGGTGATGATTTTTTCATTGTAAAAAATTTTCTGCATTCTTGTTCATCTTGATTGTTATAATCCCAAACATTTGGAATTTATTTTGATGTATTAACAGTATATGCTGATTTCCTAAATCTACTTGCATCATATAAATTGATAAAGGGTTAAATATACTTTTAGTCCATCTGAAATTGGAAATATGTTTTATTTGTTCTCCTATTATCTAAAATAGTCTATTTGTAGTCCCTCGTAGTATCTTTGTTTAGTTAACTGATGATGTGTTAAATGGAGTCACATCTCAGGTTTGGCCACGTAATCTTAAATGATAGATTATGTGGTAACTTTTCAACTCACCCCATTTATATGTCAAAGAAGTTACCATGAGGGGCCACAAGTGGTCTATTTTAGAAAATGGGGGATCGAAATGAAACATTTTAAAAATGAAATACTAAAAATAATATTTTTTTATTTAAAGAGACTAAAAACATGTTTAAGACAAAAAATTATATATAAGTTGTTAATTAATTGATGAACTCAACCTGTTTGTTGTTGTGAACAACTCAGGCATCATTTGGAAGTCAAGATGGTAGAAGAAAGATTGTGGATCCAGTAGTGTTGACCACTTTCTCTCAAGAGTCACTATCAATTGCAATATCGATGACGACCAAGTGCATATCTCTAGACCCTTCATCTCGTCCTTCTTTTGAGGATGTTTCTATGGAACTTACAGTATGCAGCTCAAGTCCAAGCCACAGCAGATACAGATCAGAAATCTGATTGACCCACACAAGTGTGTTGGAGGCTCAAAGCTAAAGCTTCAAAGTCATCCATTCCTTCTCCATCAGTACATACAAAGAAACCAGGGGTATTTTAGTGAAAACACTTTGGGAGATGTCGATATTCATTGCAAATGTATAATAGTTGTAAAAAGGGAAAACATCATTTCCATTTCTTTCATTACTATACTTTTGGGGAAATAAATGAAATGAAGATGATACGTACACAGTAGAGAGTATCATTTGTTTTCCCAAAAACATAATAATAGAGGAGATGGAGAGAGAAAAAAAGAGGATTTTTTTTTCTTGTGAAAATGTTTGTACCATTTTTTTATAGGCAAATGCTAGTAAATTAGTATATTATGTTAGTGGTGGAGGTTTGAACCCATGACCTTTTTATCACTGTAACTCATATGTCCCTCTCTCAAACCATCTTATGACTTCGCTTGTACCATTTTTCCGTTTCTTCCATGGATTTCATAGTATACAGTTAGTTAGGAATTCACATATCTTTCAGAAAAAAGTAAAGAAGTGGGTGGACTTAATTATGCCAATGAAGCAAATGATGGACTTGAGTAACTACCAGTAGGATCATATCAATGTTCCTGGAAGATATTGTAAGCTTGGATTGGGTAAGGTCCAACTCAGATTTATAGGGTAAACTAGTGTGTTATCCGTGCGATGCACGGGATTAATTGGAGTGCGTATTAGATTTTATGGACTTTTATAAAAATAAATCAAAATAAGTATTTATAAAATAAAATATTCATCAGCCCAAAGATATCTATATAGCTTTATGCAAAATAGATAGAAAAGTACACTGAACGAAAATAGGTATAAAAGTGTAGAAGTAAGTAAATTCATTATTTACTTGAAGTAATTTTTGAGTATTTTTTAATTACTTGAGAAGATGGGTTATCAGTTAATTTTTAAGCAACCCAAAAACAAATAAACCAAATAATAAATAACCATTTTTAGAATTTTAAGTTGAAAAGATAAAAACTAATGGGATAATCGGTTCCTTGTGACTAATATTATAGTAGTTTTTATATCAAATTTAGCATAAAAAATATATAAAAATTATTAATCCATTAATTAACATTTAAACAACATCAATTTAGATAACATCTATTTAATTAAACAATAAGTACTGTCAATATTGGGGAAAACATTAAAAGACTTTAATGAAATGATCCAAAATACATATTTAGCAGAACAATAACATAAACTTGAATATAAAAACATCAATGAAAAAGTATAAAAAAAAACCATAATAGATCATGAAAACATAGATCAAATAGATATTTCTTTTCATTGTATTAATAATAATAATATAATATCTATATTAGTATTAATAATATAATATTACAATATTATTTAATGCAAAATGTTAAAAACAAACTATATAATATATAAAGCCTGTGCTACGTACGATATATACTAAAAGAATATGAGTTTAAAAATATATATTAATATCTAATTTCTATCAAACTCTTCTATGAGTTAATAATTTTTTTTATGTAAAATGTTCAAAGCAAACTATATATTATGTAGACCAGCGTATATAGTAAAAGAATGACTTTAAAAATTTAATTTCTACTAAACTCTTCTGAGTTAATAAAGTTTTTTCATATAAAATATTCAAAGCAAACTATATATTATGTAGCCCTGCACTAAGCGTGGTATATAGTAAAAGAATAACTTTAAAAATCTAATTTCTACTAAACTCTTCTATGAGTTGATAATGTTTTTTCATGTAAAATGTTCAAAGCAAACTATATTATGTAGGCCCGCGCTACGCGCGGTATATAGTAGAATGACTTTAAAAACTTAATTTGTATTAAACTCTTTTATGAGTTAGATGTATTATTTTATATAAAATGTTCAAAGCAAACTATATATTATATAGGCTCACGCTACGCGTAATATTTTCTAAAGGAATTTGACTTTAAAAATTTAATTTTTATTAAACTCTTATATGAGTTAGAAATATTATTTCATATAAAATGTTCAAAGCAAAGGACATTTAGGGATGTAAATAAAATTCACTATTAGCTTAGGCGATAAATGTGAAAACTAAAATAATATTATTTCATATAAAATATTCAAATAAAAAATATTAATATGTAGGTTCATGACGTGTACAATATATTCTTCACGCTCTTTTCATAATGCCCTTTTCTTCACGCTCTTTGATGCAAGTGCATATTGCTTATGAACGTTGGGACATAACTTCAAAGGAGTAATTCTTAGCAAGATATTTTGTACTTCTTCCGTCCATATTGCTTATTTGAATATTCTTCACTGTCTTTAAATTACCAAAAGTCAGATATGAATAACTTCAAAGGCCTGAATCCCTGCAATTCAATGAGAACAAACATTGTAATGGAATTGTCTACAATACCTACAAAACAATCTCCTAATCCCACAAAATAATGATTGAACGTCATTGATAAGATTTAAAACTGGAGGCAATATCTTCCCCACCCATCCTGACCTAGTCTCATTAGAAAAGCATTAAGAATCAATCCTAAAAAAATTTTAATGTTCAATTAGACAACATTATAATGAGGGTTATAGGTTCCTTTCACCCTCTTTTCCCTCAAATTCTCGGTTTCTGACATTGTCTCTCACTGATATCCTCTTGTAACGCACGGGCGATAAATTCGTTCAATGGAAAAAAAATCTTGATAAATTAGATAATTAATTTTTCTTGACAGAAAAGTTAGATAATAATATTATTTCTTATAAAATATTCAAAATAAATTATATGATATAGGTCTGTGATACGTACAGTGTATACTAAACAAATACAAATTTTATATCTAAATTTAAATCAATGTTTAGTTTCTATTTTTTTGACAAAATTTGTGAATTTCTATTAAAATCTTCACGGTGGTTAGTTAGATAGCAATGCTATTTCATATAAATGGTTTAAAGCGAACTATATAATATGTAGGTTCATAATATATATGCAAGGGCGATGAATTCGTTCAATGGAAAAAAATATTGATAAGTTAGACAATAATGTTATTTCTTATAAAATATTCAAAGTAAACTATGTTATGTAGGCTCGTGATACGCACGGTGTATACTAAACAAATATAAATTTTATATCTAAATTTATATCAATGTTTAATTTCATTTTTTTGACAAAAATATTTAATTTCTATTAAAATTCTTCACCCGTGGTTAGTTAGATAACATGTTATTTCATATAAATAGTTTAAAGCAAACTATATAATATGTAGGTTCATGCTACGTACAATTCTACCAAAAAGAATAGAATTTTTTAAGATATTTATATTAATGAATTATTTCTACTAATAATTTCCTCCCAATAACTTAGTTATTAGTATTCTTTAATTTAAAGTATCAAATCTCTTTATGTTACATTTTTACTCAATATAAAATGTTATATAGATTTTTTTTATATTTAAAGAATTAGTTTGAAAACATGCATTATATTTACAATGGAAAATATTAAATTAATTAATAAACAAAATAAAAAAATAGAGTTGTGAAAATTCTGATCAAAATTCAAATATAAGTTACTTAAATATATTATAATACTTTTAGATTTATGATTTATTTTTAAAATTTAAGAAATTTTTTATTAGTTTAAATATAGATTTAATATGGTAAATCACTAAATCGTTTATTATTGAATTATTTATTTATAATTATAAAGTATAATATTACTTGTTAAGAGAGATGTAATTACAATTAATAGTAAGACCTTTAAAAGAGATCACATAAAAAGTCATTGCTATATTTTATCTATAGTTTTTTGTATTAATTAATTAACCAATTAATATTTAGGCATTAATGATTTAAAAACACTAAATTTTCTTGGACAATACAAAATAGAAAATTTTAAATAAATTAGTTCAGTAAAAAGATAATAATAAATAACTATTAATATTAAAATTATTGTAACAATGAATTATGAAATATTAATTATATCAAAGTATAATTTTCACCCGTTTATTCAGATGTTATATCAAAGTATAATTTTCATCTATCTACCAACTAAGATTGATGTGAGTGGTTAATGTCTCTTGCCCCTTAATTAAAGTCTCGAGGTCAGGCATTGGGTATAGAAAAAATCTCAACTAGGAGAGATGCTATCCATTTATTCCACGTAGAATAAAAAAAGATGCTATATTATTGTGTTGCATAAAATCTGCATCCCCATGTGTTACATTATAAATAAATGACTCACAAAGTACACAAATTGAAAAATTATAAATGTCGCCAAGTATCCCCCGAGGTATCAATGTCTCACAAAGTATTTGTATAAAAAAAAATGTCTCAAAGTACACAAATAGGAAGAAAAAAACTATAAATGCCACATTGGTCTTCAATGGTACCGACTCCACTATTAAGGGATTAGAATCTTCCAAAATTCTGCATCAAAAGACATATTCCTTCCGGATCTATATATAAGAAACAATTCACTTTTTTGGTTCATTATATAATTCATGTATCTGGACTATATTATAGACTAGATACATGAGTTATTCAATGAACCAAAAAAGTAAATTGTTTCTTATATATAAGACCGGAGGGAATACGTTAGAACAATAGACAGACCTCAGCATCAAGAATTTCAATCATAGACCGCACCCTTTTGGAATTAATTGGTTCTGATGGTATATTATTAATTAATTCTGTTAATATGGAAAGAGGTATCACTATCACAAAGAAAAAACATTGAAAGCCATTAAGCCTTGAACATGGAGTAATTTATATATCTATTTCAAAATCAGGATAAGTTGCTTAAAACCTAATCAGTACTTGTAATAGTGCCTTCCTGGGGTGATGAAGAGAAGCTATATCCTTTCCTAAACCTGTGACAAACTGTAGTAGTGCCTTCTTGCCACCAATACAATGCTAATAAATGGATCATGTGAAACCTGTGATAGACTAAGTAATACTAAAGCCTCCTACAACACCATCAATACCACCTATATATATTAACAATCATATCACTTAAAGGGACAATTTGGATAAGTGACTAAACCATTCACTCTCGATAAATTATTTACATTGTAAATACAAAGTAAAAGAAATTGCATGAAGATGCCAATATAAAAAGAAAAAACATGCTGGAAATAGATGCATTAGCTACCTTCTAATTGCAGACAAATAAAAAGTTCTTGGTCTCCAGCTATTAGTACACAACAGAATCTAAATTATAAGGATGCAAACTCCATGCTTCGTAGAACTTCAATTAATCCCATCCAGCAATTTTACAAAACTCATTTCAATCTATGAATTACTAAATTAATCCCATCTAGCAATTTTACAAAGCTCATTTCCTCTATCCTAAACAACAACCCCTCAAAAAAATTACAGGTTCTTCTGAACATGCTCTATGAAGAAGAGGAGCCACCCCATAATTTGTTGCAAGTTTACCAATCACCAAGTCATAAAGCAAAGGCCCAGTATAGTAAGCTATGCATTTAAAATAAAAAACAAAATTAGAATAAATCTAATGGTGAGGATCAAGGTAGTACCATTGTTGCAAAATAGACCAACCTCTCTGTAAAAAAAGGAAAGAAAGGAAAAATAATAATATTTGGTATAGGTACCAAATGAGCAAGTATAAAAATGGATGTATGTTATGGACTTGTGTTAAAAGATATCAGGATGGATCACCTGTTCCCTTCTTTTCAATTCAGACTCTCTGGCTTGAAGTTCATTCTCCTTTGCTTTGATTTCCTAAATTTAAAAGACGTTGGTAGCAGAAAGGGGGGGAGAAAAAGAAAATTAGAGACCCGCATTGGATACACTAACAGTTTATTTGGAAGCCACACAAATACAAACATAAGTAATGGATTGATTGGTCAAGGACTCTAGGCAAGTAGGCATATAAATTATGAACTGGTCAGTCAGAATATTAGAAATTATCGATGGTTGAGAGATACTGCGCAATGTGGTGTAGATACGGTGCTCTAGGAATGCAGGTTCATCATTAAACAAAAATAAAACAAATACACAAAAGGAGCTAAAATATAGAGCTAAATCTTGTTCAGCTTTCAGTTGTGTGACTCTCCCTCCACCATGGATCCTTTCTTCACCTCATGGCCAACCACCTGGGAAAAAAAATCAGTAGTATTATGTAGGAGAAAATAGACAAAAGAAACAGAAAGAAAAAAGAAAAAAAAAACAGAGAAGAAAGAGTAGAAGAAGGAAGGGGGTGTTCCTGTGGCCGCCGCGCCGGTGGCTATCTCTGCCGCGAGCGCGGCTGCAAGTCAGATCCCGTTCACTGCCGCAGCCACCATTGCACTCCCCTTATCCCGTTTCTGCCACCGCCGTTTCGAGCCACCTTTGTTTCCGTCTCCGCCGCAGGTGTCCCTTGTTCACCACTGCCGCAAGTGCAGCTTCCCTTTGCATGGCCGCAAACGACCGCATTTGTCGCCCCCATCGTCGTGGATGGTCCAGATCTATTTGAGAGCCACTGCAAACCACTTCCCTTTTTCTCTGCTGCAAATCACAGCCAGAACCACCGCAAATTGCAGAAAAGGAAATGCACAGCGAACAACCTAATTATAAACTACAGAAAAGGAGAAAATTTTTTTGTTGAAATTTTAAGTTGAAGCTGCAAATCATCGTTGTTTTCATGGCTCGATGAACATTGGGAAAATGACTTTCCCTCTCACATGGTTCCAATGCGATTTTTGCACGCGCAGAGATTAAATGCCGAGTGCATCTTCTTTTCGTATTTTGTTCACAATTAATGTTTGAAACAAATAAAATAAAATCTAACACCCAAAAGTTGAAGGGCTGGAGTAGGCTTGGAGCTGATATTCTCGGGGTGTGAAAAAAGAGCATGGGAATGTGAACCAAATACTACATCTGTCCCTAAATATAAGAACCTTTATAAAAAAATAAAAAAATTTTTATATAAGAATTTTTCTAAAAAATTAGTTGTATTAATTATTTTTTGACTAAAATGTCCTTATTTATTGTACAAATCACTCAACCATTCTACCATTTCCGATGCATTAATCAAGTGATGAGAGAGAGAGGGGGAAGAGAGATAGTAATAAGTGTTAGGGCTAGTTTTGAAAAAGTATAGTAAATTATTGACAAATTTATTACTATTAACTAACTTAACCAATTTTCTTAAAGAGTATGAATTAGTTAAAAGGTTCTTATACTAAGGGACACAGGTAGTAATTAATATAGTTTCAAATTTAAAACTTAAATTGAAACCCATTTGTCCTGATGTGTCCTGATGTGGCGTGGGTTGAAGTTTGTATAACTCTACAAATGGATTTCTATAAATAGAAAGGCTTCAAGAGGGGAGAGATCTGTCAAGTGGACAGACAATATGCGAATGGATGCTATTTGAAGGAGACAGCTTGCTAAAATTCGCTAAGCATGTCTCTTTCTCTGAATCAAAGTCTCTTTTAGATTATTTATAGATTTATAGATTATTATTACACGAAAATCATATAAATCAGCCGGGTGGTTCAACGGTTTCTTAGATGCATCACAATTTGAGATTTTTGGATATCTGGGTAGGCAAGTTTGATTGCATCATAGAATTTGAGGTAATTTTCTGTGGTCACTCCAAAATACAAGGACAAATTAGACAACATAAAGTCAAAAAAAAAATTTAAACAAACCAATAATGTTTGAACGAGTAGTGCTTACAACACACTCTCTAACATACTATTTCCAACACGTTTTTTATGATTGAGTGAAATGCATATAGATTCCATTAAATCATGTGGGTCCCATTGGTATGAACTGATTGGTCAATTCCTAAGAATGAAGAATTTGATGTTTGAATTCCCGATGAAAATTGAGAGAGCACTCTGTAGATAAAATAGGAATGCAAATATATTTCTAAGGTTAGAAGTTGGACATATAGATAAGTGGAATAGAATTGAGAATTTTTGTTGATAAGGGTCATTTCACTAAGAGGATAGTATATGAGAGTTATATTCAACGTTATTTTAGGTACGTAATTTCGAGAATGAAATTATTTTTAGAGGAAAAGAGTTGTAATTTTCGTTTCTGTGATGAACTGTTTAATTATGTCTTATATGAAATTTTACGATATAAATATTTTGATATTTATCTTTAGCTTAAAAATAAAATTTAAATATGTATATTTCTCGATGTTTTGCTTCGAGGCCTCCTAAAGTGGAAATTAGAGTTTGAAGGATGCTATCATTAGAGCTGAAAAATGGGCCGAAAAATAGAGAATTCGGACACACAATTTGAGTTCGTTTTCAATTCGGACCTTTTTGGCCCGATAAAACCCGAGCCCGAAGCGGGGCCGGCCCAAAAAATAAAGGGCTCAGACACACAAATTTGAATCCGTTTTTAATCTGAGTCTTTTTGGCCCGACTCCAATACGGGTTGGGCTTTCGGGCCGCGCCGGGCTCGAGTCAACCTGAAGGCCCGTTTTGCCAGCTCTAGCTATCATGTCAGCACTTGCATTGGCTGAATAAAGGCATGAGTATACTCAACTGTCTTTCATTCTCAAAACTAGCTTTCATGTATATACTATCATATAATGAAAAAGTTCTGCATCTAATCCGAGACGTGCATGTCAAGATTTCAAGTTGGAATATGCTCCGAGCATTTTACTTATTTTTTGAATAAATAAATATTTTAAAAATATATATAATTAATTTAATATAAAAAAATATTTATGTTAGTATTTTTAGTGGTATAGATTAATTATGTATTTGATACAACAAATAACCTATTGGCTTATAAAATAGAATAACTATTTAAAAATAGTTATAATAGAAAATATTATATAATTATTTTAATATATAAGAAATAAAGAAATTTAAGATTTCAAATAAATAATAAAGTAAAGATTAAGAAAAAAAGAATATAAAAGATAAAGAAGTCACGGAATTAGGCATGGGTTAATGGCGTGGTGTTTTTATTTTACTAGCGCAGTGACTCGTGCCATACACAGGATATATAATGATCACTAATTATTTATTTTAATTTTAAAATAGAGTACAACGAAAAAATATATAAATTATAGTTGAAATAGTAAAATAATTTAAATAGTTGATGTGAATAGTCATATCAAAAACTTAAATTTGCACATATTCACCCAAACCCACTCCAATTTTGTCGGGGATAACTTGCTTTGATAGGATTAGGGGTCGAGTTTAGGTTTTTTCCATTTTTCAAATGCAAAGACAATGGTGGTAATGTTGCACCTGCTTTGCTATTTAAAATATTATAATAATTTAAAAAATAATAGAATTGTGAGATTTGATTTTAGGTTAGTTATAGAAGTTTGCATTCCTTGAAAATTATTGTTAAGCTTGATCTGTTGAGGATATATATGTATCCAGAGGAAAATCCGCGTGTAACATTTTTGTGAACATGGAACGTTTAATTTATTTTTCTTTAATAGTTATAGAAATGACTTATTTTCTCCTTAGTTTGATACTTAGAGATGATGTAAATTATAAATTATAATTATAAATTATACATTATTAAATTTTTTATAGACATCAATGAGAAACAATTCAAATTTGTTTGGACTAAAGAGAGCATTTAATGAATTGATTAGTTAGATAAATGACGCTAAATGAGAAAGAAATAATGAATACAAAAATTGATTAAGATAAAAGAAAATATTTTTTATTTTTATTACATGTTCCTAAATATAAAAAAAATTAGTTTAGAAAAAAAAATATAAAGAAAATTAAAATCACACTAAAGATATCAAATTTAAATTGACATAAAAATAAATTATTTTATTTATTATCTAATCTTTAAAAAAAATTCTAATTAAGATAAAAAATTATTACCTAAATTTGAAAATCAAAATCAAATTCAAATCAAGTTGTTAAAATAAAACCTTTTTAAATTTTAATTTTTTTTCTAATCCTAAAAAGATGAAATACAAAATCCGCAAAACTAAAAAAATTATGATGCCATCTTGTATAATATGAAAATAAAAGAAACTAATATTTTTAATATCACTCTCTAAATAGGACTTGTATTTCATATACGTCATACGAATAGTTTAAAAAAATATATACATTTTTCAAAAGTTAAATTAATTAATAGAATTTCTCACGAAAATTAATATATTAGTATTTGTATTTTTCAAACTAAATTTATCCTAAAATATACAAAAAGAAGTAGTAATATACATACCATTATTATTATTTTGTATATAATTTATTGAATAATATTGAGAAAATAAGCTACTAAATTTTATATTATTTATGATGTTTTTTCTTGTTTGATAGATAAGAATGATGTATATGCATAGAATCAAAATAATAATCACAAATTGAAAATATAAAATAAAAAACTTAACAATACAAAATATGAAAATGGTAATTCTAAACAACGATCAATAACTAAAAACGATTCATTAAAAAGTAAAAAATAGTCACCTTAGAGAATAAGTTTGGGTTAATGAATAGAAACGTAACGATGTTCTTCATTAGAATCAAAACAAAAATCAAACATCAATAATTTGGCGGCTATGAAAAAAATTAATAAATAGTATCAAAATATGGAGAACTCAATATTGAAAAAATAATAACTAAAAATGACAAAAAGTAAAATAAGAAAGACTCACCTTAAATGATAAGTCAGTGTTGACGATCAAAAGAATGTTAACGATACGAATAATAAAACAAAATGAATAAATAAAATGTACAATCCATGAAGCTAATAAGATTTAAAATATAGAAAAAGCAAATCATAAAAAAAAACAAAAACTAACATTCAATCAAAACAACCCTAGACATCCAAGCACGTAAATCAATTTTTTCAGCAAACTTGTGATAAAAGTGAGTAATTCTATAATTAAGATAGAGTAGTTGTAATTACGGGTAACTATGGTTAGACACGTATCAAAAGAATAGAACATAATTTATACATTATTACCAATATAGCAACAATTTTAAAAAAATTGTCAATCAGAATAACAAAAAAGAGAAAAAAATTGACAATTTGTATATAAGAAAAATAAAAGAAAAGTTAGAAGATTACATACTGGGAGAAAATTCGTTGATTTGGCAACTATAAAGAATGAAACTGAGTCAAACCAATTGTTGGGAAATTGAGGTAACTGATATGAGATTAAGGCCCGATTACTCCATTCATAAAGATGATATTAATTTTGATAGAAATCTATTTTGAATTATACAATAATTAAAGATGAGGATTGATATCGGTTTGTTATCTGTATTGATAAGATAAGTTGTTATTGACTAAATACATTGTTTTTATTTGAATTTAAGATTAGAAGATTAGGTTGTTATTTCGTTTAAAAATTAAAAATGGAAGGAAAACATTTATAACGTAATATTTAAGCCTAAAAATACTCTCAAGATAATACGTAACAAAGTAAAAGTTTGCAAATTGATATATTATAAATTCAATTATTAATTTTTTTGAAAAAGTGAATAGTGTATCAATAGCGATTCTGAACGCAAACAATCCCAAAAGATTAAAAAAATAAAAATAAAAACAGAAAGTAAAACAGAAGTGCTATACAATATACGGCAAGAATAAAACAGCACAGATATAATACGAATCCAAATAGAACGGTTGAGTTGAGATTAAGGCGGTGTATTGAATTGAGATTGTAAAGAATTTTAATAGATTTTTTTATTGTAAAAAAGTCTTGTAGTAATTAATTAAGACTTTTTAATAATATAAAAAAATTTAGTAGTATTTAATTAGGATTATTTTGATTTTTTAAAGAGGATAATAAAATTTTGTACTATTCAATTAGGACTATCATAACTTTTTAAAGAGAATAACAAAATTTGATGGTATTTAATTGAGATTTTCTATAACTTACAAAAAATCTGTTGGTATTCAAAAATCTATAAATTTCAATGGATTATTTTGTAGAGTAAATTTCGTATCACTTTTCAATAAAAAATATACATATTAAATCCATCAAACCTCACAAAAACCCTTTGAGATTTTTTCTATTCCTCACAGACTTTTTTCCGGCCGTTCTTCAGGTAATTCTACTTGTCTGTTTTTTTTTTTCTTTCCTTCCGCAATTGCTTTTCTTTATATGAATGAATATGATTGCATCGAAACATGGCTCTTTCCGATGAAGACTCGCGCACTTCTTCTCTTTCCCTTTTCGATTGATTTTCATAGTGGATTTTCATTGATTTTTTTTTATTGATTTTCTCGATTGATCTTTTTTATTATTATCCTATATATGTGATTTTCAAATTAGCTCTTTCGATTAAAATAATAGAAAAAAACTAAAGATGATCAATGATTCTTATTAAGAAGGTCTTTCGTTCACACTTCACTGAAACGAACAACGAATTGAGCCAGAAACGACGAACGATGGCTTCTCACTGCAAGAAGGTGGTTCTAGGTTTCCGCAGAGCGGCGTTCAATCGTACAAGGCCAATTGCACAACCACGCAAGGCCCCCATGGCCCCACTTCACGGAGCCTCCGAGGCTCCCAACGTCCACATCGATGAACATATTTCATCCCTTAATGCATATTTATCGACGGCCGCCAACCTTCTTCTTGGCGTTGTCGGCTTCGTGTAACACTCGCTTTTCCTTTTTTATTATTATTATTTTTTTTTTGCGTTAAATATGGTTTTAGTCACTACAAATATTTCATTTTTGTTCTTGGTCCAGTTTCTGGTTTAATGGTGGCGTAGCGATAAAATATTCTGAGGTAATCTCTCTTTTTTGTTTGTTTGTTGTGATGTCATTTTTTTAAGAAACTTCCAAGAATAAAATTACAATTACTTTACTTGTTTTCCACAGTCAACCGTGGAGAAGGTTGACGCCACCATGAAGTCCGTGGAGGCAACGATGAAGTCCGTGGAGGACACCATGAAGTCGGTGAAGGCCACCATGAAGTCAATGGAGAAAGGCAAATAGCGTCCTTGATTGAATTTTTTTCTGGAGTCTCGTTTTGAGGACATAAACGAGGGCGGTTTAAATTTTCATTAATGTTAATGATGTGTGCTATCTTTTCATTGTTTTCTTCATTTGTTTTTCTAAACGAAGTTATAGGAAACAGGGCGTATTAATGAAGGATGGAAATAGAAATAGAAAATACACGTTACAATGCATTATAATATTTTGCACAAAAATGGATTTACAATGTGATTTACACAAAAATAGAAGCCAAATGTCTAATCATACCCTAAATCAGCTATTATGGTAAATGTCTAAATAAGGATTATCTTTAACAAAGCTTACAAATTGTGTAGAAAAGCTTGGTGGGATTTGAAAGTCCACTAAGTACAATAAAGTGATTGCTTAACTTATACGTGTATGCAAAGCATAGTGGTAGAAAAACTGATGATTGCATACTTTGAGTAATAATATACTCATTTCAGTACTCTTCTCTTTGTCTTCTTCATTTTGTTCCCAATTCAGAACCAGCTGCATATCACTTCTACCAAAGGATAACATAATGTAGAATTGTTTTTTAGTTCCAGGACACATGATTATATTTCTTGGTAACTAGCTACTCATAGATGAACACTTTGAGGTAAATGTTTGCAGAAAAACAATGTGGGAGACTGGGAGTGTTAACATCATTCAATTGCAGAACCCATACGTTCCAATTGCGCCAATTGAGTCCCCCAAGCACTATGCTGTCCAATTTTTAATGCCTATAACCTATGAGGCACAGTGATGGAAGAACCTGGTTGTAAAAATTGGAATACTTCGGAACCCAGTAGCGCAATTGGAATCTGGGGGACCAAAATCGCATAATTGCAATACGCGAGGGACCAAAAGTGCAATTAAGCTTAAATTGTATATGCTATTAACTTCTACTAATAAGGAAGGAGAGGTGTCTCCAATTAATGTGGAGAAATTCTCCTCTTCATTTAGAATCAGAATGCATTCAAGTTTGCTGTTGAACAACTATCATAGATTAAATTTGATTAAAAATACTTACAAGTCATTAGGAAGTAGCATGACTTGATGATTTAATGCTTCTTTGTGCTCTCAGGCTTGAATTGCATATAACTATGTAGCAGTGTCTGCCTTAGTTCGTTTATGATTATGGTTTAGTAAGAGGTATATTAATCCTTGGATTGTGCACATCATGCCCAAAATAATGTTTATGTTTTGGCCTTTGAAATAAGTTATTTTCTACGTTGACTATTAACCTTGCTCAGTTGCTATTACTGGATTAGTTTTGCATATTTCATTAAAACAAAAGACTTAGTTAAATAATTTATAAATAGTACTAATTTGGAAGTAATACTTTTAGTGGATTTAATGCATTTGGGTACATGGTATGAGCTCAAATGCTCAATCAAATTAGTAGAGGTCCATTCTTAATTTTAGTCTTCTGATGAGCCTTCTCTTGTTAATCACTTTCATCTGCTATTCATGCATCACACACAACTTATTTGCTTATATTCCCTGTTAGTAAGGGTACGTGAATTAGATAGTGAAATACTTGATAGGTATATCCAAATTTTTTAACAATTTACTGTAGTGAACAGTGATGTAAAGATAGTTTGGCTTGGCTATGAGGAAAAGGGAACTAAAATTTACTGCCTAAGACAGAAAGAATGTGTAGGATGCTTGTTTGTAATTTAGGAGTGCTAATTAGATGGTTTGTTGATGTCTTCTTTAGGATGACAAGTTGATTTTTTTTCAAGCTTAACTTCAGGTCAATTTATCATTATTCCTTATGTATATTTTATTCCCCACTTTGGACAACACTTGCTCTCATCTTCAATGGACAAAACAGTGCGGCTGTGGCATTTATCTAGCAATTCTTTTGTGCAATGAAAAAGGCAACCTAAATTGGAGATCACAGGAGTTGGCTCTTTTGGCATGAGAAATTCAATTCAACCAACACTCAGGAAATAAAAAGTTCAGAAATAAGGATAGCTGCAATTTTGCGCTAAGGATAGCTGCTGTTTTATGTTAAGGTTGGGTGCTTTAGGTTAGGGATGTCAAAAAAATCCGTGCCCGCGGATACCCGTGGATAAAACCCATTATGGGTACGGGACGGGTACATTAACGGGTACCCGCGGGTAAATTAAACGGGTATTTGAGGTACCCACCAATAAATGGGGACGGGGACGGGTAGTGAGGTATCCGTACCCACGGGTACCCGTTAGTAAAATTACAAAAAATACACTTTTTATTTATATACATACTTAAAAGTTTAAATTACCAATGTATAATTTGACAAGTATTAAAGTGTGGTGCATTAATTTTAGTTGTTATCTTGTTTTGTTTTAATATTGAACAAAGTGACTCCAAAATATGAATTATTGTTGTCATCAATGTCATGTATTAATTTTCACACTCATATTTTTCATTTTATAGTTTTATTTATT
The DNA here is from genome assembly GCA_030159175.1 of Glycyrrhiza uralensis. Classification (NCBI taxonomy): domain Eukaryota; kingdom Viridiplantae; phylum Streptophyta; class Magnoliopsida; order Fabales; family Fabaceae; genus Glycyrrhiza; species Glycyrrhiza uralensis. The sequence goes on from BRZY01000008.1 coordinate 4,748,391, forward strand.
TTTATTTAATTGAACAATTATTGATATAACAATTGAGTTAAAATTATAATGATTGGTATAATTAGTCTTATTAATATGATCTTCATTATGATTAATATTGTGTGGAAATAATTTCTTTTGGTAGAATTTTTATACAATTTTTTTAATCTTTTAATATCCATGGATATCCGCGGATACCCGCCAAAACTTAGATCGTGGATACCCGCATGGGTATGGAGCAGGTACGGGTAGCGGATATATTTAACAGGACGGGTAGCGGATAGCTACTACTCGTGCCTGCCCCGCCCCATTTACATCCCTACTTTAGGTTTTAATTTTCCATTGTTTGCTGATAGCCAGAACATCATGTTAGTTGGATTCTTTGTACTGCATTGAGTTGATGTGGCTGGGTACACCTTGTGTACGTATAATGTTTTGTGGGAACTGATTGTTTCAAGTAACAAAAAATTCTGAATATCAAATACTATTTCAATAAGAAATGTTTCACAAAATTCTCGTGAACATTTTTTGATTGCTTTTTTGAAGATGACTTGTCATCTTTACGCAACTTTTGAAGTATAACTTCAATCTCATTAGGTGGTGTTGCCATGTCATCAACAGCAATCGGAAATAGTTGGGGAGGAGTTTGAAATTGATTTTGTTGTGACTTGCTGAGTATGGCTTGTGTAAAGCTTTGAAGAGATTGAACAACCCTCTCGATCTTGTCATCCAATTCATTTACCCTTTCGAGCAAAACCTGTGTGCAAATATGAAAATGTTACATATTCTCTTAATCTACATTGATAAAGCATGTAACTGTTAAAATATTACCTCATTCTTCTCATCGTCAACTTCTTGAGGATTCCACTCATCACAAGAGTGTTTGTCTTTAGGTGACTTCAAAGCGGTCCCGGGTTGACTAATTGGATATAAAGAAAAGGAAATCAATCAATTATTCAATGAACATTACTAAACAACAAACACTATACACATGCCTCGTGGTCAAGATATACCTGCAAGAAATTTTAGCCACATTACGGTTATTCTTTTCTTGTCTTCTAACACTGCCATTGAATTTATTAATAGGGGATTTGGTGACGGGTGAAGTCCAGGACTCTCCATCAAAATTTAGACTCGATCTCTTCTTATGAGTTGCCCTTTGAGGAGTTTTTCCCTTCTTAACCGTTTTCTGCAGAAGGACATGATAATAACTAAAACAAAAAATAAGGAGTTCATAGAGAAGAAAAGAGAAAGAGAAAAACCCTTTTAGCAGAATATTACCCACCGTAGATCAACTTTAGTTGTCTTTGTCCATCTTTTGCAAATGAGATTGCTTGGAATTGTATCGATATGGTCATACTTCATGGCACAAAAAATGTGTGCACATGGGAGACCACATGATTGATACAATCGACAATCACAAACAAAATCACCATTAGTCTTGTCAAAAATAACTATAAATTCAGGTATTAGGACTGTAGAATTTATTCATCTTCAAACACACAGTGTTACCATGTTCAGTCCTTTGAATGACATTTAATGTTGCAACATTTTCAATCTCCTTTCTAATATCCCAAAATTTATTCCTCGTGAAAATTTTTGAAGCACCAAACTCATATTTATGCAGACTAGTTGTCAACACAGGGTCTGAATACAAGGACTTGAAATTAGATATTAACTCATATTTATGCCCACATACTCTTCATCTCATAAACCTTTTTAATCCACTTATTCTTAGTGACCGAATTAGTGACCAATTTATTTAAAAGTCACTAAAATTGGTCGTTAAAAACTAGTCACTAAATTGGTCCCTAAAAACCTGTCGCTAAATCAGTCTCTAAAAGAGTCGCTAAACCGATCTCTAAAATTGGTTGCTAAATCGGTCACTATAAAATCGGTTGCTAAGTTGGCTGCTAGTATTAGCGACCAAAAATAAATTGATCTCTAATTTGGTAACTAATTAATTTAGTGATCGATTTCATGACTTTAGTGACTCATTTTTGGGTCACTAATGAGCTTATTCTTAGTAGTGAAATTTCTTCACATAATACAATTACAATGATTCATTTGCAAAATTTGGAATGCCAAAAAGTGCACAAAAATTAAAATATTGACATAAACCATATAAAATGAAGAACATTACAGTGAAATATATAACCGTTTAACAACATGTGAGAGATTGACCAAAAAAAAACATGTGAGAGTATTAGAGATGTTTATCTGTTCTACCAATTTTCTCCAACAAAAAAAATTTAGTGGGATACCTTTTTTTTTTGGGTCCAGAGGGGGATACTTGTTGAATGTCAAATTCGGGAAGGCGGGTTGTCAAATCCCGATATGAATTTTAGACCAACAATTTATACCATCTATAACTCATGGATGATGGTATGGAATTGACCTCTCAACCCCCCATGCCATTATTCTCTTTGGTGTGAATGCGTGAACTTGTAAACATAAAGTAATAACTAGATTATGACCTGCACATTGCGCGGTTGCAATCGTTTTTTGAATTTTTTTGTGATGATATTTGAATACAGCATGGTAATAGGGGATGTTATATTTTTCAAATAGTAATAGGTGATAGAATAATTTAGTTGAAATTTATATAAATTTAAATGATTGAAATACGTAGTTAGAAATGGTACGTAATGATGATTGTTTATTTTGATCACATGATGATTTTGTGCTCTTTTTGCATATATTCCTTGTTGTCATCACTATTTTATGACTTAAACTTTGATATAAACCAATTGTCGTGCTTAGCATTAACATTTTGTAAACACTCATTTTTTTTATTTGGAGGTACTTTTAAGATGTGGATAGATTTTGTTTGTTTGGGTGACTGAGAATTTTGTATGTTTGTGCATGTTGTTTTCATTGATATTTATATAGTTCTTGAGTAGTGTTGTCACTTCTTTATCTATTTTAATTTTGTTCAACTTTATTTTATTTTATTTAAAGGTATTGAATTGTGCGGTGTATTCTAATAATTGAAATGTAATTAAGTCATTGATTTTTATATAATTGTGAATTATGCGGTGTATTCTATTTTATTTAAAAGTATTGAATTGTGCGGTTGTAATTGTTTTTTGAATTTTTGTGTGGTGATATTTGAATAAAGCATGGTAATAGGGGATGTTATATTTTTAAAATAGTAATAGGTGATAGAATAATTTAGTTTAAATCGATGTAAATTTAAATGATTGTAATACGTAGTTAGAAATGATATGCAATGATAATTATTTATTTTGATCTTTTTGAATTCTGTTCAATTTTATTTTATTTAAAGGCATTGAATTATGCGGTATATTATAATAAATAAAATATAATTAAGTCATTAATTTTCATATAAATGTGAATTATGCAGTGTATTCTATTTTATTTAAAGGTATTGAATTGCGCAGTTGCAATTGTTATTTGAATTTTTTTTGTGGTGATATTTGAATAAAACATGGTAATAGAGGATGTTATATTTCTGAAATAGTACTAGGTGATACAATAATTTAATTAAAATTGATGTAAATTTAAATGATTGAAATACTTAATTGGAAATAGTGTGCAATATTGATTGTTTATTTTGATTGTGATTGATTTTTTGGTCATTTTGCATATTTTTTATATGCATATTTCTTGTTGTCATCACTATTATATAACTCAAACTTTGATAATCCATTCGCCGTGTTTCTCATAAACATTTTGTAGGAAATTTTATTCATTTTTTTTTTCATTTGGAGCTACTTTTTAGATTAATTTTGTTTGTCCGAGTGAGTAAGAATTTTGTATATTTGTACCTGCTATTCTTATTGATATTTAGATATTTATATAATTCTCTAGTGATGTTGTAACTTCAATGTCTTTTTGAATTATGTTCTATTTTATTTTATTTAAAGGTATTGAATTTTTCAATGTATTCTAATAATTTAAAATATAATAAAGTCATTAATATAAATGTGATTCAATGGTAGAAGAAGAGGTGAGAAGTAAGTGGACAAAGAAAAGTTGAATGAGGAGTGTGACACCTAGGATTTTTAATGATGTGGCATAAATCACTATTATGTGGCATACATAGATGATGTGTCATTTGTGGTCTATTTTAATATATATAATAGATATTATAATAAATAAAATATAATTAAGTCATTAATTTTCATATAAATGTGAATTATGCAGTGTATTCTATTTTATTTAAAGGTATTGAATTGCGCAGTTGCAATTGTTATTTGAATTTTTTTTGTGGTGATATTTGAATAAAACATGGTAATAGAGGATGTTATATTTCTGAAATAGTACTAGGTGATACAATAATTTAATTGAAATTGATGTAAATTTAAATGATTGAAATACTTAATTGGAAATAGTGTGCAATATTGATTGTTTATTTTGATTGTGATTGATTTTTTGGTCATTTTGCATATTTTTTATATGCATATTTCTTGTTGTCATCACTATTATATAACTCAAACTTTGATAATCCATTCGCCGTGTTTCTCATAAACATTTTGTAGGAAATTTTATTCAATTTTTTTTCATTTGGAGCTACTTTTTAGATTAATTTTGTTTGTCCGAGTGAGTAAGAATTTTGTATGTTTGTACCTGCTATTCTTATTGATATTTAGATATTTATATAATTCTCTAGTGATGTTGTAACTTCAATGTCTTTTTGAATTATGTTCTATTTTATTTTATTTAAAGGTATTGAATTTTTCAATGTATTCTAATAATTTAAAATATAATAAAGTCATTAATATAAATGTGATTCAATAGTAGAAGAAGAGGTGAGAAGTAAGTGGGCAAAAAAAAGTTGAATGAGGAGTGTGACACCTAGGATTTTTAATGATGTGGCATAAATCACTATTATGTGGCATACATAGATGATGTGTCATTTGTGGTCTATTTTAATATATATAATAGATTTGTGGGTTTGTATTATACTCTTGGTAAAATTGCTCTTTTAGTCCTACAATTTATTTATTTGTTTCAATTTGGTCCTATAAATTTTTTTGTCAAGTTGGTCCCTTGACTTTGCGAGTGTTTGATGATGATTTTTAGTGTACATATCTCTTTGTGTGCTTATTGAAATGTTGTGTTCTTTGTTTCATATGAAAGTAGACAAAAAATATTTCAATTTAGACTTTGGAATGACCTAATTTAAACATGTATTGGATTAGAAATTGTTCTCTCAAGTTTTGGATGAAAAATAAATTTCTGATATGAAGTCCTTGTTTTTCTGGGACTAACAGCCTCTGAAAAAGTGTACATATCTAACTTGAGAGAACAATTTCTAATCTAATACATGTCCAAATTAAGTCATTCCTAAGCCTAAATTGAAATACTTTTGTCTACTTTTATATGAAACAAAGAACACAACATTTCAATAAGCACACAGAGAGATGTGTATACTAAAAATCATCATCAAACACTTGCGAAGTTAAGAGATCAACTTAGACACAAAAAATAGTTATATGACCAAAGTGAAACAAATAAATAAGTTGTAGGACAAAAAAGCAATTTTGTCTATACTCTTTGTAGTTGTAGATGGCTATTATACAAAGTTGTTTCCCGTACGTTAATTTGTCGTTAATCTCTATTCTCTACACTCTTAATTGTTAAAAAAATTGGAGTATTATCATCCATTTTCCTTGAACTTTGTAAACAATGGGTTTATTGAGGGAATGAATCTTTTAAGGATAGTTCTTATACAAATTTACAATCTGAATATTTTATATATTTATTTTCTCCATTAAATATTAAATAGGAAAGTTTTTATTATTAAAAGTAAACCCACAATTTTCTTTATTGACTAATGCTAAACACTTTTTCTCAATCGCATAAACCATTACGTTGAAACGATGCATGGGGTACCGTATTCACGTGGCGACGGTATTCTTCACTCGCGGTTATATCTCATTTGCAGTTTTGGTAGAGTAACCAACACCATAAAATGTTCTGGGTAGAGGTGGCAAAGAGGGTTGACCCATCCCCGTCTAACTTGCAAAAAATAACCAAACGATTTAGGTAACTTAATCCACTCAATCTGCCCTGTCCAACCCGATAGGTCAACAATGGGTTGGGTTGACCCACCGAGTTGATAAATTATTTTATCATGTTTTTAAAAATATTTTTATATTATTTTCTGTATTTTAAATTTTTTGATGGGTTTTGGCATGTTAACTCGCCAAAACAGACCAAATTGCCACCCCATTAAACGGGGCAAACCTGCCCGCTTAAGGCGGGTTGGAAGCCGTTTGGGCGGGTCGGCCCTTTCGCCACCCCTAGTTCTGTGACTTCGCCATGCCCGTGAAACTTACTATTAGTCTTTTGTTTTTTGCTTATCTTTGAAGTTAAAGACAACACACTCCTTCAACAGTCTGAGAAAAATTTCTACTCTACTTTCTAATCAATTTTTTTATGTAATTAGGTGAACCTGTATAAAGTATGAATATTTTTAATAGAAACAGTAAAGAAAAATCTAACAAACGAATGAAAAAAAAATAAAATAAAAAACTGAGAGGAGACACGTCTCAACTAAGATCTAATTTTCAGATAAATCAGTAATTGATATTTAATAGATAGATGTTCCATATAATAATTTTTCTTTTGACATCGTTCCATAGAATACACTATATTACTTTACAAAAATAAAAGTAATATAAAATTTAAAGTCACATGTTCTACTAATATTCTATGAACTACTAGAAACAAAGGGTGTATAACACTTAACTTATATGTTAAAGTGGTAATTTCAAAGTCACTTTCAGCTGTTGACCAAAAAAAAAAGTCACTTTCAGCTGGCGAGGCATCACCATCACAGAACATATGGTGGTTTCTGCAGTTTAACATCAAACAATTAGTTTGAGTCTTACCAAAATGAATTACTATATTCTTGTCCAACAAAATGAGCCAACCCTTTTTTTCTTCTTTATCACTTTTAACATGGAAATCCTCTCCTTTGCTTTGATGCTGCTATATTTATATATATTCGAGTGAGTTAGTGTGCCTTGGAAGCTGTAACTGGAAGTGAACTATAACCAAGAATGTATATATGAACAAAATAGAAAAAAGAGTACACTCAAAATATCTTATGGTTATGGTTTCAGAAATATGGTGATTAGTTTACTGACCCCATTTCAGTTACATCCATCTTTTGCAGATTTCTGATTCTGCCATCTCCTCCACCAGCCACTGCTTTTTCCTGGTAAGGTCTATGAGGTCTACTACATCACCCCATTGGCCGTTCTTTCATGCATTGTTTTATCTGTCAAAAATTTAATGACTTTTATGTTGTGTATTTAACTTGTAACTGGATTCCAATTCCACGGTCCACATTTTTTATTTTCTTCTTGGTTTTAGCTCCTAGGTCCTAGCTAGACACCCTTTTGTTTTTTTTTTAATGTTTTTTGGTTCCATCTCTTGAGCACTTTGTTGATATGTTCCTTCTAACTCTAAAGTTAAGAACTTCTCTGCATTTGTGTGCTAATTCAGTTCACAAGCTGTTTGAGTGTTTGCTGTTGCATTGAAGTTATGTGCAGTGAGTTTGTGAATACATTCTGAGCTCTCAATCTCATGCTGGTTTTTTTTTTTTTGTTGGTATATAGGCTTAATCCGAGTTGAGTCGCACATACCCATATAAGGAGACAACGCTCTTTTCAGCGCCTATTTTCTCAATTCACAAACTAAAACCCGAGAATCAAAGTCCTTAAAATTTGGACCAAGAGGTGTTGGTATCTCATGCTGGTTTTGCTTAAGAGGGCTTGTGATTCTACACATTCAACAAAGTCAAAGTGAAAAGTTCATCTCGTGAGGATCCTCTATCATCTTGGCAGCCATGGTTCTAGGCATGAGAGGGAAGAACAGGAGAGGTGGAACAGTTCAAATTGATTACCTCATTCATATCCAGGAGATTAAGCCATGGCCCCCATCGCAGTCTCTAAGATCGCTTCGTTCCGTGTTGATAGAATGGAAGACGAATGGTGAATCAAGCACATCATCATCAGGTTCCACCAACCTTGCATCCCCTTCACTTGGATCAGTTATAGGTGAAGGAAGAATTGAATTCAATGAGTCATTCAAACTTCCAGTGACTTTGTTGAGGGATATGTCTGTGAGAGGTGATGTGTTCCAAAAGAATTGCTTGGAGTTCAACTTGTATGAGCCGCCGCGAAGAGATAAGAAAGTTAGAGGCCAGTTGTTGGCGACTGCCATTGTGGACTTGGCAGAATATGGGGTACTTAAAGAGGCATTGAGCATTGGTGCACCTATGAACTGCAAGAGGAGCTATAGGAACACTGATCAGCCAATTTTGTTCATTAAGATTCAGCCTCTTGTCGAAAACAATAATCGCGCTAGTTCATCGTTGAAGGACAGGTTCTCAAAGGAGGTTTTGGAGAATAGTCATAGTGGTGGTGGAGGATCTGTATCAGCACTGATGAATGAAGAATATGCTGCTGAGGAAGCCGAGGTTGCCTCTTTTTCTGATGATGATGTCTCCTCACATTCATCGGTGGCAGCAGTAGTTCCTACTTCCATTGAGTCTAGTGGGTTTACACCTCTTAAATTGGAAAAGGTACTCATTTATTTCTTTGGTAGATATTGGTGATAGAGATGTAATACTTCTCTTAAATTAGTACTTGATATTGTATAGCGCTATCAACTTTGTCCCTAAAATTATTAATACTTCAAATTAGTCACTGAAATTGAAAATTCTCAATCACATTGGTCCATATAGAACAATTTCAGGGACTGAGTTGGCCGATTGAAAATGACTAATATGATTGAAGGTTTCCAGTTTTAGGAACTAATTAAAAATATTAATAATAATAATAATAATATTATGGACGAAATTGACGGCGCCTCCGCCAAATTTTAGGGACAATTTTGGTGATTCACTGGATATGTAATATAAGACCACTCATGTGTCTTGTGAATGATTTTGTATTGCATCTCTAATAGATAACAGCATGAATTTCATTCATTTTATTAAATGTCGATGTGTTCAGCTATCTGCCATTGTGCATGGACCTCTGGTCTCATGCAAGGACAGAATGTACTCATTTAGAATGAGAGAGATGTGACTCCTTGAAAACTTGGGAGTCCTACTTCATGAACAAACATTTTGATTTTTTTTTTCCTGCATTGCATTTGCAATTTTTTATGTGATTCAGACAAACTGCACTAGAAAAATGAAATTTTTTTTGCAAATTTTATATAATTAGTTTTTGTTCAACAAGGTTTATAACTTGCCTTCAGCATAGTGAATGGACCTAATGACATCAAATTATAGATGACTCAATGTTAAGTATATATAGTAGTAAGAAATCATATTTTCGAGGTCTTATCATTTGTGTGGCAAAATGGTAATGTTGTTTCTTTATTATGTCTGAATATGCTAAGAGAATACTCATCAAGCAATATAGCGATTGCAATTGAAATTTCAGAATGAACCAGATGGAACAGTCCAAAACACTAATATGAATGACAAGGAACATTCAGAAAAAAGGCTTGAAAACTTGAATATGGCGAAACAAGATACATACAAGAAGCTGAAGAGTTCATCTTACATGTCATCAATGGATGTGTCTTCTGTTCTCAGGAATCAAGTAAAAAGTCATGCTTCTATGTCTAGCGCTGATTCTTCTTCCCCAACTCCAGTTTGTGACAATTTAGATGTAAATTCTACGAGAAGAAGAAGAAGCAGTTATCCTGAAAATTTTGATGAGAATATTCATGAGAAGGTTACTAATTCTAGAAATATAGTTGCAGATATTCAAAGAATAAGTAACAGAAGTACTTTTAACATTTATCCAAGGCAAACATCACCTCAAGAAAATAGTTACTTTATTGGCAAGAATCCAGGTTCTGCAAACTGTGATACTTCTGAATGTGATCACAAATTAAGTATATTGAAATGTAAGGAAGATGACAAATATTTTGTGAAGGAGGAAGGAGGTGATAAGATTTACTATGGTTCTGTTGGGGACATAAATGGAAATGAGAAATCTAATTTGGATAGGCAAAATAGCATGGAAGATGATCAATTGGTAGCACAAGGTTCCAAAGATCAAGTCTTACTGAGTAATATTCTCAGAAGTGAAAGGTTAAAGAACATGAAGTCAGTGAGATCACCAGAAGACTCGGCTAAGAATACCGGATTGCTTGGTAGTAGTCATCATGCTGAAGTAAAAGACAATGGCATTCTTGGAGATGCACAAAACAGTGGAGGGAACATTAGAAGCAATGACAAAAGAGGTGCTGCAAAGGTTTATCCTAAGGAAGCAAGGAATGCTACTTTATTAGATGGTAAAATTGAGCACTTGGAAAAGAAGATAAAGATGCTTGAAGGAGAGTTAAGAGAAGCTGCTGCTATTGAGGCTGCTTTATATTCAGTAGTTGCTGAGCATGGAAGTTCCATGAGTAAGGTCCACACTCCAGCTCGCCGCCTTTCTAGGCTGTATCTTCATGCTTGTAAAGAAAATCTTCAAGGAAGAAGGTCTGGTGCAGCTAAAAGTTCTGTTTCAGGACTAGTCCTTGTTACAAAGGCATGTGGAAATGAAGTCCCAAGGTACATTTGAGCCATATTTCTCACTGCATTTGCATTTCCGTATCCTATTTGTTGTTGGTAATGCCTAAATTGCTGTAACAACTTAAAGTTTAGTTGTTGATTTTTTTTATCTAGACTTTAGAATGTTGTGTGTTTGAATTTTAAGATTAGGATAATGTTAGTTATGCTGAGATGAAGATGCATTTGAATTTCATGTTACACTCTAGCTCTATTTATATAGACATGAAATAATAATTTGATACATCCTCCAGAAAAATATTCTATAACCCTCAAAATAACCAACATTTGGTATCAGAGCCTGGTTTTGAAGATACTTATCAGTACTAAATCACAAGTTGCATCATCATGAAATTTGATTGTCTTTAATTGGTTAATTGACATATTCAAGTATCTGGCTACAGGTTGACTTTTTGGTTGTCTAATACTATAGTGTTGAGGACAATTATAAGCCAAACCTCCAAAGATCTGGTTCCATCGAATCCTGTAGGGTCCAATAGGAGAAGGAAAACTGAGGGAGAGGGACATTCAAAGATATCATCCTCACTAAGATGGAATGGATTCCACCATGGAAAAAATGAAAATATAGCATCAGGGTATGAATGTTTTGGTAACTGGGATGATCCTCATGTATTCATGTCAGCGTTGGAAAAGGTGGAAGCTTGGATCTTCTCTCGCATTGTAGAATCTATCTGGTGGCAGGTAATGCCTTAATCTTAACTCCTCTGAAGCAATTCCACAGCTTCTCTATATTTAGTCCCAGCAAATATGCCTTCTTTTGATTTTAGACCCTATAAAAAAATATTTTGTTTGTGATCTCTGAAAAATAGAAATTTTTGTTTTTGGTCTTCGTTGTTTTGTTCTAGTCTTTGTAATATTTGATTCATTTTAAATTAGTTCTTGTAATATATGGACAATTTGTTTTTAGTCTCTAAAATATGATATCAATTTTATTTTCCAGAGACTATTTTAACATCATCTAAATATCAAAGGACTAAAACAAAATATTGAGTACCAGAAACAATTTTTTTATTTTACAGGGACTCAAATGAAAAAATATCTCTACAAGGACTAAAACAAAAAAAGAGACATATTTGCATGGACTATAAACATATTTAAACCTATCACAAAATTCCATTGGCACCTAACATGAATTCTTATTTGTCTATATCCAGACTCTGACTCCACATATGCAGCATGTCGATACAAAGTTGACCAAAAGGAAAGCAGGTTCTGCCTCAAGGAAAAGCTATAGAAGGACATCAAGTTCATGTGATCAAGAGCAGTGTAACTTGTCACTGTATATTTGGAAGAATGCTTTCAGGGAAGCATGTGAAAGGCTATGTCCTATTCGAGCTGGAGGGCATGAGTGTGGCTGTTTGCCTATGCTGCCTAGATTGGTAAGTCTCATACATAATTGCTTCACAAGTCACAACCTTCTTTGTGATAAAACAAAGAAAAGTTTTTTTAACCATATTGTTTTGTTGTCATCTATTAGTTGTCACTTTTCTGTTGGTTTGGATGGGCTTGGTAAGACTAAAAGCTTTGGAAGGGGTAATTGTGTAAACAAAGAATAATGGAAAATCTATTCATTTTCAAAATAAAATTAAGGTTTAAATATATTTTTTAATCTCTGCAAATATATCTCTTTTTAGTTTTATTCCCTGCAAAAACAATTTTGTTTGTGATCCCTATCAAATAGAAATTTTTGCTTTTGGTCCTCGTTATTTTGTTTTAGTCCCAATAATATTTTGTTTTGATCCCTATAAAAGGTATAATTTGTGCAAATCTCCTAAGCAGAAAGTTAAGCTTATAAGAGAAGATGTGTATTCAGTATTCATCCTCCAAAATTGATGATATCTCAGGATAATGTATTAATTCAAATTGCATCTAAGTTCATTACTTTAGTCAATGAAAGCTCTTCTTTGCCTCTATATGTCATGACATATCAGAATGCATTTCTGCTACTTAAATCTAGATAATGGAGCAGTGTGTGGCAAGATTAGATGTGGCTATGTTCAATGCTATTCTTCGTGAGTCTGCTGATGAAATCCCAACCGATCCTGTATCCGATCCTATCAGTGATCCCAAGGTTGTCCCCATTCAACCCGGGAAATCAAGCTTCGGAGCCGGTGCTCAGCTAAAAACTGTGGTAATTTCTCAACAATATCTTCTAGGGTTTAATAATTATGCAGCCCGACAGTCAAAAAATATTTTACACATTATCCAATCATATCTTACTATGGTGTGTAACATTACTTCCTAAAATATTTATTCAAATATCTATATGGTGAGATATGATTGGACATTTGTGTAAAATCTTTTTTTACCCTGACAACGCATAGTAATTAAACTCACTTTTTAATGTGAACTTTCATATTTGGCCGTACACTCATGAATCTAATTTCAACCTACAGATATATAAGTTCAATTTATACCTTTCTTTTAGCTGATATCTCTTCATGTTATGCATGTGCCCTTTAAAGTAGGCAAAAAAATATGGCCTTTTGGGCCTGGAGATCATTTTCTTCTTGTCAGTAATGTGCAGTCATCATCATGTTCACTTGTGTCATGAATTTGTCATTGCAGATTGGAAACTGGTCTAGATGGTTAAGTGATCTATTTGGCATGGATGAGGAGGATGATTCACTTGAAGATAAAGATATTGACCATGACAACAATGAGAGACAAAACACATCCTTCAAGTCCTTCAGTCATCTTAATTCTCTAAGTGACCTCCTGATGCTTCCTAAGGATATGCTATTAAGTGCATCCATCAGGAATGAGGTCTGCCAATGATACTGTTGAACTTGCTATGAAGTTTCTTCTCTTCACTCTTCAGTCATGCTAAAAGGTTTTTTGTTTTTGAAGGTATGCCCCATGTTTAGTGCACAACTTATCAAGAAGATTCTTGACAGTTTTGTCCCAGATGAGTTTTGCCCTGATCCTGTTCCTGCAACTGTTTTTGAAGCTCTGGACTCAGAGGTTAGATATTCAAATTTGTACTTACTTTTTTTGGGTACATAATTTTTTTGGACATACTCCATCTCATATATACACATATGCTTACAACAACAGCAACAACTAAACAAACAAAGTCTTTTCCCACTAGATGGCATCGACTACATGGATCAAGTGATGTTATAATATCGGAGCCTGTTTGGATAATCTGTTCTATAAGCGCTTATAATTTTTATAACTATAGCTTCTTATATAAGTTGAAATTAGCTCTTACACTTCAATTTTTTAAAAAAGCTCTCTTTTTTAAGTTCTCAATAAGCACATATTTATTTAACAACTTTTCCTCTGTTTCCATATGAGAAAAATAAAAATGCAATGCAAAACTAATTTCTCTATTAAGCTAAAAGTTGAGCTTCTAAACCCAAACAGGACTTATGTCTAATGGCATATCTCATGATATATGTAGCTGTTTGATATACAATGTTAAATGATCATTGGCTGAAACTCCACTAGATTTGGCTTGTGATCTCTAAGTTTTGTTTTGAATTTGAAACAGAATGATATGGAAAGTGGAAAGGAGTATGTCAGCAACTTCCCATGCATTGCAGCACCAATTGTCTATTCACCTCCACTAGTAACTTCCATTGCAAGCATTGTTGGGGTGATTGGTGGAAGCAAATCTCAGCTAAGAAGAAGCACATCTTCTGTTGTCAGCAAGTCATGCACCAGTGATGATGAGCTCAATGAATTGAAGTCCCCAATATTAACTTCAATATTCCTCAGTGGTAATTCCTCTTCCTCAGCTGCAGTTTCAACAAAATCAAGCTTGAGGTCAAGAGAAATTTTCAATAATGAATCTCCTTTTAGATATGAACTACTCACTACTCAGGGATGTGCGGATGAACAAAGAGTAGTCTTTTTGCAGACCCCTAAATTAGATTTACACTCTTCCAAAGCAGAATTAGATTTACATTCTTGCAAAGCAGGGCCAACCCAAAGTTAGGCCTAAAATGAGAGAGTAATAGAAAAATAGAAAAATTAGGGGACTTAATAAATGTGGTTTTTGCTTCTTTAAGGATCGAACCTCATTCTCCTAGTGAAGCACATACCGGCTACCACTATGTTAGGTGAGCTATGTATTATTGAAACATTTTAGTTTTATATACATTAATAGTAAATAAGCTTTTGTTAGTGAGTATAAAGCAAGACTTTGGACTGTTTTACCCTTGAGTTGGCCTGTTCCAAAGTGTGGTTGTGTGTAAAATGCACAAGTAAATGACTAGATGCATATTCATCTTTGATTCAATATGTAAAGTATATCGTGATCTTGATCCACTAAAGTTCAAAGGTGTGGATTTTATCTTTATTTGTGTACTTTACACACAAGTTCAGCTTTTTTTTTTTGGTCAAACACATGTTCAACATAGAGAAGTTATTTTTCCTCCACTCTAGATAGCGGATCAGAAGCATCATTTACAACATAAAAAGAAGATTTAAATATGTTTTCAGTACTTGTAATAATGTCATTTTTTATTTTAGTCATTGATTTTTTTGGTGATCCCTAAAAAATAGAAATTTTTACTTTTAGTCCTTATTATTTTATTTTAGTCCCTGTATATTTGGTTTTTGTTAAATTGATCACATGAAGTATATTAATAATCGTAAAATTATATTAAATGCAAACAGGTCAAAGAGTATTATTGTGACATAATGATATTTTTAGAAAACTAGTGTAATAACCTGTGCCTTGCACGGGAATTAATTAAATAATAAAAATACAAATTTAATATTTTGTAATGATTTTTAGGAATTAGATTTTAATTAATTTTTGGCCAAATTATATATTTAGTATTTCATTCACTATGATAGTGTGATTTTGGTGTCACATATTAGTGGACTAAGAGGCAATATAATTTCATGTGTTACATAGGCTTGGAGCCTTTAAATTTTTTAACTCTACAAAATAGATCTTATTTTAAATTTAAATTTAATATATAAATATGGATATTAACATTACTCTTCACTTTATAAATATCTTATATTATTATCATCATTGTTACAATTTATATAAACATATACTTTTAATTGTATTTATTTATAACTAAATTGTTTTGTATCTATATTAGATTAGATATTTGATTTATATATATGATATATGCTATTACAAGAAGAGAAAGGGTTTTTTTTAAAGGAAAAAAATATTTTATTAATCATAAATCTATTGCATAGCATAAGGAGTATCATATCATAGATATTATACAAAGATAACAAAATCACGTAGAAAAAACAATACTTCATGCAAATACAGATTTTCTCAGTCCATATATAGCCACTCCCAACTGTGAAAAGTTTCACACCACCAATGTGACAGTATCAGACCTATCCATGAAAATGCAGGCTTCTCACTCCAGAACCATTCACAGCTGTGATAAAATTAACAGTTTGAGTGTGAAAGCGTCAGGCCTATCCCAAAAAATGCAGGTTTATCATTCCAGAACTATTCATAACTGTGAAAATATTCACACCTACAGTGTGAAAGCGTCAGACCTACGCACGAAGTTGCAGATTTCTACTTCCAGAACCATTCACATCTGTGAAAAACTTAACACTTCCAGTGTGAAAGCGTCAGGCCTATCCCAAAAATGCAAGTTTATCATTCCAAAACTATCCATAGCTGTGAAAATTTTTACACGCACAGTGTGAAATCATTAGTCCCACCCACGAAGTTGCAGATTTTTACTTCCAGTACCATTCACATCTGTGAAAAAATTAACACTCCCAGTGTGAAAGCCTCAGGCCTATCCCCAAAAGTGCAGATTTATCATACCAGAAATATTCATAGCTGTGAAAAAATTCACACACACAGTATGAAAGCGCCTGACCTACCCACGAAGTTGCAGATTTCTACTTCAGAACCATTCACATTAGTGAAAAACTTAACATCCCCGGTGTGAAACCATCAGACCCAATCCACGAAAATGCACTGCTCAATACAGAATCGTTCCCACATGTGAAAAAACTCACACCTGTAGCGTGAAAGTTCAGTCACGATTTTTCTTTCTTTTTTTTCTTTCTCTTTTTGTTTTGTTTTGTAAAACGTAAAGGGCATACAAAAACATCACAATAGGAAAAGAGATCTCATTTATGTTGGCACTTCAGACCTTATCTATCATCTGCAACATACCAAGATAACCACGATAAACCAAAATAACAACTTCAGAAATCATGCAATCTATTATAATCCTTTTTAACTCCTATGCATATTAATATTTAAGATATATTGATAAAAGTCAGATGCATATAAATTTTAATTTTAAAGAGCACTAATATATCTTCCTAAATATTCTCCTTCATATCCAACTTCTATTTCATATAGTAAGTATTATAAATAAAAGAGTAAATACATTTAATATCGTAATTTTAGTGGCAATCCTATAGATGTAGTGTCCTTTCTTACTTTCAAATCTTTTATTTAAAGCCATAAACCACAGTAATTCAAGTCAATAACACTGAGTACTAAATTGTAAGGGAATTAAAACTTTAACAAATAAGTCTCAACATTCCAAATAAACCCAAAAAGATGCAAGTAGTACTGAAATTCATAGCAAATTCCTCCCAATGTTGGGACAGACCATGATGCATTCAATGTGCCTGCATGACCAGGTAAATAAGATTTATTAGCCTAAATATAGTTGTAAATAGAAGCATGAAAATATTCATGTTCACATTTTGAAATGGCAAATAATGGAAAAGCCAAAACACTTAGTATTACCTTTTAGCATGCTTAGAGATTGTCAAACACTTCGCGGTATACAACATTTGTTGTTGTCGTGCATATCTTTCTCTCGTCATCCAATATCAAAATATTAATTCCCTTTCTTGACCTCACCCTAGAAAGTGCAACGTACAATTGACCGTGGGTGAAAACAGGCTTTGAAAGATAGATCCCTACATGAGAAAGGGATTGTCCTTGGCTTTTATTTATTGTCATTGCAAAACATAAAGCCAATGGAAATTATCTCCGTTGGAATTTAAACGGTAACCCAGGATCACTTGGCACCAGATTCATCCTAGGAACCAAAACCTTGTCCCCTATATTCTTTCCAGTTAAAACAGTCACACCTATAACATTCTTCCCCAACTCATTGATACGTAACCTGGTTCCATTACACAGGCCAGCTGCTTGATCAATATTCCTCATAAGCATTACTGGGACTCCCACTTTTAGTTTCAACCTGTGATTTGGAATCCCGGAACACTTGATGTCATTTAGAAACTCGGTTGTGAACCATTCCCCTTGAGCATCACTATCTGTGTCGGATTGACATACAGAGTCTGAGCTAACATATTCTGTTTCATTTCCAGGAAATAATGACATGACAAAATCATTAACCTGCTTGACTGATTCCAAAGTCGGAGCAAGCATTGCTCGCTCCTGGAAATAGTTTGAAATGTTCATGTTCTGCAATAACCCAGGATAGGTAAATTCAACCAAGGAAAGTAAAGGATTTCCACATCCTTAATTAGGAGGTCATCAGGAACATCAATGAGACTCTTACCATACTCATTTGCATTGATTTCACCATTTCCAATTTGTAAAATCCAATCAGCAAACTGCCTTATGTCTTCTTGGTTTGAACCAGTGGCCGTAAAACTTAATCTCATGTTTTTGGTCAGCCTAAGGACCTTACAACCATTCCAAATCTTGGATGAGTTAACCGCAGCCCCAACAATGTCTTGCCTCGATCCTTTTTTAATTACAGGTAGTATTTGTCTGAAATCACCACCCAAAACAATTGTTTTTCCCCCAAATGGCTTTTCAATATTATCGCGATCTTGAGACGCCATTATATCCCGCATCGTGCGGTCAAAAGCCTCAAAGCATAACCTATTCATCATTAGTGCCTCATCCCAGATAATGAGCTTGCTATGAAGCATTAGCTTTGCTTTAGGACTGTTTTGGCAAATATTGCAAGTTTACTCATCATTGATCACCAAAGGAATCGAAAATGTAGAATGAGCAATACGACCTCCTGGCAATAGAAGAGAAGCAATGCCACTCAAAGCCACATTAAGCACAATTAATCCTTGGGAACAAAGGATTAATTGTAAAATTATATTAAATGCAAATAGGTCAAAGAGTATTATTGTGACATAATTATATTTTAGAAAATGTAATAAATGTCCATCCATATTGATATTTTAAAATTACATGTCAAAATGGAACAAAGACTATACTCAAAGACTAAGTTGTTTAGACCTTATTAGGGATAACTAAGTACTAAAATATATATTTTATTATATTAAAATTAGGTCAACTGTACGTAATTTAGAGTCTGCTTAATTTCTGATTTCTAGAAACTTCGACCAGAGTGGGTATTTTTTTTGTCCTTAGTTTTATTTGAGGTCAACTATGATTCCTGTTTTTCGTCAGTGTTCTCACTTTGAATGTCAACTCGTATGTGTGGCACAAGAATCTTTGACGGCTCCTTAATTACCTCATGCATGACGGTGTCACTATAAAGTCCTTAATTAGACGGTGTTATAATTTCTCAAACCCGGTCATGCAAGTTATTGGGTCAACCCACCCCGGCCCACAATCCATTCCACCACCATGCACCCCCACATTTATATGTACCTCTTCCCATTTCAAATCCCTTCATCTAGCTATATCCATTAATTTCCTAGCTAGCATCTTGATGCTTTCTACTTCTTCTTCATCTATATTCTTGTGTACAATTTAATTAGATTTGGATTCTCTCCAACGGTTCTATCTCCGGCCTTCCTGTGGTCTCTCTATCTTATTTTTATTTTTTCGGCTGCTGAAGCAGAAGGGCAGAAGAGGATCCAAGTATATTAATTAAGTATATAGTATATATAGTACATATAACTATTTGTATTAAATACATTCATAGACTGTGATTATGGACAAGGTGGCTCAGTATGCGCGCGTGTTCAATCACTTTGATGAAAATGGAGACGGCAAGATATCACCGTCGGAGTTGCAACAATGCGTGGAGGCAATCGGAGGCACGATGTCTCCGGAGGAGGCGGAGGCGGCGATGGAGCTTCTGGACTCGGACGGGGACGGGTTGGTGGGGTTGGATGACTTTGTGAGGTTTGTGGAGGGAGGGGAAGAGGAAGAGAAGGTGAATGACCTAAAAGAGGCTTTTAAGATGTTTGAAATGGAAGGGTGTGGTTGCATCACACCAAAGAGTCTCAAGAGGATGCTTGGAAGATTGGGTGAGTGTAAGAGTGTTGATGAGTGTCAAGCTATGATCTCTAGATTTGACCTCAATGGAGATGGGGTTCTCTGTTTTGATGAATTTCGGGTCATGATGCTGTAACTTACCTTAATTTTAATTTCCAAGTCTCTTCTTTAATTTCTAGCATGCATGGTCATGTATTAGGTACGTGTCATATATGTGTAGGTTGTGCCCTCTATACAAAGCGAGTGTACTTTTCTCTTGCATGGCCTGATTTTAATGGAGTTGAGATGATATTATTGGGAAAGTTATTTAGGAATTAATTGTTTGATCATCTACAAAATGTGTCATATATGTCATGTTTTATTAGGAACAAATGGGATATGTGGAACCCAAATGCTGTAATTGGAACCTGGCCGGGGACCAACACACAATCAATGATACCTTTTTTCGACTGAATACAATCAATGATACCTAGAGAATTAAAAATGCAAATAAACATTATTCAAGAAAACAAGTTTAAAAAAAAGGAAAGGTTTAAAGAAGAGGATTTTCGCCAAAGATGAAGAGCAACATCCCCATTAGAAGAATAAATTATAGAGGAGAACTAGCTGATAAACCCGCATAAAGTACAAGTCACTTACTACATATATAAGTGGAAAAAAAAATCTAACAAAAGAAAGACAGAAAATAAAAAGACATGAGCGATGACACGTGTCTCAACTTGAGAGATGACACGTGTCTTGATCAATAACCTATTTTTCTTACATAGTAATCGATTGCCACTAGCATGAATATTTGGTAATAATTTTAAAGTTTAAATATACTTTTAGTACTTGCAAATACGTTTCATTTCGGTTTTAGTCCCTGAAAAATAGAAGATTTTGTTTTTAGTCATCGTTATTTTGTCCATTTAATATTTTGATTATATTGAATTAGTCTCTGTATATAAAATTGATGTCTTATTTTAGGGATTAATGTCCACATATTATAGAGATTAATTTAACATGAACTAAATATTACAGAGAATGAAACAAAGTAATGAATACCAAAGCAAAATTTTCTATTTTACAGAGCTCACAAAAATGTGGAGAATAAAACTAAAATGAGACATATATACTTGGTTTGGGAGAGAGACATGGGTTGGAGTGATAAGAAAGTTATGAATTTAAATTTTCTCACTAATATAACAAATTAATACTAATTACTAACATTTATCTATCGGGACTAAAAGTATATTTACCATTAGAAAAAGGTGAGACTAAAATTAGAGATGAAAAAAATAAAATGAATCTCTAATTTTATCATCTCTAACACTTAGAAACAATTAAAAATGAATTTTATTTTTTTCTATCTCAAATTTTTATTATTTAACTTTTTCTAATAAGCAATTTAAGCCTAATTTTATACTAATGTGCAACTACCACTAGTTTTATAAATCGCATGGGAAACACAAACAATAATAAAGGGCTTGCCTTGTTTTCCCACTTCCTATATGACTATGAACGAAGCATTTGACTGACTCAACTACAAAATTTTGTGCGCAATTAAGCAAATATTATTTAACATGTGGGTTTTATCTTTTATGTTTCACGTGGAACAATCACCCGGGGATATCTATCTGAAAGAAAATAAAATAATGTTATTAGTGTTAACTTTTTAATTAATATTAGTAAACATTTGCGTTGGTTTAATTTGTTAAAAAATTAAAAAGAGACCGTGACTGAACGTACGATTTACATGTTTTAAGACTTGGTGTGCGTTGTCCAAACTTTTTTTTTGTTTTAATTGTCGTGACTTATATCGCCTTCATGAATCATATAAGTTGTAACTTTTCTTTTTTGACTGAATCATATATTCTCCAATTTTAACTTGCTCAATTATATATATATATATATATATATATATATATATATATATATATATATATATGAGGCTAACCAAAACATTCTGGTAATAATTAAGCAAGAGATGCATCTACAGGTTTTATAAAGTATATATGCAACAGAAATTCTCCAACTTGCAAAAACCTGCGAAGAGCAACAATAAATATGTGGCAGCAAACAGAACAATACAAATACACCAAGATTTTAATGGAAAAATCTCTCAAAGCAAAGATAAAAAAAACCACAGATCTTCTATACCAAATGTTAGTTATTATGGTCTTTATGCTAGATCAGCCACTAATGAAACTTCTTAATTTTTTTTTTGTCAAAGTTAAAACTTCTTAATTTTACAAATAATAAAAAAAAATTTACTAGTGGGCCTAGCTAAAGCAAGGTTTTTGGTTGTTTTACTTTTGGGCCGACCTTGTCCACACATGTGAGGAGTGCATTCAGAGAGTAAAGTGTGGATACCTTTATATATGTCTTTCTATGAAGAATGACTTTATTCCAACTGAAGTTTATTATGAAGAGTCACATTTTGCAATTGATGTCTTATCATGCAAGAACATGTTTATTGATTTAGAACCAGTATAAATAAACTTCTCAATTTACTGAAAAAGAATATTTAAAAAATCTTAAAATAATTGTGGATCTTTTAAATAATAAATTATTGTATAAGTTTAAAATAGCTTTTACATTTCATTTGTTTATTAATTAAGTTTCTTCATTTAACTAATTCTCTATAATTAAACATTTATTCATTTATCTTTTTTTTTGTAAATGTAGAATCATAAACTTATTTTAATTGAGAAACTCACATAAGTTAAAACTAATCCAAACTAAATCTTAAACCATCTTTTATAAAAAAAAAACTCATCAAAGAATTATAGCCATTGAAATATTTGAATTAAAATCAACAATGAAAATTTTTTTGGTCAACACCAATGAATTGAATCATATTTTGAAAATATCTTTAGAGACAATTCAAAACGGCCCAACACTCCACTCTTTTTTGTTTTTGCCTAAGTTGGCCCCAGATTGATGCATGCATGTGGAAAGTGCAAACGTATCACATCCACATGCTCAACAGCACCATCCGATTAACAATTATTTTGCAACATTTATAACCAGAATTGAGAAACACCACCGAATTGAAGATATACTTTCACACACATACACATTGGAGGGTTTGGTGACAACACAAAGCGTGGCCTACACATGCAAGCTATTTAGAATCCCTATAATTAATAACGCCACTTTATTCTACCCTCTTGTTTTTTTTTTCCTTCTTTCTTTGGCATTTGTAAGCACTTGGTTTGCATTGTGTTTTGAGTAATTAAGCACCTTTCGAAAATTGAGGTGAAACCCACACCCATCAACTTCATTGATTATAGCATAAAGCCATAAACTGACCATAAATTGCGTCAAAACTAGTGAGTATGTTTTATATAGTGAAGAGATTTTTTTCGTCTTCACCCACAGTATTCTATAAGAAGGGACTAATAATTAACTAATCTGTGTTTGACTAGGATGTAAGTAAAGTGTGACTACGGATATATTGTTCCATCACCACGGATTGTGAAATGATTTTTATATGTAAAAGTAAAATGTGAAAATATAAAAGTGAAATATAAGGTTAATTACAACAAAAAGGAAGCAAAAATATTACCAAATTCGACTGTCTATAGCATTTTTAATCAAAAAAAATACGAATACATTATACACGAAAATAAAATTAAGGCTTAAATATGAACTTGGTCCCTATAAAAATTCGAATTTTGAATTTAGTCCCTACATTTAAAGTCAACTTTTTTTAGTCCCTCTAAATTTTGAGTTTTGAATTTAGTCCCTCATTTGCGTTGACCAGTGCCATGTTACCCTTAAAACGCTGACGTGGCACACTACTGACCATGTCATTTGACACGTCATTTATTTATAGGGACTAAAATCAAAACATATAATTTTTCAAGGACTAAATTCAAAGCATATAATCACCACCACCCCCACCCCTCTCTTTGGGTAGCAGCGAAGGCAAATCTGAGGAGGCAGCATCGGAGGATAGTGATTTCGTTTACGTATCAGAGATCCTGCGCGCTTGCAGTTACTTGCAGGAAGAGAGTGACATTTTTCTGTTACTGGAGAAGCAGTAGTGCCTGAAAGGGAAGGAGACCTCGAAAGCTTCGCGGCTGCAGAGGCGGTTGATTTTCGACACGCTCCAGGAAATCCTGAACCGGAACCAACGGTTGCCGCCGTGGAAGGTGGTGTCGCGGGGGGAGCAGACGCAGTAGGTGTGGTCGGAGTTTCGAAGGATACGAGAGAGGGAGGAGTCGGAGTCACCGGAGGAGGATTTGTTTGGGGTGATATGTGGGGTGTTGAAGAAGGACGTGGCGGAGGAGGTGAGTGGATGGGGTGAATGGCCAGTGGAGATGGGAGATGTCGTTTTGGACATTGAACGTCTCGTCTTCAAAGATCTCATTGGCGGTGGTGGTGGAGGAGGGGGGAGAAAGAGGGGGACTGGTGGTGGAGGAGAGAGAGGGGTGGTGGTGATTATATGTTTTGAATTTAGTCCCTGAAAAATTATATGTTTTGATTTTAGTCCCTATAAATAAATGACGTGTCAAATGACGTGGCCAGTAGTGTGCCACGTCAGCATTTTAAGGGTGACATGGCACTGGTCAACGCAAATGAGAGACTAAATTCAAAACTCAAAATTTAGAGGGACTAAAAAAAGTTGACTTTAAATGTAGGGACTAAATTCAAAATTCAAATTTTTATAGGGACCAAGTTCATATTTAAGCCTAAAATTAAACACATATTATTTCAATTTTTTAAAAAAGAGAACTCTGGCTTGTTATATAAAGATTAATCGGTTAAGTTTATTGACATACTTTAATTAATTAATATGATAGATTTTATATATTGAAAAAAAAATAAACCTGCTTGTTACAAGGTCAATGTTCTGTATTTTTTAGAAGAGTATGTTTTCATAGAGACTAGCTAGACCTTTTTGTGAATTAATTGTTTCATAAGTCGTTTGCCATAGTATAGTAGGTGTGCGTCCACAAGCATAAATGGCATTGATTTGGGTAGAAACATAAAACTAATAAATTTTTGTTTTTATATATTTTGCATGGTCTATAAAATCCAGCATGTTGGTGTCAAAAATAAAATAAAATTCAGCATATTATGTTGTTAATTATATGATGGATCCAAATGTGCGGTCTGTACATATGCACGATAATAAAACAAATTAAGAAAGAGTAAGATTTCACTTATCCATATGATTGATGATTTTATTGATCCCTAATAACTAATTTTTTTAGGAGTGTTAGTAATACACTCTCATACGCGCAATACTATTTCTAATATACATTCCCAGACTGGTGGGACTCGTGTGAGTTTTATTCAATTACAAAAAGTTACTAGAAAGAGTATGTCAGATGTATTGATAACATTTCGTATATTATAAACCACAACACAAAGCAATATTACTTACTTTTCATGGACAAACAAATTAAGTAAATCTGTTATATATAAAAAAAATCATTAATGTAATTATATTTAAATTTGAATCATTCTTCTTATTTTTCTTTCTCAGAATCATACAGATCAGTTATATTCAATTTTCTGATTTGCTCAGTTATATTCAATTTTAAATATTATAAACAAATTATGCGAATAATATTTCTCTAATATGGCCAAGGAGATAAGCTAAACCGTCGTATCTAATATCTTCTAAGAGAGACAAAATTCTATTTATGCATTGCTTTTATTGATCTGAATACGAATTTGGACTAATAATAATGCCACAAGAAAACACCAAAACTGCCAAATGCTTGCCGACCATTCATATGCTCTTCCAAAAGTTCCCATCAATTTGTTATTAATTATGCTCTTTCTATATATAGACGTCTCAATTGTGATTATCATCAGATTGTCAATACAGACAGTGAAGAATCAAATTGTATAATCTCTTTGAAGTGAACTACCTTTAGTGGCAGTTGCTTTCATAACATAATTTTTGTCTAAGATTTTTTGTATCAAAAAATTATATTAAATTTTGACTAATTAAAATCAAGCGAGTCATTACAAAAAATTCGGGATTTGGCATCGGCTTTTTAGCGGCAGTTAACTTTGATCGCCACTAATACAATTATTTTTACGTCGGTTGTACGAGTGCCGTTGAATAATGGCAAAAATTTTGGTCTAGCGGCGATTTAAACCGCCCTGAAAATTAAAAAATATATGATAATGTTTAAAAATAATAGAGGTGGTTCAAACCGCCCCTAACACAGAAAATGAATTCACGTTTATTTTTTTCTTCGCGCCGGATTCCTATTTTCCAACAATTCTCTCCATTCCTTTTTTCGTTTGCTCTGCTTTTCCTTGGTGAAAGCCCTACTTTCTCCCATGGCTAGCTCGGTCTCCATTCTCTGAGTGCTCGAGCTTATTTTCTCCATCGTTGAGCTCTTTTTCAACTCTCTGTCCATTGTATCTCATTTTCCTCTTCTTTTTTCTATTTGAGATCAGGTTCTGTAATCTGCAAGCTCGTCTTCAATTTATCGTTTTGCATTTGAGTTCATCACGAGGTCATCTTCTATTTCAGCTCAGGTTCGCCTTTGATTTAATCTGTTCAATTTTTTTTTAGTAAATTTGAAATATGCAACTTCATTTGTTTTATGTAGATTCAGTAAATTTCTAACCTGTTTGATTTATTGTAAGGGAGAGAGAACTCATTTTTAGTAAACGCTAAGGTTCGTTTGAGCTTTGAATATGTCTGCATTATAGCATTTCTTGCATGAGAAAAACTTCTGTGGTCACATACTAACACGTCACTTTTGGTAACAACCAATAGGAACATTACAACTCATTAAATAGAAAGTAAATTAAAAAGTAAAAAAAAGTAAAAACACAATAACTTTTGTTTCCAAAATAAACTATTTTTTATTGAGAATCTGAAAAGTCAATTATTCATCTCCCGTTCCTTTAACGTTAGCTATGGTTCATTTCCTCATTTCATCCTTTTATGTATTTCGCTGAAGTTGCTCTGTTATCACTGCTCAACAAAACTTTTGTAATTCCCTCAATATCGCTTTCACAACTGTATGTAGCTATTTTTTTAAGGTATGAAAATCACCACTTGCTCTTTTTTTTTTTTTTGCTTCAAATCACCACTTGTTCTAATACCATTATATTGAAACATAACTATTATTTGGAACATTACATGCTCTGTTATCATTATGGTCTGTTACCATTATATTAAAATTACCAATATGCTCTGTTATCACTATAATGTTTGGATTTTGGAACATAACTATTATATTTGAAGACATTAAAATTATCACTTGTTTTTCTGGTGCAATGTAACTATTTTTTTATGTCATTTTAATATTGTATAGCATTTTAATGCCTCCAAATTCCCCGTTTGTTTTTAAAGTATGTTTACGGTGTTAAATCATTACAAATTACTTTATTTAAATTGAAAAAATGACCTAAATCTGTTTCCAATACGAGCTTTTACTCTTGGTTATAGGAATTATGGAGAACAATGAATATCCACCGGTTCAAATATCCACCGGTTTGAATTAATGTGTTTTCGGTTATAATCATACTTGATACAATTTTTAGTTTAGATGGTATTTTGCACCACTGCACTTTTAACCAAATTTGTGTATAAACACATAAACTTGAATCAAGTTTAACCAATTTATATCAATGGTTAATTTCAATTGATACTGTGAACTTAACAATCCACAAAAATACACAGATGTGTTGTCACTTTTATAATTACAACCAATAAAACAGAACAAAACTAGTAAAGCAAGAAAAGCCAATTCATCACTTTCAGTAACACTCAATTTATCCCATTTTACCAATAATAAGCATCCCTCCAATATGAATCCTCGCACTGAAATCAATCAGGACTTTTTTACATTTCTTCAGCCACCATATTCAAAGGATCATTGAACTGAAAAAACACTGCAGAGGTAGCCTCTCGTTTCAAGAGCTCGATCTAAAATCAACAACAGAAAAAAAAAAAACTCAGAACAAAAATAAAAAAGTGTTTTGTGGTTCTGTCCAAATCACAACCCCCACGACGTGGGAGAGCTTCTTTGGTGTGAGGAGGTCCTTGTCGACCACCTTGAGGCGAAGCTTGCGCCGACGTAGTCGCAGAAGCGGTAGAGGAAGACGCGGACGAGGTCTCCGGAATCGAGGTGGCGGAGGAGCTTCAGGTGGCGGAGGTGGAGACAGCCGTCGAAGGAGAGAGTGGCGGCGGCCTTGATGGCGGACCAGTGGGGGTCGGAGCTGCGATGGGGACGGCGGGTGACGGTGTGTGTGGAGGAGGATGAGACATGTATTTCAGCGTGTTGTTGGCTTTCTATTTCAGCGTATGGTTTTCAAAGAGTTACAGTGTTTTTACTTTTTAATTTACATTTTATTTAATGAGCTATAATATTTCTATTGGTTGTGACCAAAAGTGATGTATTAGTATGTGACCACAGAAGTTTTTCTCTTCTTGCATACCACCTGTTTGATGAATTTGAAGTATTTTATGTTTTTAATCTAATGTGGACAAAATTGCTATATAATATAATCTATGTGTCATTTGCTGAATTTGACTTGCACACTACCTATTTGATGTTAATCCTAACTGAATTTTTGAATTGAATTAGACAATTGTTTGGTTTAAAACTCTCCATGTGTTATGTAAATTATCTTTAGCAGTCCTAAGAGTATTGCAGTTTTGGATCCTCTTGTTATTATGTATCTTAGACATTTGTTATTATATTTAACTCAAACATAAGTTATGTTTTCTTTTGTTTTGCAGCCAACAACACAACCAACTCCACGTCAACCAGCTTCTACCTCCCACTCTGGCACTCGACTTTCTTAGTAGATAGATTAACTTTATGTTTAAAATTTGAAATTGTACTTCAGATTTGGTTTTAATTTTTAACTTGTACTTCAGATTTGACTTCAATTTTGAACTATACTTTAGATTTGGCAAATGCTTTGTCAACCAAAAGCATGTTTCATGTCTTCTGTGTCCAAGGTACTAATAATCTTTTGAAAATGGTTGATCTCAGTTTTAAGAAGATTTGTTGGTATATCTGAAGTCAAATTGTGTTAAAGAATTTGGTTTTATCTGAGGTCAACTAGTGATATTTACTTCTGGAATAGATTGGTTGAGTTGTATCCACACCCTTGTGCCTATTATTGGAAAAGATAAATTATGGTTATGGCCACTACAAATCAAATGGAATTTTATAGATATCCTCTTTGACTTTTTGTCTTTTTTTCATTTTTTTTTTGCTAAAGACTCTTTGTTTTTAACTCTATATCTCGCTTTTCTCTGTTTTGGTGAAATTGTTTATTATATTTTTAAACATATTTGGTTCCTGTGATATATATGGTTGTTGGAGTTTCCATCCTTATTGTCTTACATCTTTGTCTCTTTCTCTTTCAAATAATGTTAGTAAAATAGAGATAATAAAATAAGGAAAGAATTAAAATCCTAAAAATGATTTTGTTACAATAATTCATGAATTAGAATAAATAATATTGGGCTTTTGCCCCTTTCATTCTCAGGAAAATAAATAAATAATACTAACTCCTTTCATGTTTAGTCATGGTTATGTTAAGCTTGAGAGCTATAGTCATAGTCCTGCTAGAAAAATAGGGGGAATCACATTAATGATAAAGTGTAATTATATCAATACTCAAACACATATCTCAGTATTTGTAATACTCTAAAACTGTATTGTTTAAGGAGCAGGACTGATGGTAGATTCTAAGTAATGTAAGCATACAATGGGGCATCAACCTGCATCTTCAATTCGCTAAATTTCAATATAGATATAGTCACTGCATTGCCATGGAGATTACTGGCATGCTGGACTAATAAACTCGATAAGCCCCATCCAGTTTTGAAAGTCCAAAACAGGCATTGTTGTTAACATGCTTATAAGGTATAACCAATGATACGCTTAATAAAGTTACGCTTAATAAAGTTACTACTTTAAATTAAGTTACTACCTAATTATTGTTAGTTTTATTTCTATTAATTTAGATTAATTTGTTTCAAATGCTAAAAGATTTAGGAAAAAAAGAACCATATAATAGCGGCAGCACAAACCACAGCTAAGATTAAAATTTAAATATCATAAATAGCGGCGCTTAAAACCGCCACTAATATAAACAAATAAATAAACAATATCATAGCAGCGGGTAAAACTGCCTTTAGAATATCTTATGCCTTTAGAATATTATTATTATTATTTTTATTATTTTTTAAATATTATTATTTTTCATTTTTTATTGTTTGCAGTTACCGGCGGTTATTCCCACGATAGGCCAACACCGCCTCTAAGTGGAATAATGGCGGCAAATTCAGTGGCAGTTTACAAACCGCCGCTGGTAGGAATAGTGATGAGTATAACCGCCGCTAAACAACAAATTTAACCGCCGCAAAAAACTGTGTGTTCTTGTAGTGAGTGCACACTTATTTGTTAATTGTTTATTAATTTTGAATTTGATAAAATAAAATTGTAAAAAGTTAATCCAAACACACTAAAATTAAAAATATTAAAGATGTTATATGACCATAAACGTGTCTTGTTTTCCATCATCGTTTGATCAGTTGAAAAGAAAAATCAACCAGAGGGAGAAAATTGGATCTGAATTCTCTATAGTCAGGAAATCCACGTATTCACAAAGTCAAATGATATGAACTGTTTAATCCAAATCAAACGGCTAACGATTTTAGAGTCGTCCAATCAAGATCAAACGATTGATGATTTTATTTTTATTTTAAATTCAATTTTTTTCTCTAAAATTGTCAACTGTCCGATCTGAATCGAACAGTCTAGATTGTTTGTCTGAGTGAAAGCATGGATTTCCTGACGGCAAGGAATCCATTTCTGAGAAAATTATCAAACAATAATTGAAGAAGAAATGAGATGTACTTAAGGTAACCGTGTGCTGGCTGCAGCAGTTCAACTACCAAAAGGGTTGATAAGAAAGAAGGAAATTATAGTAAATGGAATAAATTGAAAGTAACGGAGAAAGAGACAAATACCCAACCTTTATTTAATAAACTTGAATGCTAAATTAAGTGTTCCAATCTAAACTTACTTCATCATGATGTGCAGTTACTGTAAATGGATGGGATTCATGGGAATGGGATGCTTAATGCATTTTATCATGGACCAATTAGGATCAATTACAATTACAATTACAATTGAGATTAATTATTTTGTTTTTATATTACTTTTTTTGGTGAAGATTTTTACATTACTTTTATATACATTAGAGCGTTGACCCGTGTGTTGCATGGATAAATTATGTGTGAGAAATAATATTATTTATTATTTTAAAAATAATTTATATTTAAAAATTAAACATGATGAAAGAATAAAAAGACTAAAATTTTCTAATAAAAAAAGACTAACATTTGATACCTCGGGTCAAATAACTCTTTCTATCCACTATTTTTTGCGATTTGGGTTGATGTACTTGACTCGTTAAATTGTTTTCAACTTACCCGTTTAACCCAAATATTATGCAGTTTGATAGTCAGACGGGATTGGTTGACTTATTGGACCACATCAATCATTTTTTTTATTTTTTTAACATTTTTCACCATTTTTAATTGTTTTATTTTTCTATTTCTTAGACCAACACACCATTTCATAATTTTTTTACATATACTTGTTTAACTTTTTATCTTATGATGAATCAATATACCAACCCATAAACCCACCATTAAATTAGGTGGGTTAAACTTTTCAATCCGCTTTTGAGTTGCGGGTCAACCAGCCCCATCCCATTTTTTTTGGATTGATGATGAGGCAAATTGTCCCACTTTGTCATTCCTAGAGGGAAGTGCACTGCCAAAATTTCTTTTCTCTAACCTAGCACCGTAGGAGCACAATACCGTACGTGTTTGCAGATGGGGCCGCCGCGCGTGTGGCCCCCAGATCGTCCTCCGCCGTGTCCAGATGCTTCACCTTCCTCCGCTCCGTTCCTTTTCGTCTCCGTCTCTTGGCTGTCTCTTCATTCTTGGAGGTGGCTCGGTGAGCTCGCGATTCGAGCTTGGGAGCTTCGCAGCGGTGGCTCG
This sequence comes from Glycyrrhiza uralensis, assembly GCA_030159175.1. Lineage (NCBI taxonomy): Eukaryota > Viridiplantae > Streptophyta > Magnoliopsida > Fabales > Fabaceae > Glycyrrhiza > Glycyrrhiza uralensis. The sequence goes on from BRZY01000008.1 coordinate 4,780,098, forward strand.
TCTCCGAGCATGGGAGCTTCGCAGTGGTGGCGGGTACCGAGGAGGATCAGTTCACTTTGCCCCATGGCGTCCCTTGTGTCCCTGGTTCTTCGTTCTCTATAGCGGTGATCTGGGATGGAGGAGCGACGTTGTGGTGGTCTGGGGAGCTGTGCTGGAGGAAGGGGTCCCGGACTGGGCTGGTTGTAGTGCAGAGGAAGGAGCAGAGGCAGAGGATCCCGATCTCTCTGTGGCAGCGTTGTGGCAGCGGTGGTGCAGTGTGGCCGGGGGTTGTTGTTGGGGGTGCGGCCTGGCTGTCGTCTGGGCTCTGTGGTTGGGAGACACCAATGTTGGCAAGGGTTTGGACGAGATCCCCCCTCGTTGGGATGGTGATGTTGTCTCCCTCAAGCCCGGTTTCAGGTGTGCCGTGCTTTGTGGTTGTGTGGTGGTCGCGGGCTCACTGCTGTGTCTGGTTGGTGTCGTGTTTGGTTGTTCGGGGGCTTCTCTTCTCTTTTATGTCGTACCACTTTTGCCGGGTCGAGGTCTTTGGTAGGAGTAGTTATGTCTGAGCTGCTATGGGCATTTTGAGAATGCAGCTGCAAAGCTTTTTTTTCACCATCTCTGGGTCCTTTGAAGTGGCATGTGGGTTTATTAGTGGAGGCAGAAGGTTTTAGGACGCTCCAAATGAGTTTTTTCCTAACCCACCTCAAAGTTGTTTATTACATGTTTGGATTGTATCCTTTGTGGTATCGTTTGTGGTGTGTTGAGTTTTGTTTTTTTTTGTATTCTTTTGTTCCCTGGTTGCTTGGGCTTTATAGTTTTTCCTTGTCTTTTATAGTTTACAGCTTGGTGTTTGTACAGCAGCATGTCCTGCTTCGTAATGCTTTATTTTTTACTCTGCTTATGCTGTTTTCCTTGCTATAGATGCCGTATTGGCTGGGGGTTACCCCTGTTATAAACCTATTTCACTTGACCAAAAAAAAAAGAGGGAAGTGCACTATTACATGGTGGTCTATTTTACTTTTATGATAAAAAAAAATATAACACAATTAACAAAATTAGTAATATTTGCCATAGATAATAATTAAAAAATTAAAATATAATACAATTAAGTTAAATCATTTAAGCAACACATTATAAAAATAGTTTAACGTCAACCACAATGTTGGGCATAAATAGTTAATATGTTCCATCTAAGAATATATTGGGCTCGACTAGTATCTGAGTTTTGTCACTAGTGATAGAACAACTTGCAGCCAAGTTTTACTTATCTGCCTTTCAAAAAAAAAAAATAGCTCTCAGAACAAAGATAGTTTAACGTCCCATGTGTTAGACCTTTGAGATCTCGAGCAGATAAGAAAAGTTAAGTGTATCATAAAAGCAACGCTCAAAATCTATTTCTACAGTTTATATAGCTTTTTTTTGGGGTCATATACAGTTTATATAACTTAATTGCTAGTGTATAGTACTCTTGCCACCAACTTGGTCCAGCAATTGCAGTTAATTTAGAGCCGGCAAATGGGTTTACCTGGTGGGTTTTGGACTGGGCCAAAAAAGTCCGAATTTAAAATAAATTTTAATTTAGCTGTCCAAGTCCGATCCATATAGTGTCGGGCTACACCGGATTTAGGCTTTTATTTTATTATTTTTGGGCTGGCCTGCATTAGACTCGGACTAAAAAGACCCAAATTAAAAACAGACTCAAATTTATGTGTTCAAATCCAACATTTTTTCAAGCAAGCTAAACCTATTTCGCCAGCTCTAGCAGTTATAACAATGTTAGTTGTTTCCATCATTTTCTTGTTCATCCTTACACATCGCATTTATTTTTGAGAGTCACATTATTTTCTCTGTACTCTTAAAGCAAAGCTGTGAAATTAGTGTGATCCTATCAATTCATCATACGTCAAAGTTGAAAGTTAAGATAACAATGACAAAATAAATAAAAAGAAATTAATAATGCCGATATGATCTATCCTTTGTTTACACCATTTATTTGTCTTATACCAATCATTCAGATTTAAATAATTGGCGTGGAAGATTATCATTACTTGAATTATTCCTTCGAAAATGCATGTGTTTGATTTTTTTTTTGGTGAACATAATGCATGTGTTTGATGTTCCTCTACTATTTCATAATTTTTGCAATTAAGACACTAAGTTTAGTTTGGATAAATTTCTTTAGAAACACTTTTAGTATGTATTTTTTAATTAATAATTTCTTACATAAGTTAAAATTAACTTTTATTTTTCACATTTTTTAAAAGTTATCTTTTTTAACTTCTCCAAAAACACCTATCTATTTATAAATGATTACTTAACAACTTTTCGTCTTGTGTATATATGAGAAATATAAGATCCAAAATAAAAACTAATTTCTATATAAGTTAAAAGCTAGAGCTTTTACATCCAAACAGGCTCTAGCTCTGCAAAATAAGAAAATTAATTCCCATAATTATAATTAGCTGGTCCACCAGGGTGCTTCACAAAATCACATAAAAAATTATTTGGCATAGTGCACATAAAACAAAATGTGAATAACCAAACGGGAAGGAGAATAGTAGTATATTATTATGCTGGCATTGCGATATAAAGGTACTAGTGCCACAAAGTGGTGAACCTTCTTCTTGAGTATTATTATTATTATGATTGATATGATTGATTAATTATAATTATAAACACTAATTCGGATTCCACAGACACGATGAATACGCGCAATAATCTAACAAATTAATTAATACTTTTAACTCGCTGAAACTATAGGTCATTCGGTCAACGGATATTGTTATGGCTGCCCCAAGCAGAGTTAGGTAACAACACTGTTGATTCCGATCAAGCTGGCTTTATTTGACAAATTTGCCTTTTTATTAATTACTCAAAATCCAATGTCACAAATACTCTTGTTTTAAAAGACAATTTGACCCAAAAAAGGGGACAATTTGACCATTCGTGGTTTCAAACATGGTTTTTAGTACCGTAAACTAACGTGGTTAAATGAATAATTAATACATATAGCTGAATAATCTTGGAATGGAACATTCATATACTTTTACCGGCCTAATTTAGAGCATATTGATCATAAAAATAAAATTGCATGGGATTTTGCTACTGAACAAATCACAAAAGTTATGAGATAATCTGATTTATAAATGAATTTTTTTTTTGTTTTTTTTAAGAAAGTTATGAAATGTAATCGACTTAATTTGATTTAGAAATAAAATCTTCTGTTGCAAAATTTATAAAATGGGAAATAATTTACCTTTTCCTTTATAAAAAGTTGTAAAATAGGAATTAATTGAAAATTTTAGCATGCTTTTACAAATAATAATTTACCCGATTCTATAAATCAAATAAATTTGAGTAAATTTAATATTGCTAGAATAAAATGAAATCAATTTCATCATTCAATATTCCTAGTACATCAAGTTTGTTCCCTCCTTTTTATATAATAACAATATAACACAATAATGACAAAGTCACTTTTTTTATGTTTTTTAAAAGTATTTTTAGTTAAACTATGTTTTAAAAAATTATGATAATCATCTGTATAAACATTTAAAAAAACAAAACTTAAAAATAATAACTTTTGAAAAATTTTACAAATTAGTTTTAAACTTAAACAAACAGCATCCTTAATTTCCACTCTACTGTAATCAGCAGAAACCACAAAAGCCTTAAAAACAAAAGAGATTCGAGACAATTGATGTTGAGTAATTAGTAAAAACCAAAAAGTGCTTCCTTTCCATTTTGAGAATGATAGCTTTTGCATATTACTCTATGTATGGTAATGGGTACACAACAAACAAACTAATAACAGCAAGTATTCTAACCAAGTAATAATAATCACATTCACATCACACACCTATCTTTTCTCTAATGCCAACCAAACTAGGCGCTCATCACATGGGTGAATCGATTCTCTCCATTTTTTTCTCTACATTTATTCTATTACTATTAGTCCATTTGGGTTGAAATTTTCCTCATTCTAAAATCAATTCTAGTCAAAGAAAAGAGAGATGAATTTTTGAAAAAAGTATATCGGGATGCATTTTTTTCACTTTTATTATGACTATAATCTTAACCAAAAATGCTCTATACTTTCCGAGAAATAAATATTACTCTCCACAATACATGTATTATCTCTCTGAGAAACATAATATCTTAGAAAATTGAAATAAGAAATAAAGATAATCTTTTCTCGATCCCTACATAAAACTTCCTCCAATCAAATCTTTAGTGGTTTTAAGTTTTTATTTTTGTCCCATAATTGTAGTTATTTTAGGATTTTAAAATATAATTTATCACATTTTTTCAATTATATCTTTAGTATAATTAATATTTTTGAGTAAAAAAATAATTAAAATAATTATAAATAATAAATAATAAATAAAAACATTTTAATCTAAAATTTATTTAATTAATTATTTTTTAATCTGTACATCAAAATCTTATAAAATTTTGAACCAGAGAGAGAGAGGGTACTATAGTCACTACCACACCACACAGCCCAACATTGTTGACATAACTTCCCTTTCAAGGCCAATCCGCTCTCACTTTCACTCATTCATTCTCTCCCATTTGGCCATTTCTCTTGCAAAGCCAATTTTTTCACACACCCCTTTTGTATAACGCCAAAAACACACACACCCTTCTTCACCCCTTTGCCCATTCTTCATCTCTCTCTCTGTTTCTATCTCTCACACAGTTCCACTTTATCTCTGAAGCAAGAACAGAGCAATAATAACTCTTATTTGGGTCACCCCCGTGACCGTGATGATCATAATTCATATAAAGTTATTGTCTTTTGAGTCAAAAGAGTAATGGGTTCTTGTTCCTCAGTTCAAAGAAGCACTAGCACTAACACAGACATGAAGCTGAAACTTGCATTTGGGTCAAAAACTGAGAAGCTTGTGAATATTCCTCCATCACCCATCAAGGAACAACAACCCAAAAATGGCAATTTTAAGTGGTCACCCTCTCGGTCAACGACCCAATTCACAGACAAAGGTATGGTGCTCCCTTGTTGGTTTGTTGCTTATAGATTTGTGTTCATAGGTTGTTTTTGTTTTTGTTTTGCCTCCTATGAATGAGTTTTGCTTTACTTGATTGGAGTCCTTATATAAGTATGCTGTTTTTATTATTATATGATTATGAATGTTTCTGGGGATTTCTTTTGATCTGGGATATTGTTGTGGCCTTGTGGGGTCTCTGAGGAATTGTTATTGTTAATCTCTTCCAAAATTGAACAAGTCCTTTTTCTTTTTCTTAGTCTTTTCTTTTTCAAATTTCTTTTTTTTTTTAAATTGATGTGCATAATATGTGTTGTAATTCAGTGTTAAATGGTTATTTCTGTTTGATTCCTTTCTTCCTCTCTTATTGGGTGATCTGTTGGTCATATTTTTATTTAGGATTGATCTGAGTGATTTATTTAATTTGATTTGATTTGATTTAATTTCTGTTGTATTTACTTATGATTAATTGATTATGTTATAATACTCAAGTAGAAATTTATGCTGTAGTATGAACATATCTTTGCAGATATGCAGTGTTTTTTTTTTTTTATGATAAACAGATATGCTGTGTCACCAGTTTCATGATATTTTTTAATTGCATATATGAATATGAAGATTGATTTTCATTCTAGATAAAAGGTCTATTCAATGTTTACCTTTATATATGGTATGAAAGATATTTTTTTCCAGCATGAAAACAATTCGCCTGCTAATACATTACATTGATGTTGTGGTTGACATTGAAAGGGATTGTATTGGCACTTTGAAAAGATAACCTTGATTGCTTTTGATTAGTTTGTTGAACTGTGCTTATGATTCATAACTAATATAAGTGGGGATAAATATGGCTGGTTGTTTGTTTTGATCAAGGCACCCTTGGATAATAGATATATTGAACAGAAATGTGAGGATAATTTTTGTGTACATGAATTTTCTGTTAGTTTTTTTTTTAAATTGAAAAGTAAAAATTTCAAGGAATAAATTATATAAATATCATGCTTATAGTATGGAAAAAAATAAAGCCTCAATGCAATGCACATGAAAGTGAGGTTTAGCTATCTTATCAGGGTCCTTTCTGGGTTAGGCTTAGACTTCAATTCACAAATAATATTTGCAGTTGCAAACCAGAACTGCATATTTAGGACACAGATACTAGAAGAATGTCATATGCACTGTGGTTATTTCAGTAACACTATTGGTTGAATTCTTAATGTGCTTTTGTTGCTATTTGTTGATTTAATTGTGATTGAGATCCTATATTGTGTGACATTTATCTGTTAACTGGTAGTTGAGTACCATATATCTGTTCCTCTGAAGTAAAGAATTAAAGGTAAATATTTTTCCCTTATGAATTACTGATAAATAGAAGAAATGCTTGGGAACAAGAGTTTGTGTCTTTCCCCATCTCTTACTTGTAACATTTCAAACTCAAGAATCAGTCTTTCAGTTCATTTGGCTGGATTAACAGTTTCCTTTTTTATTATTTCATTTGTTGAATTACTTTCTCATAAGGTTTCATGTCCAAGTTAACTAACTAGTAACTACTCACATGTCATCTTTTTCCTGGTACAGGTAGCAAAGAGGAAGCATTTTTTGATTCCAAGGCCTGGTTAGACTCAGATTGTGAAGATGATTTCTATAGTGTCAATGGTGGTAAGAATTTCTGGCATCTCTCTTCCTCCCTTTTGTGCCTTTTCTGGTAGAGTGTTTTAATTTGTTCCCTTTGAGTAAGAGAGACTTTGTAGGCAATGTTTGGTTTATGAATTTGTATGTATGAAGTTTGTCATTGACATTGTGTCATAACCAAGCCTTTTTTGTAATCGAGTTTATGAAGAAGGCAGAGTTCAATAACTATACACTAACAGTGTAAACAAGTTTTACAAAGATGTCTAATCATATTTCACTGTCTTGTCACATCATAATATTACTTCTTAAAACCTATCTACACTATGGTCAAGATGCTGAAATATAATTGAACGTTGTGTAAAACTTATCTACATTGTCAGTATATAATTATTAAACTCTATTATTTTACCTTTTGATTTAGTGTTTCTTTTCAATTTTTTCCAAAACTCTTCTCTTTCCAACCACCTTTAATCATATTGGTCCTGTTTGAGTTCAGAAATCTAGTTTCTAGCTTATGGAGAAGTTAGCTTTGTTTTGCATTCTTGTTTTTCTCATATATAGAAAAAGAAAAAAACTATTAAATAGACACTGTTAAATAGATAGGTATTTATGGAAAAGTTAAAAAAGAGAGCTTTTGAAAAAATTGAAGTGTAAAAGTTGATTTCAACTTATATGTGAAGCTATTAGTTAAAAAAACTCGTGTTATAAGCGTTTATAGAAAAAATTGTCCAAAGTGACTCATTTTTTAGTTCCTTTTATGCAGACTTTACACCATCTAGAGGTAGCACCCCAGTTCACCACACTTTTGGGACCCCTGGTGGTGTCAACAAAACACCTTCTCAGAATAGAACTCCTGGTTCTCTATCTCAACCCTCTCTGGAAAAGAAAAAGAAACTGTTAGATCTCTTTCGAGAAAGCGTCAGGGATGACCAAGACGGTGATGGCAATGGAAAGAAAGAAGTAGTTAAGCCAACTATACAAGATGTTCTGCCTAAATCAGCACACACTACTCCATATCTCTCAGGGGCTAACTCGGCTTCTAGTAGCGAAAGAACCATGAGCGAGGACCGCGTATCCATTAGGGAGAAATCGGCTAGATCGCTTCAGTGGTGCATTCCGAGCTTGTCTTCGTGTCGAAGCTTTAGGGAGAGGAGGAGGAAGACAAGTAGTCCTGCAATAGCAGTAAATGGAAAACATTGACATTCTGTTGCATTGCAATGTGGTGAAGGATGAACCATGTTGTTCTTTTGGTATCCTGCAGAAAGGTAAAGTGGTTTGAAATGACTTTTGATAATGTACATCAATATATCATTGTAAAGAACCCCATGAAGCAATATGAATTTGAAAGCATGTAAACATAAAAGGAAGAGATGCTGTATATCAATATGTAATGAGGTTTTTGTTTTTTCTGCCAGTAATCCAATATGGTATTGTTATATTCAGTTCATCTTTTTTTTTTTTAATTTTATTCTATTTTTGAGTGCAACCGATCCAAATGTGATATGCACTTGAGTAATTAAGTGTGTTTGGGTGAGCTTTTGTCAATAGTAATTTTGATTGAAATTGATATTGTACAATTGATTTGGTTAGTGGTTTATGTTTAGATTTTTTACTCTAAAATCATATTTGATATAAAACTTAATCCAAATTTTATAATCTAACACTATTTTTTATCATGTCTAGTGAAACTGAGATTTAGAAATAAAATCAATTTCTAATCAAACCATCTAAACATCAAAACTTTTTATGAAGTTTTTTTGTAACAACAAAGTTTAGATTAGGGTAAGGACCGATTCCATGCAAGGCCAGAGCCAACCACATACCTCTAAGAGGATTTACAGTGAAATTTACAGATCGGCTACCCAATCCACAGTGCAAATTCGCATTAGATAGATTATAAACTGCAGGGAAGCGGGATCGAACCCACAAGTACAACCTAGCTTGTAGGACTATGGAAACCAACCAGCTGGTCCACCCCACGGAGGTTTATGAAATTGTGTTTGAAATAAAGTGAAAGTGATCTTAAATATTCACTATCCAAACATACACCGAATAGGCAAGCATAGGTGTTGGGTATAGTCATGGAACTTGGAAGTCTCTCCTGAGAGAAATTGATGTTTGTGTATTTTTTTAGATTTCATTGCTTAAAAAAATTTTACAGCTGTAGTTTTACCAAAGTTGTGATCTGAAATATTGTGCAATTTAGTTGTGGTGTTACAAAATTCAAGATCAAATGATGACAATGAGATATTTTTTATCAATTATTTTCTTGCATATTACCCTTGAGTAGTCTTTTCATTGATTAATTTGTTTTTATTCTATTTATTATTCTATGTAAAGGTGTTTATACTATTAATTATCTAACCATCAATTAATATATTACTAAGACAAGTTTAATCTTTTAAGTTGACAGTAAACATGACTCAATTCACTTTTGTCCAATGGTAGTGTAAATGAGTTGCATATCATTTTTGGTAACTCAAAATTTTGCTGCTCGAACAGATGTAGCTTAAATGTTGCCATTAAACTTTCGATTGAGTTGAGTCAATTTGGTTGACTTTCTATTCATGTAAAGATAAGTCTTGCTTTAATTCCAAAAATGCTTCATATATAATTTTGCTACAAACTTTCCTTTTTACATATAGAAGCAAATTCTATTAATATAAACTTTTATCCGGCAAACTAGCCACGAGAATTAAAGGGGGGAAAAAGGCTAAGGGATGCTTTCCCGTGAAAATACCTTGGAATATTCTAGGTCACCTTCTACCTAGTTGGCTTCATCAATAAACATTTACCAAAATCAGCTATGATAAGTGAGACACGTGGCAAGTGCTTACGTGTAATGTTATTTGTCATGTAAGCAAAATAAATTTAACGGAGTCATGGTGATGAACTAAATATGGCATATTTTCATTAAATTGTGGACCAAAAAAATATTCTTAAAATTTAAGAGACTAAAAATGAACTTTAGTCAAATACGAGAAACAAAAACATATTTAAACAAAAAAATGCATCTCTTGTTCTCGGTATGGTGTTTTTTTGGTCAACTTGTTCAGTATGGTTCTTCATGCCATTTGGAGGTTATTTTTTTGGTCAAAATGTAGGAAATTTTTATCTACACATATATATTTTTCTTTTTACACATACTTCAATGCACAACTATTAGTTCTGCATGTATATTTTTTATGAACACATACATAATATGGAACTATTATCAATGCAGAACTAATAGTTCTGCAGGTATTTTTTTTTTAAACATACGTAATGCGGAACTAATAGTTTTGCACATTGTAATTCAATACGAAACTAATAGTTTCGCAAGCATTTTTGTTTTGTTATGCATGCTTGCGGAACTATTAGTTCTGTATTGAATTACAACATGCGGAACTAATGCATCATGTAGGTTTTCAGAAAAAATATCTGCAGAACTATTAGTTCCACGTGGATTTACAACATGCGAAACTATTAGTTCCGCATCATGTATGTGTTCAAAAAAAAATATACATGTGGAACTAATAGTCCTGCATTAAAATATGTGTAAATAGAAAAGTATACATGTGTAGATAAAAAAGCCACAAAATGTATCGTCATTATCTTTTTTGTTGAACTGGATTCAATAGAACAGGGCAATGGCCCAAAAGGAAGGCCCAAGGCCAGAACAACCCGGACAAACAAATCAGAGTATGTGACCCAAAAAAAATTCAGAGTAGAAGATACAATAATGATGTTGACAAAAAAAAGAAACAATAATGATAAATTGGTATTCTTGATAATAAAATAAAAAGAAAAAAAATACAACATTGCATGTACTTGAACAAATAACAAAAACAATAGAATAATAATAAAAGGCTTGTCAACACAAGATATTTACGATAGTCAATTTTAGGATGGACCACCTTATATTTGGTTGTTCAATCATGGACCACCATATTTAAGTAATATTTAACCTATTGTAGTAGGTTAACTTATAATTTTTATAATTATTTTGTGGTCCGTAATCTAACGTCTTGTTTGTTGAGAAATTACAACTTGCAATTAAAGTCTCAGGCATTATGATTAGTTCTCCTTGTTGATTCACATATTTGATTGGAGACATCAAAATTCGCAAATTTCATTTGAAGAGCGGGTCATACCCATAGCGTACGTGCATGCTGTTCCATTGTTTGAGGCTTTGAATATGGGTGGCGTACATATTCAAAGATGAAACTAGGATAGACTCTGAGAAAATGCAGAGAAAAAAGTAGATCTGGACAGACATTTAACTCCAAAAAAATCACCAACATTGAAAATGGGCGGCAACCCAAAGATAAATCTAGGATAGACTCTGAAATCATATTAGAATTTGTGGGTTTAATGCAATTTTACAAAATTAGCTTATATGGTAAGAATTGCTCATGATTTATAAAGACTATGTTAGCATCATATCTCTAGTAAATGTGAGGTCTCTCAACACAAATGAAGAGCATCAGAAGTTGGTTGGATAAGAAAACTAGCATACCCATTTACATTTACCATTATTCCACCGATCTAATCAAAATAACTGTGTTTATTTTATATTTTCATACAATTGATTTTGAAAAAATTGATATTAAAAGAATTGATTTTGAAAAAAAAATTAATGTCAAAATAATTGGTTTGTGTTTGGTGATAATATTTTAAAAGTGAATTTAAAAGAATTGATTTTGTTTGAATAATAAAGTAAAATCACTTTTAATGTACATATATAAAGAATTTTGTAGCTCTCACACTTAGAATTAATTTTACTCAAATGGAAAAAAAAGTATAACTTTAATTCTACTCACTTTAAATTTGATTTTATTCGACCCAATTTGTATCCAAATAACTCAGACCGTAGCAAATCAATTTTAACCCCTAGAATGTGATTTTGATAGCTACCAAAACAGGCTATTGGAGGTGTAGACAAACCAAAGCTTCAAGGTTGTTGACAAGAACAAACGATTTGTTCCCCAAACAACACAACGCAGCAGAACATTACAAACAAAAAGACCACCACACAGAAACAAACATTACAAAAGAAATTAAAAGTCTACTAATTTTACAATTTTAACCAGAAATTTCAATGGTTTTGGCTTCTAGGCTCTTCAGTCTTCACTTCCTCCTTAGAATCCCATTTTTCATGGATGTCTTGAGTCTCTTGACCTCAAGGCATTCTCTAGTGTATTTCTTGTTGACATATATTTTTTTTTTTAAAGTTCCAGAAATTTGAAGAAAAATCTCTTTCCAAGTCCCACATTCTCTTTCAATCATAAAGAGACCCACCAGATTTTTAGCCCAACTTTACTTGAAAAGACAGCATTTGGGAGCCAAAATATAAATGTGAATATTACCATTATTTTCTTAAAAATTGAAAGTTGATTAGTTCAACAATAGAAAAACATAAATAAATAAATCACTTTATTCCTCGGTTTAATTTTTTATTTTATTAATATATCTTGTAGTTTTGTTTGGGCCGTTCACATATGCATAGCATAAATCACCCTTTTTTTTTTTCCTAGACAAGGCCACCGTCCACTCTAAGATCGAGGCCTGTAACAAACTCAGACTCATTAGAGACGAGGAATAACACAGCGTCTGCCACATGTCGGGGGGTGAACACCACTCCTTCCAACCTCGCGTATTGCTTATAAATCTCTTGTGCCTTCTCCTCGCTCACCCCGAGCCTCTTACACGTCAGCGGCGTCGCCAATCCATTGGGTGAGACACAGTTCACCCGTATTCCATGCGGTGCCAGCTGAATGCTCGCCGAGCGCATCAACCCCAACACTGCGTGCTTCGACATTGTGTAGTCGGCCTTGTTGGAATTATAGAGTTTCAGATAAAGAGAAAAGAAACACAATGAACTCTAAAATATATATAATAGATAATATTTAATAATAACTTGATAGTTTGATAACAAATAATTGACTACTAACCCTTATATATAAGGATACAAGAATTATAACCCTAATTAAATAAAGAAACAAATCATAATAATATAACTAACTAATCTTAATCCCATGACATAAACTAGGATAATATTAAGATATTATAAGATATTTTTTTATATTCTAATAGACCTGGTATAGCTCGCTGCCACGCTTGCCGTGCACACGATGCTCCCCCTCACCCTCCCCTCCACCATCGCACGCGCTGCGTGTTTCACGCACAACGCCATCCCGCGGACGTTGACCGCAAACAAACTATCAAATTGGGACATGTCGAGCTCCAACACAGTCTGATCTGATGCGCTAACAATCCCAGCATTGCTAAACATGATGTCTATCTGTTGGGATAAAAAATTTCCTTACACATGACCCATATCATCTCATATAATAATTGTTTCACACAATTTTTTTTCTTTTTTTCTAAAAGAAATTTAACATAGAAAAATGGTTAAATACATATACATATATTTAAACAATATAAAATTGAAACTATGCTTTTTTTTTGGTCTACAAAGAAGAGGGGGCTGGGGGAGGGGGTTGGGTGGGGGATCGATCCCCTCACCCATAGGATGAGCTCTCTAAGCTTTAACCACTGAGCTATCAGTGGGAGCTCTTGAAACTACGCTTTAAAATGAGCAATTTAGTTTAGATGATTATGTAAGTAATCTCAACTTTTATTAGAGGAGCCAAGTTCCTTAATTTTAGTACCTAGAAAAAAATTATAGTTTTAGTCTCTGCTTCAGAAAAATAGTACTATCAGTGGTCCTTCACTCGGGACTAGAAATACTCAATTTTTATATATTTTAATAATTAAAAATGTATAAAGTTATTGTAAGGATTAAACTAAAATCAACATATTTCCAATTTTGTGTACAACATATATACTAAACAGAAAGGACCAAGAATCTTTTTCTTTTTCACCTGTCCATATGCGTTGACAGTTGATTGAATAAGGTTTTGAACTTGATCTTCTTTTGCTACATCACAATGGATGTAGCTGCATCTGTGAGTGCCAATGGATGCAGTCACTTGGTTGCCCAGCTCGTCTTGAATGTCGGCGATTACAACCATACGCGCACCTTGGTCGGCAAAGACACGCGCCGTCGCCTCACCGATGCCGCTGGCACCTCCGGTGATGATGGCTACTTTGCCGGCTAACCTAAGACCCCCGTTAGCGGATGGCAGAGCTTGTGCCATATTTTTGGATGTTAGGAGTTGAAATGTTGCAAGTGAATCTCACTACCAGCCTGTTACTAGTATTATATGGGACATGTTCACCAAAAAAAAAAAAGTATTATATGGGACATGTGAGTGAAATGTGTAACATCAAAGATTGGTCTTTTTCAATAGGATGTGGACGGGACAGTGCGCACGTTTTATCATTCACAAACCTAACTCATCCACTCTTTTGTATTCTTTTGATTTATTTAAATTTAAATTAAGACAGACATACCTCTATGAAAAACTATGGAGAATCACCAATCTTAATGAAGATTTATAGTAGAATTTATATATAGTCTACCAATGGGAGAATTTTGGATTCTGAATTTTACTATCCAAATATTAAATTCAAAATCCCATAAGTTTTATATTATATTATTAGAGTGTTAAAAATGTTTTTAGTCCTTATAAATAGGTAGCTTTCATCCCTCTTAATCTTCAATTTCCAATTTCCATCAAATGGAGAAGGAGGGTTATAGAGGTGTCAAATTGGGTCATCCAGCCCGATCCATTCGGCCAAATTGCAAAACCAGGCTAAGCCAACACATATATCTTTCAAGCCAACTTTTTATGGCCCAATCCACCCAAAAACACCCCAGATCAAGCTAAACCAGGCTGACTCTGAATTATTTACAAAAAAAAATAGTTCAAAATACTACAAAAAATGCATAATCAATTTTGTTGGTGACTGTTTGAAAAATACCAGAAATTAAAAGTCTACTAATTTTAAATTTTTAAATAGAAACTAGTTTATGGACCTGACTCATATAAAATATGTCTCTTTTACTAAACAAAAAAAATTCAACAAGCAAAATAATTTTAGTTGAAAAAAAAAGAGCTAAGAAGGTGACACGCAGTGGCGTACCTAGGACCCTAGGCCAGTAGGGGCATTTTATATGAAAAAAATAATTACTAATAATTGTTATCATTCATCTTCAAAACCAATAATAATAGTATTAGTACTTTTCAATATAGCAGGATTAACAATATCCTTATTGATTTTTGGAGCAATTAATTGTTGATTTTCAAGAGCATTTTTCCTAGACAACATGTTTTACCAATTTATTGTGTTTAGAGGCACTGTAGTTTGTAGAACAGTAGAAGAAGAGAGACAGTTGAGAGGGATGAGATAAAAACTTATTTAGAGAGAATAAGGGAGCTTTAGGATTTGGGGTGAGAGAGAGACTATTTTTTTATCCAATGGTCTATATTGCTTCTAAGAATAAGTAAGGGTTTGATCCCTTAGATCTACACGAAGTACAACTCGTAATTTTAAAAGGTTTAGGTTTTTGTTGAACTAAATCTTATTTACAGACTGAGGTTTTTGCGAAAACAAAAAGAAGAGAATTGGGTGTCTATGTGCAATTAATGGTTATTTGAGGTAAAAATATAATTCCATAGGGGTCAAAATTTTAAAAAATTTAGATATTAAGTGAGATTTTTAAAGTTTGAGTGGAGACAAAAAGAAGAGAACTGAATGTCTGGGTGCAGTTAATTGTTGACTAGGGGTAAAAATATAATTCTAGAGGGATTAAAATTTAAAAAATTCATATATTAAGTGAGATTTTTAAAGTTTGAGTCGGAGCATATACCCACCACCAAACCAATGTAGGTCCACTGGTGACACGTGTTCAATATCAGAAGTGACGTATCTTACAACTTAGGAAATTGAATTATATTGTAATTCAATATATAATTGATTGATTGATTTCAATGGTTTTGGCTGTTCCTCCTTAGGAACCCCATTTTCCATGGATGCATTGATCACCATCCCGTCAGTCTTGGCATTCTCTCGTGTATTTGTTGCTGAAATACTGTTTAGAAAGTTCTAAAATTTTGAAGAGAGAAAACGCCTTCCAAGGTCCAGTAGATTCACATTGACTCTTTCAATCATAAAGAAAGAGACCCATCAGATTTTCAGCCAAACATTAAGAAAAGACAACACTCAGGGCCAAAACTATAAATGTAAATACTACAATTATTTTTAAAAAATTTGTAAGATGATTATACTGAACCTTAAGAAAACATAAACAAATGGTCATTTTATATCTCAACTTAATTATTTTTATTATTAATAAATCTTGAAAGTTTTGTTTTGTTACACATGTGCATAGCATAAATCATTTTTTATCGAAAGCAAAGCCGCCATCCACCCTAAGATCAAGGCCCGTGACAAAGTCAGAGTCATTAGAGACGAGGAACAACACAGCGTCTGCCACGTGTTGAGGGGTGAACACCACTCCTTCCAACCTCGCGTATTGCTTATAAGTCTCTTGTGCCTCCTCCTTGCTCACCCCAAGCCGCTTACACGTCAGCGGTGTCGCCAACCCATTGGGTGAGACACAATTCACCCTTATCCCACGCGCCGCCAGTTGCACACTCGCCGAGCGCATTAGTCCCAACACCGCGTGCTTCGACATCGTATAGTCCGTCCCCCTTGACCCGCCGTAGCTCGCTGCCACGCTCGCCGTGCACACGATGCTCCCCCTCACCTTCCCCTCCACCATTGCACGCGCTGCGTGTTTTACACACAAAGCCATCCCACGGACATTGACCGCAAACAAATTGTCAAATTGGGACATGTCGAGTTCTAACACGGTCTGGTCTGCTAGACTAATGATCCCAGCGTTGCTAAACATGATGTCTATCTGTTGGCAAAAAAGTTTCCTTAAACATCATGACACTTATTTTTTCACAAAATAATTGTTTTCACACAATCTTTTCTTTTTCTAAAAGAACTTTAAAATAGAAAAATGTGTTAAACATATATTCAAACAATATAAAATCGAAATTATTGTCTAAAATGAGCGATTTAGTTTAGATAATTAAATAAATAATCTCAATCTTTAATTTAAAGGAGCCAAATTCGTTAATTTTAGTCCCAAGTTAGAAAAAAATTATAGATTTTAGGCTTTAATATTAATTTAGTCCATGTAAAATTTCTGATTTTGAATTTAGTCTCTATAAAAAAAAGTCAAATTTTTTTAGTCGTTTTATTTTATTTTTTGATTTTAGTCCCTGGAGGAGTTGACCGCTAATGTGACATTGTGAAGTCCCTATAAAATTTCTACGTAGCACCTACGTGGCTTACACATCACTTGACACATACCTATACAAATATTAAATTTTGAATTTAGTCCCTCTTAAAAAAATATTTTTTGAATTTAGTCCCTCTCATTTTCTCTCCTTCTCCACCACCCCTTCCACCACCCCCACCCCCTTCCCCACCACCACCCCCCATCCCCACCTCCACCACCACCCCACTTCCACGACTCCCACCTTCTTCTCCTCCCTCCTTCACCACCCCCACCACTCTCTCAATCGGTGCTCTCTCGTTTTCTCTCTCGTTAGCAGCATGGATTTGGTGATTCGTTTTTTTTTCTCAACTGCATTGCAATGTAAGTCTTTCTTTTCCTTTTCCCCTTTCTCCATTTTCCCCTTTCCGGCTTTGGAATTCCATAAGAGTTTCCATTATCACTCACTCATTCGATTCGTTAAAACCATAAAGTTGCTTGTCTATACGGAACGATTTATGATTTCTTGTTTTCTTTTTTTATTAACCTGAAATGAATGATTTTGCTTCTTCACTTGTCTGATAAAGATTTGCGCTTGTGGGCTACCTAGGTATTACTCACACTGTTCATCACTTACAAGTGATTTTCTTTATTATCTTCCCTTTCCCCCCTTTTTCAGAAACGTTGATGGATTTCTGCCACGTTTTCAACTGTAAAATTCTATGGGTTTTAGATGTGAAATGATGACCAATACTGTAATCCAGTGTGGTGTTGCAATGGTTATTTGTGTTTCTTTAATTTGACAAATCTCATTGTCAAGATTTCCACGGTTTGAGCGTGTCAAAGCGTCTTGTGGTGGAGGAGGGAGGAGAAGGAGGTGGGAGTGGTGGAAGAGGGGTGGTGGAGGTGGGGATGGGAGTGCTGGTGGAGAAGGGGGAGAAGGAGGTGAGGGTGGTAGAGAAGGGGAAAGAAGGAGAGAAGGTGAGGAGGTAAGCCACGTAGGTACCACGTATGAATTTTACAGGGACTTTACATGGCCACATCAGCGGTCAACGCTAGTGAGGGCTAAATTCAAAGAAAAAAATAAAACGAGGATTAAATTCAAAAAAATAAATAAAATAATAACAAAAAAAGTTTAATTTTTTTTATAGAGATTTACATCAAAAATCCTCTATATTACAGGGACCAAATTAATATTAAAGCCTAGATTTTATATCTATTGTTAATAGAAATAATGCATTTTCACCTGTCCATAAGCATTGACCGTTGATTGGACGAGGTTTTGAACTTGAGCTTCGTCTGCCACGTCACAATGGATGTAGCTACACCTATGGGTGCCAATGGACGCAGCCACTTGGTTGCCCAACTCGTCTTGAATGTCAGCAATCACAACCATACGCGCACCTTGGTCGGCAAAGATACGCGCCGTCGCCTCACCGATGCCGCTCGCACCTCCGGTGACAATGGCTACTTTGCTGGCCAACCTAAGACCGCCATTAGAGGATGGCAGAGCTTGTGCCATTTTTTTTTTAAGTGTGGAGTTGAAATGTTGCAATGTGAATCTCACTACCAGCCTATTACTAGTATTATATAGGACATGTGAATGACTTGTAACATTAAATTAAGATTGGTCTTTTTAAATAGGATGGGGACGGGACAGTGCGCACGTTTTATTATTCACAAACCTAACTCACCCACTCTCTGTATTCTAGGCTAGCGTTTTGTTTCCTGAATTTGACCATCCAAATATTAAATTCGAAATCCCAGAAGTTTTATTATTCTATATATTACAATAATAAATGGCCAGGCTAGGCTGTAATGAATAAATGATAATAATTAAGTGTCAGATCATTTTTGTCTGATGTAGTAGCGGTGAGAGTGGATTATAATTTCATAGGACGTTTGTAGGAGTTTTCATAGTTAAAGATGAAAAAACAAAGTTGTATCAATTATCAATGATCTATAACAATTCAATTTTTAAAAATTATAATAAAAGTGTCACTGTCATAAATTTAAGTATATATATTTGGTTTTGATATAAATCTAAGGGTTTAATGTGTTTTTAATCCCTCTAAATATCGGTGTTTTGATTTTAGTCTTTTTATAAAAAGTCAAAGGTTTTTGGTCCCTCAAGAAATAATTTTTTGATTTAGGTATCTCTTTTGCGTTGGCTGCTGACATGGCACACTGAGGTCCCTTGTAAAAATCTTACGTGGCTTATATGCATTGCCATATCAGCTGACACATCATTTTTGAATTTTCCCTATTTTCTGAGCTGGATTTACCCAACCCGTATAATTTTTGTAGATACTGAATCCAAACATTATATATTTATAGGGACTATATGGCTTGATTGTACGGTTATTTACGAGAACTAAAATCAAAACTTGATATATATTTTCTGAGCTGGATTTACCCTCCTCCACCACCCCCCATCCTTCTCCCCCACCCCCTCTCGTTTTCTCTCTTTCTCACCCCAGTCCCCACCCCACACTCTCTCGTTTTGTCTCTCTCTCACCACAACCACAACACACCACAGCCCCCCATTCTTCTTCTTGTTATTGCTATAATTATTTATTTTGTTTGTTATCGGAATCGTGCCTCTAAGTGTTACTTTGTGTTCTGCTTTTACCGAAGCTTTTTGTTTTTTGACCAAGGTTTGGGCATATACGCATTATTTTGTTGTCATTATTTTGTGTGCGTGATTCTGTGTTGGTTTGTGTTCTGCTTCAGATTTGTGGCTGTGGTGAGAGAGAGAGAAAACGAGAGAGTGTGTGTGTGGGTGGAGGAAGGTGGTGGTGGTTGGGGTGAGAGAGAGAGAGAAAACGAGAGAGAGAGAGAGAGTGGTGGTGGAGGTGGTGGTGGTGGGGGCTGGTGGTGGTTGGAGTGAGAGACACTACAAGAAATTCGTCCGTTAGCGAGGGCTAAAAGCCGTAGATAACAACAAAAAGCCGTAGGTAATGGAAAATTACCTATGGCTGACAGACGGCCCCACTTCCGTAGGTATATTGCTCGTTGCAACTTTTTAGCGAGGGCTTTCTTTAAAAAGCCGTAAGTACTTACCTAGGGCCTGGAGCCGTAGGTAATTACCTAGGGCCATGAGTCGTAGGTAATTACCTACGGCTTGTGGCCCTCGCTAATTACCTACGGCCAAGGCCATAGGTACACATATTTTTTTTAATTAAATTTTTAAATTACAAATTTAATCTTTATTAATTAAATTATTTATTTATTTAATTAATTACATATTATTGAATAAATATTTATATTAATTTTAATTTATTATTAATATAACACTTCTATTAAAATAAAGACAATAATTGAAAATTTTCAAAATTAATATCATAATAAACTGAATGTTGTCTAAGTTAAAAATACAATAAAAAGTCAAGTGAAATACAAAATTAAACTAAGAAACTAACTAATATTATGCATAAGGGTCAGCATCTTCATCTAGGGCACGTGTGTCGCCACCCTCGACGCCTTGTTCTGGCTGTGATTATTGTTGGTGAGCTGGCTGAGGCTGCGTGTAGGTAAGATATGAAGAGGTCAGTAATGAGTCCGCATCAATAAACAAAACAATCCAGAATCTCACTATCAATATTAGCTCATACATGCACATCATTACTAAATGATGCAAACTCATACTTTTAGTGTTTAAAAAATAAATTGACAATATGAAAATGGGTTAATGTCACTTCAAAGGAAATTGTTCCAAGTAGTCCTGTACCTAGGCTTTAATAGCAATCATCAGGCTTAACATGCTGGTATAACTCCCCCTGCAAATTTTTAAAATCATGTATCATCACCATCATCACATAAAATTATTTAAAAAATCAAACTGTTATATAAACTCAAAGTGAAGAATAACACTTACTTTTTTATTATCAAAGAAGATTTAATTAAAAGAGTATAAAGGTCATTCTAATCCATTTGCAAACTTAAAGAAATGAGAACCAAATCAACAAGAGATGCAATCTAAAGGATTAATATACCGATCTGAAAACAAACAGTTAGAGATCTCTACTTTTGTATACTAGCTTTAAGACAACAACACGATCTCAACTTAATAAAATTAATCCATCAATTGAAGGAAATCAAAAGAACCCTGTTAAAACATAATGCTATTTCTCATCAAACAAAGTGACCAAACAACCATACGCCAAAGTATCATCCAAGCTTTTTTTTTTGTGCATCTTACCTCTCACAATGCCTGATCATAAGCATATAAAGCTACCCAAAGATTAACTGAAGATCACACTGACTAAGAGAAAAGCACTAACTCAACTAGTTCTAATAGCTTAGAACTCTAAACAAAAAAATTGAATATAAGGGATTATGTAACTTCATTTCAGTGCAAGGCTTCAGCATCAACAACGAGTTGTTGATACTCTAGCTGTTTGAACTTTGAAGATAGATATGGAGACATAACCATCTTCCTCAAAACAATGTCATCTTACTTAGTGCATGCTGAAAACATAATCACACAAACCAGAAGGCATAATGGAAAAACGGTTCAACTCACTTAGGCAATGAACCAAACACTACATAAGCATTACTGCTAAACATTTTATCCATAAACAAAACCCCCTTAATAATAAAAAAAAACTAACTAACCGCACCAAAATTCTTAGAGACAAAATTAACCATTGCACACAACATTGAAGCATTTTATCAAACAAATTGTGATCAAAACACATAGCATTGATCTTGCCAAAAAATAGGCCATAAGAAAAATACCCAATGTCCTTGCGAATGTTGTATCAAGCTATGGAAGAATCTGAGCTAACTCCAAGAATGTTGTATCAATAAATCAATCGCAGAAATAGAGAAAGATAAGTTCTAGGGAAAGCTTCGAAACTATTCAGAAATTGAGAATAGGAAACACCTTTCGCTGTCCACGACTGTGCAGTGGTCATTCCTTGTCATTCGCGGTGAGGAACTGCACAGCCAAAACTGCAACGTAAACGACGCAGCAAGGTGGAAACGGTGGTGGCTGTGGCTGTAGGAGCTAGCTTCCGCCAGAGGTGCGAACGGCAGCTAAGGGACGAAGGCTCAACGGTCGGGGGCCAAGGGACGGTGGTTCACGGTGGGAGGGGTCAGCTGGGCGGCGCGGGGCGGGGGACTGAGAGAGAGAGAGAAAAAGAGTGAGAGAGAGTGAGATAGAGAGAGATCGACAGAGACAAAGAGTGAAAGAGAGCTCATACCTACAATGGGGTCGTGGCGGTGGTGACCCAGACAGTCACACGAGGGTGAGGGCTCAGGCGTGGCGGAGAGGGGGCTCTGAATGGTCCGATCTTCGGCGTAGTGGAGCTTCACCGTTCTGACGGAGCAACGACACGGTGGGGGTTCAAGGACGGAGAGATGGCGCAGTGGGGGTTCAAGGCGCGGTGGGGGTTCAAACGACGTGGGGGTTCAAGGACGGAGAGGGACACGGTCGAGGTTGAAGGCGCAGTGGGGGTTCAAACGGTCGCGGGGGTGACGCGGTGGTGGTTCAAGGACGCATGGCGGCGCTGTTATCTTGAAGGACGGTGAAGTCGCGGTGGGGCTTGAAGGACGAGGTGTGGCGCGGCGGTTTTGTTTTGCAGAGAGAGAACGAGAAAGGCGTGCGAGTAGGAAGAATGGGGGGAAGATGCTGGGTTGAACCAGTTATCAACGCTACCTACGGCCACATGGCCGTCTCTAAACTACCTACGGCTTTAAGCCGTAGCAATGCATTTCGAGGATTTCTCTACGTACGGCTAAAAGTCGTATCTAATAAAGCAAATATTACCTACGGCCTGGGCCCTCGCTAATGTATTTTTCTTTTTTTTTTAAAAAAAATGAAATTACCTACGGCTCTGGCCGTAGGTACATTTAAAATTCAAATTTCTCTCTCCTCTCTGCTTACCTACGGCTTTGGCCGTAGGAAATGAAAAGATTACCTACGGCTACATGGTGGAGGTGGTGGTGGTGGTGGTTGGAGTGAGAGTGAGAGAGAGAGAGAGAGAGAGAGAGAGAGAGTGGTGGGGGTGGGGGTGGGGGCTAGTGTGTGTGTGTGTGGTGGTGGTGGTGGGGCGTGAAGGCTGTGGTGAGAGAGAGAGAGAGAGAAAATGAGAGAGAGTGAGAGCGTGGGGGGTGGTGGTAGTGTAATTGATGTCACATGGTCCTTCTAAATATATTAAGTTTTGATTTTAGTCCTTATAAATAACTATGCAAGCAGACCATGTAGTCCGATGTGTCAGCTGATATGACAATGCATGTAAGCCGCGTAAGATTTTTATAGGGACCTCAGTGTGTCATGTCAGCAATCAATGCAAAAAAGGGACCTAAATCAAAAATTTTATTTCTTGAGAGACCAAAAAATTTTAACTTTTTATAGAAGAATTTAATTTAAAATATCGATATTTAGAGGGATTAAAAATATGTTAAACCCTAGATTTAATAATAACAATGATAATACAGCTCTTTGTCCTATACTCTTATTTCTTCTGTACTTTCTATCGGACTATCACTATTTTATTATCCACCAGCGCATTAATAATAACAGGAATTTTTTTTTGTCCATAACAGGAATCTTTTTTAAATAGGCCAGGGCGGCTATGGGTCAGTACGTCGTCCGTTAAATATTATGATATGACTCAAACATTAAAATATGAAAAATGTTATATTTTTCTACAAATTTTTTTATATATCATTTTATTATTTTATAAAATAAAAAATATAACTAATATTTTAAAAAATAAAAAATATTTAATACTTTTTCTATTTAATAATTAAGAGAATTTGTAAGATTAATAAAAAATAAAAGAATTTCGAATTATTCTTTAAATATCCGAACCACATAGGTTTTTCTATTACCTAGATGCATGGTAAAAAATCGTAGATCAAATATTGGATGAGATATATATATTTCATGGAACTTATATGTGTATTTTTAAAAGGAACTTGTTAATTTACACTCATTTAATTTTTAGAATGAGATATTGGTATGTAATAACTTTAGGTATATTATTCATAAAAAAATGGCTTTAATATGAAAATAGTCACTCTAAAATTTAATCTCTATTTTGAAAGTCAACAGTTTTTAGTCCCTTTAAAAATTTACGTTTTGAATTTAGTCGCTATCTAGCGTTGACCAGTGATATAACATTTTGATGTCACCTTAAAATGCCTACGTGGTGCATTTTCATGGCCACGTCAACTGACACGTCATTTATTTATAGGGACTAAAATCAAAAGATATATTTTTTATAGGGACTAAAATCTCACCCTCCTCCACTCTCCTCCACCACCACCCACCTCCACCACCACCCCCTTTCTTTCATAGCTTCTCCCTCCTCCACCACCACACCACCCTTTCTCTCATAGCTTCTCCCTCCTCCACCACCACCCCCTTGCCACCACCACCCCCTCCTTCTCTCCCTCACCCTCTCCTCCACCACCACCCCAAATCCCAGAAACCACCACCACTAAAAAATAAACCAGCCGCATGAAGGTTTTTTTGGCAAAACTAGTCCACCACCACCAAGCTTGAACTTGGATTCGGATTTCACTGTCACTTCACTAAGTCGCTCACCAGGTGCCGTGTTTCCAGCATTTGGCAAGCAAGAACCCCATGACTTGAAATGTGATTCAATCCTTGGACGTAAGATGTCGAGCATCCTCTTCAAGGAATTCAAAAGAACTCCAAGCTGAAAAAGGTGGAGTAAGGTTAAAACAAATGTCATGTCCAAAAGAACATTTCAATTTTTTAGGAATATAGTCCACTTCGTCAGGAACCACATAGGCGCATGCATTCCGTGAGGGATGGATTGCAGCAAAAAGAGGGATTGGTGGTGGTGGTGGGTGGTAGTGGAGGAGAGAGGAGGAGGGAAAAGGAGGAGAGAGAGGTGGTGGTGGTGGTGGTGGTGGTGGTGGTGGTGGTGGTGGAGGGGGGGGGGGGGGGAGAAGGAGGGGTGGTGGTGGAGGAGAGAGGAGGAGGGTGAGGGTTAATTGTGACCTGAAATGTCACAAGGTCCTTCTAATTATGTTAAGTTATTAAGTTAATCCTTGTAAAAATTATATATTTTGATATTAGTCCCTATAAATAAAAATACAAGAAGAGAATTAATGAATAAATGACGTCAC